>CM059870.1:36803310-38217189 GCA_030490815.1 Acer saccharum
AAATGGAAGAAAATGTTCTCCGGACACATCGAATGTTGCAAAATGGAATGCACGGCGGCGATTGAGCCGCGGAGGTACTCAACATCGAGAGTAATCGCGACATGGACCAGATAGGGATCGCAGACGCTGATATCTCCGGTGATTGTGTAGGCGGTGGAGCCACATTCATCTGCATTGCGAAATACAGAGGCTTTTCGAAACGAAAAGCGGTTGCGCGAATCGACAGGAGATACCTGAGAGGATAATCGGAGATAGTTGTCGAGGTGTGAGGACCTAATGGCTTCGGCTGGTGGAAAAGATTGAAGAGAAGGAGAGAGGACGATCATCACCATTGCGGCAGAGAAAAATCCAGAGAATCTCATAATCCAAAGCATCTTCGCACGGTAAAACCCTCTCCTCTTCTTTTTCTTTGATTTGAAATCGAAGCGATCCGCTATAATCGAAGAAATTCGAAGGAACGCTTGCGTTCCTTTTAGGTCCGCCAGAGTTTATGGATACTACCAAAAAAAAAAAAAAAAAATCTAAAAAATCTCAATATAAAGCAAAGTCTCACGAATCGATCTTTTACTGCGTATCAAAGTATGATTGCCGTGAGAACGAAGCGACCTTGGAGGAGAGAGAAAGCAGAAGAAGAATCCACAAAAACCAAACCAGGCCGCAAAATTAAGGCCCGGTTCTACCGTGCACCGTCGCGGAGGTGTCTACTTTACTCTCCTCCCTCTCTCTCTCTGTCTCTGTCCTATTAAACACTTACACTGTAATTATCTCTCTCAATTAAATTGCTTCTTGGAGATGGTGATAGTGGCAGCACAGAGACACAAGTGGATACTATTAGAGAGATGTAGAGATAAAGAAAGACTAGCCTTTTTCTTCTCTCTTTTTTTCTCCTTGCTTTGCGTTTTCCACCATAGAAATCCACGGCCAAACATTATTATTATTATTTATTTTTATTTATATGAATTTATTAACTGGTTTTGTGTATATCAATTAGGAAAAAAAAATCAAAAAAAAAAAATATCTTTTCTTTTTTCTTGGTAATATTATAGTATATGGTAATGTACATTTTGGAAGAGAAAAGAAAGAACCAGCTGTCCTTGTGTTTTACACTAAAATGACGATTGCATCCCTGGGCCCAACTCGTACATTTTGTACACTTGGATATTTGTACACATCACCCGTCGGTCTCTTATTTATTTTCTGTACTGAATAACTGGTCAGTTAAATGGGTCAAATCAAAAGCATGGATGGGTGATCCAAGTGGTGATCAGAATCTGAGCCCACCCGGATTGGTTTAACGAAGAGGGTGATGGATCACAATCATATTAACTTAACAAGCGAGGTTTCTGGTTGGCCAGTCCATTATTATTATGTTACAACTAAAAAAGTAATCATGCGTAGACCTTTTAAGGCAAAAGATTAATTTCCTGAAAAGAAAATATCAAAACATTCCATATCTTTTTGCTGTCTTTTCCTTTTTAATTTTTGTTATTTTCTTGTTTCAGAATTTGCATCGATTTTTTATGTCATTAAGATACTAATCGGGAATAAAATTCCATTAAAATAGAACTAATTACATAAGTTCTTTTTCTTCATTAGAATTCCCGATAAGTAGTAGCAGAGGGGGCTGCCTTAAAAAAATATCCTTATAAAAATTTATACATTTGCTTATGTTAATTACTGCTTGATTTATTTATCTTGTAGAAAAGGTGAAAAGTTATTGTAATTGCTTTATTGAGAAAGAAATCTGCCCAACTTGTTAGTTCCATGTAAAAGGATATTTAATATAATAATTGTCATGAATTTCTTAATTGTATATTTGTATGGCAGATTGACAGTGCTGTGTTGTTTAAAGAAAGTTTTGATATTAGAAATCTGAAAATCTTGGACAAATAGGTTTTTTTTTAATTTTTTTTTTTATGTATAATCACTACTAGGATCTGGCGAGACTACTCCCATTATCGGGAAGAGGATACAGGTGGAATACAGCTTTCTCTCACAATTGGAGAGAGGAATGCTCCCACAACTGGAAGAGGGCAACCCACACTTGAAATTTAAAGGCCAAGGTGGGACAAAGAATATATATACAAATATATGCACACACATAGCTTTGAACCGTGGTGGTGGAGGCTCCCAGAGAGTGTCCAGCCACATTGGCAAGAGGTCAAGTGTTTGGACAAATAGTTATTCCCGACAGTTTCTGACGTAGCTATTATACATGGCAAGGAACATAAATTTTATTTAATATCAAGTTGTGAATTTTAAAACATGCTCCCTATCTCTACTTACAAAATGAAGATCCTAATCACGATATCTTGAAATCTCCATATAATAAAGGAAGATTAATACTATAATTGAAATTAAAATTGGTACAACTCTTGGTGTTCTGGCAACTTCATTATTTATGCTGTAAATCTCAGAAATTAAAATACTAGTGGATTATATTTGACGGTGGTGGATATGCGATGCAAACTTTATCAATGTTGGGCAAATAATTAATTTTTGTGATCCAGAATTATTTGTTATATTGACAAGTTTGTACCGGTCAGAGCGGGTCCCGCAGAATCTATATACACTGTACTGACCACTCTTTGTCATTTATCGCACATTTTTTATACTATTGATACTTGATATCCAGCGAACTTCATCAGAAAAACATCCATACTGATGAGTGATTGGGATCGCAAGCTTTAGTGAGGACCAGCTGGCAGTCAAACCTAGCTATGATGATGCCACGTGTATTGATATTTGAACAAGTGATGTCTAGTCCCCGGCCAGGCAGGCAACGCAGGGGTGTACGGTGCACCTGCAGCATCACAATTCACAGCTGTGTAGTAAATGCATGATTATACTTTGTGAAGCGTGTTCCTCGGTGAGAGTAAACTTGACAGTCCGTACTGCTATATATATCAACTTCCAACCTGGCCTCCACTGTGACTCGTTTTCCGTTCGTCGGACTCGACCCGGGAGCCCGTTTAACTTGTCGGTCAAGAAAGCCCGTTTTATTACGATAACAAAATTATTGGACACGGTTTCAATCGGGGCCCATTTTGTTCTTCCTAAATCCTAATCGAACCGCTTATTAATTATTATTAACCAACCCCGTCGCTATCGGAGTATCAGTATTCAGTACTAGTCGGTCGATTACATTAAAATAATTTTGCTATTTATCATTAACGGATTCAATATCAAACATTCACCTAAATTTAAACTACCGAATATATATAATGTTTTTCATAGAAACTTAATCACTTCCGATATTTCTATATTAATTATGTAGCTATAGATATATGAATTACCTGCTTACATTGTTGATTATATATTGTTATGAATTTGGATCATCGATCTTATCTTTTTCCTGACATCACCTGATCTCATGACACATAAGCATTGTAATAAATGTGTGGTTAAGATATGATTGGTTTATATAACTAATTTATCAACAACCAATCACATGTCTTAAAAAGATCTGGAAAAAGATCAAATCAGCAGAGGATCAAAATCTTATTATTAAAGATGTATCTGATCTGTGTTTGATATCCGAAAATAAAAGCCGGAGTTTATATTATGATGTTGTTCATGTTCTTTGTATCTCCAAACTCTAAAGAGAATAAACATATCAAGATGGCCGACGAATGACGTTAGTATTCACCCTCCGATGCCTCTAAGCCAAGTAATGGACCGGTTTAGTTAAATGTATCCCGTAATTTGATTATTCATGAAAAGCCAAAACATCTCCGTGTGGCTCCTGGGGAGGAGGTATTGTCCTTGATGGTTAATTTATGGTGTCCTTGGTGGGTATTATTTCCTTTATTTGATTCCTATCAATCGAGGGTCGTTGAATGACTCTTCTTCCGTTGGTGGAAGTCATGATTATTGTTCGTACTTTCTTTTATTAGTCTTTACATTTTCGATGACAGCAATTGTAGTATTAACTTAAGGAGACAAATTTGTATAGTGCAATTTTAATAACATGATATAAATTATTATCATGAAAAGTGAGTTTAAACTTTAAAGTACTGTAGATTTGACCATAAGTACATTAACCCACATCGAAATGGAATCTTGTTAGTTGAATCGAGATATATTGACCTCAATTTTACTCTTTTAAATCATTTGTGTTTTAGATAGAATGAGGATGGTTTAGTGGCATATATATCTCTACCATCTACACTACGAAAGTACAAATTATTGGTTCAAGTCTTTCTCCTTAATACAAAAAACCCTAAATTTATGTAATATTTAAAATAAAATAAAAATCATTTGTGGTTTAGTCTTCACAATCCTGAAATTTATTGTGTTATTCATTGGTTGATTAGAATGATATTTGTGAAACACATTTTCCACAAAATTACCAGCTTCTTTTTGACATTAATGTAGATGACAAGCAAATAATGACATTAGTGGTTGCAAGTTACATCACCCACCAAACAAGTTACTCTATGTTATTTCATATACAGTAATATATACACCATGTATTCCTGTTATTTCATACCGTTGTGATCATATATATATATATATATAACAGGAATACATGGTGTATATATTACTGTATATATTCTGTTACATTCAAAATTTCGTACATCAGTGATCGACTAGTCACAGCTGTATAGTGCATAACGTGCAAACTTGAACTTGTAGTTGAATTCAGGTTCACATTATCGAAGGAATATTTTCTGTAAATAATTGAAGTCAACCGATGGAAACAAACTGGATTATATATTAAAATAGCTTAATTCAAAAGCAAGTGTAATTAAATACGTATCGTTTTCAATGGGCACGTGGCGTCAGATTAATTCTGGGTATGTATAGCCGTTAGCAGCAGTCGTTTTTCAGATGAAGAGCCACATTTTCTACAATTTTTGTCCACTTTTGGAGCCGTTGTAATGGTCACTTCTCAGTTGCTTTAGTGATCATGGACATTATCTTAACCCACACTACACTAGTTTGACTTAGTCTTCAATTACCTAAAAGTATAAGTTGGGAAAATGAAACAAGACCTTTTCATTATAAAAAAAAATAAAAATTTAAAAAAAATTAAAAAAAAGGTTTAATTATACGGGTTCAACAACTTTTACATGGTTGCTGGATAATTTTTAGTCTTTATTATTTCAATCCAATATTGTATATAAATTAAAAATTTAAAAATAAAAAATAAAAAGAAACTAACTCTATCCATTAACGATACATTCCCCGTATTGTAGCTGAACCCAAATAACTTGTTACAGCCGCAAAGATACAAAGTGCAATTGGTTGACTTGTGTTTAGTTTTCTAGACTTTATCTGCCTCTTTAATCTTTATTTCACTAAAAAATGTTGGACGACTTGGAAAGTGATTCTATCAAGGCGTCAATTCAAATGCTTAGTGTACAAGCAAAATTCTATGACACAATCATACAATTTTTAATGAAAGATATGAAATATATATATATATATATATATATATATATATCTCCAATAACAAATTACATTCACATAATTTTTGCAAGATTTATTGGATGAGAAAATAAATATGAATTTATATTATAAATTCTCTTTTAAAATAAACTCTCAAATGATAAATCAGATAGCACATACATATCAACAAAAATAAATAAATAAATAAATAGCACACCTACTTTTTTTCTTTTCTTTCCTTGATAAAGAAGAGGTTGTAGGATTAATCTTGTCAGGTTCTTCAAATGTCAAATATGAAAAACAAAATGATAAATATAATCTTAACAATACAATTACTTAATCTTATCTAAAGGTCGACAAGATAATTTTCATAAAACAATTAGATAAAGATAACCACAAAACTTGATTTAAATATACAATTGGATGAAATAAATCATTATATTGTATTTAAAATATTTACATCAAAATATTATTATTTCCCATATTACCTTGATTTTTTATTATAAAAAATTATTTCCTTTGACATATTATTAATGATAAATAACTATAAAATAATAAAATAAAATAAAAAATTTGAATCATACTGTCACTTTCAACTCCATTGTTAAAAATTCAAATTTTTTTTGTTATGTAAAAATCAAAACCATTTCAATATCATTATTTATCGTATCTTAACATTGAACAATATCATATCAATATTTACATAAAACTAGTTTAGAATTTATTAAATTATTTTTATTTAGTTATTTTTATTATATCAAATTAAAATACATAACAATCGATAATAATAAAGGTATAAATGTCTTCTTCTTTTTTTGGAAAGTAGGTATAAATATCAAATCATTCGTTTTTAAACACTTTTATTTTAAGAAATAAACAAGTTCACATTATATTCTGATATAAGAAAAATAAAAAATAAACATATCATTAAGTTTTTAAAAAAATTCAAAACTATTAATTATTCAGATAAAAAAACAAACGAGTGAACAACCACTAAGTCAGATTCTTAATCTGATTAGATGAATAGTAACCAAGTGCAGGAAAAGATCTTTAAGCACGAAGAAACCAACGACTTTATAATCAAGAAAGTCAACCAATGAAACACACAGTAAAAATGATCAAATAAATAATGATATGTTGTAATATATGTGGCTTTCCATTTGCTTCTAAACTTAATGACTAAGTCTTAGGTGTAAAGATGATGGAAGCAATGATGCAAGCAAGCAAGTGGCAGCAAATTGGTGTTTGGTTTGAGACGGGTCTCATGCAAGGAACTTAATATCGGTATCGGTATCAATATCGGGCTTCTAAATTTACGGATATATCGGGGATATTATCGATATCGGTGGATATTCCGTCAAAAATTAAAAAAATTATGGATATTTATATCTAAAGTTAGATTTTTTTTGTGAAATTTTAGGACAAGTTTAAACAAGTAATTATACATCAAATGAATCATATTTCAATGATAAATTATCATAGTTATGAGTTTATTATAAATTATAACATAGATGGAGTCTGTATATAATTTTTAAAATTGAGTATTTAATAGAATAATATTTTGTTTCACTTTTACAATATTATATACAATATAAAGAAATTAAATATTTAATAAACAAAATTATCATTAAAATATATATAGTAATAGTTCCACACTTCCAAGATTCTATCATAAATCATAATTCATATATAATAATCTGAAATTTAAAACCAAAATGAATTCCTTGCTGGTTCAAATACATAAGATCCATTTCTATCTTGATTCGAACAATAATTTTCCCAATAAAACGTGCTTGCATAGTTTTCAATGTAGTTATTAATATGCCACACGTATGTTGCTTGATCTCTTTCAACTGATCCATGAATTGGGTAGTTTGGATTTACCCAACTTGGTGGATATTTTTGATCTGCATGCATAGGTATTGCATATGACATTTATGGAGAAGGATAATCAAATATATTGTAGCCACTATAACTACCATAAATTGGTACATGAGAACTTGACATTGTCTGCGAATCACCCAAAGAACTGTTTTCTGTGTTTATGCTCATTGAGGAGAGAGTCATATTCAAAGAATCTTCAACATTTTGACTTGTTCCTCAATGTTGTCTACCACGATTTTGATCAAAATTACCTGCATGAGCATTCCAACCCGCCACACTAGCATTTCAACCTGTTGCACCAACATCCCAACCTCCAGCACGAACATCCCAACTTGTTGCACCAGCATTCAAACCTCCTGCACCAGAATTCCAACCTCTTGCCTTATCCCCATCATCTCCATCATCTCCATCATATTTTCCCTCCACTATTTACATCAGAGGTATGTTGATCATCGGAAGAGCTGGTAACAATAACTCCAAGATCTACACCAACTTCTTCTCTAATCACTTGTTCAACATTTATTCCCATGTCTTGAGCATGAGAAGCAATATGTGAATCAGGATTTCCTTCGTCATCATCCAAGGAGGCAAGTCTAACCCAGTTAAAAATAGGATTCTCATTATCGTCTGCTGCTTCAGCAGCTACTTGAAGTAGATCCATAAAATCAGTTTTATTTACTTTATCTTTTTCAGCTGCCATATCCCTAAGTTTCAACTTCATATTATAATAACAATAAACAAGTTGTTCAAGCTTAAAATAGGCAAGACGGTTCATTTGTTTTGTGTGGATTAAAGCAAATGTAGACCAATTTCTTTCACATGCAGAAGATGACGATGTTTGTGATAGTATGCGAATTGCTATTGCACTCAATGATGGAGCACAATTTCCATACATTACCCACCAATCAGCTATAATAAAAATTATTAAGTATTATAAGTATGAATATTATTTCAATGATATTATTATTTATTATTAATATGTAAATTTTTGTAATAAAAGTTATATACCTGATTGCATTTTGCTTCTAGTTGCAATGGCTACTCGTTCACCAAAACTTTTCTTTCCATCTTTAAAGTATATGAGCTACATTCATGAGATCAATATGTGTATAATATATATTAATATGACACAATACTCACATGCAAAGAATTTATAATATTGGAATTATAAAATTGGTTGTAAATTGTAACTTTTTACCTCATTTCCAAAATTAGCAATTCCTACAGCTTCAGTGTCTAATTGCACATAGACATTATGTACGGTTTTCAGAAGATCCGAATTATCCCCAATATTGTCTCTATATTGGTACTTTGGGTTCAAATAGTAAGTTAGAATAAAAAAAAGAATAATTTTAGTATAAATACTATACTAAATTTTAATTATGAATGACAAACAATCCAAAATAAAATTTACCTGCAGCATGTAGTGGGTGATTGAGCATTTTATCCCATCAGTCTTGTATAATGTTTAGAACCCATTTACTCCCTCTCTGTTGTTTTACTGTATCTTTCATCACACGCATTAACTTGTTATAGGTAAAAATTAGTGGTGAAGGACACGTCATCAGCACGAAAGGCCAGGAAAGCAAGAGTCAAGATAAGTCAACTTATGGAGCAGAAACCTCCCACGATAACCTACTCGGAAAAAAGAGTAAGTAGTCCGACCACAAATGAAGACGATCAACTCGGGCAGCAAATCTCACTCGGGCACATTTGGGCATACTCGGGCATACATACTCGGGAATCAATGAGACAGTCACCAACATTCGTATGCCAATCATAATCAGCGACCAGCACATCCACGATAAGCAACGATGTGGACTATTAGAGTTTAAAAAGGAAACAAGCAGTTCTCCCGCAAATAAAGGAGAAAGAATCTCGTCCAGAACCAGACTCAGCCAAAAGAGGAAACATAATCTAATTAGGACTAGAAAACCGCTCGAGACTTGGGCACCACAATACCAAACCCTAGCGGCCACCTTAAAACCCTAAAAACAACATGTATAAATACCCCCACTATACACAAACAGGGGGGTACGCAAAAAAGTAGAACAGGAGATAGAGAATCGTATTGAAAAGCTTGTAATCATTCTTGGTCATTCTTGATCTTGTAATCGTGATTCATAGTGGATTTGGCTTTGTTGCTAGAGGCAACGATCCCGTGGATGTTTCTCCGATCTTTTGGAGTTTTACCACGTAAATCACCTGTTATTTCTTTACAATCTTTGACCATACTCAAATATAAATTGCAGTAATTCGAGAACGAATCGTTGACTTGGTGATCACCAAAAATCACCGTCAACATAACTCATACACGATAGACATAGTGGGTACAACTTCTGTATCAACCAATCTCAGAACTTGGTACAGTAGCTCATATATTTTAAGATTCTTTTATTTGGAATGTCGGCACAAAGTTACAAAAAAATCAATTCTACATATTTATAAATTGATTGGTACATATTTAATACTATTTGGAATTAGTTTTACACATTCGAGTCACAAACAAATTTTTTTTTTTTTTCAGATTGCTTTTACAAAATTTTACATATTTTACACGTCCACTCTTTGGTTTTTTATCCAATTTTACTTCAAGTATTCAATAATTTTACTATTTACTATTATGTTGGAAAATTTTATAAATTTGTTAATGCTTCTTTTAAAATAATTTTCAAGCTAAATTATTTTAACAATAATTTAATTGTTTAGGATTAAAAAAATTATTTTAATAATATGCAAAATATCCATGGACTTTCGGGTGAAATTCATGAAATTTCAGGAATTTCGGGATATTTCGGGAATATCGGTGGATTTTTACGGATATTTCGGGAATTTCGGTGGATTTTTACGGATATTTCGAAATCGGTCGGATATTGGATATTTGCCTGTTTCGATATCGGTCCCTCCAAAATACGGATATATCGGTGGATATTTCGGTATATCTAGGGATGGCCAATGGGGGATTTGGGGTGGGGTTAGGTCCCCCCAACCCCACCCCCATTTTCCAAACCCTCCCCCGCCCCCCCCACCCCCCCCCCCCCCCCCCCCCCCAAAAAAAAAAAAAAAAAAAAAAAAAAACCTACCCCATCCCCATTTTGGGAAATGGGGATGGGGTAGTTTTGGGGGGAGGTCCCCCCACCCCCATCCCCATTCCCCCATTTCCCCCATTTTTCCCCGTTTCCCCATTTCCCCTGTGTCTCCCGTTTCCCCATTCCCCCATTTTCCCTATATCAGTAAAAATTATATATTAAAAAAAAACACACACACAAATGCACATTTCCCCCGTTTTTCCCCGTTTCCCCGTTTCCCCCGTGGTGGCGTGGCCGTGTGGTGGCATGGTGCAGAGCAGCAAAGAAAGTGAGAACTGAGAAACGATTTAGGGAAGGAAATAAGGAATATGATTTAGGGTTAGGTTTTAAGTTATAAATATGTATTTATAGTTAGTAAAATATAAATAATAAAAATATTGAAAATATTTAAAATATAAAATATATATATATATATATATAATAATATTTGGGGGAAATGGAGAAATGGGGATGGGGGCACCTACCCCCAACCCCATCCTCATTTCTAGAATTTTATGGGGGAAATGGGGAAATGGGTTGGGGTCGGGTCCCCCCATCCCCAACCCCATTTGAATTTGGGGTTAAAAAGCTCCCCTACACCGCCCCCCCATTACCCCATTACCCTATTTTCCCCTAAAAAATTTCCCCCAAATGGGGATGGGGGAGCGGGGTTTTGGGGCCCCGGGGGAAAATGGCCATCCCTAGGTATATCTATCGATTTTAAGTACCTTGGTCTCATGGTGGCAATTGTTGATGAAAATTGCAATAAATACCCCTCACTTTGTTTGCCTATATATATATATATATATATATATATGCTGTCTCTTGTAAAAATGAGCTGCTACTCTTTCAATAAAAATAATAGCATAACATGTTCTCTCTAACTCCCGCTCTCTCTCTCGTTCTCTTGTCTTCTCTCATCTAATGTCTCTTTTATTTCTTATTTCTTATTTCTTATTTCTTATTTATTTCATCTCTTCTTCAATTATTTCTTGTTCATCTATTATTTTAATTTAATTTACAACACGTTATCAGCACGATGCTGTTATTTTCAGAACCTGAAGTTTTGAATTTATTATTACTAAAGCCTGAAGCTTATGAATTTATTACCACTGGAACCTAAAGTTCCTAGATCTATTACCAGAACCTGAAGTTCTGAATTTATTATTACTAGAACCTGAAGCTTCTAGACTTTTATTTATTAATACCAGGACCTGCAGTTCTGAATTTACTTTCCTGTATTTTATTTTGACGCAATTTACTTTCTCGTATTTTATTTACTTTTACGTGATTTATTTTCTTGCATTTATTTATTTATACGCTGTTATGAGATTGGCTAGGCCAACCTATCAGAACCTGCAGTTCTGGATTTATTTATTATGCACTTTATTTATCTGTATTTATTTATTTATCCGTAATTTATGAGATTGTCTAGATTTACTTTTTTCGCACTTATTATTACGCATTTTATTTTGTGATTTTTATTTAAACAGTTTGATTACCCATCCAGAACTTGAAGTTTATGGATTTATTTATCATTACCGGAACCTAAAGCTTCTGGATTTATTTATCATTACTAGAACCTGAAGCTTCTGGATTTATTTACTTACAAGTATTCCTTTATATATCTGAATGTTTAAATTCCTTGGATTTCTGTCGGACCAGAAGTTCTGACTCCGATTGTGATTATCGGAAGTTGTAATAATGTCAAAGCTTGCAAATTTAAAATTTGCTGCACTAGAAGTGTCGAGGGACAACTACGATCTGAAAGCCCAAATACCTAACGGTCACAGAACCAGAAGTTCTATGGCAATAACTAAAAGATCAATTTGATAACCAACTTGATGTTGCATTACCAAATGCCAGATGTCAGTGGCAACATTTACGCTTTCAAGACTATAGATCAGTCTTTGAGTACAATTCTGTTTTATTCAAAATCACTACACAACTGAAATTGTGTGGTCAGGATGTAATCTGAAATCATCAATAAAAGCAAATAATAAATTTTCTCCCCTTTTTCACTTTATCTTATAATGTTATTCTCTCGTTCTTCTTCATCTTATTTCTGTCATATTATCTGTTATTTT
Organism: Acer saccharum; assembly: GCA_030490815.1. Classification (NCBI taxonomy): domain Eukaryota; kingdom Viridiplantae; phylum Streptophyta; class Magnoliopsida; order Sapindales; family Sapindaceae; genus Acer; species Acer saccharum. The sequence goes on from CM059870.1 coordinate 36,815,744, forward strand.
AATTTTACGTATCTATTTAATTTTATGCAATTTATATATTTGAGTATGCCAACTAACCAGAACCTGGAGTTTCTGGATTTGTATAAATTATGTGTTGAGCCTAACCAAGTCAATCGTTAAGTTTCTGGAATTTAAACCAAGCGCGGCTAGACCAACTAACTAGAATCTGAAGTTTCTGGATTTATCATTATAATATTTAAGTTGGCGCGGTTTTATAAACCGATCAAAATCTGAAGTTCTAAATTTTAAATTTCAATAAAAATATGGAGTTCTTGATTCATTACTATGTACATGAATATCATACTTGGGACCTGAAATTCCAAAATTCGAATTCTATATAGAACCCGAAGTTCTAATTTTGAATACGAAGTATTGAATATGAACTTGAAGTTCTCAAGTTTTGAACATGAAGTTCTCAAGTTTTGAACATGAAGTTCTAATCAGACTTGAAGCTTTGAATTCAATTTAAATTATGATATTAAAACTTTTATGTCAAAGTTTATTAGAACCAGAAATTCTGAATCGAATCAAGTTACGATTCTTTCATCTAGAAAGTCAATTTGTAATTTCTATTTAGAACCTGAAGTTTTCTGAAATTTATGAACCTGCAGTTCTTGGTCGAACCGGAAATTCAAAAAATCAATATGTTTCATGATTTTGTTTTTATGAAGTGATATATTTTCATATCTATATATTTACACTTTTGATCATTTTGTCTAATATGCACTTTATTTTTCATTATGAATAGATGTCTTTAAACAGTAAATTGGGTGATATTGAAAAGCAGGATACAAGAGATGTATGTCTAGCCGATAGTATAACGACACATACGATTATGCGGAATCATAATTACTTTCTGAATTTAACCATGCTCAAAGAAAATGTTAATACAATTTCAGGTCCAGCAGATCTGATAGAAGGCTCCGGTAGAGCCATGATATTGTTACCAAATAAAACTAAAATATGTATCAATGATGTTTTATATTCAAGCAGATCCAGAAGAAATCTGCTCAGTTTCAAAGATATACGGTGTAATGGATATCACCTAGAAAGTATAAATGATGAGAATATTGAGTATCTGTGCATTACTTCTCATGACTCAAGCCAGAAACTCGTTGTGGAAAAGCTATGTGCTTTATCATTTGGATTATATTATACTCTTATAAGAGGTGTAGAAGTTTATGCAATTATGAACTAGAAGTTCTCAGATCCAAAAATATTTATGCTTTGACATAACCATCTTGGTCACCCGGGATCTACAATGATGCGTAGAATCATTAAAAATTCTCACGGACATCTATTAAAGAACCAGAAGATTTGTTTTTTTTTTCCATGAAAAATTTATGTACTGCATGTTCACAAGAGAAATTAGTAATAAAACCATCCCATTATAAGGTTGGCTTTGAATCCCCATCATTCCTACAAAGGATTCAAGGGGACATATATGGATCTATTCATCCACCAAGTGGACCATTCCACTATTTTATGGGTCCTAGTTGATGCATCCATCAAATGGTCACATGTTTGCTTATTATCAACACGCAATGTTGATTTTGCAAGGTTACTCACACAAATTATCAGGCTTCGGGTACATTTTCCTGATCATCCGATTAAATCAATACGCTTTGATAATGCAGGTAAATTTACTTCCAAGACATTTGATGAATATTGTAGATCAGTAGGGATTGATGTTGGACATTCAGTTTTACATGTTCATACTCAGAATAGATTAGCAGAGTCACTTATCAAGCGTCTCCAGGTAATTGTGAGAACTTTATTATTTCAATACAAATTACCAATTTCTATATGGAGACATTCTATTCATCCCTACCATTCTAAGATTTATGATGATTTTGATTAATCTTTTATTAGATCATTTATGCTTCTGACAGTTTATCCTTTTGCACATGGCCTGTGTATTATTATATTGATTAATTTCAAAATGGAAAGTTTCTCCATAAAGAATAAATGAAAAGTCACTCTTATACAAAATAGAGATACCAGTTCGATTATATATATATATAAATGTGTCTCATTTTAATTTTCGTATCACTCAAATACGAATGATAATTGATTATCAGATAAATATTAATCAGTTACTTGATATATTAAAAGTGACAAAATTTTATAAGTTGTTATCTCATAAACCCCGGCCGGGTGATTGTTCCTAAAGAACGATCTGAGTAAAATGCAATAAATAAATCATTTGATGAATATCATAAGCTTATGAACCTTTGAAAGGTATTGTTATCAGGATCCTAATGTAAATAAAGCTCGAGTTATAAATAAATCCACTTTCTCTAAATCAACTCAATAAGAGTCTGATATATCTAAAGAGACACGAGTATATGAAATGACTAAATCCATTGAAATGGAAGAAATCTCTACAGAGATACAATAATATAAGAATTAATAAATTTCTATAAATCATACATGAGAAATGTGGAATAGTGAAGAAACAATCATTAGTGATACATTTTCAAATACAGTAGCTACTGAAATGATGATTATGAAACTTATAGTATCGATGATTGTAGACAAAGGTATGATTGGCCTAAATGAAAAGAAGCAATTCAAGAAGAATTGACTTCATAAGCCAAACATAAAGTATTTAGACCAATAGTTCTCCAGACACCTGAAGATGTCAAACTCATTGGATACTAAAAGGTCTTTATACGAAAACGTAATAAGAAAAACGAGATCGTGAGATATGAGGCACGACTCGTAGTACAAGGTTTCTTATAGAAACTCGGTATTCACTACAGATGAATACGATTACATTTTGAACTTTTGATAAATTTGGCTGCCTCTGAAAGGCTTGAAATACATCCTCTAGATGTAGTAATCATTTATTAATGTGGTTCACTCAGTGCATATATTTATAATCCCAGAAGGATTTAAAATGCTAGAAGCATGTAAACCGAGATCTCGTAATCTGTATTTGATGAACCTACAAAAATCCTTATATGGATAAAAAATAATCTGGACGGATGTGGCATAACCGTCTCAGTAAATATCTGATAAAATAAGGGTATAATAATTATATTATACACCCATGTATTCTTCATAAAGAAATCTGAATCTAGATTTGCTATTATAGCAGTTTACGTTGATGATATGAATTTGATTGGAACTCCTGAAGAGCTCCTAAAAACTGCTGAATATTTGAAAAGGGAATTTGAAATGAAATACCTAGGGAAGACAAAATATTGTCTCGGCCTAGAGATTGAGCATAAATCAGACGGAATACTTATCCATCAATCAGCATATATTGAAAAGATCCTGAAAAGATTTAATATGGACAATACTCATCTATTAAGTACCCCCATGATTGTTAGAAATCTTGATTCTAAGAAAGATCCATTCCGGCCACTTGAAGATGGTGAAAAGATACTTGGTCCTAAAATACCATATCTTAATGCAATGGTGTTCTATTATATCTGGCTCAATGTACTAGACTAGATATCGCATTTTCAGTGAATTTACTTGCTAGATTCAGTTCAGCACCAACTCGGAGACATTGGAATGGGATTAAACATCTTTTCGTTATCTTCATGGAACGAAAGATTTAGGATTATATTATTCAAAATCCAACAACTTTTCAGGTTTAATTGGTTATACTGATACCGAGTATTTATCTGATCCTCATAAAGCCCGTTCACAAACGGGATATGTTTTTACATATAATGGCACAACAATCTCCTAGCGCTCCACAAAGCAAACTCTTGCACTTCATGAAACAAGCCTAGAATGCGTGTGGCTAAGGTCAGTTATTTACCATATTAAAAATTTATGTGGATTTTCATTTTCTACAGGAATGCCAACACCAATATTTGAAGATACTGCAGCTTGTATTGCTCAAATTAGAGGAGGCTATATCAAGGGAGATAGAACCAAATATATTTCTCCTAAATTCTTCTATACTCATGAATTTCAACAGAGCCGACAAGTTGATGTTAAACAAATACAGTTTACAGATAATCTGGCAGATCTGTTTATTAAAGCATTGCCTACATCAACTTTTGAGAAACTAGTACATGGAATTGGCATGCATCGGCTTTATAAACTACAGGATTGATGTTAAAGTTTTGTTCAGGGGGAGCGTCCAATCAGGGGGAGCAAAATTTTGAATGGACATATGTGCACTGTACTCTTTTTCCTTTTACCAGATTTTGTCCCACTGGGTTTTACCATAAAGGTTTTAATGATGCAGTTCTAAACACATCCACACCACTTGATCCAGAAGATCATTGTATATACTTTTCCTAAGGTTTTTATACCACTGGGTTTTTCCTAGCAAATTAAATACAAGCAATGGAAATCCAAGGGGGAGTATTGTAATATATGTGGCTTTCCATTTGCTTCTAAACTTAATGACTAAGTCTTAGGTGTAAAGATGATGGAAGCAATGATGTAAGCAAGCAAGTGGCAGCAAATTGGTGTTTGGTTTGAGTAATGTCTCATGGTGGCAATTATTGATGAAAATTGCAATAAACACCCCTCACTTTGTTTGCCTATATATATATGCTCTCTCTTGTAAAAATGAGCTGCTGCTCTTTCAATAAAAATAATAGCATAACAAGTTCTCTCTCTCTCTCTCTCTCTCTCTCTCTCTCTCTCTCTCTCTCGTTCTCTTGTCTTCTCTCATCTAATGTCTCTTTTATTTATTATTTATTATTTCTTATTTATTTCATCTCTTCTTCAATTATTTCTTGTTCATCTATTATTTTAATTTAATTTACAACATGATATACATGGTTTGGCAAAATTGTGTACAAGAAAATGACATTTTCTTATTCCTAAAAGTACATCTAGTCTATCGATATAAATTATTGGGCCAACCAACTCTCAGCATAGCAGCCTTTTACAACGAAGCCCAAATATCTGCATGTAACTATTTTTCCTTTTGCTTTTTGAACATATTCTAATACAAAATTCAAGAGTAATTTTTCACTGTCCCCTATGACTGTCTAGTTTTTTTTTTTTGGACTAATTGCACAAACGTCCCTTGAGTTTAGGCATAATTGCATGTATATAGAATTTTTACCCATAATTGCACAAACATCCCCTGTAATTAGTTGACTTCGTTAAATCTAACCATTGACCACAATTTTAACCAAAAAATGACCAAAGTGCCCCTAGTTACCTATTTTATTATTAATTATATATATACTTTATTTTTTTTGACAATTTATATATATACTTAAAATAATAATTATATACAATACTTAATTTATTTATTTAAAAATTTTTATAATCCATTTTTTAATCCATTTTTTACATTTTTATAATCCCTTTTTTTAAATAAATAAATTAAGTATTATATATAATTATTATTTTTAAGTATATATGTAATTATATTTTTAAATATATATATATATATATATATATAATTATTTTTTTAAGTATATATATAATTATTTTTTTAAGTACATATATAAATTGTCAAAAAAAAGTATATATATAATTAATTATAAAATAGGTAACTAGGGGCACTTTAGTTATTTTGGTTAAAATTATGGTCAATGGTTAGATTTAACAAAATCAACTAATTATAGGGGATGTTTGTGCAATTATGGGTAAAAATTCCATATACATGCAATTATGCCTAAACTCAGGGGACGTTTGTGCAATTAGTCCTTTTTTTTTTACCACATATTTTCATTCTTTTAGTTTTTATTACATGAACGTGCCAACTTTTCCTCAACTTTTCCTCAAATTTTCATTTAGGATAACTATAATTTTCATAATATTACCAAGTTATATGAAATTGAATAATTGCATCTCTTTCTTATAATTCAATTTTGAGTTTAAATTGCATGCGGTAGCTTCAAAAAAAAAAAAATAGGGTTAATTGTACAAACTTACCCTATATTTTGTCTTTGTAGCAAAATATTCAACAATTGGTCTTAACTACAAAAACAACCCCTGCCATTAGTGATCAATGGTTAAATTTAACGTTTGACTTTAAAAATACTAAAATGTCCCTAGTGTAGATTTTATTATTTTTAATTGCTCCATTTATTTAATAAAACAGTTAATTAAAAAAATCTGCATTTTTTTCTTAAGTTTGAAACACTGTTCTTTATCAATTAACGATTATTTTTTGAATCTACAATTTAAAAAAAAAAAAAAAAAAAAAAAAATCTTCATCTTCATCAATTGAATTCCCAAAAAGAAAAAAAAAAAAAAAATCTATCAATCCAATTCTTCTTTTTCAAAAATATTTCCACTATTAGAAACCTCAAGCATCATTCACAGTTTTGTGATTGTACTTCTTTTCTTCAACCTCACATCTCCCCTTGTCAGCAAGTACACATCCCACTCCACAACAATCTACCTTCAACACAACTCCTCTATCTCCATCCCACAACACACCAAAAAAAAAAAAAAAAACACAGAAGGATTGGGAAACTAGAAAATTAAAACACAGAAAAAAAAAAGCGCCGCTCCATCTTACCCTGCTTAATACCAGAGGGAGACCACCACCAAAGCCTCTATATTGCTTCCCAAACTGCCAATCGTTTCTGCCTCTTCCGTTGGTGACAAGCTCCCCGACGCTGCCCTTTGGTACTTCAAATCTGCTGACGAGCTCCAAACCATCGGTCTCCTCCCTCGCCTAAAACCAAGCCGTTTTCTTTGGAGTGGTGCTCCATCAGATTTGAACTGACTTTTTTTTTTTTTTTAAGTATAATATGAACTGACGTTCCTTCTGATCTACTCCATCAGATAGGTATGAAATTTTTAAAAAATTTTATTTTTATTTGGGATTGAAAAATGATTATAGATAAATATGGGTTCTTTTTATCATTTTTTTGTATGTTAATATGTAATTATAAAAAGTATTGAGATTGTTTTAAATTATAAGTTTCAATTGATATGTAAAATAACTATTTTACCCTTGAACATTAAAGTCAACCATTAAATCTAACCACGGACCATTAATAGTAAGGGTTGTTCGTGTAACTAAAGCTATTTGTTGAATATTTTGCTATAAAAATAAAACACAGGGTAAATTTGTGTAATTAACCCAAAAAAATAAATAATAAACCTTGCAAGTGGTACTTGATCCTTTTGCTAACTTATCATCAAGTCAATTAACAAGATATTATTCAGGTGGCCAGTGGTTATCAATCTGCATCAAAATCTCAAATACAACCAATTTAACCTATTTTAATTTTTCTTTTTTGAACATAAAATATACATTAAGTTGACGGAATTGACAATATGAGGTTAGTTTGGTAGTAAACCTCTCACAAGTGGTGGTAGATGTATGAGTCCTCATCGTACCAGGTTACATCCAAAGACAGTAGAGGCATTAATGTGTGCTCAAAGTTGGTTATGGTCCAAATTTAATGGTATAAAAAATTATTATATTGTTCATTGAAGTTTTTATATTATTAATTTTATTTCTTATTTTATTCTAATTCATATATTTTATCTCTAATTAGATTCAACTTTGGAAAGAAAATTTGAAGCTTCTGATTTTGGGGAATATGACAATGAGGTAAAATCATTTTGTAATCATGAATTTATTACTATTTGATAATTGATCTTATTGGAATATATACTAAATTGATTTTAAATTTAATGTTGTAGGAACTTTGACAATTGGAAGTGGAGAGGAAATAAAGGATGGAATGGAACTTTGGCAATTGAAAGTGGAGAGGCAATGAAGGATTTATTTGTTGTGTACTTGTGTCTTTGATTTTAAACTAGTTGTGTTTGTTTTGATGCTATTTATGTAATGTTTAATGTTGGTTTATGACTTTATGGATTACTTTCAATTTGTGTGGTTATTTCAATTTTGAACTCAGTCAATCTTTGTTATTTTGTTATTTTTCAAGTTAATTATTCATGTGTTGAACATGTTTTACTTGTTAAAAATTGAATAGGTAAAAATAACAATAGAAAGGAAAAACTGGAAAAACTGAAATTTTAGTATATAAAATGTGTAGCGGGTCCACAGGTCCAGACCCGAACCCATGAATTTTCACGGGTCCTCGGGGCGGGTCTGGGTCTGCTCAAGACCCGCGGGTCCAAACCCGAACCCGAACCTGAAAATTTTCATGGGTCTAGGTCTAATTTTTTTTGGTGGGTCTGGGTCTGGGTCTAGGTCTAGTAGGACCCGACCCGAACCCGACCCATTGCCATCCCTACGAGTCACACCTATGCCATGAGATAGTAGGTTCGAGTTCCCATCCTAAAAAAAAAAAAGGGGAATGCTATCTACCTTTCCCATTTGCCTTCCCCATTTACCTTTCACACTCATTGCTTGACACGTGTACATTTTTTCATTTAATAAAAAGCTCTCACTTTTTGCTCAAAGGTTGTTTACATCTTTACCCTTGATGGCTGCTTCTATCATTTCATTAATAAAGGGTAAAGACGTAAAAAAACTTTGCAGCAAAAAGTGAGAGCTTTTTATTAAATGAAAAAGTGTACATGTGTCAAGCAATGAGTGGGAAAGGTAAATGGGGAAGGTAAATGGGAAAGGTGGATAGCATTCCCTATTCCAAAAAAAAACCCAATATTTTTTTTATAAAAAAAAAAAAAAAAGTTAATGGAACTGATTCCTCTCTTTAATTACCTTTATAAAAAGTATGATTGGTTATTGTCAAATTAATAGTGAAATAAATCACATTCTTTAGTCCATTCTTCATAGTAATGATGAGTACGTCTCCTGAGATCATTAATTTAAATAAATAAATAAATAAATAAATAAAAATTGAAAATTGACCCAACTTAGGATGAGTCATGAGTATGATCCAATCGAATAGATTTAAGTGTCCAACTTCAATAACACAACATAATCACTGTATTAATGAATCAACATTCTGATCAACATCGCTTTCAACATTTTGAAACCTTAAATGGTCAACCATATATATAAAACAACACAAAGTCACCTCTTCCAATTGTTTTCATCAAATAATCGTTATATATATAATTATATATAGACATGGAACGTGGTGTGTTGTGATGCACGAAAAGATGTGTCATGATCTTTGAATATATAAGTATATAACATAAGGTCGACCAACTCCAACGATTCTGTTTACAGGCACGAACCACATGGGTGTGTTTTTTTTACACATAAAAAGATTTCCCATTTCCAAAATGATTTAGAATCTGATACGGATCGTTTCGTGATTTTACAATTTTATTTTATTTTCATCCAATTAATTATATTTAATAAAAAAAAAAACATTGTTTAGTCTGTTTATATTATGTTTACTGTTCTATTTTTTTTTAGAATAATGTTATTTTGTCTAAATTTGATGTTTAAATGACGTGTCAATACTCTCATCCATCCATTTAGATTATATTATATTTGTTTGATTTAAATGAATGGATGAGAATGTTGCCACATCATTTAGACAAAGTAGCATTACTCAATTTTTTTATGACATTTTTAAAAAAATAATTAGATTATTTAATGGTATTTTAATGCAATTCAACGACGGGTATTTGTCAATGGTCCGATGTTAATAGTATGTGGTTATAACTACATATAGATCATAAGTGGAATCCAAATTCCATTTGAAAGTATTGAATTTTTGCTTTTATCACATACATACATACATGATACACCTACCAATTTCAACACCATAACATTGTCATAAATCCGGGCCTCAGTGCCCCATCCAATTTCAACACGGGTTTGCGGGGTTTAGAGCATTTCTAAAAGACTATTCTATTTTCACTTTTCAAATGTCTATTTGTTTATTTGTATGGTAATTTGAAGAGTGAAAAAAGATATTATTTTAATGAAAGCACTCAAATTCTCCACTCCCCACCAACAAATCTAATTACCCTCCGTTTAAAAAAGTTAGAAATAATAACTTTTTAAATACATTAGTTTCGTACATGTGAAAGTAAAACTACTATTATTTTTAGGTGGATATGAAAATCATTTGAATGACCTTCCAAATTATTAATATGTTATTATTGAATATTCAATATTAATCTCATTTTATAGATATAGATGAGACATTTTTATGATGATAAAATTTATAAATTAAAACTTAATATATATTAATTGAATTTAATTAAAAAGATAAAAAAGATATAGATGTCAAATATTAATGATGATGTGATATAAAAAATAATATAATAATAAAGGATAATTACTCTGGTGGCTATCAAATTGATGAGAGACTATCAAAATGGCCACTGGATTGGAAAGCTATTCCAAAATGGCCATTTTTGACGGGCTTTATGATACTAATGGCCATTCCATCAAACATCGTTATAACACCGTTAACTTCTTATTATTTTGGTATCAAAATGGCCATTCCCATATTTAAACTATAACCCCAAGTTTTTCATCATAATTAATAATTAACATAAGAGATTTTCACCTCATATTCTTTTTAATTAATTTTATATTAAATTAATCACCACGACCAAGCTAAAACTTGGAGTTTGTCAAAAAAAAAAAAAAAAAAAAAAAAAAAAAACTGAGACTTTGAGAGATGGAAAAAGTTACAATATCAATTTAATGGGAAGATGAAGACCTTGAATTATTCAAAACAATGGGTGTTTTTGTTTGAAAAAACAAAACGTTAAATGTAGTCACAATAAACTAAAAAGTTGAACTTTATGTTATCTGAGTAAACACAAGTGCTTTCTTTCTTCTCATACTGTAAATTGGTTAAAAACTCTAACAAGTCAGGCAACCATATACACTATTTTTTAGTTAGAGGTAACATATTAAGAGTTTTATATCAAGATGACCATTACAACTTTCCAAATTTTTCTAGAATTAATCTATTGACCATCCATTTGATTAATTGGTATCAAAATGATTATTATATGTAATCTATATTGTATAGAAACATAGAGTAAACAATCATAAACAATAAAATTTTATTCAAAACAAAAAATACATAAATTCATAAACAATGGAGAAAATAAATTCTTTATTTGATTCAACATAATTTCAGTTTCATACACTTCAAATACTACTTGTCAAATTGCACAAGTAAACCAAAATCCCCAACACAAGTATACCAACTTGTTCCTTATAATCTGAAAACAGCTCCAAAACCATGCCTTTTTTTTTTGCTACACAAATATACCAAGACTACACCCTATTCAAAACCACACAAAAATATACCAACCAAATTTCATGGTTTCATCTTCGTCATGGTGATTAATTTAATATGAAATTAATTAAAAAAAGAATATGAGGTGAAAATCTCTTATGTTGATTATTAATTAGGATGAAAAACTTGGGATTATAGTTTAAATATAGGAATAACAATTTTGATACCAAAAGAACAAGAAGTTAACAGTGTTATAATGGTGTTTGATGGAATGACAATTTTGGAACAACTTTCCAATCCAATGGCCATTTTGATAGTGTGTCATCAATTTGATAGCTACCGGGGTAATTATTCCTAATAATAATTGAAAATAAAGAAGTTGCTATTCGATATTGAAAAGAGAGAAGCAAAATCTTATTTGAAGAATCCGTTAGAGTTAAATATACTGATATGACTCGTTTAACTTTAATAAATATTTTATATTTAAAGAGTATATGCTCTTAATAATAAAAAAAAATACAGCTTGATCCGTACATATTATCACTAGAGAGTAAAAGTAGTTTGAATTTTTTTTTGTTATTTATTATTTTTTTTTTGGCAACAATTTTTTTTGTTACTCTGTTGTCTGGGTCATAACTCATAATAAGTTAGGCGCCTTCTTCAAGACTTATTGCCAACCAACTCATCAATTACTTATTACAATTACCATACCAACATTAAAAGCACCTAAAAAAAAACAAAAAGAAAAAATAATAATTTGCTTTCTTCCTCCTTGGTTCTTAATTTCCACCATGAAAGTTTTTTTTTCTTTTTGCAGGATTCGATTTTGCGGCATGTGTGCCATTTCCAAATTTGTCTCTCCCATCTACGAGTAAAAACAATGGTACCTGGACAAAATAGTAATAACAATCTCTCATCATTATTAATATTAGCTAGCTTCGACAAACGACCTGAGAGTGAGAGTGAGAGCCGAGCTTGTCTGCATCGCGTGGCACCAACTGACCCTGCTGCGCCATCAATATGGACTTGTAGATCTCCACGATCATCTTCTCATCATACTCTTTAATCTGTCCTCTTCCAAACCCAGAGATGCCGTCACCGGCTATTGCTCCGCCGTAACCACTCGCCATGAACACCCGCGAATTAGCGAAACCCATCATCATCTTCACATACGCGTCACGCAACCAAACGAAGAACTTCTTCGGAGACGGCATTAGAAGGACTTTAATTTTAGGTTTGATCTTGATCCTCCAAAAGCGTCTCCTCCGGGTTGTTTTACCCAGCTCCATCCGGTTTGTCCGCCTCCGACCGGCCGCTGACGACGACCCATTTAACCTCTCGTAGCCTCTCCTCTTCCAGTACCCTTTCAGACCCTTGTACACCGTCGTTGAAACACCTTCCATTGCTCTTGCTTAATTCGCTGATCTTTCTTAATAATTTCTCTATAATTTTTAAGATAGAGAGAGAAATATAGAAGTCAAGTAGGTGAGACCTTGAGAGATGTAAGGGTTTGATGACATATATATAAATAAAGCTTAAACAGACACGTAATAATGTAAATATATATAACTTAAACAGACACGTAATAATGTAAATATATATATAACATACAGTAGAGATGGGTGGTGATTCATAAATGCGATATGATTTTATTACGAACCTGTATTTCTCGCTGGTGTCACTATCCATATTCAATGCCCACATATATACCACAGCATCATGGCCGTTGAATTCTACTTTCACAATTTATTTTTAACAAATAGTCTGGTAACACAAATGGGATTTGATTGGTCGAAAAGAATGGGGTAAATTGTCAACGGTGTTATAATTAACGCGGCAGAGAGAGAGAGAGAGAGAGAGAGAGAGGTTGGGCGGGTTATTGATAATGATAAATGATTCATGTAACATGTTTGATGATATAGTATGTGGTAGAAAATATGATGCGTGCGGTGGTCGGCCAACGGCCAACCCTCACGCTTCATGCTACTGTTTCTCGTCACTCCCTCACCTACTATTTGACTCTTTTAGCTATCTGATTCTCGTGTTTTTATAAGCTAACAGGGGAGGGGCGTAGCTCAGCCGGTAGATAGATGAGCATGGGGTTTGGGTAAATAACTTTTAAATTAACGGCTCAAATCCTTTCAAAAAATACTTGGTAGATAAATAGATACTGCCAAAAAGATTCTCATGTTTCTACAACCTATTTTAATCCATAACTTTGATTTTCTTTCTCAGATAGTCTGATATCTCAATCTTTATCTTTCACATGCAAAGTGTGTGATTGCTCTTAAATTACTTTTCTTTTTAACATGTTGATTTCCATAGATTTCGACACACCCTAATCCGAAAATGTAAGAATAAAAAAATAATAATTAATTATATCTTAAAAATCCACAATAATTGTCTGTAATTGTATTGTAGAGAGAATTGTTATGTTTGATTACGTTAATTAGGGCAATTGATGTGATGTAGAGGATCTATACTAACGAGTTATAAGGGAATATATAATAATACAAGAATTATAGTGTTGTCAAAAGAATCGACGAAAGTTGGGTAACTGGAAGGAACTTAGGCAGGCTGTCAATTCTTATCTGGTTGTTTGATGTCATAATTGGTGTAGGCCAAACAATCTATTTTCTTTATTTCACATTTAATCTTTTAGCCCATTTTCAATATCGTCAATCGTCATAAATATGATCGAATGACCAATTTCTTTAGCAACTTCTAAATCATTAATTAATAATGGTGTGCTTTTAAGCTAGGGTGTAGATAAATTACGAATTAAGTTTAGGGTATAGATATTATCATCCAAAGAAATTATTTGTACTCCCATTTTTATGGGTAAATTATACAAACTTATCCTGGTTATATGAATTTATCAAATGGATTGGTTTGGAAAAATGAAAATTTGCATAATTGATTGATTACAAACCAGAAAAAAAAAAAAAATAGAAAGAGAAGAAGAAGAAGAAAATAGAAGAGAAAAAGAGTAGAAGAACGAAGAAGAAGAAAGAATCAAATAAAGAATAATAATAATTTGCTTTTTTTTTTTAATGAGGGTGGGTCCCACAGTGGGAATCAGATATAGGGTAATTTGAAACCCATCTATCGGGATGAGTTTATGTGATTCCTATGGGATTCACTTTCCTAGAAATCAAAAAACGCAAACGTAATAACAAACATGAAAATGTTATTAGATTCTCATTCTCATGCAAATATTACCCCATATCAAACGGCCCTTTAGGTTAGTCAATGGTTAGTCAACCGTTAGTTAACAGATCAAGGGTAAATTAGTGTTATTATAATTGTTTTACCGGCTTTAGTGTAATTATACATATAACCAAGGTAAGTTTGTGTTATTTTCCCACAAAAGATGGGTGTAAATAATTTCTTTGGGTGACAATATCTGCACCCTTAAGTTTATATCTTGATCAAAGAAATAAGTCTCAACCAAAGACTTAAAAAGGGCGTGACTTATTTTATATTTTTGTATTTATGTACGAAGGATATTTTGGTTGCTATCAAAACTTAAGTTATAATAATATTAAGAAAAAAAAAAAACTTAAAGTTATTAAGTTAGTGCTAATCTCACAAAGTAAATACCAAAAATTGTTAGAAATTTTCAGAACTCAAGATAAAATTCGTCCCTATAGCTTATAGAGGACGAAAGTATTTTTGTCCTAAACAACGTCGCTTGTAGGTGCGTACGTAGCAATAAATTTTTAGGGATGAAAATAACATTTGGTTCCTATAGTAGTGTATACTGTTTAGTGACGAAATCACCTCGGATAATTGGTGGCTGCTGGTTCAATGATATAGGGAACAATAATAATTTTCATCCTCTTAGATTCCTCATTTTCGTAACCAAGCCTGAACCCGAACCCGAACCGAACCTAGGGTATATAAATGTTTTTTTTTCTCCTATTTCACACAAAACCCTAAATTCTTTTACCCTTTTCATCCGCTTCTCTCTCTAATAACCATCGTACAAACTCCAAGTCATTTTCTCAAAAACCCTAATTGCCGTTGCTCTCTCTGGCCACTACTACATCTGCTTCTGGTTTGCTTCAAAAAACCATTGGTAAGTTTATTAATTTGTTTATGTTTCTTTTTTATCTCCGTATTTATGGATTCATAATTTATTTATTTTTTTCATTTAATTTTGTTGTTTTGTTGCATTTCTAGAATTTTCAAAAATTATTTGTGCCTTTGTATTTCGTTTTTGTATTTCTGGGTTGTTGTTGCCTTTAAAATTTTGTATTTCCGCTTTTGGTTTATGTATTGAATTTCTATAAAATTTGATATATATATATATATATATATATATATATAGTCTTTCTATTATCAGTTCGAATTGACAAAAGTTATATCAGTTCTTTGTATGTGCGAGTCAAAATATATATATATACATATCAAACTCATATATATATATATATATATGTATATGCGAGTCAAAAAATGTCAAATTCAATAATTTTTGAATTAAAGAGTTTGTTCCTTTTTTTGTTATTTTTTTTAGATATTATAAATTTATAATATTTCGGGATTGGGGAGAGGATATGACTTAAGGATCAAGATCCTCTCTTTGGCTTGTTTTTCCTTGACTTTCCATAATCCAATAACACCTAAGTAAAATACAAAATATATGGTCAAGATTGGTTCACTTTTTTCTCTCTCGTGCAACTTGATATTTGAATTACACTTGAAGAATGTCAAGGAAAAACAAGGACCAAGGAGAGGATCCCAACTCATGACTTAAACCCATAACCTCTAGGATGTAGGTGTGAGAGGTTTATCATTGAGCAAATCTATTTGATGTGGATATGAGAGGCTTGCCATTATTAGAGTATTTCGTTGTTTCAAGTGACCTTATGTTTCTCATTGTCTCTTTTATACGATATTTTTTTCTTTGTTTTAAGTGTATCTATTTGTCAACTAACACATTTTAAGTAGGGATATAAGTTGAATGTCTAGCAATATTAGTTTATATATTAGTTCATAGTAATGACTAATTAAACGTATTTTTATTTAAAGATCAAAACATATTGAAGGAAAGAAAGTGATTGAAGATTTTCAATATCATAGTAATTCATTGATGATGTTCTTTATGTGCCTAGTCTCACTCATAATCTCTGAAGTGTTGGACAACTCATTCAAAAAGATTATTCTTTTCATTTTGATGTTGAAAAATTCAAAATTTTTGATAAGAAAAACAATCTCACAATATTAAATGTTGAAATATCAAAAAACAAAGTTTTCCCACTTTTGTTGTTATTTGATGAGAAATTTGCATTGAAAGTTGAAAATGCAGATCTGTCATTTTTTTGGCATCTATGGTACAGTCATTTGAACAATAGGGGGCTTCATTTACTAAAAGAAAAGAATATGGTTGTTGGGTTGCTTGAGATTGATAAAGTTCAAAAAAAGTTTGTGAATGTTGCGTCTATGGTAAAATGCATAAACTTCCATTTCCTAAAACTTCATGGAGAGCAAAAGAGCCTTTGGAGTTAGTGCATTTCGACATTTGCAGTCCAATGTGAACTCCTTCTCTTGGAAGCAAAAGATATTTCATCCTCTTCGTTGATGATTACAATAGAATGATGTTGATTTATTTTTTTGAATGAAAAATTAGAAGCTTTTACAACTTAATTTTCTTCGGTTTAAAGCTCTTGCAGAAAGTTAGAGCGAACATCTCATAAAGACTTTAAGAACTAACCGTGGAGGTGAATTCATCTTTACTCCTTTCATGAATTATTGCAAATATAATGACATCAAAAGGCAGCCGACTGTTAGCAGAAAACCTATATCAAAACGGTGTGATGGAACACAAAAATTGCACAATTATTGAACGGAGATGTTAACAAAGTTAATTTCGGTAATCATATCAAGTCAATACCTATGATTGATAACGATCCCAAGATTAACGACGTGTAAGCCAAAATTGTTGAAGTTTACTCAAACATATATAGCATGAGCTGATTTTATTCCTTATATTATGGCTGTCATTGATATATATTTAATATATTTTATTTCTTTTCTTTCCACGGCATCCTGTATTTTGTATAAATATTGTTTATATTCTAATACAATAATACTGCTTTACTCAAAATTAGTATCTAAATAATGTGACATCACTATAATCTATTCATTTAAATTGTATTAGATTTTTGGATTTAAATGAATGGATTAGAGTGATGCCACATCATTTGGACACCGGATTTGGACACTAAATTTAGGTCTCAGTAATAAAGATTCAGAGCTTCCATTATTAAATTCTAGAAAAATTCTCAATAGTCAATATTATTAAGCACTCTAATATGCACAGTCCCGTGAATTTGATACACGCATAAACCGTGTTCTAATTAATAGTTACAGTATGTATATTTAATTTTTATAATAGGGCTTCCATGATTCAAACTTGAGATAATTAAGTCGGATACAATCTGATATCAAATAATTAAGTAAACACTAAACTCAAAAATTTAACTTTTTTTTTTCTTGAAATATTACATGGTTTTTTTAGGAATGGAAAGATTCGAACTCGTAACCTTGTGGTGTAAGTGTAAGGAATTTACCACTGACCGATACTCAAAAATTTAAATTATTAGTAAAGAAAAGCTCGACAATAGTTTCGAGCACTTTAATTAAAAAGCTTATTAAAGAAATTAAAACAATGAAATACAGTAGATCCTAACTCAACAGCCATTGCTTACACACCAATTTCCTGTGTTGACGCAAGAATTACAATTATTTATTTTTCCAAACAACAATATATAATAATTATACAGAGAACATACTCTACTTGAAGTAAATAAATATACAAAGAAAATACCTAATTTCTTATAAATAAATAAAAAGTTAACAAGCCTTATTTATTCATGCACTTTTCCATCGAAAAGCTAGCTGTGGCTAACACTAATTACTTTAGCAATCTGAAAAAAAAAATGCAATACATGCAGATGCAACTAAAAGAGAAACACTTAAAAAAAAAAAACGCATTAAATTTTAGAAGCAACAGTGTAGAGCAAAGAAAAGTGAAATGAAGAAGACAACAGACTCCACACTCAATCTAACAGAGTTAGATGTAACACCACCAAATGGTGGCGTGATTTTGTTGTAATATGGAAAGTAAGGAACTACTGTCTGCGGCGAGAATTCGACGCATGGTGGATAACACGTGCCTGCAACAACACCGCCACCAGGCGGAGACTTGGACTGTGGCTTTGGCGGCGGCACCAGTGGCTCAGGTGGTGGAGGACACTCTGGCTCGACGGGTGGTGGCGGTGGAGGACACTCTGGCTCAACGGGTGGTGGCGGTGGAGGGCATTCTGGTAAGGCTGGTGGTGGTGGCGGTGGAGATGGAGGTGGCGTTGGTGGCGGGCAGGCAATTTCAGGAGGTGGTAGTGGTGGTGGCGGAGATGGCATGGGTTGACAAGGGTTCTCGCATGAAGCGCACATTGTGCATTCTAGTTGCTCTTTGGATGTTGTTTTAGTGTCTACGGTGAATGAGAAGTTGAATTGGAATGCGAAGGTGAGAGTGAAGAGAGTGAGCAGCAATGGCTTGGAGTTCACCATTTTTTATTTTTCGATCGAGTTTTGATAGAGCGAAGAAGATGGATGGTGGAGTTTGGTTGTGAATTGTGATAGAAAAGGGGAGATATATATATCATATATATCATATATATATATATATATAATTATATATGTGTGCACAGTCTTTTTATTATCAGTTCGAATTGATATAAAATGTATCAGTTCGAACTGATATAAAATGTATCAGTTCGAACTGATACCTTGCATGTGGGCCATTAGATTTAAAAGATGCATTGACAACTGCATACAGCCAAGTCAAAGCATTTAAATCCAATGATCCACATACAAGAAACTGATATATCTTATATCAGTTCGAACTGATAATAGAAAAATTGTACATGTACATGTGTCTTGATGACCCTACTATTTCTTGAGTTTTATCTTCTATGGCATTGGCACCACTCAACAAAAGAATATTGTAATTAAAAAAATGAAAAAAATTTGTGTAAATGAAGAGGTAGTCATTCGTTCCAAGTTCCAACGGAATAGATGATTTTTTCACTAACATGCATATAAATTTTTTTTGGCACTTTGTTTTCAAAACTTGCCACTAAATGTTCCGAGAGTTGTCCCACGCTACTTATACAAACAATATAGATATACTTCTACAACAATATAGACACGTGCTCGTTAAATGCCTTTGTATAATAGTTTGGGCCATCACTATCGAAACAAAGAAATAAATGAATGCTTATCACTAGTAAAGTGGGGATTGAGAGAGAAGGATTGAGGCTCCCTCAACCGCTCATTCTTTTATTTCTCCTCTTTTGATAATTAATTGTAAGCTATTACAGTAGTCCGGTGACGGTGAAGCAAGAAAGGCTCCCATTTTTATAAATGGACATGAGAAACGTACAAAATGGACCGGACCACCTTCCCTGCTATGTGCACTGCCCAAACCTCACTTATAAATCGAAGAGTCCAACAAAAATAGACTGTATATGCAATTTCACTTCCATTTCACTTATGTGATAGGATTCCATACCCACACTTGCCTATTAAACCGCAGAGTGTCACTGTCACCCAATACCCAAACTTACCTATTTAAAATGTAAAGAGATACCTCTCATACAGTAATAATTGCATTTCAAATCGTGATTGTAGTGTTTAATTATCGTCCCCGATTGTGGGAGTAGTATTCCGGACTGTACTTATAGACTCTAATCTCGTTAGATCCCGACAGTTGTTGTAATTAAAAAAAAATTATCGCTAGGTTGCAAAAGAACCTCACTCAGCTCGCATTTCAAGAAAATGAAATAAAAAATTGATTAGCAAAAGCATGGGATTGTAACTTCTTTGGAAGGCCATTTCTCACCCATACGGTAATCAAAGATAAATATCAAAGAATTTATTCATTCTATTAACATTTCATTCTTGGAAAGCAAAGTTTACAAATCAAAGTTAAACTCCCAATTCTAATTAGAACCACTCACCACGTAGCTCTCTCAAAACCCTCGAATGTGGAAACGTATCAGGATCACCACGCATGGCATTCTGTCTCCAAAACTCAGCAGCTCTCATCAGCGTCTCCTCAGCAGAGACAAGCTGCTCCGGCTTCCATCCGATCACGTCTTTTCCTTCACCCGTATCCGACATCCCACCAGACGACGTTGCTTGTGTGATCGGCTTTCGAGTGTCCGCCATCTCCATCTCCGACAATGACGATGGCTTGCGATGCTTAAAGTACTCTCTGTCAGCTTCTACTTTCTCATTCTCGTCTCTCTGCTCGCTCTCTCTGGCTCCTGGCAACGGAGTGCCGTCTAGTCCAACACAACTCACATCTCCAAGTACTGCTGCAGCTGTAGTACTAGTACTAGTAGTAGTAGTTGTTGTTGTTGTTTTCTGGCGCTTTTGGTGAAAATTGGGGTTCAAACCTTTGCTTTGCAGCCTTGGAGAAGTTATGTGCGGTGGTTTTGGTCGCACAAGTGGCTCTGTTTCTACACCGTTATTGAGCTTGTCCTCTGTTTCTGTTTGGTGGCTAACAGCTTCAGATTCTGTCACCTTCTTTGCCCCCTTCATCACATATAAAAAATGTGATTTTAAATTCAAGTATTTGAAGTAATACTACAAGAAATTATAAGAGAATCTTACATGAGGTTCTCCAGAGTGAATAGCTGGGTCAACAGTGCGACCAGTCGACGCTGCCGCCGCTACAAAATTGCGTTGAAGACATTGCTGCTTCTTGGATGAAGATAGAACCCACATAAATCTAGTCGCAGTGGTTGCTAATCTTGATTGCATCTTAATTATTTTCTGATTTCGACTTATCTGATCACACTCAAATTCAGCTTTGGTTTTTGGTCGAAGACAAGCGGTGAAGAACAGAGCAAGAGACTGGAACTTGCTGGAACAAAGATACTGTGTGGTTACACTCGTACAATTCTCTTACGTGGCGATTGCTTAAAGCCTTAAAGTGCATGTCTAGCTTTACTTTGCGTGTCACCTTATTCTTGGTTTGCTTTTTATACATTGTACATAATGTGTCTTGTAAAATAGGCCCCCCAGAAGCACTGGGAAGTCGCTTGCTGCTTCTAGAAGCCATAACTGTTGAGTAGAATCAACTAGAATTCTCTCGCAAATTGGTCAATTCAACTGGGTTAGAGATGTTGAAGAACATAATTTGGATCCAAATATTTACACCTACACGTTATCAAACTAATGATCTATATAGAAACAGAGCACTGTACTACTGGGCTGACTTTAAATACAAATGACTTCATATGAGTTTTCTGGGCCTTTAATTGTACCATGAAACCTATACGATTGACCATTAATCTCCCAACTTTGACTCATTTAAAGAACCAAGTTCAGCCGATTGACTAAAATGATTTTCCATTTGGGACTTCCTGGCAATCTGGAAAATCATTTCTCTGTAATAAATGAAGAAGAAGGAAACAGTAAATCAAGCTAAAAGAAAATCGATGAGTCTCTATATATCCATGTTATGCTCATGTGTCAGCCTTTTGATGCTTTCCTTTTACAGTTTACACAACACATTTCTCCATCAAAAAGATTTCAAGATTGGTTTTCAAGGCAGAAAAAATAAAAATAAAAATTCAAAGGAGGGGTTGGGTATGTTTGTTTGTTTGTTGAGGCTATGATGATTTGTTGTTGTAAACTAATTAGCATAGACATAGCCACAGGAGAGAGCCATCAAAAGCATAGCAGCTTGTTCTTCTTCAACACCCATTGATGATGTCTGCAACATCATTTCTCTTCCAACAGCCATTAAAACTTGAAGCTTATTGCTCTTCTTTCTTCCTCTGATCTTCTCTGGTGATCTTCCATTATTTTTCAAACTTAACATTGCCTTCTTTGTCTTTCTGTATCTGATCCCACATGCATTACACAGAGACTGCAACACACACACCATTAGAATTTTCTTTAAAAAGAAAATGAAAAACGTAAATATATAATGAAATATAAATATGTGTGATTCAATCAATGATCTTACTCTGGGACCAGCTGGACCTCCTCTCCAGAGAGGTGTTCTTGTCGTGTGACAATCTATACAACTTTTCTTCACCTCGTTCAAGACATAATTATCTGGCGAGCTATTATTGATATTCATGTTCTCTGTTTCTGATCCCTGTTTGTCAAGTGAAAAACAACAAGTTGATCATCATCAGTGTTGGCCTAAATGGCTAAATAACAAGAGTTGATGAACATTTTAACAAAGTTGAAGATCACTACTCACTTTAGTTTTCACATCCATTATTGCTCTACTATCAACTATTTGAAGAACAGGAATCAGCAGAGATTCTTGAAGTATGTGATGGGTTTGATCAGATCAAGTGCTCTATAGAGATCTTGAACAGACATAAGAGGGAGTCAAAATGATCAAGAGATCATATATCTAGTACACGACACACATTTTTGTGAAGAAGTTCTTGTAATAGTAGCACAACATTGGCTTTGATCATCAAAGAGAAAAATGATCGAAGATGCCCAGAAGAAGAATTGGGCTGGTTATTATAAATATTCTTGTCTTGTGCCAAATAAGCAGAAACAAACGGTGACCAAGATTTATATATTAATCTCACGAACTCCTGTAGTTTTTTTTAAAAAATATATATATATATATAAATAAAAGAAAGAATCTCGACCTAATTTATATCAGTCAAAGTTAAGTATTTTTATATACAAAATTGAAAATAATAGAATTTATTATAATTCATCTCACAAACTCTCTCATATGGGTTCATTCTTTTTACTTTTGGGAGACATTGAAAAACAAAAAACCCATCTCTAGTGGTTCTGATTTTATACTAATAAATCCCCAAAAATATCACCTGAACACCAGTTTAACTTTGGTGGTGAACTCTATATTCTATAATATAATGATGCTATGATCATTACATTACATATACAGAGTTTTAAAGACATAAATTAGTCCAACTTGCTAGACCCATTGACCCAATATGTTAGAGAAACTAATTACACCAATTTCCTAAAAAAAAAAAAAAAAAAAAAAAACTAATTACACCAACCGGGTCATGAATATGTCAGAAATTGGCGAAATCAACCACTACAAATAAAGTTCAGAATACAATTTCGACTCCAAAGGAGAAAATGGACGACATACAGAATCAATCCTTTACTTTTACTTAAATACAAATTTGGTGACTTAAAATATAATATATAAAAAAACGTCGCACAATGATAAATTTAGAGAGTAGAAATCGCGGCAGATCAAGCATGTTAGAAATGGAAGGCACAAAAAGCCCAATGTGAGGTAGGTGAATGGTGAATGTAATGATGATAGAGATACTAGAAACTTATTACTTTTGCCAATAGGAGCGTAGTTTAGCCGGTGGATGGACGAGCTTAGGGTTTGAGAAAATGATTCTCAGGTCAACGGTTCGAATCCTACCAATAGTGAAAACTTTCAAAAAAAAATTCCTGATCCTGGATTAATAGATATTGTAAAAAAAAAAAAAAACAGTTGTGATTATATTTATGTATGTCACTTTAAATTATTTGAGAGACATATATAAATTATAATTAAGGTAAGGATGCAAGAAAAGACAAAACGCAGCCCCAAATAATGTGGTTGATATGCAGACACAGCCAGCTAGCCAGCCCCATATCCTTTTATTGTTTTTTGTCTAGAAAAACCAACAGTCGATAAAAGAACAAATAAAATGGAACACTGATGATATATTGATAATAGCCACCTTTATAAGACCTGCAATGTGGTCCATATATATATATATATATATATATATATATATATAAACCCTACACAGAGAGCAAAACAAACCCACCATTATCTGCGAGCAAAACAGGGTGATTTATTGTTAATCTGCTCTGCCCCCCATTATAATCACCAAAATAGGGTTAAAAATATAATAATTTGAATTCACCATTAAAAAAATACATGGATAATTGAGCCATGACTTTTGATAGTATCAACTCCCTATATACAGAAAATAAATATACTTGGAAGTATGTATGATCTGTATTCAACTATTCATTGTCTGGCCGATCAAAAAGGAGGATACTTCATTTCAATTTTCACAGAAAGCTGTAAGAACCTCGATGACATAAAATCAAATCATGAATAAAACTGATTTTCTTTTACTGCTTGCAGAGAAGATATAAATAAAAGTCATTGGGTTGTTTGTTACGATGCAAATTAAACTTTTGCTTTTCTGTGCGGATTTTCATGTCGGTTTTTTGCAGTTAAAACTTCAGAGGCTTTTTTTTTTTTTTGAGGAACAAAGGCTATTGGTTTTACATACAACAACTGCAACTATTCTTTAAGATTTTTTGTTTACATATTCAGAAGCCTGAAAAAGTTTTTTTTTTATTTTTTATTTTTTATTTAATGGTTTTTATTTGTTTGTTGATGTAAAAAAATTGACCAGCTAGCATGCTTAAAAGAGTTCAAACATCTCTAAAAAAAAATAAAAAATAAAAAAAACCTAGACACCATTAATCGGTAGGTGGAGTCCAAAAATGGTCATTCACTATTTAAATTGTTCTAAAATCCCTATTTCAACAAAACAATGTTCATTGGTAGTCATTATATCAAAATATAACAAAAAACTACCGTTATCTGTGACATGACACCTATAAGAGTGCGTTTGGTACGCGGGACGGGACGGGACAGGACGGGACAACCTTTTCTTGTCCCTCGTTTGGCGTGCTATTAGCATGGGACAGGACAGGACAAGGTGAGACAAAAAACCCAAAAACTTGTCCCACCCAAATAGGTCGACCAGACTTGTCCCATGCATGGGACAAGTCTGGAACAGACCTTTTTACCTTCAAATCTTCTAAAAATTACAAAAATACCAAATATAAAATAAAACCCAACCCCATTTTCACACCTCTCTCTGAAACCCACCCATTCTCACGCCTCTCCCTCTCTCTCTCTCTCTCTCTCTCTCTCTCTCTTCTTTGGCTGCCGGCGAGGAGCAAAGATCTCAGCCTCTCCCGCTTGTATCTCTCTCCGTTCGACCTTTCAATTTTGGAGGTGGTGGCTTTCGATTTGGGGGTTTTCGATTGAGAAATCAATTTAGGGTTCTCGATTTGGGGGTTTTCAATTTGGGGGTTCATGAGGTTGTGGCTGGGTTTGATTGAACCCGGTGGTGGATGTGGTGATGGATGGTTCTGGGTTTATTGAAGCTGGTGGTTTGATTGAACCCGGTAGTGGTTTGGTGGTGGTTTTCTCACCCATTTCCATCTCAGTTCCTCTCTTTTACAAGCCATGGAAGATGTTCAATTATGACACCTCCATCTTCTTCTTCTTCTTCTTCTTCTTTTTTTTTTTTTTTTTTTTTTTTTTTTTTTTTTTCAAATTTTGTGTATATAATTTGATTATAGATTAATGAAGAAGAGGTTTGTTGAAGATCTTTGTTTTCAAATTTGATGAAGAAGAGGTTTGATAAAGATTTGGAAGTGTTTGAATCTAATTATTTGTATGATTTTAATTTTTAAGTAAAAAAAAAGGTTGATCTCCCAGTAAAAAAAATGGTTGAAACAGATGTTGGTGGAGGGTGGAGACCAATCCCAAATTGGATCTTCACCACAATTTTTTTTTATATATATATTTTTTCATTTTTCAGTTTGTGTTTTGTTTTGGTAAATTCTATTTAATCTTCACCATCCATCACGAATATGAATGGTGGAGATAAATTTAAAATAAAAAATAAAAAAAATTCAGTTTCTTAAATTGCATTATTTTTAACTTCTTGAATATCTTAAATATTTAATATCTAAAAATTTATTAATTTGATCCCAACTATCTATCTTAAATAATCTTATAAAATTATTAATTAAGAATATTTTTCAATCACAATAGGGGTATTTTGGTCATTTGAACCTCTTGTCCTGTCATGTCCTGTCTCAGCCATATCAAACGCATAATAGTATAGTCCACAGTTCTATTCCAGGCATTCCAAACATAATACAGAACAATCTGTCATGTCCTGTCCCGTCCCGTCCTGTCCTGTCCCATGTCCGTGCCAAATACACCCTAAAGAATTGGACAAGGATCCTCTGCTGATCTTTTCTCTACTGAGCTTGTGCTGAGCTCTAAGATTTGATGACATCTGTCTTTAACAAAAATGAGCGGTCCAGATTAAACTTTTATTTTTTCCTTTCCACACTCCAAACAACAGTGTTTCCTTTCCCTAATCATAAAGCCTTTTTCTTTCTTCCCTCTATCACCCCAAGATCTTTCTCAACTCTTAAGAATCAAGAATGAAACTCCAGCAAAAGTAACAATTTTTTTCTAATTAAACCTCGCAATCTACTTTCGATTTCAAACTAGAAACCAAAAAAAGTTTGTTGGTGGAAAAGAGAGATGGGCTGCGTTGGAGGATATTGGCTTAGGTTTGATTATTTGCCAACAAAATCCATAATTCAATGAAGTTGGTTTTGAACAACACCCAAAAATCTGGTTGTTGGGTTTTCTGGATTCGAAAGATTTTTTTTTTTTTTTAAATTTTTTTATTTGATTTGAGAGATTTTAGGTTTTCTAGAATAACACACAGAGTTTGATCTCTAACTTCGAACTCTGTTCAAATTTCTCCTCCTCCGTAATCTGTAATATTAAAACAATTAATGTATTTTTTTGGGACATTTCCATAAACCTTCTTTGAGGTAATACCAAGATAATACCTAATTAAAAAAAAAAAAAAAAAAAAAATCATTTTTAACATCCTCTCCTTTACTGCTAGTTCAAAGTCCCTTACCAGTCAAAAGGTAAAAGTAGGTTCAACAAGCTCAAGCTGTGTTCGAGTGCCTCTTTTTTTCTTTTTCTTTTTTTAATTAGTGAACTTCGAGAAAAAAATAAAGTCTAGAATATAATATACTCAAAAATGGTGTGTTGGAATTTAGAGAGTTTGAGTTTGAAATTTTCTGGAAATGAATGAAGTTTGCGGTAGGAAAGAAAAGGAAGAGGTTTGAGTTTAGATTTGTATTTATGGAGAGAGAGAGAATCAGTGTATTGGAGTAAAACTACATCGCTTACATTGGTTTGGAAATTAAAAAAGAAAAGCAAAATATGGACCATCCATTTTTATTAAAGCCAAGTGACACTAGATCTCATAAAGCTCAGCACAAGTTCAGCAGAGAAGAGCTCAACAGAGGATCCTTGTCCTAAAGAATTTTATGGGCAATATTTTATGCCTTTGTGGTTTAGTGTATGTTTCATATGCGTTTTGGTTGTTTGAAGAGAAAGAGTAAGGCGACAGAGAGAGGTTGTGAGAGACTTGAATTGAGAAAATTAGGGCTGGAAAAATCTAGGATTTCTCTAAGAAGATTATTACTCCTTCTTGTTTTACTATTTTAAACTCTATTCTAACAGGTTACGACAGAAGCAAACGGACTTCAAACAATTAAGGGGAAAATGGCAACAATTTATACTTTCTTTCTATGAAATGGCTAATTTGAGCCATTTTGAAAAATTAATGGTAATTTAAGAACAACCTCACTAAATCAGTGGCTCTAGAAATCACTGACATAAAAAAAAATAGCAAAAAAAAGTCACGGTTAAGTGTTGACGACACATCGTTACGGTGTTGATCAAAAGATGAACATTTAAATTCGACCTCGCTAGCGTGTGAGTCACAGAGACTAGCACAGCGGCAAGTGAGGGTATCATTTCACATGGAGGTGAGATCCGTCGACCGTTACCAATTCTAGCTATTATTACAACACTCCGAGAGAACTCGTGTGTTGCGTTTGTGGAAAAGTAAATAATAATATAAATTAATTAATTAACTACTATAATATTTACATGGATAGAATGGAATGGAGAGATGCATGAAATGTGGTTACACTAGGGAAACGATTCAACCATAACAATTCTTCTAATTAAGCTTTAGACTCACATAGTCCCTCAATGTGCAAATATATCATAGGCTTGTGTCCCCTTAATTGATCTGTAATCTCTCTCGAGTCTTAGAAATCACATCCACACATACGTATGGATTCATTAAGTACCGTGGGACACACATACGAGCCACGTATGCCGGCCTAGTGATGTCTCAACTTTCCGGTCAAATACATTGGTTATTTCGTTGGGCAAGTAATGCGCAACCGCGTGGGCCATACTACAGCCAATAATTCATCCACGAGGCTAACCAAATATGAGATGGCAACCAAGTGAAATCATTAAGAATACGAGATACCTATACAACACGTATGTTATATGCTCATGTCCCCTTAATTAATCTCTAATCTCTCTCGATGTATTAGAGATTACATCCATGCATAAATGTTTTGATTCATTAAGGACCGTGGGACACACACACGAGCTCTACACGCCAGCCTAGTGATCTCTCAACTTACTGGTCAAATATAGAGGATATCACGTTGAGCATGTTAATGTGAATCACACGATATATAATACACAGCATAAATATCATCCACAAGATGGCTAACCGAGTGAAAGCATTAAGCAATGAAATACCCCTATAACTACACGAGCATAAGAGGAATTCAGTTTGTCTTTACTTTAGATATGGATTCTGTTTTATCAATCTCCCTAGGATGGCTAAACATAGGAAACAAGTTTACCAAACGACTATGTGCAAATAAGTGATTGTTTTACATTAAAGAAATTCAATCTAGGTTAAGAGTTCATTATCTTGATTTGGGAATTTTCCCTAAATCAATTTATTACCCGATCCAGCCAAGGATGGGCAATTATGCATTGATAACAAGACCAATTAAGCATAAGAATATGAACCAAGGTCAATTTAGCAACTAAATGCCTGAACTAAGCCTTTCATACTCTTTGGAGCCAATACTCAAACACTCAAATTACTCTAAATATGGTATTTTGGTCATCTACCAACATACAAACAATCATGGGAAGCTAAATTACTTTACTCCTAAATTAATTTACTCTACTCCTAATCTCATTCATACATGTCAATTTCGGACTTCTACACACATGGATATTGCAATTAGAGATTGAAATATGCAATTAACAAAAAGTAAAACAAAACCCAAATAAATTTAAACACAAATATACATATATTGCACATGTGAAGGTTTACAATATTCCCCAAATCGAGGTTACACATCAAAGACATAAGAAATACAAAGAAATGAGTAGAAATGAGACAACCTTTGAAGACAAACCCTCCAAAGATGCTCCTAGCTCTCCTAGCTCGAATTTGGCTCATATTTCCTTGTAATCTAGCCTAAGATAGATGGATGAATGAAGTGTATTATGGTGTTGTGGAGGTATATGGTGAGCTCCCATGGAGGAAAAACCTTCATGGGAGCTTGGGTTCTCCTTATTATGTGAAAAAGATAAAGAAAATGGAAGAAAATGGAAGAGAGAATGTGTGGTTTGGTTTTGAGGTGTCGGAGATGGAAGATGTCTCTTAAGAAGAGAGAGAATAGGGGATATTTATACTATGGGGAGTTAGAGTACAAACGTAGGGGTGAAAAGATGAGTTTACCCCTCTTGAAAATCCTTAAAAAACGCAATCTGGTGTAGGTCGTAGTATGCTTCGATGACCACTCTAACGAAATGCCTTTTTGATCAGGGTCACGGTATGCCATTTGGTCTGATGCGGTACGCTTCGACGTTCCTGTTTGACGAAACTTGGCAGTGGATCAGGTCTTCCAGTACGCGGTACGTCTCGCTATTCACTTTAATGACCTGTCTGACGAAACACTTTTTGGTGTCCTCTGTTGACTTTCGTGGTACAAGTCGCGGTACGTAATTTGGTCTTCCTCGGTACACTTTAACGAAATCTGGAAAATTTCAACACAAATTTCTTTCGTTCTTTTGCACTGCGTTTTGGCCCGGAAACACCCCGTTTCCACAGAATGACTTCCCAAAACAAAATGAACCTGCACAAGGCTCACAAAACATATTATATTCACAAAAACACTCGAAAACGAAAGCAAACGACAAGAAATAGGAACCTCAAAAAGGTTTATAAATCGTTCCGATCAGGTGTTTGACTGCTATGAGTCTATAAGACCTTCCGGCGTTAAAGATAAGGGGGAATTACACAAACTTACCCTGGTTATATACATAATAACACAGAAACCCACAAAAAAAATCATAATGACACTCGCACTCCCTTGACCTGTTAACTCACGGTTGACCACCTGTTGACCACCGTTTGTCAGTCATAGACAAGGGGCAATGTTGTCTTTTTTTAATATATAAACAATAAAGTAATATAGAATTCGAAAACAAAATAAAAATAATTTTTTAAATGGCTCTCCACTATCCATATCGAGATGGATGGTGATGGCTGATGGTGGATATGAATTGAAAATTAGAAGAAAAAATTGATGGAGAATAGAGATCCAATTAAATTCCACAATGCTTTCAAAAAAATTAAATTCCATAAAAAAATAATAATAATCATAAATCAATCCCAAAAACAAATTCCACAAATCTCATCCGACAATTATATCTTCTTTTCCAATCAATTCCAAGAAAAAAACCAAAATAATCTGGAAAAAAAAAAAATCAAATCTAAACACTGAAACACACATTCATCGATAAAAATCCATCTTCAATATGTTAAAAATCACATTCAAGCTATGTGATATTCCCTTCTCGAGCTAATAATCTTCGCAGGCAAAATATCCAAAACACAACAATAACAATCAACCAGTTTGTGTGTTGAGTCTCTAGTCGTGTTGCGATACTTGCAATTAACACACCAACCTCCTAAATCAAAATGTAACATCGGCTATGAACAAACATAAATAAGTGACACATTTTCCAACCCATAAACACCTGGTGAATATTGTTCCTCAAATAAATATAATAAATAGCTACAATATAACAAAATTTAGGTGAGCCTCGAACATCAACAAGTAAAATTTAGAATCAATTGGATTCGATTAGTCCCTACACAACAAAACCGAAAGCGATGACTCGAATTCATTTAGTGAAGTAAAAGAGATTGAGAGAGAAAAATTACTAGTAGAAAGTGAGAGTCGGAGCGGGAAGGGAGAGCAACTTGGAAGTTCAATTCTCGGAGAGAGAGTTGAAAGAAGAAACTAAACGAGTGGTACGATGTTGTTTCATAGATGAAGGCAGTGAATGGGTCTTCATCTGCGATGGAGCTCCGTCGTAGACCGTTCCATCTGAGATGAAGTTAGGAAGAGATCTGGAAAATTTCCAGATCTTTCTCAACTTTTCCTCTTTTTTTATTTTATTTTATTTTATTTTTTTTACTTTTTTTTTTTGTTATTTGATCTCCACCGTCCATCTTATACATGGAGTTATAAACGGTGGAGATCAATCATTTTATTTTTTTTAAAAAAATGTTTATTTATTTATTTGTATTTTGTTTTAATGAATACTGTATCAAAAAGACAACATTGCACCTTGTCAATGACATAGAAACGGTGGTCAACAGGTGGTCAACCGTGAGTCAACAAGTCAAGGGGGTGCGAGTGTCATTATGATTTTTCCATGGGTTTATGTGTTAGTATGCATATAACCAGGGTACATTTGTGTAATTTCCCCTAAAGATAAATTTGCATTATTTATTTATTATATATGGTTTCTAAAAGAATAATAAAAGATTTTGTTATATATATATATATATATATATATATACAGAAATTCTATTATCAGTTCGAAGTGACAAAAGTTATATTAGTTCCTTGCATGTGGACCACTGGATTTAAATACTTTGACTTGGCTGTATGCACTTGTCAGTCAAAGTATTTAAATCCAGTGGCTCATATACAAGGAACTGATATAACTTTTGTCAGTTCGAACTGATAATAGAAAGACTATATATATTATATAATATATACAGTCTTTCTATTATCAGTTCGAACTGACAAAAGTTATATCAGTTCCTTGTATGTGGGCCACTGGATTTAAATATTTTGACTAACAAGTGTATACAGTCAAGTCAAAGTATTTAAATTCAGTGGTCCACATGTAGGAACTGATATAACTTTTGTCAGTTCGAACTGATAATAGAATTTCTGTATATATATATATATATTAATGTATTGAATGTTTATGGAACATTTTTCTCGTACATTTATTGTACATATTTCATCTCTTTTTTGTGGAGTTTATTGTCAATTAGACATGGTTTTACATGATTAATAATCTTGTACACGTACGTAGTGTAGTGATTTCTATTATTTTAATTATTTTTTAGTACAAAAATATTTCAACAAATGAAAATGATCCGTATATTGCTTGCAATTATGATTAATGACACCCCTTATTTCTCTGCTGGGATGCTTAACACTCCAATTTGAAACTAAAACATCACGAAAGGGATCAACCCAAGTGATCTTACCTAGATAAAGATAAATGAGAATTCGAAAAACTCTACCAACTTTGTTTAACTATTAAAAAATAATTATATAATTTTAAAATTAGGTAAATTCCTCATTGGCGAAATCTAAGATGTTTTTCTAATTACCCCTAGAGGAGTGCTAGATATCTCAACCCACTCTCTCAACCCACTCTCTCTTCTCCTTTTGACACTTGTCCTATATTGACTTTTTAGAAATAAATTTTAGAACCATTATTAATGAATTATTTTTTGATGTTATTTAAAATTCAAATCATCCACATCTTCCTAAATTGCCTTTTTTTTACACCAAATTATCATTTCCAAATATGTGAGAAAAATCTTCAAAGGTAAAATGGGTTGACAGTGCCGGCTGGAGGCCTAGGCAACTGAGGTGGTTGCCTAAGGCCCCGCCTAAAACTTCAATAAATTTAGGCCCCACTTTTTTATTTTTAAAGTATCCTATTAGATAGTTTGTTAACTTCTAGACACTTTTATTTATTTTTCTATTGAATAGATTATCACACATTTTCATTAATTTCCCAATTAATTTTTTAATTCTCATTAGACTGTAATCCAGCATTAACTAAATTAAAAGATTTATAATTCCAAAAATAGTGAGTACTATATATATATATATATACACACACTACCAATGGATGTAGCGCTCCAATCTGAGACATACAGAATTGGTGCTCTTTACCACCAATCCATATTGGGAAGTGACCGTTCTTTTTAATTCTTATCAAACTCTCCCAACAAGTTTTATTTGTCTTTCATCCAATACCATCAAATAAGAGTGATTATACTACATCAAGATAGTATAAATACAATTAAAAAAAAGTATATCAATATTAAAAGTAAATATTGAATAAACCTTTGTAGAAGAAATATAATACAAAATTTGAGTTTTTTTTTACTACGGAAATTAAAATAAATTTTATTTTAAAAAAATTCAATATCAATTACAAAAAAGGCCTAATTTTAGTTTTTTCGCCTAAGGCCTCAAATACCCTTGAGCCGGCCCTGTGGGTTGAATAATATTTATTAAATTTATTTTATATTTATTTTTAAAAAGTAGCAAATATATTATTAACAATATTTAAGTTATTAAAATACAATAAACATTGGTATCTTGTGTTTTTTTAGTATATTTGAGTTTTGATATTATTAATGAAATTTTAATTATTTTTTAACTATATTTTTTAAATTACGTAAAAATAATCACTTTATAAAATATGATGAACTTATGATAATATAGATAAAAATGATAATTTTTCAAGTATAAACTATGTTTGATATGATATTTTAAAAAATAAAAAAGAGGTATATAAAATAATAATAATAATAATAATAATTAAGAAAAGGACTATGACAATTAGGTGTTAAAAAAAGGGCAATTTAGGAAGATATGATAGTTTGAATTGTAAATAACATGTAAAAACAATTCATTAATGATGGCTCTAAAATTTATTTCAAAAAAGTAAATAATGGACAAGTGTCAAATGGAGAAAAGAGAGTGGGTTGAGAGAGTGAGTTGAGAGAGTGATTCCCCTAAAGATATTTTATTTTTTTGACGAACCCTAAAGATAATGGTTGATTCCTAAAGATAATTAAAGTCTAACTTTTTGCAATCCAAAATAAATTTCAATATTCGAATTCCTTGATTTGTAGCTACAATCCACTTTAAAGTTTTAAATTGGAGCCTTCGAACTTTAAAATAAAGCTTCATAAGCGGGTTCAAAACTTGGTATTGTATAAATGTTATTTTTCGAATTTTTTTATTGAGAGTATATATTTGAATCGTGTATGCAGTTTTTGATCTCAGTAGATCCTGACCCATTTGGTCGGATTTCAAAAAATAAGTAAATTGATTTCAAAGTCTTATCTTGATTTTTTATTGGATTTTTCGAAACACGAGTTCTTTGCCCTGTTTAAAATTCAAATCCTGATAGGCTTCTTTAGCATTCAAATTAGTACAATACCTATTGAATCGGACAAATCCTACTTGAATTTAATAAAAACACAAGTCTCATCTCCTGCCATGAAAAGATCACTAAACCAGTCTATCATAAATAACATTTATTACTATAAGATGAGATGAGATTAGTCCAGTGAAAAACCTTTTACACCTGCACCATGAGTTACAGATTTGAGTCCTTTATCATAAAAAATAAAAAAAAACCAAATTAATGTAATACTTATTAAAAAAAAAAAACCATTTATTACTACTTCAATTTTCGATCTATGTGTCCGAGTCTGGAGCAAATATCAGCAAGGCAAGAGAAGAGAGCGGCAATGAAGCACATGAGCCAAGACAACATAACAACTGCCCAGTCTTGCAAGGTTTTCTTAGGGAAGTGACCTCTGTCTGAGATTAGCAATGCCCTATACACAGCTTCTGTAACTGCATATCCTGTAATGGGATCGCATTCTTCAGTAGGAAAACCATACTCTGTGAGGCATACGATGTCGTAAACTCCATTGCTTTCTGATATATCTAGACTTGCACATATTTTCAGCCTAGCTTCCATCCTCTCCTCAGCTGATAACAAGTCACCGTGTGTTAAGATCAAGATTGGATTCTCATCTGCACCCAGAGTAAAAAATCAATCAATCAATGAAAATTTGTTGGCTTTTGAACTAATTGTTTCTCGAGTACAATGATTTAAATTTCAGAATTTAGCATACCCAGAACAAAACAAGTCATTAAAGAGAAATTTAACTTTTAAACTTGCTTTTATAAGTAGAGACAAAATAGGAAAGGAGAACTGATATAATTACAAGCAAGTGATGATAATCAAAGAAGAAAAGCTTACTGCATTTTCTCAAATCAGGTGCGCAGAAGAGCTGTCTGGTGGCTTCTAAAGGCTTGGAATTACCTACTTTTAAAGCTTTAGAAATCTCTGCTACGTTAGCAACTACCATTGCACAATTTACCCTCCTCTGCACAAACTTAGAAGATGATCTCATATTATCATCAATGTCCACTTCATTTTTCAAAATTGTTTCATAGTCAACTGATCTCAGGCATAACTGGTTGTGGTGAACACCTTCACTCATCCAGGATGACAATTCAACTAGACCTTCACTCAATCGATCTTCCTCGAACCCTCTCGAATCATACACACAGAACCCACTTCGCATTGACCTCAACACATTGTGCTCTTCCATGTACATAGTTGTGAAATTTGACCGATTTCCTGCAATAGACAAGACAATCACATATATATATATATATATATATATATTTGTATGCTACAGATGGGAAACGATGCGCATTTTAAGTGTGTGATGTTTTTTTTTTTTTTTTTTTACCTGATGATGTTGGAGCAAAGAGCATGAGTCCAGAGCGACTAAGAACACTGTACATGAGGTTGATAAGGGAGCTTTTTCCTGAACCAGAGAAACCCACCAAGAGAATTGTGATAACTGGAGGAATATCCATTTCTTCCCTTCTAATTCCTCCAGTGGGTACCCAGAAATCACCTGAACGATAGTTGAGAAGCTTGTGTCTAAGCTCATTGAGTCCTTCAGGTGCAATCAAGGCCAATCTCTCCATTTCTCTGAGCACTCTGAGCCTGGGTGTGAGTCTTGAAACAGTAAGGAAATCAAGCTTGAGCTTGACATATTCATCAAATTTGGCAGCTGATCTCCACCAATAATTCACCCTTCTCGATGAGTGGTAATCATCTTCTTCGCTACAAGAAAGTTGGCTCTTCATTTCCTTGTTCATTGTTGTGGAATGCTCAGCAACTGCTACTAGGAAATAGTTGAGAACAGTTTGGTTCACAAACTATAGTGTCACTGTCGCAATTATTAACGGGAAATAAATACTGTGGACCAAACAGGATACATATTCCGAAGCAGAGGTTACTTCCGAGCTCCTTCTTCACTTGTAAAACATGCAGAGGTCTTGTATTCAAGTACACTGGTATTATATAATAGGGCATATTACAAACAACTCCAAACATTTGATGTAATTGATTTTTGCCAATAATTGCTCAAACAAACAAACAAGCATGCCCATTGTACAGGCAACTGGATAGCCATTGCATCTCGACGGAAGCTTCTGTTGTCAAATCCATCCTGTCGTATTATCTACAAAGATAATGTTACACAATTTGTCTTATTGAACGAACGTGATCGTAGAGCAACTATTATTTATGTTTTACAAGTGCCTCTTGCAATTTTGTAACTAACAAGATACATCAACATATTAAACTGCCGAATCAAGATGTCTAATAAGAGTTGACCGGACACTGTATTTCATTAATCCTGAAATGTTTTGACAAGATATACGATCAAAAAATTTATCCACTGGACTGAAAAAGAAAAGCTTTCCTCGTCAAATACATACTCATGGGACCGCAATAATATTAAAAGAAAAAAAAAATTCAGATCAAGCAAATATATCCTTTTTTCGGTTGCTGCTCCAATTTTTAAACCAGGCAACACATAAGATTATATCTGTGGCAGCATTCTCCCTAGTTGCATTTTTGAATCCAGGACACATAAAAGAATAACCACCAAAAAGAAAAGAAAAGAAAAAAAAAAAAAAATTGCAAGACTCTATACTGTGTAATTTCCAGGATTCGCGAGACTTAGACCTCTTCCGGGGATGTGCTACACCATGCTTTTTATGCAACCATATGAGAGAGCAGCAACACTACTCCAGCCTATCTTCAACCATATCTGAATTGGACAAAACTAGACACAGGGAAGGCAACAGGAACCTCACCACGCGACCTCAACAACGATATTAACCACCAGACCTGGACTCTTAACTTCATCCCTCAACCAACTGAATGTCCTGCAAATTGCAAAATTGTGTTGTGAGGAATAATACAAAACACAGACATAGTTGAGCTTCCCATCCCTTGCTGAGATGGTGTAGGCATGACTCATTAGCACAACCACACCACACGTGAACTTTTTTATTATTTGAATTGTTTGACAAGTGGGGATAACAAGATCCATTCTCAAGTTGTGATTAAAAACATCTGTAATAAAAAACCAGTCCAAACAAGACAAAATGAACAAAAAAACAATCTTATATTATTATTATTCTTCTTTTACTTCAACACAAACCCCACCCCACACCATGCACAAACACAAATTAGATTAATTTTCTATTATTCAAAGTGAAGACACCAACAAGTGAAGAGAATTATTGAAGTCACTTTCACTTCAGATATATTTTTATCAAAGTAAAAAGAAAAAAGAACAATGGGTTAAAAGCATTCAAACCTTCAACTGAAGTTGAATCCACCAGAAGGAACAGGAAGTTCATTGCCTCCAAAGCGGAACCCAGCTTGGGAAGCATCACCTGGGGGCAATGGCTCATCATCATCCTCCTCCACCCAATATGTCTCCAGAATCTTCACTGCCTTCTCATATATCTCATTGTTGTCATGACTCTGAAGATTTTCAATCTTTTCTAACCCTTCAGCATCATCAATAAGTTGGGCATAAAGATTTACATCTCCAGTATTGCCCAAAGTCTTCTCAGCTTCCCCAACCTTCAAAATGTTCTCAAGCCCTTCCAAGCAAACTGTGACAATTCTTGGGTCAGGACAGTTCAGGAGATCACACAATGGCTTAATGACTCCCTGGTTCACCAAGAACCTAGCACACAGATAGATAATATCAGTCAAGAATGAAAAGTATTGAGTCAAAAAAATGATGAAATTTTTTTGCAACAGAGTATATACTTGATTTGGTCCTTAGTGCCACCAGATGTAGAATTTGAAATAGCCCATGCAGCCTCTTTCTTGATCTCAAACTCAGCAGTTAGAAGAAGTTGAACAAGGGGCGCAATGATACCAGCATCAATTACAGCCTGCATATAAATTCACCATACATGCCTCAGTGTTCAATTTCAACAAATAGAAAACAGGCTTACGAAGAATGAATAACAAATAACTTAAATAGAGATACTCTTGCATGGACCCCTTCCAAGTATTTCAGCTTCATGATAATCATGTTATATAATCAAACATCATATAAGGCAAGGTATTTACAATCAACATGAACCCAGATGTTCTAGATAAGCAATACAGATTACTTGCTCACCTGAATCTGATTCACATTTCCAGCAGTGATGTTTGAGATTGTCCAACAAGCTTCCTTCTTGATACTCTTCTTATAATTATGTGTAAGCAGGTTTAGAAGGCATGGCAGAGCCTGATGGTTTATTATACACTGCATGATGAATGAATGGAAAAAAAAAATGATTAGACACTGGCTCGAGAAACAAACTATACAAATAACTGAATGTGCAATCACAGCACACACACCCATAAAAAAACTAAAAGAATCTTTCAAATAGGAACTACAAAGCATAGATTAGGTGCACATTCAGAGTATTATTACGAATGGGCCTGTGTACAAACATGTCTTTTCCAGTCAGTTAAAATTACTAATTTATGTGAAGCAAAAATTGACTAACACTATATGCTCAAGCATTTTTGTTTCAAAACTGAACAAGTTAGTAACTTAGTACATAATACAATTCATGCTTCAATTTTAACTTGAAGCAGTATCCCATCTAAGAATATGCCTAAAAATCATTGAAAATACATAATTGATTGAGAATTTTTCACTAAATAAATTCATATCATTTCTTTCACAATGAAATATTCTTATGAAAGCTTATATAGTACACATTACAATTTGGTAAAGTAAAATCAAAATAGGGGTCGATTTCCACCATTGCTATTTAAAAGACTTTTGATGATCTCCAAATTTACCTACCTTGGACTTGATATATAAAATGTCGCAATTTAACAAATTGTATACAAGAAAAAACTAGTGCCCTGTTCAAGCGTCTTTTAAAAAGTCAATCCCAATCCCAAGCCCAAGACCAGATCCAACCCCTTCATACCCTAACACAACAAGGTTCCAAACATTTGCAAGATGCATGCATAAAACAAACTCCCAACTATATTCAGTATATCTCATTATATCATTTTTACATGTGGGTTTTGTATTGACTGACAATAATAATAAACAGAACTTTCATCCAGGAAAGTTATCAGATGAACATGAATACAATAATATACACCACTGTTCAGATTGTCCAAGCAAATATAGAAGCAGAAGACCGTATCAATGCTGTTTGATTTTGACATAAGTACCACTTGCCTAGTCATAATCAAATGTAATTCTGTGATAGAATTTAAAATAAAAATGGGATGCTAAAATCAGAAATTAAAAAAACTAAAAAAAAGTTGCACAAAATTAAATCAACAACTAAACTGAAAAATACCTGAGTTTGCATATCATCCCCAGTGACTATATTTCCAACCGTGCGCAGTGCAGGAATGAGCACTGATGGAGATGGGTGACTAAAAAAAAGAAAGAAAAAATTAACAATATAAATTTCATGAGCAGATGATGGTAATAAAGTTCAAACAAAATCTAAAGACAAATCCACCCTGAACAAAAGAAAATCCATTACTCACAATAAAAGTTCAACCAGCCGGGGGCAGACACCTGCCTCAATAACAGCTTGGATTTTGTCATTGGTACCATCTGAGAGGTACGACAGAGCCCAGCAAGCATCTGTGAGGACTTCATCATCATTTGAATGTATAAGACGCTCAAGCGCTGGAAGGGCAGGCTTTGTCTGTTAATGGAAATTCAATTAGCACCAGGCAAGAAAGTCAGGAAACAAAAAGATATATGAGATAAAATCACATAATTCTCAACAGCTCAACTTTAAAAGTCTAACCTGCTCAAACAAGGGTTGTGGCTTGCCCCTGCAGAAGTTTGACAATGTCCATGTTGCATTTCTCAACATTGAAAGCTTTGCATGTTCATTGAATTGTGCCAGCAAAGGCATCAAAGCTCCATTGCTAAGGACAAGGTCACGGCATTTAGGTGAGTCACCAGCAACATTTCCCAATGCCCAAACAGCCTACATATTCAATAAAAATAAAATAAAAAAAAGTTTAAATTACTACACTAGAATGTTCCTTGAAAGAGGAAAAAACAGAAAAAAGAAATAAGCGATAAAAAGGCATAGACAAGTTGTGCAACATATACCTGCTCGCGAACATCATCAGTTGGAGAACTTAAAAGTTTAACAAATATCGGAACAGCACCATGATCAATTACAACCCTGGTGTTTTCTGAGGTCCCTGAAGCAATATTTGTAAGAGCCCAAGCAGCCTCAAACTGAACAACATATAAAACAGTTAAAGATAACACTTGAGAAAACGGCAAACAAATAAGCATAACAATTAAAAACAAATAACATAGGGAACTAATTCGAACCTGAAGCTGTGGAAAGTCATCTCTTGCAAGAAACTCGATAAAGCGAGGAACAACACCAGATTGGATAACTTCATTGATTGGAGGACTGCGTTCTGTAGACAGAAGATGCATATAAACCCCCCCAAAAAAAACACTAATTACAACACAAAGAAATAATAACTGCAAGGAAAATAGCAACAACAAAAAAAAAAGACGAACCTATTGAGAGTAGCTTCCGGAAATGAGTGGTTGCCTCAAGCTGTGCATTCTTATCGTCAGACCAAACACCTGCAACCATGGCGGGGATGCTTTCTAACTGCAATAGCATTAAAAAAAGAGTTCGAATCAATTTGTTTCAAAAGAAAGGAAATTCAGGACATGTTTCCATTTTGAAAATGCACGTACAAAATACTCCCAACTGATCACATGGTACGCGATACAGAAAAGCTTCTCCAAATCCTTTTAAAATGAAGCTACAAAGAAGCCGCTCCCAAAAAATTTGAATAAAAAGTTCAAGGCAACCATTATAACATATAATCATGGAATTTGTAAATAAGCTCAGTGCTTCAATGCCTATTTGACAGTGTAGCCACTTCATAAGTTAATGGATCGCTAACTTTAACGTTTGAAATTACATACCAACTGCTAAGTGCTAACAAGACAGCACGGGATTGAATATCCTTTTTGAAAACAACAACCAGTAACAGGCAACAACACTACAAAAAATACAACAATACACACAGGCACATAATCTAAAAAACGTAACCCTAATCGTCGCTTACAATTCAACACAATAATTCACTTTACAATTCACTATTAACTCGAGCTTAAATTAGTATTTTTCAACAAGAACAAAAAAATAAAATCAATAACAGTATTAACCAGACAGCATGCATATGATAAGAGAGGAAGTGAAAACCAAAAGAGGAATACCTTCTTGTTATCAAGAGCGGAAGAGGTAGTGAGAGAAGAGGAGAGTTGCGGCTGAGCAAGAAGCCCCTCACGTCGCTTCTTGAGCAAGCTCTCTTCTCTTTTATTCTTCCGGATCTCCACCATGTTGTCTTCTCTCCTCCTCCGTCCCTCTTCCGCATCCACCGCCACCTTGTACCTGCTCCGACGAACCTCAGTTCTCGCGTTCGGTCTTAGAGACATGGTTCTTTTTCGTTTCTAATCGGCAAAAACCCTAACTATAAATAAAGCTGATCCTGATCGGCTGTTTCGAGAGAGAGAGAGAGAGAGAGAGAGAAAGCAAGGCGTTGGTTTTGGAAGAAACGAGAGTGTGGGACTGGGAGTGAGAGGGAGAGAGAAGAGCGAGGGCGGATTATGGATTTTTTTTCGAATGAAATGATGATTGGGATATGATCGGACGGAGAGGAGATGAAGAGGTGGGGTGTGAATATGTGATTATAAAGGAGATTTTTCAACCACCTGTAGATGTGAAAAATAGGCTTGGATGGGGATTTATTAACAGAAATGCCACTAGTTTTTTGAATTTGAAGTTGGGGAACCCTAACCTGCCTCTGCCGTGATGGCTTAAAAGTTAAAATAATGAGAAACAGCTTATTAAAGGGGGCAAAAAAAAAAAGCAGAAATCAAATTACAAGGTTGGGTTAGTGGGTTGGGCTGTCAATTTTAATTAAGCAAACTATTATTATTATTATCATTATTTTTTGGTTTTTCTCTTTTCAAAACAAAATTAATAATTGATTAAACATGTCTAAATAATTTCTTTTTATGAGGAACATGTCTAAATAATTTCAGATTTTCTTTTTTGAAAGGAAATACTTTAGATTTAATTGGCTTAGCAAACTCTACAATTCCTGGTGATTTCATATTTTTAAATTCTTTTAAGTTTTAACTTCAAAATTTTTAATATTTTGAGGATCTCAAGTTTTGATAGACCCTAACCCGTTTGGTGTCATAATTTATAATTTATTATAACACTTTTTAATACTTCAAAAAAAATTAAAAAAATTAAAAAAAAAAACTCCATATCTACATCAAGAGGTTGTAGATTCGAGTCTATCATCACCTTCAAAACCTCGATGTATTGTAATATTTTTAAGAAAAAAATTGTTAAAATATATATATATTTTTTTATAAGGTCAGACTTATTTTGTTTA
The DNA here is from genome assembly GCA_030490815.1 of Acer saccharum. Taxonomy (NCBI): domain Eukaryota; kingdom Viridiplantae; phylum Streptophyta; class Magnoliopsida; order Sapindales; family Sapindaceae; genus Acer; species Acer saccharum. The sequence goes on from CM059870.1 coordinate 36,858,536, forward strand.
AATATAAAGTTGCCCACTTGCCATTGACTATTCTTCTATACCATTGGATTATACTATATTTTTATTTTTATTATATTTTTTACTTGAGAGAGGGGGTTAAACTTGGAACCTTAATATTAATTCTTTTTTCACATCCACCGAAACTATATAGTATCCAGTCAAACAAAGTCATCATCACTAGACAAAGAATAATTTTCTCATTTCAAGTCCTATCAGCTAAAATTTAACGGCTAATCTATAGGACGAATTATTATTTTTTTAAATAAATACTTGTAAAGATCAATATAATAACTCAGAATCAAGACTATAATATAATAAAATAGTAAATAAAAGTTACAAAAATAATTTTTTTATAATTACATTAAAGAATATCATTTAAACCTTACTCGTCTCACATTTTTAGCAATAAAAATACTAATCAAGCTTACATAAATAAGAGAGGATTTTTGAAAAAGAAAAAGGAAAAAAAACGCATTGATTTAATTACTTTCGAAACAATGAGTTCAGAATTTTTGTATCAAAAGAGGTTTTTTTTTTTTTTTTTTTTTTGAGAAAGATAAGAGAGGATTATTTGTGACAAACAAGAATGTTTGTATTTACTAGGATTCAATCCACCACCACTCTTGATCCAATGTTATTGTTGTAAGAATAATAAATGAGTTTACATTGGTGGGCCTTTAAAAAAAAAAAAAAAAAAACTATGTGTATGGTGAGTCATTTTTGAAGTCACTTATGGGTTGGGTTTCTATTGATGGGCCATTTTTAAAGTCATTTATGGACATGTTTTGTTTAAAATATTATATGGGCTATATTTTAAAGAGTGATAATATTTGCACCCCTCAAAAACTGTATGTACACCCCACATTAGTATTTTTTTTTTAAAATCTAATATTACCCTTGAGCAAAATTAGACTAAATAGTTTGTAAGTACACCCCCAGTAATTATTAATTGGTTTATATTAATCCTTTGTAAAATAGGAAAAAAAAGAAGCAAATTTTCAATTTGATATTCACATATATAATAAAAACCATTATATTTTCTCAAACCCTAACTTCTATTTTAAATACAAATTGATTGGAGAATGAATCAAGACAAAGTTTGTTGTTTAAAAGTAAGTTTTTGATTAATTTTTATTAACAAAATTATAGATTTTTAAAATATAACCATAAAACTTCTTCCTCATCATCTCTCTCTTGATCGGAGAGAACCCACTTTAGTTTTATTTTTAATTTTGATTTTTCTGTTATGATTTCTGGGTTTTGTATTTGAATTATTTTTATTAGATGATTATTAGATCTTTTGATCATTGTTTTTTTTCCCCAATAAAGCACAAGATAATAAAAGAACAGATATCCAATTCCAACATATCGCTAATTGGGCAAACAATTCTAACTTGTCAAAAGTTTCATCTACCAAATATGTAATCTAAGAAATAAAATCTGAAAAAACAAAATTGTAATATCCAGGTAGAAGCAACTCCAAATTGAGAAGAAAAGTGTTTTGGACAAAAAAAACATAATAACCTAGTCGAAGAGACTGTATCCCATATCATCATCATCTGACTCCTCTTTCTGTTGCGATTCATGATCTAGGGTTTCTTGGTTTATGGTGACAACAATTTTTTTTTACTAAAAAGAGAAATTATTTATTTGAATAAAAGGATATAAATAATAATAAAACTGATTATATAACAAAATAGTAGGATATATGTACAAATATATAATACAATAAAAGGGTATTTTTGGTATTAAGTGGGGTTTATTTACAAATTCATAGATTTTTAAAATATCTTGAGGGTTTACTTACGAAAGGGGTGTACATACGATTTTTGAGGGGTGCCAATATCATAACTCTATTTTAAAATCATTTTTTTTGAATTACAATTTGGAGGCCCTTTACAATCTGAGACCCTAGACGATTGCTTCACTGGGCTCCCCCTAGAGCCGGGCCTGTCTAGTCTATAGAGTTCAACATCTTTTAACAAAAGAGAAGGTAAAACCAGCAAATTACATAATATTTTTACCCATATTATTTGTCTTGAATAAATTATTCAGGACCAGTAAATTAACATGTTAAATAGTTAGCGTCAAGTCAGTAATCTATATTATAATAAACATATTCCTGCGACGGCAAAGTTGCATACATATATTTGTTACGTACAAAGTGATTCCACAGTTTTTTTTTGTTTTTGTTTTTATTTATTTATTATTATTATTATATTCAATTTGTAATGTTACATATTCTAATATTATAAAGTCAGTATCCCACACACCTTATGACAAATGTTTATGTAAGCTTTTTATTATATACCGGTATGGTGGCGACTTGAATATGGAACATCGCCCAATAAACGAGCTTTCCACCTGGTCATTTGTCAAATGGTGATACGTGTGATCCGTGTGTGTACGACGTCGAAATTACAAAAGATACTGTCATGTAACGGATACGAGTATTGTATAACAAGCAGAGGATAAGGCCAGTAACGTTAACATGAACATAGCAGAGAAAGGTATGGAGAAACTATCCTCAGTTGCAAAGACTTTTACTCCCTCACCGATTCAAGAACTCTCACACCTTGCTCAGAGATGCAACGCCATCAACCTCGCTGAAGGCTTCCCAGACTTCCCAGCTCCACCCCACATCAAAAACGCTGCCGTTTCAGCCATTAATTCCGACTTCAATCAGTACAGGTTAGTTGGTGGTCCTTTCTTCCAATGGAGCTATTTCTTTGAAGTGGCTTTAGTTATTAACAGAACCCAGTTGTTGAAATTGCAAGGCACGTGCAAGGAATTTGTGACCAGTTGGCGAAATTGATGGAGGAAATGTATAGTCTAGATGTTGATCCTCTCAGTGATATTGCTATTTGTTGTGGCCAAACCGAGGCATTTGCAGCAGCAGTTTTTGCTAGTATGTTCTCTTTATATATAAATTAATTTGCTCTACTTTGATATCTGTTTGTTAAAATTCATTATGCTTGTTGTTATTTGTTGTTATAAATGATCAGTAATAGACAGAGGTGATGAAGTTGTGCTATTTGACCCTTCCTTCGAGACATATGAAGCATCCATAACCATAGCTGGTGGAGTCCCAGTAAGCTTTTATTATCAATTAATGTGATTTTGTTTCGTGCTTTCGAATTGTGGAACATTTTCAGTGCTCGACATCTTATACTTATATTCAGTTAGTAGAATCAGCTTTTATTATATGAATAGAACACTATCAGTCGTTTTGAATTGATAAGCGCCTAATCTGTGTAAATAATGGACATTGACAGGTATATGTAGCACTTGACCCACCTAACTGGACTTTGGATGCAGACAAATTCATGAAATCTATTAGTAGCAGAACGAAAGCTATAGTATTGAACAGGTCAGAACAACAAGATGAACTTTTTATCGAAAAATTTGCATATTTATATAGTGATTGAGAAATGTACTGATTTGGAGTGATACAGTCCTCACAACCCAACAGGCAAAGTTTTTTCTAGAGATGAGCTTGAGATTATTGCTGAAGCCTGCTGCAAAAGGGATTGTCTAGCTATAACAGATGAAGTATGAGTGTGGAACATATACATGATTGACTTGGATTTTCTTATTCATGACATGGCATCCGATTTAGCCTAATGCTCCTTAAATATCTCGATGAACATTTCAAGTTTCAACGAGCATCTCGTTTAATCTTAGATATTAAAATCAATATGCTGAATATTTTATAATTTCGAAAGGGTAAAAGCTTTATCCCGGAGTATTGTTAGAACTTTAACTGTTACTAACAATATTTACAAGATAGAATGAATATAACCCGTTTCTAGTACTGGTAATTTTGATTTGTACAACGAGTATGAAAGCATATGTGGGCCTTTACAAATTATCCATGGAAGTTTGTTTAGTTATGATCATGTTATGCTGTTTATTTTCAAGTAGTTGATTTAAGTATTGAATAATTATAGTTGAACGGCAATACTTTGTTGAAGTCCTCCACAAAGTGGTTGAAAGAGGTAAGGAGGAAATGAATTGCTATCGATTGAAGATTTGAGAAAGTTCAAAACAGTGTCAACATATGGATAATTGGTAAAGATTATATATCCTGCAGGCCATTTTCTTGTAACTTCTAAGAATTATTTTTGTTTGTTATTTATTTGATGAATTGTTATCATCCTCCCCTTTTGCTCTCTACATATTGTAGCAAACTTTTCTAATAAACGAGTAAGATGAGCTAATTGTTTATTCTATCTGGCAGAACCTTTGATTTTTTTTCTTGCTATGATTTTGCAGGTATATGAGCATATAACATTCGACCAAGAAAAACATATATCCCTTGCCTCACTACCTGGGATGCAAGAGCGGACAATCATCACGTCTTCCTTATCTAAATCCTTTAGTGTTACAGGTCAAAGCTAATGTCTTTACAAAGTAGCTACGCATATTTTTTGAAAGTAATATATGATATGGTTTTATGTTAGGTAGTCATCCATCTCTATAGTAGCCTGATTTTCAGTTACTGCTTTAGTGACTGCCTTTTATTGCACCATTTTACCTTTGTTTGGTTGACTATCAGGTTGGAGAGTTGGGTGGGCAATTGCTCCTGCTTTCATTGCATCTGCAATCAGAAACATTCACATTAAAATTACAGATTCTGCTCCTGCACCTTTCCAGGAAGCTGCTTTGACCGCTCTGACAAGCCCTTCGGAATATTTTGAATTGTTGAGAAGGGTAGGACCTAAAATGTTCTTTTTTCATTGGTTTTATGAAGTTGATGGCCCTAACAGCTAGCTTACAGATTCAAATATAATTGACATGGGACATCACGATTACCTCATACATTTTAAGTATTGCTCATAATATTTCATTAATCTTCAGGACTATGAATTCAAAAGAGATTATATAGTGAAGTTGCTTGCTGGGATTGGCTTTCAGATTCATTTTAAACCTCAAGGTTCATTCTTTTTATTCGCAGAGCTTCCTGAAAACTGCTTACTTTCTGATGTAAGTGTATGTGCATTTCTATATTGTTCTTATCAAATCATAATAGTTATTTTGGAAGATTTTTTAGGCAGTTGATAATAGTAATGTTGATCTTTCTGCTTTAGTGCTAATGTCATGATATTAGTTACATCACCAGACTAAACGATGAGTTCCATTCTCCAGGTAGAATATGTTCAGGAATTAATAAAACAAGCGGGAGTGGTGGCTGTGCCAGGATGTGGATTTTTTCATACAAATTTGTCTCTGGAAAAATCATCTCAGGTAGACTGTGGCTATCAGAAGAGATATATCAGGTTCGCTTTCTGCAAAAGCAATGCTACTTTGGCTGCCGCAGCACAAAATCTTGGCAAGCTTTTGGGTGCTTCAGGGTGTCTCATGCTAAATTGATTTGGTAGAAAATCATCTAATACCAGTTGGATGAAAACTTAGGTGATACATCTGTATTTAAAATTTGATAAAGAACAATTTTGTTTGTATCATGTTGAAAGAAAATTTCGGGAATAGTACAAGACTTCAGATGTTCTATTCTTTTTTTTTTTTTTTTTGGCCCATCACTTAGAACAAGTAATACTGTTTACTTGTCAAAAGACATGAGTATCACTAAAACAGTTTATGGTATCCAAGGCGATGGTGGTGGACCTGGTGGTGGTGGTCGGGGTGTAAACATGGGAGGAACTGCATAAAACATGGTGTTTCTGTCAATCTCTGCAGTTCCTTCGTTTGATAGAGCCACTAGTGCAGCAACTAGACCTGCATTTCCTGCAATGGTTGGCTCTGTGTAATTGTAGTTGGAGCGACTATCTCTGAAACCATCTTTTCTATCAGGACCACCAACCATGGCTCCAACAATTACATTTGGATTTGGCTTTAAACTATCTCTCCATTTCTGTCCTGCTTGACAACTAGTTTTCTTGTTCTTAGGAATTGAAGCTCCTCCGTGGAGTACATGTTGTGGGAAATGATCGCCAAAGCCTACAACGTAGCTCATTCTTTGAGGATTTTTGCCTAGGATGTAATCCATTTGAGTCTTGGCAAAACTACGCAAGTCCTTGTTTGCATGAAATTTAGGTCCACAGTGTATTCCAGGCATGTTTAGAGCTTCAAGATAATCGGTGTATAGAGTAGTCAAGAAAGCTGCATTCACTACATACTGAAGAGGACCGGGTTCGCCATGGTTTAACTGGATCAAGCCCCCAGGTGTCCTGCCGAAGTTTGGGAAACCTGGTAGGTAGGAACACATGATTTCATTGACCTGGTTCTGGAATCTTCTTAACATCTCTTCATATGGATAGCCGTAACCCAAGAACATTCTCATCCGGGTTAGAAGCAGCTGAGCCCCAGCATGCTTGTTGTTCCAGCTAAGTGCACCGCGGTCTGGACCTCCGCTGAAAGCACTAGAATGATCGGCGACGGAAGGATCGGTAACAAATCTAAGATAGGAAGAATTCCCAGTTGCACAATACAGCCAAGCTCGAGCCCAAACAAACTCATCCCAGTAATCATTGGAATTATAGTAAACTGAAGATAGGTCTGCAACACCAGAAAACTTTGCACCTTGCTCTCTTGTAGCAAACTTGAAGAGCACTTCAGCACCATTGACGCAGCGGGGTATGGCGAAAATAAGAATGATCACTCTGTCGAACCCTGAGGCACACTCAGACAAACCTTGACGCAGCGACTGGTAGTTACCCAAGCATGGATCGCCATGCAAAGGGCCATCATTCCCTAATCTACGTTAGAAAATGGCGCTCTCGAATTCTCAAAGAGCATGTCGAATCCACGACAAATAAGTGTTCCAAAGAACAATTTTATTGATTATCCAAAAGTTACAATAATTGAAAAGAATAAGACTATTTATAATAAACTAACCCTAATACGACTCAAATACGACATTCCTAAAAAGACTAAAACAGGAAAAGATAAAAACTAATCATAATCTTCTAAGATTCATGATTCCTAACTTGACTGAAAAACAAAGATCAAATCTTACCTAAAAGGTAAGTTTGATTTATTTCCAAAACCTAAATTTAATTCTTCATCAAACTAAAATAAATAAATTTGCTAAACAAGAAAGAAAGACCCAAATTAATAAAATAAGACAACACCCAAAACCGTCCTACATCAGTCACCCCTTCTTAAAAAAGAACTCGACCTCGAGTTCGGTTAAAGTACGAGGATTGACAAGTAAACAAAGAAAACCCCTATTCGTCTTGTGGGAGTGGTAGACTCCAACCGAAAAATCTCTCTGTAGTCCATCACAGATCCACAATGGCACCACAATAATCCTCCAACGAAATGTAGAAGATGCCCAAGCTATTTGCCATTGGCGATTCCTATCGGTTGCGGCTTGGGCCATTGGACACCTGCGGAGGTTTGGACGGCATCGAATCCTCGCTACTAGCTTTTCCCATCCCACATAGTATTCTCCTCCTCTTAAAAAAAACTCGTCATCGTGTTTGGCAAGGTTTTGTTTAGGTGGATAATACTTGAGATGTACCACCTTGTCAATTACCGGCTTGAATGAACTTTCTTCAGATGGTAAGAACAATGTTGGGTCTTCAAAATCCGAATGAAGAGAAGCAATCTTCAAATTACCCCTGAAAAAAATTGTGTGGATTTTCAAATAAGTTGTCACCCTCGGAAACTTTTTCAATGGAAATTGATTTAGCTTCCAGTTGTGCTTCAACCACAGTTAGATCATAGTCTTCAACTTCTAAGATCAGTTGATCGTCTTCAATTCCTTCGACAGTTTCCACTTCATAAGAAATATCTTCAACTATATTTTCTGCATAACAAAAATCTTCAAAATAATCATCTGGAAGATATTCCTCCTGCATTACTTGTTTCATAACAGGCCATGATTGGATCCTATCCATTCCAAATCTTTTTCGATCTTTTTGAAAGTCTTCCCACCAAATTAATGCATCGTTTTTCAAACAATCTTCTACACATAAAACTTTCAGACTTTCTGTGATTCTACGATAGTCAAAATATTCTTCAACTTCTTCCAATCAATTAATAAATTCTTCAATTTTCATATGTCCAGAAAAAAAATCGAAGTCTTGGTTGATAATCATTATAGCTCGAAAAATAATTATTGTAACCAAGTGAACCTTTGAAACCCATTGAGAACTGAAATCAAAGTCTGAAAAAAAAAAAACGTACCAAAAAATGAACCTCGAGAACTGCTTACGAAAGATAAATCCACTCGCGGCTTCAGGTGCGTGCGATTTTGATGGGTGAGAATGCACGGCTGTCTTTGGGGCTGATTGTGAATTCTTTAGACTATCACACCTTTTTTTTTTTTTTTTTTTTTTTTTTTTTTTTTTTTCAATTTCTTCTCTCTCTCTCTCTCTCTCTCTCTCTCTCTCTCTTTTATTTATTTTTAATGGGGAAATATGGAAGGTGAATATGGTGTTTAGGGAGGTAGTCAATTGTTATACGTGGACGCTGAGCCTAGCACAGAGGTAGACTCGGTAGCTCTGATACCAATTGACGCAGCGGTGTATGGCGAAAATAAAAATGATCACTTTGTCGAACCTTAAGGCACACTTAGACGACCCTTGACGCAGCGACCGATAGTTACCCAAGCATGGATCGCCATGCAGGGGCCATCATTCCCTAATCTACGTTAGAAAATGGCGCTCTCAAATCCTCAAAGAGCATGTCGAATCCACGACAAATAAGTGTTCCAAAGAACGATTTTATTGATTATCAAAAAGTTACAATAATTGGAAATAATAAGACTATTTATAATAAACTAACCCTAATACGACTCGAATACGACATTCCTAAAAAGACTAAAATAGGAAAAGATAAAAACTAATCATAATCTTCTAAGATTCATGATATCTAACTTGACTGAAAAACAAAGATCAAATCTTACCTAAAAGGTAAGTTTGATTTATTTCCATAACCTAAATTTAATTCTTAATCAAATTAAAATAAATAAACTTGCTAAACAATAAAGAAAGACTCAAATTAATAAAATAAGACAACACCCAAAACCGTCCTACATCAACCATGAACAAGTTTCGTCGAGTATGTCATGAATCAAGGAAACAGGTAGAAATTGAAGAGACGAATTGGGGAATTAGGTTTTGAGTGTGAGAATCAGAAATGTTAAGTGAAGTGAGTTCAAGATGCTGTCGGCAGAGAATAAAATGTTTTATAGTAAATTCCCCAAGGCAAGAAACGCCATCGTTTTGGTTGTTAATTTAAGTTTAAAGTCAATTTAGTTCTAGAATGGTCAACTAACGGTTCCGTTAGTCTTTCCTTTAAGTTCTGTTAGTCTTTTGTTTGTCCAGTTAGTAAGATCTTTTAGTAAGCTGAGTCACCCTGTGAGTTTGTTACAACAGATTGCTAGGGCAATATTTATGTAATATCTGACAGGAAATGAATAGATAATTTTTACAACAATTCTCAGCCTCCCTCTTTTCTCTATTTCTGTCTCTCTCAACCTCGCATCCTCTTTTCTTCAATTTCTGGACCTCTTTTCTTATTTACAAGAGCAGTTTGGATTCCTGGAAAATCCCAGGCATTACATTTGGTATCAGAGCCTACTCTTGGGCTGGTGAACTATGGTGGAAGGCACACGGCAACAACAGTTGGAGAATCGAATTACTGATCTTGGATCCAAGTTTGAACAACTGGAGACTAAGCTGCAAGAGACACATGATGGATCAAATTCATTCAAACAGGAAGTATACAATCAGTTTGCAAAAATAGATGCAAAAATTGATGAACGATTCAACAAACTTCATGATCTAATTGTGAACCAACTGGTGAGAGGAGAAGGAGATTATGGGAAACAAAAGGGCATTTTAGGCTCACCACCACCAAGTGGATCCAACGGAGATCAGAGGACACAAGGACAAACAAGTGCAACAACTAAGGTAATCCAAGACTCAACACTCAAACCCCCTAAACTTACATTTCCAAAGTTCGATGGAGAGAATCCTAAGGCATGGATTAGGAAGTGTGAAAGATTTTTCCTAGTGCACCCAGTGACACTAGATCAGAAGGTCTTGATTGCCTCTATTTATTTTGAGAAAAAGGCAGAGTCATGGTTCCAATCGGTTTATGCACTCAAGGATAGTATAGAGTGGGAGGAGTTCACACAATCCCTACTAACCAGGTTTTTAGATGTGGAACAAGACGATGTGGTGGGTGAATTTCATAGACTTCAGCAAACGACCACTGTGACTGATTTTCAGGACAAGTTCAAAGAAATTCAACACCAAGACTATTAGCAAAGAATTTAGGACTCTCCAATGAGTTTTTTCTGTCCAGCTTTATTAGTGGACTTAAGGGAGAAATTAAACACTTGATAAGGATGTTTAACCCTCCCGATCTGAACTCGGCCATATAATTGGCCAAGCTACAAGAGGCTGCCTTGGAATCTAAGAAACCAAAGTTTTGGCCTGCCAAACCACCCAACCAGCACCCCCCCCCCCCCCCCCCCCCCCCCACAAAAAAAAAAAAAAAAAAAAAAAAAGCCTCTAGATGGACTAGTTCTAATGCCCCTTCAATAGCCAACACTAATCAGCCCAAGTGGCCACAGCTTACTGCACCAAATTACAAGAAAGAAACCCAACCTATAACCATCAAAAGGCTCACACCTGCAGAGATGAAGCTAAGGAGAGATAAGGGATTATGCTACAATTGTGACGAAGTTTACACCTATGGACACAAGTGTGCCTCCAAGCAATTCTACATGTTATGTGGGGATGATGAGTTGGAGAAGGAGGAAGACAAAGAAGAAGAAATGGACTATCAAAAGAAAGAGGAAGTCTATGCAGATGAGGAAATGACAATTTCAAACCATGCTCTTTCGGGCAGCACAGGGGTTCAGACAATCAAGCTTAAAGGACGGATTAAAAACCGAGAAATAACCATATTCGTGGACAGTGGTTCAACACACAATTTCCTAGACCCACAAATAGCCAAGTTTACTGGTGTGAATGTTGAAGAAACTAATGTAATGTGGGTGACTGTTGGTGGTGGAGGAAAAATCAATAGTCAAGCCAAGTGCCCAGACTTTACTTGGACACTACAAGGAGAGGAATTCACAACCGAGATGAGACTCCTCTCTTTAGGGGGTTGTGATGCAGTCCTAGGCATGCAATGGATGAAAGAAATCGGGCTAATACTATTGGATGCCACACGGTTGAGCATGAGCTTCATGTGGAAGGATAAGTGGATTACCTTGCAAGGAATCACTGAGAGTGGCAAGCTCTCCATGTTAACAGATAAATATGGTGGAGAACAGCTCCAAAAGGCACACTCACAGGCAGAACCCATAATACAGCTCTACTCGTTAGAGGAGGAAGAAAAAACAGCACTGGTATCTAAGGAACTCGAGCCTATGTTGGCAGAGTATGAAGACCTTTTCCAAGAACCTAAAACACTACCCCTTTGCCGCAGCCATGACCATCGTATCCCTTTGATTCCTAACAGCAACCCAATTAATATGAGATCTTACAGGTACCCATTTGTCCAAAAGAACGAGATAGAGAAAATTGTAGCTGAAATGTTGACCAATGGAATCATTAGAGCTAGCAATAGCCCTTTTGCCTCTCCAATTCTTTTAGTTAAGAAAAAGGACGGAAGCTGGAGGTTTTGCCTCGATTATAGGGAACTTAATAGGATTACCATTAAGGACAAATTCCCTATTCTTATCATTGATGAGCTGCTGGACGAGTTACATGGAGTTGTGGTGTTTTCCAAACTAGACTTAAGGGCGGGATACCATCAGATTAGGATGGCTGAGGAGGATATTCCTAACACAGCTTTTCGGACTCACCAAGGCCACTACGAGTTTAAGGTGATGCCGTTCGGCTTGACAAATGCTCCGGCAACCTTTCAAAGTTTGATGAATGAAGTTTTCAAGCCTTTTCTAAGGAAAATGGTACTTGTGTTCTTCGACGACATTTTAGTTTATAGTAAAAGCCTAGAGGAACATATGGAACATCTAAGGATAGCACTCTCTACCATCAGGCAGCATCAGCTTTTCATCAAAAAAAGCAAGTGCGAATTTGGCCAAACAGAATTAGAGTACCTAGGCCACATAATTTCTAACAAAGGGGTGTCGGCTGACCCTAAAAAAATTAAAGGGATGATGGATTGGCCACGACCCGAGAGTTTGAAGGCACTAAGGGGTTTCCTTGGACTTACAGGGTACTATAGGAAGTTTGTAAAGGGATATGGCTTGTAAGGTTTATGATTTGTATTGGCTTGATTCCATTGCAAAACACTCCATATTTGTATTAGTTGTTGCTTAGTATATTCTTTGAAGAAAGGAAGCTTAAAAAGTGAAGAGCAACATCTAGTGCAAAAGTCATCTTCAAGAGGTGAAAATCGTCAAAGGTAAAACTTGACTTCCACCCTCTTGCAAGGCGTTAGCGCACACACACACAATTCATACATGTGTGTCCCTGCATCGTGGTTCAAACATTTGGTATAACACATTCACACACTTCATAGCATGCTCATGCATTGATCTTGTATTGACAAACATTGTGAAATTGCATGCTTTGTGACTATCTCTTTGATATGGCATGTTTGTGTGAATATGTGTTTATTTGTTTTCGTATTTTGTGTTTAGGACTTGAACATGTTCTTATTTAATGCCTTATTGAGTTCCGTTCATTTCGGTTTCTCATACATAAGGTTTCGAGTCCAAACAAGTTGACTATGCTACTTTTCGTTCTCATTTGTTGTGTTGACTTCATCGTCGGATTCCGAGATGATTTCTCAACCATTTTTCAAAGTTGAGTAGTCGTAGTCGTAGTCGTGCGTGAGGGAGTCACGGTTCGTAATCTGAAAACGGATTCGAAATCGGAGGTCGGATGCTCAAGATATGGGGCAACGAACCGAGGGAGCGCGCGAGAGGAGTGTGAATCACGTGTGGCCACTTGGCCAGCCCGTGTGGGAGGCCGTGGGCCCCATGGGCAAGGGAGCCCTCTGCTCCCGTGGGCCCCACGCGCCCCCCACGGGGTGCTGACGTGGCAGCACGTGATTCGCTCGTAAATTCTTTCTTTTCCCTCCTTTTAATCAAACCTCCTTCCCTCCAACACTTGTGCAATTTTTTGAAGAACACTTCATTTCCCGCATCAGTTTTTCAACAATTTTTGCTTACTTGTTTTGATCATATCTCTCTCATACGAACTCGAAATCATTCGATTCAAAAACAAAAATTGTTGGTCTCGAAGAGAGCTACAAACTCCAAGTATTTACAGAGGCATTTGACTTCAGCATTTTTCTCAGCTGGTCCATTTCCAGTCCGTGGTCAGTGTATGATTTTCAACTTCTTCTTTTTCAATTTCATCTTTGATCATCTATTGATTCTTTCCATTTGATTGATGAAATTTGTTGAGAAGTATGTTAGATCACATGCTAGGGTTATTTGATCATTTGTTAATTGAGATTTAGCTTTGTGATTAGTCTTGAACATTTATGTGCTAAACTTGATTTATCATGAAATTGATTCTAGAAAATATATGTGTGATGTGCTTCATGTTATTTTCTATGTTTTATTTCATGATCTAAGAACTAGGTTTTTAGTGTGATAAATTGAATATTCATACCTTTGTTCTTATTGATTTGCATGTCATGATTTCTAGATAATTTTGTGATTGTGTGTTGAAATCATATTCTAGACTATCATTGAACATGTACATTTTGCTTGATTGATCATCTAGCTTAATTTGATTGTGCTTGCATCATTTGCATCACTTTAGATCATTGCCTTGTGAAAGGTTGAAGTCTCTTGCAAAGTGAGTGAAGCTTTGTCTTGAGCAAGAAGTCTTGGCTAGGAAAGTGTTCCGGATAGCCAAGCAAGAAGTCTTGATTAGAGTCGGGAGGACTCGGATAGTCAAGCAAGAAATCTTCCTAGAGACGTGAGCGTCTTGGATAGGAAGTTGCTTTCTAGAGGTGTAGGACACATCTCGGATAGGAAGTAGGCTTGGTAGTTCACTTGCCCGAGGGTAGATTAGGAGGTGATAGCTTGAGCGGATATCATGTGTTGATAGCTTGAGTGTGTAAGTCCTTTTCGTATAGTGGATTGCTTTGCCGGTGGTTGTGGTATCAACCCGTGGATGTTTCCTCTTTGAGGTTTTACCACGTTAAAATCATTGTGTTCAATTTTGCTTTACTTTCTTTTATCTTCCATATATTACATTGTTTGCACATCTTGTAAATTGATTAACTCTTGTCTTAGTGAAATCAATTCATTTGCTAAATCTTATCAAGTGTGCATTTTGCTTTGTAATTTTCCGCATTATTTTTAATTGGAAGAATTTGGAGCCTATACCTATTCACCCCCCCTCTAGGTATATTTACACTATATTGTTTAAGGGAATTTCATGGCTTGATCAGCGAACCCTTAACCAACTTGTTGAAGAAAAATGGGTTTAAGTGGAGAAATGAAGTCGAATAAGCATTTGAAGCCCTCAAGAGGGCCATGACAACAACTCCTGTTTTGGCTCTACCGGATTTCTCTAAGGAATTCATCTTGGAGACGGATGCTTGTGAAGTGGGGATCGGAGCAGTACTAATGCAAGAGGTTAGACCCTTGGCCTACATAAGTAAGTCTTTGCCTCCTAGGAAATTAGGGCTTTCTACCTACGAGAAAGAACTTTGGGCTATCGTGTATACAGTGCACAAATGGAAATCCTACCTTCATGGTAATAGGTTCGTTATCAAAACCGACCACCAAAGCCTAAAATTCTTCATTGAGCAGAAAATGTCGACTCTTTTACAGCAAAAGTGGCTAGCTAAAATGCTAGGGTATGACTATCAAATCACCTATAAGAAAGGCTGTGAAAATGTAGTTGTTGATGGACTTTCAAGGGCAGTTCAGCAACAAGAATGGGGAACATTACAAGCTTTAACAGTGGTGCAGCCTGGGTGGACTAAAGAAGTGATAGATAGCTATTTACAAGACCCTACAGCTGAAGAGATGCTTCCTAAGTTAATGATAAATCCTACTGCTAGTCCAGAGTACTCACTGGTGAATGGTATACTTAGAAATAGAGGAAGGAATGTAGGTAATACAGGGCTGTTGAGAAGCAAACTTATCGAGGAAGCCCACGAGTCAGCCATGGGAGGCCACTCAGGGATTAAGGGGACAGTTAAGAGATTACTACAGTTTTTCTTTTGGGAAACAATCAACAAGGAAGTGACAGCCAAGGTTTCTAACTGTTCCATTTGCCAACAATGCAAGTCCGAAAGAGTTAAACCTCCAGGCTTACTGCAACCACTTCCAATCCCATCTATGCCATGGCACGACATAGCACTAGATTTCATTGGAGGACTCCCTACCTCCATGGGACAGGACACTATTATGGTGGTCATTGACAGGTACACGAAGTATGCTCACTTCCTAACCTTAGCACACCCATTCACTGCTGCCGAAGTAGCCAAGGTGTTCTTTGATAACATTCATAAGCTGCATGGTCTACCCACTACTATGGTGAGTGACAGGGATAAGATCTTTACTAGTTCCTTTTGGTTGAACCTATTCAAATTGGTGGGTACTAAGCTATGCTTGAGTTCAGCATACCACCCGCAGACAGACGGTCAAACTGAAAGAATCAATCAGTGTTTAGAAAATTATTTATGGTGTATGACAGGATCTAGGCCTAAGAAATGGTCCAGTTGGCTCCCTACAGCTGAATGGTGGTATAACACAAACTTCCACTCAGCCCTAAAAAATCTCCATTAAAATGACACTCAATCCTTCTTCCTTCACAAAACAGCAGCTTGTCATTAGAGTAAAATCCCCAATTCTTCTTCTTTTTCGACCAACAAAAATCCCTAGAAGTAAATTTCCAAAATTCCCAATTGATTTCAGAAATTCCTAATCTCTTCTTCAATAAAACCCTAACTTCTTCTGAAATCCCTAATAGCCGAAATCCCCAAATCAAGTCATTAGAAACCCTAGCATCTTCTTCATTTTCGATTCGTCTCCTCTCACTAAACCGGCGACCACTAGCTTCGATTCGCCGTCGGTCACCTTCAAAAAATCTTTCAAAATGGCCCAAATCTCCATTAAAATCAAACGAAATCTCTCCCTCTTCTTCTTTCGAATGAAAATGACCTGGATCGAACACTGGCAAGACCACTAATTGACTCTCAGGTCTCGATCGGAGCCGAAATAAGTCAGGAGACACCTCACCACCATTAGATGCTTCATCTTCAACTTCACCATAAGTAAGTTTTCTGGCCTCCTTTGAGCTTGATCTCAGATTGTGTTCAATGTGTTTAGGAGGTTCATCTGGCCATGGTTTGGGTACGATGAAGTAAGCTAGTTTAGGAAGCTTATCTGGTCATTGACAGGTACACAAAGTATGCTCACTTCCTGACCTTAGCACACCCATTCACTGCTGCCGAAGTAGCCAAGGTGTTCTTTGATAACATTCATAAGCTGCATGGTCTACCCACTACTATGGTGAGTGACAGGGATAAGATCTTTACTAGTTCCTTTTGGTTGAACCTATTCAAATTGGTGGGTACTAAGCTATGCTTGAGTTCAGCATACCACCTACAGACAGACGATCAAACTGAAAGAATCAATCAGTGTTTAGAAAATTATTTACGGTGTATGACAGGATTTAGGCCTAAGAAATGGTCCAGCTAGCTCCCTACAGCTGAATGGTGGTATAACACAAACTTCCACTCAGCCCTAAAAAATCTCCATTAAAATGACACCCAATCCTTCTTCCTTCACAAAACAGCAGCTTGTCATTATAGTAAAATCCCCAATTCTTCTTCTTTTTCAACCAACAAAAATCCCTAGAAGTAAATTTCCAAAATTCCCAATTAATTTCAGAAATTCCTAATCTCTTATTCAATAAAACCCTAACTTCTTCTGAAATCCCTAATAGCCGAAATCCCCAAATCAAGTCATTAGAAACCCTAGCATCTTCTTCATTTTCGATTCGTCTCCTCTCACTAAACCGGCGACCACTAGCTTTGATCCGCCGTCGGTCACCTTCAAAAAATCTTCCAAAATGGCCCAAATCTCCATTAAAATCGAACGAAATCTCTCCCTCTTCTTCTTTCGAATTAAAATGACCTGGATCGAACACTGGCAAGACCACTAGTTGACTCTCAGGTCTCGATCGGAGCCGAAATAAGTCGGGAGACACCTCACCACCATTAGATGCTTCATCTTCAACTTCACCATAAGTAAGTTTTCTGGCCTCCTTTGAGCTTGATCTCAGATTGTGTTCAATGTGTTTAGGAGGTTCATCTGGCCAAGGTTTGGGTATGATCAAGTAAGCTAGTTTAAGAAGCTTATCTGGTCATTGACAGGTACACGAAGTATGCTCACTTCCTGACCTTAGCACACCCATTCACTGCTGCCGAAGTAGCCAAGGTGTTCTTTGATAACATTCATAAGCTGCATGGTCTACCCACTACTATGGTGAGTGACAGGGATAAGATCTTTACTAGTTCCTTTTGGTTGAACCTATTCAAATTGGTGGGTACTAAGCTATGCTTGAGTTCAGCATACCACCCGCAGACAAACGGTCAAACTGAAAGAATCAATCAGTGTTTAGAAAATTATTTACGGTGTATGACAGGATCTAGGCCTAAGAAATAGTCCAGCTGGCTCCCTACAGCTGAATGGTGGTATAACACAAACTTCCACTCAGCCCTCACTATGACCCCTTTTGAGGCCCTATATGGGTATAAACCCCCTGTGTTCAACTTATCTAATTTGGGGAAATCGGTTGGAGAAACGACTGAGTTCATAGCCGATAGGGTTAAGCTACATTCAATCCTTAAGGAGGCCCTAGTACAAGCTCAATCACGAATGAAATTCTATGCAGATCGGAACAGGACAGAAAGAAGTTTTGAGATTGGAGATTGGGTTTACCTGAGGTTACAGCCATACAGGCAGACATCGGTGGTAATACGCAGGAACCTCAAGCTCGCTCCCAGGTTCTTCGGGCCGTATCTAGTCCTCTCTAAGATTGGAACAGTGGCATATTGTCTTCAACTTCCGCCTGGATCACTCATCCACCCGGTCTTCCACGTCTCTCAGTTGAAGAAGAAGGTTGGAAATGGAGTTTATCCGACCCAAATCTTACCAAATACAGGGCCGGATGGCCAACTCCTAGTGTATCCCGTCGCTATTTTGGACCGAAAGCCAGTGAAGAGAGGAAATAGAGCTGTTACTCAACACCTGATTCAGTGGTCCAACTCGAATGCCGCTGACGCCACTTGGGAAGATGCCTCAATGATGGCCACTCGTTTTCCAGATTTTCACCCTTGAGGACAAGGGTGCTTTCAAGGGAGAGGTATTGTCATGAATCAAGGAAACAGGTAGAAATTGAAGAGACGAATTGGGGAATTAGGTTTTGAGTGTGAGAATCAGAAATGTTAAGTGAAGTGAGTTCAAGATGCTGTCGGCAGAGAATAAAATGTTTTATAGTAAATTCCCCAAGGCAAGAAACGCCATCATTTTGGTTGTTAATTTAAGTTTAAAGTCAATTTAGTTCTAGAATGGTCAACTAACAGTTCCGTTAGTCTTTCCTTTAAGTTCTATTAGTCTTTTGTTTGTCCAGTTAGTAAGATCTTTTAGTAAGCTGAGTCACCTTGTGAGTTTGTTACAACAGATTGCTAGGGCAATATTTATGTAATATCTGACAGGAAATGAATAGATAATTTTTACAACAATTCTCAGCCTCCCTCTTTTCTCTATTTTGTCTCTCTCAACCTCGCATCCTCTTTTTTTCAATTTCTGGACCTCTTTTCTTATTTACAAGAGCAGTTTGGATTCCTGGAAAATCCCAAGCATTATAGAGTAGTCCTGACTATCTTTGAAAACAATCGATGTAGACGCTAAAGCAGCAGCCATTTTCCCTGCCAGTGCTGGGCATTCATAGCAGTTATAAACTTCCCTAGGATCATTACTTGCAATATCCTCCGGATGCATCCAACAATTTAAATCATGGGGATTTGTCGTTTTCAAAGAAGGATCACCTCCCCCAACCTGTGAAGCGATCATGTGCACATATTTTGCAGAGGAATTAAAGGTCTTGAGAAGGTAATCTGTGCCCCATTTGATGATATCTTTGATATGGTCGAGCTCTCCAGTGGCTTCGTATTTTGCGCTGTATTCGAGAACGCTCCAACTCAACATAGTCATAGAAAAAGATGCAGGGAAAGCGAACTTGGTTGCATCTCTAGCATCATAATACCCACCTGCCAGACTGTTCATAAATCTAACTTCAATTGTTTTGCAACGAGATTGGTCAAGCTTGTGGTTTGCTCCCACAAACTCTAGGGGTTTGAATTCCCTTATGGGTATCTAAATGGTCAAAAGTCATAGTTTCTTGTTTCTTAAAGATTGTAGGGTTTGGTAAGGGGATTTGAACTTGAGTTCACTAAGCGGGTTATGGGGATTTTGGCCGGGTTAATAAAAAAATGGAAATAGAGACGGTTTATAGTCTCACTTATTTTTCCAAATATCACGCAAGCAAGAATTTTACAGTAAGTTTGTCCAAACAAGTATGAAGTATCGAACATGTCCAAAACAAAACCTAACACAAAAAACCTAAACAGAAGATAATACTTGGAAAAAAAAATCACACATAGGTTAGAGCGTTCATGCAAGAGAGGGAGAGAAAGAGACATACATCGTTGGGCATTGAAGAACGTAAGTGCTTGGTGGAGGGCAACTGTGTAGTTGTCAGAGGTTGGAGGAGGACGGTGGTGGTGGTGGTGGTGGCGGCGGCGAGCCATGACTACGAGCACAATAATGAGAGTGATAATAAGACCAGCCAAAACTGCATACAAAACCAGACTCTTGATCATCTTGCCTTGTATAAATTTCTTCTTCCTCCTCTGATCCTTCTCTCTTTCTGGCCTTAGCAGCCAGCTCTGCTTCACCTCATCCACTGACTGCGGCGGCGTTGGCGAACGGTACGCTGCTCTGTCATAGTCCCCATCTTCTGTCACCGCTTGGCCTTCATTAGGGATTATTTCAAATGAACCACCCCACATATTGGTTCTTTCTGGCATTTTCTTTTCGCTCACTCACTTGAATTGATTTTCATGGAATTTTTTTTATTTTTTATTTAAAGAGATTTTCATGGAAATTAAAAGGCTTAAATTTGCAAGGATTGTCTATTTATATGATCATTTTTTTTTACGGTACTATATATCCACTTATAGACTAGGTTTTTTTTATTTAAGATTTTTCCATTTATAAGATTCGAGCCGCTAACTTGAAAGTCATTTACTAAAACCCTAAATATGTCCACCTACCAGCTGAGCTATGCCCTAAGACATTTCCTATGATCTTTTATGATTGTAAAATAAAATTCTTTTTCTTGCTCAATCAAACGCGTTGTGTGGTATAGGAGAAAATCTTCAGTGGGACGGTCTCATGGACAGGTGGTGAGACCATCCAATAGAAGTGTAACCTTATTTTTATTGAAAACATCAAAATATATTTTCAAACTTAAAATGGCTACACTTCGATCTGTTGGACGGTCTCATTGCCACGTTAATGAGATCGTCTCATTGAAGATTTTTTCCTCTAATAGACAACTCAACAAATTAAAACCAAGAAGGTATTAGCCTTTTATGTATATTTTGAGAGAGAGAGAGAGAGAGAGAGATGGGATTCATAATTTTCGAAAAGGGAAAAATTTAAAGATTATTGCAGTCCTATATACATAAATTTAAGAAAGTATAATGTATTCTTTGTTGTGACAGATTTTAATTTATGTTTGAGATGGAAAATCATTTAATTTAAAAGGCAACAAATACACTACACTTTGGAGTTATTATTTATGCTAATTAAAGCAATTCTGATACCTTTAATTGATTTATTTTGCAGAGAAAAAAAGGAGCCGTTACGTTTTAAACCACACACCCATGGTAGTATGGTACCTAGTATTAGCTTGGTCAAAGCTGAGCCTGAAACTAGTAATCTTGCAGCCTTTAAAAATGAAAAATAAATATATATTATAAATTGATTAAGAATGAACAATAAGACAATAAGATAATAACATAAACACAAAATAAGAGTAGAGGAAAATGGTAGCCCAAAAGAGAATGTGAATTTTTATTCCTTCAAGTACATTCTTACATCCATCAAATACAATGGTAAGAGCTCCTTTATATAGCCTCACAAGTCATAACCACACAATACATTAAATGTACATAAATCAAAACATTATGAACCTTAAAGTGGATCATGATGATGGAGCTAATGGGAAGATATAAGGATGGAAGGAAGGACATTCATTCATATATATAATTGCATAATATTTATAACACTCCCCCTTGAATTAATGTCCATCAATCATACAGTGAATATACCTCGTTAAAACCTTTGCTAGTAAAAACTTAATGGGAAAAAAAAAACTAACAGAGAAAAAATAGTACATTTTCTATCTGCATCTCAAATTACCCTTTAATGGTATTGGGGGTGCAAAACTGCCTCGTTAAAACTTTACTTGGAAAAACCCAGTGGGATAAAAACCTAGTGAAGGAAAAAGAGTACAGTGCATTGTGATTCCTTCAAATCGTAAAAACTCTTAATAAATACGCTCCCCCTCATTCTGATGTTGATGCTTTAATATATCTATTAAAAATATTTATATCCATCGCATCCTAACCTTTCAGAGATAATATATGAAGAACTTTACTATAGTTGCTTTTCAAATTGGTGCAACTTATCATATACAACACCATGTTGTTTTAAAACACCATTTGAATATATATTTGGTATTTCAAGACCAAAAGGTTCTTCATTATCTTTTTCGAGAATGAGAGGGGATCATACTTGACTTTAATTTATATAATAAGTATCGAGGTATCCATCCAATAAGTTTTATCTATAAAAAAGTACTTCAGGACCTTTTCTTATATATGTTGGTTCATGTATTTTTATGATAATTGAAAAAACTCTCAACCCGGCCATTAATCGAGACTAAATATTATTTTCCAAGATTTTTCAACTTAGAAATTATTCGTTATGAAAGTATAATTTGTAAGCTCGTCGGAAGTATTAATAAGTCTCAAACAATCAACATATATTTCTTTGGAATCAAATTTGTTGATTCTTTCAACATGATATTCACAAAAGCGTATGCACTACATGCATTTTGTTTTATTAAATTCAATATATACAAAATGTAGTATCGAACTACTTGCTTCAGGCATTTAAATCCTTCTAGGATTTTTATTTATTATCAAACTAGGTTTCTGCAGTAAACCTTTTATCTTAATTCGTACGAAAAAATAATTATATTTAATAAGTTTAATGTCATCAAACATTTGGACTACAGGTCCAAAATTTTCAAATTCAAAATAAGTATAACTCTGCCTTTTGTTTTTCACCACTATATCGACATATATACAATTTATAGTTTAAGATCATCATCATATTTTTCATAATATATAGAGCAATATATGATCTCAATTTCTATATTATCAATATAATTGATTTACATTTTGTAATCCATGTGCGTGCCTCTTCAGGGGTTATTGAAATCTCTTTAATATTTAGTACACATGCCTCTTTATACAAATATTCCTTTCAGAGAAATATAATCTATTTATTTATGGTACATGTGTCTCTATTGGGATAATTGAGATCTTTTTATTTTCTACTTCAATAGTCTTATAAGGGGGATTTAACATTTCTATATGTATCTTCAGGATTTTGTTTTTCACTTGTGAGACTAACTCTTCGGGAGCCTTTGATAATGATGATTTTTTTTTCACTCAAGTATTATTATGATATTTCAAATTCCACTTCTAGGGAACCTTATCATTTGAACTAAATTGTCTTTCATTAACAGATGATTTTTGCTGCCATTTCATAAATTGTTCTACAAGAACACCACCCAAGTTTGTATATTGGCAGAATGTAATTTTATTATTTTCTTCGAATTATCTGAAAAATTATCTGCATAATATGCAAATCACAAGATGATGTAAGCCATGTAATTTTATGTCGTTTATCAATTTATGATAATTCTCCCCCTAACGATGAGAAAATTAAATTTTTATTCTTCGAGAAAATCTTTTACATCATCGTAATGACCTCGTTTATTCTATCATATTATCCATTAAGTACTTACTTATATCGTCTTATGTCCTTCAGGAACATTCGATACCAAAAATAATTTTTATTTGTGAAATGGATATCCATATAAAATATTTCAATATCACAATTCATCATTTTCTTTAAAATGAAATGAGTTGAACTTCTAGTTAATAACATTTGTCATATTAAGCATATGATCTTATGAGAGAATAAACTATAAAATCACACATGCTTCTGGCATGAGACAAAAATCATGTAAATATTTTTTATATATTGACTCAAAATAATTTCTCTAGTCATAGATCTTCTAGATCTAGTAAATACCAAGTATATTTATGTAATTGTCTTTCACTTTGTAATAAAATATTAGTTCTTCTGGAACATTCATTATTCTTAGTAAAGATCAACCAAAGATCATAAATATACATAATGTATATAGTCATTGCCCTTCTATTTAACATATAGCAAACACAAGTTTTTTTAATTTTTGTATGGTGTATTCAACACTCTTTAATTTTCATGCTTTATTTTGATGTTATTCTACTCCTAGTAGATCAATTTGAATTTCTTATTAGATCACTATGGTCACCATATGATAGTGATTATAATTATATCCACAACCACCACTGTGACCTTATGTAACATTCATCTCAGGAAATGATATGAATCAAATTGGGTGATGTTAATGGCGTTCTAATCAAAACTGTTTGTTTTGTTCAGCCAAAAAAGATATGATATAAACTAATAATATGTTCAAATATAGGCTATTAATATTGTTACTTATGGAACAATATTCTAATCAACATGATTTGGAGTAACCATTTAAACAATAAAAATCTAAATTCAAAATATATCTAATCTTAATAAGAATGCTAGATATCATGTCATAACAGTTATAAGTATGTAATATATTAACCAACAAATATATTAATTGTTCATATGTATCATGTAAATATATCAAAATGTACATATGACAGTAAAATTTATATTATGAAAATTTTGAAAATTCATATTTTCTATGAAAGTTTTCATATCTATCAAACATGATCACTAAGAGAAATAGTTATGGAATAAATAACACTATTTTTATCATAAAATATTTTAATTAGAAGTGAGCAATTAACTAAAATATAATTCATAAAGAATCCATATTAGGTATTAGATAAATAAACCATGAAAAACAACTTCATGTTATGATTATTCAAAACTACTGAAAGCAATACAAAAACTTAATTTTAAAACCAAGTGAATGCAAATTCACTTCACAATAAAACCACCGATTTTAAAAATCATAAAATTCGAGGATCATAAAACTAAATATCGCACAGTGAAATCAAAGGTCAATAAATGAATAATAGTCATTTTTTGACAATGGATATACGAAATATTAAAATTCATATATTATTGTATATGAAAATATAAATTTTTACACTTTACATACTTTGGTAAGAAGGAGCAATCACATTGTTGGAGTCTTTTCTTATGAAATATGAACAATTAATACAAGGTAGGAAGATCATAACTGTAAGAAACTCAAGAGGCTAAGCAAATTAATTTTGAACCTACTTGTATCATAACTTTATGATTATGATATATAATTTCAAAACTTCAAATTTTAAACAAAATTCATATTTGATTAAAAGTTTGAATTTCATTATAACTTCAAGTTTATATATAAATTTCATGGATACAATTAAAAATATGAATTTAGAACTTCAGGTTCCAAATAATAATCACATAAATTGAAATTCAAAACTTAAATTTTAAATTCTATTTAAATTCATAATTTCATATTCTGATTTGATCATAATTCATAATTAGATTGAGCTTCTGGCTCTTCAGGATTAATATCAAATTGAGCTCTAGCTCTTTGATTTTGCAATCTCACATTTGATCATAGTGTTATAGAATAAATAACATTATTTTTATCATAAAATATTTTAATTAGAAGTGAGCAGTTAAATAAAATATAATTCATAAAGAATCCATATAAGGTATTAGATAAATAAACCATGAAAAACAACTTCATGTTATGATTATTCAAAACTACTGAAAGCAATACAAAAACTTAATTTTAAAACCATGTGAATGCAAATTCACTTCACAATAAAACCACTGATTTTAAAAATCATAAAATTCGAGGATTATAAAACTAAATATCGCACAGTGAAATCAAAGGTCAATAAATGAATAATAGACAGTTTTTGACAATGGATGTGCGAAATATGAAAATTAATATATTATTGTATATGAAAATATAAACTTTTACACTTTACATACTTTGGTAAGAAGGAGCAATCACATTGTTGGAGTCTTTTCTTATGAAATATGAACAATTAATACGAGGTAGGAAGATCATAACTGTAAGAAACTCAAGAGGCTAAGCAAATTAATTTTGAACCTACTTGTATTATAACTTTATGGTTATGATATATAATTTCAAAACTTCAAGTTTTAAACAAAATTCATATTTGATTAAAAGTTTGAATTTCATTAGAACTTCAAGTTTCTATATATATCATGGATACAATTAAAAATATGAATTTAGAACTTCATGTTCCAAATAATAATCACATAAATTGAAATTCAAAATTTAAAGTTTTAATTCGATTTAAATTCATAATTTCATATTCTGATTTGATCATAATTCATAATTAGATTGAGCTTCTGGCTCTTCAGGATTAATATCAAATTGAGCTCTAGCTCTTTGATTTTGCAATCTCACATTTGATTAAGTTTTAAGTATTTTAATTTATGCAATCTTCAGGTTGCAAAACGTTCACTTCATTTTTGCAATCTTCAGGTCGCAATACAATCATTTAAATTTTCCTTAAAAACCAAATATAGTGAATAAAATAGAATATACAAATGAAACTCATTTTTTGGGTCCAATAATCAGGGAAAGAAATACTTCACAATTTATTGAAACTTATGGTCTCATAATGAGATTGTGATTTCTTATTTCAAAATGTTGGGTTCTTAATAAAATCATATTGACTCTTGGAACTTCTGGTTCGTCTTCAAATTAAGAACTTCAAATTCTCAATTGGATTCAAATTCGAAACTTTTAGTTTCTAACTGGATTTGAATTCAGAATTGCTGGTTCTATATACATCGATCAATTCCAATCACAATATCGAAAAAAGAATCGCTGAAAATAAAACTAAATTTATTTTCTGATGTGGAAGATCCAACACATAATGGCAACCATAGAGCATACTCATAAAAATAGTTGTATAAATAAATTAAATCTAAGCAACAATAAAGTAAATCAAATTAAAATACTTTGATCGTGCTCAAAATTCAATAAAATATATTTACCCTTTTTTAAATTTCCAGACTTTATCTTATAGTCCTTATCCTCTAAAATAAATCACAAAAGTGATTACACAATATCTATTAACAAATAGATATTTGGTTATAATTGCATCACAGTATTAAGTTCATGATTTACTATTTTAGAACTTCAGGTTCTTAACAAAATTCATATTTGATAGAAGTTTAAAACTTCATTACAACTCCACATGCGTATATAAACTTCGAGTTTATATTTTAGAATAATAGGTTTTGGAACTTCGAATTCCAAAAATAATTATCACTTCAATTGAAATTCAGAACTCCAAGTTTTGATTCAATGTAAATTCATTATTTTATAATTTGATTCGATTGCAATTCATAATTTTAAATAAGATTATGTCAAGCTTCATGCTTTTTGATTTTGCAATCTTTAGACATCAAATCAGGCTTCAGGCTCTTTGATTCCATAATTTTTAAATGTCAGATTAAGCTTCAGGCCCTTTGATTTTACGATCTTTGGGTTGCAATTCATTTACTCTATTCTTGCAATCTTCAAGTTGCAATACATATATATTTATTATTTTAATTTCTTGGCAACCCAAATAACATTGTAAGCAAAAATAAGAGGGGATAACAATAAAAACCAATATTTAGAACAAAAATAATAAACTAGAAAAACTTTACAAATTGTTGAAGGGCTCAATCTCATTAAGAAACTGTCATCTCTAATCACGTATAAAACATTGATCATACATGTCTTGTCTTCAGGCAAGAAGCTTTCAAATCTAAAAATTGAAACACGTAATGGTTAGAGACTCGTGCTGATAACGTATTATGAATTGATTAAGAATGAACAATAAGATAATAAGATAACAACATAAACACAAAATAAGAGTAGAGGAAAATGATAGCCCAAAAGAGAATGTGAATCTTTATTCCTTCAAGTACATTCTTACATCCATCAAATACAATGGTAAGAGCTCCTTTATATAGCCTCACAAGTCATAACCACACAATACATTAAATGTACATAAATCAAAACATTATGAACCTTTAAGTAGATCATGATGATGGAGCTAATGGGAAGATATAAGGATGGAAGTTACTTCCCTATATTGAAGGACATTCATTCGTATATATAATTGCATAATATTTATAACAATATATATTTTATTTTATTTTTTGAAAAGGGGAAAATAAATTAAGTTAAGTTGTCTAAAATATTTGTTTAGAGTGAAGTTAAGTTGCCACCCAAAGAAATTATTTATACACCTATTTTTGTTTATAGGTAAATTACATAAACATATCTTGGTTATATGTATAATTACACTAAAACCTATAAAAATATTATAATAATACTAATTTAACATTGACCCGTTAACTAACAAGTAACAATTGACAACAGTTAGTCACTGACTCACTAACTACAGAAGGGTAATTTGATATTTTTTTTTGGTGTTATTAAATAAATAAATTAAGTGTCCAATAACTTATCACCACATATTCTATGACAATTTATTAATTAAATGTAATATTAATAAAAATAAATCTGCTTCATCCTCTCCTTCTATTTTTAGAAACCAAATCACAACCTTAAACAAACCAAATCGCAACCCAATACACCTCAAATAGCAACCCAAAATAATTTTGCTTCTTTATTCTCCACCCTTCATCTTTTCTTCTCCATCATTCATCTTCTTTACCATCTCAATCTCATCTAAAAACACAAACAATAAAAAATATTTAAAAAATTTAGAAATATATATATATATATATATAATAGAGATCCGCCATAGAGGAAATGTGGTTCCAGATCTCTTCCATTTTTGAAGGAGATTTAGAACAAAAATCTTTATTAATGGAGAAAGCGGATCTCCTCCATTTTTGGAGAAGATCTAAAATCAAAATCTCCATTAATGGAGATGGCAAAAATCTTTCATCTACATTAATGGAGATTTTATATTTCTTCTAATGGAGATCTAGTTTTCCTCCATGGAGATCTGGAGAGATCATTTTTTTTTTTCTATTTTTTTTTTCTGATTTTGTAATAGATTTTTGATTTCTTTTAATTATTTGATTTTTATATCTATTTTTTTTTTCAAAATTTTTTGATTTCTTTTAGAAAATTATTTGATTTTTTTATATACATATTTTTTTAATTCATTAATTTATTTAATATAATATTTTGAAATACTAAAACAAAGGCAAAACGAAAAGTATCCCTTTTCCATGATTGACTAACGAGGTGATCAACAGTTAGTCAATGGGTCATATGGAGTTTAGTGTCATTATGATTTTTTTACCGGTTTTAATGTAATTATTTATATAGCTAGGGTAAGTTTATGTAATTTGTTTATAAAAAATGGGGGTACAAATAATTTCTTTAGGTGGCAATATCTGCACCCATTTATTTAAATTTTATACATTTTTTTTAAAGTATTACAATAGGGTTGTTGGGACCTACAATACATGTGCGACCCATATATTAACTCCCATAACGGGAGATATCTACCTCACAAACAGGAGAGAAAACTCTCCACACATGTTTGTAAATTGCGTATGGTGGAATTTGAACCACACACCCCTAATGTGTAAGGGAGGTGCACTACCAGATAGGGATGGGCGTGAGGGCTCAATGGGGAGGGGTAGTACCCTACCTTCCCCAAAACCCATTTAGGGGGAGGGGCAGCACATTTTGGGGGGAGGTTCCCCCACCCCCACCCCCACCCCCACCCCCAAAACCCATTTCCCCCATTTCATTTCCTTTTCAATTCTAAATTTCAAATTTAGAATCCGAAAAGTAATAAAAATATAATACAAAATCCAAAATACAATGCAAAAATAATTGCAAAATACAATCTGTTCTTGTCAATCCAAAATACAATACAAAATAATCGTAAAATACAATCTGTTCTTGTCAATCCAAAATACAATACAAGGCACAAAATCTAGGCAATAATCCCAAGTAGTTAAATTCCAAACAAACTTCACATCTCTTATCAATCATCAACAGCATTCGAGGCCTACAACATTCAAAAAAAGTGTATTACTACATTATTTAAGACTTTCAAAAGAATTAATATTTATATAATCAAATGTACAATTTGATTACCTCAGTAATGTCACTCTCTTCTTCATCAAGATATATGTCATCAACACCTTCAATGATATTACCTAAGAAACAATAAAAGAAAATTTATAGATACTAATGCTAATACGTTATACAAATGAAACAAGTACATAAAATGATTATTTACTGTTTTACATATCTCTTTTTCCAGCCCATAACCAATTTTGAGTGCATATTATAACTTCCACAGTTGTTGGAAGAAGTCTATTACGATGTGGACTCATAATTCTACCGCTAGTACTAAATGAGGACTCCAAAGCAACCGTCTAAATTGGAATAGCTAATATGTCTCTAGCAATCTAAGACATGATAGGATATTTAATCCCATTTGTTTTCCACCAACCCAACACATCAAAGTCATGAGTCCCACCCCCAGGTAAAGTTTTTTTCTTTCAAATAAGAATCAAATTCTGATTTATCACTCCCATTACTAGTTTCGGTGTTCCATGAAAAAAAATCATCTAGTGACTCTGACTTATCTCCAAAATTAACATGATTTAACCTAGAAACACCACTAGTATTTGCATGAGAAATTTGTGGCACAAATCTTGATTTATAATCTTGAAATATATCTTTACAAGGTTTGCGAACATTTGCAACCTCTTCCATAGCTCTATCATCTCCATAAATGGGAGGAAAGAAAAACTCAGAGAGTTTTAATTTAAACCTTGGACCCAAAAGGCTTGCAATAGCCATTACTCCATATACATCTTTCCAATATTGATCAAACTTTGCAATCATATTTGATGACATGCTACTTATCTCAACATAACTAGAAGTAAACCATTTTCTCGTTGATAACTTAATTTCACAAATTTTGGGAAAAAAAAGATTGCTTGTGGGATACTTTGTTTCATAAAACATTTCCGTCACATTATAACAAAATTTCAATCTATCACACATTTCTTTTGTCAAATCCCAATCATTATCTTTTGGCAAACTCTTATATTGAGGCTCACGTTGCTTCAAATGATAAAACACATCTTTGTAATTCAAAGAAACACTAAGCATCAAATAAGTTGAATTCCATCGAGTTTTGTAATCTAGAACTAACCTTCTATCATAACCTATTTTCAATTGTCTTGCCGCCTCCTCAAATTTCTCAATTCTTTTCGGTGTTGCTGTCCAAAAAGCAACACTATCATGAATCCTTTCAACTCCAAATTCAATGACTTCCAACCCATTTTTCACAATCAAATTTAGAATATGCGCAGCACATCGCATGTGAAACAATTGCCCATACATGATCAATGAATTCGGAGTAAATTTATCAAACAAAATGTCAATCATGCAATTATTGGTAGAACAATTATCAAGAGTCAAAGTTGAAATCTTCCTATCAATATTCCAATCTAGCATACAATCCATTAATGCATTTGAAAGGTTTTCAGCAGTGTGAGGGGATGACACATACAAAAACCTAATAAAATAATTATAGATAAATTCAAATTTAATATAAAATTCTATTGAAAGAAAACACAATATATAAAAATTAAGTAAAATGAAAAGTTCTAATTACCTTAACAACCTACTTTGTAAATGCCATGACTCATCGATGAAGTGCGCCGTGAAAGTCATGTAGCCCTTTTTTGGTTTGTAGGAATCCACATATCTGAAGTGATTGCAACCCTACCCGGAATATTTCCGGAGCAAGCTCATTACCTTAGCCTTTTTTTCCCCATACATCTTTAAAATATCACCCCTAATAGTTCTCCTAGATACAGACTTAAATAATGGCTGGAGTGACCTACAAAAATCTCTAAAACCCTCATGCCCAACCATACTAAGAGGATAGTCATGCATGACAATTATCCTAGCAAGCTCACTCCTAGACAAATTATTGTCAAAATGTTGAGCTGCTAAGGTTAGGCAAGAACTAGAACTACTCATCCCATTCCCATTATTATTTGAATTTTTTCCTATCAACCGATTCTAATAGTAATCAATTCTTTTTTGCCCAAACTACATCTTACATATTTTAATATGTTCATGTAAATTCTTTGTCCCACTGTTTGCAGAAAATGGTTTTTTACAATAGTTGCAAATAGCCAGTTTCTTTGTTGTTGACTCATCTAAAACATAATGTTCCCAAACTGCTGATCTAAATTTTCTTTTTGATTCTCTAGATTGAACACTAGATTGATCAGGAACTTCTACAGTATTTGAATCAATTTGTTGAGGTTCAACATCTTTTGGTTGAGAAGACATTTTGCCTATAAAAACAATAAATCAAGAGAAATAAAAGAAAAGTGAATATTTATTCAACATTCAACAGAAAAAAAAAACGCATATATACGAGAAGAAACAAGAGAAATAAAAGAAAAGTAAATATTTATTCAACATTCAACAGAAGAAAAAAAACGCATATATACAAGAATAAACAAGTAGATCGAAACAACATTGTGGTAGGAGTCAAAAAAAGAAAAGAAAAGAAAACAACACTGTCAAAAAAATAAAAGAAAAGAAGAAACAAGTAGATCGGAGAAAATAAGTAAACAACATTGTGGTAGAAGTCAGAAAACAATAAAACAACCAGATCGGAGACGGAGACTCACCGTGGTAGCAAACTAGCAATAAACCGGATCATAACAAGGTAGTAGTCGGGAGGTGGAGAAGAAGGAGATAGCCAGATAGGAGACTAGGAGAACTGGAGAAGGGACTTGTGTTCGGCAGCTAGGGTTTTTGCAAAGAAACAACTCAAACTTGTGAGTTGTGAGTGTTGTCTACTTGTCTTAAGTCTTAATTAGTTGAGTTACTTGAGTAGTTAAGTAGTTGTCTACTGTCTAGTTGACTTGAGTTGAGAGAGAGACTCAGAGACTTGAGTTGAGTCACTTGGGTTGAGTTAGACACTTAGACGGTGCCGTAGTTTAAATTTACTAGGGTTAATGACTTGAGTTTAGATTTACTAGTACTAAGTTAAATTTTTTATATATAAATAAAAATAAAAATAATATATATATATATTATTTTGGGGGAAATGGGATTTTGGGTTTAGGGGGAGGTACCCTCACCACCTCCCCAAAAATATGTTTAGGGGCAAAGTTTGGCCCCACCCCAAAAATCCATTTGGGGGCAAAATTTGCCCCCAAAATCTCATGGGGGCCCATGGGGGATGGGGCCACATGAGGAAACGTCCATCCCTACTAGTACCAGATGTGCTAAAATTTATACCTTTTTAGTATTACTTTTTGAGAAATTAAAATGAAATTATATAATATTTTGATATAATAATTATCAGGACATTTGCAAAAGTACTCAAATCAGGAAATAGATTATTGTTTTTAATCAAAAGTGTTGAAGTTATTGTTTTTAACCAAGTGTAAGTTACATTGTCTAAAATGCCCATGATAAAAAAAAAAACCCCAATTTTGTTTGTAAGAAAACCCAAATTGTTTTCAAACAATCGTGCCGATAGAGAGAGAGGTACACGTGATAGAGAGGAAATGATCGGAGAAGAGGTGGGCAACTGAGGTGCTGGTGACAAGATCAGGGTGATGCCGACTAGACACCGACGAAGAAGAATCAACTGAACTAACCAGACAATGGGGAAGAAGAAGAAAAAGAGAGGAAGAGAGGAAGAAAGGAAGGGACTGGATCGGAGGTCGATGAGGCGGCCAAACTAGTGGAGAGGACATTGCACGACACTGACGAAGAAGAATCAGGTGCTTTCCGTCGACGGTCGAACGATCTAGCGACTTAGATTGACTTCGACCCGTTTGTGACTCAACTTCGACCTGTCTTCAACCAACTTTAACCTAAGTTCGACTTTAATTCTTCAATGAAATATCCCATGTATGTAGAATTTCATGTAGGGCATGAAATATCCTATGCATGTTATGTTGGGTATGAAATATCCCATATATGTTATGTTGAGCATGAAATAGCCTATGTATATCATGTTGAGCGTGAAATATCAAATGTACTTAAAAAATACATAATTTCACAATATCAGGCAATGCGTCAAGTTAAATATGAAATAACTCACTTATGTTTTTAACGTGACACTGCATGAAATAAAATTTCCAACCAAAATCGATGTTTCTTCCATTTTCACCAAAAAAAACTTTAACATTTCAACAAAATAACAAAGACCCATCAAAAATATCATCTAAGAAACACAATAATGCTATTGAAATTGAAGATTTACAAACCTTGAAGTTTTGAGGAGAGATTCAACCACAAACTCGAAATTTCAAAAAAGTCTTCCCAAATCTTGATTCCTTTACGATTTCCCTTTAAAATAACTCCAATTTCTTCACAAAAAACAATGAATATTAGTTGAGAACTAAGATTTGAGAGGTAAGTGATAAAGAGATGAATGATAGAGAGATATGTGATAGAAAGAAAAAGAAGAGGATAAAAGGATAATTTTGTAATTTATTAGCTATAGGGTGAAAAGAAATTATGATAGATAGTTACAAACAATAAAAAAAATTGGATTTGGTTAAAAACAATAATCCCTTCTTTGGTTAGGTTATTTTTTGAAATTTTCACATAATTATTTGATAGTCCAATCGATTTAAAGACGATTTTAAAAACAAACAAAAAATTATGAGTGGTTATTTTTGTTTAGTGATTATGCTATGAGATTTAATGAATATTTCAAATGATCAAAATATGAAATCTTACTCATTGATTTTAATATAAAAACACTTATATTTCAATCTTAATTTCATAGAAATCTTTTTTATTATAATTTTTTTTTCTCAATGTTTTTTATAAAGCTAGCACAATTGTGGGTCAGAGAATCGAGACCCAACGAAATTGTATGGATATGTAAAAACAATAAATATGCATATTTTAAGAGAATTATAAAAAATTAAACATTTAAATTTATTTTTTTTATATCATTATAATTATAAAATTACTTCTTCTTTTTTTTTTTTGCCACATAAACAATAAAAAACAAAATGTAAAATCACATATCAAGTAAGATAAAACAAACAAAACTCTAAAGAATTTTTCCCACTTTTCTCTATATTGATGTCTAAATAACTTTTTATAACCATGCTCCAATAATTATAAAATCACACATGAATTTTTTTTCATCCAACCTGAATTTTTGGAATGTAATTTTTGTTTAGTCCCCGTAAATACTCAATTTTTGCTCTGGACACCAGCATCATACGATTCATACCGTTCCAATGGCTACTGGATATGCAATATGCAATTTTTGACAAAGATTTTTAGTATGCTTTTTGTGACTGAATTTCTCAACCCTCAGATGACTACTGTAATTTTGTCACGGTCTTTCGTTCTGTAGTTAATAAATTTATGAGAGTCAGCTGGCAATTTGGACATGATGCAGGAGATATTAACAACAATAACTAGAATACATGCTTCTATTTATATAGGTTCGTTGTTTTCAAAACTATTTAGTTAATTTTAGTAAATGAACCTATGAATTATAAAATAAATTTAGAGATTCTAGGAGTGAACCTGGAGAACTTATTATTGATACATGTATTTGTCATTGTGTTTGGCCTATAAATAGGCTTGTATTTCCTCCATTTGAAATCAGATTATCAGATTTTGAGTTTTTTACAAATAGAGAGATTTTCTTTATTTTTCCATTGTTCTTGGTATTCTTGAGTGAATCAACAAGACTTTGATGCCTTAATTTCCGGTATTCTTTGTGAATCAACGGATATTAAGAAGGTTGTGATCAATTTTCTGTGTGAGTCTTTCCTATAGAAGCCTCCACTACATCAGTTGGTATCAATCAACAAGACTTTGATGCCTTAATTTCCGGTATTATTTGTGAATTAACGGATATTAAGAAGGTTGTGATCAATTTTCTGTGAGCCTTTCCTGTAGAAGCCTCCACTACATCAATACCTTTATTAGGTGACGAGATGAGGTCGGTCCAACTGACTTAGTAATATGTTACTCACACCCACACCATGACTGTGAGGTTGTGGGTTCGAGTCGCGAACTCCACTTTATGACCGAGACCATCTAGTGTTCCTGAGGCTTTTGTTTTGTTATGGAGGGATACAAGACGATAAGGTATCATATTCCCATGAACAGGAAAAAGAAGAAAATGAATCAAGAAAAGCTTCTTATGAGGACTTTCGGTATGCATAATCGGCAACAGAAAACTAGTAGCACTGTAGCAGTCCAAAAGCCAGGAGACAGTTCACATTGCCTTAAGCCGCAAAACCCAGTTTCTTATTTCGATGATAATCTTGGTCAAGGGACATCAAAAGTTGATTTACCATTATTGGACTCTGATATGACCAACGGTTGAATCTGCTTGACCTTTTCACATACCACATAGCATGTCTGTTTTCACCAACTGATCCGATAACCATTGCAGTCATCAGATCACTTCTCGGTAATCGTCGTATCAAGAAGGCCATTCTTGTCTCTGCAGCCAACTGATTAAGATTATAGTTGATAATTTATAATGATACAGCAATGTAGACAAAAGGGTATATGCTGCTTGGATAATTTTAGTTTCTTCCTATCAAAGATACACATAACTTGTAAGGTGTGTAAAAAAGTATTCTAAAAAGACTAGTCTTTCGGCTAAAAACATATATTTGCCTCAAACGCCAAACCAAATTCGGATTCCAACACCATTTCAAGAGGTAAAGTTAAGAAAGCTCAGTGCCCACTTCCCACTTTATCAATCTTTTTAGTTCAAAACAGTATAAAACTATAGCTAGTCACTTGCCTGTCTGTCAATACATCTTCCGTTGTCTTCCCTCTTCCTCTTCATATAATTTCCTTACTGTATATCACGGAGAATATAAAAATGGCAACTGAGAAAGGAAAAGCTGAAGTTTCAGAAACTTACAGTGACAGCATCCAAAGTAATTCCAGTGAGCAACCATCAAACAGAAAAGAGTCCAGGAAACCTAACTTCGGAAAAGCACTTGCACATAGAGCAGTTTACGGTTCAGGTACCCGTCGTGCTGGAAGCAGAAAGGACAGAACCAATGATGTCAGAACATTACCAAGTAGGCTAAGCAAGGTTTCATTGGCTGATTATATAGACGACGAGGAGAAAAAAAATTAAACACTGTTCTTATGCTATCATAATGTATGTACACTTTGCTCTAAGATCATTATGAATTTATCATCAGAATCTTCATTAGTTACATTGTGTCTAATAAAAAAGAAGGTCCAAAAAAAAAGTACTGTCATGCTCTGGACATCCTTTTTTCTCTTCTCACAAAGCAACCAAATCTAAGAGAACTACAAAATATTAAATCAATCTAAATGCACATAGCATAACACATTTCTTTGTTCACAAATTATAGGGAACCCTAACTGAAACATTGAATATTTAAGCACTTCAGGAACTGGCTTCTTCAACAGAACATCAATCACTGGCAACTTAACATTTGCTTTCCTGCTTCTAATGTAAACATGCATAAAGAGAATTAGACAGAAATGTAAAGACAAAGGCTTGTAAACAGCAAATTCATATAGATCAAAATATATTTTTCTTATTATCCATTATAGGCTTGGGACATCGCTTCTTTTTACATGACAAGAAAAGAGAGGCACTCCGTATTTCCAGCCAAGTCGTTGAAACATGATAAAAGAGGTAACTGGATCAGTTAACTCTCATGAGATGCAGACAAATCTCTCAATCTCTTTAGCATAGAATGAAAGAGAGATACAAAAGAAAGGTGTTAAAAAATGTGAAAATGATTGAAAAAATTTCTGATATTCATGTATGAGCATAAACCATCATGAGTACTTCTTCATGCATCTATCCACATGCAACAATTTGCCTATAGAAATCCCAGCCCATCCCCATTCAAATCATCACCACTGATCATTGGACAATCAGTGGCATCATGTCCAAATTGACCACAGCACGGCACTGAGCAACGCCTGCGTTTCCTATAGATATCTACGCTATCTCTTGCTCTTCTCTCTTTCATCTTTCCCTGGGTTATAGACTCGTGGGAATTACCAGCAGTAAAACTTTGGACGATTCCATCAGAATCCTCAACCTCTGGAAGAATCAATGAATCAGATGGACTATTATAAGCAACGTCATTAGAACCGTGCGCTGGCCCAGGAAATTCCTTGATACGAGATAAGACCATGGCCATTTGATCACAAGCAACATCAAGGCGTTCTTCTGTCACAGTTGATTCTGTAATAAGTGTTGAAATCATTGACTGCAATAACTGAACTTTTCCTGTATGCTCCCCTGAAGTAGAAATCTGGAAGGGTTTTGAAGATGAGTTGATCTCACGCCAACGAGTAGGCAAGTATCGGTCCGGAATATGGAAACAGTTGTTAGTTGATAGAACACGAAGAATGTGTCGACAAAGAATTCCTGAAAACTCAAAGAAATGGCAGCTGCAGCTAATGAAGTCATCATGAGGGATCCATAGTACTTTGCACCCTCCATCCATATCTGCGTGGTGTCTAACAATGAAATAAGTTTCATCTACCATATCCATAAGCGATGCATATTGTGGAGCCAAAACAAGTTCTTCTTGTAATTTGCTAAAGGCATATGGTGTAAGAACAGCAGCAGCATGTGATTCCATTGGAGATCCTGTTTTGAGGGAGATCTTGAGGACCTTCCTTTGATTCTTATGCTTTCCTCCAGCTTCATCTTTAAATTCAACAATAGCAGCCACCTGCAAAGAGGAGGTTTAAATAATGAAAACGTAATCACACTAATCAAGAATGTAAGATTGACAGGCAATGATTACCTGTTCGACAAAGTTATCACTGTGAAACTGGGCATTCAAAAAACGTTGGATAAAACCATTGATCAACTCTGATTGAATTGCATTTGTCATTCCAGCAAAAAAGTAACATCTCAAATATGGGAGGGCCCAAAAAGTGCGTAATGCATATAAGCTGATAATGTGCTTGTTTCCTTCAAGTCCATATTTATCAACCATCTCCCTCCACCCTACTTCGAAATCATCCTCTGAATGCAAATTATAAAGCTGACGAAGCTCAGCCTTCCATTCATCATATTGGGAGCCAAGCAATACAGAAAACCAATCAGTAAACTTTGCCATGATATGCCATATGCAGAAGGCATGCTTCGTCCTTGGCATTTCAATAGCAACTGCCTCTTTCAGCCACATATTCTGATCAGTTGATATTGTTTCTGGTGTCTTCCCATTCACAAAGTCCAGGAATGTCTGTTATGCACATTTAGAGGCAGAAAGAAGCAAAAAGGAAAAAAAAAATGAGACATAATCCAATATTTGGTTGAAGAAGTACCTACACAAATGTTGATAGTTAGGATAAAAGCTCTATTAAGATTTATACAGTTGTGTAGTATGAGAAGGTATAAACTTCATTATTGAACCTACACTAAATAAGTACGTATTGAGGTCTGTTATCTTATCGCCGAAAGAGGCATAAAACAAATGAAGATATAGGTATTACCACAAATCTTGATATGTATACCACCAGTTTCAATCAAAACTATGTTTTTGAGAAATCATAGATAAAGGTTCATTAATATTTAAAAAGCAAAGTGAACAATCTTAAATTCTCTTGAGAATCCATGCTTTAAGAAATTATAAAAAAAAAAATTGATTAAAAGGAACATCCAGGATACAAGAGATTGCATGTTCCAATCCTATAAAGAAGTATATAATGGCACTGGATAATTCTATCAAAAGGAAAAGAGTTCATTTTTAAGCTTAAACTTGTTAAGTAAAAAAAAAAAAAAAATGAACGATGAAAATTAAATTTTAAACCATACAGATTTTAGTTCCAAGACAAGACGGCTGACAAAAGACATGAGAGTTCATGTATAGCATAGCCAAGTGTCTGGTCATTTTCCTCGACTCTAGAACCTTTTTGACAAGCATGACATTAGTTACTCAAGTTAGTTGATCTAGAATGATAATTAGAAGGTCCACATGTCCAATATTCAAATGTTAAGCCATTAATCCTGAAGATTTCATACCTATTGAAATTGCTAAAGAGCTTCTTACCTTCAGTGCCCAGGAAAAAGACTGCACATTTTCATCCCGTAGAAGCACACAACCAAAGAAACAATTCATACCATGATTGTCCACTCCAAGCCAAATCCCTAGGATCATATCATAAGCATCCATCCGATGGGTTGTATCAAATATTACAGCATCTCCAAAAGCCTCATATGATTGAATAGATGAAGCATATGACCAGGCAATATGCTCCAACCTGTTATTTGCATCTATCTGGAAGTCATATTTGAAGTTGGGATCTTTATCCTTCTTGGATTTACACATTTTAAGAAGGTCCATGACATCATTATCTCGATCCACATTCCTAAATGATTGCAAAAGGTTTCTGACATCTATTTCTGTGAATGGTAAACAACCTAACTTAACACCCTTCTCTAGCTCCATTAATCTTAACATTTGTCGCACTGACATACCAGCTTTTGCATACATGCAAATCCGACTCTTGTCATCTGAAGACATGGAGCAGTAGGCAGGAAGGAGCTGCACCTCATTTGATTTCAACAGTTCATGGTTGTGGACATTGCTGAAACCAGTAATTCGCCATTCAGGAACATCAAAATCTGCCCTTTTGACAATTCGCATATACGCTTGACATCCGCAACGAGATGATTTTCGATTTCTTTGCAACTTTCCTTCATCTGATGGCTTTAGCTGAGGATGGCCACCACGGTGGCAAGTGAAATCCCTCCTTGTAATTCCCCTACCCACACCATCTTTGCCTCGAGTACGATGTCGTCTAATTGAAAAACCACATTGCTTTGCAAAGCTGCAATAAAATTCATAGGCAGCATCTTGTGAAATAAATCTCTGGCCAATAAATGGGACAAGGGTAACAGAAGTTTGTCGAGATAAAATGGTGTCCTCCGGCATTTCCTCAATGCTTCCAATATCATCTGGAGATGAATCCATGCCATTCTCAGAAGTTTCTTTCATAATACCTGTCAACTCAGACATCATTTCCACAGTAGATAACTGAGAAGCTGGTCTAGTTCCTGCACATAAATATTAAAACTTGAATAACTGATTAAAAATCAAACAGATAAGAAAAATAAACAACTTCTTTTTCTCTAATGGCTGTGGTTTCTCCATAAAACAAGCTCTTGATTCTTACTACTCACATATTTATCATTTATCAATAAGAATAATAATAGCATATGCCTCATTAGGTTTAGTTACAAAGGGAGTATCCTGTCATCAGAGTAACCTACAACCAAACATAAAAATGTATGCTTTTTACACAAACTATAGGACCTGCTGGTATCCTCTGATATAAAACCTAAAGGTAGCTAGAATTCTTTTCGAGTTCTCAAGAAACTTTATGATTATAAATCCGAAAAAGAGCCTGTAACCAATAAGAAATAATTTCAGATACTATCACAGAAATCATCTTCAGTGCATCATCTCAAGCAGCCTTTTCCTATAAATTTAAGGTTGTAATGTACCAAACAAGACAATAAACTAC
The DNA here is from genome assembly GCA_030490815.1 of Acer saccharum. Classification (NCBI taxonomy): domain Eukaryota; kingdom Viridiplantae; phylum Streptophyta; class Magnoliopsida; order Sapindales; family Sapindaceae; genus Acer; species Acer saccharum. The sequence goes on from CM059870.1 coordinate 36,899,446, forward strand.
TACAAACTTAAGGTCAGATAAAGACACAGCCATTACATAACCCAACATTGTAAATAATTAATTACAAGACACAATAAAAGCATATTTCCACACGCATGTTGTATATAGAATTACCAAAACATCATTCACCACACCCAATTCATCAACTCAACGATTCCACTTCACAAAAATCGGAGATAACCCAACTCGTAAAACAAGCATTCTTCCCTTTTATTTTCTTTTGTTTTTAGGAAACTCATTATAACATCAATTGATATATCATATGCAGAAAATTATTAATAATACGACAATCAACATGCTAATGTAATTACCCGTATATATAGCTCCCTGTTACAGCATTTGAGCAAAATAACTTGAAATTCTCCATCAAAACTACAAATAAGTTAATTTCTAAAGCTCATAGTCAATACTTGGGTCAAAATAACTTCATTTACAACCAACTTATTTAAAATGAACTTACTTATAAGTTACTTGTACACAACACTAATTTCCAGCTCACTTAAAACCCTAGGTACCTCACATTAATTTGATCCACTCACAGCTCGACATCCATAAAATCCTATCCAAATTTGAAACAACAGTCAAATTCTGTTTATAAAAAGAAAACAAAAAAAAAAACTGAATATATGAAAAATTATAAATTTGAATCACTTTTTTTTTTTTTTTAAATACGAAGATGAAAAATAGTAATAGTAACTGACAAACGGAGGATTTGAAAATAAATAAATAATTCAAGAGAAATAAAGCATACATTGATCTGGCGGGGAGGGTAACGGACGGGGGTGAGTAACGCGCATCCATGGAGGACGATAGATTATGCAACTAGGGAAAGCTATCGTGCGCCGGAGGCGATGAAAGCACCACTGTTTGATTTTTAGCCGTTGGATCAAAACGATGGTATTGTTTTAAGAAGAATTTCGCAGGGCCAATCGGTTGTGATAATTAGATTCGAGCAGTTCGTTGAATCAACGGTTAGCATGAGAATTCCGCTGTGTTGTGTAGGTGAGCATAGTGGCGCGTGTTAGACAAAACCGATTCTCAGATGGGCTTCCGGGCCACAACAGTGGTTTTCTCTCTCGCTGTTTTGGACCGTACGGGCTTGGATTGGGCTTAAAATGATACACAAATTTTGTGCTTTCAAAAACATACATTGCAAAACGACAATGTATGTATGCAATCCCGTGCAATTACTTCTATTTTTAAAAAAATCTAACTATTATAACTAGGGTTTAGCTATACTATATAGTTGTTGGGTTAGTTTCTAATCATAGGATTTCAATCGAGGATTTACAAAAATCAACGATTTAAAAATTAAAAAATAAAAATAAAAACTAAAAGAAACTAACTCTATCTCATACAGTGGCGGAGCTAGAAGCCCAGAATATAGAAACCATTTTTTTTTTTAGGGAGGCTAAAATGAAAAACTTTTAAAATATAATGCTAATTTCATAATTTTATAAACATTTTTTTTATAAAAATTTTAAAAATCTTTTGAGGGAAGTGGGGAACATGGCCTCAATGGGCCCCTCCCTCTGCCCCTGAATTCTCACATAACTATCCATAATCCATCGACTATATAGGTTCTTGTACTGTAACTAAATACTGTACTTATAATTAATTCGAAATTTAAAGAGAGAAATACATTATGGACCCACAATTTCGTATAAATTACTTTTATTATTAGACATGACTAGAATTAGATTTCATGAAATCTAGGCGTGCAAAAAGTCAGCTGAATGGTTGGATTTCATGATTGATTGAAAGGCCACACCTTATGTCGTTTCTGGGGACAACAGACATGAGGTGATGAGGCACTGGCCAGAATGTAACAAAAATAAGAAGATTTAGGATTCTCTACATGTGTGGAAACCATTGATTTTAAAATCTTATTAATGTTGTGCACATAATTACAGTATTATTATTGTTTCCATTTTTTTTTTTCTTTTTTGAGCAAAACACAGAGCAATTCAAAGTCTCATACATGCAGTTAATTGCCACTGAAAATTTGCTAGTAGTTTCATGGAAGATGCACAAAGAGACCAACTCTTGTACTACCGTTCAATAATTTTGTAGTAAAAGATGCCGATTTTAATGCAGATTCAAGTTGTCGCATCTCAAGTCGTCTGTTGATGGCTAATTAGAAGCTGCGCTCTTTGTCAGCAGTATTAGAGTGATAATAATCTTCACCCACCTAAGAATGGACAAGCTTTTTTTCTCAAAAACACCATTATTCAAAAGCATAGAGACAGACCCATGGACGGATCAATTTTTTTGTAGTCACGTTATGACACAAATCACATGATTTGTGGGCTTTTGCTCTAAAGATAAATGTCAAGAATCATCATGTACCTGCCCCCACGGGCGTAGCTAGAGGAGCTTGGGACTTGGGCAAATGACTCCTAAGTTAACGGCTCGAATCTTACTAACGATAAAAAAGCTTTAAAAAAATACATGGTTTAGATAAGTAGATAGATAGATACTATATAAAAATTAAAAATTAAAAAAAAAAAATCATCATGTACCCATTTACAACGGGAGAACCTACAATGTGAGTCAGGCCCCTGTTAGAGAACTCACATATGAAACTCAAGAAGATGTGATGAATTCCATATTGAAAACACATATAATAAGAGAAAAGTGTATATACTAGTGGATGTGACAATTCATTAGACTAGTATTTTGAGTTGTAAGCAGTGTTCTAGTAAGAGCTAAGAGCTAGTCGGGCGAAGACCCAGCGCGCCTAACGCCTAGGCTGATTAGTCGACGATTTTTTTTTTCTTGTATAAAACTTCAATCACAAACAAATTCCAATGATCAAATCCAAACAAAATTCTTTCCAAATCCACAAATGCCAAATTACCAATCACAAACCGATCCAAATCCACAAACACCCATCCAAATGCAATCACAAACCAATCATAAAGACACAAACAAATCAAAATGACAAATTTCAAGTTCTAAGTTCTAACAAACATCAACAAACAACATTCAAAATGTAAATTATAAAACAAGAAATGAAGAAACTACTTAAGTTTCTAAGTCTTTGTCTCCTCCTCCAAGGATATTGGCACACTATTCATCGGACTCAAACTGAACTTCAATTTCCTCATCTGTATCATCATCCAATTCTGAACTGGGCTCTACTTTTCATCACCTTCATCAACAAATCATTCTTGTGCATTACTAGCATCACTTGCTTCAAGCACCTCAACTTTCTTCTCATTTATCTCTTAACCTTTTGTGATTGTTCATCAATTTAGCATCAAACTTGACGTAGGTTAGATTGTTCAACCGATTCACATCTAGTCTATTCCTTTTCTTCTTATGTATTGTTTAGGTTTTGGCTTATATTCTCAAATGAACCCAATGAAAACCAAGCGAGACTCAACTGATGTGAAACTTCCTGGAGACGTGAGGAACGTTTGGAAGTTAGAGTTGGTGTTTGAAGGAGGTTTGAAGACCAAAAAGAACTGAAGAAATGAAGAGTGAAGAAAAGTGATATGCTTAGTGTTGTGCCTTACACAACGGTTTAGGCAGCGGTCCTACAATAAAGAGTTGCGCTGTGCAATTGCACGGCGATCCATTCTCTAGAGATTTCCCATGTGCGAAATGATGTGCTATAGAAAAAAATACCCACATCGGTTTGGTGGAGATTCGTGCGGAACGGGAAATCTTCGACGGAAAAAGAAGTTATTTTTTTTTTTGGGAAGTTCTTGTGTTTAAAGGAAAATGATTTCTTTTTATGTGGAACAAGAAGACTTGTGCATAAAAGGAAAAAGTACTTGTGTGACAAGAAAGTCATGTACGCATAAGAGATGGATTTCCTTGTAGGTCTAAACTCCCTATAACTAGTATAAATAGAACCTCGTAACTAGGTTATTTGTGTGGAGTCATAGAAACACATGTAACATTAGAGCGAGTGGGGTGGATTCAAGGGGTGACTCCATGGAATATATAGTGAGAGATCCAGGGAATATCTGGGGATCAAGAGGGAGATCCGTTGGTGATATTCAGGGGAAACCTAGGGGGATATTTGGGATGGGGTGTACTCGGAGGAGGACCCTATGAGCGTTGTGAGCTGAGAGCCATGATGTAAAGCTCGGTTGTTAGCTTAGGGGCTTGGTAAGGCTCGTTAGTTTGAGATTTGGGCTGTGAGAGAGGATCCTAGAGTATATGGTTGTAACAGTTTATCATATAGTAGAACTTTTTCTGTCATCCTGTCGGCCCGTGGTTTTTTTTCCCTGTTTTAGGGTTTCCACGTATATCTTGTGTTGTGTGATTGATTTATATTTTCTCTCATCTTATTTTTTTGCTCTAAACGTTTATTTGTTATGTATGGGTGAATATTAGGCATGTCGTTTCTGCATTCATTAGTTTAAATTTCCAACAATTGGTATCAGAGCCCCTTGGTTTAGCGATGGCTGTTTCAAGTCCTGCAGGATTCCTCACTAGCCATGGAAAGGATATGTTGTTACTAGTGGTCCACAAGTTTTACACATGGGCATCGGTCAGAAAGTGATGCAAGATGTGTGGGTGGACAAGGATATCGATGGTTGACAAACTCCCTGGAAATCTGATATGAGGAGTTGCACCATAATTTCAGCAAGTTATTTTGGCATGGTGCCGAAACAGAACATAACAGAAAAAGAAATCTTAAGATGGTACGTTCCTAAGTGGTTATACCTTATGGTGGGGTATAGTGATTCTCGGTATGGAGAGTCGTGGCTGTGGACAAAGGTCTTGAGAATTTCAAGCCAAATTGGAGAATTATTAGGTTTTGACTCGTATTCTCAAGTGAACCCAATGAGAACCAAACGAGACTCAACTAATGTGAAACTTCCTAAAGACGTGTGGAACGTTTGGAAGTTGGAGTTGGTGTTTGAGGGATGTTTGAAGACCGAGAAGAGCTGAAGAAATGAAGACTGAAGAAAAGTTCTAGTGTTGTGCCTTACATAGCGGTCTAGGCAAAGGTCCTACAATGAAGAGTTGCGATGTGCCTTGCGTCTTGCCTTGCGCACATCGATCCATTCTCTAGAGATTTTCGATGTGGGAAATGATGTGCTGCAGACAATGGTACCCAAATCGGTTTTGCGGAGATTTGTGCGGAATGGGAAATCTTCAACGGAAAAGAAAGTTATTTCTTTTGGGAAGTTCTTATGCTTGAAGGAAAATGATTTCTCTTTGCGTGAAATAAGAAAACTTATGTATAGATGGAAAGAGTATTTGCGTGAAACAAGAAAGTCTTGTACGTATAGGAGATGGATTTCCTTGTAGGTCTACAATCCATGTAATTAGTATAAATAGAACCTTGTAACTAGGTTATTTGTGTGGAGTAATAGAAACACCTGTAACATTAGAGAGAGTGGGGCCTTAGAGGGAGACTCCATGGAATATATAGTGAGAGATCCAGGGAATATCCAGGGATCAAGAGGGAGATCCGTGGGTGATATTCAGGGGAGACCTATGGGGATATTTAGGAGGGGGTGTACTCGGAGGAGGACCCTATAAGCGTTGTGAGCTGAGAGCCATGATGTAAAGCTCGATTGTGAGCTTATGGGCTTGGTAAGGCTTGTTAGTTTGGGGTTTGGGTTATGAGAGAGAGTCTTGGAGTATATGGTTGTAACAATTTATCATATAATGGAACTTTCTCTATCGTCTTGACGGCCCGTGGTTTTTTCCCTATTTTAGGGTTTCCACATGTATCTTGTGTTGTGTGATTGGTTTATATTTTCTCTCATCTTATTTTTCTGTAATAGATGTTTATTTGTTACATATGGGCGAATATTAGACATGTCGTTTTCGTGTTCATCGGTTCAAATTCCCAACATCTATATAATATAAAAGTATAATAAATCAATAAATAATAAAATATAAAACATAAAAATAGTTTGACTGATTAACAGACGACTAGCACCGATTAATCGTTCTCCGCCTAATATGGCCAATTATGACCTTTTCGCCTCGGTGAAGCACCACCTAGAGGAACTCCACCAATTAATCGGCTGCCTAGATCGATTTTTAAACACTGGTTGTAAGATTATCCACCATTATATACACCAAGTCTTATAAATACATTAAAAAATTAAAAAAAAAAATACACAAGTATGGAAATTTAACAGCCCCACTACAATATTTTACCATGTTATAATTTTCGACAAGTGTAATTCCAACCTATAAGAATCTAACTCGGCATTCATTAAATATTGAACTTAATAATTGTCTTGATTTTTTCTACTTCGAAGTTCAACATTGGTCAAAGTAGGGTCTACACTAATAGCATCTCCAATGCAATGCTAAATCATTGTGTCAATACTATAATTTAGCATAAAGTAAAAAAGCATACTCCAATGCAATGCTAAAAGCTGTGTCAGATTTGGCATATGCTATAAACCGTGCCAAATTTGGCACAGCAATAAATACAGCCATATTTGTTGACTTTTTAATTTTAAATAATAAAAATTTAACAAATTTGGTAGAGAAAATTGAGATTGAAACAATTCTAACAAAATATTCAATGCATTCATTGAATGTATTGATTGTATTTGTTGACTTTTATAATTTTAAATAATTAAAAAATAAAAAATAGCATATCAAATAGAATTTTGCATTGGAGTAAAATACTAAAATGATGTGTCAAATATAACATTTCACTATATTTTATCATTGGCATATGCATTGGAGATGGTCTAATACTGTAAAAGGGGGCTGGTCTGACCCATTTGGGTTTGGCATGCCAAGTCCATTTTTCTAAACTGGCCGTGTCAGGCCTGACCCGTTTAGGAAAACGGGGGCACGGAACGACCCGCGTGCCGGTTCAAGCGGGCCTAAAGGTTCTGGCCCCCAAACACATATTGGACTGTTTGATTCAAATAATAATAATAATTTGGCTGGCCCAACGGTTGGCATGTTAGGGCGACACGCGTGCTAGCCCCGCGTGCCGACTGTTGAACTTGGCATGCCCCACATGCATGCCGGGACAGGCCGGCACAGCGTACCCCAACCCAAGGCCCGGCGCAACACATGCATAGGGGCCGTGCCTGGCACGTCCTGCCATTTTTGGTGGGCTGGCCGGGCCGGGCACACCAGACCCTACCCATATTGACACCTTTAATCTACACAGGGATTTGTGAACCGCTACAGCTATATTCTGAATAAACAATTTCCACTAGAGGAAATGGATCTATTGTGATTTTTTTTTAATTTAAATAATTTTATAACGTCATATGAAGCTGACATTACATAACTAAACAAAACGGTCTTTAAATTCATTTTTTTTTTTCCGAATCATCCGTACTAGAAAATTATTGTGTAAAAATAAAAAGCAAGATAGACAAGGATAGCTCTCTCTTTCATATTATCAACTGTTTCGAGGAGGTGATGAGCACAAAACAACAGACAAAGACAAAAACGAGCATTAATTGATAGCATTATCATGAGATATTGGTCCAAAATGAAATTTTAGGATATGATTATGATCGATCTCAATCCGAAAAGTATTTATCACCAACTAGAAAATAAACCAATGGCATGATTGGCATTTGTGAGCTTGACCACACCATGAGAGATCGACCAAACTCATCATACTCATTTACAAAAGTCTTGGTGCTGCATCATGCATGCAACTGCACACAACACAGGATATAATGTTAAATACTTGTATGAAAATATATTATAAAACTCTAATTTCACACAATTTTACTAGATGGTCCCACGTGATACCGTCCCATACAAGATTTTCTCTAAAATAATTCAGTCCCTTTAGATAAGGAGAAAAACTTGTATAGGACGATCTCATTATCATTTACTTAGACCGTCAAATGTAAGTGTATTATTTACATTAAAAATATAAAACTATAATTTAAAATGGCCATATGGCACACTTACATAGACCGTCCCATGTAAGTTTTTAAGTTTTTTTTTCTCACTCAGATAAAGAACCAACCAGCAGGAAGCTTGGTTGGTGGGCCATCACAAAGGATATTGCAAATCTTGAGAGGTTGGCTCTTCTTACAGTGTCTTATCCAAATAAATTGTGGTCAACAATACCATCTTTTCGCTCCAGTACGTACTGTTCACAGTTGGTTTATGAAACTTCATTGCTATCTACCGCATGATATTGCTGCATTATCTTGTATAATATTAAACACTAGTCGATTAAGATGAAGCACCTTTCATAGAAAAAGAATTTTTGCAAAAGTGAAAATGGCAACACAAAAAACAAAGGTGATCAAGTTGTTGTACTTTTCCTAGAACCACCAGCAGTGCATACAAGAATGGTACAAATTATTCGAGTCTCCTAAGCATAATTCCTAGCCATATATATCCTATAATTAAGGCCCCGCTACGACCACCACCACCACTCTTATATTTAGCTAGCATGATTTGATGTCGTATTGGGACAAATAATAGCCCCCCATGTCGAGCTTGTGTTGTGTATGCGCCTGGCCCGACCTCTCCCGCGCGCGTGCAATTGTACGCTATCATCAACACATATCATAAACAATGTGATCATGACCATTATTAATGTCTCTCTAGCAGCATGGCCACTTGATTTGAATGATTTCTATAGATTTATTTTATGATGTGAAAAGGATGGCTAAATGGCTCTCACTGATGATCAATCGATATATCTATCAGTCTATCACAAATAACGACAATTAAGTACAGTTAATTCTTACATTTTGTATACTGGTATCAGAACACCTATGCGTATTATAGTACTCCAGATTCAATACATTGAAATAATCCGAGTTGTTGGTTTAAAATTAATGCCTATATATATCATGTGTTATCATTTTTCCCTATTAGTTGCAACTGATAAAATTAAGAGAGAAGATTAGAAGAAAAGACGTTATTTGCAATAGCAGAAACATTAATATAATTAGTATCTTCTAAAAATTATTACAATTAATTCGGAATTTAGAAAAGCATATATAACTCGACACAACCTTAATGTTGTAAGTGTGAAGGGCATACCATCCAGTTATCCATATCTCATCATTTAGTCATTCTTAACTTTAGATCATGACTTTTATGATTTATGATTATTATTATTATTTTGTATAGTGATGGATAGAACGTGATTAATGTTGTGCAATCGAAGCATAATAAATTTAAGCCCTTTGATAATATGGTCACACTCGCTGCATCATCTTAACAAAAAAAATTTGTGGGCCAAGCTACCTCTAGTGGAAAAGGCAAAAAGCTAGCGTTTAAAGTCAGTTACATATGAATCTTTCTGCTCCTAGGGGTGTAGCTCAACTGATAGATGGACGAGTTTGGGAATTAGATAAATGACTCCCAAGTCAAAGACTCGAATCCTATCAATGGTAAAAAACTTCTAAAAAAAAATATCTGGTTTAGACAGGTGGATTGATAGATACCGTTAAAAAAAATAAGAATCTTTCTAAGGACACTTTTTTGAAAGCTTTTCAAAAGCAAAAAAAATCTCTGAAGATAATAAGATAGACAAGAAACCAAAGAAAAACATGGAGCGGGCCTTTTTTGTGTAATTCAATGTCCCAAAATACTATAAAAACATTTACAGCGAATCTTCTCTTTACACAACTACTTACATTATAACATGGGAAATTATTATTTTCCCCCTAAGGTTTACCATATTAGAAAGATGGGTCATTCTAGTTTCAATAATTACCAGTCAACCCCCTAAAACCTTAAATATTGGTCATCTTACCCCTACTATTACCTTTTCCATTAGAATTGTGTTTTGACTGTCAATCCTCATGTTAAATGACTGTTTTATCCTTCAATATATCTGGAAATGACCATTTAACCCTCAACATTTCATTAAATAAAAAAAATATTTTAAAAAAGGAAAAAAAATTAAAAACAAAAGTTGAAAAAAAGGAATGGATCTCCATCGTCCATCGTTGAGATGGACGGTGGAGATAACTCTTTTTATTTTTTATTAAATTTTAAAAACAAAAACATAAAATATAAAAAGATTTAAAAAAAAAATAAAAATTGTTGATCTGGTGGAGATCAATTGAACAAGATCTGGAAACCTTTTTTTTTTATTTTTTATTTTTTATTACAAAATAAGGTCTAGAAATAAAAACCTAAATTCATGTCAAACCAAATCAATATTCAAACCTAAATACAACCACCACTCAATAACTCATAAAATAAAATAAAAAAACCCAGATCAACATTCAAACCTAAAAACAACCACCACCCTAAAACCCAGAGAATAAAAAACAAACACACCACCCCCACCCAAAATAAAAAAATTAACACTCAACAACATCCACCCAAAAACACATCAATCCACATTCAAAAAATCTAGAAATACACCAAATGCATTTAACAACTCTAAACACATCAATCAAGAACAAAAAATACACCACCCCACCATCAATCCAAATCCATGGAGATTGAAAAATATAAAAAATAAAAAATAAATAAAAATAAAAATAAAAAACAAACGAAACAAAAAGTCCATCCAGACCAGATTAGCGATGAACTCCATGGAAGGGGAGACTCTCTTTCGCGGCATATGGAGCCATCGCCCCCAAATCCAGACCCAACCGCGAACCACCACCACACAACAACCCACCCACTAGACCCAAACCACCGAAACACCTACCACCCCTTATCCAGACCCAAATCCAATGCTAATGGAAGAAAACAGTCTCTGCCTCCTCTGGAACACGGCCTCTCCCTTCGCTACGGTCCAATTGCTCCACCAACCACCCACACACCATCACCCGCCATCCACACAAACACAAATGAAAAACCTAAACCCTAAATCAGATGTGTGAGAGGGGAAGTGGGTCAGTGGAAGAAGGAGAGAGATGAGGGATCTTTGATTTGAAATCAGGATTTGATCTAAAGAGAAAATATAGAGAAAGCGATGGCCAATGAGAGAGAGAGAGAGAGAGAGAGAGTCTGAAAGAAAAGAAAACGTTTTTAGTTTTTTTAGTTTTTTTAGTTTTTTTTTTTTAAAAATAGATTTTTTTTAGTTTTTAATTATTAAATTATATTATTTTAAGATTGTTTAATTATTAATTATTAATTTGTAATTTGTATTTTTCATTTTTTACCCTTCCAAATTAACGCTCAAAGCTCTATTCTAACGGAAAAGGTAATCGAAGGGGCAAGATGACCAATATTTAGGGTTTCAAGGGGTTGACTAGCTATTATTGAAACTAAAGGGGTCAATTTTTCTAATATGACAAACCTCAGGGGGGGAATGATAATTTCCCTTATAACATGTACAAGTCGGATTTGGATCCTCTACTGATTTGATCTTTTTCCTGACCTTTTTAAAGCGTGTGATTGGTTGTTGATAAAGTGGTTGTGGAAACCAATCACATCTTAACCACATATCCATTTCAATACTTATGTTTCATGAGATTATGTGAGATCAGGAAAAAGATCAGATCAGCAGAGAATCCAAATTCGTACAGGCCCTGTATTATCTTTTTATCTCTCTTAAAAGAAAAAATTTATGTGCAGCAAGACACACCATGCATCTCCGATTCACTGCAAGCTTTGACACATGGTAATCGTTCATGGCGTAATCCAAACGAGAAATATATGTGCATCACGCTGCATCCAAGTTTCTCTCCTCATAAAGATCAAAGGGTCTATAAGTGCAATATCTCAAACCCACAAGTATTTATTATTCTACAGTACCCTAAATTTGTAGAGAGTTGTATAATATCACGACTCAAAGAGGCCATATCATTTGACAAGAAATCTCGACACACGATCACTGTATACAAATCGTGACAATTTCTAGGTTATTACATGTAATTGTTGTGAGAATGAGCTCAGGAAAGGATCATCATAACACCCAAGTAGGGCCGGTTTACTACTCAATGATTTTGTGCACTGCAGCTTGAAACTGAATAATGGAGGAGAATGATGATTTGACACCATAACACACGTTGGTGGGGGCAAATCTAGCCTGTTTAAGCATCTCAGGTTTTTCCATTGACATGTGAATTCTATGTTGAACAGTGCAGAGTAACTGAACAGAAATATATGGAAGTCACTGGGATATGGCCAAAACATTGCTTCACAGAAACTGTACGTCTTGTTGTGAAAAACTTGAAAGACACTATACTATTATCCAAAGTACGTACAGTTGCACAATTATATATTGCAAGCTCAGTGTCTGTGCTTTGTCGTCCTCCTTTTAAATCATATAATGTCCTTGAAAAAAAGACCGACAAGCCAAGTCACATGAAAAACTCTACTCTTTATTTTTACCTTTATCAGGCTCGTTAACGCTGTCTGATCCGTGCTTGTAATGCTTTATCTTTAACAGGTTTGGTAAAACGGCTCAAACACTAACTAACTTGATATAAACCCTAAAAAAAAAGTCAATAATTGCTTTATCACTCTAATTAAATGTAATTGTATGATATTTAATATCTATCATTAACATGACATAAACAAACACTTATGTCTCCTCAATGTGTCAAATCTGTTGAATAAGAAAAACTGGATGGTTAAGAGAATGTCAATCAAGCTTGTATTATGGGAGACACTGTGATGATCATAACCCATCCACGAGGGAGAAGAAGAATTCGATCGAGTACGTCCATGCGCACGTTATCCGTGGCCGACAACCGTCTCTCTCGTTCGATAAACTAACAATGCTCTGACACGTATCATGCAAAGTAGTTCACTTCCTCTGCTTGTAGCTAATTGGAGGATAAGATAAAAATATGTACTCATGCGCCATGGTTAATTGTCTGTTCTCAACACTTCCACACAGTCACACACCTTCTTTTTGCATATAATTATTATCGGGGGATGTACAATTGATTTGACAATTTTTTTTTTTTTTTTATTGTATCTATTTATCCATCTATTTAGACCTAGTATTTTTATTAAAGCTTTTTTCTATTGGTAGAATTCGAGCCGTTGACTTGGAAGTTATTTGCCTAAGCCTCAAATTCATCTATCTACCAGCTGAACTACGCCCTTGAGGCTACAGTTGACTCGACATACCATCATATAATTGGCAGAAAAATGGCCAAACACAAGTTTTCAATTTCGAAATCGATTCCATTCTGGGATTAGCTTGTAGAAATCAATCTCTAATAATTATGCTACTTATAACTGTTGGGGTTGGCCGTGATAAGATTTATCATCGGGAATTGTAAGCAGAATTATAATCACTTCTGTGTCATGTGGATAGATCGACAGAGAATTTAGTTATATATATAAATGATATATATATATATACAATATCTAGTATTCTAGTGTACTCTTCTGGAGATATATTGTTTGAATCAATAAATTAAATCTTTAGAAATCTAAAGTACACCCAACAGAATATTTATGTGGGGAACTTCAAGTATATATATAGACAATTAGGTGTTCAATTATTGATGCAATGCATGTGGTTGCTGCTTAATTCTCACTTCTTTTTGTCAGAAAAATAGTTGAGAAGTTGAGTCTCTTTCATGAAAACCATATTGATCAAGACAGTACATTTTAAACTAGGATTAGTGAGGTAATTATATATAATAAATATGTGGACGCAAGAGAAATCCAATAGATAGGATTGGCTTCCTAAAACGTTGATAACAACTTTTATTTTATATTTTATTTGTTTTGATATATACATGCGGTGAGACTACTTGAACATGTATATTATCAGACTAATTAAATAAAGGTTCGTTTACCAAAAAAACTACATTGAGTTGCGATAACAGTGGTCATGTATAATAATATTTTTTCTTATTTTCTTTGCAAGAGTGTTTGTTTTAAACTTTTAATATAAAAACACCCTTTACATTTCAATATAACTAGCAACTAAATACAATATCAGTATAGATGGTGCAAATAAATTGTCATATGAGGTCCCGTATCGGATAATTATTATATATAATTAAGATAGTTCATAATTAATACCCTCTTGGGTTTCTTACTTCTAGTTAGGAAAATTGTTTGGTAAACATGATTTTCACTTTTAGGCTAAAAACATGAGAGTTGTATCTGCCATTACTAGTCTAGGTAGAGGACAAAATTTTCCATCACTAGCTAGCTAATAAGCCCACTAAGTCTCTACTCTCTAGCCATATTCACCACTCTTCCAATTCAACTTGAATACAATCAACAAATTTTGTATGCATTCTGGAGTTGGAAGATATAGCTAAAAGAAAGATCATCAAGATCATACCCGATTCAATGGAACGGCCGACAGAGACCAAAACCTAGCCATCAATTATTAGCCTAGATTTATATATATATATATATATATATAGTCTTTCTATTGTCAGTTCGAACTGATATAAAATATATCAGTTCCTTACATCTGGGTCATTGAATTTAAAAGATGCTTTGACAAGTGCATACAATCAAGTTAAAGCATTTAAATCCAATAACCTACATGCAAAAAACTGATATATTTTATATCAGTTCGAACTGATAATAGAAAAATTATATATATATATATATATATACATCCTCCAAAAGATCATAATTCTTTATATATATATGATTGTAATCTATGAAAGAACCTCAGCCTAATTTTGCTAGTGTTGTTGTCTTGTTGATGATCTAAATTCTTTCATGGATTTTGAAACCCTGGTTCATGCATGCCTGTCCAGGCCCCCTACTGCCACTTTTGCTTTCTCCAATAATCCACTAGAAACCCTAGCTTTTTCTACTGTTTTACTAGATGGGTCTGTTCCTTCTCCAGATCATCAAAATTATATAATAAAAAATATGTCGTAGTGAATTAAAACTATGATGAAATCAACAGAACAAACACATAAATGGTATTGAGACGTTTCCTAACTGGTTTATGATAATATCTCAATAGATGTGGTGACATCAACAGAAGCGTCTGAATCCCTCATCCAGACGGTAGATTGGGACAATACTATGAACACTGACCCAAAAAGCCAAAACACCCTTTTATTTTATTTTATTTTATCGGTTTCTATAGTTCAATGTTTCACCAATCACTATCACGTATATATACTCAGGATCTGCCTCCAGCGATGGAAAAACATTTTAAATATAATTAAAACAACTGTTCTTGCTAGGTATATAACAAGGTATCTACAGTAGTATAGTACTACAAAGAATAACGCCAATAAACAGTGTAAAAGAACTAATAATTGTCAAACCTAGCAATCTACACAGCCTAACACAAGCACATTCTGCAATCTGCATACATATATTACTTTTTGGTTTTAACTGTTCAAATTATTGACAAGGACATGACCAAAAGAAAAAAAAAAACACCATACTAGTTCGCTATAAATGTTCACATTGCATTTGATTGCAAATATCACAACCATTTTTCTCGCTTAATTTCATGGGAGAGAGCTCCAAATTATCATCAACCGAGATGCTGATGACAGATAAACAATCTGATAAAAAACCCACTTCAGCAATATTAAAGCTATTCGGTTTTCCATTAACTGAGCAAAATCATGAGATTCTCGATAAAACAAAAAATAATAACAATAATAGTACTGTGGAAATTAGTAATAGGAAGTTCGAGTGTCAATTCTGCCGCCGAGCGTTTGCCAACTCTCAAGCGCTAGGAGGTCATCAAAATGCACACAAGAGGGAGCGTCAAAGAGCAAGACGTGCCCAATTTCACAGCGATCATCAAAGGTTCATTGCAGCCTCTGCCACCGCTCCTATTCTCACCTCCCATGCAGTGAGATCATCAGCAGCACCTCGCATTTATCCACCAAGAGAGTTAATTACTAGCTGCAGCAATACTAGTAGTACTAGTAGTGCTGCAAAATTCGGGCCCCGGCCAATTTATCATCCATCGCGGCGGCTTTTGCTTCCTTCGTCGACTTCTCAAATTTATATAGCACATCCCTTGCATGTTGCAGTAGCTACAATCCCTTCCTATACTCAATTTTCTGGGAAATTGCCTGAAGAAGACATAGGTGTTGATCTTCACCTGAAACTTGCTTCTTCAGGTTGATTATATGTATATATGTTAAGATAATTCATGCATGTCGTTTTTAGCGTATTATCGAGAATTTGATTTTCAATATCGAAACTAGTTGTATCATTTTGTCTCACTGCTTCTATTCATAAATAGGACACTGCAATATAGCTCTTCATTTCCGACCAAATGAGCATTTACCACCTAACCACATCGAATAAGTGCTTAGTTTCAAGTGAGAATAATTAAACATTTTTCTTTTCGAAACTCAAAATCATGTGATCAAGATACAACAGTCATCATTTTTTAATTTAATATTGTTTTTCAATAATTAAGCTTTTCGAGCATACTAGATTTAAGATTCGCCTTTGTAATTAAACCAATTAATTAGTAATAATTAAGTAATGTTATCACTAATCAGAGCCAGCAGACAGAAGATTTCAACTTTCAATCCAACCAAAGATTGTCAAAACCGAGGCTGTACAAAGCACAAAACATTTCATTACAGCTAAACATGAAATTTTCTTTTATCCCAAAAAGAAAAAAATAATAATAATTAAAAAGTGGTAATCGAGTACAGAAACCGACCAGCACATAACTCAGAAAAGTCCCTTTTTATCCTTTATTTTATAATTGTTTTTCCCAGTCTGCCCTCGGCTTCTTTGAACCCTAGCTAGTATGAGTTAGATCCATTATAAACCCTAAGATCTCTGTAACCGCTTCTCTCCTCCAAAACTCTTATTTTTATTTTGATGGACGGCTACGGGTCGGGTCATAGGTCTTACGGAGGGGACCGGAGGTTAGAGATTGTGAGTGGAAAGAGCTTCAGCAGTGGTTTTGGTAGTAACCAGATCTACTTGACTCAGTACACCAGTCCCGACCGGGGAGCGGTCCAGCCACGCGCGACACGGCAGAGCCATAGCTCCTCGTCGTCGTCGACGATGCCGTGGGGGTTTACGGATCCTGAGATCAGGAGGAAGAAGAGGATTGCTAAGTACAAGGTTTACACTGTCGAAGGTAAAGTCAAGGCTTCTTTGAAAAAAGGACTTCGTTGGATCAAGAACAAGTGCTCTGAGATCGTTCACGGCTACTAAGTTTTTGGTGGACAAAATGTGCGGCTCTGATGACAACACGTCAGGTGGTAGTGGGACCCTTCGAACAGGACCGGGATGCTGATGTGGCAAGATCTAGGAGATGGGGAAATCTGTTGATACTGCTCATCTTAGAGGGATCGGTCAGGAGGAGGGTTTTTCTTTTTAATATAATTGAAAATTGGCTATTTAGTTTCTTTATTTTTATTTTTATTTTTTTCTTATTTTACTTCGAATTACCATATTGATCTTGTGGGTATTGATGGCATTTGGACTTTTATGCGTAAGGAGGTCTTTTGGCATTTATCAAATTCATTTATTTTTAATTCCTAAATTGTTTAATTTTCAATCCAATAAGAATGAAAATATTTTCATGCAGTACAAGTTTTTCTTTTCTTTTCTTTTTGGAAAGGATGCAATGAAAGTTCGTTGGAGCACAATGTTTGAATGTTCTTTATTTTTTAATTGTGAAGTACGATTTGGGATTTCGGTCAGGAGGGTTTTTTTTTTCCTCTATATTTTTTTTTTTTGGGTTTACACCATTCGGTTTCCAAGTGGGGCGGATCCACCATACGGTGCAATCAGCCTAGACCACACCTCAACTAATCCGGACTCGCACCGGGTCGGCCCATTAAAGGGTAAAGTGCTCCCAATATGTATAGCTCCGTTCACAAGAGGAGTTGAACCCACGACCTTGCTTAAGGGATGAGAGCGCCGAACCACTCACACCAACACATGATTGGTTTTTCCTCTATATTTTGGAAAGGGAGGATTTTCTTTTTAATATAATTGAAAATTGGCTATTTAGTTTCTTTAAAAAAAAAAAAATTCTTATTTTATTTCGAATTACCATACTGACCTTATGGGTATTGATGGCATTTAGACATTTATGGGTAGGGAGGTCTTTTGGCAATTATCAAATTCATTTATAATTAATTCCTTAAATTGTTTAATTTTTTTTATCCAATTAGAATGAAAATATTTTCATGCAATAAAAGTTCGTTTGAGCACAATGTTTGAATGTTCTTTTATTTTTTTTATTTTGAAATACGATTTAAGATTTTGGAAGGAGATATTACACGAATAGGGGATATAACATGAACTCATGACTGTTCTTTTATTTTTTAATTTTGAAGTACGATTTAAGATTTTGGAAGAGGATATTACACGAACAGGGGATATGACATGAACTTATGACTGAGGTCATGTGAGTGTAAAAAACTTACTATTGAACCATCTCAACTTTTGTTATTAAATTTCGAAAACGATCCAGTCAGAATTATTTTTTCAAAGGCCTACTTCAACGAATGTGAAATAAAGTCAACATGAGATTATTAATGTCGAAAATCTCAAATATATGGCACTTCACTAATTCAAATTAAGCTATAATATCATCCATAATCAGAGCTCTATCTCTGTCATTTAAAAAGCAGTGCTGTAGTTGCATAGTCTTTCAATTATTTTTAAACTTGTAAAGTTGTAACATGCAAGAACCCAATTCTCCACAAATCATTGGGCTCACATGCTGTTATGGCCCAACTCATAAACATAGCTCACATGCTTTCCCCGTTTTGTTTTCATTCAGAAAGTACAAGATTGCCCCTCAATTTATTGACAGAAGTTAACAGAAATCCATTCGAGGGATGTATTTGATATTTTATAAAAGGCCATGGACCATTTTGATACATTTGCAAACACCGGAAAACAAAAAAAAAGGTATTTCATGAAACTACAGGGAAATTTGTGGAATTTCCCCTTTTCATTGTCTATTGAATTCTTGTTATCGTACCGGAAACAAATATACTCTGTAACCAGTTCCATTCTCCGATAAACAGAACATGTTAAGATCTTACTGTATGGCTTGAATATAAGTGAAATTTCAATAAAAGGTCATTCTCATTTGTGCATTTTTCTTATCAAACTATAAAATATTATAGGCAATAACAACAATTCATAAGTTCAAAAAAAAAAAAAAAAAAAAAACAGCTGCTTACATTTATTTTTCCCAGAAATATTTCTTTAATTAAATGACGCCTAAATTACAAAAGAAAAAAGAAAATAAATCATTCTTAAATAACACAAACCCACACATATATCCCATTCGCTTTTTTCCTTTTCCTCGCCATCTTCACTCCCTTATTATTATTATTATTATTATTATAAACTTTGTAATTCTTCACCACTAATTCATAATCAATTGACCGCTAATTGTCCCCACAACTTCCAACTAAAAAATCACAAAGAAATATAAATAATAAATATAGAAAAAACCAGACCAACATATTGAAGACAACAAATGAACCAATTGGATCGAGCCCGCGAAGCAAACAACGAACCATCATGCAGCTCTCAGCCTAATTTCAAGAGATGGGTCGAAATTTGTTGTGTCTGCTCGTATATTCTCTCTGTTGAAGCCTCATTTGCTCATAAAAATTACTTATAAACTCCTCTGCTTTGGCGTCAATCATCTCATCACCGCCATCTTCACCGTAATGCATATCGTCCTCGTCCTCGTTCTCCTCTTCATCCTCCGTACACACATCGAGCTCCTGGAGATTCAGTGCAGACGCATACTGGCTCATCCCGTCGACAGAGCTGCAGGGAGTGGACGGAGAGGCAATATCTTTCGGCGACAACACATCCTCAAAGTGTTCAATCATCGGCGTCGTTGGAGCAGGAGCCTGAGCCTGAGCCTCCATATCAAACTTCGTTGGGGATTGGTGGCTCTGTAGATGAAAAGGACGAATAGCCCCCAAAACTTTCTTCCACGGACCCTTGGAAGCCACGTCAACATGAATCGACGTTTTCGACTTGCCGGATTTTCGACGGAGCATGTACAATGCAACCCTAAGAATATGCATTGCGCTCCGCTTTTTCATAGGGACACGGGGAGCTGGCGGCCGATGATCGTTGGATACAATTTGGCTCTCATTGTTGATGGCGGCCATTGCGCCAGTGGTGTTCAATGAATGTTCCATTAAAATAAGATGAGAAAAAGAGGAAGGAAGAACCCTAAACGTTCGTGAGAAGGTATATATAACGGGGCTGTGTTATTTGGGGGGTGGGGCTCGACCCCCTCTTACAGCTTGGTCAGATTCTCACAAGGCTGGAATTTTCGGAGGTTGAAAATATTTGGAAGCTAAGAGCTTTGAAAATCAACTACTATTTATACGACGAGCTCTATTATTATTATTTTTTTTTTTTCATTTACTAATTAAGAATGAACGCACATACGTTGATGATGTTCAATGGTTGAAAACTGGAAAGTTTATTTTTAGGGTTTTTTACTTATTAGTTTACTTTGACGTGACCAAAAATTGATAGCAAACTGTACGCGTAAATTCTTGCTTAAAATAACTTGTAGTGCAAGCTTTTTACATAATAATTCTACCTGGCCAAATAGAAATACATTGTATATATACTGGTCTCACTTTTGCATGATTATTATATATAATAAATCTCAAATTTGTTTTTTTTTTTTTTTTTGAAAAAATATAATTCATTGTAGTTCTTAAATTCATCATAAATCGGATCTCTAATTAATTACAAGTAATTAGTTTCTAAACTTTTTGCTGTCTTTGAAATTCAATATTTGAGATCTTATCTATATAATTCATTATATATTCCACATACAAAGTTGATGGAAAAATGTAAAATGTAAAATAGTAAAATAAAATAAAAAACATTTGTCTTAAGGAAGGTCTCTATTCACCTTAAAAAAAATATTTTTAAAAAAAAACATTTGTCTTAGAACATACCGATGATTGTGGCAATGATTATTATTATTAAAGATTTTAATGACATTTATTTCTTAATTCATCGACCAATCACCACTGTGTAATATTATATTAATATAGGATATTATAATTAGTGAAAGATCATTAAAAAAAAAATCATGTTTTGCAATACAATTTACAAGTTGTTAATGATTTCATGGTAATGGTCAGAAATATTAATTAATACTACGTACTATGTTATTCACCGATTAAATTTCTGAGTGACTTCTCAGCTCACAACAAAACGCAGCTGCAACAGTCAAGACTGTCAATACGGGAAAGAAAACAAATGAATGATATGGTTAATGTGGCAAAATGGTAATAAAAGACAAATTTAGCTGTTAATTGGTAGGTAGTAGGACAACGTGGGTGCGTTGTTTTAGGCAAAGGAACCGATGAGTTTGATGTTCGAGGTAGAAGTCAATCATCGGACGGCTCTCATTTAAAGTTGAATTTGTCTTCTATGATCATCTTACTGATCACATGATCCTCACCAACAGGCAACTTGCTGTGATCGCTCACGTTTGGTTTGGTCCCACATTATCAAATAACATTGTTGATCATTGATGTCGTCCGTACTAAATTGCGTACAAACAAGCAATAAATTGCTGTTGCATATAATTTCGTGTGGAAATTAATCAACTGTTTGATCAATGATTGTTTGTTGTTGGCTGCTGCTTTACTGTCAAGCGTCGACTAGCGAAATGCTGGGAATTTGTGAAAGTGACGTAACTAAGAAAGTGGTTTACGTCAAAGAAATAAATTATTTATATTCATTAATTTTTTATAAACCCTTAAATTGAAATCTAAAAACTGAAAATTAACCCAGTAATATTGTTGTTAAGTGTATCTCCGATGTAAATATACATTTTTAGGTTTCTAACTAGTGATATATCAGTATATATATATTGAATATGGATCTATTTTATCACAAAAATTTAAAAAATACATATTCTTATCTCCAATGCAATAATCTAAAATCAAATATGTATCAAATTTTAACCGATCATCTTAAAACATTTATTTCACTCGCTCTTCTCTTTTATTTTAAATCAAATATGTATCTATTTTTTACCAATCATTTATCACATTTTCTCTCCTCTTTTATTTTACAATTAAATGAGGTGTAATCTTATTGGTGGGAAAAAGTTAGAAATCTTAGTCATCATTTCTATGAGAGTTTCTAGAATTAGAAACTTTTCTAGAAACTCAGACGATCTCCAATGGTAATGTGGGTTGTGAAAAAAAAATAAAATGACATGTAGGATGAACAACCACTTTGTTAAAAAATTCATCTCCAATGTAATTTTTATAGTACAACTTCAAGCTGAGGTGACAAGTTTTTTTTATATTATCAGTTCGAACTGACAATAAATATATCATGACGAAGAATGTGGACCATTAGATTTACATACTTTGACTCAAAGTATATGCACTTGTCAAAACTTCTCCATAATCTGTGGTCCACAGTCTTCGTCCTGATATATTTATTGTCAGTTCGAATTGATAATAGAAAAACTATATATATATATATATATATGACACTATCTATCCATCTATCTGAACCAGGTATTTTTTTTTAAAACTTTTTTGCTATTGATAGGATTCAAGCCACTGATTTGGAAGTCATTTACCCAAACTTCAAACTTGTCCATCAACCAGCTGAGCTACGCCCTAGGTGCTAAACATAATATTTGTTTGCTATCATTTTTCTTTTCCGTGTTGTTTTCATATAATTAATGTGCAAGTTCTATTGTCAAAATAATAATAATAATAACGTGCAACTGTGCAAGTTCTGCTATTTTTTAAAAAATTTATTTTTATTTTTTATTTTATTTTATTTTTTGAAACTCAAGTTCTGCTAATTAAAGCTGCTGTATTGTTGATATATTTCTCTACTTTTATAAAAATAAAAATTCATCAGCTGGATTTTTTTTTTTTTTTTCCAGAGGTGACAAGTTGCAGTTCAAACGAAAGGTCACAAATGCTGCAGAATTTGTGGCAGATAAAGCAAAAGCATCGCAGACGCCATACTAAATTATTGTGCATGTCAAGAACATACGATCATATCGAGACAATAGTCTTTGCATGAGTACTTCACGTCTTCACCGGTTTTCATGAGGACATCCAAAGAGCTTTGATCACATTTATAGAGCTATATATATATATGAAAATTAAATATTCATATAGAATTCTCAAATTGTTGCATGCATGTGTGCTGCTAAGAAGAATGATTGTTCCTGTCGATTAAAATTAAATATATATGCAATAATCAATGTGAATGTCTTACGTGAAGGCCGAATTTATGGAGGATAATTAGGATGCAGTTTCATTTTTATATACAAGTTTATTACTATAATTGCAACTAGTATATATATAATTGATTTTTTTTTTTTTCTTTATCTAAACACTTGTGCTTGTGATTAACGATGCGTTACAAGGTAGAATCTAAAATAAATTAATAATCCTAATCACCGATTAATTGTTAATAATGTTGCTATGTTATAAGATCTTTAAAACTTAATTAGAGTTTAATAAACAGATGATCAAAGGCTTTTAGCCTTTCGTTATTTATTATTTAAGTAATGCTAGATATCATAACTATTCTAACACAACACATGTGACATATGAAGTGTCAATTGGTGAGTGGATACATAGATAGGTGAGATATTACTAAATAAATGATATTATTTGTCGCAATGACATGTTGAAAACAGCAGCCAGGCTTCCAGGTGTGCGTTGGTTTGCTTGTCTTCTTCTGTTTGATAATTGAATCACAGCTCTACAAGTTTCGCTTTGAATATTTGGGAGTTTCTTCAAATAAAAAAAAGCTGATCTTCTGGCATGAAATATGTGACATTTGACAACTTGCAGTGTAAATGCCGCACACTATATATATGATACACGGATACAAGTTCTGCTTTTAACAAGTTACCTTTTATTTAGGTGAAAGTTAGCCATTGTGGGGCCCCTTTTTATAGCCAGCTGTACACTCAAATCAACGGTCAAATAGCCTGTGAAACACTGTTACTGTCATGGCCAGTACAATACACACGTAAATCAATTGCCTAAAAATAATGGCCCAAATTGTGTTTAACAATCAAATTGAGATATATGTCTAAGTATTTAATTTTTATTTTTTAACTATTTCCATAAATGTAGACACTTATCCCAATTTATTTAGTTGGACATAAATTAAAACAACATTTTTTGATAACTGATTTGAATCCGTACAATACTGCAGATGAGAAATTGGTTTGTTTTCCTAGAAAGTACTTCCTTTATATCCAAATTTTTTTCAACATCGATGCTGTCAATGATTATTGTTCGATGTAAATTATTATGAGACTGTGGTTTAGAGTTTCTTTTCTTCTTTAGACTTTGAAATATTTTGATATTTAAAAAAATAATAATAGAGTTATTGTTAATTGTTTATTTATGTTTTAGATTATTAAACCAACGTGAGTACGTGACCCGATATTCAAACCGGCCAATTAATTTGTATTGGAGAATCCAAACAATAATCAAATATTATTTCTCACTTTCTTTGTAATTTCTAAGAAAGTGGTGGCTATGTTTTTGGCTGCAAGCCTGCAAGTCATCATGAGCCTATCTGACTTAAAGCAAAGTTGGCTCGAACTGGCCTGCAGAGTGCAGACTCAGTCAATGCTAAAAAAGGTCATAAATCTGAGTGTCGGTTCATGAATTCATAACATAATTGAACCAAATTTGTAAATATTTTATTTATTTATAAATAAATATATAAATTTTCATTTTCATTTTCGTTGTAAAATTATTAACTACTCTATAAGAAGATTCTCAGCTTCTAAGTTATAAATAAATGATGTTTAAATATGATTAAGACAATCAATGATTAGGGCATCTCCTACACGGTTTAATTAGGAGGTAATCAAGCCAATCATATACACAACTGTGTGAGTCTGGTACGAAGAAACTTCTCTCACACTCTTCTCTCTAAGCTTAGGATTCTCTTTATAATTAAAAAAAAAAAAAAAAAAAAAAAAAAAAAAAAACTAACAAAGCAAGCGTTTACTTGCGAAAAGTCTTGAAACCTTTTTCTCCAGGATATTCAATTTCAATCTTTTCAAAGCTAAAATATAAAACCCAACTAAAAGTGTGATGCTTTGTCTATGTAGTTAGGTGGGGTCATGTTCTTCCTTGTCTTAGACTCATTTTTCTCATATCACCACATTCACCTTTCGATTTATTTTAATTAACAATATGACATAAGCTTTAATTTGTAAATTTCAATTGATAAAACACCCTTGAAATTCAAGAATAGTGAAATTCAAGAATTTATTCACCAATCAAATCTATAACAAAAATAAAATCTAAATAAGTACTTGTATCTCATTTTACATTGATTTTCTAATTGTTTCTTTCAATAACTTCTCTTAAAAAACAAAAACAAAAAAAAACCTTATTTATTTTCAGGTCATATACATGTACACCCATGATGGTTAATAGATCTGGGTTTGAATTCCATTATAACGCGTGAAGTTCAAATCCCTTCATGGATACCTACCTACATGACCAAATATCGTAATTTGATATTTCCCAAATATTATAAAGTTCGGCGATGGTCCTAATTTCGAATTAGTTTCGCTAAGCAGGTTCAGGGATCTATGAATTGTCATAATAATAATAATAATAATAAAATGCATAGACATCTTATGTTGGTCCTAGAAGTAGAAGTGATAAGTGATAACTAAACAAATCTAAGAAGGGAAGGGAAGGGAAGGGTATAGTTGGAAAAAAGACAGATCTCTAACATGGTTTAGACTTTAGACGCGTACAGCTGTGTTGGCCAAACAGTTTCCACTTTCACACTAACTGACCAACCTCTGTCTCTCTCTGTCACTCCGCGTATCAAATTTCATCACTTATAAATAAAGCTCCACTAGAGCTGTCTTTCTCAACAAAACAAAACGCATTCTAATTATCAGCAACCAAATCTTTCAAAAACCTCATTATATTCTTTTCTCTGCTGCATACTATACAAAGTTACAAACTCAAAATTTTCTCATTTTTTCTTAATCTATATATTTTTTTCTCAGTTTACAATGTGTTGTTTTAAAATGGCGAAGAAAAACAGAGGCGGAGCTGCTAATCAGACGTGGAAGCTGCTGCGTATGGCATTGTTATGGCCCAGAAAAGGCCGGGTGTCGAGGAGACGTTTGATGATGGAGCTTAGGGTTGTGCCCAAGTTCATCAAAAATTTAAAAAACTCATCAACTTCTCGCGATCAATTACATTACGGAGAGCGCGAGTTTTCCTTTGATAAGACTCCCATTTTTCACGTCAAGATGCACCGTCCTGCCTCCATGCGATTTCTCATTCCTTGCATAACCCCACAAGCTGATTTCGATTACGATTTCGATCTCGATGATGATGAATACGATCAAAACTACTGTTATGGGACCGAGAGTTATTTGAAAAACGACGATCGAGATGAAGAAGAAGAAGAAGAAGAGAGAGTGGCAGTTGAAGAAGAAGGGATTGATTCGAGAGCAGAGGAGTTCATAGCTAAGTTCTATGAGCAAATAAAGATGCAAAGACAGATTTCGTATTTGGAGTACAATGAGAGACTTAAATAAATAAAAGAACTAGTTGATGTGTTTTCAGGATATTTTCTTTCTTCTTACTTCATTTTGCATTTCGTGATTTTCTTGATTTTGCGGCATCTTGTTAAGTACTGAGGCGGCTTTGATTGAGTTCAGGCGTTTACAATTTGTAGACATAGTTGTATTTGTAGAACAATTATGTTTTTGAATAAGTGATTTTTATACATTTGTTCATTTTCATCCTCAAGTAAAATAATAACAATAAATCATAAATGAATAATGTTGGTCATCAACCAGGCTCCTGTTACAATTTCGTGATTGGAGTGTTCAAATCCACCCAGAAACAAAATCAGATCTTCAAATTCCATGATGATCAAGTAAATTAAGCAAGTTTGTTTCAAAAATGATGAAGTAGCCAAGACTCAAGAGTGAAAACAAGCACGCCCTTTTCACTCACACAGGTGATAAAAGGATCAAGTGAGCAGAAACCCACTATTTTTAATCCTCCCAAAATGGATGGAAAAGGGAGAGAAAAGGGGGAATCTTTTTACTTTTAATTAAAATTACAAATTTATCTATTTTTTTAATATATAAATTATAATACAAGGGTAAAATAGTAAAATTGATAAAAAGTTCCCATCTTTCCTTTACCATACAACTCAAGGGAAAATCTTTTTTTTTTTTTCTTTTCCTTATGTTTTCTATCCCTCCGAATCTTTCTATACTTCCTATTTTCTTTCCTTCCTACCAAACACACTCTAAGTTGACAACATAAAATTTCAGTGATTCTTTTTGTTTTGGTGATATTTTGGAATTTGACAATAACAAAGTGAAGTGTTTCTAATTTACATTTCTAGTAGTATGTAAATAAAAACATTTCTAATTTACATTTTGAATTAAAATTACTAAACAATACAAAAAAATTCTAAAGACACTCCAAACTAATTAAATTATTTAAAAAAGAAATCTTGTCTCCTAAATCATTAGATTAAATATTACGTATTAAACTCTCTCTTCTAAATCTGTTATTACCATATTAAACACTCCCTCCTAAGAGCAACTCCAACCCGAATAGTTCTTTTGGTGCAATTTTCGCACTAAAATAGTGCAACTTTCACATTATTTCACTATTCCATCTCTAATCCATTGCACCAAATTTTACACTAAAAATAATATTCTATTGAATATTCTCTTTCCTTTCTTTTTTTATTATTATTTGTTAACAAATACTAATCTCCAACCAATCAAAACCCAATTTCCAATTAAAAAAAAAAAAAAAGAAGTACAAATTGCGTAGGTGGACAGTGTTGTGTAAGTAAACAATGTCACGCAATATATTGTGTGACACTGTTCACAGATGGCGCAGTGGATGCTGCTGGGTTGGAGGGGCTCTTGGTTGCAAAATGGAGATGGCGTAGGGGATAACGCAGGGTTGGAGAAGCTCTAATTACTCTCTCTCTCCATTTTTTTTATAAAAAAAAAAACTATCTTCATACTTTCTATCAATCTCTAATTAATAGTTAAAAAAAATATATATGAATATTTTAATTTTTTACAGCAATATATATATATATATATATATTGTGGGGTGGCCTTTCGTCCTTTTGTGGCTTGTGTTTCAGCTTGCGTTGTGCTGCTGTGCTTGCTGTCATGGGGTTGTTTTAGTTGTTGTGGTTCTGTTTTGTGGGTGTTGTCTGTTGGGTGTTGTTATTCTTTGGTGACACTGCCCTGTTTGTTTTCTTATCTTGAATAAAACCTCGCAATTCTAATAAAAATATATTAAAAAGTTAATATAAATATCTTTTTTTTAATTAAAAAAAATAGATATATAAAAATTTGATTTGTTGCAACTAAATTCAATTAAACTCATAATTTATAAGACTAATGAAAGAATTAAAATTCTCTAGGTATTCACATACCTACAAAAGTAACAAAAAACGTTTTCATATTTCGAATTTTTTTTTTTAAATAGGGTACTTGTTTTTGAGTTTTTTTTTTTTTTTTTTTTTTGATATATACATATACGGTTCCTAAAAATCAAGCTTATTCGTAAGATTTTTATATATAATTTTTTTTTTTAATAATTTAATTCAAAAAAGATTACTCATCAGATGAATCCAAAGTTCACGATGGTTTGTCCTAACTTTTATTAAAATAAAATGGAGTGTCTTTAGAAATTTATTTTTTTAAATGGAGTGTTTTATGATTATGAGTGTCAAAAGATAAAAAGGATACTCTTGGTACAAAAGAAAGTGTTTTTAGAATTTTTTTTTTAGTTTAAATTTTGATAATGGAGAGTCTTTAGAAAAGAAATGTAATAAGAAAAAATTGGATTATCAAAATAAGCTCTCTTAAAAAAAAAAAAAAAAAAAAAAGGTCTAATTACAACCATTGGGTCTCTGAGACCCAACGGTTGCTTTTTTTTTTTTTTATATAAAAAAAAATTCTGAGAATCTGATTGCAATTTGGGCTTCGGCTTGGGCAATTTGGGCTTGGCCCACAGTATTGGCTTTTAAAAAAAATATATTTAATGCATGAACCGCTGGTTCCAAACTGGCTGAGAACAACCAGTTTGTGCCCAGTTTTTGGAAATGGTGAACTGGAACCGTTCCGGTTGAAACAATGTGCGGTTCAGTTCGAACCGCAGTCACCTCTATAGAGAAGCAAGTAGGCTGTTTTCTTTGCAACACTTGCACAGTATCTTCAGTGAATTTACAATTAGCAAATGGTCCAAACTCTTAAGTGTCCAACATAAGTGAACCACATATACAATCTTACGGTCAAATTAACGGAAGGTTCTGATACTTTTTTGGTTTACCGGCAGCCGAAAATCCATTGATAGAAAAAGAATTTAAATATGCATACTAAGTGCTTTCCATATGCAAGACTCAAAAATGTTACATAAAGTCATCTCCGCCTAAGCACAAAATTTTCTTAAGCCCGCACTGTTTCTTCACTATGCTTGATCAAAACCTGCAAATAAGGAAGAAAAAAGAAGTGAGCTTTGACCACAGTGCAAGCAGTTTGGCTCTACATTCCATAGCCTAAAGCAATCTTTTTCCATGAACTGTATCTCTTTTTGGAGCTCTCTCAACATCACTGCCCAACACTGTCTGAAAAGGAGCCATTTATTCCACTGAGATTTTCCCAAGCCTGGGTTGAAGCTCCAACTAAAAATTGGGTATTATGCTAAACGCTAACAAATTATGTGCTGCAATACCTGCTAGATTAAGAATTATTAAACACATATTCTGCTTTAGTTTGCCTATAAAACTTTTCAAACTTGTCCGAAAAGGAAGAAGCCCTATGCAGATAAAACTAGCAGTTATGCTACCTTGCATCTAAGAACTTAAGACAGTCCCTTCAAGCAATGGTATACCTAACATTGCTAAGAATGGTCTAGGAGCATCAAGACAGTGAAAAGTTCCGAATCAACTTCCATTCTGATGTGTATTAAGATATGCTTCCAGCTGCCTTGTTGCTGCCAGTATTAAACCTGCAGTTGCAAAGAAATTATGTAAACTTGAAAATTCAGATATTCAAGGACATACTTAAATACTTTGAAATCAATATATTTAGTTTAAACATTAGTTGAATGCAATATGAAAAGGTAAAAAGCTCGCTTGTATATGTATAGATAATGCAAGAGCAAAATGCCGTTTCCAAAAGCATTTATAGATCCTACCAATTTTTATGAAGAAAAAATTACTCAAAAATTTTAAGATAATGACTTAAAAATGGCAAGCCTGTAGTACAAAGCGTAAAAGTAAACACAATGTTGTGGAATAAGGAAGCAATGTCCTGATTGAATCATAGGTCAATGTGTCTTCTTGGATCAACCGGTTTTTTATTTTTTTCACTCTTTTCTCTTTTGAATGCTATCAACAACAAAATTGGTGCTTAACCTATTTCTTTAATTCAAAATATATGGCCTTTTTCTTTCAAACAATCATTTTGAAAGGAAAGTGAAGTTGGTTGATTTAGAAGAAGTGCAATCCCTCCAACCAAACAAGGGAGGTAGCCTTCACTCACTCCCACCCTCCATCCCTTTCTCATCTCTCTAATCTACTCCTACCAAACAAAGTGCAAGAACCAACGTAAATAGGTTGAACAATGGAACACACATGGGCCATCGCCTTTGGGTGAGAATGGATGACGGGATGAGAAGATATTCAAGGTTTCTTTATTCACTTACCTAAAAACAGAGCCGAGGGCCTCCCAGGTCGAGATTTGAACTCTGGATGGAACTGTACTCCCACATAAAATGGATGACTTGGAAGTTCCAAAATCTGCAGAAACAGAATCAAAGGAAACTTTAAAATTTAATACCTTAAACGAGCATAAAAAACCAGCAATAATATATGCCCAAGCTTGTTGACGTTTAATTCATTCTAGTAGTCAAATTGACCACAAGAAAGATGAGTAATCCTTATCATATGTGATCTATGAACTTTGACAAATGTAGAATTGGTTTGAATTTAAGCAAATTATTTACCACTACTGCAGGAAACCCACCTCCATTCGTTTTCCAGTTTCATCCCTCCCTACAAATTTCAGACCAGCTTCTTCCAGAACTCCAATTACCTCCGGGTTTACCTGCAGCAAGCAGTGACTAATAATCAGAATCGTGTACACCAGAAACTATGCCTGCCAAACATCTTTTTCACATTGAAACAAGGTTTACAACTAACCTCATATCTATGCCTATGCCGTTCATCCACGTACTCTGTATTACAGTACCTAGGGAGCAAGAGAAAGAATAGTGAGCATGTATGACAAAAAATGCAAAAATCACAATATCCTTTATCCTATATGAACCACCACAAAAAAAGTAAATGTAAGGTCCACTGTATGGAGTAAGCATTCATTGCATAGATAATATGCATAAAAATGGAGCTCAATTCTTATCATATTGTATGTTGCAGCAACAGATGGTCTTTGTGTTTAAGAAATTCAAAAGTAGATAAACAACGTACAATTTTGAAGTAATACAATCAGGGGTCTGTAACAGTGTTCGTCGAGAACCTAGTCTCATTGTGCTTCCCATATGTGTTCTTGAACCCTGCTTATGATATAAAATTATACATAGCACACTAAGCATGGACAGTAAATATGTCATAGTACAAAGGAAGCCACAAGCAATTAAAAAACCTACCTCAGGCATGAAAATTACAACTGGATCTGGTGTCTCAGCATCAAACTCCGTGCTGTTTGCTCTTTCTAAACCCAGAACCTAAAACAAGTAATTAAAGGCAATCAACGTACAGCCACTATATGGTCTGAAAAAGAGGAAATAAAAGACAAGTCACTCACGGATCTGGCAAATTCAATTACAGAAATCTGCATGCCCAAGCAGATCCCAAGATAAGGAACATTATTCTCTCTAGCATACTTTGCAGCCAATATCATTCCACTCACACCACGATCTCCAAATCCACCAGGAACTAAGACGCATTTTGCATTCTGCAAAAGAGGATTTTTTTTTAAAGAAAATTAAATCTTTAAATTAATCCAAAGGCTATCGTAACACCATTATTAAAAGATATAATGATATAAAAGGAAAGTAAAAAAAATAAAATTAAAAAAGTAAACTGATTGGGCTTGAGAAATCTGAATGTCTGCAAAAAGATCCATTCCTGTTGGTTTAAATAATGAACAGTATGATGGCTATGATGATGAATAGATAAAAAAAAAAACACAGTTCAACTTACCCTCAAGGTCTCCCATGCAGCAGCATGAGCTTCTGGTGTCTGTATGGTGTAGAAAACAAACTTGCATAAGACAAACTTTCAGAAATATATGACAAATCTATATAAATTCAACCACTAACAATTCACTACCAAATTTGCACTATCATCTTCAAGGTCAGAAGCTGCAATCCAGTCAATTGATGGCTTCAATGAACAAGCAATGCAAGCATGGAGAAGGGCCTGCACAAAGAAGTAAACACCTAGATTTCAATTAGTTCAGCTCTCATAATTTAGCAATTATCATAGCAAAGCATGTCATCCAATGATTCCAAAATAATCTAAACTAGCATTTCTAGGGAATTTAATCCCAAAAGCTTAAACTAATAGATACAGGATAGGAAATTAATTATAAGTAGTATTAACCACTGAGAAAGTCTTGAAAACTATATAATGTACTGCCCAACATAGATCCACACTTGTGTTAATCCAGTCAAAACCAGAAACAAAAGTATCCAACTTCAACATACGCAAGTGATTCTACAAAGATTGATATATTAATAACTGAATGAGATAGAAATTCTTCTAAGCATCAGCATCTTTTTTCCATGAGCATTCAGTCAAATGCAGTTTTTAAATTTTATGACAGATCACAATAAGTAGTTCATTGATAATACTAAACGCTCTGTGAACCTATTCTGGCTCAAGTATGCATAAAAGTCTACTTGTCAAAAAAAAAGTATGCATAAAAGTCAAAGCAGGAATCCCACCTTCATAAAAGACAGATATGAGTCTGTTAGGCCAACATACTTCCCAACCATTGCAATTCTTACCTGCAATATTAGAGCGTTCTAACCTCAAAAACAAACTAATCATAAAAAAAATACTAACAGCATGCATAATGTTATTGTTTCAGGAAAAGAAAGATGAGTGGAGTTAAGTGGAGTTATCGAATAATTCACTGACTGAATCGGTGATATTATCAAATTTCTCAGCCATCTTTGTCCAATCATGTAAATCTGGAGGGGTAGCTATACTGAAAAAAAAAAAAGGTACAGCCAGTTAGTGAACAAATAAACCATGCTGCCTTTATTATCTAGTTTATAACACAGCAACACCTCTTGCTCCACGAAGGATGAAACAAGTTCAACTATTAGCAACACATGGTAAGTTGGTAGCACAATAAAAGATATATTCTATGCCAAATCAAGATTGAGCAGTTAATAAAAACAGTGGATATTTAAACAGTTAGATTGCATCAACTAACAGATATTTAATACCAAGATTGAGCAGTTAATAGTTAATACGGAAAGAGAAAAAAAAAAGAAAAAAGAAGAAGCAGATATTCAAACAGTTAGCTTGCATCAACTAACAGCTTCCCTTGGATTTCATAACACTAAAATTCTGCCGTTGATTAGGACTCTGAACTAAAAATTGAAGTCATAAATATATAAAAAGTAAAAGGAAAGTCTAACCTGAGTAAGTTTAGCTGATTCAAAATTGAATGATGGGCATTTTGGTTCTGAAACAGGCGTGCAAGTAAAAGAACATTAAGTACATGTTAAATAAACTGGAAAGTTTTGAGTTTCAAAGGAACCATAGAATCGCTAGTAAACCCACTCGAAGTAATAGAGGAATGTGCCAAATGTTCGGAACGTCGTGGATATTGAGAATATTAGCAATCTGGGAGAACCATACAGAGATGTATAAGATAATCAAGCAAACAAAAGCTCATTCAAAAGATCAAAAAAGCAAAACAAACTTACCGGAACATGGCAAAACTGAGAAAGTTTCTCTTTTGTATTTGCCAACAAAGGCTGCGATATCAATGTAAATAGTTATAGGATAAATAAAAAAATCCATGATCACACTCAAAAGAACCTTAAACATGCGAGTATTGCACTATTCAAATCCTACAACACATACAATTTTATGTCATATGAATGCCATGCATAAAAAGACAGGTCCAACTTATAAAGTGGGGAAGACAATTAAATTGAAGAATCTGAACCACAATCAAGAAAATTTACACACAAATGTAGAAGATGATCATTACTACTATGGCTTAACCAATCCTTCCTAATATCATGATGGAAGCAGTAAAATGAGTCAACTGATAGCACCCCACAGAGATGACACGCAACATCTGGATGCCATTGACCAAGTTTGTTAAACCCATTAACCATCCTGCACGCATGTAAATCCCAGACTAGCAAAAAGATGTACCTGAGCAGAGCGGCATGCCAACAGATGAGGTGTCAAGCCTAATGCTCTCAATTCCCGAACACTGTGCTGCGTAGGCTTAGTTTTCTGTGAGCAAGGAGTAAGAGAGAGAGAATGAAGCTAAAAAAGAGAAAGAAAACTACCCAATCGAAAGAATCAAACTTTATTTTAGGTAATATCATCAACCTTGATCACTAATAGTATGACAAAAAATGTTGCATATCTCATATGTAGGTTTATAGAAAGACATGTAGTATACCTGCTCTCCAACAACACCCAGCACAGGTATTAGGCTTACATGAATGAGGCAGAAATTATCTTGACCTGATAATAGAATAGAAAATTAAAGTGAATATTTAACAAGCAGTGGTGGAATTTAAAACCCAATTTCACATGGCAAGCAAATGATGCATATCAAATAAAACAGTTTCTAAGTTGACATAAATACCTTATTCCAACAAAAAAAATGCCAACATAGCATACCATCATGCACATGTGGCACGACCAAACTATAATATATAGACAATTCAATCAAATTCAACCAAACCATAATGCTAATAAAATATCAGGCCAAAATAAACAGGTCCTCCACCAAACTTTCCCAATATTTTGGGACACTAACACTGGTCCATATAGATCTACATATCATGACATATAGCACAATAAGTGTTTGCTTACCAACTGAAAACGACAACTGTCGCAAAGCCTCAATGAATGGCATTGACTCAATGTCACCTAAGGAAAACCCAGTGTTAATTCCAGCATGCATAGATTAAACGCAATCAACAATTCTCCATGAACCATTGGGTTCATTGGTCTATTAGTACCAATATCTCTTACCAACAGTTCCCCCCAACTCTATGACACAAACATCTGCTGGACCTTCTTGTCCATCCACAGGAATCACCGCAACAGACTCAATCCAATTCTTGATTGCATTTGTGATGTGTGGAACCACCTGTGGTCCACTCAAAAGTGGTAAGAATTTAAAGTCATTTATATTCTCTTTCTGCAGTGACAATAAGAAGCCTACTTCAGTGAATATGAAACATTACCTGAACAGTCTTTCCAAGATAATCACCTCTCCGTTCCTTCTCAAGGACAGACTGGTCGAAAAAAGAAACATGAACAACTTATTCTGAAAAAAAGATTATAGATTGGGATCTAAATCATATAAATTCAAACACCTGATATATCTTTCCGGTGGTGATGTTGTTATCTCTTGTCAGTGTAACATCCAGAAATCTCTCATAGTTACCCAAATCTAAATCCACCTTAAGAAAACAAAACCAAGGAACAAAAGTGTAAATGCATATATGGTATTACCATATACCTCCTAAACTGAGAATGTAAGCAAATATCGTACACTAAATCGATTTCTAGAGGAGTCGGGAATAAAACACAGATACAGATAAAGAAATAAGAATAAACCTCTCCACCGTCGTCAAGAACAAAAACTTCCCCATGTTCAAAGGGAGACATGGTACCAGCATCTGTGTTTAGATATGGATCTGCAGGAGATAAAAAAAAAAAATTAAAAAACAATTACAAAAACCGAAAATAAAAAATAAATTTAAAACAAATTCACAATAACAGAAATCAATGAGTCGATACAATCACAGGTAAATAATCCAACAGGAAACGAACACAAACAAAGGTCACAAACCAGAAACCACCCACATGCAATCAATAAGAAATGAAGCAAAAACAAACTATCAAGTAGCAGAGCAATCACAGACAAGTATTATTCACAGATACCAGCAAACGAAACAAGTAAAGTAATAACAACAGTTTCCAATCAGAAATGTGCATTTGCAAAACACAAGGAATAAACCTTATAAAACCAACAACAAAAAACACAAATAACCACCCAAACGAATTAAAATATCAAAATAATGGGAAAAAAAAAAATAAGAACAAGAGAAAAGCAAACCAATTTTGATGGAGGTGACGCGAAGGCCGCAGGCTTTGAGGACGACACCAACACTGCTAGCAGTGACGCCTTTGCCAAGCCCACTCACAACTCCTCCTGAAACCAACACGTACTTCATTTTTTATTTTTTATTTTGTTTTCCTTTAATTGAATTCCGTCTCCTTTGTTGATTAATATTTGGTACGCAAAGTGTTTGTGTCAATGTCCGAGCGGGAAGGTCCGCTTGCTTGCTTGTGCAAACAGTAGCTTTCTGGGTTTCAACTTCCAACAGACCTAGAAAGGCTGCAGGACTCGAGATTGGCTTCCGTGCAACCGACGCCGCCTTATTAACGTATAGGATTATTAGTCAGCGCAACTTTTTTATTTCTTTTACTTTGACAAAGGCTTGGTTTTAATATAAAGTGGGATTGTGTCCTTATTTTTGTTGTTGTTGTGAAGATTTCAATTTATTTCAATAGCCGACACAAATAGAATAAGAGTGCTATTATTGACACTCATAAATATGATACATATAAATATATTTTAATAAAAAAAATAATTTTAATAATATTTTAATAGAAATTTACCAATAAGGATAAATTAATTTAATTAAAAATAAACCAAATACTTTGTACAGCTATTAATTATATTTATATCTTCAACTATACCACTTTATTAAAAAAACTAAAAACTAAACCTTGATTAAACCCTAACAGGCTTTCTGTATTTTCCCACAAATTCACTACCTGATTTCTTGCTTAATTACTTAGTTCACCAATTTTTTCTTCTTCTTTTTTATCGATTAGCGATGGCTTTAGCGAAGAAACCGCTAGCTTTCTTGCTTATGACAGCTCTTCATAAAGTATTCATCGATGTTGTTCACAAGGTCGATGACTCTGCTGGGTGGACTACTATTAGCAATGTCGACTACAACAAGTGGGTTTCCACCAAGAACTTCCATGTTGGAGACATCATTAGTATATAACTTACTCTTCCAACTTTTTTTTTTTTTTTGTGTCCTTATTGTTATAATATTTTAAATCTTTTGGATCAATTTCTTTCAAGATTTCATATTAACACAATATGTTTATATACAACATTCATGTACACCAATCAATTGGGTGTGTTAATACTTAACAGAGTTGATGTTTTGCTTAGTCGGTTGTTTCATAGTTTTTAGTTTCTCAGTTTAGTCTCAGTCCTCTTTGAGAGGTGCTGTTAGTTTTTTAGTATTCTTAGTTTTTCAGTTTGTTTCTAAGCTGTGTGATCGGCCGTTCCTCTTGGATATGGCCAGATCTAAGGTGTTTCAGTGTGCGCTGTTCTCCGCCGACACACTTGACACTTGACGGCTGCCAAGGGACCCCTCCTCCGATCGGTTCGTTTCAGTCCCTCTTGTGAGGGTTTGGGGGTTTGGGTGTTCTCTTCCCGATGTGGGAACTGTAGGCTGAGTTGTGTCTCGATGTCTATCTCGATGGTCCCAGTTATAGTTAATGTCTGGTTAATTTTCCAGGTTCTGTAATCGTTGTTACTTCCAATCAAAAAAAATAAAAAAATAAAAAAAATACTTAACAGAGTCTATAAATAAGTTATATTAAAAATGAAAACATTCATTTAAATAAGAGTACTATTGGCATTAAGATGAGTGTCTATAGTAATATTGAAATTTTAAATTTTAGACATGGGTGTATTTATAAATATGAGTGTACTTATAAATATGGGTGTGCTTATCATATTTATGGGTGTCAATATCCATACCCATAGAATGAAGAGGTTTTTACGATTTAGTCCTTAGGTAATTAGGAAATGTCAACTTTTTATTTGTTATTTGATTTTTCATCAAATTGGTCCCAATATAATTAGTCAAACGTTGTCAAAACTAACATTTAGAAGGGTAAAAAAGTCATTATGTTTATTTTACCTTTAGACTTTGAGAGCTTCTCCTTACAACACAAATTATTTGTTTACATTCCATTTTAATTTTTTTTATTAATGACAATTTTAATCCTAGACAAAAAAATAAAATAAAAAAATATAAAGACACTCTAGATTAGTTTATTTATTTATTTATTAAAGCAATATATATATATATACAATCTTTCTATTATCAGTTCGAACTGACAAAAGTTATATCAGTTCCTTATACGTGGGCCACTGGATTTAAATACTTTGATTGACAAGTGCATATAGCCAAGTCAAAGTATTTAAATCCAGTGGATCACATGCAATGAACTGATATAACTTTTGTCAGTTCGAACTGATAATAGAATTTATGTATATATATATATTCCTCTTTTGTGTTTTTTTTTTTTCCTCTTCACTGTTTTACAAACCCTAAAATATAGTCTTTTTTTTTAATATTATTATTTATATCTTCTTCCTAGTACTAAGAGTTGGGCAGTGGCACAACTCAATTGAGAAGTAACATAACTCCAAAAGTACACCAAAAATGATTTAAATGGAATCAAATTTGACAAATTAAGGTTTCAAATAGGCCTCAAATTATTTGATCATTAAATGTGTTTTTTTTTTTTCCCGGCCACAGTTGTTTTTCTTATATATAACTTTTTTTTTTATTATTATCAGGAACAATATATCTGGTGTAACTTTTATTTGATCTTTCATAATCAATGTTATAGATTTTTTTTTTCCTTCTCTCGAAAGGTTTATGAAAACCAACTACTTACATAGAGTAATATGTAGATTGTAGATTGTAGATTGTCAATTAAATTATAGAAAGAATTTTCATAAGCTTTGAAGATTTATTTGAGTATCAACTGTCTTCTTTCCTAAGAAGTTGTACTTAGAAAAACTAGGATGGTTGCCTTGGTTATATTTTTACATCTTATTTGTCATTTATGTTATTTTGAGTTTCTACATTTTGACATATTATTTATAGCACAAAATATCAAATTCAAATTACTAGCTTTTTTTTGGATTTTATATGTTAAAATTAAAATAAAAAATAAAAAATAATAATGAGTAGTTTTAAAATAAAATGAAGTGTCTTTATAAATTTTATTTTTTTAAAATGGAGTGTTTAAAATAGAAGTGTCAAAAGATAAAAAGGATACTTTTGGAATAAAGGGAAGTGTTTATAGATTTTTTTTTTTTTTTTTTAAATTTAAATTTTTAGAATGAAGTGTTCTTAGAAAAGAAGTGTCAAAAAGAAAAAATTGGATTGTCAAAAGAAGTTCTATTAGACTTTAGTTGACCAATATTTTTTTTTTTATAAAAAAAAAACAGTAGAATTTTTAAAAAAGTTTCAAAAAAAAGAAAATAAGTTTTAAGAAACTGATTTTTTTTCTCAACAAAAAAATAAAATAAAACTGGTCCCTATTTTTTTTACATAAGAAAGTTTTATTTTTTATTTTTTTTTATTTTTATTTCCACAAAAAGAAATCAAATTTAAAAACTTAAAACATTTTTTTTTTTTAAAGAAGAATAGGAAAAAAAAAAAAAAAAGGATCTCCACCTTGTTACAAAAAAAAAAATGATTTTTTTTTTTCATTTTTTTAGTTTGTTTTTAGTTTTTTTTTTATTCAATTTCTACCGTCCATCTCTGAGATGGAAGGTGGAGATCCATTTATCTATTTTTTTTTCTTTACTTTTTAAAATTATGTTTTATTTCTTTTAGTGGACATCCATCAATTTATTTATTATTATTATTATTTTTTTTTATCAAGTATGGAAAAAACTATTTAACTAGAGGGCAAATTCATCTTTACACTCATCAATCCATTTATCAGGGGTAAAAAGGACTTTTACTTGATTTTGTAACGGTTAGCCGTTAGTTTGACTATATAACTTTAGAATTGAAATGAGCTATTTTTATTTATATAGAGATCAGTTTGATAAAAAATCAAATAACAAGTAAAAATCTGATGTTTCCCAATTACATAGGGACTAAATTGTAAAAACCCCTAGAATAAACATAATCATTATGTGATTTAGGATAATTATATATAAATTAGCACTAACCATTAAGAATCTTTTTTAAAAAGAAAAATTATTACAAGGATTTGGGGTGGAGAACAGACTCAAACCCACAATCTCATGATGTAAA
Organism: Acer saccharum; assembly: GCA_030490815.1. Lineage (NCBI taxonomy): Eukaryota > Viridiplantae > Streptophyta > Magnoliopsida > Sapindales > Sapindaceae > Acer > Acer saccharum. Next base: position 36,939,684 of record CM059870.1, read on the forward strand.
TGTGAGGGGTAAATCACTATGTCAACCTCATCTTATCTACTTACTGATTGCCATTAAGAACTTGAATATAGAATTAGGAGAGAAGACCATCTCACTTTCCTCAGTCCAATACTCCATTAGAGTAATAGACTCATTTGTTTTTACTTTTAGTTTTTAGTTTTTGATTTATTTATTTATTTATTTATTTATTTGTATTCCATTGTAAGAAAATAAGGCACAAAAGATATTGTTTTTGTTTGTAAGGCAATGTTTTTTTTTTTTTTTTTTTAATGAGTACACATATTGTCATATTGACACCCAAAAACGTAATTTTAACACCTATTTTATATATACATTAACATTTTTTTTTTAAGAATACAGTAACTATTAAAAAAAAAAATCATTTTTATTACGGTATAAGCACTTAATAGATATTTGGATAATGCAAATTCAATTGTCGGATTAAAAAAAAATAAAAATACTAAATTGATAAAAAATAATAATAATAATTGGGCTATTTTTTTCATCACGTGCTCACATTTATTTCGGGAAGGAATGAAATTTTCAAACAAATCCATATCCTCCATCGTGTACTTGTGTTGATGTTTGTACCGATCTAAAAAGAGCTATAAATAATAGTGGAAATGGTAGGAAATGTCACTCTTTTGAACTCATTTGGTGACTTTGTCAGTACTTTAATAAGTTAAGTTAAAGTCACCAATTATGGTGAACTACCAAAATTGCCCTTAGTTCTTCATTTATGTTATTCTGTTTATACTTTTCTCTCTCCACACTTCCAAAAAAATGAGACTTTCTCTCTCCACTTTCTCTCTCCACAGCGACTCTGTTTGTTTATCGAAATAAAAATTCAAGGTTGGATCGACTTTCTTCTTCAACTTATAAAACGTTTGGACGTGCTTCAGTACAAGAAGGTAATATTTCTGGCAAATACTTCTGTTAATTTGTTCACATTTTCATTTGTTTATATAGAAAACTGTAATATCTTTTGTTGGATCTTCGAGACTTTTGTTGCCTTGACCGAGCCTTTTCTTGCCTTCATCGAGCCTTTTCCTTTTTTTGAAATGAATAAGTATGGAGCCTTTTGTACAAATTTCCGAGCCTTTTAATGCCTTGACCGAGCCTTTTCCGAGCCTTTTATTGCCTTCATCGAGCCTTTTCCACTTTTTGAAATGAATAAGTATGGAGCCTTTCGTACAAATTTTCGAGCCTTTTCTTGCCTTGACCGAGCATTTTCCGAGCCTTTTCTTGCCTTCATCGAGCCTTTTCCTTTTTTTGAAATGACTAAGTATGGAGCCTTGTCTACAAATTTCCGAGCCTTTTCTTGCCTTGACCGAGCCTTTTCCGAGCCTTTTCTTGCCTTCATCGAGCCTTTTCCTTTTTTTGAAATGAATAAGTATGGAGCCTTGTCTACAAATTTTCGAGCCTTGACCGAGCCTTTTCCGAGCCTTTTCTTGCCTTCATCGAGCCTTTTCCTTTTTTTGAAATGAATAAGTATGGAGCCTTGTCTACAAATTTCTGAGCCTTTTCTTGCCTTTTCCGAGCCTTTTCCAAGCCTTTTTTGGCCTTGACCGAGCCTTTTAGAGAAATGTTCGAGACTTTTGAAGTCTTCTCCGAGCCTTTTCAATATCCTCACCCGAGCCTTTGTAAATATAAGATGTGAAAATATTTTTTAGTCCTGTGTTTTTATTAATTGTTAGTGATGAATAATTTGACAGCATCATGAATCGGGTTAGGATTGTAATATCTTACAACGGTCGATGGGAGCAGTTTCCCGACGGAAGTCAGAGGTTTATTGGATCCGATAACCGGGGAATGTATGTGTCAAAGAATATGACTTACGAAGAATTGTTAGCGATCGTGCATACCATAGTGAAATACGATGAAAACAAATTCACTGTTGATTTGTCATCAGTATCAATCATTCCTGGCAGTACATGTCGCACATTTATAAGGAATGATGACGATGTCCAGTTTATGCTGGGGGAAGATCGAGTGATCCCTCAAGTATGTGTCAGTGTAACTGAGAGGACAGTTGGAGATATGATAGGGAATGATATTCCTCGTCCTGAAAATACCCAACAGTTTGGATCCTTTAGCGGTAGCAACCAAGGGTTCACCCAAAGGAGTGCCACCGAAGGTGGGGAAAACATGTGCGGTGTCCCACCGGTAACGGTCAATCATACAGATCTAGTTGAACCTCAAATTGTTGATGTGTTTGGGTGTCGAATTGAGCAGTACAATGAGCAGTACAATAAGCATTACAATGAGCAGAACAATCACCCGAACCATGACGTGGATAATGATGCAAATAATGAACAGGTTGATGATATGCAAAATGTGGATGAAGAGCCTGAACAAATTCAAACACATGGTAGACGTGTACAAGGAGTTAGTTGCACTGCACCAGATATGGCTGGGACTTCCGAGGTCCGGTATAACGTAATAGCATCTGATTCTGATAATGTGACAACGTGGGTTATTTCCGGAGCAGATGCATACTCGTTTGGTACTGGTACAAGCAGCACCTTTGCAGTGCAAGAACCTAGAACCATGATTTATAAAGGTCAATTTTTTCCGAGTAAAAAAGATTTGAAAAGGCTAGTTAGCCATTTTTCAATGCGGTAGAACTTTGAATGGAAGGTGAAAAGGTCGAATAAAACAACTTTACATCTGGTCTGCATCATTGACGAATGTACGTGGAAATTAAGAGCGGTGAGAAGAGATGAAGGGACTTACTTTCAAGTCAGAAGTTTTGTCAATGAACACAGTTGTCCGTTGGAGGAGATTCACCGTCGGCACCGACAAGCTAGTGCAGTCACAATCGGAGAAGTCGTTGCCCCTAGACTTCAGCAACATGATGGACGTCTCATGCGTCCCAAGGACATAATTGCCGATATGAAAACAATATATGGCATCCAAATCATGTACAGTAAAGCACATGATGCCTTGCAATATGCATTGTCATTGAGCTATGGAACGCATGAAGAAACTTTCCAACTGCTGCCATCTTTTGCATACATTCTCGAACAGTAAAATCCTGGCACAATCACGGACTTACAGTGCGCAGACGATGGTAAATTCCTTTACTTTTTCATGTCGTTATGGTCCTCAATTAGAGGTTTTCGGAGGTGTATACGTCCTGTGATTGCAGTTGATGGTACACATTTGAAGGGAAGATTCAGGGGTACAATGTTTGTTGCAACTGCACAAGATGGAAACGAACAGGTGTATCCAATTGCTTTTGGGTACAGTGACTCAGAAAACAACGATTCATGGGAGTGGTTTTTGGAATGCTTGAGGGGGGCCCTTGGTCATATAGATGATCTGGTTTTCATTTCCGATCGCCATGCAAGCATTGAAGCAGGGATTTCTAAAGTGTTCCCTTATGCAACCCATACCATATGTTGCTGGCAATTTGGTGAAAATATGAAGAAGCGATTCCACAGAAAGGATGTTACCGACATAATGGATAGTGCTGCTAGGTCGTACAGTGAAATCCAATACGATCGCCACATGGAGGAGTTACGTAAGCTGCACAAGGGTGCATATGATTATGCCATTGATGCCGGTCCACACAAGTGGTCCCGCGTTCACTGTCCCCAAAGAAGGTACAGGTTGATGACCACAAATGTTGCAAAGTGCATAAACTCATGCTTAAAATTCGCACGGCAACTGCCACTAATGACACTGGCAGAGTTCATTAGGAATATGCTACAGAAGTGGTTTCACGATCGTCATACAGCTGCACAGTCTATGCGTCATCGATTGACCGACGCAGCACATGGGGTGATCCAGAAACGGGTCGAGAAATGCAATTATATGACCGTAAATGCAGTTGACTGGAACATATTCTCCGTCAAACACAAGGGAAAACAGTGGACGGTTAACTTAGCCCGGAAGACTTGCACGTGCAACAAATTCCAAATGGACTTTTTACCTTGTTCACACGCACTCGCAGCGGCAAGGTACATGACAAGTTACATTTAACGCTTTTCTATAACCAAACGTGAGTCTCACTGTTTTCATTGTTGCAGGGAGCGGAACTTGGATTTCACATCTCTGTGTGCAGACTACTACAAGAGGGAGACACTTATTGATGCATACTCGGTTCCTATTATGCCTGTTGGCCATCCTTCTTCATGGGTGGTTCCATCCGATATCGCAGCGCGGGTGGTTTTAAATCCAAAGACGAAGAGACAATCAGGTCGCCCCATGGAGGGTCGACACGTATCGTCTTCAGAGAGGACAACCACACAGTTGTGTAGAAGATGTGGACAACCAGGACATAATAGCAAGCGGTGTTCAAATCCGCCTATGGTTAATGAAGGTCCCAGGACAATTGTCCCCGATGATTACCGTCGCAAGTGTAGCATCTGTCACACAATAGGACACAACAAACAAACATGCCCTCAGAAGGACACGCCAGTGGAATGAATGGAGCCGTACAAGAGGAAGACGATCAAACATAACAAGGCAGTACAAGAGGAAGACGAATTGCCACCAGAAAAGCTTGTGATTGAGAAATATGTCTCCAACATGATGTCTTCCAACATCGTTCAGATTTTGGGAAACATGATCGATACAATTGTTTTATGAGACCCGCATATGTATAAGTAATATGATTGATTTTATGTTGGAGAAAAGCTTGCGATTGCTAATGTGTTCCAACATCGTTTAGACTTGTCGAACCATGCTCGATACAATTGTGTTATGAGACCCTTGGTTCTTATGCTTTTATGTATAAGTAATATGATTGATTTTATGTTGGAGAAAAGCTTACGATTGCTAATGTGTTCCAACATCGTTTAGACTTATCGAACCATGCTCGATACAATTGTGTTATGGTTTTATGTTGAATACTTTTTTATTTTTATTTTTTTTTCTGAAATTGATTTGAATTTAGTTGTTTGTGTTGTGTAATGTCATACTGGATCCTTTGTTAATTGCAAACACTTAAAAAAAAAAAAAAAAAAATTTCATTACTGAAATGTTATGTACATAAACTAAATCACTATCTCGAAGACCAGTCCTTCGAGTTGTAAAAAACCTCCACAGCCATCTTCTCTCAAATGGTGGTCATATCAGTTTTCGACCAGTCAAAAGTATCTCTGTTCGCCGCCAGATACTCTGTCAATTTTAAAGTATGAGCACCACAGTTACCCCTACAATTCACCACATGAACAACCGTTAGAATGGAATTATATGAAAACGGATTTGGATAAAATCAGATCTTGAAACAGTCATACCCTGTGTCCTGTTGTGGCACACGGTCTGCAGACACATAATAAAAAGTGAATGCCCTAGTAGTCTTTGAGTATGTCTTATCGCCCCTCCGTTTGCGATTGTGAAAGTTCACCGCATGCAGCATCGAGGGTACAAAATACCGTAAGCACGCGAGCTGCATTTTCCTGTGGCTGAATGGCACCTCCTGTCTGTACGGGTCAAAAAGGTAGATATTCCCTGCTGTGAGGTCGATGCTGGCCAGGGCCCAATGCGTACGTCCAAGGTTGCACGGAATCAGAACCTGCAGGTGTTTCAACAATGTGCAATCAGTGTGACATTTATTTTTCATAACTTTAATGGAAAACATGTAAAATAAACACTTACGGAGTCAACATTGTGCCATGGTAAGTTTCCTAGCGGGAGCAGCCCATGTACCACCGTAAGGTCTTCTTCGGACCACTTCTGCTTCTGTGAAGACCAACCTGTACGGGGTCTATCAGACCCACTTCCCATCTTCCTGTCCCAGTAGTTACATAACCATGACTGTACAAAAACGTTAGGTTATAGATGTATGAAACACATCAATGCACAAGCAAATACCGTACAATTTAAACACTTACATAAAACTGTGAATCCAGTATGTTGATCCTCGGACCGTAGACAGTGGGAAATGCTCGCTGACGCTTCCGCAGAATCTTCAAGTACGCGTCAATGTGCTGAAAGTTTGAACATTTTCATTTGTTAGGATTGTACAATTCTTGTAACAACATATACATATATTACAGTTATGAACATACCGTATCCTCCAACTCCATAAAGTTGCTTTGAAACCGGTGGAACCAAAGGACATCGACTGGCAAGTGTAGATCAACATCACGCCTGCATAATTGTTGAAGAAGTTAGATAACCAAGTCAAGTCAGTTTTACTAAGCTGTTTCAAAAAAAATGCAGAGATTGTAATATCTACGATTATACTTACAATTCCCCCGTCAAGTTCCTCTTGTACGCTTGGTACGCCGCTAGGTGATCAGGATCTATCAGTTCGTGGGGCGCCCATACATGTGGTGGCTGTGGCATAGTCCTTGCCCTCTTCGGCCGACAGGGGTCAGTGTATGGGCTCCGCTCCTGCCAACCTGGTCTGCGAACCTGATCCTGACGCTGAAGGGTGGGGGACTCCGATCCAAACCATGGGGATCCACCGAACGTCTGCTCTGTATAGAAGGACTCCATCCTCGTTTGCTGCCAGCATGGGTGCTCTGTATGGAGGAACTCCGTCCTCATCGATCGCCTGCAGGCGTGCTCTGTATGGAGGAACTTTGTCCTCGTGGATCGCCTGCAGGGGTGCTCTGTATGGAGGGACTCTGTCCTCGTGGATCCCCTGCAGGGGTGCTCTGTATAGAGGGACTCTGGAATCGTGGATCGCCTGCAAGCCCTACTGGGATAGATCCGATGGGTGCAGTAGGACGGAGGAACTCTATCCCCGTGGAATGAATGGAGGGATGCGCTGCACTAGGATGATCCAGAGGGGTGCGCAGTATGAAGGCACTCTGTCCCAAGTCCTGGGGATGAAGAACAGGGTCTGGTAATACCTTATGCGGTACCTGCTCTATCTCCATATGTGCTGTCTCAATGTCATCAGTACCACCAGTAACCTCCTCTCTTGGTGGCACACCTAGCCCCTGCTGATCAGACACTGTCTGCGTACTAGGGTGCAGCTGACGCCCACTCTGTAAGTCTGCTCCGTCCTAATGACTACCAGTCCAGTCTCTATCACTGAAGCGTTGGTCTTGGTCATCAATCGACGGGTCATCAACTGGTGGGTCATCAGACCGTCTGCCTTCAGTAGGTGTCTGCGCCGTCGAACCCTGAAGACCCCGAATCAAATCCAGCAACTTCTGATGCTGTTGATCTCGCTTTTTTTCATTCCTTTGCACTTCGTCCCGTAACTCTTGAAACGCATCCAGCAGTTCAGTATACCTACGGTCCTGAAATGAAAAAAAATAAACACGTTGTGAGTACTAAAAGTTTCCAATTGCTTTCAAATTCAATGCTGCGGTGCAACTACTTTTACGTACCTCTGGATGCCCTCCGACGCCTCGTCGTGAGTGACCTTCAGGTCGAGGCTCTGTGGGGAACACAAATCGAACCCGCCTATGCCTCACGGGACTCCTACTGCGACCCTCCACGTCAGAACTATCTGTATCATTGGGTCTCGAATGCGGATACTCAGTATCACTGGGTCTCGAATACGGACCCTCAGTATCATTGGGTTCGGCAGTCGTACGGTGTTTGGCATCCGCATCATACAGACTGCCTCCCTCCTCAATGCCCTCATAGTACCGTTCAGCCAGCTCTACCGGTGTCGGCACCAATTTCACCCTCGCAAACATCTGAAATCAATGTTAGACCATTTGTAATCGCATACATACTATTAACTATTAACGTTAACATAACAGATACTTACCCGTTCAATGAAAATGGAATCTAACTTATCCCCCCTCGGTCGCTGACTCAACTCCCATTTTAGAATACGGGGGGATAGCTCGATTTCCCTACGGGTCCCACAATCTTCGATAGCAAGATCGGGGATAACCTCAAAAGCAAATATCTGCGTAATAGATAAGTACAATAATAATCAAACACATCAATCATATGAAAATAAAAAATACAATTAAAGTATGGAATCAAATTCTAAATTCTTACCAATAGTGCATAAGTACAACCATATATGTTGTACGTCTCCATCTTGTGCACTTCAATGCCCTTTTCTCGCTGTCTTTTTTCGAACCGTTCCCAACGACCATCCAATACATGCTTGAACCCAGAAATAGATCGCCTATACACATGCGCACCCCACGGGAATGCATCAAAAGCGTCCAAGTTCTCGATTAGGCGAAACTGCCATAATGGGACTTTCTCTCTCTCGTCCAAACCCATTAGTATCCAGTTAAGCATATACAGTAAGCATAGCTTAACCGCATCGCACTGCTCAGCAAAACCACCGGTCCGTACAACGGCTCTCAGCTCTCCAAACTCGACCTCATCTCGACCCTCAAAGTACCGCTGGTGTATGCCATTCGGTACCACATCATAGGTCGACGTGTCGGGAAGTTGTCCAAACTTCAATCCGGTGATCAGACAGAACTCAACCTTCGAGAACCGGACCGAATGCTTTCCTAAAAGAAATCTCATCTCATCTTCCGGCCCGTCGTGATGCAACTCACGAATAAGCAATTGATGGACAATGCCAGCTGAAAACTTCATGTTGTGCTGCATCCGAAGGAAATGTCCAAAACACGACTCAGTGTACCGACGTCATTCTTCGACCGCAAGATCTTCAGGTACACTGTTAAGTGCATTTTCGATATCTCTAAGGTGACCGAAATGGTCATGCCGAGTTATTTTCCCCGGGTACCTTTCTTCCGCTGGAGTTTTCAGAAGATCTTTCAGTGGATTCCTCATCTGCATATTCACACAAAAAAAAAAAAAATTTAAAACAAATTAATATATATAACTTCATGAAAAGGCTCGGACACTGCAAAAATAAAAGTCACGGAGACTTTAAGAAAAGGCTCGAAGTGAGGTTCAAAAGTCTCGGAGACTTAATGCAAAGGCTCGGAGACTTTATAAAAAGGCTCGGAGACTTCATGCAAAGGCTCGGAGACTTTATAAAAAGGCTCGGAGATTCAAATTACAAAAACCTACATCATAGAATTAAAAGGCTCGATTGAAGGTTTAAAAGGCTCGGAAAAGGCTCGGATGAAGGTTTAAAAGGCTCGAGATTCAAATTTCAAAAACCTACATCATATTCTTTAAAAGGCTGGGTAGAAGGTTTAAAAGGCTCGGAGAAGGCTCGGAGAAAGTTTTAAAAGGCTCGGAAATGAAAAATTGCACAAAACATAATCACATTAATTAAAAGGCTCGGGTGAAGGTTTAAAAGGCTCGGAAAAGGCTCGGAGAAAGGTTTAAAAGGCTCGGAAATGAAAAATTACAGAAAACCTAGTCACATTACTTAAAAGGCTCGGATGAAGGTTGAAAAGGATCGGAAAAGGCTCGAACGAAGGTTTAAAAGGCTCGGAAAAGGCTCGGATGAAGGTTTAAAAGGCTCGGAGAATGTTCTATTCATCGTCTTCAACAAAATTTTTACAGAACTTTAAACCCTAATCAAACAAACCTAATGAACAATAAATCAAACCTAATCTATATGTCTAACCAAACACCAAACATCAAACGCAAATCAAATTAACAACAAAACGCGTGAGAGAGAAAGTTCAACTCACCACTGGACGCTTGGAGTCGAGAGGGGTACTGTAGCACCACCGCCGGTGATTCGCCGTCGCTTTTTTGGCCGGATTTCTTGCGCCGATAACTTCTCGTCTCTTCTGTTCTCTCTCTCCCTCAAGTTTTTTCTCTCACGTTTCAAAACACACAAACAGACAAAAATGGGGGTATTTTTGTCTGGTCACCAAAATTGGTGCCTTTTAAACTTACATTATTAAAGTAGTGCTATTCTTACAAAAAACCCTCCAAATAGTGACATTTAAATTTCGAACCCATAAATAATATATATATATATTGTGTTTAAAGTAAGAGAATATAAAAGAAATAAATCTCAACTATTAATTATAAATAACACTGGATCAATTGAGGTTAGTATAAAGATCAACTCAGTTTAGTAGAGCAGGTTTTGCTCTTTGAAGTAACAATGTCATTATCACTCATTGCGACCTAAAATGGAAATGCAATCAGGAAGCTAATTTCTAAGACCAAAGCAAATACTACAAAGTTTACTAAAATAAAATTGCCAGAGAATCAAAATAGTATCATGTATTCCAATTCCAAATGCGCTTGAGTTTAGTTCCCACACCATCTGTGAATCACCTGTTCACAAGAATTAGATCAGATCAGCAAACTAATACAACCCAAAATCATCCACAAGTCAGGATGCTTGAAACAACAAGATATTTCCAGTAACTAGCTAGCAATAACCACAATGTGAATAGAATCAGAAACAATTGTTTGTTCTCTTCTACTTCTAATTGCATGTCATGGACATAACAAATAGGTGTCTTTCATGAGGTTGTGCATTCGAGTATGCCCCTTTCCTAAATTCCGAATTATTGTAATACTTAAAATTAAAAAAAAAAAAATGTCTTTCATTTCCATAATGGATATATATTCTTTGCAGGTTTTTTTTTTTTTTTTTTTTTTTTGATATTATCTATCCACTTATCTAGACAATGTATTTTTGTAAATCTTTTTGTTATTGGTAGAATTTGAGCCGCTGACTTGGGAGTCATTTATCCAAACCCGAAGCTCGTCAATTTATCAATTGAGCTGTGCCCTTGTGGGCTATATTCTTTGCAAGTTGAACTAGAAGGAAAAGCAGAAAATAAGATATAAAAACAGTGGTTCAAGCTTAATATTTACATGACAGGGTTGTCACGAAGGGAATACTGATCCCCTACTATAAGGTTAAAGGAGGTTGATTAATGATTTAAATGACACGATAACCCACGAGTCAAATTTTATCATGTCTTGGTGGTTGGAGACACGAAATGAAAATTGGCCACCATTTCAAATTACACTGTTATAATATATAGTTTCATATTTGCTCATAATTAAATCGTCAAGTGTGAGGAAACCCTTTTCTTAGAGTAAGAATTGTTTTTTTCGAGCATTTCTTGTTAAGTTAATCTCGCTAGGTTTTGACAGAGCTTTGATCTACAATGTGTCCACTAAAAAATTGGTTATAATGACCTAAAAAACACTTCATCTTTTAGCACATATGGTAGTGTACTTCTCTTCCACGTTAGTGCTGAGGGGTTCGAGTCTCACTATGCACATTTTACAAGTATGTGTAAGGATTTTTCTTCAGGTTTATTGGAGTAATATCCGGATCGCACATGTATTATCTTGTCTTGACGATTTTCCTATCCTGTTATAATAGTTGTAATATTTCGAAATATATATATATACAAAGAATGCTATAAAACAGAACAGACAATCAAACATTGGAGTTGATAGTGAGAAACTACATGAGATGGCCCAGACCCAATAGGCAAGCTCCGTGGACACAAATATTCCAACCCGAAAAGGGGCCCAGATAATATCGGGTGCCCATATCCCAAAAGCCAACCCAATAAATGAAAGAAATGAGGAGCATAGGAAACCTGAATAGAAAATTAGAAAACAAGGCATGGGAAATCGAAGCCAGGCACGTGCCGCCACGTCTTCACTCAAAGTATTGATGACACTGCTCACTGCTGACATCACATGCATTGGGCCAGACCACCATTTGTTTTAACCCTCTCCACTATTTACCCATTTACCCTCTCTCTTTTTTCCTTTGCTTCCTTTCTCAGCCCCTTCCTTTTTCTCATATTCCAAGCTTGCCCGGCTTCAATTTGATGACAAAATACAAATTATTTAACCATGTATTACGCTGCACATTAAAGATTTATATATCCCTTTTTTTTTTTTAATATATTGAACATAATTTTTCTATTTTAAAAGACTTTTTTTAACTCATATATTCATTTTTAGGACAATTGCAATCTAGTATGAGTCTCTTACATTTTTCAATGTTTATACATGACGATGATATATGCATTGTTATCACTTTATAAATAATACTAGTTTTTCTTGTCATGACAAATGTCGTTTTGTATATATTTTTCCAATGATATTAACTGAGAACTCATATTATTAGAGAGTAGCACAAGGATGAATTCTGTTAGACAGTTCTAATCAGGGCCGTCTCCAGACATTTTGGGCCCGAGCGATTTTATGATATTAATAAAAATCGGGGTCCTATATAATACCCCCATTATAAAAGGTTTGGAATTGGGTCATGTTTAAACATAAAATATATTAGGTTTTAAGGCTCCAAAGAAGAAGAAATAAATTAGGCCAGTTGGGGGCCCTAGTAAAATGTTGGGTTTACTACCCCCATGAGCCGGCCTTGGTTCTAATATTTTCTAGATGATCTATCGGTTACATGGCATTACCGCCTAAAGTGCCATGTGGCATAATTGTATTCGTTGATTTGATTATTGATTTATTATTCTAATTTCCGTTGGGATCTAATTATACCATCACTAGCTCTGAACAAAATTTCTATATATGATTTCTTATACGTATGTTAAGGCCGGTGCAGATACATTTTGGCATTGGCAGCGCACGTGATAAAGGGGTAATATAGTAAATGGGAAACATCGAAGGCATACCGAACGTGGACAATTTAGACATTCCACATACGAAGCCTAAAACAGGACAAATGTATTGACGTTATAAAACAAGGCATTATTCTAAAAGAAAAGAAAAGAAAAAAAAAATCATACAACAGAGCATAAGATAACCACCACCGGCCCAGTCGATGTCAAATGCACATATGCACATGCATTCTCCTCGCTCAGAGCGCTCTCTCTGCACAAGCACAATAATTGCGTGTCGCTCAAGCCACTAGTCCCTTCCTCTCTCTCTCACTCCCAGTCCCAATAACAACAGCAACAACCACCACACCATTTTTGTTTTCTCTCTTTTCCGTTACTCTTCCCTCTTTCAATATGGTGTTTCTACGAAACCCAATCAATAACAATGAACCGGAAATCTCTTACGGCGACACTATTGACTCCTCCGAAACGCCGCGTTTCAGTGATGACCTGGACTCCACTTGCTCTACGCCGTACGTCAGTGCACCTTCGAGTCCCGGTCGTGGACCGAGTTCTGGTACTACCGGTTACTTCTTCAGTGCACCAGCGAGTCCCATGCATTACGTCTTGTCATCGGCTCCTTCCGCTGCGTACCGTCCCTCAGAGTCATCCTTCTTGTCGACTCAATCTGACTACGAGTTTGAGTTCTCGTCTCGTTTTTCGAGTAACAGTCCTGTGACCGTTGGATCAATGAGCTCTGCTGATGAGCTGTTCTTGAACGGTCAGATTAGGCCCATGAAGCTTTCTTCTCACTTGCAGCGACCTCAGATCTTGGCTCCTCTTATAGATCTGGACGTTGAAGATGACGACGACGAAGAGTCGACGAAACGCCAAGAGTCTGTGAAAAGAGGGAGAGATCTGAAGCTACGAAGTAGATCTCTTCACAGGAAGGCTAGATCGCTGTCTCCGTTAAGAAACCAGGAGTTTAACTGGCATGAAGAGGACATCAACCCCGACAGAGAGGTTGCTGAAAACATTATAGAGTTGCAAGATTACGTTGAGAGAAAACAGAGCGAAGCTGTTTCGAGTGAAACGACACCGTCGTGTTCTGCTTCTTCTTCGAGGTCTTCGTCTTCCGGTAGGAACTCGAAGAAATGGATATTCTTGAAAGACCTTTTGTATAGAAGCAAAAGCGAAGGTAGAGGAAATGCAAAGGAAAAGTTCTGGTCATCCATATCTTTCTCTACTTCGAAAGACAAGAAACTCGCCTCTCCTTCTCTAACAGTCTCTAAAGAAGAAAACCCTGTCGAAACTCAAGAGAAGGAGAAGCAGAAGCAGAAGCAGAAACAGAAACACAAGCGAAACGAACAAGGTTCCGGCAGAAAAACTGTTACTGGGAAATTCTCAAACGGAATAGCGAAACGCAGGGTCCCACCGTCACCTCACGAGTTACATTACACGACGAACAGAGCACAAGCTGAGGAGATGAAGAAGAGGACTTATTTGCCATACAGAGAGGGCCTGTTTGGTTGCTTAGGATTCAGTTCAAAAGGATACGGTGCACTTAACGGACTAGCCAGGTCTTTGAACCCAGTTTCTTCCAGGTAGAAATGAAACTAATTAATAAAGAAGATATGCCAGTTCTATTTTTTGTATAGATTTTGGCTTTTTAAGATTATTCAAATTATGATATACTGTTGTTGTGTATCTCCTGTATTAATTCTAAGATAGCTGAATCTTTTTTTTTTTTTTTTTTTTTTTTTTTGTATAGTAAAGAGAAGCTATATGTTTGAATCACTGTCTAGTGATTTTGCTTCTTCATCAGCTCTTGAATTGATTGGGGTTTGATCTGATCTACATTTGCCTTGAAACATAGGCTTTATTTTACCGGAAAATTTCCTTGATTTTCAATGTTTAGTTTAAGTATTGGATATCTATGTATAGATGTCACTATCTAGTTTCTATATTGAGATTGTGTTGTGATTCGGCTTTGAGTGCTTCATTTAATTATTTTCCTTTAAAGTCAAGAGCCCTGAGAACCCCATGTGATCGTTTTAATGCCAATCTTTTTGTGGCTGCTGTGCCATGATGTATGTTCTTACTAACAACACGCTATGGTTACTTTTTACATATTTGGGGATCTATTTGGTGATTCCTGCAAAATAGTAGTTGCATCTCTGGTTCGGGGAATTTGTCTTTACGTCTTTATTTGATTGTGGAATGGATCTTTTCTTTACATTATTGGGGGCTCTACTTGGTTGATGATTTATTTGGGATTATGATCTCTCCGATGAGTGAGTGAACCCAAAATTTGCAAAATTATGGAGTTAAACAGGATCTCTTTATTAGGAGCCCCCTTAAATTGTCCATTGCTTGAAATTAGCTGACCCACACGTGGGATGTTTATGTTAGGTGAGCTGTAAGCATCCCAATATTTATCAATCATCCATATCAAGTATTTTGATTGTGTGTAACCTGAATAGACCCACATGGGCGACTAAGTGTCCTGTTAGGTATAGGTCTGACCCACCCTTGAATGGCTTTCTATGTGACCTTTTTGGTCGTTTCTTGCCACAAACTTTCCGTTTGCATGTATTATTGTTTGGTGGTGGATCATGGATGATTGTTTTCGTTTAGGACCAGAAATTCTTCAGATATTTTGCTGCTTGGTTTGGACTTTGGAGTTCCAATCCGATTTTTTTTTAATTTTTATGGTCCCGGTTAGCATAGTATAGTTGGAGGACATACAACACAAGTACATCACAAAGGATTTAATAGACTACTCGTGACCGTGTCTATTAATTTATAGATTTTGGGCTGTGTGAAGAGGTAGGTAAAACATAGCCATAGCTTTGTTGTTGGATATATTGAAGAAGGGGAGTTGAAAGTAAGTTAATGAAAAACTGCTTTCAATTAGAGAGATATTCAAGGAATCTTGATGGGGGTAGGTCCCACGTCTTGGCTTGTGATGAGTTATAAGTTTTGATTCTCTTGCACCCAAAAGGCCAACACTCAACTCTGAATCCGGCGGCAAGAGTTGCACACTTCTAGTCACTTTTGTACACCATTAACACTAAAACATTTAATTGACAGTGAGCGAATTGACAGTGTCGCTCATGTAAATGTAAATAGTTTTGTAGTCGTCCAACTGTCCTGTTTTGTTGCATATATATATATAGCCTGCCAGCTAGAAATTGCCCATGCATTGTGTGCCCTCTTTCATATTTGGGCAAAATTGTGCTCAAAATGAATAGGGGTTGCTATCATTATTACAATTTACAATCAAGTAAATCTGTAATTCTGCTAACAAGTTGTTGATTGTAAAAACTTGCATGTGAAAAACAAGTCAAGTTGTTTCAGTTGCTAATATATATACACGCAGAAAACAACGAAACCTTGGCAATGGCATATGAAAGAAAAAGAAAGCTGAACCGACGTTATCTTGTGGATAAGATAGAGGCTATGTCCACAAAGTAACAATTAATCTTTCCATTTTGGGGGGGCTCCATGAAGATGCTAAAAAAAAAAAAAATCTTATTATGATGTAGAATTGTTGAAATGGTGATGCTATCACACACCACACCAGATCTAAAAAAACACATGAAAACGTAATGGAATCTGTGTTTGTGAAATTGAAGGATTCGTCGGAACCTAAGAAGACAAATGAGTAGTATTACAAGTACATTGTTTAATCAAACCCCATCACTTTTTTTCTTTTTTTATAAATATTTTTTTTATAATTAATATTAAATGGATTATTCTTGGCATCTCATTGAGATTGACATGTCTTCTGTGCTCCTTCCACTCCTTTTCCCATGCTTTAGGTAACCTCTTTTGTCTTCTTTTCTCAATTTAGGGTAAAAGTAGAAACCAATTCCACTTTTATAGAGCCAAGAGAGATCATGTTATCGATTTTTGTTGGAACTTGGGATGCTACAACATATTATCAAGTTTGGCTCAACTGAACTTTGTTAAGAACCTGCTTATCTTTCAAGAAGAGCTAATTAGCTATTACTTGTTCCAATATGCGTCCTTGATTATAAATATAAAGTTATATAGTAATTACATTATATAATTTGATATTAATGTAAACGAAATATATATATATATATATATATATATATATATTATAGATTAATAGGTATAAAACCTATCTAAATTAGTTGACAGGATAAGAAGCCCTTCACACCTGTACCACGGGATCGCGGGTTCAACTAGCACCTCTATAGTTTGCTCCAATTGCAAAAGTAATTAACTTTTTATCCGGAGAAAACTTTAGCATTTATCGACATTATCATCGATCCCTCTCTTGAGCCTGAAAAGGCGAGCCCAGGCCAAACAGTAGTACTGCTGTTTGCATCACTTTCTCTTTTTTCTTTCTCGTGTCTCACAAACACAACGAAACAGAAAACAAGATGTCTCTCTTTGGATTCCAAGATTAAAGATTTATTAGAAGAGACTTAATATTTATTTATTTATTTATTTTGGTTCTCTTCTTTGATTTTAATCTAATCAAATGAGATCAAAGTAATTGGAAAATGGGGTCCGAATCGAACTCGGCAACAACGTCAACATCAGTATCAACACCGTCCCCGACCGCGAAGCGAAGCAGAGATCCAGAGGATGAGGTCTATATCGACAATCTTCACTCTCACAAGCGCTATCTCAGCGAGGTTCCTCATTTCTTTCTTATGATTTTTAATTTAACTATTGCTTTATATTATAACTGTTGATTTGTTTCAAAGTTTCTTAATTTTTTTTAATTAATTGTTCTTGCCTGATCGTTTGAAGATTCGTAGACAGTTATAAAATGTATATGTTCAAAAATAAATTTGAAATCTTGTGTGCAGATAATGGCTTCCAGCTTAAATGGACTAACAGTTGGAGACCCGCTCCCAGAGAGTCTCATGGAATCTCCAGCCAGGTTTAGTAGCTATCTCAGTTAAATTCTAGTTCTATATTTGCACAATATATTGTTGTTATTTTCAGTTTTTTTCTCGTTTGGAATTTTGGCACTGCTCTTTAGATATTAAGAGTTTTTTTTTTTTTTTTTGAGCTATTACAATTGATTCGGGTTAGGGGCGGAGTGGGGCATGAATCGAATTCACGACCTCAATGGTGAAGTGTAAGGGGCATACTTCTTGGTTAATCTAACTAATTGCAAGCGCTGCACAACCGCAATGCTAGAAATTCCTATTAATTGTTGTGTTACCTTAATCGTTCTGGCAGTTGTTCTTTCATTTTTAGCAATCTTGAAACCTGGATAGGATTTCACGGATCAAGTAAATGAACCTTTTATCAGATATTATGTGGTCTGTCTTTGTCTAGGAAATATGGAAGCAAGTCTTTTTAACAATATCTTAGGAAATTGAAGTGCTTGAAAGCAATCAGAGATGATCATCAGGGTTGTAGATAATGGTTTGCTTTACAAGGAAGATACTAAACGTAAGTGTGGGTTTGATTAGCTCCGAACTTTTTCACAAAGATGTATACACATTCAATACCCAATACCCATCTTTCTCTTCATGCGACTTCGTCAAACACCTTAGACGTCCAGCATGGAGAAAATGTTTTCTGTCATTTGCCATAGTAAGAAAAGATTGAGTTGTAATGTATAGTTTAATTAGGCTGATGCTATCTCAATGTACAATCTTGCATCTTGTGTGCTCAAGATGCGGTGATCGTGTGCACCTCTTATTAAGTTCCAAGGGTTTGCAAGAATCGAGTTATGCTTCAATCCATACGAAGTTTAGTTTCCATGTACAATTAGAATTGTATATGTTTGGAACTTGGGGTTGGGTATTTGCCCAAATATCTGATTCATTTGTTCCAAGATTTCTTCTATTTTGGAGTGTTTGGTTTACCCTGACTGGAGACATGTCTCTACGTTGGTTCTTCAAGTTGAAGTCTGGGTTTAATTTAATGTGTTACTGTTGTACCATGAAGTAGCTTTCTACCTGACATACAACAGAATTCTTAGATTTGTAGGCTCTAAAATGGAAATTTTGGGTGAGTCCAATTAAGGTAATAGACTAATAGGAATTTTGAATAAGGTAAAATTATAAGATACAACGGAATTCTTAGATATTTAGGTTCTAAAATGGAAATTTTGGGCGAGTCTAGTTAAGGTAATAGGAATTTTTAAGTTGGTGAAGTTATAAGATTTGCGTAGTGTTAGTGATTTAGAGCAGTAGATGCCTTCAAAGAGAGACAAACCGAGGCAGAAAAATGGCAATCTGAATACTTGGCTTCTCAATAAAAGCTCAAGCTTCATTTGTTGTAAATGAATAAAGCCAAATCGAGTATCTTATCAAGCCAAGTTTAATGAAGCTTGGTTCCTTTTTCACCGCTAAATATAAGGCCTAATCGTTACTGATAGTGAGAGTTAGTTCAGGAGGTCTATTTCCTGAAGAATACTCATTAATGTGTAATAATGCATGACATCTCAGTAGCTACTGTACTTCTACATTTTGTATCCTTATTATTTCAAACTTGTATGTTTCTAGGGATGAAATGACGATGCAGTATTCACCAATGTCAGAAGATTCCGATGACTCTAGATTTTGTGAGGCCCCAGTAAGCACTTGCTCTTCCCAACCTGACAGCCTACCTACTAGTCCAGTTTCTCCATACAGATACCAAAGACCACTCAGTGGGTTCTCTTCTGCTCCTTCCACCAGTTCATATCCTTCACATGGCAGCACTGTCACTACTGTTGCTTCTTCCCAGCCACGTCAACGAGGCTCAGATTCTGAGGGCCGGTTCCCATCATCACCTAGTGATATATGCCATTCAGCCGACTTGAGAAGGGCTGCACTCTTAAGATCTGTGCAGATGAGAACACAACCACCTAGCTTACTATCATATGAGTTGCCATTTGGCTCATCGCAAGAACCTGTACATAATATAGAAGTTGAAGAACGGCCATGCTCATATATGAAGTCTTTAGTTGATGATGAGCGGGAGTATCAGATTGAGGATTGTTCGCCATTGCCTATGTCTGAACCTGAATATAGGCAAGAAAAACCATGCAGGGTGCTGAATATGAATATGAAAGGAGAGGAATCTCACGATTAAATGTTACCCGATATCCAATACACAAACCATTTGCTAGTCTCTTTCTGGGAATCCATAATTGTTTCAAATATCTGACTTGCCATTGCTGAACTTACATTCTGGATCTGGTTTATTGTCTCTTTGGATGCAGTCGCATGTATAAAGAAGCTTAATTGAAAGTTCTTCACGTGGAAGAGCTTGTATAGGTACAGTTATTATCTTTTGATTTTGAAGCTAACTATCCGACCCATTCTCATGATGGCATGTAAATCATTTGTTGTATAAGTTTGCCCTCTTTGTGGTTATAAAAAAAAAAAAAAAAGAGAGAGAACGTTTCATGCTGTTTGGGGGTGTATGGAATCGGTGGAGTTTAAAGATCAATGTCCTTTAATGTCTGGGATACAATATTCTCTAGTCCATTTGTTTCTTTGATTTTATCCTTTCTTGTTTTCACCGTCTCTTAATGAAGGAACTTGAGGAGCTAGTTGTTATTCTTTAGCGTAAACCGGATTTTACACTGCAATTCTGCATTGTCTACTCAAGAGTAGGGGTGGCAAAAATACCCGCCCGGCCGCCCCACCCCAAACCCGCCCTGTCCCGGTCTGTTTGGGGCGGGTTTGGGGCTAAGAAAATGGGTAACGGGGTGGGTTTGGGGCACATTTTGTGACCCAGCTGGGTTACCGGGTCGGGTTTGGGGCGCTTCATTTTGACCTGACCCGCCCCATTTGACCCGGAATATATATATATATATATATATTTAAAAAATATATTTTTTAAATATAAAAGGAAAGACAAGAAACCCTAGGTGAAAAAAAAAATTGAAAGAAAAAAATTCAAAGTCCATTGCATTCAAACCCTAGGTGAAGAGGTAATGATATAATTAATATTGTACATTAATAATGTCAATTAATTAATTTTACTAATTTTTTTTTTCTACAGATTCGTGTTTAAAAAAATCATGCTTGTTTTAAGAAGATAGAGTGATGGTGAAAATGTTGGATGGATTTTGTTATTGAAATTTTGTGTTTAAACTATTTTAGTGAAGATGTTGAATGGATTTTATTGATACCGAAAATGTTTTATGTATTTTGTATTTTTGTTTAAGTTATTTTGGGATTTGTATTTTATATTTTACCTATGAATTTAGTGTTTATTAAACTCAGTTATTGTGCTATGTTAAAATTAAATTTACTAGCAATTTTTTTTTTTTTGATGAAACGGGTCAAACGGGGCGGGTTTGGGGCATCCCTGCCCCAATTGGGGCGGGTTTGGAGCGGAAGTTTTTAACCCGGCCGGGTCATAGGTCAGGTTTGGGGCAACCTTTGAAAACCGGGCTACCGGTTTGGGGCGGCCTCGACCCGCCCCATTGCCACCCCTACTCAAGAGGTTGTTTTGTAGTCCAGATCGTTCTTGGCTGATTTCCAGGAGGCTACTGATGGCTCCTCCCGTTTCTGTACCTGTAGATGTTCGTTTTCAAGGTCCACGTGAACGTTACAAAATCAATACAGATGCGGCCTTATTTTCTCATTTGGTATGTACTGGTTTTGGGGCAGTTCTTCGCAGTAGTCATGGCTGCCTGTCTTGCTTGTTATGGAAGTTACTGAAGCTCAAGCAATTCTAAGAATAATTAAATTAATGTCGTTTTACTTAAAAGGGATGTATTTTTTCAAAATAATTTAATTATTTAACAGGATTTTGACTGAAATATAATTTTTAAAAATTTCTTCAACTTAAAATCTAGTTAATCGCAATTTTTTTTAATCTAATGCCCTATATCCCTTGTGCTTTGAATCCAATCAAATTTCAATCTCAAATCTTCTGAATCCACAAGTTCAAAATTTGGGAAGACATTATATGTTAAGTAAATTTAGGCTGACATTTTACTAAAGTAAATTTATCAAATCACTAGTGATCAAATCTATGGTCAACTGACGAGATATTAAAAAACCTGTAGAAACGTACTTTTTCTCAAAATTGAAATTTATGTAGATAGATTAGTTCCTTCAAAATCAAGTCACTATCTAGTTGTACTTCTCATCAGAACACGTGTTCTTGAGTACTGCACACATGTGCTTAATTAATATCAAGGCCTACAAATTTTTACCGCTGAAAGCTGTGGGATATGTTCTTGCTAAAATCAGATGGCAAAGTGGTGAGGAATCATGAAAATCCTGATCGCTGGATTATAAATCTTTCCCCAACCCTGTGAGACGAGTGAAACACAAAATCCAGTAAATCAAGCAAACGCGGATAGAATGTTTTTCTTGAGAGTGAATTCGTCTGCCTTTGCTGCGCTGATTGACTGCACAGATCAGAAACATAAACACATGAATACATGACCATGCTGACATATGCATATTTATGGAATTAATCACACTTTTACTATTGTTCGGATAAAACTGTAAAACTGTAACGATATAAACCTCAAAGCCAAAATCCAAATGCCAAATGTGAAGAGTTTTATATCCTCACAATAGCCCATAAAGGACCAGTAACTTTAATATCCTAAATTAAGGCATGCCTAAAAGAGAAAAATATAATAATCCTTACCTTCTCAAGCATACGCTGGAGCCGCCCAGTTTCCTTGGTGGTGTATTCAGCACCCTTCTCCATACAACTCTTGGCAACTTTCAAGTAAATCTTTCCGTGTCTAGAAACAGGAAATAAATGTGAGATATATCATCGAGGTTCAAAGGAGCTGTTGAACTTTGCTCACTATTTCAGTAATGCACAGCATATTAATATATTATAGCTGTTAACTAAAATCATGACGGGGATCATCATAAACGTTGTGATGGCATAATAGGTCATTAATTATGAATTGTAAACAACTGAATATTTGATTCATTATGGAAATAGTAAAGGAGTACCTTGCAGTTGAACCCTTAAGCTTCTCGACTTCCTGTTCTATCTTGGAGTAGACTGCCTTCTTCTCATCATTACTAGCAGCAACGAACTCTTTAACCAAGGCATCCAAACTTTCAATTATACCAGCCTATAAATAGAAAAAAAAAAAAAAAAAAAATCAGTATATTAACAGCAATAAAAAGATGAAGACAGTCATTTACAATATGAGTTACTAACTTTAGAAGTAAGCTGTCCTTTTCCATCTCGACTGGTGCCACTCTTTTCATTGATGAAAGAGACAAAATCATCCAAATCCCTGCCACCGTCATAATCTTCACCAGCTTTGTTGCTCTTGGGAAAGAATTTCAATGTAGGGTACCCACTAACTCCGTACCTGCACGTAGAGCAATGTTTGACGATCTTACTTATCCTCAATGTCAAGAAAACATTATTTGCAAAGGAGCTTATTAGTTTCTAGTTCCCACTTACTTTTCCGCCAGATCCTTATATTTGTCAGCATCCAGATTAGCAATAACCACTTCTTCTTCTGAATTAAAAGCTGTGGCCACCTTCTCATATGTCTGAGGCAACAAAACATAAGACAAAATAGATTTAAATGGTTATTAACACAAATAGTAGAGAACATTGACTTCTGAAGAAAAGGCTATCATACTTACAGGAGCAAGGCTTTTGCAATGGCCACACCTGACATAAGCACAATCCAGAAAGAAATTATAATAGGGTAGTGACACAGTGACACGTTAAGAAGGAAAGAATGAAAAAAAAACATCAATATTAAAAGAAGTAATTTCATAAGAGAAAGTGCATACTGACCATGGTGCATAAAACTCAACCAAAACGTCTTTGGTCTCATCCAAGACTAGCTCATCAAAATTATCAGAGGTTAGCACCACTACGCTGGATGGAACTGTAGCTATCTTCACATTGGTCCCTGTAAATAATTGATGTCGTCGGGAATCACTAACAATGAGTATAAAATTTAGCAAAGAAACCAAGCTCAAAAAGACATGCTAGGCTAACACAACAAAACTTCATTCAGAGGCAACAAATAAGAGCCAAACCATGCATCCTTTGACGACCATGCATCAATTATATTGCAGAAGGGAACAAGCATAGACCATTCTGATCAAACCACACGGTAGGTGCTTTCCACAAAATAGAGACATACTACACGGTCATCACTCAAAAGAAAAATACTTCTTCACATGTTTTACACTATCTAATACTAAGGAAGACTACACTTTTTGGGATAAGCATTAACAAGCCAACACAAAAGTAATTTTTTAAGTTAATATTTGTAAAACAACAAGGCAACGTTACCTCCTTCACTATTCACAAACTCGGCAAGGGATTCGGCAGTACGTGGCCCTTCATACCTATAAAGATTGAATTTGATATAATCAATCAATATAGATAGTGATAGGAAAAAAAAAAAAAGGAGGTAAGCTTTGTTGGATTGCACTCACTTTTTGGGTTCCAAAGATCCTTTTGGAAACCATTGAAGTGTTGGGTATCCTTGAACCCCGTATTTACTGCATATGCCCTTATGCTCATCACAGTCAACCTAGACCTCATTAAAAAATATGTTTAAGAACCAATGAGTTTCTAATAAATAAATCTGATAAGAAGTAAAGGTTTCAGGTTGACGGTGAGTATTTTACAACAATTGCATGAAACTAATTGTAATAGAATACAGAATATAATCATTGCTCAATAACAGGCTTAAGAAATATCATCAAACAATTACAGAAAAGGAGGAATTAAATGAGTAGTGCAATTATCTTAACAGATTTTAAAACAATAGGCACATGAAACCTTCTAAAGGAGCATATGATGAAGGACCAACACTAGAAATATAAACTAGATAGAGACTTTAGAGAGAAATAGAGAGAAACAGAGAGAATTGGGGATTCGAAACAAGAGAATTAGGGATTCGAAACAGAAAGGGGAGAAACAGAGAAGAAATAGAGATTGAAAAACTAATCAATCAATTCATTCAATTCAATTCATCAAGTCTAATTACAAAAAGGATCTGAAGGTGCCTTTTATAGCTAACAATATAAAAAGATAAACATCTAAATCATGATAAAGATAAATAAAACCTAAAGTTATCTCTGAAGGAGATAATTTATTCTCAAAGATAATAACTACTAATATCATCTAATAATGCTTATCTAATTCCCTATCAGCATACCTTTCCAATCAAGACAGACTTCGCTTTTTTAAAGCTTGCACCAAGCTTCTCATACTCTGGAGCAAGCTTTTTACAGTGCCCACACCTGTCACAGTAAGCAGAGAAAACTTCAGGAAAATTGTTTTCTACCTTTCAGCATACAGCTACCAGCAGACATGTCAAATAAAACTTTATTGAACAATCCTATCAAATAAAACTTTAGTGAAGACATGTTGAAAAGCTTTTATGACATCTTATAAACACCCAACTGAACCTTTAGCAACTCTTCATGGATTTTGAATTATTTTCAATTTCCAACTTGATCATAACCCTAAACTTTCCAGCTGAAAATACCTTTCTCATATTATCATGAAAAATATATAACAGTTTCTTATAATAACCCGACAGTTAAAATAGAGAAGAGAAACCTAAAAAAGCTTGACAAATTCCCTAGTTAGAGTGATCAAAATGATGTAATGGGATATCAAAAATCGTTAACATCTCTCTGACATCAATTTAAAATCTCATCATTTCCTGAGAGTTTTACAGTCGCTTGCAATTACTTTACTTTAGTTTTATATATTTGAATAAAAGCAATCAACATTTTGCAAATCAAAAAATCAATTGACGCCACAGAAAGCTACAGTATTTTTTTTCTCCTTTTTCAACATGCCTACATTTGTTCGCATACAAGCTAATTCGGCGAATATTCCGATCAAACTACTTCCTAACGAAACGAAATCGAAAATACACGGCGCATTATATGAATCCAATCAATCGTCAAATCAACACAGACCAATAAACATTAGAAAAACAAAATCTCGTAGAAATCTAACACAAAAAGCAGATCTACATAACAAGGAATCGCGATCGGCACATAAGAACTGAAAAATTGTAAATAAAAAATCGAGGTAGAAACAACATAAGATGCGTTGAAGGAGTGATGATCTTACCAAGGAGCGTAGAACTCAACGAGAGATCCTTTGTCTTGACCAACCTCCTTCTCGAAGCTGTCTTCTGTCAAAACAACGACGTCGTCTGCTAAAGCTGATACAAACAGCAGAGTTAAGGTCCCCAAAGCCAGCCAGATCTGATACTTCTCCATTGCTCTCTTCGTTTTCGCTGTGAGATTTTTTCGGATTTTTCTCAGCTCAACAAGTCGATCGATCTTTTTATACAAAGTCTACTCTGTTTAATGGTTTAGTTGGATTTGTAGATGGGAATTGTTCAGGAGTTGAAAGCCTCACGTATTTAAAATGGGCTCTACCTGGAATCCTGGATCATTGCTGATGTGGCATTGACTGATTTGTTGGGGATACGTGGAAGTTTTTTAGAGCTGTGGATCTGTTGTATTTTTCTGACGAATAGATCCAGAGATGATGTGTCGGATTGTTATTGGAGACCTGCCGTGGCCGTACAATTTGGGCTCAATTGCAAAGCGTCAAAGCCCAACTTACCGTCAAGCTTGAATATTTATCTTGGATTATTTATAACACGGCTTTGTTTGGGCCAGTGATCCAAACCTCTGCAGTGGTGCTATTTCCACCCCACTATTGATCTAAAAAATGTCCCAATTTAAAAGAACCTCTTTCGAAATTTAAAACAGAGACTATTATTTTATTTTATTTTGAAAAAGAAATACCATTAAAGGAAATTACAAATGTCCTAGGCAATCGCCCAATATAACAGGAACCACGCATTGCGAAACCTCTTCCATCCACAGCCTATTACAATTATAAATTAGGTCTAATTTGGCAAGACTATGAACAACCATATTAGCTTTTCTGGAGGTAAAAACGACATTACATCCTAGGTGAGTAACTAAAAAGTTACAGATATCACCTATAATAAAACCAACATCAGAGCAAGGAATATTATTGGTATTAATAAGATCCACAATCACCTTGGCAATTGAAATGCATAGAAATAGCCCAGAATCATGAGCAAAAATCAAACCCCTGAGCATCGCTATAGCTTCCGCAACTGGAGTTGAAAAACCAATCGAGATCGGTTGCACACCATAACACTGCCATCACAGTCTCGTATAATAATACCACAACTCACCTTGCCATTAACAACATCCACTGCTGCGTCTGTATTCATTTTGAACAAACCAGCATCTGGAGGGCACCAGGAAACACCATCTAACCTGTTAACATACCCATCAACCACCCCTATTTTGTTCACATTCCTGAACTCGTCAAGAAAAGATGTAACCCAAGGAACATCATCATTATCATGTAAGAAAAACGAACCATGAACATAGCCATTGCACTGAAACCAAATACGCCAAAGGATCATACATAACAGCTCAAACTCATCGATCAGAAGCTGACTTCTACATGCAATCATAAAATCTATGAATTGAAAACCATCATTCGGTTTAATACCTTTCATGAAGGAGCACAAGGATCGAATCTCCTTCAACGAAGGGGCAGGACCAGAGAGCATGCAATGAGGATTCTTGTCTTCCTTTGCAAATTGGACACACACTGTCCACAATAATCCTTCGTTTGGCCAAGTTTTCGTTCGTCGGAGTCCAGTTAAAACAAGCCCTCCACATCAATAACTTTACTTTCCCAGGAATCTTGATATGCCACAAGAATTTCCACCATGATTCAGACAAGTTAAGCCCTGACGTACTAGAATTTGATAGCAGCTCACACCCAAAATGATAACCGTTTCACGCTGAATATGAACCCGATTTATCGAAATCCCATAACAAAGCATCAGGAACAGGCATTGTAGAACAGAGCAGGCTTAGAATCAAATTAGCATCTTCAATCCAAAAAGAATCACGAATTAGGCCCTCATTCCACCTACCATCAGGGAGTTTTAGTGTCTGAACTTTAGTAAATTCCCCAACATTGGTGGAGATTGAACTTTGAAAGTCACAAATCTAAGGAGCCAACGATCATTATAAATGGACACGCTAGCCCCATCGCCGATACGCCACCTAGATCCATCTTCTAGCAAATCTTTCCCCCAAATAAAACTCTTCCATATGCCGGGGCGTATCTAAGATTTTTTGATAGGATGGGCTAAAACAAAGTATGTATATATATATATATATTCAGAAATTCTATTATCAATTCGAACCGATAAAAGTTATATCAATTCCTTGCATGTGGGCCACTGGATTTAAATACCTTGACTTGGCTGTATGCACTTGTCAGTCAAAGTATTTAAATCTAGTGGTCCACATACGAGGAACTGATATAACTTTTGTTAGTTCGAACTGATAATAGAAAGACTGTATATATATATATATATATATATATATAAATTAATAATAATAAAACTTCAATAGTACTAGAAAATTTCATTAATCAAACAACAAAAACAAAGTGATGGAGATAATTAGGGTGTGCTCGGTAATATTTTTTGTTTTCATTTTCTGTTTTATGTATTTTCATTTAAAAAATATGTAATATGTATTTAATGAAATTGTTTTAAAAAATACTTTTTAAATATATTGTAAGAATAAAAATAATATTATTTATAGTTATATTCAAAAACAATTAAATTAAGATAAAACTATATAAAATGATATTTTTTATCTATTAAAACAATTAAATAAATATAATTAGCAATTGATATATATGTAATATAATTAAAATAATATAATTTTTTTTTAATTTGAAGTGTACACACAGAACACTTGGAAATAGAGTGAAAGAATTGGTACAGTAAGAGAGAAAAAGAGTGGGAGTGAATTGG
This sequence comes from Acer saccharum, assembly GCA_030490815.1. Classification (NCBI taxonomy): domain Eukaryota; kingdom Viridiplantae; phylum Streptophyta; class Magnoliopsida; order Sapindales; family Sapindaceae; genus Acer; species Acer saccharum. The sequence goes on from CM059870.1 coordinate 36,967,878, forward strand.
GATGATAAATGATGTGACTTTGTCTACCTGCTGCAACTCTAATAGTTTAAGGGGGGGTGTATTCAACTCAGAGTTGGTTGGATTTCATTGGATTCTATTGGATTTTAGAAATCCGGGTGTATTCAACTCAAATTTCATTGGATTCCAAACAAATCCAACGAAATCCAGGTATATTCAACTCAGATTTTGAAGGATTTCAAACAAATAATGAAATTTGGGTGTATTCAAAATCCCATGGATTTGAATGGATTTGTTTAAGTGATGGATTTGGTTGGATTTTGATGGATTTGGAAAGGGAAAATATAAATAGAGAGGTGATTATCAAATCTTGCCATTTATGCCAAGATTTGGATGGATTTGGTCTGAATCCAATTTGACTCCTTTGCTCAAAAACACCCAATTTGACTCCTCTGCTCAAGAACACCGCCCATAGAAAATTTTATCTGCTCAAAACCTCAAAATTTTCTCTGCTCAAAACTTGGATGGATTTGCTCTGAATCCAATTTTTTACTCCTCCCACCACCCCCAAAATCCAGCCACCACCATACAACAACCTAGACTAAACCACCACCACCACCCCAAAATCCGGCCACCACCCACCAAACCAGAAACAAGAAATTGAGCTTCAAAACCAATTTTGATTATATAATGAGAACAATTATATAATCAAACTTTTAGGTAAGGATGTAAGGTGTCGCAATCATACAAAGCTATACAATTTTTCGTTTGTTTTAGAACCTATTGCAGATAGTTCTTGACTTGGATGAAACTTTAGTATGCATGTATGGGACATCTAGTCTTCCTGCTTCTCTTCGTAATCAAGCTACAGAAGCAGGATTGAAATGCTCAGCTACTGTATGAAGCCAATAAAGTTGTTAAGAAACAAGAAATTGAGCTTCAAAACCTTCGAAAAGCCATTTGAGAGAGAAGAAAAGCTAGAAACATCTCTGACAATTAGGAGACAGGAAGATAAGAAACAATCATACCTTTTGAGGGCAAATCAAAGAGAGAAGAAGAAGATTTAGGGTTTTGGTTGTCGAAGAAGAAGAAGAATTTAGGGATTTGGATATGAAGAATTTGGGTATTTTTTTGTCTACAAGACTCGAAACGGTCTCTTTGTTGGGTTGGGTTATCAGTAAACTTGGGCCAATTGGGAAATCTAAATCCATTTTAAGACAAATCCATCCATTTTAAACTTCAATTTTTTATTAAAATCCAATAACACCAGACCGGATTTTATCACTGAACATCGTAACTTCAGAAGTTTATAGTGTCGAATGGCGACTATCCTTACCGCAGTTGGGAAACTGCAGTTATGCCTACGACAGATCAAAAGTCTGAATCCTAGTGGTGCCTCCGAAACTGATATTGTGAGTATTTGTTAAAATTAAAATTGTAGAAAAATTATATTTAATATTAAATTTTAACAATAAATTTATTTGTATCATTTTACAAATGAACCGGGCAAAAGTCTTATTAGCCCAAGATAAGAAATTCAAAAAGGGTTTCAAGTTTGACCATGTGTGGCCCATTCTCAAGGATATGCAGAAATTTTCAGATAATGAAAGTGCAACATCAGCCTTGCGAAGGCCACGTGGTCATAATGTATCATCACAAGAAGACTCTCCAACTCCAGAGTCTCCAACAACGGCATCTCTCAAGCTATCTTAATTTTCTCTGAATATAGCTAGTGATGATGCGAGGGGGTAGTTCATCTCAACGGCCTGTTGGGGTGAAGAAAGCAAAACTGAAAAAGAGGGCTACGGAAGAAAATTCAACAATTGTTGACACTTTTAAAGAAGAACAAGATAAACTCATGGAAGTTTTTGAAAAAAACAATCAGGAGAGGCAAAAAACTAATGATATTTTGGAGAGAAAATTGGAACTGCGGGAAACCAAAATTATAATGATGGATTTGGATTCCATAACTGATCCAAGAAAGCACGGGTTTGTGAATCAACAACAATTAAAAAATATGGTAAAACATGCTCGGCAACAAGGCCAGGGATCCGGTAGTTCATCTGGGTCTTTTGGTGATTTTTTCAATAATATCGGAGAATCTAGAAATGGTCTTCCAGACTACTAAATCGGCGTTGTAATTTGTGTTGTATTTTTCCTTAATTTTAGTGTATTCCAATTAGTGGTAATTTATTTTATCACTGTGAAGTTTGTATTTCGTTTTTAATGTTTTTATGAATTAATGTATTTTGCTTTTATTTCCGCTGTTAGGAATGAAGTGATTTATTAAAAAAAAATTGCATTTAAAATTTTAATTATACACTTCATGAGTTTATTATAAATGTTAATATCAATAATACTTGCTTCAAAACAAAATCATTAAATAATAAAAAGGACCAAATTGGAATGAATTTAATTCCTTAGGGTAAAACTGTGAATAAACAAAACCTTTAAATAAAGGATATAACCATAATGTATTTTTAAAAACAGGGTTAAAACTTGATTTTATAAAAGTTAGGGGACAAAAAAAAAACACAGGTGAACAGGGTCACACAATATACTGCGTGACACTGTTCACCTGCCGACTGTTAGCGCAGCGATTGCCGCTGGGTTGGAGGCCATTTCTACGGCATTTTGACGATGGTGTGGTGATTGGCGCGGGGTTAGAGAAGCTCTTAGTAGTTGAGTGGGATTAATTCTCAATGCTTTTTTTTTTTTTTTTTTTTCCTATCATAATGTTATTGATAGGAGATTGGAATTGCACTGAGTATGTTTGCAATCTTCCCTTTAGCTTTGTCTTATAATAAACCTTTGAATTATATTGCTCTATCTTATAACTATTAGATGGGCAATCAGCTGATCTCCTAATTAACTATAGTTATTTGGTAATCGTATGAAAATATTTTGTATAATGTTCTCTGTCAGTTTGAATTTCAATAATTTGAGAGTTTCCGTGTTATCTTTTATGGATGATGTTTATATTTTATAGGTGTCAGAGTAGTTCATTGTCTTCAAGAAGGAATTTTGCCACCTTACATGTGGCCTTTAACTTTTGGATTTAAATAATCATCGTTTTGGCATTAGAATACTGTCAAGTATATTGAGGACAAAACACATAAACTAGCTTCTTGAGTTTCATTCTGATGTTGCTACTATTATCTAAGGAATTGATGGCTCTGGTGTGAAATTTTCTTCAATTTATCCTTGGTCTTCATCAATAAACTTGACCCCCTCAATAATTGCATCTGTGTGCAGGTGTGGGTTCTTGAATTTTGCTAAAAATAAAAAATGTGTACGTTGCCTCGATTCACAGCCCGAGAGAAAGCTTAATCGTGGAGATTGGGAGTGTCCCTCGTGAGTCTTTCTATCCTTCCCTCCCAAGGTTGATGTTTGTTCTAAAGGTTCAACAATGTAATTTATTAACCCTGTTGGGTTTCTGTTTCCATAGGTGTGATTTCTTGAATTTCAGGAGGAATAAAGCCTGCCTTAAATGCAACTGTGAACATACACCCAGAAGCACTGGCAACACAATAGGAAGAACACACGTGAAGTCATCCTCCTCGTATATCAGAGAAAATCTTGGCTGGGACGGTCCCATACACGTGGCCATGGGACCGTCCAATGAGAGTGTGCCACATACTCTGCACACACTGTCCCATTGTATATGTGGCGCACTCTTATTGGACATGTGGCGCACTCTTATTGGACGGTCCCATGGCCACGTATATGGGACCGTCCCAGCCAAGATTTCTCCGTATATCAGGTACATTGACAACTGCACATTTTCTTGACATGAGGATGATTATCTGGTGGTTATATCATGATATGGTAACTAAACGTCCAAACCCGTCTTACATGGATATCTATGTTGGTCGAATTTTGGGTTAAAAGAGTATCGGTTACTATAAGCTTTAGTGTTTCCACAGTCCATGTGATTTTTGTCCTCCTCATTTTTTTAGTTTGAGCTCGTTTGTGATAACTTTTAATTCGGTGAAAGAAGAGAAGTAAAAGCTAACTTTTCTATTTGGATAGTATATTTTAAAAGAGCTTTTGAAACCGTTTCGTTAAAAAAAATTATAATCTCTTCTCAGATAGAGTTTAGTGATGCATAACAAAAGTGTGATTTACCGAGTTATATAACTCTGTCTCCAATATATTTATCAACCTCGGTTTCCCATACCAAGTATCCAATTTCGGTTTACATTAGAACAGCAGCATACAAGCACACATCAATAAGGGAAAATTGCACAAACTTACCCTAACCTTTCCTATTATGGCATAATATTCAACTAATACCTTTAATTGCACAAACAACCCCTCCTGTTAGTCAACTTTGGTTAAAAATAACCATTGACCATGATTTTTTTTGAAAACCCAAAATTGCCCCTGCACTTTATTACCAAAAAAAAAAAAAAAAAAACTTAATTGCCCTTTGTTTAAAACATTATCTACTTTAAATTATTAGAATATAAAAATTAAACACTAAGCATAATCCTTTTTAAATAAAAAAAATTCAAAAATAATATATTAAAAACAAAACAATTTAAGAAAACGCTATTTTGAGAAAATATAATTTAATAATATATTAAAAAAAAAAAAAAAAAAAAAAAAACGTTATTTTGAGAAAATATAATTTAAAATTATGCAAGTCCAATATGAACAGTGGTAATGTATTACATATTTTTAATTTTTTTTTGTTTTTATTATATTATTTTTGAATTTTTTTTATTTAAAAAGGATTATGTTTAGTATTCTAAACACAAATATAAATAAAATCATCAAAAGTTTGAAATAAAAATATAATCATTTATCATAATAAAATACAATAGCACCGAAAATTTGTTCAATGTTCATCTCTATAAGACAAAATAATTTGACTCAATATAAATTACGTAAAAAAAAAAAAAAAATACTAAACATAATCCTTTTTAAATAAAAAAAATATGTTTTAAATTTCAAAAATATTTAGCATATTACCACTATTCATATTGGACTTGCATAATTTTAAATTATATTTTCTCAAAATAACGTTTTATTTTATTTTTTTAATATATTATTAAATTGTATTTTCTCAAAATAACGTTTTCTTAAATTGTTTTGTTTTTAATATATTATTTTTGAATTTTTTTGATTTAAAGAGGATTATGTTTAGTATTTATTTTTTATATTCTAATAATTTAAAGTAGATAATGTTTTAAATAAAAGGCAATTAAGATTTTTTTGTAATAAAGTGTAGGGGCAATTTTGGGCTTTAAAAAAAAAACTATGGTTAATGGCTATTTTTAACCAAAGTTGACTAACATGAGGGGTTGTTTGTGTAATTAAGAGCATTAGTTGAATATTATACCATAATGGGAAATGTTAGGGTAAGTTTGTGTAATTTTCCCCATCAATAAAGATAGTTCAAAATAATTACTAACATGCAATAAAAGTCAAATAAAAAGTAAACAAGAAATTAAAAGTGGGATGTTATCTACATATCGACTACCTATACAATCCAACCAACAACACACTAATCAGATTAAAATATTATATTTCACATTGGGCAATGGTAATTATAGAAAGGGGTTTTTAAAATTTGGTCCCAATCTAATTGGGAAACATCATTTTTTTACTTGTAAATTCAAAACACATCAAATTGGTCCTAATATAATTCAAAATACATCAAATTGGTCATAAAGTTAGTCAAACTAACGGTCAACTAACATTTAAGAGGGTAGAAAAGTCATTATGTCTGTTTCCAATTAAAAAATAGAAATAAAATAATAATAAAATTATAAAAAAAAATTAAATTCAAACTTTGATCTTTGGTGGAGATCCAATCTGGATTTCCATCAAAGAACAAAGAACAAATTCTTCATCTTAACACTACGAAATCAAACAACCCAGATCCACCACCATCACCATCCCAGATCAAAAAAAAAAAAAAAAAAAAAAAAAAAAAAAAAAAAAAAAAAACCAGATTACCAACATCAACAACAAAATTAAACCCAAAAGGAATTAAAAAAATAAATTGTAATTTAAATATCATCACTCATCAGCTCCACCACCATCACCAAATCCATCTTCACCATCGTTCAGCTTCCCATTCATATTTTCCATAAAAAAAATTTCAGATTTAATAATAATAATAATAAAACTAATCTAATTAAAAACTAAATAATTTCCTTTGATAAAATCAAACCTCACAGACCCAGTTCATCCAAACCTCAACCAAATCGAAGATCAACATCAAACCTCAAAAATCCATACCTAGTTCGTCATCATCATAAATCCAAACCAGAAAAATGAAATAAAAATTAAAAAAATTAAAAAAGGAGTCTGGATCTACCGCTCTCAAACCTAGCCACACTCCATCTCCACCAAACCCAAACCCAACCCAGAAATCCTCATTTCTTCAAATCCTCATCTGCTTCATTTTCAAAGAAAAACAAAAAAGAGAAAATCGATCTGCGAGAGGGAGAAGCGGATCGATCTGCGAGTGTGACGGAGGAGCTGGTCGATTTGCACGAGGAACGGAGGAGCCGATTGAACTGCTCGTCGCACGGAGGAGCTGCTCGCCGTTGATCGAACTGCTCGTTAATTCCCGAGGAGCTGCTCGTCGCCGATCAAACAAGATTAGTGGAGGTTGTCGATCGGTGTGGATTTGGTGGAGGTGGTCTATCGGTGAGGATTTGGTGGTGGTGTGGATTGGTTGATGATGGAGTGAAAGAGATAAAAAAAAATTATTTGGGTTTGGTGATGATGAATGCGTGAGAGAGAGAGAGAAAGTTTAATAAGAGGGGTAAACTTGTCTTTCCACTGATATTATAAAGGTTGACCGTTAGTTTGACTAACTTTATGACCAATTTGATGTATTTTGAATTATATGATGACCAATTTGATGTATTTTAAATTAACAAGTAAAAAAATGATGTTTCCCAATTAGATTGGGACCAAATTGTAAAAACCAAGGAATAAAATATCGGTATCGGTATCCATATCGGGCTTCTAAATTTATGGATATATCGGGGATATTATCGATATCGGTGGATATTCGGTAAAAAATTAACAAAATGATGGATATTTACATCTAAAGTTTAGAATTTTTTTGTGAAACTTTAGGACAAGCTTAAACAAATAATTATACATCAAATGAATCATATTTCAATGATAAATTATCATAGTTATGAGTTTATTATAAATTATAACATATATAGAGTCTGTATATAATTTTTAAAATTGAGTATTTAATAGAATAATATTTTGTTTCACTTTACAATATTCTATACAATATAAAGAGATTAAATATTTAATAAGCAAAATTATCAATAAAATATATATAGTTCCATACTTCCAAGATTCTATCATAAATCATAATTCATACATAATAATACATTGTATGTCTGAAATTTAAAACCAAAATGAATTCCTTGCTGATTCAGATACATAAAATACATTTCTATATTGATTCGAACAATAATTTTCCCAGGAAAACGTGCTAGCATAGTTTTCAAGGTAGTTATTAATATGTCACACGTATGTTGCTTGATCTCTTCCAACTGATCCATGAATTGGGTAGTTTGGATTTACCCAACTTGGTGAATATTGTTGATCTGCATGTATAAGTATTGCATATGGCATTTGTGGAGAAGGATAATCAAATGTACTGCAACTACCATAACTACCATAATATGGTATATTAGAACCTAATCTTGTCTGCGAATCACTTAAAGAACTATTTTCGGTGCCCATACTCATTGAGGAGAGAGACATATTCAAGGAATCTTCATCAATTCGACTTGTTCCTCCATGTTGTCTACCATGATTTTGATCAAAATTAGCATGAGCATCCCAATCTGTTGCACTAGCATTCCAACCTATTGCACCAGCATTCCAACCTGTTGCACCAGCATCCCAACCTTCGGCACGAACATCCCAACTTGTTGCACCAGCATCCCAACCTCTTGCACTAGAATCCCAACCTCCTCCATCATCTCCATCATCTTTTCCTCCACTATTTCCATCAAAGGTATGTTAGTCATCGGAAGAGCTGCTAACAGTAACTCCACGATCTACACCAACTTCTTCTCTAATCACTTGTTCAACATTTATTCCCATGTCTCGAGCATAAGAAGCAATTTGTGGATCATGATTTCCCTCATCATCATCCAAATAAGCAGGTCTAACCCAGTCAAAAAAAGGATTCTCCTTGTCATCCCCTACTTCAGCTACTACTTGAAGTAGATCCATAAAATCAGTTTCATCTACTTTATCTTTTTCAACTGCCATATCCCTAATTTTCAACTTTATATTATAATAACAATAAACAAGTTGTTCAAGCTTAGAATAGACAAGATGGTTTCTTTGTTTTGTGTGAATTAAAGCAAATGTAGACCAATTTCTTTCGCATGCAGAAGATGATGCTGTTTGTGACAATATGCGAACTTCTATTGCACGCAATGATGGACCACAATCTCCATACATTACCCACCAATCAGTTGCAATTAAAATTATTAAGTATTATAAGTATGAATACAATTTCAATGATATTATTATTTATTATTATTACATAGATTTTTGTAATAAAACTTATATACCTGGTTGCATTTAGCTTCTAGCTGCTATGGCTGCTCGTTCACTAAAATTTTTCTTTCCATCCTTAAAGTATATAAGCTACATTCATGACTCATAAGATCAGTATGTAAATAATATATATAAATATGAGTAAATGACACAATACTCTCATGTAAAGAAGTTATAATATTATAATTATAAAATTGATTGTAAGTTGTAACTTTTTACCTTATTTCCAAAATTAGCAATCCCTGCAGCTTCAGGGTCTAATTGCGAATAGACAATATGTACGGCTTTCAAAAGATCTGAATTATCCCCAATATTATCTCTATATTGGTACTTTGGGTTCAAATAGTAAACTAGAAGAATAAAAAATATTAATTTCAGTATAAATAATTAAATACTATAATAAATATTAATTATAAATGATAAACAATCCGAAATAAAATTTGTTAATGCTTCTTTCAAAATAATTTTCAATATAGATTATTTGAACAATAATTTAAGTGTTTAAGATTAATTTTGTTAAAAATTTTTTTTTGCAAAATATCCCTGGATTTCGGGATGAAATTCACAATATTTCGGGAATATCGGGAGATTTTTATAGATATTTCGATATCGACCGGATATTTGCTAGATATTGGATATTACCCCTGTTTCGATATCGGTCCCTCCAAAATATGGATATATCGATGGATATATCGGTGGATATGTCGATTTTACAAACCTTGGTAAAAACCCCTTATAGAAAATATATTCGATACATGTTATAATGTGAATTACATGATAGTTTTAAAAGAAAATATTAAATTTTCAGCTGGAAGGCTTGCAAAGGCATTTTACCCACCATGCTTTCCATCTTTTAAAAAAGGTGTCTCCGACTCTCCTGTGTGCAAGCTGTGTGGTAAGGCCCCTGATTTTGCTGATCATGCCTTATGGAATTGTGTAAAAATAATCTAGTTGTCCTTTTTTCAGTAGCCTAACTTCTTTCAGAGCTTCAGATTTTTTGGACCGATGTCTTTGGGTCCTTTCCATCCAGGCCGATTGGACTTCTCTTTTCTTGGTTGCTGCGTGGTGTACGTGCTTGGGAATATAGAAATCTGCTGGTCCACGGTGGTTCCTCTGATGTTCCTAATTTCTGGGCACGGGCTGAGACCTTCTTAATTAAGGAACTTCAACTTAGCCTCTTTTTCTCCCAAAATACCCAGTGCTTATTCTCAAAGGAGTCAAGTTTGGAGACCACCTGACTCTGGCTTCAAGGTGAATGTGGATGCAGCTTTAGACAAATCTAAAGGCATCTTCATTGGGTGTGGTGGCTAGAGACTGGTTGGGCACATTGTTATGGGCAGGGGCGAAGTGCTTTAAGGGTTCGATTGAGGCTGAAACGGCGGAGACTTGGCTATCTTAGAGGGAGTTGATCACTTGGCGATTAGTAAGAATTTGAATCCTATCACTGTGGAATCCGATGCGATCAATGCTATTAACCTTTGTTTAGGAAGTTCTTTGTCTCGATGTGCGGTGGACAATATTGTTCAAGATGTCCACGATTTTATTAGGGAGAGTACCAATGATATCTCTTTATGTTTCTCGCTCAAATCTTGTAATTTAGTTGCATAGTGTTGCTAAGTGGGCTTTAGGGAGTGATTTTTCTACTTTCTGGATTTCTTCGTTCCCGATTGGCTTTGCAAGCTGATCAAGGACGATGGCTTTTGTAGATCTTTCTGATGTTTAATTTAATGTTGTCTTCTTTAAAAAAAAAAAAAAAAAAGTTTATGATGGCAGAAGTTGATGTGTTAAAGCAGTAAACACCCTGATATGGATTATATCATTTTTTTTTTTTTTTTTTTTGAAAATTTAAAAGAATTTTAAGATAATGGTGTAGAGTAATGAAATTGGTACACATCAACTTTAAATAAAATTGTATGTCAAGGTACTCGAACTGGGTTATTGTCGGACTGATTATCACTGAGTTACATTAGGACTTATTTTTATTACCTCGACTTTTGAACTAATAGTTGTTGAAAAACAAATGAGTAAAATTTATGATATTTTCATAAATTTCAAAATTTGTGGAATTGAAAGTGAGCATATTTAAATCAAGAGTAATGTTAGTTGTTCCAAAATTTTTTTCTCAAATGATGTAGTACGTGAGGTGTCAACATCTTATAAATCATGAGATTATAATATAATGATTATGATTTATCCAAATAACTAGTGTATATATATGAATTGAAGGACCAGGACTGTACAGTAGGAAGACAACACTAGCTAGCGTGGACCAATTTTTATGCAGAATTATAATTAATGTATCTTGTTCTTGTGTATTTATTTTATTAAATATTCTCACAGAATATATTTTGGATTTTGTGTAAGGTTTTAGTTTTAATAATGGACCACGAAATTTGTAAGGTGGTTACGAGATTTTGCAATACATGCATTTCACGATGTGAGCATCTTGTTACGTAAATACTGATGTGATAAAAGGTATGTCTTTTTCAAATATCATCTAAAAACTTGTTCTTGTATTAAAAACATAAAAATATGATCTTTTTAAAAATTATTTAAACTTTAAAAAAATGACGAGATGAGGTTGGTCCGGTTGTAAAACCTTTCACACATTGACATGACCGCGGTTCGGTTCCAACCGTAGAACCGAACTGGAACCACCCCCAAAAAAATCGGATCGGAAACCGAAACCCATAAGGTTCTGGTTTTGATTCTCCAATTTCAAAAACCAGAGTGGAACCGACGGTTCCATGGTAATATATATATATATATATATATTGAATTTCTCTCTCTAGAATCATCGAAACCATACTTGCAACAATGTCTTCTTCAATCTCCATTTCTCTTCGCATATTCACCTCCAAATCACTTCTCACACCAAAACCCACTAGACCCACCTCCTTCTTCTACAAACCCTAAATCAAAAAGTGGTAAAGATTCAGATTCAAAAGTTGACGCAAGTGGTAAAGATTCGATCTTGAAAGATGAAAAATTAGAGCCAAAGATTGGTAGTGGAGTGTCAGGATTGAAGAATTTGGGTGTTGTTGTGGTTGAGGCTATAAAGCCATCCCTTCCTCTTTCACGCAGCTTATCTGAACTCATCACCAAAATCCCCAATTTCGAAAACCAAACCCTAAATCAAAAACCTTCTCAATTTGATCGCCCAAATTCTTCAATCCTGATATGGAGGAGGTGAGAATTCGAGTGTGGGGTTGAGTTCTGAGGTGAGTCATGGGTGTGGATGAGAACGGGATGAATTCGAGTGGTTTGGATAGCAGAGGGATGAGAAATTAGGGAGAAGTTGGAGTCTCGGAGAACTGGAGAAGGAGCTGATAAAGATTTTTTTTCTTAAAGAAAAAAAAACGTTGGAACCGGGTGAATCGGAATCGACAGTTCGGAACCAAAAACTGAAACCGAACCGGGGCCATGACTAATTTCCTTAGTTGAACATGGAAGCTTCCACTAATGGATACATCAAGGGTTAAAGGAACATTCTTAACATGTAACTTGATTTGTGGCTCATGATATTTAAACGACAAAAGACTTGGGGAAGATATATCGACTAGCTTCTTTAATGGAGCGGCAACATTTAATGTCAAGGTGCTTCAATTGGATTGAAGAACCAGTAACCTTTAAGCTTAATAAAGTCTTTGAACCACACACACTCAATAGTTCAAGATGAGGACAATTATATATGAAAAACTCAACAATCTCTGTGTTAACATCCACAAATCTTTTAGAGAGAGACCTTAAAGATTTGATAATAGATCAACCATGGGGACTTTTGAGAGTGTTATAACATTCAACCGGAAATCTATATTCCTTCCAAATAATTCCCACAAACCGATCAAAATTCAATTCCAACTTTTGAACTCCCTTAGCTAAAGCTGTGCGGATCCAATTTGTGATGTAACTTTTCTGGTTATCACCCAAATCAAAATGTATTCTAAACTCATTAATATATCTGCCTCTATGCAATTCCAAAACCTTGTCCACCCAGTTGATGTACTTGGACCATTTTTTTTTTTTTCTATTTATGATTCGTTTGGCTTTTCCCCAATTTTTGTATTAATACCCCACATTGTTTTTGGAGCATGAAAATCAAGATTAGCAGTAAAAGTCCACAAATATCTCCATCTACTCGAAACAACACTGGTCCTAGTAGCTTCTAAAAGAGTTAACTGTGAGAATATATTAACAATAACGTCGTCCGGAAGTCTATTAACACAACACTCAGGAATTTCAACATTCTCAGTATTTGAAACCTGATGGAAAAAAAAATAGAATAAAAATCAACAAAAACAATTCAATCATTCAATATTCATAAATACGAAATAGATGACAAATTGACAATAGCAATCACAATAACAGTAGTTATGTGTTAAGAAAATCACGATAATAGTAAGAATAATCATATTCATTTGTCATAATAACAATATCACATAATGGAATTCTAAAAGCTCAACTCAAGCAGTGATGATGTTATAGAAGAATAAAAACCTAGTCTTTGGGAGGTGGAGAGTTGAGGCGCCTTCTCTTCATCATCAACTCTGAAAATTGACGAAATTGGATTGATTAGGTAATTGAAAACTATGTAAATAACAAGAAGAAAAGCAAGAGATTTAGAGAATGGAAGAGATACCAACTTCAAATTTGATTCTTGTGTTGACAACGATGAACAATGATAGTGTTTGAAAACGATCTCAAACTGTTTGAATCCTACCTATTCCTTACTGACTTCGGATTGTTTTGTATTTCTATTTATTATTATCACCCTCTACTTTCAAATATTTATACATTGCCTTCCCCGTCTTTGTATTTTCTTCTTAAAGATTCCCCTAACGTTTGACGGTTTTACAAAAACAGCCCTCTAATTTAAAATTTAGATAAAACCTTTTGCAAGAGAGTTTTGAATTTTGATACTCAATTAGGGGTTTTAAACTAAAATTTGAAGTTATAGAGATATGATATATATATATATATATATTTCTGAAATGTAAAAAAAAAAAAAAAAAAGTCATTCAGCTAAAACCGAAAATCTACAACTTAACGTGGGTGTGAATTATATTATATTATCACATATAATAAAGAGGAAGTACATTTTGCTCCTTAAGTTATCACGTAATTTCACATTTATGCATGACACATGCGTATTAAGTGTCCGTTTGGGAGAGCTTGTCTACTGGCTAAAAGAGCTTATTTAATTAAAAAAGCTCTTTTCAATTTTTTTTGTATCGTTTGGTTGTCACTCAGTAGAGCTTTTAGATGATTAAAAAAACTGTTTTACGTCTACTTGGAGAAGCCCAAATTTAAAACTTTTCTAAGTAGATCTTCTAGAGTTTTTTTAATAACACTAAAATCTCCAATATAACCCTATAATTTAATATGTACTAGAGTATTTTGGTAATTTTCTCATTAAAAAAGCTCTTTTTTAATTGACAACCAAACGATCAACGACTTTCAATTAGAAGCTCTACCTCTAAAAGATCTTTTTCTAAAAGATCTACTGCAAAAAGATCTATTCGAGAAGCTCTCCCAAACGTACTCTAAATTATTTGATCCTCGAATTTTTATAAATACGGTATATCAAATCAGTCTTCTAACAAACAAAACTTCTTTGCCCTTGTTTACTTATCCGCAAACAATACTTTCCTCGCCAACAAACACAACCCCTACACACACCTAGGGGCTAGGAGCACCCCTTCCTGCATAATTGACTGAAAAATACTATTTGACCAACAACTTTATGCTCACTCACCATCTAAACCATGGCCAAAAAGACTTAAATACCCATATAAATAGTTCATTATTATAAAATTACCTTTATATTATTAAATTTAATAAAATAATAATATCTAAATTTATTGTTGTGATCACCATGTAAATAATTTATTATTATGATTTTACACCTTTATTATTATATTAATACTTTTTTTAAAGAAAATTAAATAATAATTATTGAACATCAGTCCCATTTCTTTCGTAAAATGAAGGTGACACCTTCATTCCACTACCATAAATCATATAGTCCCCAACTCCCCATAACATCTACTTACAAGTTACAACTCCCCTGTAATATAGATTATGTTGTTTAATCACACAATAAGTGAAAACTAAAATTTATCAAAAACATATGGTGTTCTAAATTTGATTGAAAATAGGTAAGTCAGTGATTGAATATATCTTTTGATTTATATATTTGTACTTTGGATGTAAATCAAACACAATTTTTCTAGCAAATTCTGGTGCATCGATCAACATGCCAAATAACAATATTGGGATGGATATAAATGAATTGTTTGTAAATTGTAATCTATCTCCAAACTACACTTCACAATTTCTAAATTTCAACAATTAATATCTCAACCATTTTACTTTCAAATATTTTTCCAAGATAAAAAGATAAGATTATTTAAAGTATAAGTTTTACCTGATATTTTAAGTAGTCATCAGATTATTTAAAGTACCACCCAACAACAACCGAAACATAATTAACTCCTCAAACTTAACATTAATACACTACAACTGAAACATAATTAAAAACATTAAGACATAATTAAAAACATTAAGATTAGAAAATTATTTAATTAAAATCATTATAGATTAATCCTCTTCCTCTTCTTCTTCCTCTTACTCTCTATCTTTATCTTCTTATGTGTTCTCATCACCTCCTTCCTCATCCTTGTCACTTGTCTCCTCGTCTCCCCCTTCTGTCTCTTCCTCAGAACTCTTGTCATCCTCATTCTTATCACTTGTGATGAGGGATCATCTGAAGAGTTATCTAAAGAATTGAATTCTGAAGCACCAATTGATATTCCCAACACCCGCCCGAAAAGGAAGATTAAAACTCCCATCAGGTTTCAAGACTAAAGTATTTATGTTTGCTTAGCTGTGTTCCTTTTGTGCCTTTAATTGTCAATTAATATTGTAGGCCCCTTTCAATTATAAGTAATGTGCAAGGGATATGGTCGGTATCCAAGTTTGAATAAAAAAAGAAACCTTTGCCAATTGAGTTTGCTGTCAAAGCTTCTCTCTGTGCTTGTTCTTGCTATCCAACCCAAATTCTCTGCAGTTGCTAGTTGAACTGCATCAACTGATATCAAAGCATCCTTCTTGGGATCTCGTTTTCTTCAGTCACTCTACGACCTAATGGCGCGAGGTCGACGTGGTGGAGGACGTGGTCAACAAGGTTGCGATCTTCGTGATATCGAGAATGAGGAGTTGAGGAGGCAAGTGGAGCAATTAACAGCGCGACTGCGTCGTTTTGAAACTCAGAATCATCAGGATGATGATCTCAGTCTTGGTGATGATGAGAACCCCTTTCACTTTCGCGCTCCGCATGAAGAGCCGGGTGAAGAGGCAAGGAATGAACGTGCTGACCAACCTTTTGGTCGATTTAACGACATCAATATGAAGGTGGACATACCAGAATTTGAAGGAAAGATCAAGCCTGATGAGTTTGTCGACTGGTTAAATACAGTTGAAAGAATCTTCGATTACAAAGAGGTTCCGGATCACCGCAAAGTGAAGATTGTGGCGATAAAACTAAGTATGCATCTGCTTGGTGGGAGCAAATGAAACTGCGAAGAGAAAGAATGGGGAAATCAAAAATTACAACCTGGGATAAGATGAAGAAAGAATTAAGACAAAAATTCTTGCCTGATAATTACTTGCAAGAATGGTATTCGAGGTTGTATAATTTGCAACAAGGCAGCAAATTAGTTGATGAGTACACTGAGGAGTTCGATTTGTTGATGGTTCGTTGTGGGATAGACGAGCCAGAGGAGCAGACAATTGCACGTTACCTTGGGGGGCTACGCAAAGAAATTCATGATGTCATTGTACTGCACCAATATTGGTCTTATGATGATGTCTACAAATTGGCAGTCAAGGTAGAAAAGCAACTGAAGCACAAAATTAATCGACCATTTGTTGGAAGCAGCACCCAAAATCCAAAAAAAGAAAATTTCAACCCCAAGACTTTTGACAAAGGAAGCAACAGCAAAACTGATTTGCACTCTAATTCCAGTCGACAAAGTGCTCCAAAGCCCCAACTTGTTAAGTGTTTCAAGTGTTCAGGCCTAGGACATATGCAAGCTGAATGCCCAAATCGAAAGTTCATTAATCTGGCAGAAGAAGTTCTTTTTGTAGAAGATTCCTTCCAGGAGGATACAATTCCTATCTATGATGATTACAAAGAGGAAAACGAAGCAATCACATGGAGTGATCATGGAGAAGCTCTTGTTATTCGACGAAGCATGAACGCTGTGCGGATTGAGGGCGATGATTGGTTGCGTCATAATATCTTCCACACCAGATGTACTTCCAATGGTAAGATATGTAATGTAATAATCGATGGGGGAAGTTGTGAGAACGTGGTATCTCAGGAAATGGTGGATAAGCTCAAGTTAAAACCTGAGAAACGTCCAACTTCTTATAAACTTGCTTGGTTCAGGAAAAGAAATGAGGTTACTGTTGACAAGCAATGTTTAGTAACGTTCTCAATTGGCAAGACATATCAAGATGAAGTCTGGTGCGACGTAGTGCCTATAGATGCGTGTCATCTATTATTAGGAAGGCCTTGGCAATTTGATCGAAGAGTTATTCATGATGGCTACAGGAACACTTACTCATTTTCAAAAGATGGAGTGAAGGTAATTTTGGGTCCTTCAAAAAATGATCAAGTGGCAAAGTTTGAACAGCAAAAGGGTAACATTTATCTCACCATGACAGAATTTATGGAGGCAATTCAAGAAGAAACCCATGTGTATGCTCTACTAATTAAAGAGCAGAATTTTGGAAGCTCAATTCCGATTGCTATTGAGCCTTTGTTGCAGGAGTTTTCTGATGTCATCCCAGAAGAGTTGCCAGCTGGTTTACCACCTATGAGAGACATCCAACATCAAATTGACCTCATCCCTGGTTCAAGTCTTCCCAATAAAGCTGCTTATCGAATGAGTCCAAATGAGCACCAAGAGTTACAGAAGCAAGTTCTGGAATTGATTGAAAAGGGGTTGATTCAAGAGAGCATGAGCCCATGTGCCGTACCCGCTCTTTTGGCTCCAAAAAAAGACGGAACTTGGCGAATGTGTATGGACAGCCAGGCAATAAATAAAATCACCATAAAATATAGATTTCCCATACCCCGTTTAGATGATATGATGGACATGTTAAGTGGTTCTCAAGTGTTTTCAAAAATCGACTTGAGAAGTGGGTATCACCAAATCAGAATCAAGCCGGGTGATGAATGGAAGACCGCTTTTAAGACAAGGGATGGGTTGTACGAATGGCTTGTCATGCCTTTCGGATTATCAAATGCTCCAAGTACGTTCATGAGGATGATGAATCAAATATTTCGACCGTTTATCGGTAAGTTTTTAGTGGTTTACTTTGATGATATATTGTTGTATAGTATGAATGAGGAGCAACACTTTGAGCACCTTAGACAAGTACTGCAAGTTCTGCGAGATCAAAAACTATATGCCAACCTCAAGAAATGTGATTTTTTGTCTGAAAGTGTGGTGTTTTTGGGGTATGTCGTATCAAGAGAAGGAATTAAAGTTGATCCTAGCAAGGTGGATGCCATTCTCAATTGGCCTGCTCCTACAAGCATTCATGAGGTACGAAGTTTTCATGGTTTGGCCTCTTTTTATAGGAGGTTTGTTCGAAATTTCAGTTCTATCATCGCTCCTATTACCGATTGCTTAAAATGTGGTGAGTTTAAGTGGACTAAGGAGGCAAATGAGAGTTTTCAATTGGTAAAAGAAAAGATGACTAATGCTCCTATACTAGCGCTTCCAGATTTTGAGAAAATATTCTCTTTGGACTGTGATGCGTCACATAAGGGAATTAGTGCTGTCTTAAGTCAAGAAGGAAGACCCATCGCATTTTTTAGTGAAAAGCTAAGCGAGGCAAAGCAACGCTACTCGACTTATGATGTGGAGTTCTATGCAGTTATTCAAGCCTTGCGTTATTGGAGACATTATCTGATTCAAAGGGAATTTATTTTGTTCTCTGATCATGAAGCTTTGAAGTACATAAATGGCCAACACAAGCTAAATGCCCGACATGCGAAGTGGGTGGCATATCTGCAAGAATTCACGTTTGTCATTCGACACAAATCTGGCTGTCAAAACAGAGTAGTTGATGCGTTGAGTAGGAGATCTCTTGTGTTGTCATCTATGCAGGCCACAGTGATTGGGTTTGAAACACTCAAGGAGCACTATGGGAGTGATCCTGACTTTGGCCAAATTTGGGCTGATTGTCAAAATGGTAATAATTCAGAATTTATATTACAGGAAGGGTATCTTTTTAAAGGCAGCCGCTTATGCATACCAAGAAGTTCATTGCGTGAAATGATAATTTCTGAATTACATGATGGAGGTTTGAGTGGGCACTTTGGACGTGATAAGACCTTGGGTCTAGTTGAAACAAAGTTTTATTGGCCTAAACTATACAGAGATGTTGTGAAGTATGTGGAAAAGTGTCGAGTTTGTCATGTTGCTAAGAGTAGGTCCCAGAACACAGGTTTGTACACTCCATTGCCTGTTCCTGAAGCTCCTTGGGAAGATATTTCAATGGATTTTGTTTTGGGACTCCCAAAAACAAAGCGTGGTGTTGATTCCATACTCGTGGTTGTTGACAGATTTTCTAAAATGGCACATTTTCTTGGGTGTAACAAGACTTTTGATGCAACTCATGTAGCTAACTTATATTTCAAGGAGGTTGTCAAACTCCATGGCATTCCTAAATCTATTACCTCTGATCGAGACCCCAAATTTGTTAGCCATTTTTGGAGGACGTTATGGCGTAAAATGGGAACACGTCTTCAATTTAGCAACTCTTATCACCCTCAAACAGATGGTCAGACAGAGGTGGTAAATCGATCTCTTGGAAACCTCCTAAGGAGTTTGGTTGGAAAAGAAAAGCACAATTGGGACTTCACTTTATCACATGCCGAATTTGCCTACAACAAATCAAAGAATAGATCAACTGGAAGATGTCCATTTGAGATAGTTTATGGCCTAATTCCAAATGGACCACTTGATTTAGTTCCTCTCCCAATCAATAACAAGTTCAGTGGTGACGCCGATGAGATGGCTTCACATATCAGGAAGTTGCATTCTGAAGTGAAGAAAAGGCTGGAAGAAAGTAACCAGAAATACAAAGCTGCAGCTGATAAACATCGCAGACACATGGAGTTTCGAGAGGGTGATTTAGTTTGGATTAACCTTCGCAAAGAAAGGTTCCCAAGGGGAAAATTCGATAAACTTCAAGATAGAGCTGATGGTCCATTTCGAGTACTAAAGCGCCTTGGTGATAATGCTTACCAAATAGAACTGCCTAGAGACATGGAGGTGTCAGCAACTTTCAATGTGGCAGACTTGCAGCCTTATTATGCAGCTGATCCAGAACAAGACTTAGACTCGATGACGAGTCACTTTCAACCTGGAGGGACTGATGAGGGATCATCTGAAGAGTTATCTAAAGAATTGAATTCTGAAGCACCAATTGATATTCCCAACACCCGTCCGAAAAGGAAGATTAAAACTCCCATCAGGTTTCAAGACTAAAGTCAAGTTTCAAGACTAAAGTATTTATGTTTGCTTAGCTGTGTTCCTTTTGTGCCTTTAATTGTCAATTAATATTGTAGGCCCCTTTCAATTATAAGTAATGTGCAAGGGATATGGTCGGTATCCAAGTTTGAATAAAAAAAGAAACCTTTGCCAATTGAGTTTGCTGTCAAAGCTTCTCTCTGTGCTTGTTCTTGCTATCCAACCCAAATTCTCTGCAATTGCTAGTTGAACTGCATCAACTTGTCTTCTCCTCTCCCTCTCTTGTTTCTTTTTCAGAACTTGTTTCATCCTCATCTTTCTCAGCTTCTAAATCTTTGTTTTCCTCTTCAGCATCACCTTTTGCTCTCCCCTTCACTCTCTTCCTCTTCCGAATCTTCTTTTTCACTCTCCCCATCTTCATCTTCTTTTTCATCCTTATCCTTGTTTTCATCCACCTCCCCCCCATCTTTGTCATCCTCATCCTTGTTTTCACCCACCTCTCCCTCATCTTCCTCTTCCTTGGGTATGAAAGTAATATGTGTATCCTACCTTTGGACAACATAATCATTTAATGCCAACTTTCCATAATCATTTAATGCCAAAAATATCCTACCTTTCCACTGATTATGTCTCCCTTGAAATCGAAAGCAATATCGATTTCTTTCTCTGTACAAGCATGTAGGAAACGCTTCCTTAACAAAGCAAGTCTGGCTTGCTCCAACATTTTAACCACATTCTCTCCCTTATTTTCCCAAATCTTTAGGTTGATGTACTCCTTAAACTCTTTGGGTTTTGTGGTAGCATCCATCCTTTTTTGATAACACTAGTGTTTTTTTTAAGTTTTGAGTGAAACACCAATGATGGGAGATTCAATTATATATAGACTTGTGTCACAATCAAACTTGGTTTGCAATTTTTTGATGTTCACATGATTTTCATTCTTACCAATTGTACAATTTTCATGATTTTTTTACTATCTCAAGAATCCTAACTTATTTGACCGGTAAAATTTGCATGATCTTGTACTCTCTCAATCAACCTAACTTGTTTGACTAGTAAAATTTCTATGATTTTGATAATAACTTATTTAACTAGTAAAAAAAGTTGATGCTTCCGTTAGTGAGAATCAAGTGATGATGAAAATTTTGATCTCAACTAATTTGACCAGTAAAAAATTTGATATTTGGAAAATACCAGCTTTAAATTTGATGCATGTGTTGGCGAAGATGACAGTATTTGAAAACGATCTCAAATTGATTTCTTCTTCTGCTATTACATGCTTCCTGTCAAATTAGGAATGGGAATCCTATTCCTTACCGACTTCAGATTTTTTTGTATTTGTATTTATTATTATCACCATCTACTTTCAAATATTTCAACATTTCTCCCTTTTATTGTTTGTTTTTCAAGATTCCCTTAAAAGGTTTTACCATTTTTCAAAACCAACCCACTAATTTTAAATTTATTAAAACCCTTGTATTAGATTTTTGGTACTCAATAAGGGGTTTCCGGCATTTAAAATGTTCATTCTTTATCATGTAAATTTTATGTCGGAGGATCTAAATACCTTTCCTTTCCGATTTAATATGTAAATAGAGCGCAAGGAATGAAGTGAATGTAGAGTTAAAGAAAGAAGTTTTGGCGATATTGTGATCATTCCTTACTTGGATAACTATGATTTCGTTGTGTTGAAAAGTGTTGCCATCACAAACTTAAGTCAATATTGTACCGTGATAATGATCTTCAAACATGACATTCATTGGGTTTGGTTGTTTGCAAGCTCACAAACTATCTGCTAAGTATACTGAACATCCTAAATTATTATACAACTCATTATCAGTCTCCAAGGTAGATGATGTGCTTGTGGGACAAATTGCAAAGGCAAGGAATGCCTCTATATTGCAACATGAGATTATGATTCTTATGCCTAAATAATTTGTTAACAAAAATTTTGCAGTCAATAGCTAGTAGTTGTATCTAACCTCTTCAAATTTCCCTTATAATTCTTTCATTGTTTCTTTTTCTCTTTCGGCGGATAATGTGCAGGGAAATTTTCCCTACCCATCATAATTGTGTATTTCAAACCATAAAGATAGCAGTAGATCCCTTTAAATTCACAAGTTTTATTATTTTATGCACTGCTTTCTCATCAATTTTTAAAACCACTGGGTTTTTTTTTTTCCTTACATTCATTGAAATCTACAAAATCTTGTGTAATTTGATGATGAGACAGACAGCAACCGAGTAATCCAATTGTCCATAGCAAAGCTATAAAGAAGCTGAGACTATATTAGTCTTAACTAGATAAACGTGGCTTGAGGCTTGCCAAGTACATATAAATTTAACATAACAGAAATTGATTAAACAAACATTTTAAAACTGTAACCTTTGATTCTACACAAAATCCAGTTAAAATAATAGAAAGAATAATGGTTACAAGAAAGTTAACATACTACCAAAGTACCAATTAAACCCCTTGATGTACACTTTTCTTCAATTGCTTGACACGTTTTCTAGTGGCTTGTTTGCTCTCGCTATCCTCAAACTCAAAATAGGATCCCACTGAATATGGACTTGTAGAATTGACAATCATTTTCTCAAGCATGGTTACATTTTCAAGAAAGTAGAATGTAATTCAAGATCAATTGAACGCCCAACATATCCAATGAATTCCACCACCTTGAGGTGTTCAAGAGGACATTTAGGAAACTCACATAGTTCTCTTTTGTCATCATCACATATTAACTACAACAATGAAATAAAATAACATCATTTATGAAATGCCAGATAACTAGTCCTATACAACTTCAAATCAAAGAGGAAACTATCATCAACCTACAATTAGTAATACAATATTTGAAACATAATACAAGTTTTTTCTAAAATGCGTTAGTTACCTTTAGTGTAAATTTGTGCAAGAAAGGACAAGCATTTATTATTTGAGTCAAATCTTATAAAATTGTAATGAATTGAGTAGAATTGGATACCTTCACACTTGGGGTTCCATTGCATATATACTATCAAGATATGATTACATCCCATGATTTGGGTGATTACATGAATTATAGCCACAATCATAGTGTCTTAAACTATAGCCAATCAACTAAAATAGGAAATATACAATTAAATACAAAAAGTCAACTAATCAGAATTAATGGTACAAAAGGAAAGAATCAAGGGAATAAATGGGAAAAGAAATGAGAATAATCACAGAGTCAAGGATCAATTAGGCAAGTATCACGATCCTTAACACTCCCCCTCAAGTTAGAATAGATGTTAATCATTCCTAACTTGCTTAGTAGATTTGAAAATTGTGGTAAGACCAAAGGCTTAGTGAAAATATTTGTTGGCTGCTTTGTTGTTGATATGTGAAAAGTCTTGACCATTCCACTTGAATTTTCTCACGAACAAGGTGGTAATCAATCTCTGTATGCTTCGTGCGCTCATGGAACATGAGATTAGAGGCAATATGGAGAGTGGCTTGGTTGTCACAGTATAATTTAACCGGTTGTGAATGTTCAATCCCAAGATCATGTAAAATGTATTTGATCTAAGTGACCTTACAACATACGGAAGCCATGGAGAGATACTCTGCTTCTGCATTTGAACGAGAGACAGTGGTCTGTTTCTTGGCTCTTCAAGAGATGAGTGAGTGCCCAAGAAAAACACAATAACCTGTAGTTGATCGCCGTGTGTCTTGGCATCTGGCCTAATCTACATCACAAAATACATTCAATTGTAACGAGCTTGTTGTTGAAAGAAAAATACATTGTCCAAGAGTATTCTTAACATAACTCAAAACTCGTTGTGTTGCTTCTAGATGTGGAATATGAGGTTTAGTCATGAATTAACTAAAGATGTGCACTGCAAAACCAAGTCTGGCCATGTAATGGTTAAGTAAATTAACCGCCCAATAAGTCTACGGTATGAAGAAGGGTCTTTGATACAATCACCCTTTTCCTTTTTGAGTTATAGATTTTGTTCCATTGGTGAACCAGCGGGCTTCACTCCCTAGATTTCAAGAGCATATTTCCATTGTGAAAGAGCAATTCTCTCATTATATCGAGCAGATTTGGACCGCCAACAGGTCACTATGGAGATGCTTTCAAAGGAGGCCAAGGTAGCACTCGAAGTTCAGGCCATTGATCGATACAAAAGATCTCATGCTTTTGACACTGTCATGTTGAGAGAACTGGAGTGAAGGCTTTGTACTGCTCGTATGTTTTATTGGTAGCAAGGAGCGGTCCCTCAAAAATGTTCCTCGCAGATGGGATGTCAGGATCAGTAAATACAAGGCTGAGTCTATTGCAAATTGATCGGGAATGAGCCTGATAAGACGATTTATATACCTATTTGAGGTCTCCACTTCCTACAATTTGTACTCCTTTTTTAGCTTATTTGTGTATGTAATGTGTTTTGTTAGCTTTGTGTAGGTGATAGACCATAAATAAGGTGTTTGAGCTTAATTGAAGAGTTTTGGAAGTTATAAAGGCTTAAATGGAAAATGCTCATGCAGAACACTCAACGTTCGGGGGTCATATCTCCCTTCTTAAATCAAACTAGATTTTATGCTACCTATTTTTGGAAAGCCCCGAATGTCTAGTTTCTAGTGGTTTTTACGAATCATAATTCCGAGTTTTCTAGAGGAAGTTATAGTCATTTTTGTAATGTTACGCGAAGCAAAAATGCTAAAAACAGAATTCCAGAGATGTTGCGGTACGTGCGTACATTCGTATAGCACACATACCACGCATTTGCCATGTTTAGCCATTTTCAGCCCATTTTTTTAGAGGTAATCTTGTTCTTTCACCCCAAACTCATTCCCTAACCTTCATATTCTATAAATACCTCGATTTTAGTCTGAAAACACACCTCTACACACCTCCCACACCCCAAAACCAAACCTCACACCATTCTCTTCATCTTCTTCATCTTCTTCCCCAAATAAATGAGAGATTCAAGCTCTTATGAAGGTTTTTTCTCCATGGGAGCTCACCATATATCACCACCATCACCACATCCTACACTTCTTCCACCCATCCTTGGAGGAGATTCAAAGGAGAAAAGAGGGCTCTAATGTCAAATTCGAGTCAAGTAACATCAATGGAGATGGGGAGCTTTTGGAGTAGTTTTTCTTCAAGGGTTTTCACTTATCACTATTTTCCTTTGTATTTCTTTATCTTGATTTGTAAAATCACTAATTTGGGAATATTGTAAACCTACATTTGTGCTATATATGTATGTTTGTTTTTATATTTTTTGAGTTTTGTTCTACTCTTTGTTAAATCCATAATTTTTGCCCTTATTATGATATTTATGTGTGTGGATGGTCAAAATTAATGTATATGCATGAATGGGATTAGGAGTAGAGTAATTTAAATTAGGAGCAGTTTAATTTAGCTTCCCATGATTGTTGGTATGTTGATGAATGAACCAAAATACTATGTTTAGAATTATTTGAGTGTTTGAGTATTAGCTTCAAAGAGTGGGAAAAACTTGGTTGATTATGCATTCACATGCTAGATTAGGCTTGGGTTCTATATTCTTGTGCTTAATAGGTCTTTCTATTAATGCACAATTGCTTATCCCATGACTTGGGTTAGGTGATGAATTGATTTTGGTGAATTCCTTAATTAAGAAAATAAACCCCTGACTTAAATTGAATGGTCTTAATATTTAACAATCAACTTGATGCACATAGTTGTTTGGTAAGCTTGTTCTTATTTTTAGACATCCATCTTAGGGAGATTATAGAGATAAGGAGAGAGCTTTATTTATGAGAGAGTAGAGCATTCATGAGATTGGAGACCGCCGTAATCGTTTAGTGGTAAAGACTACTGCGATTAACAACCGTGAAAACCCGACGTTCGAATCCCAATATCGAATGGGTTCTCCTTTCTATCCACTTTGTATTTCTTTCTTTGTGTCTTTGTCTCATCTTAAATGTGTACTTTCATTCATTAGGGAGTTGATGTAAACCTAGCATTGTTGCCTCTTTTGTTGAATATGTTTGTTGATGGTTGAGTGATCATTTGAAGTTCTTAATGTTTTTGAGTGGTTACCCACCACTTGAATGAACCTTGGTTGTTGTGTGATGAACCGAGAGAAGAAGCACATAACGTGCATGAGGAGATTGTCCACTACATGTAGAGTAAGGTAGAGATACGTGAGGATTTGCATGTATAGTCGCTAAATGTGTCTCATAATTCTTAATAAACTCGTGTGCAGTTCTGGTAACCATCGAGAGATAGGTTGCTGGTGCATGTAGGTATGGCCTTTGTTGCTTAGGAGGGAGAATATTGGCGAAGATTAAGTGAGCACGACTTTCAACATTTATAGGCATGTTTGTATGAAATTGTGTGATTGTTTTGGTGGAGTCATCTTCTTAGTGTAACCATATATCTTACATCTCTTCAATCCATTATATATTTGTAAATACAATTGCATAGAATTTATATTTCTCTATATTTCTCTAGCAATATTTACTTTTAATGCTCAATAACACACACACTTATTCGTGTTTAGCTAAACTAGCGACAATTGGCAAATTTCACCTCCCTGCGGAATGATACCCTTGCTTGTTACTATATTAGTCTCTTAACTCGTGCGCTAGCGAGGTTGAATGTAAAATTCAAATCTTTTGATACACCTCAACGATGTGTCATCAAAGCCCCATGCTATGAATCTTGAGTTGACTTCTGAATCTTCCCTCATAACTTTTCATGCTAATGAGAATGCTGACATCTTGGGCGAAGAAGTTGAGGTTAGGCCTCTGCCTGACAAGGACTACTCTTCCTTCATGGCCGATGATCTTGATGATATCAACTGGTCGAATTTCAAAGACCTAGCCAAGGGTTATCGGGATGATCCCCCTGGAGGCACATCTGTTGATCCCTCTGCTGGTTCTGGGCTTAGAGGACCTTCGGGCTCATCAAAAAATTTGATTAGCAGCTTCCTAGTCTTCTTTCTTTTTTCAATTTTTTTGTAGTGGGTTAACTTCTCAGGAAACCTGTATATTTAAAGATGGTAATAGATTCTTTCTTTTTGATTATTCTTTCCTATCTTTATTTTGTTTAAATTGAGTAATTCGTTTATCTTACTTAACCAAATATCTTATTAATCGGCACGAAGTTCAAATAACTAACTGGCTTGAATGGGCTATATAATAAATCTCGACAAGGATTAACTATTTTGCTACTGAGTGTCTTATTACCTGACTTTGGTTAAATGGTTTTACTAAACCAGTTCATCTGAATTTGGTCGAATAGACCATCGAACCAACCATTAGTTTACAATACTGACCATTCTAAAAACTGACTCGTTGCTCGCTTAAGCCAACCATTTTTAATAGGATCGTCCATCTTATTGGACTGATCTTTTTTATTGTGGCCGGTTATCTGATTAAACTGTCTATTTTTAATCTGGTTGTCGACCGGCCTCTGATTATCTTCTCGAGCTATTCTTGATTAGTCTTGATATTTTTGCCAAGTGGTGTTTTTTTTTTTTTTTTTGAGTTTTCATGGACCATTAACATGGCCTTTTTATCTATAGACTGTAGTATTTTGTCTAGTAACTAAGCCACTGAGACGTCTCTAAGTAATCTGTTACTCAAGATTCGTTGAATTGGGATGTTAAAAGATGCCCCAACTTAACTTCACGCATCTCATCAGGTTTCTAATACTTGAAGGCGTGCTAACAGTACTTTTTATGCACCCAATTAGTTTCTGTGAGTACGCATTGTCCTTAGAATTTGCTTTCGGCCCCCTCATTTGGCCTCCCGACCCTTCAAGCCTTGATGGTCAATCCCGCAGGCCTTGATAGTCAATCCTGACTCACCCTCAACAAGCTTAGACACAGGCTTAGCCCTCAACAAGGTTTAAAAAAGATGAGGACATCCATGTCCCACAAATATTCTAATATCTTCCATAGGCAATGACCTCCATTAACAACAAAATGATAGTATAAATTTAACTAAACACTATTAAACTTGTAACCAAAGGAAACAAAAAAATTGTCTTTTTAAAAACAAAGAATTGAAACTTTGCCTGAATATATCGTAGCGGTCGCGAGCGAAGTTGAGACAAGCGACCTTGACCAAAGCATCGTACGTGATGTTCTCGACGTCAGAGTAACCCTTCGTTTTCAATCAGTTGATGAAGGAGACCCACTCGGGCCAAGGGTGGTGGTAGTAGTGGAGAGGTGTCTGCGAGGTGTCTGCGTCAGTGATGATATCGACAGCAGTGGAGGAACCGTGCCGGCGGAATCGAATGGAAGAGAGAGGCAGGGATTTGTGTGAACGGAAAGGGAGTGAACTAAGGAAGAGAAGTCTTGAAAATGACATCGTTTTTGTGCGAATTGAGACTTGGATTTGGGTTGGTGTTTGAATTTTAGTAAGGGTGTGTCCTATTGTGTTTTTCATTTGCTTGCATTTGAAAAAAAAAAATTTTTGAAAAATGAAAACAATATTTTTTATTTCCATTATTGAAATCTGAAAACACCGTATTTTAATTTTCTTCTAAATAAAGATGTCAAATAGACCCGATAGCCCTGACCTCAACCCTAATTCCATGCTAAATCAAGGTTTGTAGGTGAGAAACCTATATATATATTTATATATTGAATATTGAATAATGTCATCCAATATTCAATGTAATTTTCCCTTTCTTTTTAGAGTTTGTTAATGAGCTGTGTTATATTATAATTGATTTAGAGTTTGTTAATTGTTACCGGTTTTGTATTATAATTTTTATATTATTCAATAATTTTGATATGATCTCTATTAAAAAATCGTTAAAAAAATATATTAATGGGATGAAGATGGTATGGGACAAAGAATCGATCCCTTAATGGGGAATCCTCATACCCATACCATTTATTATAAGAAGAGTATTCATTGGGGATGGTATTTCTTATATAAATTGGGATTGAGGATGGTAATGAAAAACCTATTCCTGACCCATACCATTGACATCCCTAAGAATGGGTTTGATAATTGCTTGGTTCTTTGTAGGGCCGGAAAATCAAAGAACAAATTGTCAATGTGCCTAACAAAGCAGGGTTGCGATCACCCTTTGATGCTTAAGTTCAGTCATAAGGTTTAGATAAGGTTATGCTATTAAATCTAAGAGGTTTTTACTATATAGAAGATTTTTAACCCATTTTATTTGCTTGGAGTGTTTTTATAGATTCGCCTATGACCCATTATTATGGGTTTAAGGTGACAATTACCCGTGAGTCCATGACTGTACCTTTGATGCATCCTTCAGTGGACTGTGTAACTTCGAATGTGTAGTATGTCCACAAGAGTTAATCACCTTGTTATCTATTATCCTCCACCTAGGAAGATATATCACCGGTCTAGCCACGGCGATGATCTTGGCTTAGAGAGATGGCATTCACCACGTGTCACATCCTCATTGGTTCTTTATGTACTTATTATTTATTTACAATAATAATAATCCAACATTCACTCGCCATTAAGGCCTCGTTTGTTTAGCCGTATTGTATTGTATAAAACAATTAAAAAATACTAAAATAATACAATACAGTGTTTGGTGCAAACACTATATTGTATTATTTTAGTACATTTTAATTGTCTAATACAGTAAACACCGTATTAACTAATATATTATATTTGATGGTATTAGGTTGTATTGTATTAGAAAAAACACATTTCTTTTTTTTCTTTTCTTTTTTCAATAAATATGGAATATTGATAAAATATGTGTTATGTTGTTAATATGTTTTTTATAATTTCAAAATAAATAGGAAAAAATTATTTAAATTTTTTGTTTCAATTAAAATAAATATTTATTGATTTTTTATATAAAAATATTTAATGATTTATTCATGGTAAGGATATTTAAAATTAATTATTAAGTATTTTTTTAAAATATTATATTTTTATAATATAATAAAATCATATAGGAATAGCCTAATACAATATAATACAGTGCATCACCAAACACATGTTTGTATTAATGATAATACAGTCCAATACAATCCAATACAATGTGCCAAACGAGCCCTAAGAGATAGAGAAAGATGCCATCAAATGATCATATCATACTAGACCTGACATGGTTCTGGTTCGAACCGGTGAACTGAACGGTAAAAATCAGAACAGAAACCAAAAAATTCGGTTCCGATTCCAGTTTTCAAGGAACCGGCTGGTTCGAACCAGACTGGAACCGACGGTTCCGATTTTGGTTCGAACCGGCAATTCCTGTGTTATTTTTAATTATTATTAAAAAAAAAAAAAAATCAAACGTTGAGCTTTCCGTTGGAGGCATACAATATGACGTTGTAAAACTTAGAATTATTTTTACAGAGTATAAAATTGAAAATAAAATTTTTGCAATTGGTTTTGATAATGCTTCTAGCAATACTGCTACTATTCTTGCTTTACTTGAGTTATGCAAACCTTATCTTGGTGGTAAATTTTTTCATCAAAGTTGTGCATGCCTTGTTTTAAATTTATGTGTTCAAAAAGGATTATAAACTCTTGAACATTTTATTCAACCTATTAAAAAAGCCATAAATTTTTTTATGGAAACATCATTCTACAATGAAAGAATGGTCAACATATTGTAAACAAAATGGTAGACATGTCGTTAGATTTCCTCGTGATGTTCCAACACATTGGAATTCTACTTATAAATTGCTTGCTAAAAGTTATGATTATAGGGATTTATTAGTTTCTTTTATTCAATTTCATGTTAGTCACATTACTCTTTATCATTGGGCAACGTTTTTAATTTGTTAAAAGTCTTTTATAATGCTACTAACAATTTATCTGGTGTTTATTATCCTACAACTCATTTATTTATTATTGAAAGTCTTAATATTACTGGTGCCTTTGCTCATTGTGAATCCGACATAGAATTAACGGAGTCCGTTAATGCTATGAAAGAAGAATGGTTAGAATATTATAGGGAGTTTTCAAATATTTATTTAATTGCCATGTGTTTTGATCCACGTTGTAAATTAGAAAATTTGTCTTATTATCTAACTAGTTATTATTCATCACAAGGTTTAAAAATAGAATATAATGTTGATGCATGTTGTGATAGAGTTAAGAAATTATTGTATGAGTTATATGATGAATATCTTACAGTTTATGGACCCTCACTGAACTTAGATGTTACACAAACACAAAATGTATATCAGTCCCCATCATCCTCCGGGTTTATGAATTTAGAGTATAGTATGTTATAAAAAAAAACCAAAAAATTACGAGGTTCTTCTTCATCAGGCTCCAACAAGTATTCCAACCTTGAATCTTATCTAAGTAACTCTTTTGAGTTTATAGAAGAAATGGAAGAGAAAAAATTTGATATCTTACCATGGTGGAAAGAGTATGGAAAGTATTTTCTAATCATGGCTATGATAGCCAAAAATATTTTTTCAACACCAGTTTCTACGGTGGCAGTGGAACAAGAGTTCAGTGCCGGGGGGAATATCTTGGATGATAAACGTTCGTGCTTGAGTCTGAAATCACTACAGATGCAAGTATGTGTAGATGACTGGACTAAGGCGCAATATAGACAACAAGAAATCGAACAGGAGTAACAGTATGATTTCTTTAAAGATGATGAACCTGAAAGTGGAGCAGCGGAGACATGCATTATTATTATTATTATTACTATTATTATTATAGTCCATATTATTTCTATGAGATTTTAAAATAATTAAAAATAAAAAAATTCTATGAGATATTATTGAAAACATAAACTAGAAAATTGGTACGATTAAGAATAAAGTCACCATCATGGCATTTATTGGCATCATAACATGTCTTGTCATGTTCCTCATCTCTGTCTGTCTTCATTATGATTGATTAGAGGCATCCCGGACCGTATATCAACATAACAAACAACGTAGCCAACAAGTGGGCCATTGTAAGATTGCGTTAGATACAGCCCATTATTATAAATTTGAATGCTAAGACTTGAGGCCCAGTTTTAAATGTAGAAATATAATTTAGCAAGAAAACAATATTTATTTATTAAGTAATGTTAGACGTCTCAAAAATATATATTTTTTCTCAAATTCTTTCCCAAATGATGTGGCACATGAGGTGTCAACATCACATTAATTACTATATAAATCTTATGATTTACAAGATATTGACACCTTATATACCACATCATTTAGGAAAGAATTTGAAAATAAAAACTGAGGAATTTGGATCTCTATTGATCTGATCTTTTTCCTGATCTCATCTAATCTCATAACACATAAGCATTGCAATGGATGAGTGGTTAAGATATGATTGTTTTCACAACCATTTTATCAATTCACATGTTTTAAAAAGGTTAGGAAAAAGATCAGATCAGCAGAGGATCTAAATCCAAAACTAAGACATCTAGCATTACTCCTATTTAATTATTTATTTATTATGCTAACTTGAAATGTAGAAGATACAGTTCCGCTTAGGAATGGCAATGGGCTGGGTTTGGCAAAATTCAAATCCAAACCCGCGAAACTTCGTGTCTACCAAACCCGCCCGTGAAAATAAATGGGTTCGGGTTCGGGTTCGGGTTTCACCCGCGGGTTTGGGGGACACCCAAACCCGCCCACGAACCCGTGAAACAAGCAGGTCCACAAGTCAAACCCGTGAACCCGCCAAATTGTTTTTTTTTTTTAATATTTCTATATTATTTAAATATAAGAAATATTATAATTTTAAAGAATAAAAACACTTAATAGATTGAAAATGTTTACATTTTATTCTCTATATAATTAAAAAAGTTTTTATTGGAGTTTAAATTTATAATATTTAAATAATAAAATATTATATAATTTTTATTGTTCGTGGGTTCGCGGGTCACCCGTGGGTTTGTTTTCCAAACCCACACCCGAACCCGAACCCGAACCCACTGGGTTTTTACTTATACGGGTTCGCAGATCGTAAATTCACCAACCAAACCCTCTTCAAGCGGGTTGGGTTCGAGCGGATCCCATGGGTTCAGGTTTAATTGCCATCCCTACTTTCATTGTCATTTTTAAAAAATAAATCTACATAGCTACACCCCCACGCGGAGAGAGTGAAAGTGAACCCATTTCCCAAAAGACAAAGGAAACTCACCACAAATCAAGCACAACATGTATATGGTGAGATTCGTGTTAGCAAAATTCTATGCGGAAGCATTACCCTATAGCCAAAAAAAAAAAAAAAAAATCAATCACACAACACAGGATTTTTACTTAGAAGTCCAAATCAGAGAAAAACCATGGTCGTTAGGATGACAAGAGAAAGATTTCACTATGTAGCAAATTGTTACAACTACACGCTCTTTAATCTCTCTCTAATTACCCTGAATCCAATTACAATCAATGCCTACTCTCTTTGTGCTCTCAATTGTATCTTAATATATATTTATACTAGAGCATTAGGGAAGTTTAAAACCACAAGTAAACCTTCTCCTACACACAAGACTTCCTGATCCAAGTAACAGGAAAATTCATTCCTTCACACTCAAAACTATCCTGTTCCACGCAAAGATAAACTTTTTCCCAAAAAAAAAAAAAAAAAAAACCTTTCCTGATCCTCTCAACTTCCCTGATCCGTGCAAAACCCATCATTACCGTAACCTGCATACCGTGCTCCATGCCATGGAAAACCTTTGTGATTGACTGCTCAGAATACTACGGTCTAGGTCTTCTTGCCTTGCTGTGGTCTACGCCGTGTTGATCTCACTAGAATTGACCGCGGTTGGTGCATCGCGGTAGCTCGCAGATTTCCTTTTCTTTGGCGATTTCCTTTCCTTGCTTCCAACAAATCTTCCCTAAACAATAACTCTGACTTCCACATGTTTCCCACGTTTTCATAAAGTTTCCTCTTTCACATTAGTTGTATCCCTTTTTGTCAATTTTGGGAATACAAGCCAAAAGTTAACAATTCGAACTCTCCACCATTAATGTAAAAGGGAAAGTGGATATCACCTTCGCTAAGAGAAGATGTACATTTTTGATAATACTTGATTCAACTCTTTTAGCTAAAAAAAATCTATAAGGTATTTATACTCCTAATAGGCTAACAGCTATGCCACACGCTATAAGAAAATAATACAATTCTTGACAGTTTTTAACTGTCAAGAATGCTCCATTCCGGCCACCGCCCCGGCCCCCGACCACCGCCTAATAATAATGACAATTTAATTGTCATTATTAGAAATTGAACTTGAAACCTCAAGTCAAGAGTTGTAAACCTTTACCACTTGACTACAACATTTGATATGTTAATAATTGAACAATATTAATATATAACCTATATGAGCTATTAGAAATAAAAAATAAAAATAAATAAATAAATAAAACTTATTAGATAAAATTAAATTTATTCAACTAATATAAAATTCTAATTTCTACGACAGACATATATTAAAAAAATATTTATTGAAACTTTTAATAAAATTATATATTTTAAAACATATGTAGTCGAGTTATTGATCTATACTCTGTGGTCACGTTTAGTTACATGGTAGAATGGTAATGAGAATGAAAACGAGAATGAGAATGGAAAGGAAATGAAAGGAAAACTAAGTTTTTTGTTTGGTTGGAACTTTAAAACTAGTCTCTGAATCAGTATTATTTTGTTTGGTTAACAACATAATGGAATGGAGTTAACTGTATTTTGACTAAAATACCTCTAATTATAAAACATTCATAATAACTTGATATATTATGGATAATAATAATAAAATATAAAAGTATATTATATTTATATATATATAATTATATATTATTTAATATAATAATATATTATATATATAGAATATATAATATATAATACATATAATATATATGTATTATAATAATATATATATATATATATATATATATATATATATATATGTATTATATATATTATATATTAATATATTAAATAATATATATTATATAAATATATTATTATATATATTGTATAATATATATATTGTAAATTATATATATATATATATATATTATATAATAATGATATATTTATATAATATAATATAATTAATATATATATATATAATAGTGTAATATATATAATATATATTATTACATATATATATATTAATATATTACTATTATATATATATATATATATATTATATAATATTATATTATATTATATATATGTATATCATATATAATATATGTAATAACAGTGTAATATATATAATATAATATATATATATTATATATAATAATATAATATAATATATATATATTAAATACACAAAGTTAATTATTATGTATTATTATACACAAACTCTAAAAAAGTAAAAAGAGAAGGAAAATTACACAAAGTTATAATTTTTTATACACTTTTTTCTATAACTGGATGACGTTCTTCAATATATATAAGGTATATTTTTATATATACTTTTTTTCTATTACTGGATGACGTTCTTCAATATATATATATATATATATAAATGTTAAAGTCAGTGTGCACCGATATAACTTCATCAGTGCGTTGGATGTGGACTATTAAATTTATATACTTTGATTCAAAGTGTATGCACTTATCAAAGTTTCTTCATAATTAGTGGGTCCACATATATTAATACTGATATGGTTATATCAATACACACCGACTAGAACGGAACCATATATATATATAACCGGCACCGTGGGGATGGGTCAGGATGAGAATTGAAAATCTCAAAATTATCCCAAAATTAAATTGGGGATAAAAAAAAAAATTAATACATATATATATATATATATATATATATATATATATATATAGTGGAAATGGTGGGAAATGTCACTCTTTTGAACTCATTTGGTGACTTTGTCAGTACTTTAATAAGTTAAGTTTAAAATGCACCAATTATGGTGAACTACCAAAATTGCCCTTAGCTCTTCATTTATGTTATTCTGTTTATACTTTTCTCTCTCCACACTTCCAAAAAAACGAGACTTTCTCTCTCCACAGCGACTCTGTTTGTTTATCGAAATAAAAATTCAAGGTTGGATCGACTTTCTTCTTCAACTTATAAAACGTTTGGACGTGCTTCAGTACAAGAAGGTAATATTTCTGGCAAATACTTCTGTTAATTTGTTCACATTTTCATTTGTTTATATAGAAAACTGTAATATCTTTTGTTGGATCTCCGAGACTTTTGTTGCCTTGACCGAGCCTTTTATTGCCTTGACCGAGCCTTTTCTTGCCTTCATCGAGCCTTTTCCTTTTTTTGAAATGAATAAGTATGGAGCCTTTTGTACAAATTTCCGAGCCTTTTAATGCCTTGATCGAGCCTTTCCCGAGCCTTTTCTTGCCTTCATCGAGCCTTTTCCACTTTTTGAAATGAATAAGTATGGAGCCTTTTGTACAAATTTCCAAGCCTTTTCTTGCCTTGACCGAGCCTTTTCCGAGCCTTTTCTTGCCTTCATTGAGCCTTTTCCTTTTTTTAAAATGACTAAGTATGGAGCCTTGTCTACAAATTTCCGAGCCTTTTCTTGCCTTGACCGAGTCTTTTCCGAGCCTTTTCTTGCCTTCATCGAGCCTTTTCCTTTTTTTGAAATGAATAAGTATGGAGCCTTGTCTACAAATTTTCGAGCCTTTTCTTGCCTTTATCGAGCCTTTTCCGAGCCTTTTCTTGCCTTTATCGAGCCTTTTCCTTTTTTTGAAATGAATAAGTATGGAGCCTTGTCTACAAATTTTCGAGCCTTTTCTTGCCTTGACCGAGCCTTTTCCGAGCCTTTTCTTGCCTTGACCGAGCCTTTTCCGAGCCTTTTCTTGCCTTCATCGAGCATTTTCCTTTTTTTGAAATGAATAAGCATGGAGCCTTGTCTACAAATTTCCGAGCCTTTTCTTGCCTTGATTCTTGCCTTTTCCGAGCCTTTTTTGGCCTTGACCGAGCCTTATAGAGAAATGTTCGAGACTTTTGAAGTCTTCTCCGAGCCTTTTCAATATCCTCACCCGAGCCTTTGTAAATATAAGATGTGAAAATATTTTTTAGTCCTGTGTTTTTATTAATTGTTAGTGATGAATAATTTGATAGCATCATGAATCGGGTTAGGATTGTAATATCTTACAACGGTCGATGGGAGCAGTTTCCCGACGGAAGTCAGAGGTT
This sequence comes from Acer saccharum, assembly GCA_030490815.1. NCBI lineage: Eukaryota > Viridiplantae > Streptophyta > Magnoliopsida > Sapindales > Sapindaceae > Acer > Acer saccharum. The sequence continues at coordinate 37,005,034 of CM059870.1, forward strand.
TATTGGATCCGATAACCGGGGAATGTATGTGTCAAAGAATATGACTTACGAAGATTTGTTGGCGATCGTGCATACCATTGTGAAATACGATGAAAACAAATTCACTGTTGATTTGTCATCAGTATCAATCGTTCCTGGCAGTACATGTCGCACATTTATAAGGAATGATGACGATGTCCAGTTTATGCTGGGGGAAGATCGAGTGATCTCTCAAGTATGTGTCAGTGTAACTGAGAAGACAGTTGGAGATATGATAGGGAATGATATTCCTCGTCCTGAAAATACCCAACAGTTTAGATCCTTTAGCGGTAGCAACCAAGGGTTCACCCAAAGGAGTGCCACCGAAGGTGGGGAAAACATGTGCGGTGTCCCACCGGTAATGGTCAATCATACAGATCTAGTTGAACCTCAAATTGTTGATGTGTTTGGGTGTCGAATTGAGCAGTACAATGAGCAGTACAATCACCCGAACCATGACGTGGATAATGATGCAAATAATGAACAGGTTGATGATATGCAAAATGGCAATGAAGAGCCTGAACAAATTCAAACACATGGTAGACGTGTACAAGGAGTTAGTTGCACTGCACCAGATATGGCTGGGACTTCCGAGGTCCGGTATAACGTAACAGCATCTGATTCTGATAATGTGACAACATGGGTTATTCCCGGAGCAGATGCATACTCGTTTGGTACTGGTACAAGCAGCACCTTCGCAGCGCAAGAACCTAGAACCATGATTTATAAAGGTCAATTTTTTCCGAGTAAAAAGGATTTGAAAAGGCTAGTTAGCCATTTTTCAATGCGGCAGAACTTTGAATGGAAGGTGAAAAGGTCGAATAAAACAACTTTACATCTGGTCTGCATCATTGACGAATGTACGTGGAAATTAAGAGCGGTGAGGAGAGATGAAGGGACTTACTTTCAAGTCAGAAGTTTTGTCAACGAACACAGTTGTCCGTTGGAGGAGATTCACCGTCGGCATCGACAAGCTAGTGCAGTCACAATCGGAGAAGTCGTTGCCCCTAGACTTCAGCAACATGATGGACGTCTCATGCGTCCCAAGGACATAATTACCGATATGAAAACAATATATGGCATCCAAATCATGTACAGTAAAGCACATGATGCCCTGCAATATGCATTGTCATTGAGCTATGGAACGCATGAAGAAACTTTCCAACTGCTGCCATCTTTTGCATACATTCTCGAACAGCAAAATCCTGGCACAATCACGGACTTACAGTGCGCAGACGATGGTAAATTCCTTTACTTTTTCATGTCGTTATGGTCCTCAATTAGAGGTTTTCGGAGGTGTATGCGTCCTGTGATTGCAGTTGATGGTACACATTTGAAGGGAAGATTCGGGGGTATAATGTTTGTTGCAACTGCACAAGATGGAAACGAATAGGTGTATCCAATTGCTTTTGGGTACGGTGACTCAGAAAACAACGATTCATGGGAGTGGTTTTTGGAATGCTTGAGGGGGGCCCTTGGTCATATAGATGATCTGGTTTTCATTTCCGATCGCCATGCAAGCATTGAAGCAGGGATTTCTAAAGTGTTTCCTTATGCAACCCATACCATATGTTACTGGCATTTTGGTGAAAATATGAAGAAGCGATTCCACAAAAGGATGTTGCCGACATAATGGATAGTGCTGCTAGGTCGTACAGTGAAATCCAATACGATCGCCACATGGAGGAGTTACGTAAGCTGCACAAGGGTGTATATGATTATGCCATTGATGCCGGTCCACACAAGTGGTCCCACGTTCACTGTCCCCAAAGAAGGTACAGGTTGATGACCACAAATGTTGCAGAGTGCATAAACTCATGCTTAAAATTCGCACGGCAACTGCCACTAATGACACTGGCAGAGTTCATTAGGAATATGCTACAGAAGTGGTTTCACGATCGTCATACAGCTGCACAGTTCATGCGTCATCGATTGACCGACGCAGCACATGGGGTAATCCAGAAACGGGTCGAGAAATGCAATTATATGACCGTAAATGCAGTTGACTGGAACATATTCTCCGTCAAACACAAGGGAAAACAGTGGACGGTTAACTTAGCCCGGAAGACTTGCACGTGCAACAAATTCCAAATGGACTTTTTACCTTGTTCACACGCACTCGCAGCAGCAAGGTACATGACAAGTTACATTTAACGCTTTTCTATAACCAAACGTGAGTCTCACTGTATTCATTGTTGCAGGGAGCGAAACTTGGATTTCACATCTCTGTGTGCAGACTACTACAAGAGGGAGACACTTATTGATGCATACTCGGTTCCTATTATGCCTGTTGGCCATCCTTCTTCATGGGTGGTTCCATCCGATATCGCAGCGCGGGTGGTTTTAAATCCAAAGACGAAGAGACAATCAGGTCGCCCCATGGAGGGTCGACATGTATCGTCTTCAGAGAGGACAACCACACAGTCGTGTAGAAGATGTGGACAACCAGGACATAATAGCAGGCGGTGTTCGAATCCGCCTATGGTTAATGAAGGTCCCAGGACAATTGTCCCCGATGATTACCGTCGCAAGTGTAGCATCTGTCACACAATAGGACACAACAAACAAACATGCCCTCAGAAGGACACGCCAGTGGAATGAATGGAGCCGTACAAGAGGAAGACGATCAAACATAACAAGGCAGTACAAGAGGAAGATGAATTGCCACCAGAAAAGCTTGTGATTGAGAAACATGTCTCCAACATGATGTCTTCCAACATCGTTCAGATTTTGGGAAACATGATCGATACAATTGTTTTATGAGACCCTTGGTTCTTATGCTTTTATGTATAAGTAATATGATTGATTTTATGTTGGAGAAAAGCTTGCGATTACTAATGTGTTCCAACATCGTTTAGACTTGTCGAACCATGCTCGATACAATTGTGTTATGAGACCCTTGGTTCTTATGCTTTTATGTATAAGTAATATGATTGATTTTATGTTGGAGAAAAGCTTGCGATTGCTAATGTGTTCCAACATCGTTTAGACTTGTCGAACCATGCTCGATACAATTGTGTTATGGTTTTATGTTGAATACTTTTTTATTTTCATTTTTTTTTTCTGAAATTGATTTGGATTTAGTTGTTTGTGTTGTGTAATGTCATACTGGATCCTTTGTTAATTGCAAACACTTAAAAAGAAAAAAGAAAAATTTCATTACTGAAATGTTATGTACATAAACTAAATCACTATCTCGAAGACCAGTCCTTCGAGTTGCAAAAAACCTCCACAGCCATCTTCTCTCGAATGGTGGTCATATCAGTTTCCGACCAGTCAAAAGTATCCCTGTTCGCTACCAGATACTCTGTCACTTTTAAAGTATGAGCACCACAGTTACCCCTACAATTCACCATATGAACAATCGTTAGAATGGAATTATATGAAAACGGATTTGGATAAAATCAGATCTTGAAACAGTCATACCCTGTGTCTTGTTGTGGCACACGGTCTGCAGACACATAATAAAAAGTGAATGCCCTAGTAGTCTTTGAGTACGTCTGATCGCCCCTCCGTCTGCGATTGTGAAAGTTCACCGCATGCAGCATCGAGGGTACAAAATACCGTAAGCACGCGAGCTGCATTTTCCTGTGGCTGAATGGCACCTCCTGTCTGTACGAGTCAAAAAGGTAGATATTCCCTGCTGTGAGGTCGATGCTGGCCAGGGCCCAATGCGTACGTCCAAGGTTGCACGGAATCAGAACCTGCAGGTGTTTCAACAATGTGCGATCAGTGTGACATTTATTTTTCATAACTTTAATGGAAAACATGTAAAATAAACACTTACGGAGTCAACATTGTGCCATGGTAAGTTTCCTAGCGGGAGCTGCCCACGTACCACCGTAAGGTCTTCTTCGGACCACTTCTGCTTCTGTGAAGACCAACCTGTACGGGGTCTATCAGACCCACTTCCCATCTTCCTGTCCCAGTAGTTACATAACCAAGACTGTATAAAAACGTTAGGTTATAGATGTATGAAACACATCAATGCACAAGCAAATACCGTACAATTTAAACACTTACATAAAACTGTGAATCCAGTATGTTGATCCTCGAACCGTAAACAGTGGGAAATGCTCGCTGACGCTTCCGCAGAATCTTCAAGTACGCGTCAATGTGCTGAAAGTTTGAACATTTTCATTTGTTAGGATTGTACAATTCTTGTAACAACATATACATATATTACAGTTATGGTCCTCACCGTATCCTCTAACTCCATAAAGTTGCTTTGAAATCGGTGGAACCAAAGGACATCGACTGGCAAGTGTAGATCCACATCACGCCTGCATAATTGTTGAAGAAGTTAGATAACCAAGTCAAGTCAGTTTTACTAAGCTGTTTCAAAAAAAATGCAGAGATTGTAATATCTACGATTATACTTACAATTCCCCCGTCGAGTTCCTCTTGTACGCTTGGTACGCCGCTAGGTGATCAGGATCTATCAGTTCGTGGGGCGCCCATACATGTGGTGGCTGTGGCATAGTCCTTGCCCTCTTCGGCCGACAGGGGTCAGTGTATGGGCTCCGCTCCTGCCAACCTGGTCTGCGAACCCGATCCTGACGCTGAAGGGGTGGGGGACTCCGATCCAAACCATGGGGATCCACCGAACGTCTGCTCTGTATAGAAGGACTCCGTCCCCGTTTGCTGCCAGCATGGGTGCTCTGTTGGAACTCCGTCTCGTCGATCGCCTGCAGGCGTGCTCTGTATGGAGGAACTCTGTCCTCGTGGATCGCCTACAGGGGTGCTCTGTATGGAGGGACTCTGTCCTCGTGGATCCCCTGCAGGGGTGCTCTGTATAGAGGGACTCTGGAATCGTGGATCGCCTGCAAGCCCCGTGGAATGAATGGAGGGATGCGCTGCAATAGGATCATCCAGAGGGGTGCGCAGTATGAAGGCACTCTGTCCCAAGTCCTGGGGAGGAAGAACAGGGTCTGGTAATACCTTATGCGGTACCTGCTCTATCTCCATATGTGCTGTCCCAAGCCCCTGCTGATCAGACACTGGCTGCGTACTAGGGTGCAGCTGACGCCCACTCTGTAAGTCTGCTCCGTCCTGATGACTACCAGTCCAGTCTCTGTCACTGAAGTGTTGGTCTTGGTCATCAATCGACGGGTCATCAACTGGTGGGTCATCGGACCGTCTGCCTTCAGTAGGTGTCTGCGCCGTCGAACCCTGAAGACCCCGAATCAAATCCAGCAACTCCTGATGCTGTTGATCTCGCTTTTTTTCATTCCTTTGCACTTCATCCCGTAACTCTCGAAATGCATCCAGCAGTTCAGTATACCTACGGTCCTAAATGAAAAAAAATAAACACGTTGTGAGTACTAAAAGTTTCCAATTGCTTTCAAATTCAATACTGCGGTGCAACTACTTTTACGTACCTCTGGATGCCCTCCGACGCCTCGTCGTGAGTGACCTTCAGGTCGAGGCTCTGTGGGGAACACAAATCGAACCCGCCTATGCCTCACGGGACTCCTACTGCGACCCTCCACGTCAGAACCATCTGTATCACTGGGTCCCGAATGCAGATACTCAGTATCACTGGGTCTCGAATACGGACCCTCAGTATCATTGGGTTCGGCAGTCGTACGGTGTTCGGCATCCGCATCATACAGACTGCCTCCCTCCTCAATGCCCTCATAGTACCGTTCAGCCAGCTCTACCGGTGTCGGCACAAATTTCACCCTCGCAAACATCTGAAATCAATGTTAGACCATTTGTAATCGCATACATACTATTAACTATTAACGTTAACATAACAGATACTTACCCGTTCAATGAAAATGGAATCCAACTTATCCCCCCTCGGTCGCTGACTTAACTCCCATTTTAGAATACGGGGGGATAGCTCGATTTCCCTGCGGGTCCCACAATCTTCGATGGCAAGATCGGGGATAACCTCAAAAGCAAATATCTGCGTAATAGATAAGTACAATAATAATCAAACACATCAATCATATGAAAATAAAAAATACAATTAAAGTATGGAATCAAATTCTAAATTCTTACCAATAGTGCGTAAGTAAAACCATATATGTTGTACGTCTCCACCTTGTGCACTTCAATGCCCTTTTCTCGCTGTCTTTTTTCGAACCGTTCCCGACGACCATCCAATGCATGCTTGAACCCAGAAATAGATCGCCTATACACATGCGCACCCCACGGGAATGCATCAAAAGCGTCCAAGTTCTCGATTAGGCGAAACTGCCATAATGGGACTTTCTCTCTCTCTTCCAAACCCATTAGTATCCAGTTAAGCATATACAGTAAGCATAGCTTAACCGCATCGTACTGCTCAGCAAAACCACCGGTCCGTACAACGGCTCTCAGCTCTCCAAACTCGACCTCATCTCGACCCTCAAAGTACCGCTGGTGTATGCCATTCGGTACCACATCATAGGTGGACGTGTCGGGAAGTTGTCCAAACTTCAATCCGGTGATCAGACAGAACTCAACCTTCGAGAACCGGACCGAATGCTTTCCTAAAAGAAATCTCATCTCATCTCCCGGCCCGTCGTGATGCAACTCACGAATAAGCAATCGATGGACAATGCCAGCTGAAAACTTCATGTTGTGCTGCATCCGAAGGAAATGTCCAAAACACGACTCAGTGTACCGACATCGTTCTTCGACAGCAAGATCTTCAGGTACACTGTTAAGTGCATTTTCGATATCTCTAAGGTGACCGAAATGGTCATGCCGAGTTATTTTCCCCGGGTACCTTTCTTCCGCTGGAGTTTTCAGAAGATCTTTCAGTGGATTCCTCATCTGCATATTAACACAAAAAAAAAAAAAAAAATTTCAAACAAATTAATATATATAACTTCATGAAAAGGCTCGGACACTGCAAAAATAAAAGTCACGGAGACTTTAAGAAAAGGCTCGGAGTGAGGTTCAAAAGTCTCGGAGACTTAATGCAAAGGCTCGGAGACTTTATTAAAAGGCTCGGAGACTTTATTAAAAGGCTCGGAGACTTAATGCAAAGGCTCGGAGACTTTATAAAAAGGCTCGGAGACTTAATGCAAAGGCTCGAAGACTTTATAAAAAGGCTCGGAGATTCAAATTATAAAAAACCTACATCATAGAATTAAAAGGCTCGATTGAAGGTTTAAAAGGCTCGGAAAAGGCTCGGATGAAGGTTTAAAAGGCTCGAGATTCAAATTTCAAAAACCTACATCATATTCTTTAAAAGGCTCGGTAGAAGGTTTAAAAGGCTCGGAAAAGGCTCGGAGAAAGTTTTAAAAGGCTCGGAAATGAAAAATTGCACAAAACATAATCACATTAATTAAAAGGCTCGGGTGAAGGTTTAAAAGGCTCGGAAATGAAAAATTACAGAAAACTTAGTCACATTACTTAAAAGGCTCGGATGAAGGTTGAAAAGGATCGGAAAAGGCTCGAACGAAGGTTTAAAAGGCTCGGAAAAGGCTCGGATGAAGGTTTAAAAGGCTCGGAGAATGTTCTATTCATCGTCTTCAACAAAATTTTTACAGAACTTTAAACCCTAATCAAACAAACCTAATGAACAATAAATCAAACCTAATCTATATGTCTAACCAAACACCAAACATCAAACGCAAATCAAATTAACAACAAAACGAGTGAGAGAGAAAGTTCAACTCACCACTGGATGCTTGGAGTCGAGAGGGGTACTGTATCACCACCGCCGGTATTCGCCGTCGCTTTTTTGGCCGGATTTCTTGCGCCGATAACTTCTCGTCTCTTCAGTTCTCTCTCTCCCTCAACTTTTTTCTCTCACGTTTCAAAACACACAAACAGACAAAAATGGGGGTATTTTTGTCTGATCACCAAGATTGGTGCCTTTTAAACTTACATTATTAAAGTGGTGCTATTCTTACAAAAAACCCTCCAAATAGTGACATTTAAATTTCGACCCCTATATTATATATAATACATATAATACATATAATATATATATATATATAATAATGATATATTTATATAATATAATATAATTAATATATATATATATATATATGTATATCATATATAATATATGTAATAATAGAATATAATATATATATATATATATAATAGTGTAATATATATAATATAATATATATATATTATATATAGTACATATATATAAAATATATATTTATATATCATTAATATAATATATAATAATAATATATTATTTTTGGAAATGAGGGTATTTTTGGAATGGAGTTGAGGCATATGAAGGTATTTATGGAATATAAATTTTAGTTTGGAATGGAAGGGCATTCCATTGGTTTTTGGATTGAATGCTCATTCCACCAAAATGATGGAATCCCTATTCCAATGGAATCACCATTTCAATGGAATCACCATTCAATTACATTTTAACAAACCAAACGAATGAAATGACTGTCTTTCCATTCCATTACATCCAACAAAACATGGCATATAGGAGATTCGTGACATCAATTGTAATAAGCATAATTTGGAATACAACTCTCACTACAGGGGAGATATTTCTCAACATGCATCTTGCAATTTAATTATTTTTTTGAATTTTTTAAAAGTAAATGATTTAAAAGTAAATTTATTAAATTTAAAATTTTACTTATCCAATATCGGTTTGCCCAAAAACCAATATCTTACTGTAAAATAAATCTATATCGGGATTTTGTTCGATATTGAAAATAGGAAGTAAATGTTTAAATTTTTTTATTAAAGATAAATAAAAAATTTGTCAACAAAGACAGTTTTTCTTGTAGTGACAAGTCTATCAAATTATGAATAATTAAAATTTGTGTTGTTTAGATGTTTATTAAAGAAAAAAACAAATAAATAAAAATAGTATTTATTTTCTTACTTTTCAATTTATAATCTTGTATTTTAACATAATAAATTTAATTTATACTCATAATTTCAATTATTAAAATGTATCTTACTTTCAAACCAATATTTTATACATAATTTTGGCTTGTTTACATAGATAAATTATCATGTTAATTTAACTATTTAAGGAGTGATGTGGATAACATCATCCATGATATTAAATCTGTATAGGATTGTATAGTGTGGCTTCAATTTAGCTAAATGCTTAATTTGAAATCAAGAATAAATCAGACTTAAAAATGAGTAAGGACTTTGTGTACTTGAGTCGAAAATCTGCATCATTTAAGTTTTGATCGAAAGCTGGAATTATCAGCAGTCAATAGCCAGTCTAAACAGCTTTTAGCTCTGCCCGGCCTACAGTTTTGGAAATTGCAGAACTGTCTTTAGAAACAGCTAGAAAATGGGACCTGTTGCTGGTCAGATTTTGGGTTTCATTAATTCTTTTACCTATACCACGGGTAGATCTGGGTTCAAGTTGTATTTCCACTCCAAAAAAACCTAAATTATCGTAATATTTTTTAAAATTTAATTATTTTATCTAGAAATTCCAAGCTTACCTTTTTTTTTTTTTTTTTAAAGGGAAAATTCCAAACTTACCTAATCGAGTTTCAAAGCACCTTTTTTGGCTCGTAAAAGTTCTTATCGTCCTGTCTCGAAATAAATTCACGGTCCATTTTATATGGTTGGTCGTTAATTTAGTACAAGAGTACTAAAACTAAAAAGAGTTCAATTTTTTTTTTTTTAATCTTACAATAATTCGAGGTTTTATGGAGGAGGGATGAGAGATGCAAACCCACGACCTTATGGTGTGAGTACAAGGGGTTTTACCACCGGGTCAACCTTATCTTGTCGAATTCTTCGCTTTCTGGTTAACTGGTTTGATTACAATGTTAAAAAAATACTTTAATAAGTTTTGTTTCTATTTTGATATATAGCACAGATTAATTAGTATCATCCTTTAATAATTAATTAAATGGATACTATTAACTTTTGGTCGGTAGTTAAAATCCAAAATTTTATAAATTTTTTTTTTTTTTTTTTTTTTGGTTATTTATTCTTTCTACATGCACGCAAGGGTACACCGTACACGTACATTTTTTCTTTTTGACGTGTCTTCACAATCCTAATTGATGATAGTTAAATTTACAAATTAATTAAGTAAAAACTGCAGACACTTCTAGTTTCTACTCAACTTGATCATTCATTCATTCGAATGTACTACGGTTGAAGCAGTGGTCCATCCAGCCGACGAGATGGTCCCGTTGGGAGTTAATTGTGCAGAGCTTGTTATAGTTTTTTGTGCCAGCTTTGATGCAAGTGGATCTTCTACATTTAAAGTTTCAGTTACAGATGAGTGGAAATGGCTGTACGTACGTTTAGTTGCGCATGTGCATGGATCCTGTCTGTACGTACTTGCCAAAATATTACAAGGCTTGTATCAACCTCGTGGTGTCGGTATGAGGGATAGGTTTATCGTTTATCACCAGACCAATATCATCTAGTCGGACCATTAGATTTTAGATTGCTATCGTGGTTGACACTTGACGGTAGGATTCCACATAACTTAAATCATATATATTTTCATCTTTTCTGAGAATCCGTTAAGATTGAAATATCCACTCTCACAACAATAAAGTAAAAAACTACTTGTACTTGTAGAATGAGTAGAATGCACTATAAGTAAAGGGAAGGAATATGTAATCATCAGTGACGACATACGATGAAATTAATGAGACTGAAGAAATAAACTAGATTTGTATGATTATCTAATAAAACATTGTCACATATGCAATTTAATTTTAAATTTTAATTAGATGGGAGTATGCGCAAATATTAATATTGAACCTTTTTACTGTCTTGTTAGGAGAAAAATGAATGACAAGCTTTCGATATATGTGGTTTTCTAAAGTTGCTTTCAAAAATGACTATTGATGAAATAGGTTAAACAAAAATTGTTGTCGTTTTGTCGAAATGAAATAAATGTTTTGAGAAATTCGGTATGGCTTTCGTTATTTCGTTTTATATACTTTCTTCAGATCTAGACAGAATTAATTACTTACCATTCAAACGATCAATCCACATTAGTACAAAAATACAAATATGGACCACCAGTATTGTCGTTTTATTGTATTGGTTCCAAACATAGTTAGGATTGTATATAGGGGTGGGCAAAAAACCAGTGAACCGAACCGAACCGAACCGGTCCAATCGGTTTTTTTTCCGGTTTTTCATTGTTCACCGGTTTGGTTCGGTTCGTTTTTTAAAAAACCGGATATTTTGGTTTGGTTTCCGGTTCAAGTGTTCGAACTGGTGAACCGAACCGAGAACCGGTGTATATAATACAAATAGAATTCTTAATTTTAATAGCGAGGATGTGGAGACCAAATGGAAGACAGAAAATATGTTCGAATAATTGCAGAAAAGAAAGAGCGAAGATAAGATAAAGGAAAGAGTAGTTAAGTCATGGAGAGTAGCAGTAGTGGATATTATCGCAGATTTTACTTGCCTGAAAATGCAAATGTGAATCAAATCAATGCATCAATGGAGAATAATGGTGTTGTAACCATTGTGGTTTCAACTAATTAGATCCAAAAGCTTGATGTTTTAGTATTAAAATATATCTATCATGTATGGTGACATATTGAGTAATAAATCAATAAAATAAAGATACATAATATGTAGTTGTGAAATAATTAACACTATTGCAGCTCTAGTGAAAACTGAAAACAAATATTTTTGAAGAATCCGCAGGCGCCAAGGTAAAAAACTATTGTCTGCATACACATACAGCTGCTACAAGTTAAGATTCGCAAACCAAACCGAACCGATTCAATCGGTTTTTAATCGGTTCACACTTTTAAATTTTATCGGATCGGTTCACTTTTTCAAAAACCAACTATTATTAGTATTTTATCAGTTCACTCGAAAAGTGAACCGATCCATTAAACCACCACCCCTAATTGTATATTCGTATGATCGTATCCCAACCCTAGGATCTTACCTTGATTTCATTCCTAAAGAGGTAATAACTTTTTTCTTTTTTTACTATTACAATTAATTTAGATTTAAAGATAAAGACACGACTTAAAACACATAATGTATATTACTGGACCGGCCTCTCTTGTGGTCGTTTAAGATGTAACAATGTTCTCATCCTTCAATGCCAATTTTGAATTCAAAAAACTTGAAGGTTTACCAATCAATTAATCTCTTTAGAACAAGGTATGGAAGTTCGCCGTAAACATATTTGTACAGAAAATGTTTATAGTAGGAATTGTATTACCATACAAGTCGATATACCCAATCAATAATAACTATTAGATCTCAAAGAGTTAAAATATTTTGAAATTAAAAAAATAAAATAAAATAAATTAAGGTAAATTCGAAATTGTAGGAATCTCGCATAGCTATACATTAGTACATTATTGCAATGCAACAGAATATTCATGATCGATGCTTGATAAGTATTAATATTCTAGGTCACACAAGACATCAATTAACCTTAATTTTGAAAACCGTACATAAATGGGTGCCGGTGGCCCCGTGAGAACAGAAAATGATCATATCTTGTATCAACTAACTAGAGATAAATCATCTCTAGCTACCATTCTCACATTCAACTTGTACACAGTAGCCAAACTATAGCCCTACAAATTAATATCTACAATAGACATCTCTTATTTCGATCGAGTCCTTTTCGGTGCGACAATTTCTTTATTATAACATTTATTTAAAAAAACAACATTTAGCATCAACCACCCAGAGGAGGAACTTTATAGAAAGTACTTGAATCTCTAATAGGACCAGACAATGCCCTACATTAGCAGGGCTGTCAACAGCCTTAATTATTACCCTTTCTTTCACGTATTCATGTTGATAATTCTACGGCTACCATAACCATATATACATTATATATATATATATATATATATATATATACATGGTCCCGTTTACATCAGTGTGTATTGATGTAACTACATCAGTACCAATACATGTGGACCACTGATTATGGAGAAGTTTTGATAAGTATATATACTTTGAGTTAAAGTATATAAATCTAATGGTCTACATCCAACACACCGATGAAGTTATATCAGTACGCACTGACTTGAACATTTCTCTATATATATATATGATTTCCGTAATTATAAGCTTAGAAAATTGTTGGGATGTTCAAGATCACACATATGAATCATTGTAAGTATCATTGTATCAGCACATGATCGATCACCTCTTAGTAGAAATGGTCGTGCACCTAACTTCCTCAGTGGTGGTGATGAGGGGTTCGAGTCCTATTGTAACACGTAATACTTCGAAATAAAAAGTATCACCGTATTATTTAATTAATTAGTTTGGAAGAAGCAGAATAACGCCGACCAAAAGAGAAAAGAAGAAGAAGAAAGGAGTCGATTCTCACACAATCATCAATCCATCGATCATTAAGATATTTCAACTAATTTGAGTTTAATCATTTCTACCAACGAATTCTCACATTAAACTTCTACAATAGCCAAATTAGCCACAGCCTTCACAAAAGACAAACAAGGAAAAATAAAAAAATCAAAACAAGTAGAGTAACAAGATATGATAATTAAGAGAGGAGCCAGGCAACCATGGCGTTTTGTTTCTCAAAGTCCACACAATCCAAATCACTACTTTGTCCATCTCCATTAATATTATCGCCTTCCCACAACCATGACAACATGTCATCCTTTTTATTATAATCACAAGAGTAGTACTGCTGCTGTTGATGTTCATCAAGATCAGACGGTGGTGGTTGGACGACGACACTCTCCCAATCCCAATCAATCCCACTATCATCAAAATTACACGAAGTTATTGACGAGCAAGAATACCAATCCCCACTCTCTCCATTATTACTCTGATCAGACGTTGTTGTTTTATTGGAACACGAAGTAGCTGCTGTCGTCTTTCTCTCCTCGGTAAAATTACCGAAACCATTGTTTTCTCTCTCATCACAGAAAGTCAAGTCCCCATAATTCGAAACCAGTAGATCACTGTCCATAATGTCATTAAAAAAGAGCATGCCACCATCAATGCCGTCCTCAGATGGTCCAAAAAAATCGGTCTCTGTCTCAACAATACCACTAGGGCACAACAATGATCGATCAATTGTTCTAATTCCTTCCTCTATGCCCATCAAATTTGCTCCATTAGAATCTTGACAACGACTTGGGGAAACCGGGTCGTTCATAATCTCCTGATCATTGCCTGCTATAGGGTCAAAATTAATGGCTGGTGTTAATGATGGGTCGATAGAAACATTTTCTTTAACTTTCTTTGTGGTGATGGTGGTGGTGTAGATTTTGTTTTTCTTCATTGCCCATCTGCTTATTCTGCCGCATTTTCGCTTCGTTGCGACGCCAACCTTGGCCACGTCCATTATCATGGGCTGGTTTTCATCCCCAGTAGGTCTCCAAAAGGTACGAATCTTTCTGCTCAAATGAGAGTTCCAGTAGTTTTTTATCTCATTATCTGTTCTTCCTGGTAAATGGCTTGCTATCAGTGACCACCTGAACAGAATTAGAAACATAAAAATTAAAAGTAAGTTTTTTACTCGGTGAAAATGAAAATGCATTCCTTATTACCGACTATTCTAGTTCGCGAATCTTAACCAGCAATCATTTTTTTACAACCATAACTGGTGGTTGAAAAGAAAACTTTGAAAGAAAATGTAAGTATAAGGTGTCATTATTTGACAGTGATGGGAAAAGTTTAACAGGGAAGCTAAAAGTGGAAATAAAATCCTGACCTCTGAGGATATTACACGCAGAAATAGAGATTGACTGATAAAAATGGAGAAAAAGTTGGAAACGTTCTGCATTATTATTGGAATTGATACACAACGGTACCATAGAAAGAGAGAAAATCAGGGACAGTGAATTTCTATATATTAGAGTACTGCCCGGTGATGGATTTTGTGGTCTTTTACGTGAGTAATACCGTAAAAAACAAAAAATTAATTCAAAATTCAACTCAAATAAGTTGTCACCATCTCACAAATCATAGGGGTGATGTAGAATTCACTTTTGCTCACCCACTTTAAAAGGGTGAGCATTACCTCGTTCCAAAAACATGACATGTATCATGAATGGTTAAATTTGTTCATAAAGATAACAGGGTTTAGACAAATTTACCCTTCCATAGTTTGGACAAATTTACCCCTCCACGGACATATATTATGTTTCATATATTATGTTTTTGGAGGGTGAGCAAAAATGGATTTGGTGATGTAGTGGATAACGTGGAAAGACACATCAAAAACTTATCATTTGAGTTGATTTTTAGACTAAATTTTTAGGTTCATTGTCACAAGTTAGGATCCTCTCTTTGACCTTGTTTTTCCTAGTTTTTTTTTTTTTTATTTTTTATTTTTTTTATTTTAATAAGTGTAATTAAAACACCAACTTGCATTTTTTATTATACTTAGGTATCACTTAATTATGAAAAGTTTCAGGTAAAAATGGTAAAGAAAGAATCATGATCCCATTATTACCGTGCTTTTACATCTCATTACTTCTCCAGTTGTATATGTACATTTATTCTATGAATAATTTGGACAAGGATCCTCTCCTCACCTCACCTCATCCTCACCTCACTTAATATTTTGACACATAAGCATTGCAATGAATGGATGGTTAAGATGTGATTGACACTTTATTAACAACCAATCACATGCTTTAAAAAGGTGAGGAAAATGTGAGGATGAAGTAAGGTAAGGAGAGGATCCTAGTCCGAATAATTTATAAATTATTTGAATTACAAAACTAACCTGTTCCCCAAGGATGCATGCAACTTGATAATGATATCTTCCTCCTCTGCGCAAATATTCCCTCTCTTCAAGTCAGCTCTCAAGTAGTTTATCCATCTCAGTCTGCAACTTTTTCCACACCTCAGTAACCCTAGAAAATGTAAAAACCGCCCAAAAAAAAAAAAAAAGGGAACAAATATCCTGTTAAAATAAAAAAAAACAATAATATAATAAAAATCACAAAAGGAGATCCAGTATGGCATTTGACATATATTATTGCTTACCTGCATTCTTGGGTAGTGACCTCCACGAGCCTTCACCATTAGCTTGAATGTACTTTGTCAGTATCTCGTCTTCCTCGTCTGTCCACCTCCCTTTCTTCATCCCAACTTTCTCACAACACGGTGCTCTACCCATGATCTTCTCTGTACGTATATTATACGCCGCGAATGCACACAAATAGAAAAAAGAGAAAATTCTATAGCTCCAGCTTGTTTGTTGACTTTGTGTGAACTCTCGTGACTATCAACTTCTTTCTTTAATTTGTATTGGAACTAGCGGAGGTTGAGTGGGTGGTGAGTGACGCAAGGCAAGGCATATAAAACGAAAGAGAATTAATTTATAACAGTGAGAGAGAGAGAGCTGCAATGTGGGGCATTTGATGTGGATGAACATGTGGTGAGAGATTGCGCCACGCGTACCTTGAAGGCTTGAAGCAAAGACCAAGGTCGTGGCATCTCCACCGTCTAGTGCCACCTGATGGTGCTTCAATCCCCCACGTTGATACCCATCATGCCAAAAACTTTATTTCCCCACCTAGGGAATGTCAATGTTACGGGTTGAGGATGGGTTGCCATTACCATCCCCAATTCCTTTTTATATGAGAAATATCATCTCTAATGAATATCCATTTTATAATTAACGGTACGTGTATGGGGATTTCTCATTAAGGGACTGGTTTTTTACCTTATACCATCCTTATCATATTAATATATTTTTTTAATGATTTTTATTAATAATTTAAAAATTATAATACAAAACCAATAGCAATTAACAAACTCTAAAAAAGTAAAAAGAGAAGGAAAATTACACAAAGTTATAATTTTTTATATACTTTTTTTCTATAACTGGATGACGTTCTTCAATATATATAAGTTATATTTTTATATTTACTTTTTTTCTATTACTGGATGACGTTCTTCAATAAATATATATATATATATATATATATAAATGTTCAAGTCAGTGCGTATCGATATAACTTCATCAGTGTATTGGATGTGGACTATTAAATTTACATACTTTGATTCAAAGTGTATACACTTATCAAAGTTTCACCATAATTAATGGGTCCACATATATTGATACTGATATAGTTATATCAATACGCACCGACTAGAACGGAACCATATATATATATATATATATATAACCGGCACCGTAGGGATGGGTCAGGACGAGAATTGAAAATCTCAAAATTATCCCAAAATTAAATTGGGGATAAAAAATTTTTTACCAAAAGCATACCACACCATAAATGGTAGACACTAAACCATACCTTAGCTGCTTAGCAGGACTGGTCCTAGACCAATAGGTAATCCGAAATTTTGACATCCCTATCCGGCTATCTCCACCCACACTCCCCCTCTTGTCTTTTGTTTGTTTCAAGAATTCAAATTTTAACTTTTAATTGTAGTATCTCCGATCTTTGATTTATAAAATATCTGGAAGATCCGACCCTGATTCGATATACATTGGACTTCAAAAAAAAAATATCCGCACCCATATTATTAATTTAAAAATAAAAATAAAAATAAAAATAACTGCCCGATCTCCTTTTTGTCTTTATTGCTTCTTCTACCTCACCTACACACGAAAACACAAATATAAAATAAAAGAAAATATATACCTTGAAGCTATGCACCAGAGTCCAGAGAAATTCAAGATTATAATGTCAAGTCTATTTTTGTGTTAAATTTTTAAAAATATCTAACTTCGGTTCAGTTAAGGTGTACAAAACAATTCTGTCTTTAGTGTATGAGGAACCTGTCAGCAGCCTGATGATGTATTGATGTATCCTCGTCATAATACGTATAAATAGAGATGCCAAGTTGATTTCATGTTGTTTCTTTGCCCTTCACTACATGTGTGTGTGTACTTTTTATTTTATTTTTTAATCTCTAATTTTGTATCTATTGTATATTATTCTCGAAGTTTAGGGAGATAATAAGATACGAGTTTTTCTTTAATAGATATATAATTGTAAGCATATTTATAGTATACTTACCCCTCTCATCACTTTTTATTAAAAAAACAATACAGTTGGATTAAATAATGTTTACATGATAAAAAATAATGAGGTGAATAAATGTGTTATAAGTATATTCACAGTTATTTACTTATCTTAGAAAAACTATATAAGACGCAACCTCAAATTTATTAATTGCAACAAAATCCTAAAAAAGATTTATTAATTAATTGCAAACTGCAAAGTCACTGTTAAACAAATTTGTGACCGGTGGTATTGCATGTAAATCGACACATGTCACCTTCATAAATGATACTAACTTACACGACACCCAGTGTGTCAGAATCAAGCCCTATGTAAATTCCCATTTCACCCGTGTTGGAGTAACTTTTTTCATTTTCATTTGGTAAAGGGCCCAACCCACATTTTTACCCCCTTTTTTCTACTTTCATGCGGAGGCACGTTTTCTTCCCCATCAGTCACGTTTTCAAATCTTAAACGAAGATTCTAGTTGCTCAAAATTTATTGAACTTGTTGAAACCAACGTGGCCTATTTTCGTCCGAAAATCTTCTTAAGCCAACAATTATAATTTACGTTGTTAATTTGTTATGCTTTCTTTTATATCGGTATAACATATATAATTTTCTTTATACGGTAATTTAGTCAGAAAGAATATTCAACATAAATTGAAAATATTAAATAAAGGTTTAAATCCCTAAACCTTTATTTTTAATTCTAGGGTATATACCCCATTTCATGGTTTGTTATTTTTCTTGTATTTTTTTTTAATATAAAATAATAATAATAATAATTTATTTACCACTTGTAAAAAAAAAAAAAAAATTATACCAAAAACATCGCCCTTGATCAGCTCAGCTGAGTTGGCTGATGAGCGAAGGCGTGAACTCAAGGCATAGAGCTTGTTGAAAAATGGCTCGGATTCTTGTATGATCCAAACGGAAAATTGAGTGAAAGTTGTTTTAACGGTCCGAGTGATATTGCGGGATTACAATCCCAACTCGAATTAAACTCGAATGTGGCGGTTATCAATATCTAATAACTACGAGACATGGGTTCATTTTTTTTTTTTTTCTTCCAAAGATTGAACAATCCTAAAATCTTCTAAAGACTGAACAGAGACTGAAATCTAAACCTGAATGATATATATTATTTTTCTCATATTTGAATGTACTGTTAATATGTTTGTTTTTTGAAATAAAATTGTCTTAAAATAAGTAATTTTACATTTAGGTGGCGTTTGGTTGGCTGGAATGTAATGGAATGTAATGGAATGTAATGGATTCCATTCTCGATGTTTGGTTGGTTAAAATCCAATGGAATGGACATTCCATTGGAATGTTGATTCCACCATTTTGGTGGAATGGGCATTCAATCCAAAAACCAATGGAATTCCCATTCCATTCAAAACTAAAAAATGTATTCCATAAATACCCTCCTTTCCAAAAATAATATATTATCATTATATATTATATTATTACTTATATTATTATTATATATTATATTATTTATAAATATATATAATATGTATTATATTATATTATATATATATACACTGTTTTGTCTTTTGTTTGCTTTCGGTCTCTCCCCCTATATAAGAGACCTCTCTCTCCCGTGTTTAGGGGCAGAAGCAGTTTGAATAAAAACTTTCAGTGTGTTTTATGTTCATATGGCTCTCTAGATTTTCATTTTTCTTTTCTAAATGGTTTGTAGATGATATATAGACTGTAATGATCCCAGTATGCTCTGTGCTTGCCTATAGTTAAGGATCCTGCACATCAGAAAAGGATTTTGGTTCTATTGGCTTAAGGTCCTTACCTGTTTTCATGGTGTCTCTCTGTGAAGTACCATGTTCAGCTGACGGATAGGCACCTTTTTGGGGAAAAAACTTTGAACACATGTCTACAGTGTTAAGGCTCCCTGCACCCGCCGTGGTATCAGAGCCTCAATTCCTCTGGAGTCCAGAGTAATAGAGTTAGTCTATATAGATTCAACAGATTCATTTCGAAAAGAATCTTCCTACACTATGGCAAACAATTCCAGTCTTACACCTCCCAGATTATCTTCTTCTTTGTCTATTACCCCTACTCCTTCCATAAGACGAACTCTCTCTCGTCGAATAGAAAATTTGGTTGAATATTCCCATATTCCACAACATGTTCAAATAAATGATACCTCAGTTCCTCTGCTAAACCCTTACACTATCTTCAAAAGAAACAAGTCTATGGTCTCTCGCATGACTCGCCTTGTTTCACACAGTCCTCTTCCAGTTAAAGAATACATTTAGTCCACAGGTCTTGACAACTGTCTCATTCCGTCTTCATTAGCAGAACAGTATGTTGATCTTGAGATCGGCCAACCCATGATCAATCATTGGATTAATGAAGGCTATTCCCACCTCCATATCGGTGTGATCCGCCTTATTCTCACTCTGCATGGCCGGAAAGGTATCCCAGTAACTGCAAAGGTAGCTTTGCTCAACACCATTTACAAAGATTACGAGCAGGCAGTTATCGGCACTTGTTTATCCACCCTCCATGCTGGTAGTATTTCTCTGACCTACTACCCAAATTTCAATATTCCTCTCCGCGACCCAAACCTTTATACTTGCCTAAAAGTCCAGATCCAACTCACTGGTGCTACTATGCAACCAAACTCTTTCATGGCCACACTCTACCATCAACTTGCCTACCGTCTCCAAGATCATGCTCTTGATCTTCCCATCCCAAGCCACACCGGTGACACCCTCTTCATCAAAGCGGAAAGAGAAGATGACATTCCCACCATTATCCAGATACCAAAGCAACTCCCGAGAGAAAAGCTCCTTGAGATTATGCCTTTAGAATGGATATCTAACTATGAAAAAGCTTTTCAAAACACCACTCATGTTGTTGCCTCTGAGTCCTCTTTTAAAAAACAACCAGATGGCTCCATTTTAACAACCTTCACTCCTGTCACAGAAACCTCATCTAGTACCTCTCCAACAGCTCCTCCTATTTTTCAAGCTCTTTTAATCAAGCCAGTCACAACTGAAACTGATATTCCCATCCACAGCTTTGAAGCTGATGGTAATCCCATCTTCACCGACAAAATCAACGGTCACTTCATCTGGGATGATGATTACACTATGTGTGACCCTGACTGTGACTGCCGAGAATGCCTCCAGGCTTTCTCCTTTCCTTGCAAACCAGCCCCCAAACCACAAAAACCTGATGGATCATCTAAACCGTGGATAGGACTCCACCCTATCAAAAATACCCCTTTACCCATCTATGACCGAGCGCTACAGATCTTACGATCTGAGGGCCTCTTACCTAACCCTGAACACCAAATCCCTGTGCCACAGCCAATCCCTTGCTACATGGCATCCAAATATGACAAAGACTTCCCACCTTTGGAACCCAAGTCTATCCCAGACCAAAATCTTTATTCCCGACCTTTCATCCAGACTACTGAAGTCCAATCTGATGGTACGTTCAAGAAACCATCTCAAGCTGAACAAGTCCTCAATTGGCACACTCGGAATGCAGAAGCCCAAAATAAAGTTATTTCCTCCATTGATCAAAAAATTGATAAAGTCAACAATCGTGTCAAAATACAGGATCAGCATCTCCTGTCAATGGACAAAGTCTTCAGAGATATGTATTCTGATCTTCAGACAAGAATTGCCAAACTTGATACTGATCTACACAGATATATCAATCAAGGTTATAATGGCCCAGAATTCAATCGCAAAGAGAGAGAAATCAGGCAACTCAAAACTCAGCTAGACCAGATGAATCGAGATCGGATACATTCTGCTACCACCTCCTCTTACCAGAAACCTTATACTCAACCCCTTTTTTCTACATCTCCACCGTATTCTCCTCCTCCTCCTCCTCCTCCAGATGATTCCCAGTTCTTCAAATCCACTGGAGAATTATTTAAACGGTACCCTCCATTGTCCCAACCAACTCAACCTAGACAGAAACCTGAATCTTCATCTCTTTGAAAAAACAAGCATCCTGCACATGACTCCTATGATCCTGTCTTATCTGCCTCTATACATCGCCACTTCCATTCCGATGAAAACTCTGATGTCCATTCTCTCCAATCCTCACAATTCTCAGATAACTCAGACATCCCTTCTGACCATACTAAGGCTTTCCATCATGCACTTATGGCCTCCAGAACTGACCCTCAACCTTTCACTCGCACATATGAATCTCCTGATGAATCTTCGAATGCCCCCTATGTCGAAGAACCTGCAGAACATCCTCCTCCGGACCAACCTGCACCTGCTCGACCTACAAATGGTCCCTGGTTCACCCTTGATAATGCTTTTCCAGATACATGGTGAAAAAGAATCTCTGAAATGAGCGCTTGGCTCGACCTCCAATTATCCAAACCAGAATATGATCTCGAGACAACCCTTAGAGAATTTGTATCAAGGTTTACTGGTTCCTTACGTGATTGGTACCAGGCTCTTGGTGAGTATAGACAGCTGCAATTTATCCGTGTTGACTCCGTCTCTCAAGCCATGGGACATATCTTCAGAGAATTTCTTGGTGATCCTACTCATTTCTACACACAAACAAAACAGGAATATTTTGAGATGAAATGCTGTTCTCTGAAACGAAAAGACATCCAATTCCACTATTCCCGGATGTCCGGACGATACCATATCCTTGGCGGTATCAATGATCCCAGCCTTAAACATGTTTATATTAATTCCCTTCCCTCAGAGCTTCAAGATGAACTCTACAGAAAAATAGTCTTCTGGTAGAACTATAACTGATATTACTCTTGGAGAAATTCATATGTTCACACTTAGCTCGCTTGAGAAGCTATGTGCAACCCAAAAAGTTTTTTCCAAAATGATCAGAGAAGGGAAGAAATACGAATTTCAATGAAAACAACCTTCTTACCAGATCAAATGTAAATCCATTGACCAGTGCACCTGCAAAACGAAGAAGAAACATCACTTCAAATCCTCTAGTCGGCAGTTCAAACACAAACCTTCCAATCGATTCAAATCTTTCAGACGAAAGGCCAAAAAAGGAAGGAACAAGTCCACTAGATGCTTCATTTGCAGTCAACCAGGACATTATGCAAAACGATGTCCCAACAAAAAAATCAAATCTGCTAAGCTTGTCCAACAGATTGCTCAACTTGCCGATTCCATTCCCTCTGATGCTGATGTTGAATCTATCTTCTCAGAACAAGATAAAGTTACTGAAGATACAGTTTTTGTTATACAAGACCCTGGTGCTTTAGAACTAAACCCCGACACTAGTCATTACTATTCTTCAGAAACTGAAGGCACCCCAGATGTCTTCCAAGCCCAGGCGATTCAGTCACACTCCCCTATTGATCCAATTGGACCTCAGGCTAACATCCAGATCCTTGAATCCAAATATTCTAAGCCAGTCACTGTTATTGCCTATTTTGATACTGGTGCTCATACTTCCATGATGAACCCTAAGATCCTTCCTGCTCATGCATGGACACCACATGTCCAACACTTCCGAGCTGCAGATGGTCAGATCTTCGCCACACATCTGATTACCAAGTCCAAAATTGGTATTAAGATATTTCCATCTTTTACCTACTGGACCCGTGTTCTTGGCACTCCATTACCAGATAAAGATATCCTCGTTGGATGGGATGTCTACAGCAAATGTGAAGCCCTGAGAATTCTCCCTAAAGGAATCAGATACAAGAGAGATTTCAAACCCTTCACTTCTCTTCCAAAGATCTTCCCTCTATCTGAAATCCATCCCACTTTCCATCATATCCAACATAAACTACTCAGGTTCTGTGTTGACAGTCACTCTGCCTTTAGTCATCCTTCTCCCTTATAGAAGAACCCTGACTTCTTCATTGTTGTATGTATAAATTCGCCAAACTGACACGTCATCTAAGGAGCTAACGAAAGATTGCCACGTCATTCATTGACCGGGTCAAGGGAAGGAGTCTGACAAGTCAGGATGATAAAATAGCTTAGACCAGAAGGAAGTCGAAGGCATGGTCGCCAAAACCAAAAACCTACTCGCCGAATATAGAAGTGTGCTCGCCAGATACGCAATACCCAGAAAATAAAGGTACTCGCTGGACTAGCACACTGGGCTCGAACCGACTCGGCAGAAACACAGAAGCCACAAGGAATCATAAAAAGGAAAGAAGACCCAATCCGTGACAAGAAAGGATCCTAGTACAAATCAACAAGGGGAAACCCTAAGTAAACATGTATAAATAGAACCACTTATCCCACGAGGAAGGGGTTCAGAATTCTATAGAGAGAAAAGAGAGCAATTGTGAGAGATTTGAGTGTGTAACAAAGCAACGAAAACCTAGTATTATTCTTCTGCCCTCAGGGGCGCCGTGGTTTTTTCCCATTCAAGGGTTTTCCACGTAAAACTTGTCTTTTGCATGTGTTCTTAATTTTCTTGCTTTATATTAAATTGATTTAATTGTTGAGTGCGTGGCAATCCAAATTTCACCGTCAACATTCATACATCTCCCTTTCAAACTCAATGAAAATGTCAATCCTACCAAAGCCACTCATTCTAGCATGTCTCCCTCTGACCTACATCTAGCTCAAGTTGAATGTGCAGATCTACTACAACAAGGCCTCGTTGAGCCCACTTCCTCTCCATGGGCTTGCCAAGCTTTTTATGTTGACAAACGGTCTGAACAACGTCGAGGTAAGAAGAGACTAGTCATTGACTACAAACCTCTGAATCTCTTCCTATGTGATGACAAATTCCCAGTTCCACGAACAAATACATTATTTGCCCAACTCTCCAAGGCAACCATTTTCTCCAAATTTAACCTCAAAGGTGTCTTCTGGCAAATTGGCATACACCCTGATGACAGATACAAAACAGCCTTTTGCATCCCCAACGCCCAATACCAATGGAAAGTTTTACCCTTTGGCCTTAAAACGGCAACATCCCTTTTTCAAAAAGCCGTTACCTGAATTTTCTACCCTATCCTCTACTCCGCCCTCATCTATATCGATGATATTCTCCTAATCTCTTCTGATGAATCCTCTCATTCTCAGTTTCTTACACAATTCCATTCTCTCGTTGATCAGTATGGCATCATGTTATCTGCCAACAAGAGTTCACTTGGCCAGTCCCGAATTGAATTCCTTGGCATGAACATTTCACAAGGATAATACTGCCCTAGTCCTCACATTGCCACACAGCTCCTTAAATTCCCAGACTCAAATTTAACCCCTAAACAGGTCCAGTAATTCCTTAGCATCGTCAACTTCATCAGAGATTTTATTCCCAGGGTCAGCCAACATACCTCTATCCTTTCTCAAATGTTGAAAAAGTCTCCTCCACCCTGGACGAAGTCCCACAATCTTGATGTCATTGAATTAAAAAAAATCTCTCAGTCCCCTCTAGCTCTTACTATTCCTTCTGATGGACAACTCATCCTCCAGACAGATGCCAGTGATTCACACTGGGGGTCCATCCTTCTTAAAGAAAGACAGAACACCAGGTCCTATTGCGGACATGCTAGTGGACAGTTCAAAGATTCCCAGGCCCATTACCATACGGTCTACAAAGAAATCATTGCTGTCAAATACGGTATTCAAAAGTTTGATTTCTACTTAAGGACACGGAAATTTACTGTTGAAATGGACAACTCCTCCTTCCCTAAAGTCCTCGAGTTTCGGAATAAGATTCCTCCTGATCCACAACTCCTCAAACTGAAAGATTGGTTTGCTCGCTATGATTTCACTGTTCAGCATGTGAAAGGCCATCACAATATAATAGCAGACATGCTTTCACGGCCTTCCACTGTCCATTTACTTTCTTCCTCTAGAAAAATACCTCTTCTTCTCATGGCCACTTTAGCCTCATCCTCTACCTCCTCATCAATCCCTACACTAGGTAATTTTCCACCTGAACTACAGACATCCATCCCTCATGGTCATACACCTTCTCTCGACCAAATCATAAGTTTCGCCAAAACTTACCTTCCGATTTACCTTGCAAGAATTAAGGCACAAGGTGTCTGCTATGATATTTCCAACCCCACCAGACCATTCCTTGACCCTTTCATCATGCCTCCATCTTGTTACTTCTCACCAGACCTTCTATGGTATCTATGGTATCTATGGTGTTTGTCCGTTTTACATCACTTTGCTTTTGTCTTCCCTCTACAGGCTATGTCAGGATACCTCCATGATGCTACCCTATACGGTTCCGTCTTATGGACATTTCTCCAATGGTTCAACCCTCTTGACATTTGGAAACGGGACCTCCTCAACCTCATGGGCAACTACAACTTATGGAAACTCAACAACCATGAAGCAGAAGCCGTTCAATGCATTTGGATACTCCACCGTCCATACCGATACAATCCTCATAAAAAGATGTTATGGACCACAAATATCAGTTATGAGTGACACACTACTTATAACTATCCAGAATGGTATCCAAAGACCATCCAAAAATCCCTGCTTAATTTCCTCTGCAATGTCAATAATGACTTCACCGATGAACATTACATCATTCCTGATGTCCCTCGACAACTTGGTGATCCTGAAGACCCACTCTCAATCCAAAACCATCTGCTGATCGACTCCCAAGATCCTTTTACCTTTAATGCATGGCCCTGCCTGATCTGTGGAGCCCAAGACTCTGACGATGACGTTCATACTACGTGTAATCTGAGCAGCCCGTAGTTCGAGCAGCCTGTAGTTCAAGAAACCCGTGATCTCAAGATCATGATATATATATATATATATATATGTATTATATATTATATGATATATTAATATATTAAATAATATATATTATATAAATATATTATTATATATAATATATACTTTTATATTTTATTATTATTATTATCCAAAATATATATTATATATAATAATATATAATATTCGTATTATATAATATATGATATTTATATTATATAATATATAATAATATTAATATTTAATATATATTATATATACTATATTATATATAAACATATATTAAAATATATATAATAATATTTATATTATATATATTATTATGTAATATATATATATATATATTATTTTATTTTATTAAAATATATATATTGTATATATAATATGTTATATATTATAATATATATATAAATAACATGTTATATATTATAATAAAATAATATATATATATATATATATATATATATAATATATGTTATATATTATAATAATATATATAATATTATATATACTTTCATATTTTATTATTATTATCCATAATATATCATGTTATTATAATTGTTTTGTAATTAGGGGTATTTTGGTCAAAATACAGTTAATTCCATTCCATTCAGTTGTTAATCAAACAAAATAATACTGATTCAGATACTAATTCTACAGTCCTAACCAAACAAAGGAATCAGCTTTCCATTCCAATTCTCATTCTCATTACCATTCCACCATGGTAACCAAACGCCACCTTATATCTATGCTAATTAAAAGAAGTAATTGAATGTACACAAACGAAGTTAAATTGCTTAAAGCATACCTAGAGGGGGGGTGAATAGGTTTTTACACCTTTTTCAAACCCTTGAACAAACATTCGTTTGTCCCTCAAGGTAGCCTTACATACAACACAATAAGCCAAGGAAGACACACATAGACAATGAGATAATACAATCATAAGAGCAACGTCTAAGTATATCAACAAGTTATGTGAGGTAAAATAGCAAATAAACAACACAACAAAATAAGCTTGTATTTCATAAGATGTTCAATGTGTTACAAGAGTGATCAATATGTCACTATACAAAAATTACAATATATAAAAGAATCAAAGATACAAATTGATCTATAGAATGAATACACTAATCACACTATAAAAAGACTTGCTTCACAATACATCACATGTGAATATTATGAATCAAGACAATAAAATATACAATTAAAATATAAGAGAAAGAGATAGGAAGAATTAACACAAGGGATTTTTTAACGTGGTAAAACCTCCAAGGAGGAAACATCCACGGGTTGAACTACAACCATTGGGTACTATATTATTGGAAAGTAAACATAGAACATTCACAAAGTGACCAATCTTTAGCTCACCCAACCTAGTGAAGTCTAAGCCTACCCAACCCTATTGGAAAGTATGAAATCCCTCAATGATGCGGAACCACCATATATTGGACAACACACACAACCAACATCGATGGTAGATTAGAAATTCCTCAAGAGTGCATACACCTCCCGTGTACCCCGCTCTATCGAACTCTATGTCTAACCATACGCCTAGGCCTACCAATACAATTGCCAACTCCCTATCTAAGGCACTCTTGCCTCTAGGGAGCCTCCCATGCATGACTATCCAAGTCCTCCCGACTCTAGCCATGACTCCTTGCTTACCTATCCGAGTCATCCCGACTCTAGGCAAGACTTCTTGCTTGGCTATTCGAGTCATCCCGACTCTAACCAAGACTTCATGCCTTTTACAAGGACTTCCTAGTGTGATCATGTGAATGCAAATGATGCAAACATTCAATACAACATAGAACATGTGATCAATACATTCTATGGCACAAATAGACCTAAACATGTGAAATCACAAATAATCAAGTCTAGATGCAAAAATACATGAATAGAAACCTAAGCATGTGAAACACCTAACACATATACTCAAAGTCTCATTCACACACATAACACTTGAATCACAAAATGTTCATTAAGTACAAATTCAAGATGCTATCAATATACAATTAAAAGCTAGATATATGAGATTAAAATCAATCAATATACTAGACAAAAATATAGAGCAAGGTTTTGAGATTTTCATCAATCAAAACCTATATTCTCTAAATCACACACAAATACACAAATCCTAGATTTTATTAATCAAAGGATCAAATCAAATCTCAAAGTCATTTTAACACAAAATTAATTCAATTAAGTATCAAACAACCTAAGATGCCATTCTAATCACAATACAACTCACAAACATATGTAAAACCTAGAATCATAGAATCTAGTCAACATTAGTCCACAAATTGAGTTTCAATTAGAATGATAATCAAGCTATCTTTCCAAATAGCTTTTACCAAACAATAACATAGATATAGAAGAAGAAACCCCAAGCAAATGGAAGGTCAAATAACAAGAAATCCCAAAGTTGAGACTCAAACCTCGGATTCTGCAGCTGGTGCGAAATTCAGTGTCCAACCACTTGAAATCACGATCAAACAGCCACCAAACCACTTGGAGATGTTAGAGGACTCAAATACGAACACTCTCCAACTTGAATCACTCAAATCCGACTCCGGATGAGGAAGATATGGTGTTTTGAAGTTTGGAAAAATTGGAGAGAATGTATATCGGGAAAACTGAAATTTTCTTCTTGGAAATTCAAAATGGAGAGAGAGAGGGAAGAAATAGGAGGAGAGAGAGGGAAGATTTCGGCCAACCAGGTGGTGCCACGTCACCCCCTGGCTGTGGGGGGCGCGTGGCCCATACGGGAGCAGAGGCTGCTCCAGGCCGTGGGGCCCATGGCCAGCCCTTGTGGCCCACGGCCTGGGCTGTCCTCTCGTGCGCTCCCTCGGTTCGTCGGCCTGTATCTCGGGCGTCCGAACTTCGAATTTGAATCTATTTTCGGATTACGAACCGTGACTCTCTCACGCACGATGAAGACTATACAACTTTGAAAAACGGTTGAGAAATCATCTCGGAAATTATCGATGAAGTCAACTCAACGAAAGAGAACGTAAAGTGGCATAGTCAACTTGTTTGGACTCGAAACCTTATAAATGAGTAACCGAAACGACCGGAACTCAATAAGGCATTGAATAAGAACATGTTCAAGTCCTAAACATAAAATACGGAAACATATAAACACAAATACACACACATATGCTAGTTTCCGGACATAGTCCTAGAAAATGCAAAACACAAAGTTTATTAACTAAATGTGAATGCATGAACATATTTTGCCAAGTGTGTGAAAGTGAAATGTAAATGAAATAAAATCATGAAGGGACACACAAGAATGATATGTGTGAGTGTGTGCCTAGCTTTGTAAGAGATAAGAGGTCTTTGAATACCTTTGTAGACCGATAATGTCCGAAACTCTTAAAAGCCGGCAACTTGAACGAATAATGGTTGAGACGTCCTTCGTCTTCGAAATTCTTCAATTACTAACCACTAAACATTACAAGTTAAACACGTTTTGATATGGAATTAATGCCAACACTAATTATCAACCTAACAGTAATTTAACATGCATGTTCTTCTACAAGCAAAGTTCAATTTAACAAAACAAAAAATTCATTAAAGAATATAATTTTGCATGTTTTGCAAACAAAGTTCAAATTTAATTTATTATATAAAAAAAAAAATTTAAGTTATTTTGCATGTTGCCCACATTTCCAGTGTATATAATTGAAGAAACCATTTTTGTTTTTTTGGTTTGCTTGATCACATGCACCAGAAACTAAATAAATAAAAAAGTTATTGATTTTTTTTTTTTTTTTTTCTGAATTATATGCACCGGTCTCTATGAAAAATGATTAGGTTTTTTCCTTCTTTCTTTCTTTCTAATAGCCATTTAAAATAAGAAATATGTTAAAAGAAAGATCTCTACACCATACCAAATCAGGATAAATTTGGAAATATATATTCTTTGAGAGGATATACTTAGAAGGAAATATTTTAATTGTAATCCAGTGATTTAGAATTAAGTTAAAAGTCTGTATTTCTTACTTTATTTTTTAAGTTATTTGACCACTCAAAAAAACAAACAAAACAATTTAATGAATTCATTTCAGACCTATTAAGTTTTAAGTGGAAAAAATAAGCAACCCCTTGGTCAGGCAAAGCTTCATCAATAAGTTGAATCTCTTGGGATTTAACCGGCTACCACATTGGGTTTAACCCGGACCCTTACAAGTAATCCGACTTGGGCCTGACCATTGGGTCTAGATCAATTTTTGGCTACCACAAAGTCCAAACTCTTTAATTTTCATTTTAGTGAAGTAAAAGAAAAAAAAAATCAATTAATTGTAAAAATTCAAAATGAATTTCATAAAAGGCTACAAGACTCATGACCTCTCATGTCCCCTTATAGCTTCGTCGCTCAGACGAAAAAGGAGATTGAGATGAATTTAATCGTGAAAAATGTGTCGGAAACGAAGCTAGGACATGTTGGCTTATTGTCATGACCCGTTAAATCCAAGGCCCAAATTCTAGCCAAGGAGCCAACAAGCCCACAACAAAGCTAAGCTCCTGGAAGACTCTAGAAATTTCCACACACTTCAAGCAATGGATGCTTCTGGAAGTCTCTAGCAACACAACCATTCTAGGTTGTTCTTGTACATATCTAGATAGGCATAGAATTATCTAGAAACATGTACACATATGTAGATACAAATTAATTCTAGATACTTGTACATAAGTATGGATTCTCCTGGAGACTCAATCTCCACCATTGGATCAAATTGATCCCAACCATCCATTGAGGAGGTGGACAACTATAAATAGGTAACACCTCTCATTTGTAAGGCATCCAAGCCTTGTAGCCTACAAGGATTCAAAGCACTGTAAAGCTCTCTTAAAGCAATACAACTTCCTTTATTTCCAACAAGCTCTTTCAAGTCCGTTTTCTTTAGTCTCTCTTGTGTTTATGAGAGTGACTCTCCAAGGCTTACTTAGCAATATTCACCTAGAAGTTGCCTAAGTGCGCATGGGTGTGCTACGCAAACTCTAAGCCCGTGACATTATGTTCTATTGGAAGACAGCTAGTTGGCACGTGGATGACACCTTCAAGCTAGACTAGCAAAGCTTTTGAAATATTTGTGGGAGCGCGTGGAGCATGTATATGTTTCTTGTTTCCTTGTCGAAAAAGTCTTGAGTTTAAAAAATAAATTAAGTAAAGGACTGTCCGGTACCCATTTTGCAACCCCTTTTCGTTTTTGATTTTAAAAATCATTTCAAAATACTTGTTCAGTACTTATTTTTAAAAAGCAATTCAAAAATATAAAAAATGTTGTAAATTAAATAGAAACAATAGATAATATAAATGATAATGATTAATTAATTAAAGAACAAATGAATAAATAAGATATAGAAAAAGGATGAGAAAAACGAGAGAGAGGAAGGGAGAAATATATTGCCTTTTATATTGAATTCAAGAGAGAATACAAATTTAATAATCACAAACCCACACTTTACAAAAGGGAGCTGGTCACATATATATAGGCAAAGAAGGGAGAGACATTGTTGTAATATTCCACACTTAAACATGAAGCAAATCATATAAGTGTGCCATGTGTCTTGGCTTACTCAAGAAGCCAAAGGAATGAATGTGGTGGAAAAGCCACACACGTGTAACAAAAAACTATTTTTTACTTTTAAGGGATCATTTGTTTTTTGCACTTAAAATTTAATGGGTCTGGATTAAATTTATTAAGTTATTTTGTTTGTTTTTTTAAGTGGTCAAAAACATAAAAATACCAAAAAACAATTTAAAATAAGAAATTCTGACTTTTAACTTAATTCCAAATCATTGGATTACATTTAATATATTTTCTTCCAATATTATCCTACAAAAGATAACATATTTCCAATTTTATCATAATTTTATATTATACAACTTTATTTCTTTTAACCTATTATTTATGATAAACATTTAAAAAAAAAAAAAAAAAAAAAAAAAAACATTAATCATATTGTAACTTTCAACACCATCGTTGAACCTTTAATTCTATTTAAAAAAAAAAAATCAAAACCATTTATAAATCATTATTTACCCTTAAGAAAACAATTATTTATCATATCTTAATCATGAATAATATATTGCAATTATTACATAAAATGGTTTAACATTTGTTAAATTATTTTTGTTTGTTGTTTGTATCATACTATCATATAGAATGAAAATATGTAACAATTAATAATAATAAGGGAATAAATGTTAAATTATTTGTTTTTAAACTATTTTATATTTAAAAAATAAGCAAGTTGACATTCTATATAGAGGTAATAAAAAAATAAAAAAAAATGTCATTCAGATTCAGTTTTCACTCACTATTTAGTTTTTAATAAAATTCAAGGAAAAAACAAATAAACAACCCATAAGTATAACATTGGAAACACGGTAAAAAAGTTGTTTTTTTAATTTGTCTTTGTTTTCCATTTGAAGTGACCCCCAAATCATTAAATAAGTGGGCCCCATATCATTAATATATATTTATTTTAATAAAAAAAAAAATTTAGTCCTCCGCCTTCTTTCATCTTCTTCATCTTCTCTGTTATTCTTCTTCTTCATGCTTCCTTCTTTTTTTTTTTTTCTTCAAATTTAAAATTAAAAAAAATTAAAAAAAAAATTAAAAATAAGATTTTTTTTTATTTTTTTTTTTACTTTGTCTTTTCCTTCTTATTCTCATTCTTCTACTTCTAGTTCGAGTAAGATATTTAGATTGAGAATTTGATCGAATAGGTTGCGTCAGCAGGGGTGAAACCAGAAATTATTTTATGGATGGACTGTGAACAATTTCATATAGATAAAAATTTATACTATAAAAAAAATAAAAAATAAAAACAAATCATTTTTATTGTGAATCTTGACGATATGAGAGAATTTTCATTAGTTAAAATTAAAAAATTACACCTAGTCTGGGAACATAATGAACATTACCCTCAAATACATATTCTATTACATACCCTAAAATTTCCCATTTTATTTTTGAGTTATTAAATGGTTAAAATTTCCAATTTGATTTTTCGCTTGGTTAAAGGAAATCCAATGGGCTTGAATGGGTTTGATGTATAAGAGCATCTCCAATGTAAATATGCATTTTTGAGTTTATAAATAGTACCACATCAGCATTTCTATTCATTATGGGCCCACTTTTGAAATTTTTTTAAAGAAATCCATATTCAATCTCCAATACAATTATCTAAAGTCAAATATGCATTCATTTTATGACTAATCATAATAAGACAATTATTACACTCTCTCTCCTCTTTTATTTTACAATTAAATGAGCTTTATTCTTATTAGTGGAAAGAGTTAAAAATCCTAGTAAGCATTTCTAAAAGAGTTTCTAAAATTAGAAACCCAACTCCTTATTCTCTAACTTTTTTTCTTTTTTTTTTGGCCACATCTTCTCCATATTCAATTTAGATAATAGCATTAGAGAGAGTTTTTCGAACTTTTTTAATATCTATCCTATGTGGTACTATATTTTCTCCAAATGCATAATAGCATTGGGGATGCTCTAAATTTTAAGTTATTGGGCTGTTATTAAGATAAGGAAAAATATGATAAGTTAAGTTAGAATTGGAATTGGGCTGGACTGTACTTAGAACTGAATGAGATATATATAGAACTATTGAAATTAAAAATAAATAAATAAATAAATAGGGTGGGCTACAGCCCACCCTAAAAGCCCAATTCCGCCCTTGGTTGCATGCATAATGAATGTTTGGGATTTGAAGGAACTGGTGAGGATTTATTGATTTGTTGTGGTTGATCTATGATGCCATTGCACTTTATTATATTATATTATATTATTTATTAATATAATAACATATTATTATTTATATAATAATGAAAGTTATTTTAACTTAATTTATTATTACAGTGTTGATATTACATTATTTTTATATTTTTAATTAATATACCAGACGCGTTTTTACTTTTTAGTGTTATTATTTTCAGAATACTGTTTTCCGTATATGTTATCAGACGCAATTTCAAATTTTGAATATGAAACCAAAAATATTGTTTTCATTTTCATTTTCATTTTGTTTTTGAAAAACAGCAAATGAAAAACGCCTACCAAACAAACCCTAATAAATTGGGATAGTGTTAACAAATCCTTTTATTATAAATTGGGATGAAAATTACGTTGATTATGCATGAGACGACTGCTGATAATCAGCTATATGAAGACATAGTTGATTATTGTTGATCGATTTAATATTAGTAAGAGTTATCTTTCAACATGGTCTCTATATATAGAATATAGTAATTTAACAAATCCTTTTATTATATCCTCAGAGGTGTAGCTCAATTGATAGATGGATCAAGACCTGACACGGTTCCGGTTCGAATCGTGGAATCGGATTTCTGGTTCCGGTTCTAAGGTTTGAGGAACCGAGCGGTTCGTGCAATTTTTTTTTTTTTTTTTTTTCCATAAATACCACACCTCCCCTCCCCCCCCCCCCCCCCCCCCCCCCCCCCCCCTTAAATTTTTCCTCACACCAATTTCTTCTTAATTCTCTCAATTCTCTAATTCTAATTTCTCTCCAACACTCTCAAGTCTCAACTCTCAAGTCTCTCAATCTCCAAGTCTCCAAGTTTCCAAGGTTTTTAATATTTATTTCATTTTGTAATTGTTTTGAAGACGGTATTCAGTTTTGGTAAACAATGAGTATTGAACGGAATAGAGAATAAAGTGTCAAAATCTTAGAAAAATTGCCGTTGACAACGAGAGAATAGAAAAAATTTGGCTCAAAAAAATACCGGTAAAAATATTTTTATATATGCCTTAAACTTTGAAAGGCCATAACTTTGTGCTCAGATGTCCGAATTGGGTGATTTTTTTTTTTTGAAATCGCATAGAATGATGCAAGGAATCCAAAGGGAGCAATCCGGAGGGCTTGTGGGCACTTTTCCGGCCCCCAAAACCCCTTTTTCATAAAAAAAAAAAGTGTTTTTAAGTGTCATGTCCATTTTGAACCTCATTTAAACCTAGTAAGAAACCTTTTCCTCTCGATCTGACACCACAGCCGTGCCCGTCTTGGTCCGGAGAATTACTTTAAAGTCAGGCCTCGTGTAAATTGACAGGTTTTAAAATAAATCTTTATACTACTTAACGTTTTTGTTTGAAATATTATACTAGTATTGAATGTGGTTTCAGCGGCTAGGTTGTTATTGTTTTTCTTTTGCAACCATGGTTCAAGCATCCATAACCCATAAAACTTAATAGATATAATCTTAATACTACTACTTAAATATTGTTGGCGAAATATTATACCAGTATAGAATGTGGTTTCACTGGTTAGATTGTTACTGTTTTTCTTTCGTTTCAGGCAGGCTGGTCTTATGGGCCTTCGAGCTCACTCCGAATTTTTCATTTTGTTTAGTTTTATTTTAATTTAATTTTGTAATTTGTCATTTGTTTATTTTATTCAAATAATAACCCAATGAATTTAATTTAATTTTGTAATTTGTCATTTATATATTTTATTTTATTCAATTACAATCTACAACTTATAAGTTACAGGTTGTCAAGTTAGAACTTAGAAGTTTTTTTTTTTTTTTTTTTGGTTATAAAAAAAAAAAAAAAAAAAAGGTTAAAAACCGCCGGTTCCATCAAACCACAGAACCGAACCGGAACCATGCCAAGTCTAGATGGATGAGTTTAGGTAAATGACTCACAAATCAGCGATTCAAATCCTACTAATGATATAAAGCTTCAAAAAAAAAAAAAAAAAAAAAAAAAAAAAAAAACCTGGTTTAGATAGTGTTAACAAATCCTTTTATTATTAATTGGGATGAAAATTATGTTGATTATGCATGAGATGACTGCTGATAATCAGCTATATGAAGACATAGTTGATTATTGTTGATCGATTTAATATTGTCCAAAGCGGACAATATCTTGATAGGCCCATTTACAACACGTCATCAGCACGATAGCGATTGGGGGGGGTGGTCCTTTCCTATCAAGACGCGTTTTAAACTCGTGCGGGCCTGTTGTGGTGCCAAAGCGGACAATATGTTGATAAGCCCATTTACAACACGTTATCAGCACGATAGCGATTGGGGTGGGGTGGGGTGGGGGGGGGGGGGGGGGGGGGGGGGGGGGTGGGTGTGGTTTGGTGGTGTT
The DNA here is from genome assembly GCA_030490815.1 of Acer saccharum. Classification (NCBI taxonomy): domain Eukaryota; kingdom Viridiplantae; phylum Streptophyta; class Magnoliopsida; order Sapindales; family Sapindaceae; genus Acer; species Acer saccharum. The sequence goes on from CM059870.1 coordinate 37,041,781, forward strand.
GTGAATCATCAGATCCCATCTGCTTCTACTGAGCAGTTTAAATGGGGGGTGCGCCCCTTCTTACCAAGACACGTTTTAAACCCGTGCCTATTGTGGTGCCAAAGCGGACAATATCTTGATAGGCCCATTTACAACAAATATATGTATTTATTTAATGTTGGTATTTGTACAAAACTGGTTATACATTCGCGAACATTCCTATTGTCTTCTGACTAAATACCTATACCGGACACCGGCTATACAATAAGATATCAATTATCATCTGAGTTTTTTATTTTTATTTTATTTATTTATTTATTTATTTTATTTATTTATTAAAAAACTCAGCTGAAAATTCTAATAATTGATATCGTATTCGTATAGCTGAGTTGAATTGAAAGTATTGTACCTTTTAGCATTAAAATACGCTTTTTATGTATTTATTTTCTTATTTTCTGGTTTTTTTATGGATGCATGATTTGAACATGATTTGAACCTTACTATAGGCCAATTTGGTATTGCTTTTGAGAAGTTAAAATCAGTTTATTTTATAATTTTGACATAAAATAATGTTTGGTAAAACTTCCAAAAGTGATTAATTCATAATCTGGCAAGTTTTGACAGTGATTTTGAGAAGTAGGTGAGAGTTACTTTTTGAAAGCGATTATGGAATAATCTGTTTCAACATTTAATTAATCTTTTAAAATCAAATTAAAATCATTTATATATCTTATTTCATCTTAAAATTAAAGATTCTAATTAAATATTGATTTGATTTATAAAACCTTTTAAAAATATTTTTATTATTCTTATGGATTTTTTTTTTCTAATTTAAATATTCTACTTAAATATTGATTTAATATATATAATTAATGGAAGAAAAAAAAAAGATTATAAAATCATGTCTATTTTAGTCATTGTAACTAATTTCAACACTTTTGACATAAAATTACCAAATATACGTATACTGTTTTTGAGCTATATAGTAGTTTTAAAAGTATAATTAACCAAACATCTGCTTATTAACTTCACAGTTGATTATTTTTTCAGCTAACAGTGATTATTATAAAAGTTAAAGAATACCAAACTGGCCCTATATTTAATAATTAAGGTCTGTCCAAGAATCCAATTAATTAAACTACTTAAAACTTTGAACTAGCATTTACTAGTTGTTCTTAATATCAGTACAATGTCAAAATAAATTTGATTTGAATATCTTGTTTCATTGAATTAATTAAGCCATAAATTAAATATGTGGAAAAATATATTAGGACTTTAATATCAAATATTATTTGTTAGGCTAATTGAGATATATATATATATATATATCTACTCAAAAACATTAGCGGAATTGCACCGCCCAATGTGGTTGGTGATAAGGGTTCTCATTTAATCTGACAACATCTTAGATTCGAGTCACTGCCACCGTATGTAATATATATCAGTCATTTTCTCCTCAATACCCATTGATATAATAATTTCAGTTTCTCAATTATTAACTGTTAGATTTATCTATTTTGACTTAGTCAATATTCACTTATGTTTAATCAATGACTCATTGTGCAATGCACCGACTTTAATACATTAGTTGTGTATGGAGGAAAACTATATATATATATATATATATATATATATATATATATATATATGTAGAGAGAGAGAGAGAGTAACTATCCTATGCTACCAGTACCAATTGGATTATCACCGATAGCTTTTATATTACCACCTGCTACCAGTACCTATTGGATTATCACCGATAGCTTTTATATTACCACCTGTAGCAATTGAGAATTCCGTACGGGAAATTCTGCACCTGAAATTTTCACCCACACACACACACACACACACACACACACATATATATATATATACGGTCCCGTTTACATCATGCGCACTGATATAACTATATCAGTAATAATGCATGTAGACCACTGATTATAGAGAAGTTTTGACAAGTGCATACACTTTGAGTCAAAGTATGTAAATCTAATGATCCACATCCAACGCACTGATGAAGTTATATCAGTGCGCACTGACTTGAGCATTTATATATATATATATATGTACAGTCTTTCTATTATTAGTTCGTCCTGACAATAAATATATCAGGACGAAGAATGTGGACCACAGATTATGGAGAAGTTTTGACAAGTGCATATACTTTGAGTCAAAGTATGTAAATCTAGTAATCCACATTTTTCGTCCCAATATATTTATTGGCAGGACGAACTGATAATAGAAAATCTCTGTATATATATATATATATATAAGCTAATTTGGTGAGGATGTGAGTTGGGCTAGCCCAGCCCACTAATCTGTCCTCTGGGACCTCTAAGAGATGGAAATCACTCTTTCCCTTCCACTGCTAGTCTGGGCTCAATTGAAATGTTGATACTGACTTTGGGACCTCTAAGGGATGGAAACCACTCTTTCCCTTCAACTGCTAGTCTTGGCTCAATTGAAATGTTGATACTGACCTAAGATTTTGAGTTGGGCCATGAAAACGCAATAAAGCTTTGTGAAGGAGCCAGTCAGCCAGATGGGCTTTTGATTCATTTGAAGAACGACATCGTATCATGTCTATTATTCATTCATACATCTCACATTTCCCTTTACAAATTTCCAAGAACTCGAACAAAATCGAAATGTCCACGTGGATGACGTCTATTGGTCCGAACAACCAATAGTTCACGCTGATTGGCCAGCATATACAAGGGACACGTTGCTGAGCGCGGTCTCAAGTCAAGTCGTCGTTGCCTCCTGTTTCGTTTTTTAACTCGTCGCCCCAGTTCCAAGGACTCTACGCTGATCAACAACAAAAAAAGAGAAAAAAACAAAGGATAAAGGACTCTCAGTTTTGATCTATAGATTCATAAAACTCACATTCTCACATTCTCACGAGATCTGAAATTTAAACCCTAGATTTCGTGCTCTGGAGAGACATCGAACTCTCTCCTGATCCATTCATGGCGCATCGAAGAACAAAGCTCTTGTTCCTATTATGCGCACTCTGTTACGTTCTCACCGCCATTGCAGGGTATATATATAATTTTATTTTTTTATACATACGATAATTTGTGTATCTATGTTACTCTCTGTGTCTCAGAAATGGCCTATGTATACATTTCATGTGTTAATTGAATCGATTGCAGGAAGAACTACTATGACGTATTGCAAGTGCCGAAGGGAGCATCAGACGAGCAGATCAAGAGAGCCTATAGAAAGCTCGCATTGAAGTATCATCCTGATAAGAACCAAGGAAATGAAGAGGCTAACAAAAAATTCACTGAGATTAGCAATGGTAATTTTTATTTATTTATTCTGTTTTATACATTTATATAATTTTATCGTTAAAAGGGTTGTTAATTGATCGGTTTTTTGTTCAATAGCTTACGAGGTGTTATCGGATAGCGAGAAGAGGAATATATACAATAAGTATGGAGAAGAGGGGCTGAAACAGCATGCTGCGAGCGGAGGTAGAGGTGGAGGGATGGGAGTTAACATTCAGGACATCTTTAGCTCGTAAGTTTTTCAATTGCATCAATCATTGATTAAATATTGTGTTCTTTTGATGAAACTGAATGTATTGTCATGGAGCAATTAACATATAAATTTCCTGTTTCAACTCATGAATATTTAGGATGATATTTGAATTGGTTCGGTGCATAATTTGTTAATCTAATAAATATATTTAGCCTTTTTGCAAGGGTTCAATATTCAAGTGTGCATTAACTGCAAAGTTTGATATGTTACCATTTCTGGAGTATGATACTGTTCCACTTTATGGTGGTATTATGTGAAAGCCATGGTCCAGCATGCCTTAAACGAACCACTGTGTAGTTAGGTTGTGTTATTCTGTAATGACAGAAGTTTTACTATAATTTTACAAAATTACATATGATCTTTACACCAATATTCATTAATCTTAATGCGCCCTAGCTTTTGGAGTTTCGGGGAACTGCTAATATTAAACATCATAATTACTATTATACCACCAATGCTAATAAATGGTCATTCTCATTCTTTAGTGGTACCTAACTTATTTTGATTGCTAAGTCTTACCTCATCGTACATAATCTTTCTCAAGTAACTGCTTTGTGTTTGAACAATAATTTGCTATTTCTGAGGAGGTGAGGTTCTTTTTCTAGTTTCTTTGGTGGAGGTCAAGCAGAAGAGGAAGAGAGAATTCCGAAGGGAGATGATGTCATTGTTGAACTGGATGCAACACTAGAGGATTTGTACATGGGAGGTTCACTGAAGGTAAGAATCCTGTTTATTCTTGCTAACTTATATATCCAAAGTCTGTAATCGATAGTCTTGTTGTATAAAATGGATGTCTTTAGCTGTCATAAGGTCACATATCAAAGGCCTGTTTGGCCCTATATATGTTTAGATACAAGATTGGTTTTAAATTATATGTGTCTTAAATTAGGTGTTTCAAGTATAATATTTGTCTAACCCCGTAGCCTTCCAGCCTGAGGACCCAAGGCGCATCCGAATAAAGACAGCTTTTATAAAATCTCGAAGATAGATAAGTGCATCGTTGTATTCATGCATAAGCAGGGATCTTCTTATATTGTCTCTTCTTTAGCTGTCATAAGGTCACATGTCAAAGCCCTGTTGGCCCTATATATCTTAAGATACAGGATTGCTTTGAAATTATATGCGTCTTAGATTAGATGTGTCAAGTATAATATTTGTCTAACCCCCTAGCCTTCTAGCCTGAGGACCCAATGCGCCTCTAAATAAAGACAGGTGTTTAACAAAGCTAGAAGATAGATAAGCGTATTGTTTTATTCATGCACAAGCAGGCATCTTCTTATATATTGTCTCTCCTTTCAGTTACTTCAAATGTAGGGAGAAATTACCAGGGATCCTCAATTGTTCTAGTGTTTGTTTGTTCACAATAATGAATCTTTGTGTGGGATTCACCAGGTTTGGAGGGAGAAAAATGTTATAAAGCAAGCCCCAGGGAAAAGACGCTGTAACTGCAGAAATGAGGTCTATCATAAGCAAATTGGTCCAGGGATGTTCCAACAGATGACCGAGCAGGTATGACCTTTTGTTCTCAACAGGTTGACTCGTCCTTATTTACTCTTTCTTTTGTGTCTACTTTGGGCTGTCTGATTCTGCGCATAGGCCTTAGCAATGTGCTGAAATAGTGCGTATTGTTGTGTATTGTAATGATTTCTTCCAGCATGTTAAGTTCCCCATTATTTTCTTTCAGGTCTGTGAAGAGTGCCAAAATGTCAAATTCGAGCGGGAAGGGTATTTTATCACAGTTGATATCGAAAAGGGGATGCAAGATGGACAGGTACAATACAATTTATAAAAATTGAAACTTCTATTGTAATAAATACAATTTCAGTTATTTCTTCCTCTAATATGGTAGGGGAACCAAATTTCCAAGAATATATAATTTTGTTTATCAAATGGGAAACTTTAGTGAGAAACTATAGTGTTCCTCGTGAGACTCCATGATGATACAACTTGTATTATCACCTGTTGTTGAATGCCCTGTAATTGATAGAATATTCGCTATTTGGGTTGTCATTATTGTTTTTGGGTTTTAAGACCAGCGTTTCTAATGCATATGTGCTTTTCAGGAGGTGGTTTTCTATGAAGATGGTGAACCTATAATAGATGGAGAACCTGGAGATCTGAAGGTTAGTTTTGAACTTGTTATTTTCAATATTTCTCAGTTTCTTTTATTGTTCTTTGAAACTGAAAGTATTTATCACACGTTACAGTTCCGTATTCGCACGGCACCCCATGATGTTTTCAGAAGGGAGAATAAAGACTTGCACACAACTGTCACAATAACTCTGGTAACCCTCATTTGTTGGGATATTGTCTGTTTATTTATTTGCAGGTTGGGGCGTTGCCCCTAACCATTGATTCTCACTGGAGCTTTGACTCTGAACTTTTAATTTGTAGGTTCAAGCTCTTGTTGGTTTTGAGAAGAACATTAAGCACCTTGATGAACATTTAGTCGACATAAGCTCAAAGGTAAGCATTAAGAAGCTCCTCGAAACTTCAATTAACACAGTCAAAGTGCTGACGTATTAGTTGACATATTTGTGCTCCATTCTCAGGGAATCACTAAGCCAAAGGAAGTGAGGAAGTTCAAAGGAGAAGGAATGCCATTGCATTTTAGCAACAAGAAAGGGGACCTCTATGTCACATTTGAGGTTCTATTCCCCTCATCATTGACAGAGGATCAGAAGGCAAAGATTAAAGAAGTTCTTGGTTAGGGTATAGAGTTATCGTTAGTTGTTTACCATTGTAACATGAAGGCATTATACAGAAAAATCAGAAACTAAGAGGATTTGTTCTCTTTTTTGCCCGATCATTAACAACTAGTGCAGAGTCTAAAGATGTCTTTGCTGTAATACGGTAATACCTCCAATTGGCTTGCATTCTGCAACGCCGTTTTGGTATATTGGTATATTATTTTAGCCCATAAGATCTGTATTATTTCTCACGTTTGTAAGACTGAAAATTAATGACTGCCATTTTTGTCGCAAGTTATTGGTATATGCCCAATCTGGTATCAAGGAAAATATTAAAGCCTCTCGAGTGATACACCGCTCCTTATTCCACATTTTCATTAATATACAAAACTGCAAGTCTGCAACTAACATAATCAAAAATAGATTATAGATGTATGTCATTACATTTTATCATATGTAATGCCATTTTAAAAGGGGAGAGTGAATGAGTGATACAGTTGCACAGCAGTATTTAGGGTGAAATCCATTTTAGTCCCTCTAGTTTAATCTATTACACAAACTGGTCTCTCAATTTGGTCCTTTTGTTACGATTTCCGTTAAAATCAGGTAAAATTACCTTACTACCCCTTTTGTTATGATTTCCTTCTTTTTTTTTTTTTTAATTATAAAAAGAAAAAAATTAAGAAAACAATTATTTTTTTTTTGTTTGTTTAGAACTTTTTTTTTAACAAAGCCAGATCTGGACAAAAAATTTTGAACACAAGATCTAGATGTGGAAACCTAAATTCATCACTTCACCAGCATCATCAACACACCACCATCAGTATCTCAATCACCGAACCCTAACTCACAAACCCATAACCCCAAAATCAACACCCATCTGCAGAAACCAACACCCACCCGCACCAAAATCAACACCCATCTATCAACACCCACAAACAACTCTGTAGTCGATCGGATCTACAATTAATTTGAGGTCAACGAGGTGGGCACTAGGTGGGCATAGGCAACTTGCAAAACAAGGGACAAACAGAGTGGTGGCGAACCATAGGAGGGGGTGTTCCCTTGGAGGGACTCTCCGACGCTCAAGTCAGCATATTATTTGATGAGTGAACTGAAATTAAAACAGGTTGGGGGTGACAAACCGTTGTGCTTGATATGTTGAATCAAGCTATTTATTGATATTGTCGGATCTGCAATTAATATCAATGGATCTTATGGTTCGATGTCCAGAAGGGTCCCTAGACTCGATGTCAATCAATCAATGATTAGGTCGATGTTATATATCGATGACTTTGAAGAATCAATGCCTTGGGGATTCCTTGACTCGATGTGGGTCGATTGAGGATTCGATCAATTCGTCTCTGAGAGTGACTAGGTCAATCTCTTTTGGAATTTCAATAAATGAAAGTAGAGAATTGAGGAGCAAAGTTTAGAGAGCTTTCGCATATGAGTTGAGAAAATCAGGACCCTCTTCTTCAAGAAGGGGTCTGGTATTTATAGTGAAGCCTTTAAAGCCTTCACCTATCATCTCCTTATGAGAGCGTGATCATCAGCACCTTTAAGGTCCGTTTTGATTCGTTTGAATCTAGTATTAAAGGCATGTTAGACGTTGGGATTCGCCTAACATCTGACATGATTATGGCTGTTTTAATTTGCCATTGACCATGTGTTCGTTTGGCTAAATACCCTAGTGAGTCTCACTTTTGGGCCTATTCCCTTGTTGGGCCACGTTGGGCTTTAGTTTATTTTGTTTCTTATTTGGCCCCTTTAAAGGTCTTTGAAATAAGATCTTTTAATTAATCAATGGGCCCACCTCTTGGGCCGAAGGTTCGTTTTTTGATGACCACAAACCCCACCAGAAATCACCACCGCCACATATTAGAATTCACAAAAAATTACTACAAAATGATTGCTCATAAAATTGGAAAGCGGATATATTTAAAAAAAAAAAAAATTTGAACACAAACCAATAAACTCAAAAAACAAATCCAACCTTCCAAATTCCACCACCCAAAACGCAACCTCCCTCGTTTGCAAAGAAGAGGCCGCAAACAGCGCTGTGAGCCCATGAATGCCTCCCCTCATATGGATCCTCTGCCACCACAACGAATCCCCTCCCATAGCACCACAATTTTTTTTTTCTCAACAACAAATAGAGAGAGAACTAGAGAAGAAACAGATGATAGAAGAAATATGTGAGAGAGAGAGAGAGAGAGAGAGAGAGAGAGCGGATCCGAATCTCCTCCCAATGGTGCGGGTTTAGGTGGCATCTACGGTGGTTAGAGGGCGGCGACAGGTTTAGGTGGCCAAGGTTTGATGATGATGTGACGTGGTAAGTGGGTTTGATGGTGGTATTGGTGGTTCGGTGGCTAGGGTTATCAAGTAGATAACTGATAAGATTTTTTATTTTTTTTTGAAAAAATATCCATTTTTTATTTTAATATATTAAATATGTTTTATTAATTGAATTTATTAATTTTAACCATGCTTTTCTCGTTATATCCTTAATGATCTGACGGAACCCTAATGGAATTGGGCGACTAGAACAAAAAAAGGATTATTGGTAAATGTTTAGACCTGATGAGACAATACTGGAACTAGAGGACCAGTTTGTGTAATAGGATAAACTAGAGGGACTAAAATGGATCTCACCCCAGTATTTATCATTGCACAATTGAGATGAAATAAGTGTTCTGTTTTGCAGTAAAAAAAATCTCACATACGATGCTTAGTGCTTTTGAAGATCAGCAATCAATCATCTCTAAGCGTAGTACATTATAAGAACATAAGGATCGACTCTATCAGAATTTTGTTTCGCATGTCACTCTATTGATGCCAGCTTCTCTTCATCCACTTCAAAAGCTTTCCTTGCTTGTTTCAGCTCCTCTTGCATGGACAACAATTCTGTACAGCGGTTAAGCTTTGGGAAGTCCTGCAAAATCAACAAGTATCGGCCAAATTTGTTGTAGTAACCAACACAGGAATAGAGATTCACAAACAGCAAAAGTGAGAAGAATACAATAACATGTCTCTCCCCCATTTATCTAACAACTACAACCAGGAAACGTATTCAAACTAAATCTTAGGAAATCGATTAATTGTTATACTAAAGAAATTATCTTTTGACAGCACAAAAGAAAATGGATACCAGTGGTACAAGTCATGGTGATCTTTTTGTTCAGTTAATCAGTGATAAGAAGATTATTTTTAAAGTGATTAAAATTTACATGTAAGATGAGCAGAAAATTATTCTTATTCCAATAGTAAATATGAACTTGTGTAAAAATAAGCAAGTGAACAGAAAAGACATCTAATTAAAAATACCTTACGAATTTGATATAGAAAATCATCCACCAATAACTTTCCTCTCTTTGATCCAATTTCTTGTGCATTATGAGCCTACACAAAAGTGGCACAGATATCAGACCTACAACATCATCTTACACGAAGAAACAGATAACTACAATCCCAAAAGAATGCTTACCAAATCTGTCACATACTCCACAACAATGTCTTCCACAAGTGCAACAGTTTCTGGAAGGGGCTGATAATACGATCACAAGCATAAATGGGAAAAGAGTGTCAAATTCATCTTCCAAAAAGAAAATAAAAAATCAATGTATTCATGTCAGTCAAAGATTTCATAAAAGCCATAAAATATGAATTAACCAAAGAAAATTTACATGTAAACACTTCCACTAATACGCACAACAGCCAAATCGTCATATTTGATAATATCTAACAACACAAATCAATAACCTATTGATGGAAAACAAACAAAAGTTCAAGATAAATAGTGTTACTTACATTAGCATCATCCCCGAAACCATACATCATATGCTGCACTATAGGAAAAATCAGAAAGAGAAATAACACAACACATATACAAAATTACTGTGAAAAAATTGAAAAACAAAGGATAGGGAGTAGACATCTGCTCACAATCTTTTTGAAACACTCCCCGCTTGCGCTTAGACGAAGTCGTTTCATAAGGTTGAGAAGATCCTGCTTTAGATTTAGAAGACGGTCCTGCAGCAGAATTGCTCATCTTCTACTCACGACTTCTTTTCCTATAAATACCCATTACAAACATCAACTTCAGAAAACTATCTGAATACTAACAACTAATTAAATACCTAAATTAAGTCCTCACAATTGTAATATAATATCAACAGATATGTTTCTCATTTGTCAATGTAAGCAAAGTATTGATATAAAAACTAGAAACACTGAACATAAGAAAAAATAAATGTAAAGCCTTTCTCAAATCAACACAACTGCAGAGCAAGCTATTTAACTTTAAGTTACTTGATTCATCATAGGTAGACAAAATTTGGATTATTTTCGCATATAAGCCCAGAGTTTCAACTACTATATTAGAGAAATTGTTGCTCTAATTATTCGAAAACTTTAACAAAAAAAACCCTAAATTTCTCCAACAAAAATCACAATATCACACATGCCCAGAAAACAAATAATTTAATTTCTTCATTTTCCATACAAATTTAATCTGAATATAACGAAAATATTAAAGCCATTTTGTCTCGGAAACCTTACAAAATCGATAAAATTGGATTTAAAGTTTCGCAGACGGTGAATTACCTCTTGAGTGCTAGTAACGAGCGAAATCGTAAACGAAATTTGGAAGTCTCAGGAAATAAAGAAGTTCGAGCGAAGATTGCAGTAGAGATGAGAATGAAATATAAAACGCACCGTTTCGTTACCTTTGTTTGATGGTAGTTATAGTCTCTGGCTCTGCTCATGAAACGCAACGTTTCACTCTTATAGTCTCTGGCTCTGCTCAGGACCAAAAAATTTTCAACACAGATTAGTTTGCCGTTGGATCAAATTTATTGTTAAAAAAATAAAATTCAATTTCTTTTCGGCTGAAATTTCTTCAATTTCTTCTATAAATATATTTGGCAGGGTTATTCGTAAATCGTAACCGCATATTTACATTACATGCGTGGTGATCAGTTGGACCTTTGATTAATATTAATTCTCATCTCTTTTTTTAACTAACCTCCTCCTTTCTTTAATTTAATTTGGGGGAGGTCAAATGTCAAATTTAGATTGCTGTATTTCAGTGGAATTTTGATCTAACAAGACAAGAGAAGAATCACGCTCTGTAGGATTTGAACCTACGACATTAGGTTTGGGAGACCCACATTTTACCGAACTGAACTAAGAGCTTTTTTTTTTTACCACAATGGAAAGACCGTAAAGAAGGGGATTTTTTTTTAGTCCCCAAACGTGCTACCAAGCTGTGCTACATCCCTTTCAATTGGTCCATAGTATCATTGTAGAAAATCCCCGTCTTATTTTCCACATCTTTACTTTATTTCCATTTCCTTTGTTTATATGCAAAATGGATCTTGCCATTTCTTCCTGGTCTCATATCATATAACATATAATAATAAATTAACATTTTTCTTGGGAATTCTCAGGCACAAAAGGACCTTTTTTTTTGCAAAAATCTTCTCTACCAAATCATTGCACATCTCAAGTTGAATTGGGGATTCCACACACAAATACAAGTGGTCTTTAACTACATATACATTTCTTGCCATAATGTATTACAATATGGAATATAAAAAAATAAAAAATAAAAGATGGAGGATTCTCAAATCTCAATGCGATATTTAAAAACATATCTTTCCGTGGCATCGGTACTAAGTACTCTCTGGTTCGGGTCTTTAGCAGGTTTATTGATAGAAATCAATCATTTCTTCCTAGATGCGTTGGCATTTCCTTTTTTTTCATTCTAGTTATTGATATGGAAAGGGGTGAAGAAGATTAGAGATAGAATCAAATAATTGTGACTAAACTCTCTTTCCCATCTTCTTTTTCAAATTAGATAGATAGAATACAGGGGTAAAGAGAAAGAAAAAAGGTTAAGGCTCCAATTAAATTAAGAATCAAATTAATAATAGAGTTAAAAGAAAACAAAAGGGAAATGTGACTAGGATAAGAGTATCATGCAATACAAGATACTTGAATGAAATACTGTACTGCGATTAGAAATCGCTTTCGAAATTGTTGTATTACTTATTATTTACTATATTAATTGCAACAAAATCTTTATTTCATAATTTGATTTTGAGTTGTTAACCACTTTTACTTTTTCGTCCATTTTCCTTTCTTCTTAATTATTTGTGTCAGATCGAAAAATAGAAACGTTGGGTGAATCAAAAACCCAAAGGAGGTTCATGGCCAAGGGTGAAGACGTTCGAGTAAGGGACATTTTGGAATGTACGAGTTATGTTCGAAACAGTGTTACTAAGGAATCAACAGATATTTCTAGATATATTACTCAAAAGAATCGACACAACACACCTAGTTAATTGGAATTGAGAAAATTCTGTCCATATTGCTTCAAACATACAATTCATGGGTAGATAAAGAAATGGATGATATAGATCAAACCAAGTGCTTGGGTGTCTATTATTTCTATTATTTCATATATTGAAATAAAAACAACTAAATAACTATAGACAAATCCAATCGTATGAATTTCTTCTATAATATTTTTTTTTGATTTGATCCAAAGTCTGTAATCGATAGTCTTGTTGTATAAAATGGATGTCTTTAGCTGTCATAAGGTCACATATCAAAGGCCTGTTTGGCCCTATATATCTTAAGATGAAAAAAGTGTTTTGTTTTGCAGTAAAAAAAATCTCATATATGATGCTTAGTGCTTTAGAAGATCAGCAATCAAATCATCTCTACATTATAATACCATAAGGGTCAACTCCACCTAAGACAGTTGTCAAATCATCTGACTAAAATTTGGTTTCGCATGTCACTCTATTGATGCCAGCTTCTCTTCATCCATTTCAAAAGCTTTCTTTGCTTTGTCCAGATCCTTCTGCATGGCCAACAGTTCTGTGCAGCGCTTAAGCTTTGGGAAGTCCTGCAAAATCAACAAGCAAAGTATCAGGCAAATTTGTTGTAGTGACCAACTTAAAAAATAGACATGAATAGAGAGATTCACAAACAACAAAAGCGAGAAGAATACAATAATGTCTCTCCCCCATTTATCTAACGACTACAACCGGGAAACGTATTCAGACTAAATCTTAGGAAATCGCTTAATTGTTATACTAAAGAAATTATCTTTTGACAGCACAAAAGAAAATGGATACAGGTAGTACAAGTCCTGGTGATCTCTTTGTTCAGTGAGTCAGTGATAAGAAGAACATTTTTAAAGTTATTGAAATTTTACATGTAAGATGAGCAGAAAATGATTATTATTCCAATAGTAAAGATGAACTTGTGTTAAAATGAGCAAGTGAACAGAAAAGACATCTAATAAAAAATACCTTCCGAATTTGATATAGAAAATCTTCCACAGATAACTTTCCTCTCGTTGATCCAATGTCTAGTGCATTATGAGACTGCGCAAAAGTGGCATAGACATCAGAACTACAACACCATCTTACACAAAGAAACAGATGACTACAAATCTACAATCCCAAAAGAATGCTTACCAAATCTGTCACATACTCCACAACAATATCCTCCACAAGTGCAACAGTTTCTGGAAGGGGCTGATAATACGATCACAAGCATAAATGGGAAAAGAGTGTCAAATTCATCTTCCAAAAAGAAAAAAGAAAAAATCATTGCATTCATATGTTAGTCAGAGATTTCATAAAGTCATAAAATATGAATTAACCAAAGAAAATTTACATGTAAACACTTCCACTAATATGCACAGCAACATCCAAATCCTCATACAATAGAACCCTTGTAAATTAATCTCCTATAAATTAATATCCTCTCTAAATTAATAAAAAATCAAGGTCTCGACTCGAGCCAGTGTAAAAAATTAATATACCCCTCTATCGTAATAATTAATAATTTCTTTTTAAAACCCAGTGTAAAATTTCGGTTCCGACTATCGTATAAATTAATAATTCCATAAAATTACAAAATATATTACATAATAATCAAGAACTAGAAAATTAGTTCAAGATGTTAGTTTGTACAATGCCACCATGCTTGATATTTTTGACTTCATCCTTCATCTTTTGAATTGTCCTCTTATTATAACAAAGAAGATAGAAGAGAGAATTTACAAGGGCCATTAGGAATAGAATTTTTAGGTATATCATGAGATCTCTCATTATATACAATCAAAAAATAAGCCTCACTATTTATAAGGTGAGTATCCTTGGTCACTAAGAAATCACATTTTCAAAAGGAATTGGAAATTTTCTTAATAAATCTTTTCTAAATAAGGAATCCTGAAGAAGAAGAATGAAAAAAAAAAAACTTTTCCTGAAGAAGAAAACCGACTAAACAAGGAATCCCGAAAATGAACCTTCCCTAAACAAGAAAACCGACAGACAAAATAACACTTTAAAAACCCTTCAAATTAATAACCCCTCTAAGTTAATACTCAAGGATGGATCCCAAGAATACTAGTTTAGAGGGGTTCTACTGTATTTGATAATGTCTAACAACACAAATCAATAACCCATTGATGGAAAACAAACTAAAGTTCAAGATAAATAGTTTTACTTACATTAGCATCATCGCCAAAACCATACATCATACGCTGCACTATAGGAACATGAAATCAGCAAGATTACTAACACAACACAGGTACAAAATTACTGCGAAAAAATTAAAAAACAAAGGATAGGGAGTAGACAACTGCTCACAATCTTTTTGAAACACTCCCCGCTTGCGCTTAGACGAAGTCGTTTCATAAGGTTGAGATGATCCTGCTTTAGATTTCGAAGACGGTCCTGCAGCAGAATTGCTCATCTTCTACTCACAACTTCTTTACCTATACATACCCATTACAAACATCAACTTCAGAAAACTATCTGAGTACTAACAACTAATCAAACACCTAAATTAAGTCCTCACAATTGTAATATAATATCAACAGATATGTTTCTCATTTGTCAATGTAAACAAAGTATTGATATAAAAACCAGAAACACTGAACATAAGAAAAAATAAATGTAAAGCCTTTCTCAAATCAACACAACTGTAGAGCAAGCTATCTAATTTTAAATTACTTGATTCATGATATGTAGACAAAATTTGGATTATTTTCGCATATAAGCCCCGACTTTCAACTACTATATTAGAGAAATTGTTGCTCTAATTATTCGAAAAATGTAACCAAAAAAAAAAAAACCCTAAATTTCTCCAACAAAAATCAGACATGCCCAGAAAACAAATAATTCAATTTCTTCTTTTTCCATATAAATTTAATCTGAGTATAACGAAAATATCAAATCCATTTTGTATCGGAACCCACACAAAATCGATAAAATTGGATTTAAAGTTTTGCAGACAGTGAATTACGTCAACGAGCGAAATCGTAAAAGAAATTTGGAAGTCTCAGGAAATAAAAAGAACTTGAGCGAAGATTGCAGTAGTCAGTAGAGACGGAATGAAATACAAAACGAGGTGGTTTATACTATATATAGTCTCCGCTAATGAAACGCACCGTTTCACTCTTGCTCCAGCAGGTTTTTTTTATTTTATTTTTTTTTAGGGTTATTATCAATTTAGTCCCTAGGTTTTGGTGAAAGATCATTATTTTAAGCGAGTTTACTTTTTTAGCAACTGTTTCTCTTATGTTTTGAAAAGTGTATCAAATAAATCCCTTTAACTTCTTTTTTAATGGTCAAATGTGACAGAATATATAAATTAACCATTTTGCCCTTAACTTTAATTAAAGAGTTTAAAAATACAATTTTACCCTCTAACATTTTAAAATTGTACAATTCAACTTTGATATAGTCCAATCAAAATCTAACAAATATCGCCAAAATTTTAAAATAAAATATTTAAAAATTTTGTTAAAAAAAATCACATCTTTTATATTTTTTGGCTTTTTTTTCTTTTTGTTTTCTTAACAAAAAATAAAATTTAAAAAAGAAGAGATAATAATTATTTTTTTTTAAATTCCAAGAGATGTGGAGATAGATGAACAAGGGAATATGATGAATAAAAAAAATAACAAATTGAATAAAAAATTTAAAACAAAATAAAATAATTAAAAATGTTTGTGGAGATAATAACAAAAATGAAAAACGAAATTAACCAACAAAAAAAAAAAAAAAAAAAAAAAAAATTGGGAAGAGATCTGGAAATTTTCCAAATCTCTTCCCAACTCCATATCCAGAAAACGACATAGCAGTCCACCTAACCACCTTGGAAGGGAATGAACTTTCCACTGGCCAGCATAGCATTAGGGTTACTTTATTTTATAAACATCAGATCATCATGAGGTGTGTTGAAAATGATGAAGAGTGAAACTTTAATGGCATGTGTTGATTCCTAGACTCAGTTCATCAAAACCCACCAGTGACTCAAACTGAGTTGGTTCTATCGCTACTCGACTCGCTTATCGATTCAAAAACCAACCCAGACGCTGATGGACTCCATCTGAGCGGTCTGCGATTGAACTCTATCGCAGACGGAGTTCTTCATCCACAATCACAGATGGAGACCCATCGCAACAGAGGTCTGCTCAATTGATTTTTCAATTTATTTATTTTTTTGGTGAAATAGGTTGAAGAGGGATTTTGACCGATGAATGTATGTTTGGATCTAGATTTTTTTTTGAATTGATTGAAGAAGAAGAAGGATATTTTTTCTTAGGTTGAAATTGCAATGAGATTGCAACTTCACATTCGAGTCGGTCAACAAGGATATGATTGTTGGATGAGATTTGTGTTTGAAGAGGGATTTTGACCGATGAATGTGTGTTTATATCTAGAATTGTTTTTTTCTAGATTATATATTTTGGTTTATCTCATTTTGAATTGACTGAATAAGTTGATTTGTGATTTTTATTTATTTATTTATTTCAGACTAGTACTAGTTTCAAAAAACAAACTTTGATTCCTCTGTTATAAACAAAAATTTTATATATATATACTTTTAATTTTTTTCTCTCTTTTCAGGTCTCTCTTTTCTCAAAAAATTTTTTATAAAAATTATTGTGTTTTTGTAAGAAAATGTTTTCAATGGTGGAAAAAAAAAAATTCTTCATCTTTTATATAATTGTTTTTTTTTAAAAAAAAAAGTAAATAAATCTCCACCATCCCTCTAAGATTTGGATGGTGGAGATTTAAAACATTTTATTTTTGTATTATATAAATATTTTTTAAAAATTGTATTTTTTTAGATTTTTTTTATAATATATATATATATATATATATATATATATATATATGATTTTTTTTATTTCTATTTTTGTGACACATAGCATATTCTTGGTTTAAAGACAAAAATACCCCTGCAAATGTTAAGTTTGACTAATAGTTGACTAACAGATGGATCTATTTGATATACTTTTCAAAAGTCAGGGAAAAGGTTGCTAAAAAAGTAAACTCGTTTAAAAAAGTGATCTTTCACCAAAATGTAGGGACCAAACTGATAATAACCTTAATCTCTGTATGTAATAAAAATTATAAGCGTTTCAAAGAACGAGGCCCAAAAAAAAAATTCAACACAGATTAGTTTGCCGTTGGATCAAATTTATTGTTATAAAAAAAAGGGGAAATTGCACTAAAATACCTCCACCTTTGTTAAAATTACAATTAGATTGCACTTTTGCAAAAATGGCAAATTAATACCTTTGACCAAATGTTAACCATTAGAGTTAACTGACATTTTTATATCATAAGGGTAATAAGGTCATTTTCATCTTTAAAAATAAATTTTATGGGTAAGAAATAAAAAAATAAAACACAAGAAAAAAATAATAATCTGCAAACAAGATCTCTCTCCATCAATTACCCTAAAAGCATTTCCAATGCAAGAGTGACTTGTGAAAAAAAAAAAGATGTCATGTAGGATTAATAGACATTCTGTTAATAAATCTTTCTCTAATGCAGCTGTGTATATTCAATCTCAAGCTGACGTGGCAAAAAAAATATTAGACATTGTCAACATGACCGTCTACTTTTAGACAATCTGTTGCACAACTATTTTTTGGGTGGACTTAGCAGGTATTTAAAACCGACATTGATTTTTATCTATTTTTGGTAATGAAATAAAATTAAAAAGAAAATAGGAAAAAAAAATAGACACGTCATTAAAAAAAAATGTGTTGTAGACAGAAGCATTGAAGACTAAATTTTGAGTTGATTATCTATCAAGTCTATTTTTATACCACATAGGAAGCAAGTCTCTTAACATTGTTGCCATGTCAACGATTATTGGTATGTAAGCCACTTTTGCAATGGAAATGCTCTAATTCCTTTCCAACAACAAACCACCGAGTGTTCCTTATTTCCCTTATTCTCTCTTCCATGGCAACCCCACAAGATAAAACTGATAAAACTCAGTGAAATGCCATCATTTTGAGAAGAAGACAACGATTTGGAAGACTACGAAAAATGGTTGAATCCAACGGTCGTGGGTGATTTAAAGGGCTTTGTTTTTTGGTGGAAGAAAAGAAACGACAATGGCAGAGGAAAGTATTAGTCCAGATTATTTCGCTTTATCTTCTTGTTTTTCTTTTTCTTTTTTAATCAATGATGTTGAATCGGTGATGTTGGAATGTTTTGATCAGTTATGTGTCTGAGCAAAATATGTGTTTGTGTGGGTATGTATAGAGACTTTGTGTTTTGAGAGATTTTATGTGTGGGTGCCTATAAGGTGTTTAATGATTTGGGTGAGAGAAGTGAAATGGAGGGAAAAGAATTGGATGCCTATAAAATGTGCACCATACCAGATTTTTTATTTTATTAAATTTTGTTGTGAAATATACTAATCAGTTGCAAGAAAGAGCCAAAGATATAGTCAAGAACATATGAGAACTTGAAAATGAACAACTCGATGATTCAAACTAAGGATATAATTGTTAGGATTATGCTCAATAGCAAGAGTATAATGTTGGTTTTGACAATCTTTTCATATTAATAAAGTGATTTTTGTTTTAACAAATCTTATAGCATTTATAGTTTAATTATTATAATTGTTAAAAGTAAATAATCATAAGGTCAAAAGACTATGAGAAATAAAGAATTGTTCGTATATCTAGATATGTATGAGGTAAACACAATTCTTTAGATAGTCTTGAATAATGTTCACAACTTAAGATAAAGATTGGGCACCTTTACCTTGTTAAAGTTGTAGATTCTTTTGCTAGCATTTGAATGGGATCAAATGTGTTATGATGAGTCTAAAATCATCAAAGTGTCTTTGAGTAAAATAATCGAGTGCACTAGGTGTTAGGTTGATAATTAGTGTTGGCATTAATTTCATATCAAAACGTGTTTTACTTGTAATGTTTAGTGGTTAGTAAATGAAGGATTTCGAAGACGAAGGACGTCTCAACCATTATTAGTTCAAGTTGCCGGCTTTTAAGAGTTTCGGACATTATCGGTCTACAAAGGTATACATGACCTCTTATCTCTTACAAGGCTAGGCACACACTCACACATATCATTCTTATGTGTCCCTTCATGATTTTATTTCATTTACATTTCACTTTCACACACTTGGCAAAATATGTTCATGCATTCACATTTAGTTAATAAACTTTGTGTTTTGCATTTTCTAGGACTATGTCCGGAAACTAGCATATGTGTGTGTATTTGTGTTTGTATGTTTCCGTATTTTGTGTTTAGGACTTGAACATGTTCTTATTCAATGCCTTATTGAGTTCCGGTCGTTTCGGTTACTCATTCATAAGGTTTCGAGTCCAAACGTGTTGACTATGCCACTTTACGTTCTCTTACGTTGTGTTGACTTCATCGATGATTTCCGAGATGATTTCTCAACCGTTTTTTAAAGTTGTATAGTCGTTTTCGTGCGTGAGAGAGTCACGGTTCGTAATCCGAAAACGGATTTGAATTCGGAGTTCGGACGCTCGAGATACGGGCCACCGAACCGAGGGTGCGCGGGAGAGGACAGCCCAGGCCGTAGGCCACATGGGCTGGCCGTGGTTGAGGCCGTGGGCCCCACGGCCTAGAGCACCTTCTGCTCCCGTGTGGGCCACGCGCCCCCCACGGCCTGGGGGTGACGTGGCACCACGTGATTGGTCGAAAAATTGCTTCTCTCTCCTCCTATTTCTTCCCTCTCTCTCTCATTTTGAATTTCTAAGAAGAAAAATTCTGGTCATCCCGTAAGGCATTCTTTCCAATTTTTCCAAACTTCAAAACACCATATCTTCCTCATCTGGAGTCGGATTTGAGTGATTCAAGTTGGAGAGTGTTCGTATTTAAGTCCTCTAACATCTTCAAGTGGTTTGGTAGCTGTTTGATCGTGATTTCCAGTGGTTGACCACTGAATTCCGAACCAGCTTCATAATCCGAGGTAATGGTCTCATCTTAGGGATTTCTTGTTATTTGACCTTCCAAATGCTTGGGGTTTCTTCTTCTATATCTATGTTATTGTTTTATGAAAGCTATTTGAAAAGGTAGCTTGATTATCATTCCAATTGAAACTCAATTTATGGACTTATGTTGACTAGATTTTATGATTCTAGGTTTTACATTTGTTTGTGAGTTGTATTGTGATTAGAATGGCATCTTAGGTTGTTTTATACTTAATTGAATTAATTTTGTGTTAAAATGACTTTGAGATTTGATTTGGTCCTTTGATTGAAGAAATCAAGGATTTGTGTATTTGTTTGTGATTTAGAGAATATAGGTTTTGATTGATGTGAATCTCAAAACCTTGCTCTATATTTTTGTCTAGTATATTGATTGATTTTAATCTCATATATCTAGTCTTTGATTGTATATTGATAGCATCTTGAATTAGGACTTAATGAACATTTTGTGATTCAAGTGTTATGTGTGTGAATGAGACTTTGAGTATATGTGTTAGGTGTTTCACATGCTTAGGTTTCTATTCATGTATTTTTGCATCTAGACTTGATTAATTGTGTTTTCACATGTTTAGGTCTATTTGTGCCATAGAATGTATTGATCACATGTTCTATGTTGAAATGAATGTTTGCATCATTTGCATTCACATGATCACACTAGGAAGTCCTTGTAAAAGGCATGAAGTCTTGGTTAGAGTCGGGATGACTCGGATAGCCAAGCAAGAAGTCTTGCCTAAAGTCGGGATGACTCGGATAGGTAAGCAAGAAGTCATGGCTAGAGTCGGGAGGACTCGAATAGTCATGCATGGGAGGCTCCCTAGAGGCAAGAGTGCCTTGGATAGGGAGTTGGCTAACATATTGGTAGGCCTAGGCGTATGGTTAGACATAGACTCCGATAGAGCGGGGTACACGGGATGTGTATGCACTCTTGAGGAATTTCTAATCTACCATCGATGTTGGTTGAGTGTGTTGTCCAATATATGGTGGTTCCGCATCATTGAGGGATTTCATACTTTCCAATAGGGTTGGGTAGGCTTAGACTTCACTAGGTTGGGTGAGCTAAAGATTTGTCACTTTGTGAATGTTCTATGTTTACTTTCCAATAATATAGTACCCAATGGTTGTAGTTCAACCCGTGGATGTTTCCTCCTTGAAGGTTTTACCACGTTAAAAAATCCCTTGTGTTAATTCTTTCTATCTCTTCTCTTATATTTTAATTGTATATTTTATTGTCTTGATTCATAATATTCACTTGTGATGTATTATGAACCAAGTCTTTGTATAGTGTGATTAGAGTATTCATTCTATAGATCAATTTGTATCTTTGATTCTTTTGTATATTGTAATATTTGTTTAGTGACATTTTGATCACTCTTGTAACACATTGAACATCTTTCGAAATACAAGCTTATATTGTTGTTATGTTTATTTGATATTTTACCTCACATGACTTGTTGATATACTTAGACATTTCTCTTATGATTGTGTCATCATATTGTCTATGTATGTCTACCTTGGCTTATTGTGTTGTGTGTAAGGCTACCTTGAGGGACAAACGGATGTTTGTTCAAGGGTTTGAAAAAAGGTGTAAAAACCTATTCACCCCCCCCCCCCCCCCCCCCCCTCTAGGTATGCTTTAAGCAATTTAACTTCGTTTGTGTACATTCACTAGGTGCATTGAAAAGGATCACAATGAAATACTTTATCTAGAAACCATCAATGGATAAAAGTTTTCATTATAAGGATAATTGGAGAGTCTATCTTAATCTTGAGATAAATGATAGACTTATGGTTACAAGTGTTATCATTTGAGCTATCAATGAGTACGATTATATAACATAGTCTATCATCGATAGTTTGGTGATATTCATTTGCTAATCGATAGAGGACTTCATTTATAAATATGAACATCGTGGCTCCATTTATTAAATGAGAGTAAAATATCATCATATGGATATTTTGAGGTATTGGGTATTAAATGTTAACGTTAAGTTTTCGATAGTGTCTATTGAAACATGGCTTCTGAACAAGTCAAAATATCCAAGTTCAAAATGTGGTCGTATGAGTAAATATGGTAATTAGGAGAGCTATAGGCGGTCTATGAGCTCTTGGCGATTATTGATATTTTTTACGAGGATACACTATCTCCAATAAGATTGTGTAAGGTATGAATGAAAAACATTTACTTATTCTATATTTATTTAAGAGTGCAATTTTAGTTATTTAGTGGAATGAACTAAAATTAATAGATCGAACCTAAGTGAATCATTAGTTGATTGTGATTGGGTTATATCTATTGAAGCTTAAATTTAGATAGCCCGCAAAGATCCCCAATCCACACAGACTAGCATGGATCACTTAATATATTCTACCGGACTAATTTATGGGTCCATCTAGAATTATATTAAGACATGTGGACTTATTTCTTTTAGTAAGAATGGGTTTAGTTCACACGTGGGCTTTTTATTAAGGTCCAATAGATTTAATAAAATGAAAAAAAATAATATATGGCCAATGTTATGTACTTGGGCGGCAAGGCTAGTGTATTAGCCTATTATATTATATTATTTTATTATTTAATTAAATGAAAGTTAATTAATTTATTAATTATTTAATTAAAAATCAAAATCTTTTTTCTAACTAGGAAATAGTTTTCTTAGTGTTATACTATTGTTAGTAGTATAATAGAATCAAAGACTTTATTTGATAAGTAGATAAATAAAATGAATTTATTTATTTAGTCAAATTAGGAAGTATTTGATTAAGTCACAATTTAATTTATATTCAATATATTATTGGATAACACACTAAAGAGTTGGATTGGGGTTTGGATTCTAAAGTTGATAGGAATTTTGGTGAAACACAAATCCTCTTTTGGGGAGGATTTTGGCTACATGGATGAATCCTCTTTAGGAGAGGATTTCGGCCAACCCTAAAAGATTTAGGGGTAGATTTCGGCCAGCCCTATTCTTTTAAGGGAAGGATTCGGCCACCATATATATTCCACATCAAAGAATTTGGCCACCCTAGTTTTTGGAAGAGAGTTAATTTCTTTTGCTTGAAAAAATAAAATCCAACTCTAAGACATAGTGTGTGATTTTCGGCCAAGAGGAAAAAGAGAGAAGAAACGTTTTATTTCTATAGTACACTAGTAGCTTTTACATTAAAAGGCTTTGTGCACAACTTCGAATTAGGTTCACGCGAGTTTCGATCAAAAGATTGAGAACTCAAAAGTGACATAACGTTCTTCGTTTTTCTCTAGGAAGATTATTGTGACTAACAAAATAAAAAGTTTTTTGTTATCCATCCTCAGGTACACAATTCAAAGAAAGGGAGCCCACACTCCTAGGTGATTCACGTTCATGATTTGATTGGAAGATCTTGCGGATTACAATCGGCGCAACATCAATCGTCACGTGAAAAAAGGTACGATATCTTTGTTATACATTAATTAGTCAAGGGTTAAGATTCTTCTTTTAAGGAAAATTTTTAAACTATACAAATCTATTTTTCGCTTCCGCCGCGTGTATTTTCCCTACAATAATTAGTTGTTTTCACTAGGAATTAAGAAGTTTTAAACTAATTTGGTATACATTTCTCATTTTATTTTTCTAAATTTACTTGATGGAGATTTTGGTCATTCATGTCACCTTTGAAGTGTATCGAATGAAATGTAGGTTCTTTGGAAAAAAAAAAATGCAGGTGATTGAATTTGGTATACATTTCTCTTTTATATTTCTGAGTTTACTTGATGGAGATTTCACTAATTTGGTCATTCATGACACCTTTGAATTCGAAAATAATAATAATAATAATAATAATAATAAAATAGCGAATGAAATGCAGGGTGACTGTTAGATGAAGATAATAATTTTTTTTCTTATTTTATAATTTTAAAATATTTTTTAATACACTCGAAAGAATTTAGTTTTTCATTTTTTATTTTTAATTATTATAATAATTGGTAAAAATATGTTGTTTAGGGGTAATTTGGACATTTGGTAAATTTTGACCAGTCGACCGTTAACTTTAACGGTCAACCATTTGGTCAAAGGTACTTATCTGTCATTTGGACAAAAGTGCGATCTGGTTGTAATTTTAGTAAAGGTCAGTGTTCTTTAGTGCAATTAACCCTAGAATCAAAAATAATAATAAAATAAATAATGAGATAAGGTTGGTCCGGTAGTAAACCCCCTACACCTGTACCACGAGGTTGCAGGTTCGAGTCCTCCCCCTAAAAAAAAACCCCGAATTTATGTAATAGTGTAAATCTTTAAGAAAAAATAAATGATACTGTTACAATAATAAGTTGGATAGATAATAGGTTAATTGGGTACCAGAATTACATATATGGATAATTATTCTGTTGGCCATCAATTTGAGTCACCACTATCAAAATGACCATTAGATGTGGAGAATTTGTTTCAAAAAAACCATTTTTGGCGAACACTATTACATTGATGGTCATTCCGTTATAATACCGTTAAGTTTTTTTAGAACTACTCTAATAGCCATCAATTTGTTCATTTCGTATAAAATGGTCATTATAATCATTTTTTAAGAATTTCTCAAGCGGCCATTATAATTGTCCCATTATAAACTTTTAAAAATGCACAGGTGAGTGGTGGTTTGTCTTGTATCTTAACTTCGATGAATGGTTGGTCTCCGCCTGATGATGGAGCTTACAAAACTAACTGTAGGGCGGTTGTTGATAGCAACAGTGGGCATGTTGGTATGGATATTATTGTTAGAAACTCCGCTAGGGACGTGTTAGCTTGCTATTCACAAATGTTGGAAGTCAACCTGAGTACGAAAATTGCTAAATTAGTGGCCATCCAAAAGGGATTCCAATTTGGTATCGAGTGTGATCTAACCCCAAGCAAGATTGAGACAGACAATGCGAGGGTTGTCAAATGGATTAATCTTGGTCTTCATAGAGATACGGATTATGGTACGCTTTTATTATATATTGATGTTATGAATGCTGAAACAAGAGGTATGAGTTTTAGTCATATCTCTTCCCTGGCTAACAAAGCTGCCCTAAGTCTTACGAAGAATGAGCTGATTATCGTTGAAGACAGGTTTTGGATGGAGGAATATCCAGGTTGCATTAGGAGAATTGTAGAAGCGAAAAAGTCTGGGTAGTTCTTTGTTGGGATCTTTGGTTTTTTCCTTTTGTTGTTTTGTTCTTTCCTTTTAGTTGATGTTGTTTTTCCTTGCCTTTGTTGGTATGTCACTATTCTGTTTGGTTTTCTTGTTGTTGTTGTTGGTAGCCCAGGTGCTGTTCTTGTTTTATTATATATATATATATCATCTTATCTACATTTCTATAAGTGCAACTTTCACACTTGTTCTATAAGTCGGTATACTTGTGTAGGGGATTTTGGTATACTTCTTCTCTATTGTTTATGAATTGCGGCATTTTTTCTATTGAATGAAATTTTATTGTTTATGATTGCTTACTCTATTTTTCAATAGAATACAGATGTATATATAATGTCCAGTTTGATACCAATTAAGCAAATGGATGGCTAATAGAGTAATTCTAGAAAAAGTGGGACAATTACAATGGTCATTTTGATACCAATTGACCAAATGGATGGCTACTAGAGTAATATTGAAAAATGATTACAATGGCCATTTTGATACCAAGTGAACAAATTGATGACCACTAGAGTAGTTCTAGAAAGACTTAAAACGAAATGGCCATTAGTATAATTATGTTCACCAAAAATGGTCATTTTGAAACCAATTCTCCATCTAATGGCCATTTTGATAGTGGTGATCAAAATTGATGGCTACCAAGGTAATTATCCCTTACGTATATAAAATTTGAATAATATCTCAATCTTTTAAAGAGTATAATTATATGATACAATAATAAACAAAATAGCAAGTGTAGCAGTGACTAAACACAATTATAGAGTAAATTAAAAGCTAACCAACCAATAAGTTTTTTGAATCCGGAAGCAAGAGACTCAAAATGTGAAGCCATTAAAAAAAATGTTGCTTTGTTGTGAATAAGACATTTCGAATTAAAACGAATAAATTCTAAGGTAAAAAAATAACTGAACTAAAAAGTTAGAACCAAATACATATTTTGAAAACTAAGTGAGACATTTTATCAAACATGTAGCAACCATTACTTCACAAACTTGAAAAATAACAAAGAGAGATATAGCAAACCTTTGACAAGTGAAGTGGGGAGAGGGGACTTAACGGCAGCGAAGGATCCGTCAACTAAGGAGATGGCAGTTTTCTCCATGGATTAATGTTAAAATCCCATAAAACTGGGTAATTAACTTGTAATCCCCACCGTCCATCTCAAAGATTGGATGGTGGAGATCCATGTAAGAGATCTGAGGGAGAGAGAGAGAGAGTGTTTTTAATTTTTTAATTTTATGCTTTTACAATAGTACCCCTTCAATTTTAACGGTCAACTCAAAAATGGATGAAAAATGTAATATGAGGGGCATATAATACATTATTTCCATTTGAGGGGGGAGACCGACCAATATGAGCAAACTATGTTCTCACCTTTCTAATAGGGTAAAGGTCAGGGTTCAAAACAATCTTTTCCCGTAAACAAAATAGCAAGTGTAGCGGTGATTCAAAAAAAATAAAAATAATAATAATAGATTTAATTAAAAGCTAATCAAACAA
This sequence comes from Acer saccharum, assembly GCA_030490815.1. Taxonomy (NCBI): domain Eukaryota; kingdom Viridiplantae; phylum Streptophyta; class Magnoliopsida; order Sapindales; family Sapindaceae; genus Acer; species Acer saccharum. The sequence goes on from CM059870.1 coordinate 37,068,976, forward strand.
CACGTTTTTGAATACGGAAGCGAGAGACTCGATGCGAAGCTATTAAAAAAAATGTTGCTTTGTTGTGAATAAAACGAATAAATTCTAAGGTAAAAATATAACTGAACTAAAAAGTTAGAACAAATACATATTTTGAAAACCAAGTGAGACATTTTATCAAACATGTAGCAAACATCACTTCACAAACTTGAAAAATAACAAAGAGAGGTATAGCAAACCTTTGACAAGTGAAGTGGGGAGAGGGGACTTGGCGGCGAAGGATCCGGCAGCTGAGGAGACGGCGGTTTTCGCTGTTGGGATTACTTGGGAAGAAAGATGTTTTCTACGTGGATTAATGTTAAAAGCCCATACAACTGGGTTACTAATACAAGCCCATGTAGCTAATTAAGGAAAGATGCTGACCCGTTTTTGTTTTCTTTGCTGATTCCTCTTCTAGCCCATTACTTGGCAATTGATCAAATCCAAAGAGAAGCCAACCAATCTACTCGTGACGAGCCCAAACCAGATTTAGACCTGTCTCCGGCAGCACACATTAATGAGAATCTGATTCTATTATCAGAAGAAGCAAACTCCTCTACACAACACGATTCTATTACTTGTCAAAGTTTGGTTGTCCTTTACTAGTTTTCTAATTACTTCCATATTAACATGATTGTAAATCAAATTATATCTTCCTATCTTGAATCTTGATTCCTAAACTTGTAATAGCTAGATCAAGATGAATAAATTACTCACTTCTAGCCTTCAACACCTAATATCGTATTACTTGCATTGAATCCCTCAACTTTCCAATGTCTTTTTTTATTTATTTTAATAATAATAATAATATAAATTTGAGATTTGAAAGGGAAACAATTTCAACCCACAAATTCAATGTGAGAGACTTACCACATGGTCATCACAACTTTTGTCCCAAGGGGTCTCTTGTTAGCATCTCCAACTCTCCAAGGGGGCTCCCTAAATCCATTCCTTAGCAAAAATAGCTAGTGAGGATGGTTTTATAGCACTCCAAGGGGCTTTCTAAATAACATCATATTTTAGAGAACCACCAAGAGACTCTCCAAATGTAGGGAGCCATTTCAAGCTCTCTATTTTCTCTCTCTTATTTTTTTTTAATATTTTTAAGTTGATCATTCTCTTTCTTATGATTTAAAACAAAATAAATTTATTTATATTTTAAATTTAAAAAATATTAAAATATTAATGACTAGCTACAATAGAGAGGATGGTTGTAGTGACCTCATGAAAAATTGCTAGTTAAAATAGCTAAAATTTAGAGAGCATGGTTGGAAATGCTCTATTACTTTACATCTTTTAACTAGTTATAAATAGGCATTGTCAAGAACCTTCTTACTAATTTATTATACAAAATATAATTTTTGTTAAGGGAAAAAAAAAAGATTTCTTTTGTTTTGTAGATAATGAATATACATCGTAGATCTAAATAAAAAAACAATTTTAATTAAGGGGTCATCCGGTAGCCCAAAAAAAGGGTGTTTTTGTTTTTATTTTCGAAAAACGATTTCAAAAACATGTTTGTTAACCATTTTTCATTTTATTTTCAAAAAACAAAAAAAAAAAATCAATGTTAAAATTGAAAATTTTGAAAAACAACTTTTAGATGTTTTTCATTTTTTTAATATAAATAAAAATAAATAAAAATAAATAAAAAATCAACTCTTTTTCTTTTTAACTTTTTTCCTTTTTCTTCTTCTTCGACGATTTCGTCGTTCTTCTTCTTCTTCTTCTTCTCCAATCTGCTCCTTCAAGGCCGTTCTTCTTCTTCTTCTTCTTTCTTATTATTCGATCTGCTCCTCCAAGGCCAGAGGAGGATCTCACCTTCTTTGACCTTGGTGCCGCCAATTGTATTGGTCAAAATTGGGTCTCTTGGCCAATTAGACAAGCCCACTATCAAAAGTTGGATATTATGAATAACCCATCAGACCATTTTTCATTTTATTTTCAAAAAACAAAAACAAAATCAATGTTAAAATTGAAAATTTTGAAAAACAACTTTTAGATGTTTTTCATTTTTTTAATATAAATAAAAAAAAATAAAAACTCAACTCTTTTTCTTTTTAACTTTTTTCCTTTTTCTTCTTCTTCGACGATTTCGTCGTTCTTCTTCTTCTTCTTCTTCTTTCTTATTCTTCGATCTGCTCCTCCAAGGCCAGAGGAGGATCTCACCTCCTTTGACCTTGGTGCCGCCAATTGTATTGGTCAAAATTGGGTCTCTTGGCCAATTAGACAAGCCCACTATCAAAAGTTGGATATTATGAATAACCCATCAGAAACGGGCCCCAAAGCCCAAAAGTTGGCCCACAAACCATCAGGCCAAGTCAAACACGGGGTCAAATCAAGTCATGATATCAGACAATCATGAAGGGACATTACACATATCCCAACGTCTCAACTTAATTGTCAGGTTCAAACGAACCATAACGGGCAATTAAAACCCTTGATCCACACTCCCGCTTAAATGGATTGAGACATTGGAGACCTCTGGTCTCCACTATAAATAACACACCCTCTCTCAAATGAGGGGGTCCTGAAATTCTCACAAGTATGCGCAAGCTCTAAAATTATCTGAAGTCTTATTTAAACTATTTGCATTTATTACGGTGGTGCTCCTCCGCCATTAATTACTAGTTCCTCATTTGTTCAATACGAGGTCACTCACGTCGAGCATTGTTGATCCCAACCATTCATCAACAATACTCAAAGGAAGGGATCGATCCAACCGTCTTCGATTCCATCAAGCTACAAAATCGCTCGACCATCGATATCGACCAACCCTTAATCGATCAATTGTTCGACTCGACTATGTCGAACAAATATGGTTTATCATTTTCAACCCTTTATCTCATTCATATCGAGCAATATACTTACTTGAGCATCGGAGAGTCCCCCAAAGGGAACACCCCCTCCTGTGGTTCGCCACCGCTCCGTTTATTCATTGTTTTACAGGTTGTTAGTGCCCACCTCGACAATCAAAATTCAATTGTAGATCCAATCGACTACACCGATCTGCTCTCTCATATATATAATATATTTTTTTTTTTTTCCTTTTTTTTTCCTTTAAAAGATTCTATTTTGATTTCAGAGAAAAGCAAGAAATCTCTTTCCTTGGACCTAAGAATGAAAATCTTCTCCGTAACACATTCCATTCGTATTTACAATCATAAGTAGTTGCAAATCTTCATCATAAAGATAGCAGTTTGGTCCGCTTTGTGTTTGCCTTCGTTCTGGGTAGCTATGTTTTGTTTTGTTGTTGACTCTTTGCCTTTTCAAATAAAGATAGCAGTTCAAAAAATAAATAAAGAGATGTCTTCAGGAAGTTTATCTATCATATATATATATATATATATATAACAAGATAATTTAACAAAAAAATCTTGGAGGAGTAGTTATTTAAAATTTAAAATTACAATAATTCATCACAAAGATATGAGTTTTTTATTTCTAAATCATGAGTTATTAGATAATTATTTGTGATGAATTATTGACCCATCTTTTTTCAAATTAAAAAATTACAATAGAAAAAATAATAGCAAAATTATACAATTTTTGATATTTTTTTGTTAACCTACCAGACGCGTTTTCTCCGTTTTCATTTTCAAAATACGGCTTTCAGTATATACTACTAGACGCGTTTTTGGAATTCGAAACTGAATTCAAAAACACTATTTTCATTTTTATTTTTATTTTTATTTTCCAAAAACAGTAAATGAAAAACGCTTACAGGACGCGACCTAACCTTGCATAATATTTCTATAGTTTGGACTTTAAAGTCAACTCCACCGAAAATAAATCGTGGTTCAGTCCCTCCATGCCAAGCATTAAAACATTTAATTTAATTTTTTTTTTTTTTTTTTTATGCCAATGGAATATTTAAGAACTCTGTATATATATGCATCTATGGGCGTAACTCAGCTGGTAGGTGGACGAGTTTGAGGTTTAGGTAAATGACTCCCAAGTCAACAGCTCGAATCCTACCAATAGTAAAAACTTCAAAAAAAATACCTGGTTTAGATAGATACCATAAAAAAAAAACTATATACAAATATATATATATATATATATATATATATATATATATATATGAGTAATGCTACTTTGCCCAAATCCTGTGCTCAAATGATCTGGAATCACTCTCATCCATTCATTTAAATCAAGCAAATCTAATACAATTGTAGTCAATCGGATCTACAATTGTTTTTTGTTCGTCGAGGTAGGCACTAGCAACCTGTAAAATAAGATAAAAGTAAAGTGGTGGTCAAGCCACATGAGGGGGTGTTCCCTTTGGGGGACTCTCCGACGCTCAAGTCAGTATTTATTCGATATAAGGTGAATAATGAAAAGGGGAAAGAAACAAACCGTATCTGTTCGATATCGTCGAATCGAGCAATTGGTCGATCATGAGTTTGCTCGATGTTGATAGTCGAACAATTTGGTAGCTTTATCGATTCGAAGAACTACTTTGCTCGACCTGGATCGATTAAGAGTTGGATTGGTTTTTGTTCGAGGGTGATAGTTTCGAATCGACCCAGGGATGAATTAGCAATTAATGCTGGATGGGAACCACAACAATTAATGCTATGAAAGTAGAGTTAAGCGTAGAGGGTTTCATAGAGATTTGAGAACTTTACACATATGATCAACGTCTCCCTTCTTCAAGTGAGAGCATGGATCATGATTGTCTTATTTAAGACTTGGTTTAACCACGTATTTTGACTTGGTCTGATGGTCTGTGGGCCCATTTCTGAGTGTTTCTTTGAAACATTTAATCTTTTGTTAGTGGGCTTGTTTAATTGAGCCAAGAATCCAATTTTGGCCACTACAATAATCTAAATAAATGGATGAGAGTTAAATCAAACAAATCTAATACAATCTAAATGAATGGATGATATACAATTTAAATGAATTGATGAGACTGATACCATATTATTTGAGCATCGGATTTGGGCAATACTCTCCCACTCTCTTTCTATATATATATATATATATATATAAATCAATGAGATATAGTTGGAGCAAAATTTTGAAAATTTACAGATCCAAAAACTGATTTTCTTTCCATTTTCCAATTTTTTTTTCTCATTATTTAAATGTTTTAACTTAAATTCTTTAGAAAAACTAGTTCCCAAACTTATAAAATTTTGAAATTTTTTCTATAACCATATTTCATTTTTCTTATCATGCATATAAAAAAGTCTAATCATAATTCATCAAATTTCATCATGGTATTGATGGTTTGGACATAAAATAGTTTGCACTTGATAATTATATATATATATATATATATATATATATATATATATATATATATATATACGGAAATTATCCTATCAGTGCATCCTGATAGAATTATATAAGGATATTGAATATGAGCCATTCGTTTTACATACTTTAACTTGGTATGTATGCACTTGTCAAATCAATGTTATAAATGAGTGGCTCACATTCAATATCCTGATAAAGTTATATCAGTGCATCCTGATAGGATCGGGACCGTGTATATATTTAAACAACATGTGATGTGACAACTCGAATATAAAATATTGTAAAGCTAAATGAGCTTAATTTACAGCCAAATCATATTGGATGGTAAACTAAAATCAGCCTTCCTTATTATGCGTAAATCTAAAACTGAGACTGGCATTCCTAAGTCATCCACAAATCAGAAAAACATTGACCTAACTAATCAAGTCACGTTACTTAAAAACCTAATGTATTGGAATAACAGCAGCACAGGGTCCATTCAACTTCCACCAACTTTGGACGGCCCCAAATTAGGAATTGATTGGGAGAGATTTCAGATTTTCAAGGCCTCCTCGCTCGCTCTCTCTTTTCCTAGTTCCTACCTAGATATTAAATGTGAACCTCACAACTCCCAACTCACTATCTACCGGGCTACCACCCAATTATGTCCTTTGCTCTATATATATATATATTGTCAACACTCAAGCTCAACTGCCAACGTTTTAAGGTCTCTAACCAAACCCATTCCTCCAAGCATAGGTTTGGACACCCTTGCATTAATAATAGCTTTTAAATCATCCCTATAATTTCCACGTATGGTTGCATTATGGACAGGAAATGTCAATGTCTAAGGTAGTCTACGAAAGCTGGGATGACTCGATAGTAAATCTCTCACACCCATATGTTGAGGTTGTAGATTCAAATCGTATTCTCTCAAATCTTAATTTTGTACTAAAAAGAGTAATTTCATCGTTAATATCTAATATTAGATCTTTTTAACACAATGTCCCTACAACCAAACAATAAAACACTATCATGATATATAATATTATAAACGTATTATAAAATGAATATTAAATATTGATACAATTAAGTAAGGAAAAAAATTATGGGTATTGGACACAAATTAGAGATTTTGTAATGTTTCAAGTTATATCCTTAAAATATTATAGTTTGTGGAAAATGTATTTTTATTAAATTCGAAACATTACAAATTTCCCCTAACCCATATTTTTAATGTGTTCATTTTATTTTTTCTTAAGATGTTTTCAATGTTGTTGCAACTTGCACACATTTATCAACTTTTAATAGGTGGATTAAATCAAGATAAGGGTGTCAAATGGTCAATTGTAGAAAAAACTTTAATCATGATCCAATTTGACATAATAATTTCCCAAAAAAAAAGAAACAATTGTCGGCTATGGATATAAATATAATGGTACCACCATCGGTGGCGGACCCAGAAATTTTAATCAGGTAGGGCACTTGAATAAATTAAAATTGCAATTACATGAAAAACTACTGAAAAATTAAGATCATAGTAAAATAGTTTTATATATATATATATATATATATATATATATATATATATATATATATAGATAAAATAAAATAAATAGAATACTTACTCAGATGAATCAAATAATCTTACATTCAAAAAAAAAAATAAAAACAAGAAAAAATCTTAAAATAAATAAATAATAACAAGAAAAACAACATAAATAATGAAAAAAAATTAAAAGAATAAATTACAATCTAAATTTATAATAAGAAATTTTATTTTGCATTTATAATGAATTCAATTTAAATTTATAAAAAAAAAATTATTTATTAATAACTATTACTAGACATGTTTTTAAATTTTTTATTCTTCAAATTATTGGTAAATTATTGATTTATTGATTATAAATAAATTAAAAATATAAAATAAAGAAAAACACTAAGGATAAAATAAAATGAATCATAGTAATAGATTGACTATTTTAATCCAATAAAGTAAAATATGAGATTTTAGGGTTTATTAATTGGGCATGTTAGTTATGTCAAATTAAAACTATTGGAAATAATAAAAATAGAAAATAATAATATATAATTTAATATAAAATAAAATTGAATTAAGTAAACACTAAATAATGGTAGTTAAGAAATTGACAACGACAGAATAGAAAAAATGAATCAGAAAAGATGATAAAATAAATAAGACATAAAAAATTAGAAGATAAAATTGAATTAAAAAAGGCACATAAAAAAATTAGAACATAAAATAAGATACTTGATGAGACTCGAACCAAGTACCCTGATAAGGCCTGATTCTATAACTAAGATCTTCCACCGCCATACTAATAACAACTTGTTGTTGTATCAAAAAAAAAAAAAAAAAAAAAAAAACAACAACAACTTGTTGTTAACAGTTCTTAATAAATATGTATATATAAAATGTATACAAAATCAAAAAAAAATTTAAAAAATTGAGGTAGGGCACGGGCCCCATCTGGTCTCCACGTGGGTCCGCCCCTGAGGTCCACCATCTAATGTGGTTTGATGGTAAAAAAAAAAAAACGCTTATTAAGTTAGACAATATTTTTGAATTCGAGTCACCATATCCAATATATATATATATATATATAATGGTTTTTTAGGCTCAATGAGTTGTTTTTTTATATAAAATAAAATAAAATAAATTGAAATAAATTTAAGAAAGAATAACAAATAACACAATGAACTTTTGATGAAATGCCAGAATTAAATCCTCTAATTTGAAAAAATAAACAAAAATCCCCATAATATTACTTTGCCATTAATTGATTTTGGTTATAATTCTTAAAAGTGATTTTCAACGTAACCAAATTAAAAAACAATACAAAAACCAATATATACTTAAAAGAGTTTTAGAAATTTTTTTAAAAAGTATATTTAAACATCTTTAAAATATATTTTAAAATTTATCATAAAACAACAAAATCATAAAATTATAAATATTAACATTTTTCTTAACAAATAAAATATATATATGTAGGAGACGCTCAAAAACACATATCCATATTGGAAACACAAATATAAACAATTTTTTATTTATAAAAAAAAATAGAGATATTAATTTTTATTTATATATATTTATATAATTTTTAAAGAAATCAATTTTATTTTTATTAATATTTTTTTATTTTTTATCCAATAAAATATTAAAGGATTTAAATTATCATATTTCATTTGATTTAATTAAAGTTATCGAATGTTGAACTAACAAATGTCAATGAATTATTTGTAATTAAAAAGAAGAAATTTTCGTTAATCCATTATCAATTTTTTGTTGTGTAATGTTTCAAATTACAATATATATATATATATATATAATGTAGTTTGAAATACAGGTGGTATTTAAAAAAAAAAAAAAAAAATTTAAGACTTTAAAATTTCGTTTAGACAAATTTTCTCTTAAGATAATTTTTCGTTACAAAAGTATTCATTTTTCTCTTAAGATAATTTCAATGTTATTTTTTTTTTTTTGAAAGGGAACAATGTTATTTATTATCATACACATTTAGCATCAAATTTTACTGTAGAAGAGTCAAGATGAAGGCTGTCACAAGCAGAATAAACTTTAATCATTACCCAATTTCTAACACATTCGCGAAAAAAAAAAGAAAAAAAAATTGTCGGCGAAGAGTATAATAGAATTTCGATAAGATATTATTATTATTACAATAAATTCAACATAGAAGTATAAAAAACAAAATTATAGATGAAAATTAGTTCGCAGTTGAAAGGACAGGTGTCGAGTGCTGAGTATAGTGAGCGTGTAAAGCGTGTAGAGTTACAACAGGTCTGGAATAAACGTATCTATTGAAAGATTAACAACAGAAAGCGTAAAAGTGTAGCCCGAGTACGTTCCAGTTCATCTGCATCCTGTTGACGTGGCGATCTCCAGATATATATCGGGAAACTTTTTTCATGTCTTTGCCTTTGTGGGTCCCACTTTCTCACACGCGCTTTCGTACGACACTAAAGTTTCTGCACAACCCGACACAGGGTATTTCACCCATGTGCGAACTCTCTACGCAAAAAAAACTTTGCAAGTGTACGACGTCGTTTAGGTCTTTTCCAAAATCCTTAAAAGATATTTAATTTATGAAAAAATAATAATAATTTCTTTAAAAAATAACGTTCAAAAAAAAGGATGTGAAGGTTGTTGACCTGTTTGGTTACATAGACATGACAAACCTTGCTTGCTTGCTGCTCATTTCTGTCTGTCTATATAAATAATTGATTGAAATAAAAAGAAGCAGCTGAAACAGAAGGGAAAAAGAAGAAGAAGAAGAAAACGACCGCAAATTCAAAGATTGTGTCTTGTGTGTGCACCGTGCACGTTAACGCCTCATATCTCGGAGTCACACGTTAGCATTTTCTGATCCTCCCCAAATTATACATAAAAAAAAAATCAAAAGAGTAAGAATCTTTTTATATATAAAATTATAATAAAGAAACAAAAAGGAAGGAAGAAAGAAAACAGATCGATTAAACAGAGAGTTCAAAAAGTTATGGATACTCTGTATTTGAAAACGGGGATTCACGGATTAGCTCCGCCGATCTCGGTGGGTGGGCCTCTCGAAGTCCGCACAAACGCGGCACAAAAGGTGAGCGCGGTGGGGAGGTCTGGCGCGGACAAATCGACAGGGGCGGCGCCGCCTCAGAAAGCGGCGTCTTCAAGGTTCTTATCTTTTAGGTACCCTTTGAAGTCTCTGTGGCCGGTACTAGGAGGAGGAGGAGGTGGAGGTGGTGGTGGTGCCGGAAGTGCGAGTAGTAAAATGTACAAGGGAATCGCTTTAGACGACGCCGTTCTGGTGGAGAATGGTCATGGAGAGAAGGTCGGCGAAAACGAAACGAGAATGAGGACGTCGTACACAGAGGGGCAAAACGGTAACTGGGTATTGAAGATTTTGCACGTTAGGTCTCTCTGGAAAGACGACGTGAAACAAGGCCAAGAGGCGGAGAAGGAAGAGGACGTCATCAATGATCAGACGAATGGTAACGACCTAGACGACGAAGAGGAGTGTGATTGTTGTAGAATTAATGACGACGACGAAAGAGAAGTAGAGTTTGACAGAGATTCCTTTTCAAGGTTGCTTAAGAGGGTGACGTTGGCTGAAGCCAAGCTCTATGCTCAAATGTCGTATCTGGGCAGCTTGGCATATTCAATTCCAAACATCAAGGTATGATCTCATCTTCTTTTCTTTTAAATTTCATTTTTCTGAGATACAGATGTCTCTTTTGAATGAAGAAACCTCTGTGAAAGTTTATGATTTCCTGATCTGTTCTCATTCTAGACCTCAGATTGAATAGATTATGTAGATCAAAGTCTTAGACTTGATTTGTTAAAATTCCAATCCATCTCTTAACTTAAACAGAGTATTTGGGAAATTTGATTTTGACACTTGAGATCTATACAATGACGAGAAACAAAATTTACAAGAATGATACCTTAGTTGGTGAGGTTTTGGTTTGGTTTGGTTAACATTTGTATAGTTTGAAAATGTTTGTCAGCTGTTTCTGGTATATTGTGTTCATACAAACTCTGTATTGTTCACAGTCCAAAGAATTTCTCATATCAATTAAAGAAATAAATGACTTGATCTGAAAATTGGAAATTCCAGAGAAAATTCTTTGTAAATTCACTTTGGTTTGCATTAATATTTTCTCTTGAATCTAATGCTCTTATTTAATGGTTTGATTATAATTTTCTATAGAAATTTACTAGACTGGTATTTTTGGTTTTCTTTTTGTAAATTCAGCCAGGAAATCTCTTGAAATATCGTGGTCTAAAATTTGTTACTTCATCGGTGGAAAAAAAAGAATTGGCAATGAAAGCCGAAAAAAATCAGGTGTCATCTGAAAAGCAGGAATCAGAAAGTAAACCAGAGGTTGAGGCAGTAGAGGAGCGTAAGAACGATGGCTACAGAATAAGTGCATCTTCTGCTTATCATATAGCTGCTTCCGCTGCTTCTTATTTACATTCACATACAAGGAGTATACTTCCATTAAAATCCTCAAAAGCTGAAGGCGGAGAAGATTCAATTGGCGGTGGCAGCGGATCTGATAACACTGTCAATATGATGAATTCGGAAGTAGCTTCTTTAATGGCAACCACTGACTCAGTGACAGCCGTGGTTGCTGCAAAGGAGGAAGTTAAGCAAGCAGTTGCAGATGATTTGAAATCAACACGTTCATCACCCTGCGAGTGGTTCATTTGTGACGATGATCAGAGTGATACAAGATTCTTTGTAATTCAGGTAAGGGAAAATGGGTTCATATATGATTGCTGCTTCTTTTAGTATATTACTTCATGCGCATAATGTTATAGAGGAGTGGTTAAGCTTTTTCTTAGACAAATGAATGTATTGATTGTTCACGAGACTGTTGCATTTCTGAATTTGGGTAGATCATTAGATGTGCTGCATTATGTTATCGACATTTAATCAATCACATAAAACACTCATTAAACTTAACCTCGACTTGTAGCTTACATGCACTTTTTTCTTTTATTTGCAGGGGTCTGAATCAATGGCATCTTGGCAAGCAAATTTGCTTTTTGAGCCTATTCAGTTCGAGGTAATTTGCGTTTTAATATATTTTCCAAATTCTATTAACTCTTTACAGATGCACATAAAAGCTTATGCATAACAGTCAGTAAGGTGCATACGTTTATATAAACACATGTCATCATTGTACGTGTCCTGCAATTGACGAATGTGATAATCTTTTGCTTCAGGGATTTGATGTACCTGTGCATAGAGGTATTTATGAGGCTGCAAAAGGAATATATGAACAGATGTTGCCTGAAGTTCAAGCCCACCTTAAAGCTCGTGGCAACCATGCAACCTTCCGATTCACTGGACATTCTCTGGGGGGAAGCTTGTCGCTACTTGTAAGTCTGATGTTGCTAATACGGGGCGAAGTGCCTGCTTCTGCTTTACTTCCTGTCATAACATTTGGTGCTCCATCCATCATGTGTGGAGGTGACCGTCTTCTTCATAAACTTGGGTTGCCAAAAAGTCATATTCAGGCTATAACAATGCACAGAGATATTGTGCCCCGAGCTTTCTCTTGTAATTATCCTAATCATGTTGCAGAACTTCTAAAGGCTGTTAATGGAAACTTCCGTAATCATCCTTGTCTAAATAATCAGGTATGGTTTTCAGTGTCATAGAAAATTATATACTCGTGTAGCAACTATGGAATGGAATTCGATTATCTGACCAACATTTGTGTGCCATTTATTACAGAAGCTACTGTACACTCCAATGGGGGAGCTTCTAATTCTACAGCCGGAAGAGAAATTCTCTCCTCAGCATCCCCTGCTTCCTTCTGGCAGTGGTTTATATTTTTTAACCCGTCCACTGTTAGACACAGGTGATGCAGAGAAGCAATTGCGTGCTGCGCAGTTGGTATTTTTAAACTCACCACACCCACTTGAGATCCTAAGTGACCGGTCTGCGTATGGTGCCGAAGGAACCATTCAAAGAGACCACGACATGAGTTCTTATTTAAAATCAGTTCGGGGTGTGATCCGCCAGGAGCTAAACCGTATCAGGAAGGCCAGGAGAGAGCATCGTCGCAAGTTGTGGTGGCCCCTCGTGCTACCACGTGGTATCAGCAGTGGTATCGTCGTGGGGAGGGCTGTGGGATCAGTCAACCTGAGCATGGGCCTAGACCAAATCAAATTCTCTGGCATTCTACAGACAGGTAGAGAGTCCTTGAAACGATTTAGCAGGCTGGTTGCATCACAACACATGCATTTGCTTGTGTTCCTCTTGTTCCATGCACGTGTGTTACTTCTTGGGGCATATGACATTATAGCATGACCAGTTTCAGTTGAGTTGCTGATTTGTTCGGCGCATTTTTCACTGTTTTTCGGTAGAACATTGTACAGGTTGGAGGCACATGGTTGGCAAGAAGATGGTTGGTTTGGTTAGATTATTCTTTATTCATTGGTTTTGGATGGCATCTTCTTTTCTTTTCTTTTTTTTATTAGTTGGGAAAAAATGTTGAAAATGATATGTAGAGAAAACAATAGTTGAAAATCATTGAATACAAAAGAAATTACACATTTGATTCACTGGTGAATGATACATTTTGTTGGTTTCTTGTTTTTACTAATGATCTTTCTTTTCTGGGTTACGCAACTATTTTCAGTATCCAATAATGGATCGAATTCATTCAAAAAAATAATGAAACATCAAAAATTGACAGAAATTGACAGCAAGATCTTTGCGTATCTGCTATAAACACTCGTTGAATGAGCTCATTAGTGTTTATGTGGACACAACTTACCCAACTATCAACAAAATATTCCAATCAGTCCCTCAGTATCAGCAAACATAATTCACACAAGTGGTTCATTTATGGTAAACTTTCTTGCACGAGAAAAGTTCATTATTTTTTACTGCTATTAGCTACATATAATTCAAATCGAGACATAATTTCTGATTAAGCACATGGTGATTATTCACAAGTCATCGGTCGGAAATCGACAAGGCATGACACACTTGAGGTCCGAATGGGGCTGCTGCAAGAAAGGTCCGGTTGCAGACAAAATAGTAGTTGTCCACAGTCCAAATTGGCTGTGCTCTTAGATTTTTATCCATCCAACAAAGCATCAGTCATCAGATTCAGTTTGTTCATCTACCCGCATGCTGACTGGTTTGGTGAGAGGTCGAGTCTGTAACAGTATCATAACCGCGCGTGTCGCGGAGTGAAGTACTTGAATTTCAATCCTTTTTGATGTTTTGCTCCTCAATTTGGATTGAATTTTGCCACTTGTTGGGCTTTAGTTTCCTTTACGTGAAAGCAGGTTTGTTGTGGAGTGTGGACCATTTGCCCAGAAATGCCAAAAACCATGAATGCGATATAACACACTAGTCTTGGTTCTATTAGAAGGGCCGAGCATGTAGTTGAAAAGCTGAAAAACGAGGTCAGCATTTATATAAATAGGCATAGCTCAATGTAGAACATGAATGGGACTACTCTACGACGTTGACACTCTCATCTCTTACCTTTTTCTTTTATTCCACGTTAAAATAAGGAGTTTATAAATGAAAAATGCATTAAACATCACAAAATTTTGAATAAATTTGTTAAAGCAATAGAGACCCATTATTTTATAAAATAGTAATAATTCCAGATATTGGAACCTTTAGTTTACAAGTATTGAGATCTGCAAGGCCCAAGTCTCGATCTCAAAAGAAAAATCTATCCAGGAATATCTTGATGCTTGGCCCCAAAGAAAAGAATATCATAAAGAAAGAGAAAAAAGGAAATCTGAATATTATATAAAAAGATACTCGTCCAATAATATTGAATTTACACTGGAACACGACATCCTTTTTTTTTTTTTTGCCTTTTCCAGGCAGACGTACCAAACATATGGTTAGCTTAGACAAACGCAATCAAGAAATCTTTTAATATATCTGACACATACGCTCAAACCTACTCACTTTAAGCCACGTGACATAAATTGGGTGGGTTTGAGCGTCTACGCTAAACGCAATAAAGCATTTCTCTACACTCTTCCTGGATTATCGTGAAATTTAGAAACAATCTACATCTGCCTAAGTTAATTGCCATAATTTTGTTAGTTGGATTGGTAGTACTATCATCCCATAATGATTTCATCAGCTCTCTGGAGCAGGAAGACAATTAAACATTGATTATAGAATCTATGAAGAATCGGATGAGGTCGAAATTCAAATTTCACATTCCAACTATAATTTGAAACAAAAATGAGAGCTAAAATAATCACAGAAAATTCAATGGTTTCAACATGTAAAACATCCGGACTCCTAAATAAAGCACTGAGGTACATTCAAACAACTATCATCCTAGAGAATGGATGACCTCAAAGAGGTGGATTACTAAACAAAGATCATGGATTGAAGAATTATATGCTGGAATCAGAGGAAGATATGGCAAAATCGGTATGCAGAATTGTAAAGGAGACACTTCATATGAATAAATTAGGGGCAGTAGGACATAAATATAGACAATGTCAACTTGCAGCATTTGTATAAGTCTGCATTATTTTAACCAATTTGTCGAAATTATAGGATTTCAATATACTAATGTTGATTGTCGAGTACACTCAACCGATATGCATATGCATATATAAAAATGCTGCTTATAATTGTCTTTTCATGATAAAAATACCATTCTATTCTGATTTGTTATGCACCAAGCAAGGTAGAGTTTGTGACCTGTTTCAAATGCTGTGCACTTGAAAGTTGGAACTTGGAAAGTTAAATCTAAATTACCAATCAGCCACAAAAGAGAGCTACACATGTAAATATGTAATCCTATCAAATTTTATTTCATGGTGAAGAGAAAAAACTAAATTCTTTCTGTTGACACACAGTTGATCATATGTAACTTGGATATGCCCAACAGCAAGCACACAAGTCCTTGTTTAATATTTGATCTATATCCAGAAAACACAAACTTCCTTGCAAGGAGAGACGAAATCGAATTACAGATTGATCTTACCAGCTAAGTACCAAGAGTGCAAGGCAAGGCTGCCAAATGACATAATGTTAGCAAGGGATGACAACCCGTGAATCATTCCAAATTTTTTGTTCATCGCTGCAAGCTTCGGATTAACCTTTGCAACCTCCATGTTCTTTGTCCACCCAACTTCATCCCCGATGTTCTCTTCTCTCTCCACTTTATGCCTTTGCTTCATCATCTACACCACAAAGTCACAAATCGATAAATACCACTGAATCACAACAAGGCAAGGAATTAAAACAACCATCCTCAAAAGAGTGAAAATAAAAAGCACAGCAGTAGTCTTGTAGACCAGTTTCCACAATCACCAAAATGAAATCTTGCATTGCTCAAACACGACACATAACACTCAAGGCTCGTTTGGCACATTACATTGTATTGTATTAAATTGGATTGTATTGGATTGAACTATATTATTCTTATACAATCTTGTGTTTGGTGATATTTTGTATTAGACCGTATTAACTAATACAACTTCTCTACTCTATATTAGCTAATACAACATCCACCGTATTAGACCAATTAAAAATATATTAGCTAATACAATGCACTGAACCGTACAAAACAAACAAAACATTGTATTGTATTATTCTAATACATTTTAAACTCCTGATACAATACAATGCGGCGCACCAAACGAGCCTTCAAAGTTTCAAACCCCAAAAATTTAGTTAATTGGGCCCAAAACCGCTAAGTTTATAATAGTAGTACTCCAGTACTTAATCGGTGGCCTTTCACACACCATGTCACAAAAAAATCTCAAAACATTCTTGAACTGAACAAATGATTTGTACACCTTACAAATGCACGCTATGTAAATGGCTAGAAGAAATGAAAATAAGAATCAAAAGAAACTTACTTCGATGGTCATAGGAGTGAAGACGAACAAATTGGTGAGATTGAAAGCAAAAGCAGACAATAGAAACCCAAGCTGGTACTTCTCAGGAGTGGATGATGACTTCCATGGATGCAGATATCCAAATGAAGCCACGCATATTGCACAACACACTCCCACCATTGAAAAATAAGCTGGAAACATCTTGCTCTGTAGATTACCAAACTGATGCCTCGGTAGATTCCTAATTTTATAAATACCAAAATTAGGTAACAAATTTCTTCACTATCATTTCACCAAAACACATAATCATGCCACATTTATCGCAGTTAAACTACCCAAGAAAAAGAAAATCAAATACTCTAATTGAAACATATCTCCGGTCAATTAAGTTTCTGGGCTATGAAAAATTGCATTCTGTTTACCTCTACTACGTTATTTGTGGTCTAAAATTCTAATTACAAGTTCAAGTCTCGAAATTGTCGATGAAAAAAAGTAAATACAAAGACTACAAAGGAAAGGGGCGTACTTGAACATGATGATGCCGCCGATGAAGGTGACCCATAGAGCGGCACCCCAAGCGGTGGAGAAACATAGGAGATGAGCCAACTTGAGGTAGGTCGATAGGTTGTGTGAATTGGGACCGTCCGATTTTGATCCAAATGTCTCCGGTGAGAATATCACTCCGATTGCTAAGAAAGCCACTGCTGCCAAGAATCGAGTTACCCAACCCATCTCTCTCTCTCTCTCTGTGAGAATCACAGCAAGTCTTGAAGAAGAAACCGGTTAGGTTTTATTTTATTTATCACTCTAGACTCTGTTGCAGGAGAAATACCCGTCCCAACTACTATTTCGGTAGTTCCAACTTCCAAGTACCAGTACTCGACGATTATTGATTCGCCTTCCACGTGGTTTGATTTGAAGTTACCAAAATGCCACTGTTCTTTGGGGGATTTACAACAAAACTGTTATTTGATGTGAAACGTGGCACAATCGTGACGTTGCAGTTGTAAGAAAAATGTTTCTAGTTTTTACCTCGCCGGCGCTTTAATACGACAAGTACCGGCCAGTGGCAAATTATTATTATCATTTGGGAAAATCGTATTTCAATTCCTATAGTTGCCTTAATCTGCGTTTAGTCCACAGTTTTTTGAAATTATAATTTTTAGTCCATCCTGACAATAGGGATTGTAGTCCCTACTGTCCAATTCAATTAGGGCTTCACTGAATTCTTTTAAGTCAACGAGAGTAAATATGTAAACTCATTAGTGGGGACAAGAAGGGTATAAGGGCTGAAGGCTATAAAGGTAATTTGATATATACAATTAATAATATATTAAATAAAAAAACAAATTAGTGGAGGAGATCATGCCATGTCACTCCTCCAATGACAATAATTAAACAAATTAAAATTTAAAATTAAAAAAACTCTCTCCCCAAGAAAAAACTGAATATATTTTTTAATGTGGAGTTGTGGACCCACTGTAAATGTGTAGTTGTGGTTGAACGTCTTGAAATTATAAAATCAGGACGGTCCTGATTAGAAAAGTATTATATATACATATATATATATATATATATATATATGTATATGTATGTATGTATATCTGTCTCATTCACATCAGTGCGCACTAATGTAACTAAATTAGTACCAAAGCATGTTGACCAGTGATTATAGAAAAGCTTTAACAAGTACATACACTTTGAGTCAAAGTATGTAAATCTAATGGTCCACATCTAACGAACAGATGAAGTTACATCAGTGCGCACTGACTTGTACATTTATATATATATATATATATATATATATATTTAGAGAGAGAGAGAGAGAGAGAGAGAGAGAGAGAGAGAGAGAGAGAGAGGAAAGTTCTCTAATCAGGTCCACCTTGAAATATTTATTTCAGGACCTTCTCCCACACTACATATTCACATGTGGTCCTCGTGATTGTTAAAAAAATATATAAAAAAAAAAAAATGAGCCCCACATGTGAATATGTGACTGTGGGGAGGAGGTCCTGAAATAAAAATTTCAGGGTGACCTGACTAAAGAACCATCTATATTATATATATATATATATATATATATATATATATATATATATATAGAGTTTTTTTATTATCAGTTCGAACTGACAAAAGTTATATCAGTTCCTTCTATATGGGCCACTGGATTTAAATACTTTGACTGACGCCACTGGATTTAAATACTTTGACTGACAAGTGCATACCGCCAAGTCAAAGTATTTAAATCCGGTGGCCCACATACAAGGAACTGATATAACTTTTGTTAGTTCGAACTGATAATAGAATTTCTGTATATATATATATATATATATATATATATATATGTGTGTGTGTGTGTGTGTGTGTGTGTGTGTGTGTATGTATGTATGTATGTATTATAATTTATTAATATAATCTATATTTAATCGAAAAATTAATATACATTTTGTAATTAACAAATAAATATATATGTATTACTTAATAAAATAATATATATTCTATTGAGTAATACAAATTAATATATAAACCATAACGAGGCTGAAAAATTATATAACACTTTTTGGGGAGTGATATGCGCAATTGGCACTACTTTAATAACTCTGGTTTAAATAGCACCAAATATGAAATTTGGACAAAAACACCCCCGCTCTTCTATCCTTATCTCTTACCGGTCATTTTCTTTTTACTTTTTTTTTTGTCCTTTTTTTTTTTTTTCAAAAACCTCCATTGATGGAGCGCAAAGCTCCAGCAATGGAGTTGTCGTCGCCGACAAGTGAGTTGATCGACAAAACCACCAGAAAAACTTTTGTCTAGTGCTAGTCGTTGTAACTGAAGTGTCTGTTTTCAGTTTCGAGCTATGTAGAGAGAGAAATGAAGCCAAACCCGAACCGTCGTCGAACCTTTATTGTTAGATATGTGACAATTCATCACAAATCCGACGAAATCGATGGCGCCAACGAACTCGGCGTCGTATGAACTTCTAGATTCGACAATAGCCGGAGTCAACGACACTGTCGTCGGCTCGTCACTTCCATTGATGGAGGTTAGAAGACCAAAACAATATATATATATATATATAATCTTACCCCAGTAAGTCTCAAATTTGTAAAATAAGTCTCGAACTTGTGAGAACAAAATACAAAAGGAAAAAACGAAGTGAGGGCAATGGATCTACTCTTCAAACTTGGAATCATGGATGGCCTTCGATTTTGAAAAGATATGGCTTAGTTATCTTTAGAAATCGTTCAGTGAGAACAAATTAAACAAAAAAAAAAAAAAAAAAACCAGAAAGAGAAGAGTTTTGTGAATTGTGAAAGGAGAGAAAGAACGAGAGAGAAAAAAAAAAATAGAGAAAATAAAAAAATGAAAAGTAAAAGTAAAAGAATAAGTGGGGCCATTTTGGTCTCACCACCTATTTTGATGCTAATAAAATATGAGTTATTAAAAGAGTGATAGTTTCACTCTTGTGCTATTTAGACCCATTTCCTCAACCGTAACTTTTTATAATGATCATCAATTTATAAATTATCACATATTAACTTGCAACTCTTTTGTAGTTTTCACCTTTATATATATATATATATATATATAGTCAATTGTGAATGTTTTAACTATATCAGTGTGTTGGTAACTTGGTATTGAGTTTGTTGAAAATAAAATAAATTGTTTTTAGACAAACAATTATTGAAAAAAAAAAAAAAAAAGTGTAATACCTGAAAAGCCCAAAAATCTCCAGTTGAATTTTTCGTAAGTCGGTGGACACTAACAATGGTAGAGCGAAAAATAGTAGGTCGTGCGCTGTGAGATCCTGTAAAAATAAGAAGGTTGAATGAAGCGAGAGGGGGGGGGGGAGTGGGGGTGGTGTCCCGTTGAGGACTCTCCAATGCTTGAGTTAGACAATTTATCAATAAATAAAATAATTTTGAATCAACTATAAAAATGAATAAAATCTAAATCAAACCGTAAACGTAGCTGTCGAATCCTGGGTGGTGTCGTTCGGAGAGCCTTATGTTCGCTTGGGCCGAGCGTTGAGTTTAGCACTTTGAATTGCTAGGAAAACTCATAATAATATAATATGTTGGACGAGTTGTCCAATAGAAGATGACTTGAGTGTTGGTCGAACGACTTCAACTGATGTTATAATAAAGTTAGTAGGTGGTCTTGTAGAATATGGCTTGAGTGTTGGTCGAACGACTTCAATTGGTGTGGAGGATGGTGTAGACACTTGACAGCAAATGCATGTAGAGCATTAAATGTTGCTGGATTATGTTGAGGCAAGTGGATGTCGTACGAATGGGTGTTGACCGAGTGGCTGTGTACAATGTGATATATCTATATTACCTAGAAATGAGATGACCTCATTATGCCTTTTGTTTCCTCATGTGGGAGTCAGAATCCTCCTCCTTTTTATGAAATTGTGGGGGGTTTTTATAGCGGGTGAGGAGTGTTCCCTAAGTGAAGTGGTTGTATGATCCTGAAATCGTGGGATGAAGTTGTGGTTTTTATCCTCCGATATCTTTAGGATCTCAATCTATTTCAACTGTATTGACTTGGTCAGTTCCTTGATTTGCACATCTGACTTAGTCTTAATGGACTTGGTCAAGGTTGGAATTTGCTTTGGGCCCACGTTGGGCTTGTCTTTCGTTGGGCCAGATCATTCTTGCTTCAGCAGACTGTCTGGCTCCTCACTTGGATTTCTAAAACTGAACCTTAAGGGCGCGTTTGGTATCGTTTTTAAAATGGTGTTTTTAAAAACTTATTTTAAAAATGGAAATCATGTTTAAAAAATGATGTTTTTAAAAATGTAATGTGTTTAGTAGTGTTTTTTAAAAGTAGTTTTTTGAAACGGAAAACAATGTAAAAGTGTTTGGTTGTTGTTTTTGAAATGAGTGAAATAGTTGTTTGAAGGGAAAAGTTAAGGTTTATTTTGAAAACTTGTTTTGAAAACAATAGAAAACAATAAAAAATTGTTTTTAACTTTTTAGTTATAACTTTTAAAAAGTTGTTTTTTGTTTTTAAAAACAGTTTTGTAAAACGTTTAACCAAACAACATTCTAGTTGTTTTTTGTTTTTAAAAACAAAAAACTGTTTTTAAAAATAGATCCAAACACCACCTAATATTTTTGTGCTATTTTTGGCTACCACAATACTCATATAAAATAAAATTGATGGAGGGAACTTCTGGAGTGGTGGTAAGGGCAAGCCAGGGCCACCAGCCACCTCTCTCCTCTCGAACATTCCTCAACCCAACTTGACTTCCAATTATTTTTAAATTTTTGATAAATTATTAGATCACATCATGTTTTAATGATGGATATGATAGATAATTTCCAAAGATCACAGCATGTTTTAATGGATTTTAGAAGATAAATTCAAACCTGAACTTTTTTTATTTTTATTTTTTTGGGTTTTGTCTGAAAACAATCTATCAATTGTCCGACCCAATAAAACTAAGGGCCTTTGTGATTTTTCTATTTAACACTTGATGACATTCATGTTTGGTTTTTTTTTTTTTTGTTTAAAGACCGAACGGTCTTGAATTTTACTCAAGACTAGATAGAAACTAAATGAATTTTTTTTATTTTTTATTTTTTATTTCTTTTTCTTTCCCTTTTTATCACACCTTAATATAGTGTCATCTTGTTTGTTTTTTTAAAGATAAAATTGTTGAAAACAATTAATTTGACATTAATATCCATGTTATTATTAATTGTTATGTATTTTCATTTTATATGATACAAAAAAAACTAAATAAAAATGATTTAATTGATAATGTATTATTCAAGATTAATATATAATCAATAATTGTTTAAGACAAATATGATAAATAATAATTTAGAAATGGTTTAGATTTTACAAAACATAATAAAATAAAATAAAATAAATTGAAGGTTCAACAATGGTGTTGAAAGTGACGATATGATTAATGTTTATTTTTTTTAATAAAAAAAATATAATTGTTTATCATAAGTAATATGTTTATAGAAAGAAATTTATATGATATAAATTATTATAAAATTTAAAATATGTTTTATATATATAAACATTACAATAATTGGGGGTTTTGTGAGGAGAGGGGGAAGAGACTTGAACTTACAATCTCATGGTGCGGGTGTAATGGGTTTTAACACTTGGTCAACTTCATATTGTCAAAAATATATTATATTTGAGAGGATAATATTGAAATAAAATATATATAATGCAATTCAGTGACTTGCGATTAAGTGAAAAATTCGGATTTTTTACTTTTATTTTAAGTTGTTTGACTATTAGAAAAAAGAAAAAAAAAAAAAAAAAACTTGATAGTCTTATTTCAGACCCATTAAGTTTTAAGTGTAAAAAACAAACGATCCCTTAATGTATTTCATTAAGTTATTTTGTTTGATTTTTAAGTGCTAAAATCACTTAAACAACCCGTAAAATAACTTATTTATATAAATGAAAATTTTCAACTTTTCACTTAACAAAAAACCCCTGGAATTTATATCAATTTTTTTACTTCCAAATCTATCCTCACACTACTAATATATTTATAGTTTTTTCTTCTCTCACAACCTTAACTATATTAATATTTTTTTTTCTCACCTTAAAAAAACACACATTAATATATTTTTTTTCTTTCACAATCTCTTAGCAGAGATGGTAGTGCACCTCATGATGGTGGTGGGAGGTTCGAGTCCCATCATACGTATTTTACAAGTATACGTGATGAGTTTTCTCTTGATTTATGAGAGTAGTTATTCGGTTCTGGCAGTCCGATTGTAATAGTTGTAATTCATTAAAAAAAAATAAAAAAATACTTTAACGGCCATTAAGCCTAGTTGCTGTTGTGGTAGCTGTGGTAGCCAAAAATAGCACAGCCCAAATAATAAGGCCCAAATAGAAGTTAAGTCCAATACGGGCCCAAACTGTTTAACAAGCCTTGACAAAGTCTACAATGACTAAGTCAAGTGTGTTGGTTACATTCAAGCCTCCGAGATTCTCGAGATATTTTAGTTGATAATATCTTGCCGAGATGAAGGGGATAAGCTTCAGTTGCTCCACTCCCATCAACTATAAGAAGTCCTCACCATCTCATTTAAAGAGGAGGCTTTTTCACCTGACACACATAGAGAAACACAACAAGTGCAATTCATGGCATAAGTTGACTTTATTGCTATTTTCTGTCTACATCTACTATCTACTTACATGTATTGCTTTAGCTCCATGCTGATCAACAAACATCCAAGCCATCACAATTTATCTTTTCTCATGCACAAGCCAAATCGACCAATATCCATTCTACAATTCCATTCTACCTAGGATCATCTAATACAATTAATCACTCCTTCTACTTGGGTCGTTCGACCAACACCCATACCACTCGACTAGCACATACTATTATTATTATTATTAGTTCCTAGCAATTTAAATTGCTAGACTCAACGCTCAGCCCAAGCGTACATAAGGCTCTCCAAACGACACCACCAAGGAGTCAACAGTTTCGTTTACGGTTTGATTTAGATTTTGTTCAATCTCGTTATTAATTTGATTTATTTTATTTATTAATAAATTATCTAATTTGAGCATCGGAGAGTCCCCAACAGGACACCCCCCCTCTCGCTTTGTTCTACCTTCTTATTTTTTACAGGGAATCCAAAGTATTCGACAAAGAACCATTCATAGATTGCCGGTGCCCCGAGTATCACGATTTTGACCGAATTTTGACCGTAGGATTTTCTGGTTCTACAGTAGCCAAAAATAGCACAGCCCAAATAATAAGGCCCAAATAGAAGTTAAGTCCAATACGGGCCCAAACTGTTTAACAAGCCTTGACAAAGTCTACAATGACTAAGTCAAGTGTGTTGGTTACATTCAAGCCTCCGAGATTCTCGAGATATTTTAGTTGATAATATCTTGCCGAGATGAAGGGGATAAGCTTCAGTTGCTCCACTCCCATCAACTATAAGAAGTCCTCACCATCTCATTTAAAGAGGAGGCTTTTTCACCTGACACACATAGAGAAACACAACAAGTGCAATTCATGGCATAAGTTGACTTTATTGCTATTTTCTGTCTACATCTACTATCTACTTACATGTATTGCTTTAGCTCCATGCTGATCAACAAACATCCAAGCCATCACAATTTATCTTTTCTCATGCACAAGCCAAATCGACCAATATCCATTCTACAATTCCATTCTACCTAGGATCATCTAATACAATTAATCACTCCTTCTACTTGGGTCGTTCGACCAACACCCATACCACTCGACTAGCACATACTATTATTATTATTATTAGTTCCTAGCAATTTAAATTGCTAAACTCAACGCTCAGCCCAAGCGTACATAAGGCTCTCCAAACGACACCACCAAGGAGTCAACAGTTTCGTTTACGGTTTGATTTAGATTTTGTTCAATCTCGTTATTAATTTGATTTATTTTATTTATTAATAAATTATCTAATTTGAGCATCGGAGAGTCCCCAACAGGACACCCCCCCTCTCGCTTTGTTCTACCTTCTTATTTTTTACAGGGAATCCAAAGTATTCGACAAAGAACCATTCATAGATTGCCGGTGCCCCGAGTATCACGATTTTGACCGAATTTTGACCGTAGGATTTTCTGGTTCTACAGTTTGGCGCCCACCGTGGGGCCCGA
The DNA here is from genome assembly GCA_030490815.1 of Acer saccharum. NCBI lineage: Eukaryota > Viridiplantae > Streptophyta > Magnoliopsida > Sapindales > Sapindaceae > Acer > Acer saccharum. The sequence goes on from CM059870.1 coordinate 37,094,274, forward strand.
CAATCATTTTTGCAGAACCACTATGCCATACGAAATGGCTCAAACATTCCCTTTGACAAATGAGCTACGATCAATCAAAAAAAAAAAGGTAAAAAAAATGTTTCACGATTCTGCAAGTACAAGTAAAATGAATCATAAAAGGTTAGAATATCTATTCTGAAATATTGTTCTACATTTGCCATGTTAATTGAAAATTTTGATGGGTCTTTTGAGTTTGGCAATTTATACTTACAATGTCGAATACATTATTTCTCAGCTATAAATAATTTGTCGATTCTTGCTATTGTGTTAAAAGTTGTACCACATTCCACACTCCATATATCGTCTTCATCTTTGCCCATCTAAAAAAAATGCATGCTGATCTATATTGTAGAAAGACAAAAGGAATTATATTAATGATGCAGTTACTTTATAAAATACATGATCGACCGACAAAGGAATGACACGACCGACAAAGGAATTTGTGTCATTATGATTATGCTTTTATCATATGCATGGTCTAACGACAGAATAGTTGTGAAATTTTTTCGATTCCTTTATAAAATGCATGGTCGATCGACCAGCAAAAGAATTGTGTTATTATGTTAAAATGATTCTACTTTTATCAAATGCTTGGTCGAATGACAAGAATTTTATTGACTCAACTACTAATTGCATGTTGATCTTCATAGTCGAGAAACAATTTATATTATTGACTACTTAATGCATGTTGATCTGCATGTCGAGCGACATGTGTGCAGTTTTTACAAGCGTTACATGTGTTTAGATTCAACAAAATTTCTACAAAGAATGTCATGTGTCGAGCGACATGTGTTTGGATTCTACAAGGACCATACGCCAGACGAAATGGCTCAAACATCCATTCCAATGGATCTCGAGTACAATCTTAACGAAGCAAGCGAGCGACAGAAACAATCGCCATCCCACAAATCTGTCAACCCTGCTTGGAACACATAATCAAGATGACTGCTTCACCCGGACACAAGGACACAATATCATATTTCCAAAAGTTCACTTACGAACAAATTACGACATCCGAATAATCCGCATCATTCCAAAAAAAAAAAAGAAAAAAAAAAAAGAAGAGAGAGCTCATGGCTTATACTTTGACCTAAAATGGTTGCCATGCGTCGATCGACATCCCTTTGAGGATCGAATTAGACTTTATCAGCTACAATACATTGTCGATGAAGTTCGTGTTTCAGGCTACGATATGGACACATATTTTGTTATTCTCCAAGTCAATAACTTGGATACGATGTCATATACCATAGGCTCTACGCAGAGCGTTCTACGAAATTGGATCAAGTTACGATCCTTAGAAAAAAAAAGTGTTCTACAAATATCGCTCTACATCGAATCGAATATCGCTCTACATCGAATCGAGCTCTCCAAATTTAGCTCTATGTCAAACTCTCCAAATTTAGCACTACGGCTAGCTACAAATAACACTATGTTGAGGTATGTCACCTTACTGAATTATTTCGTTACTTGACCTTGTGTCGAGACGCCTTGCTTTTAATTTTGAACTGATCAACTTTAGACTACACGTTTTTAGTTTCATAAAAATTCAAGTTTTTAGTGCTCCAAGTAAACTACACGTTTTTTTTTAAATATATATATATATATATATATATGCTGTATATATATATGCTGATATATAGTCGAACGACTTAAATCGCATTTGTATGATTCAAACTCTTTGCATGCTGATATATAGTGTCACTCTTTGCATGCTGATATATAGTGTCGTACGACATCAGTTATGTTATAATGATTTATCAAATGCATGTTATATAGTCAAACGACAGCAATTATGATTAATGATTCAACTATATCAAATGCATATTATATAGTCGAACGACAGCAGCTATGTTATAATGATTCAACTATATCAAATACATGCTGGTGTATATAGTCGACTGACAAGAGTAATTATATTATATTGATTCATCTATCAAATGCGTGTTGATCGAGCGACAAACTGATTATGTTAAAATTATTTAACTACATTATCAAATGCATGGTCGAACAAATGCATGGTTGAGTGACAAAGGAATGAGGTACACCACTTTTGTGTCGATCTACAATAAGTCGTCGGTTGTTTAAAACACTCCGTCGAGCTACATGCTGACTGTCGAACTCCCTCCGTCAAGCTACATGTCGAGATACATGTCGACTGTCGAACTCCCTCCGTCAAGCTACATGTCAAGCTACATGTCGACTGTCGAACTACCTCCGTCGAGCTACATGTCGAACTACCTCCGTCGAGTTACATGTCGACTGTCGAACTCTCTCCATCGAGCTACATGTCGAACGTAGAACGTCGACTGTCGAACTACCTCCGTTGAGTTACATGTCGACTGTCGAACTCCGTCGTACTACATTGCTTACTCCAAGTCGAACGACGAATTGTAACAAAAAGTGAACGAAAAACTAAAGCTATGAATATATCACTACTCGCCAAGTTAGCGTACTACCGCCAAATTGGAATTATAAGGTATATCCAGCACTTTACAATTATGTTAAATGATTCAATTGCATGCTTTGATTTATATTGTCGTTAGACAGAAGAATTATATTAACATGATTCAATTACTTTATCAATTGCATGCAAATACTATAATTGTCGAATGACACGTGAGTTATGTTAAGAGGATTCATTTACTATATCAAATACATGCTGGTTTATATAGTCGACCGACAAGAGTATTCATCTACTAAATGCATGTTGACTTGTAAATGGTCGAGCGACGCCACAAAACAATTTATGTTACAATGATTCAACTACTTGATCATACGTTGACTTGTATATGGTCGAGCGACGCCACAAAACAATTTATGCAATAATGATAGTAAAATGATTCATTTACCATGTCAAATGCATGTTGGTTTATACGGTCGAGCGACAATTTATTTTATAATGTCTACTTGTGTATACTGATATTCATAGTCGAGCCGAAATTCATAAAAATATCGCGCTCCATCGAGATACATGTCGACTGTAGAACGTCGACTGTCGAACTCTCTCCGTTGTGCTACATTGCTTGCTCCAAATTGAGCCACAATATTCTGGGAAGTATCAGCTATAAAATTACAAATTGGAATTATAAGCTGGCTCAGACAACCGTCGTCAGTGGAGATTTTGCCTAAGATTACTGATTTCCGGTACGTTTCACGATTTTTTCTCTCCAAATTGCATTCAATTTACATAAAATTTATCGTTTTTGATATCATTTTGAGTATTTTTATTGACATATCAACATGTTTAAAGGTTTTAAAAATCGTTCCTTTAAAATCAATTAGAACTCTGTATTGTCATTAATTTGCAATTGTAGCTTGAGTTAAAATCTATATATATATATATATATACAAAAATTAAAGCTCGAAATTGCAAACTACGTTTCAATGGTGTTCGGTTGCCTATTCATATTCGTATATTTGCTAGGGATATTGCGAAAGATTCTATCTATCTATATCTATCTCCAAACATATATCTCATTCTCTGTTTCTTGCTTTTGTCGAATTAATAAAAACATTGTTTACTTGCGTACTTGCATTTTAAATGATGCACAAATGCCGCTCTACAACGAGCATTCTACAAATGTCTATCTACAACAAGCGATAAATTTCGCTCTACATCAAGCATTCTACAAAATTCTCTCTACAACGAGCGTTCTACAAAAATTCGCTCTACAACGAGCATTCTACAAAGGTCGACCCCAACACGCATGTACGCGATTTTGTGAATAAAAAGGTCGTGTCGACCCCACAACGCATGTACGCGAAATTTGAATGAAATGGTCGGACCGACCCCATAATGCTTGTACACAACTTCCATAAAAAATTATCATATCGATCGAGAATGTACACAAGTTTACAGGCTTGTTTCATGTCGAATCATAACGCGTGTGCGCGAATTCAATACAATGATAGCAAATGGTCGATCGACCCCCTCGCTATACTCGATAAATCTGTCTGTTGTCCGACGCAAGAGTTCGATCGAAACAATCCACTCTCTAACTTGAAGACTTCAACTCAGAGAGTGGGGGGCTAACTGTGGTAGCCAAAAATAGCACAGCCCAAATAATAAGGCCCAAATAGAAGTTAAGTCCAATACGGGCCCAAACTGTTTAACAAGCCTTGACAAAGTCTACAATGACTAAGTCAAGTGTGTTGGTTACATTCAAGCCTCCGAGATTCTCGAGATATTTTAGTTGATAATATCTTGCCGAGATGAAGGGGATAAGCTTCAGTTGCTCCACTCCCATCAACTATAAGAAGTCCTCACCATCTCATTTAAAGAGGAGGCTTTTTCACCTGACACACATAGAGAAACACAACAAGTGCAATTCATGGCATAAGTTGACTTTATTGCTATTTTCTGTCTACATCTACTATCTACTTACATGTATTGCTTTAGCTCCATGCTGATCAACAAACATCCAAGCCATCACAATTTATCTTTTCTCATGCACAAGCCAAATCGACCAATATCCATTCTACAATTCCATTCTACCTAGGATCATCTAATACAATTAATCACTCCTTCTACTTGGGTCGTTCGACCAACACCCATACCACTCGACTAGCACATACTATTATTATTATTATTAGTTCCTAGCAATTTAAATTGCTAGACTCAACGCTCAGCCCAAGCGTACATAAGGCTCTCCAAACGACACCACCAAGGAGTCAACAGTTTCGTTTACGGTTTGATTTAGATTTTGTTCAATCTCGTTATTAATTTGATTTATTTTATTTATTAATAAATTATCTAATTTGAGCATCGGAGAGTCCCCAACAGGACACCCCCCCTCTCGCTTTGTTCTACCTTCTTATTTTTTACAGGGAATCCAAAGTATTCGACAAAGAACCATTCATAGATTGCCGGTGCCCCGAGTATCACGATTTTGACCGAATTTTGACCGTAGGATTTTCTGGTTCTACAGCTGTTAAAGAACTCAAACTTTTTTATTGTTGTTTATTGGAATCCAGTTTTTATCAACCATTTTTTTACGAGTGGGTTTGGATCGAATAAGCGGAATACGACCAATTGTGACTTTTTGACTAGTGCTAAATTAATTGCGTCGACTCATTTATACTAAATTAGTGGACCAAGAGCAGTATTCCTTTATCAAAAATGTTTAAGTTAATGTACATTGATATAACTTCATCAGTGCATTGGATGTGAATCATTAGATTTACATACTTTGACTTAAAGTGTATACACTTGTCAAAGATTCTCCATAATCAGCGATCCATATGCATTGGTACTGATGTATTTATGTCAATACGCGCTGATGTGAACGAGATTGATTCCTTTATAACGCACACATATACATACGAGCATCCAAAATCGTGAACTAGACACACTTACACGTTTTCAGATCCAGCGTCTAAATGAAAAGCCACGTGGATACACGGCGTGCGACACAATTTTCCACTCCCGCGCACTGCACCAAAATGAAATTAAATCTATAATTGAAACCAAAAAATTCCCTCTTTTTCCCTCACTATTCCCCTCTTACTCGACAAGTTTGCCAAACAAACACAAACTCACTCCTATTGCCTATACCTTCTCCTCCACTTTAGATTCCACAACACTCTTCACTTCCAGTTGAATCATCTTCTTCTCCGCCTACACAAATTCTCAATCTTTGTTTTCAATCATTTCCTCTATTTTTTTTTTAAAAAATTTATTTTGAGGGTAATTTAAATTCAATAAATGGAAACCGATTTTCCGTCCAAAACGTTTCTTGGCGTCCGTTTCGTTCTCTTCGGATTCGATCCAATCAGCGAGCGAAAGGTTTATCTCTCTCTTCTATCTATCTATCTATCTATTACTATTCAGTTTTGAGATTATGTATGTGTAGGATTTGAGTGTATATTTATGTGCTTTATTTTATTTTATTTTTATATCGGCGTTGCATTTTGACTGAGTATTCAAATTATATTAGTGCTGTTATTAATTTGTTTAATTTTTTGTTTATTTATTTGGAAATGTTGTAGGTTCGATCGAAGCTTGTTGATAGCGGTGGAATTGATGTAGGCCAATACAGCCAAAATTGTTCTCACGTGATTGTGGATAAGCTTGTTTATGTGAGAATTTATCTCCGTGTTCTAATAATTATCGATTAATTTGATTTTCGAACAATTTTTAATGCCTGATTATATTGAAGTTGAAGTTTTTTTTTCTTTTCTTTTCTTTTCTTTTTTGTTCCAAAATTATGTTATTTTTATGTTGTAGATATTTGTTTTCTTATTTTAAAAATTCAATTGGCGTTTGCTCTTACAATGTGTTGTAGGATGATCCCGTGTGTGTTGCTGCTCGAACAGATGACAAAACACTTGTTACAGCATTATGGGTTGATCATAGTTTTGATGTTGGAATTCCAGTTGATGCAACTTCAGTGAGTTTCTCTATCTGATCCTTTCTTGTTATAAGAAAAGAAAACATGTTGAAGAAGAATGGAGTGTATAGGTTCTTACAAATGTTATGAATTGCCAATTTCAGTGCTATAATTCGATCGTGCATTCCCCTCTTGGCATTGAACAATTATACATAGTGCGGATATTTCTTTAATGATTGTTTAAGCTGGGAGATAATGCAATATGTCATCTACCTAGTATGAGGAGCACACAGTATATGCAATAATTTATGGTCTAAAAATTTATATTCACTCTATTCTTCTTTACCTTGTTTTGGATGTGCTTTTTTAAGTTGTGTTACCCTCAAGGACCACTGACTATTTTGGCACAATTGCACAAATGATCATGTTTTCTTATTTTCTTTTGCCCATTTTGTACGAATGTGAAGTACCTTCCATGGTTCTGGAATTTTTTTTTCAGAACCCAGAAACTGCTGGGTACTTTTGTATTGGATTATTGTTGGCATAATATTAGCATTCACGTATTCTTTTTGTGCAGATTATGTACAGACCTCTTAAAGATCTGAATGGAATTCCAGGTGCCAAAAGTCTAGTTGTGTGCCTGACTGGATACCAGCGCCAAGATCGAGATGACATTATGGTATCCAACTTCCTTCTTTTCATGACTCTTAATTCCCAGTTGCGATTGTTCGAGGTAGTTGACTGATGTGAGCATGGTGCTTTATTATTGCATTGGTTAATTGCAGACAATGGTTGGTTTGATGGGTGCACAATTTTCTAAACCACTGGTGGCAAACAAAGTCACCCATCTCATCTGCTACAAATTTGAGGGTATGATTTTTACATTTTCATTACTGAGTGGCAAAAATTCATCAAGCATATGATTTTAACATCATTTATTTTAATTATCTCCATCAAGCTCTATTTGTTATCCTTTTTGGTAAATATTCTGCTACTCAACTATCACTTGCTTCACAATCTTGCATTTAAATTTTATGTGTAGGGCATTGTTGTATTAGTTAGGTCAGGAATTATGTAGTTCATACCTTCTGATAGCACTGGAACTCATAATCTTAAAAATAAAATAAAAAATACACGTGCTTATGTTTTTCTACAGAGGGTGTCCTAGTTGACTGTTCTCACGTAGTTTTGTAATTTGTACAGGAGAAAAGTACGAGCTTGCAAAGAAAATAAAGAAGATAAAGCTTGTTAATCACCGCTGGTTGGAGGATTGGTATGCATTAAGATTTCATTTGCTTATTATGTTTGGAAAGACAGAAGTGTATACTGATCAATTACTGTGTAATTTAAGAACAGTACTTTTTCTTTGTAATAACACTTCAATAATAAACAACAATGATATGCTTGTCATCTTTCTAAGATAATTTATTTTTTTTGTTTAATCTTCTTACTATCTTTCTGCAGTTTAAGGGATTGGGAGCTTGTTCCAGAAGATAACTATGTCAGGAGGTGAGGTCTTAGAATTTGTTGTTTCAGTTTTGTAATGTTGAACAGTTGAACTAGATGTATCAATGCATTGGAATATTGGATAACTTCCTTTCCTTCTGTTTGTGTGTGTAAGGTGTAAAAAAAAATATGTACATAAAGCAATTGTGTTTATGTGTGTATGTATGTTTCTTCTTCTTCTTCTTCTTCTTCTTCTTCTTCATTTCTTCAAAACATGCCTGAGTGGGCACAGCATATAATAATTTGTTTGACATGGTTGTATCCAAAGACTGAGTTATTTTGCTTTATCGTTTAACGGTCATGTTGTTTTAATCGTTTAATGCTTGGTTCTTGAGTTTACAGAACCGTAAGATAAATTGCTAAAAGGACAAAAAGATTCTTAAGTACTAAATATTCCATTATATACTGAATTCTCACTCTCTCGACAGTGGCTATGAGCTGGAGATGATGGAAATTGAAGCTAAGGATTCTGAAGAAGAAGCTGAGGCAGACACTTCAAAAGAATTTGGGGGAAGAGACATGCATAAGAGTCCTCATAGTTTGAAAGCCGGAATGCCAGTAGCTCGCGAGTCACCCAAATCAGCAACTGAAGTGTCACCAGTGCGTCCAAATTCAACTGTGCCTGCAGATCCGTCAGACGTTTTTAATTCTAAGGACATGTTTTCAACTCCTGGCAGAGTGAGCAAATCTCCTCAAGCCTCAAGCTTTGATAATTTTAATGTTCCTGAGGTGCATGGTTTTGAAGACTCTGGTGCTTTAAGGAATGTTGTGCATGAGACAACTCCAAAATCTGCCAAACTGGATAATGGTTTGGCATCTACCTCTAAAACAGCCGAAAAGCCCTCTCATTCTGAGTCAAAGTTTAGCCCTACTAGTTACACAAGGAGAACCTCTAGGAAATCCCCACAATCCATTTCCCTCTCAAAACAGGTTTCAGGCTATGTAAGTCATTCTCCTCAAGCAAACTTAAGTGTATCCAAAGTCAATGATGTTTTTGATATACTATCGTCCAAAGTGGAACATCCTGAGGCCAGAACTGCTACAGATTACATCGAAACTCCTCAGAAAGGAGATGATTCATGTCATGAAGAGGAGTTAAGAGGTGTGTTACCTCAAAAGAGAACGACTGACATTTCTGGTGTTAGTTCTAAATTACGAAGAATTAGCCAGAATGCAAGATCATGTGATGCGGAAAGTCCACCTGTTAATCATAAAACTCGAGTATTGGAGTCAAAATCTTCAGTATGCCATCCACCAGAGATTAATGACCATTTCTCCCCTGCCAATAATGGCCATTATACAAATGGGGCTGCAAATTTGAATGCTGCAGTTAACTCCCATGCCAGTGCTTCAACAGCCAGTCCATCAAGTTTTAACAAGAAATCATTGTCTCCTGATCTTCATTCATTTGGAACTGTGACCTTGGAGACCAGAAAAAATGATAATTCTGATAACAAGAGTCCCAGAACTTACAAAGGATCAGAAGTGTCTCCTGTGGCTAGCAAGCGTGATATTGGAGATTTTGATATGAGATCCTCCTCTGTGGTTGGCGAGGCAGAGAAACTGCAGAATCAACCACTCAATGTCGAGGTTTCATCTCCCAGTAACAGGGATCCAGAGATTGAGCAATCACATAGACCTGCTGATTTGGACTTGCTCCAAGGTGGAAATGATAAGTTGGTTGCAAAGCCAGTTAGGAAGAAAGCGGTTTCCAAGAAGACTTTGGGTCCTAGACCTACTGCCAATCAAAAGGGTTCTATTTATTATAACAAAACTGCATGTCTAACTGATCCTGTAGTTTGTTTGAGTGAGGGAGAAGAAAGATCCAATGAGAAGTTCTCTAGGGTTCATGAGCTTGAGAAATCTCCTTTAACTACTAGTGCTGAAGCAGTAAAAGAGGCGGATACAAAAATTGTCACAAAATATGGGAATGATACCATTAATAAGACTGAGCCCATGGATGATGAAACTGAGGCTCCTGATGAGAAAGATGAACTTGAGTTTGAGAAGACACTAAATGGTGAGATTTCTGAGGTGGTTGAATTGTCGCATAAAGAGGATACAATGATGGCAATAGAACCTGGAGTTAGACATGTAACCAAAGATTTCAATGTTGGTACAGATGATGATGATGAGATGGCTGCAAAGGAAATGATGAATCAACCTCCAAAGGGGGAGATGGCTGAACAGGGGAAGATGGTTTGTGGCAAGAAGCTTCCCTTGGATGAGTCAACCACCAAAGGGGAAGATATGGGAGGGAATGTTTTCAACGGGAAGAAAAGACCCTCAGGTAAGGCCAAGGCAAAGGCTGTTCTTGCTGACAAAAAAACAACGAAATCAAAAAAAATTGTTGGTGGGGAAGGAACTCTGGATGAAAAGAAAATAAAGGAGAAAGTTGAGCTGCCTCCAGGAAGCAAAAGTAGTGGCAGCGCACCTGCAAGTAACTTGGAGAGTTCCATGGAAGTTGAGAAAGTTAACAAGCCAGTTGTTGATGGAGACCAAAATTCAAGCCTGGATGAGTCAACCACCAAAGGGGAAGATATGGGAGGGAAGGTAAATAAGGGGAGGAAAAGACCCTCAGGTAAGGCCAAGACAAAGACTGTTCCTGCTGACAAAAAAACAATAAAATCGCCTAAAGTTGTCAGTGGGGTAGGAACTCTGAACGAAAAGAAAATAAAGGAGAAAGTTGTGCTGCCTCCAGGAAGCAAAAGTAGTGGCAGCGCTGCACCTGCAAGTAAGTTGGAGAGTTACACGGAAGTGGAGAAAGAAAACAAGCCAGTTGTTGATGGAGACCAAAATTCAAGTCTGGGTGTTGGAAAATCAGTTCTTAAATCTGCAAATACAACGATGAAGCTCAATAAAAAAGTTGTGCAGGTCAACTCTAATTCAACACAAGTAGGAGGGGTTCTGAGTGAACTGAAATCTGAACCACTATGGTTCATATTAAGTGGACATAGTCCTAGACCACAAAGAAAAGAATTTCAACAAATAATTAGGCGTTTGAAAGGAAAATTTTATAGAGATTCTCATCAATGGTCATACCAGGCAACTCACTTTATAGCCCCAAATCCACTTCGCAGGACGGAGAAGTTCTTTGCTGCTGCTGCATCTGGAAGGTGAATTACCTTCTGCCTAACTTTCCTGACATTGCATACAGCATATCCAATCTTGTCCTCAACTTGTTATGTGGTTCATGCACCATCTAACCTGGCATGCACATAATGTAACAACTTTAACTATTTTCTATGAGAAACTTGAAATATTTTTATTTTGGGATGAATTATTAGTTGTCTTAGGCTCTCCTTAGTCAAGCATATGGTTAATTTGTTTAAACTTGAATGCAGATGGATTCTCAAGACCGACTATTTAAGAGCTAGTAGTCAGGCAGGAAAATTCTTGCCAGAGGAACCTTATGAATGGCACAAAAATGGCCTCAATGAAGATGGTGCAATTAATTTAGAGGCTCCAAGGAAGTGGCGGCTTTTAAGGGAGAGAACAGGTCACGGTGCCTTCTATGGAATGCGCATTATTGTTTATGGAGAATGCATTGCGCCTCGTTTGGTAAGTCTGCTATTCAGTTTTTATTTCTGACATTTTTCTCCATGCAAATTTTACCATTTCCTTACTATGCAAGTAAACTTTGTTCTAACTGATGAGTTTTTCCTTGGAACACTAGCAACACTACTGATGATCATAGTTGGCATCAACTCTTGTTTTTCTCCTTTTTTTGACGCTACTGTTTTGACACTTGCTCTGCATCTTATGGTTATCCAGGACACTCTGAAGCGTGTAGTGAAGGCTGGAGATGGAAACATATTAGCAACTTCTCCCCCTTACACTCGTTTTCTCAAATCCGGAGTTGACTTTGCCATTGTCAGTCCCGGTATGCTACGTGTTGACATGTGGGTGCAAGAGTTTCTAAAGCATGAGATACCCTGTGTTGTGGCGGATTACTTGGTAGAGTTTGTCTGCAAGCCTGGTTATCCCCTTGACAAATATGTGCTGTACAATACTCATGCTTGGGCTGAGAAATCATTTGCCAACATCGTTAGCAAGGCTGAAGAAGTTGTCCTGGACTTGACTCCGCCGAATGACAGTGACAGTGACAGTGACAGTGATGATGATGTAGCCTGCCAAGTTTGTGGGTGTAGTGAAAGAGGAGAAGTTATGCTGATATGTGGCGATGAAAGTGGTTCTGTTGGTTGCGGAATTGGTACACATATTGATTGTTGTGATCCTCCACTTGAAAGTATTCCAGAGGAGGACTGGTTTTGTCCAAATTGTATTACAAGAAGCAGCACCGGTCCATCTAAAAAGCAGAAAAAATCATCGACTTCATCAAAGAGGAAGTGATTCTCACCATTTTAGCTTTAGCTTTAGCCTTTTTGAAAACTGTATATTTTATTTGTGACCATACATGTAGAAATCACCGTAATTTGGTCTCAGATAAAGATGATATCTTTTTGTAGAATTTCCTTACTAGAATAACTTAAAAGTCAATAGGATCTTTGGCTGCTGACCTGCTGTAGATCAGGTTTTTTTTTTTTTTAATGCCTTCTGATTTGGATTTTGTAGCGTATATCAAGCGTCTGGATTAAGCGACAAAATTGTCAAAATATACAAGAAAGTGAACTGGCAAATGACAACACTGAATCATAACTGGCCATCGAAAAGTGTAATGTAATTCTGCCATTTACTCGAGCAATTCACCAGGCTTCACCTTCACGTATGTTTCTTCTTTTAACGGTCCAAGCCTGAAGACTTTAGGTGCTATTTGCAAACAGGTGTTTCCAGACGTAAACTCCCCACACGTGCTAATTAGTGACCGCTCACGGAGGGAATTGAACTTTATCACTAACCCTTTTTTTAAGGAAACGGTGATGTGTGAGTTTAATATCAATTGTGATGGTTGTTATCGGTGTTGGTATACATGAGCTGTGCTAACAGCAGTCGCTTGGAGCAACATGTGGCATTTCTTTCTCCTTTTTTTTTTTTTTTTTCAAACTTTGTATAAAATTTAATTTTGTCCCTATATTTCAGTCTTTTATTCCCATATATTCCTTATACTGTATTATCATAAATTAATCAATTTGGTCTATTTGAACAAAATTTTATCTGTCAAACATAATTTAAAGTTAAAATTGAAAGTTTTGCCCCAAGTAATAGAATTTTGTTTTTTTTTTTCCCAAAAAAACTTTAAATAACAAAATAATAGAAAAATCCTTAAAAATAATATATAAGATAAAAAGGAAAACAATTAATTACTTAACAGCTTAAAATATATTAAAAAAATAAATAAACAATATATAGTTGACTCAAAATTTATTGGTTAAATGTAACTTAAAGTTAAAATTGACCGTTTCGTCCCTAGTAATAAGATGTTAAAAGAAGTATTTACCCTTCTACTTGTGACATATGCTATTATACTATACTTAGTAACTTAGACATATCGTACGTGTTCCTCTTGCCTTTTTTTTTTTTTAAATTTTTTTTTAAATTTTTTTTTTTTTACATGTGTTTAATATTTAAATAATATAAAAGAAAACTTTCATCAAATAATATAAAAATATAAATAAAACTTATGTTATTATTTTTTTTATAAATAATTATGAGAATGTAAGGGGTCATTGAGGCAAGGATGTTATTCCCAGATATGTAGCAGAAAAGATATTACACTCTATAACGATATCGGTACCCTTAAAATACGAAAATATCGATATAAATATTACGAAAATTGTGAATATTTTAAACTATGGATGGAGGTGGTCTCCACGACCTTCTCCAATCGGTGGATGAAGTAACTTCTTCATCCATGAAGGCCACCTTGAAACTTGAAGGTAGGCTCCACTATTTGTTTTTTCAACAAATTTTGTATTTTTAATTATATTAAATACAACTATGCAATAAAAAAAAAATGATAGGAAATTTTGATCATTTTGTTTGAGTTTTCAATTTTATGTACTACCAATTTTTTTTCTTAGTTTTAGATTTAAATATATACAATTTCTTTTAATTTTGAGTCAACTATATATATCTTTTAAGATTATATTGTTTAACTTTTTATATTTTAAGTTGTTAAGTAATTAATTTTTTTCATTTTTTTTTTCATCTTTTATATTATTTTAAAGGTTTTTTTCTATTATTTTGATATTGTTAGTTTTTTTTGGAAAAAAAAGACAATAACCAATATCCTATTACCAGTGATAAAACAGTCAATTTTAACTTTAAATTACGTTTGACCGATAAAATTACGATTATAGGGATTAAATTGATGAATTTATAATAATATATAGGACAAGAGAACAAAAGTTAGAAATATAGGAACTAAAATTAAATTAAATTATATACGAAGTTTGAAATTAAAAAAAAAAAATGCCAACAGCGAGCAGCTCTGGTATACATATATGTGAATAAGGCAAAATGCATCCAAGCCCACATACTCCTTAGCATAAGTTGGGCATCTTGCAGTGAGAATGGTCAATTATTGGGCTTAGGAAAAAGCCCACTTCTCTACTTGACTTTTATTTTTTATTTTTTCTAAAACTAATACCGATTTTGTCAAGGGTCTATCGGAAAATTAAGTTCTATAAACATGGTCTGAAATAGAATTGACACTATAACGTAGGAGTCTCCCCTACATTTTAGGGTTAGATGTCCATCCACTTGACTTGAAATGTGCAGTTTTGCCTCTAATTGCTCAAAAATCTGTACTGTACAGTACCATGATCGATGATCTAACTTTCCATATCATAAAAATTCCTATCGAATAGAAGCGTCATTGAAGAAAATTGTTGACACGATTGAACTTGAATTATAAAAAGAAACAATAAAATACCAATATTTATTCTAATCTAATGATAGCATTGACAAATTGGAGGGTTCGTTCCTATTAATTGCCATGAAAAGATGGCAAAATGATACAGAATTTGGTTGAATTCATGATTGTCAAAGTTGAGGGTCAGATCTCACCAGCAGCCCCATCAAGTCAAACAAAACAAAAAAGATTGAATAAAATCTCAACCACTTCAATAAAAATAATATGAACACATTAAAATTCTTCCTAATCTTTACTTTTAAATGTTTTACTCAACGGCAAGGAATATATATAAACTTATAAGCCAAATGTGAAAGGGGTTTTTGTCAGATCTATAAAACTTTGAATCCATCCAGTTTTGTTATGATTTCATAAACAGAGCGATAAGCAAGAAAAAGCACATGATACCGTCACATGCTGTCACTGACATCATCATATCTGGCCACGACCTCTCCTCTTTCCGATGTTTCCAACATTCAAACATCACGTGTTTATTTTCTCCACATCCCTCCTCTCTATTTCAATTTTACCGTTTTACCCCACTCATCCGCCTCTTTGGGATCTCTTGATTGTAAGGATAAAGTTGTAATTACACGCAACTACTGTATCTTCTAGCGTTAAAATAAATTCTTATAGAGATGCTCGAAATCTCTGACAATCTCTCGAATATAAAAATTAAAACAAAATCAAGTTGCTAGCCTCGTGAGAATTCGTGCAAAACTCATTTTCTTTCGCCAGAAGAAAATAAAATATGCTTTTAAAATTTTTATTTTTTTATTTTTTGAAAAAAGGAAGACATTTTTATATAATATAATTTAAAACTAACCTTATAATAATTATAAAAAAAAACAACAATTATAATTTTATAAATTAATTTCTTGTCAGAAGTGAGCATGAATACCACTTAGAAATATAACTGCTCCATCATTTAAAACTTTTAGATCAAGATTCAAGAAGACGATGTGCAAGGCATGTTTTTTATTTTTGTTTTTTCCAATTTATCTGCCACCAATCGTCTTCATTCTTCTACTTCTATATAAATATATTATTATTATTTTATAAAACCATTAATATTAGTATAATAAGTAGCTGGTTGGTGCATCATGTCTGACTAGTCATAAGTCACGCAGGGTCTAATTATACAAAAAAAAAAAAAAAAAAAAAAAAAAAAAAAAAAAATCCAGCTACTGCCACGTTGTGTATATACAAAATATTGAAGTTAGGGTTCAAAAATTCAACGGTAATCATTTTCAAAAATAAAAATAAAAATAAAATAGACAATATGACACACAGTGCAAGCTAGCATGGAAGTGGCTGTCACTATGATGATGATGACAATATATTATATTTCTTTCATTGTCTTTTTTTTTTTTTTTTCTCTTCAAAATTTATGTATTTTCTTGCAAGTAAAGAAAAGAAAATTTCTTTTTAGGTTTGGTGATAGTAAATATATAAATATCTACAATGTGAGTGAATTCGTTGGTTGGCAAAATCATTTATTTTATGCATTCGAGGATCTTTTTACTTATATTTAAATGTGAACTATTTTACTTATAATTTAAGATAAACTTTGTTAGTGTTTTTATTAGAAATTTGTTAAAAAGAAAAAAAAAAAAAAAAAGAAAAGGAAATTCAATGTTTTAGAATGTTCCAATGGTTCATCATAAATATATATTTTTTAATTATTAAAATAAATTAAAGGTTTGGAAAATGGACACAAATGGAATCAACTATTAGGGAGCGTTTGTTTTTTCGTCTGAAATCTGATTATGTCTGAAGTTGACTGGAATCTTAATAGTGGCTGAAATTTGACATCTAGACCTAGATGATATGTTTGTTTTTCATTAATGATGACTGAATATAAACATCTGAAAACGGATAATAAGACTTATATACCCTTATGACTATTAATGGTTTTATATATTTGTATCTAATATAATTATTTTTGTTTATATATTTATAATATTTTTTGAAATATTAATTAATTAATTAATTATATTAATATTTGAAAGCATGTTTTAAAAAAAATTTAAAATATGAATTATTATTACTTAAATTTACATTTATATAAATATAAGTGATAAATATTAAAAATATGGTTAAAGAATAAACAATTAAAATATGAATTAAATTTATTTTCATTCAAAAGCAATAAAATTATTTATTAAAAATTAAGGAGGAGGATCTCCTTGCTCTTCGTTAGACAACGGAAATTGGAAAAGGAATCAAAGGTAAATTCATTAGGTTTGTTTAACTTTTACTAAATTATTGTTGTATTTGTCAAGTTGTCTGAGGATATTTTTGGAAGAAAAATGTTAAATACTCGTGAGTGACACAGGCTTTCAGATAAAAGTCAGGTTTTTTTGACTTTTATTTTTTGGTTGTTTTTTAGCTTATTTTCAGATCTCTAACATCCGAGAAAAAACAAATAAGCCGGTGACTTTTAAGATCCTTTTAGACATAAGATAAAAAAAACAATCAGGGCCTTAGTCGATTACAATGAACTCCAATTTTTTATTTATTAAATGGAAGCAAAATAGAAAAATCATTGAAATTGGTGTACAAATTTAAGTGGAAGCATTCAAGAAAACGACAAAATTTCATTGTTCCAGATGACCATGTACTATGAAATTGATTGAAGGGGCCTATTGAAAACAATTTATTGAACACTGAAAGGGTGGTGAGAAAACAACAGAAGCAAATCTCAGGGTAGGTGTTATTGACGTAGCTATAAATATTGTATCAGAAAACCAAATTCTTTCATACAGATTATTACAGAATACATTTATTAATTTCTGATCTATCCAGTTAATAATAGCTACCAAATTCAATTTTCACAGCAATCCCAGATCCAATTCCTGCAAAGCTAAGAGGAGATTCAGGGGAACAAGGAAAAAGATATAAAAAAAGAAAGAAAAACAATAATGGCGCCACCTTTTCATGGTGCAGAAATCACAGGCTTTTTGCTTGCACTGTTGCATAAAAGGAGTTAGGTCCGATAAATTGAACCACTTTATTAATACCCCAACAACCCTCTTTAAAGTTCTCTCATATATATGTAGATAATTAAACAGTAAAAAAACATAAAAAAAATAAAAAAAAATTGAAAGCAATAATTTTTTGCTTCTGCTAGAAAAAAACAGTGAGTTTGCATGAAGCGATTAATGAGTAATGATGCCGCTAAAGTACGTACTGTCGATTGAATTGACATCACCTTTCTAAAATCCTTTTGTTTTCTTTGTATTGAGTGTTTGATTAGACAATTTCTTTTGTTGTGTTAACAGAGGCAGACCTGAAAAAAAAAATAAAAAAAAATCTGACAAAATACTTTTTACTTTTTTACCTGCTGTGGTGTGTGTGACTTGACAATTTTTGACATTGCATTCTTTACATATTTTAAACTAGATGAATTCAAACCCCAAAAAATAAAAATAAATAAAAGTATATCCATGGGTTATGAAAAATTTAGATATTACGTACGATGTACAACAACTTTGTTAAAAAAATTCATCTCCAATGCAAATATCTTTAGTGCAACTTCAAGCTGAGGTGATAATTTAATTTTTTTCTTTTAGAGGCTATTAGCATGACTCTCTGATTTTAGAAGGTCTGTTGGACAACCATCCTGTTGGCTCAGTTATCAACCACTCTTGTTTTCTACTTTATTTTATTTAACAATTCTAATGTATATTTAAGGTGACAAATAATAAATTGACATATCATTATAATTTATAAACATGTATTTTACAAGTGAGGTATTGAAGACCACTTTTTTCATTTGGATGTCTATCTGGTTTTATTACATGTCATTAAAAATATATATGAAGCAATTGGTTTGACAATGTTAACATATCATAATTTTTTCAAATACAAACCACACTACCATTAGATGCTCTGAAGACTGGTTTGTCGAGGATCAAGATGATGCACTATTGCACTCAAAGCCAAAACACAGAGAGATGGGGTGCTCCTAAACCAATCACATTGTTTCTCTCAAAATTAATTGGATAATGCAAAAACGGAAGTGGAACAAGGAAGAAATAAAAATGAAATCTAGTGGAATGTCAGAAATGTCAGTGATTGGATAAAAAAAATAGAGAAACATTGAATGCGAACAGATAGGACATTAAAAGAGAGAAGCCAAAGCTAGCTTCTCTGTAACTGTGCAACAACGGTGATAAAGTTACACCAGATTTCATGCACCTACCAAACCATTATATTTAGGGTTAATATTAATAACCTCCCCTCATCTTTGAATTATTATTAAATGTACAGTTACAAATGCTTTTATTTTAAAAACCTCCCATATGAACTAAACCCGTTAGCATTCCGTCTATGTTGTTAAGTTTGACTATTAAAAAGTCTAAAATAACAAATTACAAATGAACCAAAAACATTTGAAATGAATATTTACTTGAATTTATATATATATATATATATATATAAAGACAAATAAATACATACATAAATAAGTATTCTGGTTTATTTTCAATGTTTTTGATTTATTTGTAATTTTGTTATTTTTAAGGATAAAATTATCCACAAAATAACTTCTCATTTGCAAGTTAACATTCTTGTCTTTTGTATCATTTTATTAATTTATTTGATAAAAATATGAGGGTATAATGGTTAATTCATACAATTGAAACTTAAATAAAGACATTTTAAACTTTTTAATGATCAAACTCGGTCAATACAAATAGAATGCTAACGGTGTTAGTCCATAGGAGAGGTTTCTAAAATTAAAAGCGTTTGTAATTCAATAATAGTTCAAAGGTAAGAGAGGTTTTTAATATTAAACCTTTTATTTATATATCAATTCAATAAACAAAAATCTTGCAGAGATTAAAAAGAAAAATGAACCCCAATATTAAGTTGATAAGGTGGAAATCAAAAGTGGAGAATTCGATACTTAGAAATCTGTACATGTAGTAGTAGATGATGATAAAAAGGAAGATAAATAGAGGGTAACAAAATTTCCCGGCAATCTTAGTTTTTTTATCTTTTTGTACAATCAGAGAAAATGAACCAGAGATTCCACTGCCGGTATTAACATCTCAAGAACTTTTTCACTTCAATAATCATTTTTTTTTTTCTTTTCACTTCCCATCCAAAATCAGCAGCTAAGTGCTTCGTACTTCACTTGAATTGGGCGGTTGAACCCAGCTTGTGTTAACAAATGCCCAACTGCAGCAAGGTCTCTGCAGAAAATGCCTTGATACACATTTGAATCCGAAGAGTTTGGTCCGTTGTTGTCACTTAAATTAATCATATCCGAATCAGACATGTCCAAAGTTTGATTGGATTCCAAATTCTGTGCGTGTTGTTGCTGTTGTTGTTGAACTTGAATGGCTGCTGCTGCCTGTGCTGCTTGTAAAGCAACAGCAGTTTTCTTTCTACGCTTCTCAGTAGATTCCTCATCGATGATATTTGACATAACACTCGTGTAACCCTTTTGAAGCAATTTATAAAGCAACAATGCAGACATCTTAGCTCTGTCTTTAATCGAATCAATGTCACGATCGTCGGCAAACTCACACCTGTCGATAAAACTAATAGCTTTGTCCGGCTTGTGTCTCAAAGACAACAACAAATGTGCTCTCTCAAGCTCAGATCTTGAACACCCACGTCGTAATCCAATCAAACCATAGTAATCTACATTTCCTGTTTCCCCTGAAGCAACCCTCTGTTTCAATCCTTGAATCTTGACCGTTAATGCACATAATTTCCCAGGAATCTCTCTGTACCTGACATTGTGTCTCTTCCAGGCAGGACCTGGAAGCTTTCGATCTCGCAAGATTGAATTGTACAAGAGTTTCAAGTGTTCAAGATCGTGTAAACAGTCAGGCAAGCAACGTATGGCTTCAAGAAGCGAAGCTCTGGTATCAAGAGCTTGAATGCAACTGGGTTCAAGAGCCAGAGTTTTATTACAATCAGCGATTGACTCTGCGATTCTTCCTGAGGATTTATAAGCGAAAGCTCGATGCAAGTAACATTCAGCCAAGAACCCTTGTGGGGCCCCTCGACGACCGTCGACGATTTTACTGAAGTGACGAATGGCCTCGGAGTAGAGGCCGACGTCGAGGGCGGCGATGGCCGCGGTGCGGCGCCGGAGGAGAAGCTTTATGTGAGAGAGCAACTGGGATATGCTCTCGGATTCCGTTAAAGGGCGTGGAGGAGTGGCCGGCGGCGTGTGGTGGTTGTTGTTTGTAGAGTTGGAAATCGGAAACTTGGAGAAAGAGAAGCTGTCTTCCGATAGAGATATGCTCTCACGGCGGAATGCGGCGGTGGCCAGTCGTTTTCCGGTCTGGAGGAGAGCCATCGCGTCCTCCATTAAGCCTAGGTGGCAGCAAGCTTGTCCTAAAACCAAATACCTGCGAATTTGTGGAGCTGAGTTACTTGAGTGAAAAATATCAAATCACTTCAATTTTTTTTAGTGGGTCCACTCAAGATTAAATTATTTTAATTACCAAACTAACCTTGCTATTAGATCTAAAATTGACTTTTTTAGTGTCAAAAAAATCATTTTGTTTTAATAAAATTAGCACTACTACATATTATATTATTCAATATTCATGCTTTAGCTGGCCCAAGTAATTAAAATTTGGATAAAATTTTAATTTTGTAATTTATCTTTTTTTTATTGACCTCATAAATTTAATTTGGTAAAAGCCATTATGAATTTTACCAACTTTCGACAATTTACAATGAGAACAGGGCTGGTTTAAAAAGAGTGTTTTGACGACTATTTCTTCTCTTTTAAGACAACACGGTACAAATCCGACTGATATTAATTTGTTGACAAAACCACATTCGTTTTTGTAGTAAATTATATTACTGTCCGCTTTGAAAGGGTCAAAAGATAGAAGAATCTACAATGGCTAACTACACATTTACACCAAACCAATCGAATGTGTTTCTGATCTAAACGTAATAAATTATCGGCATTAAAAGTGGAACCCCGAGGACGCATTAAAAAAGGTAAAAAATCCAATGTTTTTATGGAAACAAGGAAAAAATAATAATGGAAATTTACCTCCATTGCCCTTCTTTTTCGCAGTTTTTATAGAGTCCGGCCATGACTTTCTTCTTCAAGTCGGAGACAGAAAAACATTTGAAAATGGGATCACGACCCAGTGAGTCATCGGACGAGTCATTGGAAGGCAAGAGCTTGACACGCTCCCTTGAAAGTTGTTGAGAAGAGTTATCTGAGGAGACCGAACCAGAGTCGTCGCTGGCGGCCATTTTGAGACTTGGAATATAGTCTTGAAGCAAATCGGCGACGTCCTTGAATCGTCTCAGATAGAGCAGAGATCTCGCTTTGAGCTCCAAAGCCACCTCAAAACGAGGTGACAGAGACAGAGCCGCGTCTAGTAGATTGAGAGCCGAAGCGATCTCGTTGTGCTCTTGAGTCGCAATGAGGTTTCTCGCGTCTTTAATGTACTTGTCAACAATCTGTTTTATCAACACATCAAATAATTTAATACCCAGAAAATGTAAATGAAGAACAAGAACAGGGTCCTGAAGTTTTTTTTTTTTTTTTAATAAAAAAATTACCTTTCTGTTGCTAAGCCACCAGTGTTTCTTTTCACTAGAAGATAGAGATGGAGGACTAGCCATGGTTGCTGTTGTTGATGTTGTTCTTGTTGTGGAAGAATCAACCATCAACTTCTTCTTCTTCTTCGTTTTCTTCTACTCTGTTTCTATCTCTATATCTCTCTCTCTCTCTCAGAGCATATACATTTTTCTCTTTTATTTATAAAAGAGAAGAAATATATAGGGGATAGGGAAAATGGGAAATAAGTGGAGAGATAGATAAAGAGAGAGAGAGAGAGATGATTTAAAATGTGTAAAAGATTTGAAGAGTAAATAAGGGAGGTTGTGGAGAGAACAAAGCCCTAAAAGAAAATAAATAAATAAATAAAAATAAAATAAAAAATAAAATTGC
This sequence comes from Acer saccharum, assembly GCA_030490815.1. Lineage (NCBI taxonomy): Eukaryota > Viridiplantae > Streptophyta > Magnoliopsida > Sapindales > Sapindaceae > Acer > Acer saccharum. The sequence goes on from CM059870.1 coordinate 37,116,895, forward strand.
CAGCTTTGACCTCAGACAAAGCTTTGATCCTTCAACTTCATAGCTGGCACCACAACCATTTTTATTCTCTCTCCTCCTTAGCCTATAATAACGCTACTACTATCTCTCACTGTGGACTTTCTATTTTTTATATTAATTAATTGAAAGAGTTGAATAATTATATTTTACTGGCTTTAACCGGTGACTGCATGATTGTTACGGGATTTAAACGGTGACTCATCACGGGTCCTCGGTTTCAACTACCGGGGAAAAGATAAGACGCCAGCAAATTGCCTCAAAAGTAAGTAATAAGTAAAAGAAGGGGTAGGAAAAATCTCTCCAGTTATTTATTTCTGATCACCTGTCATTTACTAATTTACCCCTTTTGTATTAGTTTTCAGGTTCTCACTCCCATGAAAGTACAGGGATTTAAAATTTTGAAATTTTTGATAAAAATATATATAGAAAATGTTATAAATATTTGCTTTGTGGGTGATCACTGATCAGTCATGAATGTGGTTGACATCCAACATTGATTACTGCTGCACATTTATAATAAATCAGAATCTGTACAAACAAGTGAAAGACTTGGGTGGATAAAAGTTGAAACAAACTGGCTTTTCAACTTTAATTGGTGACCTATAAATAGAGGAATTGGTAATAAATGGAGAGAGTGGGGACATGGGAGTAATTATGGAGAAAGAAGGAGGGGGAATTAGTAAATAAAGTAGAAAGCATATTTATATAGGGAGGAGAAAGTGACCCGTCTCTCGTAAGGCACAAGAATCGTGCTTTTCCTTTTGGGGTTTAGCTTTGCTTTTATTTCATCCACACCCACACCCACATTGATTAATTGAATGCACATGAATATGGATAGATGGCCAGATGGGTTTGTCTTAAAGGCTCTCCTTGCTCCTCTGCTCTTACCCTACAAGAGCTTCTACCGTTCTCGGAGATAAATTTGGATGGAGCGATCTCACAAAAGCTGTACTAGAGTCTAGAAAGACGACATGTAACACAATATAATATATAAGAGTAATTTTAGACTGACCAAATAATATGAAAAACTGATTTATAGCAACTATATTGATTAATAGATGATATAGTAGTTAGAAATTAGCTTCTCACACCATTTTTGGACAATGAACTATTACTATGTATATGTTACGTATTCATACTTGCATGTTTTTAACATGTTTATGGAAATTTATGTATATATTAATGGAGATAACCTTATAATTTAAAAGACTAATCTATTGGATTGTGATATCCATAAGTATATATATAATTCTCTTTGTTATATGTATTTTCAATGTGAAATTAATCTTATATTCTTGAGTTTCACGTGTGGGTTCTCTAACAGTCGCATCATTGCATGATCGACGTGGAAGAGCTACAAGAAAACTTGCTATATTATTTTAGTAATGTAACATTATTGCAATGTATGATTGAACATTTGAACTTGTGTATTTTTGTTGGTTCAATGTAAACATTATTGTAATATATGATTGAACAAATGTCATTCTTGAGTAGCAATGACACGATGAGATTCGTTCCACTTGAGCTTTTCTCGATCGATAAGTAGAACACTTCTTACAATCTTCTTGTGTACACAAACACAAAAAACCTCTCTCTCTGCCATGTCAGCAATTCCTCCCAGCTTGTCTGGCTGTCTCCACGTGTCATTTCTGGATGTTGGGTCCCGCATTACCGGGGCTCTCCTTTCATGTCCAAATCAGCCAGAGTTTTTGGACAATGGCTTTGTTTTGGAACCCCACGCATAATTTCAAATACATTACAGAATGTTTTGGCTTATTATTTAAATTTTCTATATGTAATTCGAATTCCTTACAGAGTAACATATACCTTCTCTTAAAAGTGGCTATACACTTTATAACCTTATGGAGTTGATCTAATACAAAAATACATAAGAGAATCTCGTAAGTGAAACATGTTACAGATATATATAAAATTAGAATTCGGTATTTTATAATCGACAGAAAACAGGACCACACAAAAAAAACTACATTATTGTACCATATGATGGGGGTGTTTGACATAATGAGCAGGTTCTATCGTATTTTTCGCAAAAAAAACTCACGGCCAACATGAATTGAACCTTTCATCGATGTCCATTATCAAAACGAAGTCACTTTCAACTCTCCATAACTTATGGTCAGAAAAAATCCTAATCCGACTCAACTCATGGGTCCAATTTTTTATTTATTTTTTTAAAAAAAGAATAATAATAATAACAACAATATTATAAAAATGTGAAATTCAGTTGTGTAGTGTTGTGTGTGTGTGTGTGGTGTACTGGTGTGTTGGTGTTCCAATAGGTTCGGGACCATTGGAGCCAGAGAGACAAGTGAGGGTCGACAGTGACAATGGTTGGTTTCTTTTGATAAACAGATGTTGTAGCTGCATTTTTCTTTCTACAGCTAAGTTTGTGGGGGCCTTTTAATTTCATTAAGAGGGGTCCATTTATAGTTGGAGATCATCAATTTATGAAGCTGATTGCTTGGGATGTTGTTACCTGCTTCAATCTCAACTTGCGTCAACAGAACTTGTTTTTCACTCTTAATGCAAGTCTCTTTTACGTCTCCTACGTTAAAGGGTCTTTCTCTAGTCGGATCTGACCTATTTTTTTCTTACGGATTCATTGATTATCCTATCACACGAGATAATCGGTGCACATGTACGGAACAAATCAAACTCAATCCGATTAAAGAATTATTATATGTATTTACATGTAATTAAGAATATACATTTCTAATATACATAACAATTATAAATTATAATTTTCTGATTTATTCTCATGTTCCATTCACGATCATATATAATTAAGAATTACTTTTCAATTAACACATCCCAAAATTTCCACTGTAATTCTTATTTTCTTCAATTTGTAATTTTTTTTTTATTTACACACATATCTTAATAATTTGAGCCCTGAAAATTTGGAGGGAAATAGTGGGGGCATATGGAGGGGTATAATTCAGTTATTTCTGGGGTAGGTTTCCAATGAAGTCTATGCTTGGCTTTACATGAATATTTTTTTTTATATTTTTTTTATATTTCTTTCATTTGAGAAAGGGCCATAAATTAATGGCTGGAAATTGCTGTCATATAATAAAATGTAGGACAATGAAAAAAAAAAAGAGCAAAGCAGAAAACAACATATCATAAAGCCATTTATGTTCAGTGAAAATACACATGCAATGTCTCAAATCCCTGTACAAATTAATGAAAAATTGACCAAATTTACATTTTAGCTAGGGTAGCTAAGGAACGAATTTTCCTTATATATTGTAATTGGATACCCCAAATTTGAAGGACAATTTTTTTTTTTCATCGAAGGGCCTTGTTTGATTGATTATTTGATACAACCATAATTGGTGTTGTCTTGTTCAAAATTCTTTTGGATCCACCCTCTATTGCACTTGTTTTTTTGTTATCATTCAATATTATTATTGTCAATTATTTTTCGGCATATAAGGTAGATAGTTGATAGCCACACTCATTCATTCAAGACTGCTAACTACTAACAACCAAATTTTTTTTTTTTTTTTTTTTTTTTTTTTTTTTTTTTTTTTATAAAAAAATCTATTCATTTTATTTTAAATGGGGTGTGTTCATATATATATATAATTTTTTTTTTTAATTTTTTTTTTGGAGGAGGTTGACTTTTTTGTAAAGTGAGAACAAAGGATGGATTGATAATTGATTTTATATTCTTTCTTTTTCCCTAACTTATCTATATGTGTGGCTTGGATACTAAGCTTGTTGGGTTTTCACTAAACAGCATTTAGTGAAAAACTAAAGGTGAAGAATAAAGTATAAAGTATAAACTGAAATAAATTTCACAACTCCACATATCCCACCTTCACGTGAGACGGTTTTTATTTTTATTTTCCTAAAAGAAATCTTTATCTACCGTTTCAATTTTCATGATATTAGGATCCAATACGAAAGTTGAATTCAATTCAATCAATTTACAAACGGTGGTTATGCACCTCCCTTCCACACCTAGTGACTAGTGGTCAGGGGTTCGAGTCCCACCATACATATTTTACAAGCATGTGTGGGGAGTTTTCTTCCGATTTGTGGGAGCAACCCTTTTTCCGGGTAGTGAGAGTTGTAGTCCATATGTAACCTCTCCATGATAATGCTTGTAGAGTTTAATTAATCTCATCGGATCCCGACAGTAGTTGTATTAAAAACAAAAAAAAAAAACAAAAAAAAAAATGTACAAACGGTGAGATTTAGTTAAAGTCATCTAAAGTCTTACTATTTGCATTGTATTCACTTTTACTATCAAATCACGGAATCCTATCACGATTTGATCAAGAATAATCAGGGCTATAATTTATTTTTAATCACTCATCACTATTACTCTATGACTAATTACAATTAATGATGACTACAACTACAACATATTATTTAATGATTATATAAATATATCTAAATTAAACACAAAACCCAATACTATGAGATATAATTATAGAGGAATATTTTGAAAAGCCGAGTCTAATAATAGATATTTGTTTTCTAAACCGAAGAGGTACAATTATTAAACATAATAATTAAGGATAAGACACTTGTATATGTGTTGAAATCATTAAATCTCTAACGATCGATAGAATTTCTCTTTATTCATTGTTAAATCAACTACCGGTCTATTATTCTTCTTAGTAGATATTAGTAGTTAGTAGGAATCATCAAATTATTATTAGTCAACGTGTCATTAATTTCTGTTATATTCCTATTAATTAAACTGATGCTAGAAAAATTAAAACAACCTTTTCAATTGGCGCCAGCAAGCATGATCACATTAATTATTTAAACAACCAAAAGGAAAATAGGGAAAAAAAATAATAATAATTATAATAATTTAACAACATTATGAGGAAATTGATAGAGAAATCTCACCAATTAAACAAAGGGTACCCTACAACCTTTTTAGTTCAAGTGATATGATCTCTTATTTCACGTTTACAGTGAAAACTTCAACTTACACCATACATATTTTATAAATATATATGTATAGTTTTCTTTTCAATATTATGAAAGTAAATATTTAAGTTGTATATTGTTTAGTCTCGTTAGGTTTCGATATCGATAAATATATTTTTTTTCTTTTCTGATTGTTATCAATTTATTTTATTAAAAAAAAAAAAACAAAAAAAACCATAGGGTACCCACCAAAATAGCCGGGGTGTAAAATGCTTACCAACAACAAGATCCTTATTTAAAGGGAAGAATCAACATAATGGGATCTATCCTCTCTCTCTCTTGAGCCAATCTTAGTAACCTAATAATTAAATTATTAATTAATTAGAGATTTATAGAAATTTTTATTTAATGGGTTATAATACATGCAAGACTCTCTCCCATTCTCTAGACATGTTTGTATCCAAGGAGGCAATTGTGACGTTATCCACTAAAGATTCTCCTTAACAAAGGTATCAACCACTCGGACAAGCTTCTTAATTCTTGAATGTTATAAAATTAGCACTCTTTTTAATGGATAACAGTAGCTTATTCATCACCTTTATCAAAGTGGATGTGCATTTTACCCCTTTACCCCTTCACTTCAGCGATAGAGATTTAAATTTAAGATTAACAAAATGAGCTACGTTCGTTGGTTCCGACACTTATCCCAATGAATGGGTCCAGATATGTCTTCTTACTGCAAATGCTCACGACCCATATTTTAACGGCGTTTTCAGACCCGCATAATTTGTGAGTAGGTTAAGATCAGATGCTCGGATGCTAGTACATATTAAACCCGCAAAAAGATCCGTTCAATAATCGAATTCCACATTTGTCCATCTAATGGCAAAATGTTAAACTGTTAAGAGAATTCTAGTGTGATTGTGACGGTACCCAAATCCCAAATATATTAAACATATAGGCATTTTTTTGTGGGTTTCGAGAAATTCAAACCACTTGATATTTGATATTTGATGTGGTTTGCTTTCGTTTCAATTCATCCTCATCCAATCAGAGCCCGAGTCCCTTTTATCTGCAGAAAACTCTGCGGCGCTCACGTGTCTCGTGGATGAAATTTCACGTGGCAGTAGTAAAACGCCCCATGTGCAAGCCAAAGACGTGCAGCTTTGTCAAAAATTTAAGTGATATATATATAATTATATATATAGAAGCTAAAATGGGCTACAGACTACAGAGCCAGCCAATTTTGGGTGGTTTCTTCGAAAGCACTTAATAATGCAAATCACTCCCTGAATCATTGAAATTAATTATTTGATTTTATCAACAAACACTTGTAAATTCATCTCTCTCCTTTCTCCTCCAGTTAAATTCATGTTATTAATTTTATTTCTTTTACAAAAAAATGATCTAAGCAAATGATTTTATTATAAGGAGCCGGAGGTTAGCATGTCAGTAGATAATTAAAAGAGAAACCAGGTTTTTTAAACATAATTTATAAGTCAGAAGTTTGCAGTATTTTAAACGTTACGGAAAGATGGTTCATGAATCTTAAGTCTTAAAGATTAATTCTTCTTTTTTTCGTTTTAATTAATATTTAATTAACAATAGATAGATAATTATTCTTTGAAATTCAGGTTTTATAAAAGTTGGTTCATTTTGGGGGCAGCGGTGGTGTGTGTCCACCGTGACCATGTCAATGTCAATGTCGTGGTGACTCATGATATTCATTCGAATCTGATCCAATAAGTTGGGTGAAGCAAGAACCGATCCAAAGGTGAAAAAAAACAAAGGGTTTTGCAATTATTGGAAACCACATGTGAAAAAGTGTTTGATGAAGCTTTTGCTGAGTCATGGGTTCTTCTTAAGATGGACTCACAGACTCATCGGAATCTTTTCGAGCCCACCCCCACTTGTTCAGCTTTTTCTCTTTTAATTTATAATTACCAGAATCAAAAAAAGAAGAGAAACCCAGAGATATATATATATATATCATATACTTTGCTTTTGATCTACTATACCCTCTGTATTCCTTTTGCTTGTGTTATGAAAAACACATACATGCAGCAAGAAGCCTATTGAAAACTTTTTGAGAAAACAAAAAAGAAAAAGTTTGATCAGAAACTTATTTAGGAACACTTACTGATAATAAAGATCATGGTTATTAATTTTGTGTCACTAAACACAGTTGTTGATTATTAGAAATGTTAAAATTAGAGCCATACTGCAATGATTTATTTGTCTCGACATTGATTACACAATGGGCACATGCAAAGTTCAGTGATCATAACTTGATCAGCGTGGGAACTGGGATCAGAGCAGGTCATTATCCACTGAAAATAATGCACATGGAACTTCAAAATTAAATTTTCTCCACAGAGAGAGAGAGAGAGAGAGAGAAAGATTCTAGGATTATGCATGGCGTGTAGCACTTGAGACCCTTTTTTCCTTGTTGGGTCATTGTTTCCAATTTTGAAAAACCTAAAAATCATTTCCAAGTTTGAATTTCTGGCAATGCATCCAAATCTATACAGTTAGCGTTGTTGGTGATGATATACAGCTCATGTGAGATGACATGAGATGTGATTAGGCCATTTTTGTACAGCTCATTCTCTATCAACAATTATTGTTCCTATGAACATTTTAATCGCTTAAACAGTAGATTTCTGCATAATTATTGATGATAGGATTGTATCTCCAATTATTGTATAGAAATATAAGTTTGGACACTAAAAATGGCTTGCAACTTTATGTTTTCTTGAACTAGATAAGGTCAGGAAAATGGGTCCTGATGTTTTTAATGTTTTTATTGCTTTGCCTGAATTGGTTTCTCTATTAGGAAACATGACAACTATCAACCAGCAGGCAGCAGCACAATAAGAGTTGTGAGAAGCTAGCAATGGTTCAATTTCAATTGACTATCATCAATTCTTACTGGCTTTTGAAAAAGAAATGGTTCTGGTTTACCATCAACACTTGGAACAACAATCGATCATGTTACAGGAATGGTAGGCTATTCTACAAGCAACCTAAAATGGAAGCTCACAAGGCTGACAAGGTCATTCAGAAACAAAGGCTTAGTTTGGGAATGCTTCCTGAACTGCTTTTGAGGCCAAAAGTGATTCTGAACTGGACCTAGGGTGTTTGGTAAAATTTTAGGAAAGTGCTTTTAGTCACTTTTGGCTTCCTCAAAAGCAATTTTGAGATATTTTTTGTAGCTTTTAGAAAACTGCTTCCCATGATGCAGTAATGAAAAGACAATAGATTATTGATATAAACATAATATATATGGAAATAGATAAAATAATAATAATAATAATGTGTCACACAAAAATAAAACAAATTATTTATATATTTTATAATATGTTTATAGTCACAAAAAAATAAAACAAATTATTTATTTATTTATTTATTTATTTTTTGAATATAACAAATTATTTATTTTCAAAACATCTTCAATCTTAATTTATGTCTTTTCTAGTAATTTTGCACAGTCAAACACTATGAAATTGTTTTTGGTTCTCACAGTATTTTTAAAAATCAGTTTACCAAACACTCGATTGCCCCACACACACACATCACAGCAATGCAAAACTAAGCCAAGTCTCAGTTCATGTTTGGATTGACCCCAATACGGCCCAATTGGTTTTAGGCTACAAGTGAATCTGGCCTCTTTATTTCCAATCTTGGATTTCTTTGATCATTTGAATTCATTAAAGCCGAAATTTTTACAAAAAATAATTGAACACCACTCAGTTAGTGAGTGGAATTGAAGTATTTTCTTTCTAGCATATAACATTAATTAATGCGAGCTGCTTGAAATCAAGACTTGACCACCCCTAGCGTAGTTGCTTGAAGTGAAACCGAATGCTTAGTGTCACCAATATGAATACTGTGATCACCCATTGGAATTCTTCGAATCCCAGACCTATCCACAACACTCAAGTCCTTGCACACATGTATGTTGATCCCGACTTGCTGTCGAGTTCCGGCAGGGACGTGAACTTTCTTAAAGGCCACCAATTGTTTGTGGGGAGCCCAATGCCCTGCCGGAGGTTTAGAGAAGACTAGCAACGTGTGCGAGCCATCTTTTGAACCGACGTTTTGCACATCTACCTGAATACCTAACGAGAGCCTGCCACATCTTGCATGTGTAACTCTAATCGCCTTGCCTGAAACGGTTACGTTTCCTCCACGACGGTGGCCGTCTATGGGGACGGAGAACACGGTGGGCGCGGTGGTTATTGTGTGTACAAAGTGTGTGTAACTCATTCCATGCCCAAATGGGTACACTACTGGACCGTTGTAGAACCTATAGGTTCTTCCGGGGTAACGTTTTGATGGGCTTGACCGCATGGCCATGTTTGTCATTGGTAGATTTGTAATGTAGTCCTGAGGGTACCATGTCATAGGCAGTTTTCCTCCTGGATTGGTGATTCCATACAACACATCAGCAATGGCTGCTCCTCCGGCTTGGCCCGGGTACCCGACCCATAAAATGGCAGCGATTAGTGGGTCGTTTTTAGCAAACGTTACATCAATAGGTCCACCAGACATTAAGACCAATATAGTTGGACCTCTAGATGACTTGGCAATATTAGACACAAGCTCTTGTTGGCGTCCTGGCAAAAGTAACCCTGTCCTGTCTTTTGCTTCAGCTTCAATGGACTGGTCAAGCCCCATAACAAGAATCGTCGCATCCGCTTGACGACTAGCGTCAATTGCTGCATTGAATAATTTGTCATCAACACATGCTACATCTTTGCAACCTTGTTGGTGAATTGTCTTCGCATATTTTCCTATTCCTTGTAAAGGACTCGTGTATCCACAGGCAACACCTAATTGCCCAACAAAAGAAATTTTGTATTAGGCCATATCCATATATAGTTTAAAAGAATGAAAAAAATGAAATGGTGGTGTACCGGCATAGTTGCCAATCATGGTGACGGTGACATCAGAATTAGGACCAATGACAGCGACGGTTCGGTGGCGAATATGAGACAAAGGCAGAACAGGGCCGTGGTTTTTGAGAAGAACAAGGCCTTGTCTGGCTGCTTCGAGTGCGAGTTCTTGGTGAGCTTGGGTGCATACATCTTTTGGGCCTAAGTTCCCGTAAAGCTGTGCAGGTCCATCAAACAAACCAAGCCTCATTTGGACAGTGAGTGTGTTAACCAATGCTTTGTTAATATCAGCTTCACTCAAAAACCCTTTTTTCACTGCTTCTTCGCTGTGTAAACCCAAGAAAGGCCCGCAGTCCAAATCCAAACCAGCTTTGATTGCCTCAGCAGCTGCTTCTTCAGGCGTTGATGTGTAATGTTGTGCGTTATAATATACTCCAACTGAGTCACAATCTGAAACGATATACCTGTGGCCCACAATGAGAAAAGAGATTAAAATATTTAAAATCAATCAACGGTGGAAAGTGTTTTAGAAGATCAGATGGTTGAAATCATGTGATGATGATAAAAATGTTTTAATCTCACCCGTTGAGGCGCCATTGTCCACGAATTGTCTTCTCGAGTATTTTAGGGTCGGCGCAGGTGGGGACACCATTGACTTGGTTGTATGAGCACATAACACTGGCTACGTTACCTTCCTTGACACACATTCTAAATGGAACATCGAATGTGTCCTCAATGTCCTGCTTGCTTACCTGCGCACATGATCATACGTGTCAACCCCACGTGAGAAAAAAAGGCAGCACGTGCAAAACACATGTGTGAGATGTAAACTGGTTAATTGGGTTCATGTTCTGGTTTCTTTAATAGTTAGGTGGGAGAAGTTGCGGTGAACAAAACGAAGCCAACTGCAGACAGGATGATAATAATACAAAGAATAAAAGCATAGACAATCTGAAAAGGGAGAAGTGCTTTTCGTAGAAAATTTAAACAAATAGACTTATAGTTGTGTAATTATAAGTTTGAGGAACAAGATTCACACCTTCCATGCTGCTTTGTAGGCCCATATTTTCCAACCACAAACTATATCCATCTAGTCGTAAAAACATGAGATACTGTTCTCATAAATATCGAAGAGAAAACTCTCCACATATGTTTATATTAAATAAGTTTTAATGTACCGAAGAAATTCGACCATCTCTATTAGATAGTCAATAATTGGTGGTTTCATTTTCATGCAATAAATTCGAAGTTGATAACCAAGAAACAGAAAATTTATGGCAAGCATGACAAATGACAAGGCATATATCATTATCAAATAACTTGACTATATCCAAAAAATGATTTATATTCAAATAAAAAAAAATCCAAAAAATGATTTTAATGTTTCGAAACATTATCTTATCAAATAATAATAATAATAATAATAATAATAAACTTGCACGTCACATTTATTACACACCTTAGCGTTGAAGTGGAAACGATCGACACCGTTCCAGTTTTCAAGATCGTAGGCCGTGAAATGCTTACAGGAAGCAGCTACCTTCAACCGGTCACCGTCAGTTCCCTGTAACCCCCTCACATAGCTAGCAGCGTACTTACCGGCTAGCACAGGATCCTCACCGGGAGTTTCCTGACCGCGGCCCCACCTTGGGTCCCTAAAAACGTTGACGTTTGGGCTCCAAAATGTGAGTCCAGCCATACCACCATTGTACATTGCTCTTGCTTCATCTGACACAACCTGCCCACGACAACGTACTTTTATTTTTAGAAAATTTAGGGGCAAACCTGCTAAATTAGGCAAGTGGCTAAACTGACACGATGATGAGTCATGATCAAGATTTATGATTCATCGAATCAGGGCTCTTTGGTGAAAAATCTTATTGTCCACCTCTTGATTTGAAAGTATAGTGCCACACTATTGACGTACAATTTTAATTTTATTACTTAAATCGAACAATTGTCTAATCAGATGGGGTCCACCGCTATACGAGCTATCAGGAATCAACTCTTTTAAAGCTCTATACATAGATGAAGGATAATTAACGGACGTCACCTAATCTGTAGGTATTTTAATGAATGGATAATTAAAATATGATTTGATTTGATTAATAAAAGAATTAGATTAACGGATGATCCAAATTTCAAATAAAAATATCTATATTTTCAGAGTAAATATTAAATTTATAATACAAAAGTGAATGGGATGTATCCAACTTTTTATTTTATTTTATTTTTTTAATCTTAATCGTCCTATCAAATAAAGTAAGTTTTGGGCAAATATCAATGCAAACTGATGCTTTTGGGTCTCGGATTTGTTTACTCTTATAGCCGCAAAGAATGTTGGTTGCTAATAACAAATAAATTGGACCCATATATATGTTTTGTTTAGTGGATTACTGGATTAGTGGGATATAGTCAATTTCAATGAATTAAGTTTTGTTCAATAAACATGGAATATAAATGAGATTTTTTTTATAAAAAAAAAAGTATTATAAAAAAGAAAGACTCGAACCCATAACTTTATAATGTAGATGTGAAGACTGAATCAATCTAATGGTCCTAATCTCATTGAAGATAAATGGGATTGTGTTTAATTAAAACAAAAGCATTATATATAAATAAATAAATAAATAAACTTTAATACTGCCAAAATGTTCTTAAAGATAAATTAATAATAATCACAAGGACACCACTAAATTCTTGAGCTATTTCATTGTGTTGATTATGGCCCACACATATGCAAGTTGAGATATAAATATGATTGTAAATGGATTGCAAGGACTCTCTTAAAAAAATAAAAATAAATAAATAAATAAATAAAGTATTGCAGGACAAGACCAGACCGACCAAGCGAATCATAATTGATAAAATCTGACACGCTAAGCTAAGTGTGAGCTAGGGTTGCTATAAATCGTATAAAGTTAATCTTCTAATTCGATCAAAATTATTCCATCCAAGCCCAGCCCACTCACTTTCATATTTAAATATCATATCAATAAGAAAGTAACAAAAATGTCAAATTATTTTTTCCCTTTTTTTTTAAGCTTTTGGTTATTAATAGTATTAGAGTTGCTAACTTAAAAATCATTTACCCAAACTTCAAACTCGTCCATTAGTAAAGCTACGCCTCAAAAGGCAATTTTTATAGATAAACTTCATTTATAACTATAGAATATAATAATTAAGAAAATGAGATTTTAATATATATATATATATCGGTCTTTCTATTATCAGTTCGAACTGACAATAAATATATCAGGACGAAGAATGTGGACCACAGATTATGGAGAAGTTTTGACAAGTGCATACACTTTGAGTCAAAGTATGTAAATCTAGTGGTCTACATTCTTCGTCCTGATATATTTATTGTCAGTTCGAACTGATAATAGAAAGTTCGATATATATATATATATATATATATATATATATATAAATCTTACCCGTCCGATCGATTCCCATAATGTTTCGTTGAAAGAAGAAGCAGTTGTGATGACTTGAGGGAAGCTAGTGGCCCCAGGGAAGTCCCCACCAAACTTAGTACCTGGACCCACATTTGAAACTCCATGAAGAGCCTCAGACCACCACTCGTATCCTTTGATCCCAAGCCGTGGAACCGCTGCGGCATTGTTTCTCAGCAGCTTCACCTTCTCTTGCAAACTCAACCTTCCAATAAGGTCCTTCACTCTCTCTGCTATCGGCAAAGTTACCCCACAAAACGGCAGACCCTTTGTCGTTGCGTCGTTGGGGTCGCAGGCAAATGGCTCCCGGCCGCCGGCCAAGCTAGATGCACTGAAACTAATAAGAGAGAGAACAAGAAAATAAGGAAAAATAGTTTTGTAGGCGCAGGCCATTTTTTTGGAAAGAAAAAGAGTTGTCTTTTGAGTGTGCAATAAAGGGTGGTGAAACAGAAGTATATATAGACGGAAATAGAGCGATAGATAATGGGAATGGTGATGTGTGAGAATGGCTTTGATGATTGTATATCCATCATTCATGTTGATTTTAAGATGTTTAAAGTAAAAGTGGTTAATTTTCTTCGGTTTTTGTAAGGACGTCTGAATATACCGAGATTAAATAATACATACACGGTCCGATATTTACATAAAGCAAAAACCACTTACACATACTCTGAAAATGTATATGGTGCGACTTGAATTCAAAACTACTAATATGGAAAATCCCTCATACCTATATCACGAGGTTACGGGTTCGAGTTATACCCTCCCTAAAAAAAACCTAAATTTATGTAACATTGTAATACTTTCAAAAATAAAAATAAAAAAATACTAACATGGAAAACGAGTTAAGGACGACCTGATCTGAAAGAGATGTGTTGGATAATAATGTAAGTTGGTTGATTGTTAGTGTTAATGATATTTGAAATAGAATAATGCTTGGTACTAACTAGTCAGTATTTTTACCGATGAAAGTGTAGCACGTGGCCTAATTTATGAGATAAATGTAAAAAATAAAACAAAAAAGGTCACGTGCTATACTCCCATTGATGGGATCGGTATTTTGGGTACCGACCGGTCAGTATGGAGTACCCTTTGAAAAATAATTTACCTGCCGTTTCAATTTAATTTCAACAGTTGCATGAATTAAAGTATACGGCATTACGGCGTCGTATGTACGTTGCAAGTTGGGTAAGCTATACGGGTCCCACTGGTAGACATTATTGTGATAATTCGGGTAGGGGTTAGAATGTTAGATCATCTGATTGACTAATACTTACCAGTAATATGTGCTTATTTGAAAATAAATTTTCTCGTCTGGCAAGCATAAAGACTGAGAGAGGTGGATCACGTGGTTTGTGTACAACTGGTCTCGACGGATCAAAGAGTGCCAATGAGCCATCATGAGTCAACTTGTATAGTAGTGAGAATACATAGATTATCCTAACAACGGACGAGTAGAACATGACATTCACCTGGCTTATTGTAGTCTCGAGACCACCTGATCACGAAACATGTTGTTTAATGTTTTTGAGATGTGAGTATACGGAATTACCCTTGGTTTGCAAATAGCTTCACTTGAAAGACAAGTCATTTAGAATCAGAAGTCCGTATTACCGTATTGGGACGGTGAAATGATTACATTACTTTAGCCGGCAGCTTACCGAAGGAAGACTATTTTCAATTTATATTATTGGGTTTTTTTAATATATATATATATATATATATATATGCCGTCTTTTTATTGTTAGTTCGTTCTGACAATAACAATAAATATATCAGGACGAAGAATATGGACCACATATTTTGGAGAAATTTTGACAAATGCATACATTTTGAATCAAAGTATGTAAATATAGTGGTCCACATTCTTCGTCCTGATATATTTATTGTCAGGACGAACTGATAATAGAAAAACTATCATATATATATATATATATATATATATATATGATAGTTTTTCTATTAGATTAGGACGACCAATTATAGTTATATATTTAAATAAAAGATTGATTTTTTTTTTAATAAATATTTGAACTTATTAAAACATGTGGATGTGGTTGGTATATATATATATATATATATATATATATATATGATAGTTTGATTTTTTTTTAATAAATATTTGAACATATTAAAACATGTGACTGCAGTTGGTCATTTTGAAATTATATAATAGGAAAACTATCATATATATATATATATATAGAGCTCAAAATTTAAATGGCACTATTTGGGCCTGTTTTTGGGAGAATGTCAGTGACTTAATAATCTAAGTTTAAAAGGCACCTATTGTTGTGTCCATACAAAAATACCCTCATTTTGGCAGTTTGTGTGTTTCAAACGTGGAAAGAAAAAAAGTTGGAAAGAAAAACGTGGAAAGAAATCTTTTTCAACTTTTTCCGAGAGTTTGTAAGCTTTTTCCGAGAGTTTTCGAGAGATTTCCGATAGTTTTGAAACAGTTTTCGAGAGTTTTGAAACGGTTTCCGAGAGTTTTCCGAGAGATTTCCGAGAGTTTTAAATTTTGGATCTCCGAGAGTTTTAAAACTATTTCCGAGAGTTTTCCGAGAGATTTTATACGGTCTCCGAGAGTTTTCCGAGAGTTTGTAAAGGGTCTCCGAGAGTTTTCATTTTTTTTCCAATTCTGAGAGTTTTACAACTATTTCCGAGAGTTTTCCAATAGTTTGTAAACGGTCTCCGAGAGTTTTCAATTTTTTCCAATTCCGAGAGTTTTAAAGCTATTTCCGAGAGTTTTCCGAGAGTTTGTAAACGGTCTTCGAGAGTTTTCATTTTTTTTTTCCAATTCCGAGAATTTTAAAGCTATTTCCGAGAGTTTGTAAACGGTCTCCGAGACTTCTCATATGTTGTCCAAGACTTCTCATATGTTGTCCGAGACTTGTAATCGAGCCTTTTCATACATTACTTCAAAATCAAAAAAATCTTCTCGACCCCCGAATGCATCTGTATAGCGCCACAAAATTAATTATCCAATGAAAATGAATTGATAATGTTATGGTGTTCAACCTCCATTGGAGGTCTGTTAAAAAAGGAAGATTAAAAAAAAATCTCTGAAAACTTCAAAGTAAGAAAGAAGATAATGAGTAAAATAAGGGCATTTTTGGAAATCACTTACTTTAGTGCCTTTTAAACTTAAGTTATTAAAGTGGTGACTTTGTCACCAAATCAGTTTAAAAAAGTGACATTTTCCACCAATTCCTCTATATATATATATATATTACCCGATTGAGTTAGTGATTCGATGGGATTTGTAAGGCAAATCTCATCATAGAAGAGAGTTCTTGCTACACGTAAAAAATTTAATAGGTAAATGTGGAACCAATCTATCATATACGTGATAGTGAAAGTGCAATCGTTTTGCTAAATGTGGATATGCTAGCATATATTATTGGTTGTTTCCATACCTTCTTAAATTATTATTTTTGTCCCTAGGGGCGTAGCTCTACTGGTAGATGGACGAGTTTAGGGTTTTGGTAAATGACTTCCAAGTCAGTGGCTCGAATCCAACCAATGGTAAATTTTTTAACAAGTAAAATAATATTAACTTAAAATTAATTTACGACTTCAACTTAATTATCAATTTGCACTTAATCTAAAAGTTGAAAAGGGATGTCAAGTAAACAACTGTCTAGATTCTCTTAAAAAAACAAAAAAAAAAAAACCTGTCTGGATTCATAAATAAATAGTAAATAGTAATAATAATAATAATAATAATAATAAAAAGTTGATGTATTGTCTGATTAAGGGCACAGACTCCCATAACCCATTATTATAAGGTTGATCCAATAGGGAACTCTTTATAAATAATTTCAGAGCAGGCATCGCATTGACATTGACTGGTATAATTAAAGAAACAATTTCATGAAACAGAGAAATCGGTTTCACGTTTTCTGTGATTGTGTGTTATGTAGCTATTCCATATTTCCATGAATATTTGAGCTTCAATATTATAATATTGATTGGAGGCAGCCACTTGCGTCTCGCTAGCTGTTTCGCTTAATAATCTCGTGTGATATTTATATTTTTTGTCAAGTTTTATACGAAAAGCTCCCATAAATGTGTAGCAGAACTGCAGCAGATTATATTTTTTGGAACTTTCGCTTTATATATATTTTATCTCATCCTTAAGAGCATCTCCAATGCTATTATACATTTAGAGGAAATGGAGTGCCATATAGGATAGATATTAAAAAAGTTAGAAAAATTCTCTTCAATGCTATTATCTAAGTTGAATATAGAGATGATGTAGCCAAAAAAAAATTAGAGAATATAGAGTCGAGTTTCTAATTCTAGAAACTCTCCTAGAAATACCGATTAGGATTTCTAACTATTTACATCAATAAGATTAAAGCTTTCAACTTTTCTACTAATAAGATTAAACCTTATTTAATTGTAAAATAAAAGAGGAGAGAGACTGTAATAATTGTTTTATTATGATTGGACATAAAATGGATGCATATTTGACTTTAGATAATTGCATTGGAGATGTGAATATGCATTTCTTTAAAAAAACTTTCAAAAATGGCCCCATAATAAATAGAAGTGCTGATGTGGTACTATTTAGAAACTCAAAAATGCATATTTGCATTGGAGATGATCTTAGTTTCTAATCATTTTTAAATTTTAATTAAACTTGGTAAATAATTAGATTCATTATTATGAACCCTCTTCCACTTTATGAAATTTGTTAGAGATGATTCGTCCACATCAGCATTTGTCTGTCTCCCGGATCATGCATATTGATATTGTAATAACATGATATAATTTCTTTAATTTAATACTTAATAAATTAATAATTTCTTTGATAAATAATAATTTCTTTTAGGGCGGTTATATTACCACCCACAATAGTTTTTTTCCACACCCACTTTTTAATTACTAAAATATCCCATATTTAAATTACATAAACGAGTATAATTATTTAGGTAAAAATAAAAAATGGCTTTGTGTATCCACATAGACATTTCTTCTTAAACCCTAATACTGTTTAGCTGACAAAAACATTTTTTTTTTTAATGAAAAACAAAAGAACAAAACCATTTTAACATGCTACAAATTTGACGATCTCCCTTTGAAGTTTGAACCATACATTTGATATCGTATCTCTCTTCGACCCACCAATTCAATGGTTTTTCTTCTAAGTTATTTCTTTCTATGCCCATTTTCAACCCGCGAGAGAAAAATCATAGGTTTTCAAAGAACCATCCTCTCAAAATAATCGGATCTTTTAAACATTTATGAGGAAGATAGATAAAAAGTAATGGAAAAGAAAGATATTTATAAACATTCACTTACTTTTATTGATATATTAAGAATGAAAAAATCATTCATTGGAACAAATGAATTAGATTTGTTAGATTGATTTTTGTGTTTACTTAGGGTGTAAAATTCTATTGAATGAATCTGATTTTTTTTTTTTTTTTGGACCGGATAAATTTGATTTAACTGGGTGTAAAGAGAAAAATAATTTAATTATAATGATTATTAAAACACAAGTTTACTTTTGGTTTTTAAATCAGTGTAAGAGTAAATAATTAATTTTTAAAAATCTAATGACGAGTGAGAGAAGAAAATGGGTGTTTGAAGAAATTTGTTGGGTGGCTATACAGCACCCTTTATTTTATATGATAAATTTTATCATTCTCACTCAGATCCCATCAAGAAGATAAATTAATAATTTTAATTAAATTATAAGATAATAAGTTTTTGAAATTGTATTATAAGAATCTGTGGTCAACACTCATTCCATAAATTTCTAATTTATATATATAAAAAAAAAAAAAAACATATAAGATTGACTACAATTTCATCTTTAATTTCTAGTACACACACTTAAAAGTTATAGGATTGAATAATCATATTTCAATGGAAATTAAAGAAAATAATACACATTAAATATTTTTTAAAATTAATTAATTATTATTTTATCGATTAATTAATGTATTTTATATAGTCTCAACGTTATTAATTCACTATCGGTATAAAAAATTCACTCGAAACTTATCAAATAGCGATGGGGCTAAAATCTGGAAAACAAATGATTCATGGGCAAGAAAAAGATAAAGAAGGCCTGGTTGGCTTGTCCATCCATTGTGGTTTGTGGAGTCCACATAAAAAATCAAAGCACTAATAAGTAGATTTTCTTGGAGACAAAATGGGCGTGTCGTATCTCATCCCTTCCTTTCTTTTTTTAACAACTTTAAGATAATAGATTCCTTTAATTACAAACCAACTTTGGTCCCAAAAAAACCTTATCCAATCCAAGTGATGGCCCAACTTAAAAAAAAACAAGAGGACAACAGAGTATCTGTCTATCTATCTATAGGACTCAAATCAGCTGTCTAGAAATGGTGTCCCAATTTGTGTCTAACTAATCAAATTGGGACATGAAAAAAAAAAAATTAAATATAGACACATGTCCCAATTTGTATCCCCATTTATGGAAAAAGTTGAAAAGAAAAAATTAAATGTAGACACATGTCCCAATTTGGTTGGTTAGACACAAATTGTGACACTATTTCTGGACGGCTGATTTGAGTCCCTATCTATCTATCATCCACATAAATGTAAAGAATTTAAGCTAGTTGGCTCTGTTTTGTCCTTGTTTGATTGCTTTGGAATTTCTGAATCCTGATGGAATTTCAGAGAAGCATCAGAATTGGAAGCTGTTTTGTCCATCAATAAAATTTGGATTGGTCAGACTTCCACGGAGCAAGAGGTGGTTAGAAATTAGAATGATGATGATGATACTAAAGAACAAATGGTAACATATAATGTGATATTGAATCATAACTTTTAACAGAAGAAGATGCACCTAATTTAATTATTAAAGCTGTGGCCCTTCGTGTAGTAATTCAACAAACTAGGTGATAAAATAACCATAACTTTTTCACTGTTTAAACTTTAAAGTGGAAAAAAAAAAAAAAAAAAAACAATCGATTATGCAATTTCAATATCAATTATAGTTGTGTGACATAAAAGAGATAAGATTTCCAACAAAGAAACAAACCAGAGTGGATTGCTAGTGGTGTACGTTGGGCTACCCTACAAGCTTCAAAAATGCAATTTGGTAATTACAGGAAATGCAAAAGATGCTTCTACACCAAGTTAAATTTTACAAGTCGTATTCGTATAATCGTATGGGTAATAAAGAAGCTAGCTCCTGAGAATTCGTATGGATGTATTGACTTGGAGTTGAAGACAAGTTGATTAAGATCTGGTCATTGAGACTATCATTTCGATTTCGATGTACCTTCATTATATGTCAAGTAATGAAATGACTTTTTGGTTTTTTCTGTTTAGAGAGCTAATTAAGTGTTTTTATGTTTGCTACGAGTTCTTGGTTTTGGAATTTTAATATGAAGAATAATGAAAATTAAGGAGCTGCATGCTCATAATTTGTGTTAAATATGAACTATATATATATATATAATTATGTCATGAAATGTCTTTTATATTTATATGTCATTGAATTATAATAAAAGTCAGGAAAAGCAAAACCATTAGAAAATCCTAACTTATATTAGAAGAATCGAAATGACCACCAAACTGTGAAATAGTCACCACTTACATACTTAATGATAATTAATTACTGCATATATGGTGACCGCTCAATGTAGCTATAGGTGGTAAAAAACGCTCATTCAATTCTGAGCAATATTTTAGGTTCGAGTCGTTATACTCACAAGTGATATATATATAGATCAAATATGTTAATTTCTATTGAGGTGACCTGCCCTCAAACTTGTGCATTAATCAATGTCTTGGATTTTTCTTTTTTAATATATATTCCAACTGCAGTATATTCACGACTCCAACATGAAACTTGCCGACCAATTTTTTATACTGCACATGTGATTCTTTCTCGTTGATGATTAATTTGTGTGGAATGGGCCATTAATTAGTTAAGTTCGTAAAATCCATTGGCATTCTATGAGAGATTTGATATTGGATAGTTCATAGTTTCATTACACTTTTCATGGTATTTATTTATAAACGATTTCCTTAAATTTTGTTCAATAATATGTCGATAAATATATTGTGCTCACATTGCATAGCATAATGATATCTATCCCTCTCAACAAGTGTCGAAGTTACTCAAAAATAGTAATAAAAAAATAAATACATATAAACAAATTAACAACCGATATGTATGTTCCTTTATGTATTTGTACATTATAAAAGACTAAATTTCTCGTAGCGAACTCTACAAAGCAAGATTTCGTTAATCAAGAGAATTAACTTATTTCATAAACATTTTTGAAAACATGTATCGGAAAAATTGTGATCAGAAAATTCTTTCGGTTATATAACATTTAACCAGTCGGTTCAAATATTTTACTTTTTAATGCTAAAATTAAAGTATTTCTTACACACAATTTTTTTTGATAAATTTAATTAGATACAATAAAACTTCTTTGAAACAACCAGTGATTCACCTTCTTCTCAATCTTCTTCTCTTTAATGGTGTCCAAGCTAGGCTTCCACGTCCCTTTTCCCGAAAGCTGCCTACTCAAATACTCCGGCCTCCCGTCCAAACTTTCCGACAACAACTCCATTTCCGACTCAAACTCCAACTCCACCGCCCTGATCTCCTCCGTGTCCTCCTTCTTCAACGGCACGAACCTTTGTCCTTGATCTTCGGTTAAAGCAGGACATATCTTAGCAAACAAAGGAAGAAACTTCGACGATGACAACAGAGAACGCGAACGTAACACCGAGTTCGCGCTCGAAAGAACATGACGAGCTTCCTCCGATGACAACGATGCCGGCTTCCCTCTCTTCATTGGAAGCATCAAGTAAACCTTCTTAATCTCTAGCTTCTTGTCGGCCGGTAACGGACTTGGTCGCTTTTCCGACACAGTTGACTTGATGAACTCAACTACCACTTCTTGTGGATGCTCAAGCATCAGCTCTGCTACTGTTATAGGTTTGTCAAACTCATGCACTGAGCCGTCCGATAGAATGACTTTTCCGGTAGCATCGGACGCTCGGTACAAGCTGACGTAGTTGCCCATGATGAGAGATCGAACGGTTTAATTTCGATCAAGAGATGGTAGACTGAAAAAACAAAGAAAATTGTCGGAGGGATGTGAAACGCTAGTTATTTTGTCGTTTTATACGTAAGAATGTGTAGATGGTTTGTTAAACCGCTCCATTCTTGTGATGAAAATTATGGTGGAATTGGTAATAAAAAGATGGGGTTGTTGCATGTTTGGAGTTAGTTTATAGTTCAGTGACATTGACCGTTTACGTGATAGTAATGGCATCATCCAACGGTTGTAAATGGTTTGAAGCTGTGGGGTCCGCTACACGGAGTTTAGAGTAAGTCAAAGTGCCGTTGAACTGTAACTATACTAACTAATTTGTTTATTTTATGATGTCTTGATGTGTTACGTGTTGGATGAGTTAATCTGGACGGTCCAACTACAATATTTCTCGTGTGTGAGATTTTTCTTTTTTTTTTTTAGTTCTCACGGATATAAGAACTATTGAATCGTATGCATGAAGAAATTTGTTCGTATAAAGAATTCATGTGAAAAGGTAGGTATTTCTCACGTTTATACTATATAGATAATAATATTATAATCAAATGACTCCCAGGTCAGCGGTTCAAATCCTATCAATGTCAAAAACTTAAAAAAAATATATCTAATTTTGGATTAATAGATATTGTCAAAATAATAATAATAATAAAAATACTATAATCTGTAGAGAAATAATATATCATAACTCATAATCAATTAAAGTTTGGAAGTAACATGTGATTTTGGCTATGAATTTGAGTTGATCGGTTATAGTTTGATAGCAACCAAGAACAGTTGTGCTCGCTAATGTGAATACATAAGTTGTTCTAGTGATATAATTACCGCATATATTGTTTGATCTCGATAAATTCAACTGACCCCTAACCTGGCCATAATGTGTTAGAATTTATTATAATACTTCTTTTAATCCTTAACATAAATTAAGAAAAGGAAGTAATAACCTTTAATGTTTATCTATGAAATTAAGTGATTATTTTTGCCGTTTGATAGCAACAGAGAACAATTGTCACTCTTATAAGTTATAAGTTGATTTGCAAAGTAATAACACGACAGTTTTTTTGGTAGTTAATCACTTACACTTACCGTTAAAATCTTTGTTGCTTTAAGTTTCAGTTATGTAGTTAGGATGTGATTAATAATTCCTACTGTTAAGGGATAATTTGTTACTTTGACCTATTCCTCTGCCATTTTACCACGCATTAGGAAGTGGCTGCGTGGGCTGCATCTTTTTCGATTTCGGTTATTGTAAGGCTATTTAAAAGCCAACTCTGTTATTCAATAAGATATATTCTCTCAACTTTTATTGCATATCAAACACACAAATTCTTAACTGATACTTTACAATTGGTATCAGAGCTTGGTTATAGAGGTTTGATCGAGACTTGAGAAGCAGCAGTCCTTTCAAGTGATGGCAGAAAGCAAGACAGAAAGCAATTTTGTTCAACCGGCGATTCCAAAGTTCGATGGTCACTACGATCATTGGGCGATGCTTATGGAGAATTTCCTGTGATCTAAGGAATACTGAAGCGTGGTGGAAGCTGGGATTCCTGCAGCAGCTGAGGGAGTTGAACTTACTGAGGAGCAAAGGAAGACCATTGAAGATCAGAAACTCAATGATTTGAAGGCAAAAAACTATCTCTTTCAAGCGATCGATAGATCAATCTTAGAGACTATCTTGAAGAGAGATACATCAAAGGACATATGGGACTCGTTGAAGCAGAAGTATCAAGGAACAACAAGGGTTAAACGAGCACAATTGCAAGCACTTCGAAGGGAGTTCGAAATTCTTCAGATGAAAACAGGAGAGTCAGTAAATGATTACTTTGCTCGAACCCTTACCATAGCTAACAAGATGAGGATTCATGGTGAGACTATGGGAGATGTCACTGTTATTGAGAAGATCTTACGATCTATGACTCCAAAATTTAACTATGTTGTTTGCTCAATTGAGGAGTCGAATGACATTGACACTCTATCTATTGATCTGCTACAAAGCAGTCTCTTAGTGCATGAACAACGCATGAGTGTTCCTATGATTGAAGAACAAGCCTTGAAGGTAACTTATGAAGACAGAGCAGGAGGAGCAAGAGGACGAGGTCGTGGAGGATTTCGTGGACGAGGAAGAGGAAGAGGCCCATCAAGCTTTGACAAGTCTGCTGTTGAGTGTTATTACCGCCATAAACTTGGACATTATCAATATGAATGTCCAAGCAGGGAGAAAGAAGCTAATTTCGTAGAAGCTCAAGAAGAAATGCTTTTGATGGCATATGTGGAGGATAAACAAGCAGAGAAGGATGATGTATGGTATCCAGTGTTCTAGTAAGCGTTATGCGCTAGTCGGGCGGAGACCCAGCGCCTAGCGCCTAGGCCGATTAATCGGGGATTAATCGGAAAACTCAATTACAAACAAATTCCAATCAGAACTCCAAAATATTCTTTCCAACAATTTTTTTCCATATCCAAGCATAAACCAATCTAAATCTCCAATTATCAAATCCAAAGAAAATTATTTCTAAATCCACAAATGCTAAATTACCAATCAAAATATCCAAACACCCATCCAAATGCAATCACAAAACAATCCAAATCCAAACATAAAGACACAATCAAATCAAAATGACAAATTCCAAGTTCTAAGTTCAAATAAACATCAACAAGTTAACAACATTCAAAATGTAAATTATAAAACAAGAAAAGAAGAAACTATACAAGTTTCTTAGTCTCCTCCTCCTCCAAGGATATTGTCATGCTCTTCATCGGACTCAAACTCAATTTCAATTTCCTCATCCGTATCATCATCCGCTTCTGAACCGAGTTGTACTTCTTCATCATCCTCATCAACAACCCATTCATATGCATTACTAGCATCACTTGCTTCTAGCACCTCAACTTTCTTTCCCTTCTCTCTTAACTTTTTGTTTCTATTCATAAATGTAGCATTAAACTTGATGTAGACTAGATTGTTTAATCGACCCACATCTAGCCTATTCCTTTTCTTCGTATGTATCTACATAAATCAATAAATAATAAAACATAAAACATAAATATTGTATAAATTATAAAATATAAAATGAAAATATGTCACTTGTGAGTTGAGTTATGACTTACCCCCTCAAAAGTGCTCCAATTCCTTTCGCATCCGGATGAACTACTAGTTAAGGAGAGGATCCTAATTGCTACTTTTTGCAAGTTAGATGTTTGAGATCCATACATTTTCCACCATTGAACTACATAAAAAGAATAAAGGATAAATAAGTTCTAAAAGAAATACTAATATAAATATGGATAATAAATAGAATTGAATAATTTTATAGTTTTCT
Organism: Acer saccharum; assembly: GCA_030490815.1. Lineage (NCBI taxonomy): Eukaryota > Viridiplantae > Streptophyta > Magnoliopsida > Sapindales > Sapindaceae > Acer > Acer saccharum. Next base: position 37,142,568 of record CM059870.1, read on the forward strand.
AACCTGGATCGTAATTATCATCATTATTTAGACATCCTTTTGCTGCCAACGGCTTTCCAAAAGAACCCTCTTTCCTACTATACTTTGTGAACTCAATATTCACAATAATATTTTGCATATCAAGGTTATTAGGAAAGTACATCTCTGCAAATGTAGTAAACCCAGTAGAAATTACTTAATCACCAAAAATGGATAAATCCTTAAAGAAGTAGTAGGGATTTAATAAATAAGCAGTCAAATGTAGTGGAGTATCAAGCCGATCTTTGGATTTCTCATCAATAATTGCAAAGATAGGTAGATAATGTTGTTCAACATTGTTCAACGCCTCTTTTATCTCAAGTTTTGCTTGTAAAAGCTCTCCATATAAAAAGGCCATAGATGGCTTTCGATCCCCATCAACCAATCGAAGCACTTTCACCAATGGACCAAATACCTTTAAGCACAAGTTCACACCATTCCAAAAACCAAGGCTCACCATAGTTGAGTAGGCCTCTCTCCCCTTAACAGTGTTCGCCCATTTGCAATTTTCCCATTCACTACTAGTAAACATTTGTCTCAAACCATCCTTTTTCTGCACCAAACTTTCCAAGCTTAGGAAAGAGGAGGCAAACCTAGTGACTCCCGGCCTCACTATATCTCTCTTTTTTGTAAAGCTCCTCATTAAAGACAACGTCTTATGATGTGCATAAATGAAGACAGTGAAAGCTTTGGCCGAATCAATGAACTTCTTGTACTTTGGTAGTTTACCAATACTTTCAAGCATCAAGTTAATAGTGTGAGTGGCACACGAGGTCCAAAAAACATGTGGCAACTTATCTTTCAATAACTTTGCCACGGCCATATTATTGGAGGCATTGTCGGTGACTATTTGAACAACATTATGGGCTCCAATTTGATGAATCGCCTTAAACACATACTTAAAAATAAATTCACCGGTGTGTGCCTCATCGAAGCATTCCTTAGAAGAAAGGAAAGTGGTTCCTTCCCTACAATTCACACACAAGTTCATGATACTCCTCATTTTTCTATCAGTCCAAGCATCTGTCATGATTGAGCACCTAGTAAGTTTCCACTCTTCTTCTTGGTTTTTGATGGAAACCTGGGTTTTCTCAACCATTTTCTTCAATAGTGTTTCCCTCAACTGCCACTGACTTGGAGGTTTGAAACCCGGTCCAAATACACCAATTGCTTGAACCATTCTTTTGAAGCTATCATTGTCAATGGCATTAAAAGGAATGCCCGCTTCATACACCCATTGTGCCACATATTCTTGCACCGATAATGTCCTCTCTTTAAAGAGTGATTCATTGATGTTTTGTTGTCGCAAAGATCTACTGCCGATGGAACAAGAATCAATGGACTTTGTAAATCTGTCCATAGATCCAAGAAAATTAGGCCCTTTCATTCTCCCTAACCCTTCAATTTCCTCACATTCATCTCCGCCACTAATATTCACTCTTACTCTTATCTCATCTTCTTCCTTTCTCTTATTTCTCTTCTTGTTTTTGCCATCTTCAATGGCTTTTCTACATGCATCAATATTCTCCTTTGTTGACCTCGTACACAAAGCCACATTTCCCTTTATGTGACCAACATGTTCTTTCAATCTATATACCCCCCCTGAAAATGTCTTTCCACATAGGTTGCATTTCACTTTATCTAAATTTTTTGCATCAACCAATTGGCCAAACTCCCACCCAACATCATTTGATTTCCGTTTCAACATGGAATTAACATCAGAGGAACCAGAAATATTGGGCATTGAACTCATGTTAAAATCTGAAATCAAAATGACAAATTAAAATTTAAAATCCTAAACTCACAATTCACAAACAACCATCCATAATTCCATATGCAATCACAAACCAATCCTAAACTCACAATTTAGCTTTATAGAAGGCAAACCTACTGAACCAATGAGTATTGACAGTATTATGGATTATTGAAGGCAAACCTACTGCAGTCATTGAGTATTGACAGTATTATGGAATTTATTGACAGTATTATGGATTATTGAAGGCAAACCTACTGCAGTCATTGAGTATTGACAATATTATGGAATTTATTGATAGTATTATGCACCCAGGAATGTATTGACAGTATTATGGATTTAAAAATTACTCAAACAATTCAAATTTATTGACAGTATTATGGAATCTATGTTGACAGTATTATGGATTCAAAAAGACTGACAGCAAGAAGAGAGAAGAGGGTACCAATGAGTATTATGGAATATATGTTGAGTTGTTGACAGTATTATGGATTCGAAGGCAACCAATGGGACAAAACTCAAATGCCCTGCAGCCAAATAGAAACACAAAGCACGAACAAACCTTATTAAAAAGAAGCTCCACAAGGCGAGCAACAGCAAGAGAAACAAGCAAGAACCGACAGCAGACTAGCAGAGCAAAGAGACCAGACAAAAAAACCAAAGATTTAAATCAAAATCAAAACAGGGGATCAAAATCTCAATTAGCTTCCAATGAGAATTAACATAGCAAACAACAAGCCTCCAATGAGAATTAATTCGAATTAAGAATTACCAATTAGCTTTTTTTTTTTAACAACAAAGCTTTATTGAAGGCCAGAGGCCAAGAGCAGAGCTACACATAAAACAGGCGCAGCCACACAACAAAGAAGTTGCCCACAATCAGGAGATTCAGGACAGGAAACGAAATAGAAAACAAACAAGCAGACCTGAGCTCTGCACAAAACTGAAGAAGCTGCCCACAAACAGGAAAGCCAACGAAAACAAAAACAAAAACAAAAACAAACAAGCAGACCAGACCCACAACCAACCCCGAGCAAAGAAACCGAGAGGGAAAACGTAGCACATAACAGACCCTACATGATTACTTATAAATTAAAACTTGAAAAGAGATGAAAAATTGAAAACAAAAGAGAGAAGTGGGTACCTGACGATTGACAGACCGGTGAACTGAAGAGCTGGAGACGGCTGCGAACTGGCGCCGACGGTGATGGAAGACGGCAGCTTTTCAGCGACTGAAGGCAGGCGACAAGATGCTTCTTTGGCGATTTGGGATTCTTCGATTTAGGTTAGGTTTCGATAGAGCTGAAGAGGGAATTAGGCAAAGCTGAAGTCAAATGTAGACTATGTAAGTATGTAGTGAAAACCATATAAAACGCCATCGTTTTTTTTTTTTTTTTTTTTTTTTTTTTCCACCGGCTAGGCGGAGTCAACGGTTTTGACTCCGCCCAGCCGCCTAGTCGATTAGTCGGCGACCACCCCGATTAGTCGGAAAACGCATAATTCACCCGATTTTGCCATTTTCTCTTCAGTTTCAGGCCGTCTAACCGTATTGGACCAATTAATCGGTCTAGGCGGCCACCAACTAGAACACTGATGGTATCTCGACTCAGGGTGCAGCAATCATATGTGTGGCAAGAAGGAATTATTCTCTGATTTAAACGAAAATTTCAGAGAAACTGTGAAGTTGGGAAACAATTCCAGCATGGTTGTAAAGGGGAAAGGTAATGTAAGATTTCAGTTAAATGGAATCTCACATATCATTACTGGAGTTTTTTATGTACCTGAGCTAAAGAACAACTTGTTGAGTATTGGTCAGCTGCAAGAAAAGGGACTAACAATCTTGTTTCAACATGGAAGATGCAAGGTGTATCATTCGGAGAAAGGCTTAATCATGGAAACCAAAATGTCCTTAAACAGAATGTTCATTCTGTTTGCTACATTTCAACCAGATTTGCCAGCCTGTTTCAACACAATCACTGAAGACTCAACTCAGTTATGGCATTGCAGATATGGACATTTGGGTTTTAAAGGCTTGAAGACTCTTGAGCAAAGAAGGATGGTGAGTGGTCTGCCACAACTCAAGACTCCCTAAAAAAATTTGTAAAGATTGTCTAGTGGGAAAACAACAGAAGGATCCATTCCCAAAGAAGAGCACATGGAGAGCCTCTCAAATCCTGCAGCTAGTACACGCTGACATATGTGGACCTATTACACCTATCTCAAACAGTAAAAAAAGGTACCTAATCACCTTCATTGATGATTATAGCCGTAAGACTTGGGTGTATTTTTTAGTAACAAAGTCAGAAGGTTTTGACACTTTCAGAAGCTTTAAAAAATGTGTGGAGAAAGAAGCAGGTACATGCATAAGAAGTCTGCGTATTGATAGAGGTGGTGAATTTACATCACAAGAATTTACTGCCTTTTGCAAGGAGAATGGCATAAGTAGACAATTGACAGCTGCATACACACCACAACAGAACGGGGTTGCAGAGAGGAAGAACAGAACAATTATGAACATGGTTCGTAGTATGCTTTATGAAAAAAACATTCCAAGGACTTTTTGGCCTGAGGCAGTCAACTGGACTGTTCAAGTGTTGAATTGATGTCCAACAATTGCAGTGAGAAATAGGACTCCGGAAGAAGCTTGAAGTGGAGTAAAGCCATCGGTTGAATACTTTCGGGTTTTTGGATGTGTGTCTCATGTCCACATACCTAATAGTAAAAGAACTAAGTTGGATAACAAAAGTATGAGCTGTGTTTTACTTGGAGTAAGTGAAGAATCAAAGGCATACAGGCTATACGATCCAGTTTCTCAAAAAATCATCGTGAGCAGAGATGTTGTATTTGAAGAAGACAAAAGCTGGGATTGGGTTAAAAGAAATGAGGAAACAATTGCAGTAAATTTAGAGTGGGAAGATGAACAAGATGAAGCTGTAAATATTGATAACAATGGAGCAGACATCAATGAAGAAATAGAAGGAGAAATGGAGAACTCTATTTCGGATGAGTCAACTGATGAAAGCTTGCCATATTCAAATACAAGAATCAGACAACAACCTGTTTGGATGAGGGACTATGAAGGTGGAGAAGGACTTTCTGAAGAAGAAGAAGACACGACCAACTTGGCAATGTTTGCAGCTGTTGATCCAATTTCCTTTGAAGAAGCCGCGAAGAGTGAAAAATGGAGAAATGCCATGAATTTGGAAATAGAAGCAATAGAGAAGAATGACACATGGGAGCTGACAGATTTACCAACTGGAGGAAAGAAAATTGGAGTGAAATGGGTGTACAGAACAAAGCTCAATGAGAATGGAGAAGTAGACAAATACAAGGCAAGGTTGGTAGCAAAAGGGTATGCTCTGTTAGGATTATGCTCAATAGCAAGAGTGTAATGTTGTAATTAACAATCTTTTTCATATTAATAAAGTGATTTCTGGTCTAAACAAATCTTATAGCATTTATAGTTTAATATTATAATTGTCAAAGTAAATAATCATAAGGTCTAAAGACTATGAAAAAAGAAGAATTGTTCGTACATCTGGATATGTATGTGGTAGACACAATTCTTTAGTTAGTCTTGAATATTGTTCACAACTTAAGTTAAAGGTTGGGCACCTTTATCTTGTTAAAGTTGTAGTTTTCTTTTGCTAGCATTTGAGTGGGATCAAATGAGATATGATGAGTCTAAAATCATCGGAGTGTCTTCGAGCAAAAGAATCTAGTGCACTGGGTGCATTGAGCTGGATCACAATGAAATACTTTATCTATAACCGTCAGTAGATAAAAGTCTTTTTATTATCAGGACAATCGGAGAGTCTATCTTAATCCTGAGATAAGTGATGGACTTATAGTTGCAAGTGATATCATTTGAGTTATCAATGAGTACGATTATATCGCATAGTCTATCATCGATAGTTTGGTGATATTCATTTGTTAATCGATAGATGACTTCATTTATAGATATGGACATCGTGGCTCCATTTATTAAATGAGAGTATAATATCATCATATGGATGTTTTGAGGTAATTGGATATTAAATCTCAACGTTGAGTTTTCGATAGTGTCTATTGAAAACATGGCTTCTGGACAAGTCAAAATATCCAAGTTCAAAACGTGGTCATATGAGTAAATATGGTAACTTGGAGAGTTATAGGCGGTCTATGAACTCTTGGCGATTACTGATATTAATCACGAGGATACACTATCTCCAATATGATTGTCTAGAGTATGAATGAGGAACATCTTCCTTTTCTGTCTTTATTTAAGAGTTCAATTTTAGCTCTTTAGTGGAATGAGTTAAAATTAATGGATCGGACCTAAGTGAATCATTTGTTGATTGTGATTAGATTATGTCTATTGAAGCTTAAATTTAGATAGCCCGCCAAGATCCACAATCCACACGGACTTGCATGGATCACTTGATATATTCTACCGGACCAATTTATGGGTCCATTTAGAATTGCATTTAATATGTTAAGAATATAATTTGCACATTATTTATTTAATGGGCTGCTCAATTATATTAATATATTAATGAAATACATGTGGGCTTGTTTCTTTTAGTAAGAATGGGTCTGGTTCACATGTGGACTTTTTATTTAAAGTCCAATGGATTAAATGAAATAAAAAAAATAATATAAGGCCCATTTATTCAAGTGGGGCGGCAAGGTGCTTTTTAACCTAATATATTATTTTGTTTCATTGTTTTAATTAAATAAGAATTAATTAATTTATTAATTAATTGTTTAATTAAGAAACAAATCTTTTCTGATCAGGAAATATATTTCCTAGAGTAATACTATTGGTAGTAGTATACTAAAAGTAAAAGACTTGTTTGATAAGAAAATAAATAAATAATTTTATTTATTTAATCAAATAAGAAGTCTTTTTTATTTAGTCAAATAAAAGAATAAAATATCTATGAGTTAGATTAGGGTTTGAAGTCTTAAACTAGATGGAAATTAGGGTGCAACACAAACTCTTTTTGGCTTGTGATTTGCGGCAACCCTAGTTGATTTAAAGAAGGATTTTCGGCAACCCTAATAGAAAAGAGGAAGAAAATTTAGGCCACCTATATATTCACTAATATAGAATTCGGCCACCCTATGCATTGTGCTTTAGAGACAATTTTCTTCTTCTTCTTAATTCATAGAGAGCATTATTTTTATTCTACCAAAAACATAGAAGAGTGAATAGATTATTCTTTGATGGTACACTATTTGCTTGTTCATCAATAAGCTTGTGTGTACAACATCGATTTAGGTTCACGCGAGTTTCGATCATTAGATTGAGAACTCAAAAGTGACCGGAATAATCTTAGTCTTCTTTTGATTGTTTTTGTGACTAACAAAGAAAAAGAAAAGTTTGTTTGTCCATTCACAGGTTTGCAATTCAAAGAAAAGGGAGACCACGCTCCTAGGTGATTCACGTTCGTGCTAGGATTGAAGATCTTACGGATTACCATCGACGTAAGTCATCGACGTAAGTCAATCGGATCACGTGACAAAAGGTATTATTCTTTTGTTAGATAATATATATGTTTAATTGATTAAAGGGTTTAAGGTTCATAAAAAGGAAAAATTTTAAAAGTTACTAAATCAATTTTTAGTCTCGCTTCCGCTGCGTGTACTACGGTATTTTTCCCTACATGCTCAACAACATGGAGTGGATTACACTAAAGTCTTTGCACCTGTGGCTAGATTAGACACAATTTGGCTGGTGCTTGCACTCGTAGCTCAAAAAGGATGGACCTTTATCAGTTAGATGTGAAGTCAGCGTTTCTGCATGGTGAACTTAATGAAGAAGTATTTGTTCAACAAACTTGTGGATATGAAATTAAGGGCAATGAGCATAAGGTGTACAAGCTAAAGAAGGCTCTCTATGGACTGAAACAGGCTCCACGAGCTTGGTACAGTCGCATAAAGTCATATTTTATGAAAGAAGGCTTTGAAAGGTGCCCTCATGAACACACTTTGTTCGTCAAGACAAATACATGAGGTAAAATTCTGATTATAAGCTTGTACGTTGATGATCTTATATTTACTGGCAATGATGAGTCAATGTTTGCTAAATTTAAAAAGTCCATGATGATTGAGTTTGATATGACTGATTTGGGAAAAAAGAGGTATTTTCTTGGTATAGAAGTAATGCAAAGAATTGATGGCACGTTCATTAGTCAGAAAAAGTATGTGATGGAAGTGTTGGAGAGGTTTGGAATGGACAAAAGTAATCCAGTCCACAATCCAATTGTTCCAGGATAAAGCTTCGAAAGGATGAAGATGACATAAGAATTGACAGTACTTATTACAAGCAGATAGTAGGAAGTCTTATGTACCTAACCAATACACGACCAGATGTTATGTTTGCTGTTGGCCTTATAAGCAGGTACATGGAGCATCCTACGAAGATACATTTACAAGCAGCAAGGAAAATCTTAAGATATTTGAAAGGGACAGTTGATTATGGAGTGTTCTACAAGAAGGGAGGAAATGAAGAACTAGTCGCATGCACAGATAGTGATTATGCAGGAGACTTGAATGATAGAAAGAGTACTTCAGGATATGTGTTTTTATTGAGCTCTGGTGCAATATCCTAGTTATCCAAGAAGCAGCCTGTGGTATCTTTATCTACTACAGAAGCAGAATTCATAGCTGCAGCAGCATGTGCTTGTCAAGCAGTTTGGCTGAGAAGGATTTTGGAGACGCTTGGACATACACAAAGCAATTCTACAACTGTTTACTGTGACAACAACTCGGCAATTAAGCTTGCCAAGAATCCTGTGATGCATGGACGCAGCAAACACATTGATGTACGTTTCCATTTCCTTCGTGAACTCACAAAAGATGGAACTGTGCAACTAGTTCACTGTAATACTCAAGAACAAGTCGCAGATGTGATGACAAAGCCTTTGAAACTTGATGCTTTTGTGAAGCTGCGCAACCTGCTGGGAGTGTGTTCATTGTCAAAAGTAAACTGATTGCTAGTAGCATTCAGTTTAAGGGAGAATGTTAAAATCTTTGTTGCTTTAAGTTTCAGTTATGTAGTTAGGATGTGATTAATAATTCCTATTGTTAAGGGATAATTTGTTACTTTGACCTATTCCTCTGCCATTTTACCACGCATTAGGAAGTGGCTGCGTGGGCTGCATCTTTTTCGATTTCGGTTATTGTAAGGCTATTTAAAAGCCAACTCTGTTATTCAATAAGATATATTCTCTCAACTTTATTGCATATCAAACACACAAATTCTTAACTGATACTTTACACTTACATAGTTATATTCATGAAGTTGCGGTATCAAATTATATCTCTCTTCTTTAAACTTAAAATTTCCATATATATATATATATATATATATATATATATATATACAGTCTTTCTATTATCAATTCGAACTGACAAAAGTTATATCAGTTCCTTGTATGTGGGCCACTAGATTTAAATACTTTGACTGACAAGTGCATACAGCCAAGTCAAAGTATTTAAATCCAGTGGCCCACATGTAAGGAATTGATATAACTTTTGTCAGTTCGAACTGATAATAGAATTTCTGTATATATATATATATATGTATATATATATATATATATATATATATATATATATATCTATACTATATATAAAAAGTGTGAAGTGCATGTCAGCTGGAATTATAGCCTCCCTTTTTTTTCTTTTAATTTCTTTGACTTCTTATTTTTATTTTTATTTTTATTTTTTAAATTTCTTTAAAAGTAAAATTACAAATACAACCCTTAAACTTTATATAATTACTTAATAAATAGCTTTTAGTAAGATTTTAGTTATAGTATCCCCCTTTTTTTTTTTTGAAAGTCAAATAACAAATACAAGCCTTCAAGTTTGTAGAATTACTTAATAGACATGTCTTCGTAATAGTAGCACAACATGGATTGTATAGTAATTTCCAAAATTTATCTTAATTTAAAATTCTAAATAGGTTAAATCATTTTTAAATAGTTTACCCCAATTATTATGACTTTAGATGGTTATTTACTAAGAGGCTAAAGGTAATGATATGGACTTGACACAAATTAATAGTTATTAAAAGAACGATATGGCAGTTAATTATAGCATCCTTTTTAAAAAAAATTAGTTTCTTTGAAAAGAAGCTTTTTAATTATAGCATCCTTTTTTTTTTTTTTTTTTAAAAATTTTTTGAAAGTAAAATTGACTTGAAATATACAAGTGAAAGAAAGAAAAAGTATATTTAAAAAAACTATTAGAGTCCAAGCGATGGACTAGATATATCTCTTTTATACAAATCTCATTATTTTCCTTTTGGGTCCTTCCCACCTTTAGACAAAACGAGAGATAAACATTGAAACATTTTCCCCCCTTTCTCTCCTCTTCTTCCCAACGAATTTCTCTGCATGATTCATCCAGGAAAATGTTGGATCTTTATTTTTGCTATTAATTATGCTAAAATTTCAGTTAGATTTAATTATTTGGGTGTCTGTTAAACACCGAAGAAGATCACATCATTTAACAAATCAAACGCTAAAGAATCATAAGAGACTTAGGTCCTCTTTCCTCTTCAATTCCTTAAAAAATGGTACGTTTATGATTTTCTACTTCTTTTTTCCCTTTCATTATTTTCTTTTCAATTTAGGGTTTAATTCATTTTTGTATTTGTTTTCATTTCTCAAAAATTATCAATTAATTATGAGAAATTATGACTGAAATCTTATTAGTTTTATAATACGGCTGAAATATTGTGATTGTATTTGAATGATTTTGATTGAATTTTTTTTTTCTCCGTGAGGATGCTCATTTTAACGGGAAGGATGTATATATTTATGTCCTCTGCAATTAAGTTGATGCATCATGATTCATGGGAGTTATTTTTGTATGATTGAACTATGTTTATTTATTTATTATAATTTGTGATCTCATAATTAGTTGTATATAAAATTTTCAATTTTTTTAATATTATATCAAAATTAATTTCTTTTAAAACACGTGCTTTTGCATGTGTAACCAAGCCTTGTATATTTAAAAATGTGATAAGTCTAACAAGGTATAGTAAGTTTAACCAGCCTAAACCAATCAAGATGAAGTAATTAGTCGTACAAATTAAATATATTGTCATACGAGGCTAATGATCAATTATCACTTCAAAACTGCTGTTTAACTATATTAAATCAAAATTTTAAATTAATATAGCTTAACCCTTTATCTATCTAAAATCTATCTATGGGAATTGAAACAGTTTAACAAGCTGGTATAGTAAAGAAAATGAATGGGGTGTATCCAAAACTTGGGGCAAGTAAAGCATGGCCTGTAATAGTGTAATTCCTAGTGCCAGAGGCCCAGATTCCTAGGCAAATCATAGCATTTGAGGCCTTGCGGCATTTTTATTGTTTTAGCAATATATGCTTGAAAACCGAAAGAGCATGCTTGATTTTTCCTCTTAATAATTAATGTCTCTAGTTTTGTTGGATTTTTTTAAGTGATAAATTCACTTAAATAACTCCTAAAATCACATTTTTATAAAAGTGAAAATTTTCCATTTTCACTTAACTAAAATCAAATTGGAATTGATATCAATTTTTTACTTTCAAAACCATTATCACAAATCTAATATATTTTTAGTTTTTCTTCTCTCACGACCCCAATGTTTCTCCCATGGGTACATACTTTGAGCAGATTAATACAATAATACATATTACCACACTTTTACCATGTCATCAACATAACTTCAATCATAATAATATACGTGGTAAACGTGTGGTAATATACATGGTAAAAGTGTGGTGATATGTATTAGTATACTTAAGATATGATCAAAGTTGTGTGCTCATGAGAGAAAAATTGCTCACGACTCTAACCATATTGTTTTTTTTTTCTTCTCACCTTCAATAAAATTTAGCATCCGTAAATGATAAAACCTAGTTGTTGTAGGAGTGTAGGACGAAAACAACTCCATTTGGAATATAGTTTTTGATTTTCAGCCATATTCTGTTCAGGATTTTTTTTTCTTCATAATTTTATTTTAGAGTTTGATGTCTCTTTTACTTGTTATTCAAACTATGTTATTGAACAAATTCAATCACAAATAAAAAAAAAAAAAATATTGGCAGATAATTATTTGAATTAGTTACCACTTACCAGCTATGAATTAACTGTTTGGTGTCCAATGGAGACTCATGTCATGTCCTCATCATGATTCATGACCCAGACGTGTACCCAATCCTCCTCCTCATTGCCTCATATATTGCTAGCTGGCAACACAATATTATATTCAATTCAAAATCATTGAAGAAGGTTAGATTCACCAAAAGCCAAACAAGTAATGAATTGCTAATTTGTTTAAATTAGTTTTACCTAATTCACAATGTTTTCAGAGACCGATGAAACCGACTAGAAAAGAGAAAATCCAACAAAATTGTGGGGGTTATTAGTCTTCGATCTCTGTTTTCCGTTCACCGAAAATTCAAATAAAACAAAATTATACAAGTTCAAGTCATTTTTCTTTTAAGAATTCAACAATTGGCTGAAACGAAATTAACATTTTCAGCACTATTTAATTTTGGAAAATTCAACTCTTTGACAGAGTAAATTAATTAATTTTTATGAGGCATATTAACACAATCCAATTTTACGGCAAGTTAAATCAACTTGGGTTGTGCCCATGTACCTGGCCAGCAGCCTTGTCTGAAAGCCAAGTAGGAATTCCATAAGCATAAACAACTCTGAACTCTGAACGTTTGGCACGCTCGTACAGTACTAGATTGTACAAAGTGTGCCTTCCTAACAACAGTACTCATGTGTCATGTGCCTATTATGCTCTTGTGCGATGTCCCTGCATTGCATGCATGTTGTCCACTGCATAGATCTCCTCCTTCAACCACTAGAAGCCTCTGCCGCCTCCGGCTTGGGCTTCGGCGGCTGCCCTCTTTGCTTCTTGGGCCCGTAAACCACCTTCTTCTCCGTTTGATTATTCTTTGGTGACCTCCCTCTAGGTTTCTTGACGATCATCAGTACTTTTTCTGTTGTTCCTCTCCAATCTCCATAAATCCTAGTTGTCCTAACTGGTTTTTGATACATGCAGTTTATGGTTCTAAGTGTTAGTGGAAAGTTGTAGCAGCCATTGGATGTCCTGACGATCTTGCCTTGAGAAGCAAGCATGCCAAGAAGGTGAGGAAGAAGGGCCTCATGAAACAAGGGTAAATCAAAATACTTTTGACTTTATATGTGAAGATATAGACCCCTTCATTTGCCTCCGCTATCATCTAACAATATTAACGGAAATTAACATATAATCACTAAATCCAAAAATTTAAGCGGACTACTGAATAGTGGATGGGGTTCTAAGGTTGGGATTGGAACTTGAGACCTTATATCAAATATGGTTTGATACGATGATGATATTAATTAACAAAAATACGAAGAGCATGTAGGGTGGGTGATTTGGGATGTGGTCCGATTCTGCTCTCTGTTTGCTTGATTTCTTCTACTCTTGACATTTTTCAAGACTCGGTAAGAGTGCAACTGTGCAGGTAACAAAACAGAAAAAAAAAAAAAAAAAAACATGAAGGAGGTGCCTGTCTTCATGAATTTTGATCAAAGTTGACGCAGATTGTAGATTTCTCAGAAAATTGGGGGCCCCACCTGAGTAAAAACTTTCGAGAGTTTACATTTCTAACCTTCCAAAAAACATTTTTTTAAGTATTCAATTGATTTTGTTTTTTTTTTTTGTTTTGTCCAGGGAGGATGAAGTACTCAAATCCACAGCCTCACGGTATAGGTGTGAGGAGTTTACTACTAGATCAACATCATCTCGTCTAAAAAAAAGGTTATTATTCCTTTTAATTTGGTCTTTGGATATATATATATCTATAGGGGCGAAGCTAGGATTTCGGTTTTGGGGGGGTCGAGACCAAAAAATATATTCAATTTTTTTTTTTGAAGTATTACAATGTAATTCGGGTTTTTTTTGGGAAGGCGGAGTACTCGAACCCGCAACCTTATGGTGCATGTGTGAGAGGTTTATTATCGGACCAACCTCATATCGTTTATTCAAATTAACGCTAGACAAATATATTAATATTTAAAAACTAATTTATTAAAAAAAAAAAAAAACAAATGTAATAGCGTCTAGTCTGGTATATCAAATAAATTAATAAATAAAATAGACACTAGCTTTATAAATCATAATGGAACTCATTGCTCTTTTAAATCTAGTCCAGATTTTTTATAACGGTCAAGAATGGGTTGGAATGGACCAATTTTAATATAAGCTCAGCGAATTTCATCACATTCAATGACGGGATAATCCCATATTTGTCGACATAATCATGTGTCCAGCTCCAAAGATTTATTATCTTGTTTAATATCATTTGTTGGAGATTCCGTGGATTTATTTTCAGAAGCTTGAATATTAATATTAGATGTTGACGAAGATGAATCGGCTTCTGAGGTTTTAATTCTCTTGAAAAATCCATCGATTGTCAATTGCTTTCTCATCTGAAGATAAAATAAAAAAATCGAACTAATTTAAATGAATAAACGTTTAACTAACAATTATTATAATAAATGTAGCAAAAACAAATATTTTCTTGAAAGAAGAATTCATTAAATAAATTATATTAATTGTCTAAGAAAATAACAAATATAAAAAAATGAAAAAAAAAAACCCAAAATATCCAAAATATTTATTAATTAATAATCACGTACCTGAAATTATTTAGATAGATGAACCGAAGAATAAGAAGAATTTAACTACGGTAGTAGGAATGAAATTGTTAAGTGAAAAACTGGAAAAAAGAGAGTATATATATAGAGGTTAGACCAGTTCATAATATATAGGAAATCAATTGAGGAATATATTATCTTCTAAGTTAAAGATAAAATTGGACATTTTTTGTATTTATTATAATAATAAATTTTTTAATTTAAAACTAACTTACTTACATAACGATACATATGTTCAGTCTTTTAAAAATAAGATTCACAAATCACAATGCATTTAAAAAAAATCAAAACCGACAGCCAATGAGGGGCAATTACCTTAAGGATACATAATATATTATATATTTCGTCCATATATTTCGCCCATATATATTTCGCCCAATGAGGGGCAATTAACCATTTGTTAATTTAACAAATGGTTTCGGGTTTGTATATTTAAACCCATTAAGCTAACGGGTCATGTTCATATAAGACAATTTTAACACAACACGAATTCGCAATAACACAACTCATTGCCAGGTCTACGATGTAAGGTTTTGGGTGTACAAATTTGTGTATAAAGAATCTGCGTCCAGACAAATGTTGACCTGAGAGATATTGTACCTGTTAATTATATAATTATAGATTTACCCAAAAAGTAACTACAAAATAACTCCAAACATTTACAAAATTATAAATCCACCCTAATCCACATCTTTGTCTCCCTCCTTCGTTAATTCGTTGCCACCGATGTTGCGGAGGCAACCAAATGGTTAAAGGCATCTTCCTTGATCCGGGAGAAGGTCGCAAGCCTCCTTCGTGTAAATGAGAAGGTCAATCACGCCTTCTTTATTGGAGATCGAGGAGGTACGCCGTGCGTGTTATAGTTATAAATCGTATAAGTATATAGTTTATAACTTTATTTATCCTTGTCATTTTCTGATTGATGATAGCTATTTAATTACCGCATAAAATTAATATAGATTATCAATAAATAATGATAGCTATAGTGATAGTGTACCTATTAATTGTTAGCTATAGTTTAGGAATTAATTGATTGTAATCAGAATATGTCTACTATATGGCAAGTCTCTCTCTTGTATATATTCTCTGCAATGTGAATAATAGTATTAAGGTTTGCCCTAACCTATTACATGGTATCAGAGCTTCAACCCTTCTTAATCGTCTAATATATATATATATATATATATATATATATATTTATATTATTTTTTCGATGATTCTTGATCCTTAACGGGTTGACGTTTTTGTCTCGTTCTCATTGCTGCTCTCACGCCTTCCATCTTGACACCGATCAGCGTTGGAAGTCTTATTGTATCTGCCAAGGGTCTTCCATTGTCATGACAGATCTCGTGTCATAGTGCTCGCAGCAGAGTCGTCGTGGTCCTTCCCATTACAGAATTCACAACAACACCCAACAGATCAATGTCCATTTGTTTGTCATCATTAGTTCTAACAACAATGAGGTTTCCAAACCTATTAATGTTGAACTTGATGGGTCCAACTATATTTTTTTGGTCTCAATGCATGGAAGACTATCTCAATGGCCATGGTTTATGGGAAATTGTAGATGGATTTGAAACTCAATCCGCTAACACAAATGCCAAGAAACTAAAAGATTGGAAAATGAATAATTCAAAAATCGTTTCTTGGATCCGCTCAACTTGCAAGCAGTCTATTGCACTGTCTATTGGTAAGGCTACTTCCGCCAAATCTATATGGGATAAAGTCAAATCAACCTATCTTCAAACATATTTTGCTCGTGCCTATCAATTAGAGATGCAGATTCGTGCATTAAAACAACAGTCTTCTCAGAATATTTCTGAATTTCATTCTCAAATGACTGTCTTGTGGGATCAGTTGACAATGACGGAACCTGAATAGACGAAAAACATGCTGAGTATCAGGCGCTTCGTGAAAGGATTAAACTGGTTCAGTTTCTTCTTGCCCTCACCGATGATTTTGAGGTTCTTTGAAGTTCTATTCTTCATTGCAAGCCGTTACCCACTACTGATGATATTCTTCCCAAACTACTTGCTGAGCAAACTCGAACAGGAATGTCTGCTACTCCACCTTCTGATGTTGCTCTCGTGGTCTCATCAAAGGGCTCTGGAGTTTCTGGTTTTTCTTCCTCCAAGTCTACAGGAAAGAAACCATTTTGTGTCTTCTGTAGCAAACCGGGTCAGTGGAAGCAAGATTGCCTTCGTCTGCAACGCTGCAACAATGCTAATTCCTTTACAGCGGCTGCTGTTGAGTCCACCTTTGATGATATTCATTCTCGTGCTGCTGCTGTCGAGGATATATCCTCTTCCTTCACAGCCGAAGAAGTGCAATTGATTCGTAAGGTTCTCATGAATCCGGGTAATTCTCATCTTGCAG
The DNA here is from genome assembly GCA_030490815.1 of Acer saccharum. Lineage (NCBI taxonomy): Eukaryota > Viridiplantae > Streptophyta > Magnoliopsida > Sapindales > Sapindaceae > Acer > Acer saccharum. The sequence continues at coordinate 37,159,426 of CM059870.1, forward strand.
CTTCTGCTCTTTCAGGTACTTCTCGTCATTCTTTGTTGTTCTTAGACTCTGGAGCTTCTAATCATATGACTTTTAGCCCTACTTATTTTTCCCACTCTTATCATGTTAAAAATTCTTTTCAGATTTATACTGCTAATAACACTCCTCTTTCATTATTGGCTATGTTCATACAAGTTCTCTTACATTACCTAATGTTCTACTTGTACCAGAACTTTCCATGAACCTTATATCCAGTAGTCATTTATGTGATCAAGGTTATCATGTTAAGTTTTCTGCCTCTAGTTGTGTTGTGCATGATCATCGGACGGGGAAATTATGTGGGAAAGGGCATAGAATTGGACGTCTCTATTGCATTTAGTCTCTCCACCTTCCTGTACCTCTTTGTGTTGCTGCTAGTGTCACCTCATCTATTTGGCACACTGGTATCGGGGATCTTTCTTTTGATCGTTTAAAACTTTTATCTTCTACTGGTTGTTTGGGATTGGATTCTCCTGTCGAACATGTTCATTGTGATTTGTGAACATTGCATTTTAGGCAAACAAATTGTTGTACCTTTTCTGTTGAGTTCCAGGACCACTACAAATATTTTTGATTTAGTTCATAGTGAGGTTTGGACATGCAATGTTCTCTCTTTAAGTGGTGCTCGTTATTAATTATGTGCTTTTTATTGATGATTTTTCTCGATATACTTGGCTTTATGTGATTCATCATAAATCTGATGTCCATAAAGTATACATTGAATTTACCAAAATGATTTACACACAAATCTCAAAACGAATTAAAGTATTTCGGTCTGAGTCTGGTGGGAATTTCATTCTACTGCTTTTATAGACCTTCTTAAATCTCATGGCACCATTCCTCAGTTGTCTTGTCCAGATACACCACAACAAAATGGTATCGCTGAGAGGAAACATCGCCACATAAACGAGACTACTCGCACCATGCTTCTTTCTTCAAGAATCGAGACTGCCCAAGTCTTTTTTGGGGAGAAGCTGTTTCCAGTGTTGCGTATCTCATCAATAGCACACCTACACCACTCTTACAAACTATATATATTAATAATAAAAAATCAACTTCTTAAAAACTTATGAGTTATAAGATATATTATAGAAAAAAAATTTAAAAATAAAAACTATGACAAAGACATACACATTTACAAGATTAATGCCAAATGTACATGTGAGTATCTCTTATTATAATATATACCTTTTATTTTAAAAACTTTTATTATTATATTTTTACTGTTTTCTAGTTCAATTACATAGAAAATAACTTAAATAATCCAATTACGTGGGATTTAACCAAATCAACTAACTGCAAGAGATTTTCTGTTAATATTTCAAACTAGAGAATTTAAATTGATGAAATAATTTGACATTTCATCAAAGGGTATTATTTGCGATTCTCTCAATTAAAAATACCATGCATTTGAGCTAAATAATATATCTGGCATTGATAAAAATAAACAAAGAACCAATTTAACGAATTAAAATGTACAAGAGTTGCATAAATAAAACACATGAATGATACAACAGCAACTTTCAGAGACATACAACGAGCGAGAGAGTAGCAGAAAAAACAACATACCCTCTTACAGAGAAACCAAAAGAGGAGAAAATATAGAACCGGAAACACAACCAACCATTTAAACATTCTCTTTGCGACGAGCCACACAACAGCTTCCATAGTTCCGAGTTCTGCAGACTCACAAAGCAAACTGTCAAGTTTGAAACCTTTATTTGTTATGCTCAAAATAGGAATAGAAGAGATAGCCAAACATACCAATGCATGCACCATCATCATTTATAAATACAATGAACACTACACAACTGTTGCTTTCAAATTTATCCAAATATGTTCACTATAACACACACTTCCTGGTCGTATACGTTTCCTTTTCTTCTACTGCATTGGAAGCAAAATCCAACACAAACAAAGCCCGATAAAATCAAACTACATTCACCAAAACTTCTAATTCTTCACTTTTTTTTTCTCCTGAATGAAGTGCCCAACCATAATTCTCACTGTGGGGTCAACCTCCAAACACGGACACATGCATCCTCGCCGGAGCTAACGACATTATGGTCATCAGTGAAAGCTAATCCATAAATCCCACCCAAGTGAGCCCCCTCAATGGTCATACGGCTAGATGCTGGCTTGTCAATTTCATATACAATAACACAGGTGTCAAGTGATCCAGTAGCAACCATACTGTTATTAGGAGACCAAGCAAGACAGTTAATGCGAGCACTGTGGTACAGCATGTTCTTAAGCTTCACCTGTAAAATATCGTTTGTCAATAATGGAGTATAAAATCTCATTATCCAGAAAGGTTAAGCGATAAACAGATGTCATTTTTTATTGTTATCAATATAATCACTATATTGAGTAATTCATACCTCTTGAGAGGCACATCCCAGACAATGGCTTCTCGATTTGCATCGCCTGATGCAAACATTGAAACATCTGGAGATTAGCGTATGACAGTAACAGCTCCTCGGTGCTTCTCAAGTACAGCCTCTTCTGTAAGTGTATCTCATGTTATTGAATATATGTGTTGTTTACCATCTTGTGCACCAATGATGGCCTCACTTCCATCAGGTGTGATTGCAGAAGCTGTCACTGCAAAACCAAGGTTAATGGTTGACACTACTTTTGAACCACGGAGCATTACAACTCCTGAATCAGTTGTGACCAAAGCTAGCTAGATCAGGAGAGAGATGGGCAAGGCTCAAGTCTTTTGGTTGATTGCCAATATCAATGGAATTTGCTTCTCCACATTGATCCCCTTGTAAAGCAATTCTCCATATCTGGGTTATTGGAAACATAAGCACCCAAAAGCATTAGAGATAAAAAAATAAAAAAAATAAAAAAATAAAAAAAAAAAAAAATTAAAAAAAAAAAAACATAAAATTCTTTTTCACTGAAAACAAAAGCAAAAATAAAAAATAAAAAATGAACTTACAGTATAGATGTAGGATAAAAAAGAGAAATAGGCAGAGAAAAAATGGAGAGGACCGCAAAGAGATTAGGAGAGGAAAATAGAAAATAGGTCCAGAAAGAGAGAGCAAAGAAAAGAGGACATAATGAAAGCCTGTTTAAGTATTTAAATAATCAAATAATGTATCCCGGAATACATTGGCCAAAACTAATCTATCTCATATACATAAAAGAAACAAAGAAAAAACCTAAATTAAAACTAGCAATTGCCACATTAGCCTTAGGCTAAAGACATTTGCACTAGAACTTACCTGCATCACATAATTTGATAAATATGATCTATAATAATATGATAATTGTTAGAGAAGCTAATTTGGTCCAACAAAATGTATCAGTCACGAGAGATTCCTTTGACAATAAATCTGAATGTACGAAGACAGAATCTCGGCTCTATACTGAGCCTGAATGTATTTGGACAAAGTCTCAGCTCTATACTGGACTTGCTATGTATACAACCAGTGAAACAAATGATGATCAAGCTCATCATCACAGAGGAAGAATAACAAGCAAGTTAAAGAGAGAAGAAGTTAGTCTCGGCAGTTAGAGTTTGTTATCTTATGCTGATGTGTCATCATCTGGTTAAGTTATATTCCTGATCATCAGGAATTAGCTAGTAGAGTTAGTTAGCATCAGTTAATCAAAGCTGAGATATAAAAATAGGAAAAGCTTCTTGTACAGAGTAATTCAATTTCATTCTTGTAATCTTCTTAAAAAGAATATATAGAGAAAAGCTTTTGAGCTTTAGAGAAGCCATTAATGGCGTAATACATTTCTTCTATTTTCTTTTACTTTTCTTCTTCATGTTCATTGAGTACTTTCGTCAAACATCTTCACTGCATCAAAGCCTTGCTTCTCTGTTCTGCAAAGTTCTCATTAACTTTACATGGTATCAGAGCTCTTGACAAATGTCAACGACAGAAAATCGATCCAACAACTCTTCCTCGACTGAATCACGCAACTTCTCATCTTCAACTACAAGAACCATGGATTTCTCATCATTAGCCAAAACTTTGAGCCTCAATCTTACATTAAAACTTGATCACTCGAACTACATCTATTGGAAGACTCAGGTGCTGACAGCAATTGAAGCACTTGATCTCGAAGGTTTCATCAATGGTCAGAAAACTCCTCCACCGAGATTCATCACCACTTCTTCTAGTGATACTGTTGTTCAACAAGACAATCCTGATTTTCTCAACTGGAAGAAGTCTGACAAGCTTCTAATGAGCTGGATTTTCTCAACCTTGACTTTAAGTGTTCTTGGCCAGGTAACAAATTCCAAAACCTCTCATGAAATTTGGTCTAAGATTGAACGCACATATGCTCAGAAATCAATGGCTAGGATAATGCAATTAAAGCAACAATTGCAATCTCTTAAAAAAGGCTCAGATTCAATCAATGAATTCGTATTGAAACTCAAGGCCATTAGTGATGCTTTAGCTGCAACAGGAGAGATTGTGAGTGATAGGGATATGATTATAAGTCTTTTGAATGGAGTTGGTCATGAATATGATTCTGTTGTGACCTTAGTCTCCTCTCAGCAAAACACTATGCCACTTGAGGATGCTCAATTCCTTTTCCTGATGCATGAACAAAGAATTGAGCAACTTAGTCTCTCAGCTCATTTGAGTGTGGCAAATCCTTCAGTTCAATATGCCTATGATGGTTCAGGTTTTAATAACTTCAACAATACCAAAGGTAGTGGAAGAAACAATTTCAGTAACAATTTTAGAGGTGGCCGAGGTAGAAATAGAGGTGGCAGATATGGTGGCAGGTCCAACCAGAGGCTTCATTGTCAACTGTGTTCCAAGCCTGGACATGGTGCTTGGCAATGCTTTAAACGTTTTGATCAACAATTCCAAGGAGGTCCAAGTCAAGCCAATCAAGCAGGACAAAACAATCACTACAACAAAGGAAGTCAGGCCTATTTCACTCAACAGCAGAATTTTAACTCCTTTGAGCAAGGAAGTGCTTCTAATGCAAATAACAACCCAAGTTTGTTTCAAGAAAGCTTTCAGATGGGAGCAGCTGGTCCTCATCAAAACTCATCATATTATGCCACACCCGAAACAGTTGCTGACCAATCTTGGTATGTTGACTCAGGAGCCACCAATCATGTGACTTCAAATCTTGGCAATCTCTCCATAAAGTCTGACTACAGAGGTAACAATAAACTTTCAGTAGGTAATGGTGAACAATTAAAGATTACACATGTTGGTAGCACTAGTGTTAAGTCACATCACCAACCATACACTAGTTTACATCTTAAACAAGTTCTCTGTGTGCCTACAATCACAAAAAATCTGCTTAGTATCTCTAAGTTCACAAAAGACAATAATGCATATGCTGAATTTTCTTCACTTGGTTGTGTGATTAAGGACCAGAGAACCAAGAGACCTCTACTCCAAGGATCTCTTAGGAATGGATTGTATGAGCTGAAGCTTGTTGAAGCTACTCCTCAAAGTCACAAACTTCTGAATTCGATCTCTTGTGCAAACTCTAGTGTACATACGAATAAATTTTCAGTTGATGTAAATAAGACTTGTGCTCATGTTCTGCACAACCGAGCAAACTCGGCTCATTTTAGTGCTCTTGTGGCTGCTAAGAACAACACTGTAATATGGCATGCCAAGCTTGGGCATCCATCTCCTTTGATACTTAAAAAGGTGTTGAATACATTGCATTTTCCCTTTAATGTTCATACTACACCATTTTGTGATTCTTGTAAATTAGGAAAAATGCACAAGTTACCCTTTCAAAAGGCCAACATTACTGTCACAGCACCTCTAGAACTGATTTACAGTGATGTTTGGGGACCGGCACCTATGCTATCAAATGAAGGTTATAGGTATTACATAGCTTTTGTAGATGCCTATACTCGGTTTACATGGATTTTTCCTCTTAAGCTAAAGTCAGATGCCTTCAATGTGTTTGTTAAGTTCAAAAAGGCTGTTGAGTTACAACTTGACAGAAAAATCAAGTGTTTCCAGGCTGACATGGGTGGAGAATATCAGTCATTTATACCTTTTTTGACTGATTTGGGTGTTCATGTGAGGTTCTCTTGTCCTTATACACATCAACAAAATGGAGTCCCTGAAAGAAAACACAGAAATATTGTTGAAATAGGTTTAAATCTATTAGCTTATGCTAATATGCCTTTAAAGTTTTGGGTAGAAGCCTTTTCTATAGCTGTTCTTTTAATTAATAATCTTCCTATGGCTGTCCTTGGCTTCATATCACCTTTTGAAAAAATGTTTCATAGGAAACCAAATTATAATTTCTTCAAGGTTTTTGGCTGTTCATGCTTTCCATATTTAAGGAATTATTCAAGACACAAGTTGGATTTCCATACACAAAAATGTGTATTCATTGGTTACAGCTCATGTCACAAGGGGTATAAGTGTCTTAGCTCTCATGGAAAGGTGTACATTTCAAGGAATGTTGTCTTTAATGAGATGGAGTTTCCTTATAAAGCAATTTTCAGCTTTTCAAGGTCTACTGCAGCACCTGGTGATTCTGCAGCTTCTTCTTTTGGCCACACCACTCCTATCAACAATGTGACTAGTCTCTTTCAATTGTTTGACAATGCTCAGGTTTCCAAACCTTTACCAGTGCCTCATGTGCCTCGGTTAGAGGCTGAACATCATGATGTATCTTCAGGTTCTTCACGTGATTCTGGTTCAGGACATAATACAGAGTTGCAGCCTATCACCTCTATTGACAGTTTCCATCACCAACAATTGCCTATTAGCAATTCTCATCCAATGGTCACAAGAAGCAAAACAGGCTCATTAAGACCTCGTGTCTTTCTTTCTGAATGCCAATTTCCCTCTAGTTTTATCTCTGAAGTTGAGCCAAAGTCTGTGAAGGCTGCTATGTCAGATTCAAGGTGGCTTCAAGCAATGAAGGATGAGTTTCATGCCCTTCAAAACAACCAAACTTGGACTCTTGTTCCAGCCACATCTGACATGAATATTGTTGGGTCTAAATGGGTGTTTAGAACTAAATTTAATCCTGATGGTTCTATTTTGAAGCACAAGGCTAGACTAGTTGCAAAAGGCTTTCATCAAACAGCTGGTCTTGATTTTTTTGACACCTACAGCCCAGTTGTTAAACCTTCTACCATTAGAGTGATTTTTACATTAGCTGTTCACTTTAATTGGGATATTCAGCAAGTAGATATAAACAATGCCTTTTTGAATGGAGATTTGCAAGAAACAGTCTTCATGCATCAGCCTGAAGGTTTTATTGACAGCAAGTTTCCCTCACATGTTTGTAAGCTTCAAAAGGCTTTATACGGTTTGAAGCAGGCACCTAGGTCATGGTTCAACAAGTTGCGTGCAGCTCTACTGCAATGGGGTTTCAAATATTCAACTTCTGATTCTTCTCTGTTCATCAAACATCAAGGTACTGATGTATTGTTTCTCCTTGTATATGTTGATGATATATTAGTTTCTGGGAATAATTCTAATCTTATTCACAAGACCATTCATCAACTAAACTCCAGCTTTGCACTCAAACATCTGGGGGCTGTCAACTACTTTCTTGGTTTCGAGGCTTTTCGTGATTCTAGTGGGCTGTATCTAACTCAGTCTAAGTACATTGTTGATTTGCTGAAAAAGAACAACATGTTTGATGCTAAACCCTGTGCAAATCCGATTGGGGCTGGTCTGAAACTTACTAAGTCTGATGGAGTTCCTCTTGAGAATCCAACTATCTATAGAAGTGCTATTGGAGCTCTTCAATACTTATGTTACACTAGGCCTGACATTTCTTTTTGTGTAAATAAGCTTAGTCAATTTTTAGTTGCTCCAACTCAGTCTCATTGGCAGGCCTGCAAGCGGGTCATGAGGTATCTCAGAGGTACCATTCACAAGGGTCTTTGGTTCAAACCTTCAGCTACATTGCGTTTGGAAGCATATGCTGATGCTGATTGGGCAAGTTGCCATGATGATAGGCGCTCCACCAGTGGCAACTGTGTATTTTTGGGAGGCAATCTTATTGCTTGGAGCTCGAAAAAACAGCTAGTTGTTGCACGCTCAGGCACTGAGGCTGAGTACAGATCGATGGCTCAAATCACTTCAGAAATCTTATGGCTTCAGTCTCTATTTTCTGAGCTGCGTATCTCACTTCCAACTCCTGCTATAGTCTGGTGTGACAACATGGGTGCCAACTTGCTTGCTCAAAATCCTGTATTCCACTCCAAAACGAAACATATTGAAATAGATGTCCATTTCATACGTGAAAAAGTTGCTACTGGTGTGGTGGAACCTAGATATGTACCCACTGATCTTCAAGTTGCTGATGTTCTTACAAAAGGTTTACCCACCAATAAGTTTCTCTTTCTCTGTTCCAAGCTGAATTTGGTATCTTCACCACAATTCAACTTGAGGGGGGATGTTAGAGAAGCTAATTTGGTCCAACAAAATGTATCAGTCACGAGAGATTCCTTTGACAATAAATCTGAATGTACGAAGACAGAATCTCAGCTCTATACTGAGCCTGAATGTATTTGGACAAAGTCTCAGCTCTATACTGGACTTGCTATGTATACAACCAGTGAAACAAATGATGATCAAGCTCATCATCACAGAGGAAGAATAACAAGCAAGTTAAAGAGAGAAGAAGTTAGTCTCGGCAGTTAGAGTTTGTTATCTTATGCTGATGTGTCATCATCTGGTTAAGTTATATTCCTGATCATCAGGAATCAGCTAGTAGAGTTAGTTAGCATCAGTTAATCAAAGCTGAGATATAAAAATAGGAAAAGCTTCTTGTACAGAGTAATTCAATTTCATTCTTGTAATCTTCTTAAAAAGAATATACAGAGAAAAGCTCTTGAGCTTTAGAGAAGCCATTAATGGCGTAATACATTTCTTCTATTTTCTTTTACTTTTCTTCTTCATGTTCATTGAGTACTTTCGTCAAACATCTTCACTGCATCAAAGCCTTGCTTCTTTGTTCTGCAAAGTTCTCATTAACTTTACAATAATAACCCCAAAATATTTGTTGTATCTCAAAATTCTAAACTTCAAGTTGCAAGCAACCTATGGCTGGTTTTTAGAGTAAAACTCAGATGATAGTGGTTGTGTTCAAATTGTTACAATACATGATGTTTATATACTTTAGATGCCTTTCACAGAAACTTTTCAAATTTCAACATTTATGACGGAAGGAAAAAAGGTACATGTCAGTCAATAATATAGCAGTTTATATCCATATTTTCGTTCATGGATCAGGATCCCCTACCCATCTAATTTATGTTCATCTTTTACATATCTATGTATATGTGTTAACCAAACAAATAAATGGACTGGATTAGATTTCTATATATTTTTTTCATCTCTCTCCTCCAAACAACAACATTTACATGGGACTCCACTTTCACTCTCTCTCCTCCAAACGGCTTATGAGTTTTTTTTTTTTTTTTTTCTCTCATCTTCATCTGATGCACTTTCTCTTAAAATATTGGTGGAGATCCATCGTCTTCTTCATCAAAATTCTAGAAACCATTCCTTAAAAAAAAAATAAAAAAAAATCAAATACATTGAACACCAGATCCATTCATTCATTAGATTTTTTGTTTGAAACAACTATCATCATCCATCATCTCTTTTAACAAAAGTTATTTCCATCAATACCATTATTAAGTTATTTCCGTCAATACCATTATTGTTTTTGTTGGATCAGACTTCAAAGGCTCTTCAATGGTCAAACCAAAGTTACATTATTTAGTTTGAATGTTCAACTATGAACTAAAGTGTGATGGGTATTGGCAGCTCAGTTTCTGTTATTTATGGTTCAAGGGACTTCAATTCTATGGCTGATCATTTAGTGAAAAAGGGTTCTAGGTTTGGTAGGGATATTCTGATCACTTGGAGTGATTTATGAGTAGTTTGCTTGTCTTTTTTTTTTTTTTTTTTTCTTTTTTTCCTGTGTTTCTCTAGGTGTTGTTCTTGTTTCCCTTGTTCCTTCCCTATTGTGCCTTGATGGGCTTTCTTTTCTCTTGTTGGTTTCTGTTTGGCTGTGCCTTCAAAAAACAACAACAACTATGAACTAAAGAAATTCCAGACACCACCACCACCATCATTATCAACACCAAACCACCACCACCATCAAAACCAAACCAAAACGAATCAGACCACCATCATCACTTAACCCAGAACCGAATCACACCACCACCACCAAACCAAACCCAGAATCACCAAATCGAACCTAGAACCATAACCAAAATATAAATCTAGAAATCAGCAAAAACCAATCCATCCATATGGCCAAAACCCTAACCCCCAAATCCACAACCACCACCACCAACAATCACCCCTACCATAATTTCAACTTCGAGCATAAATTAGGAGAAGGGTAAGAAAGAAACAGAGAGTTAAGAAAGGAGAGAAGACAATTGAGTGAATAAAAAGAAATCACTTAAAGTTTTAAGTTAAAAAATTAAGTTTTGGCCTCTCTGAATCTACAAAATCCTCTGTAAAAAATATTTGGCATGCCGATCTTCAACCTTCTTTATAGACTTAGGTCTCCAAAGAGATCCAAGAATAGGGAATCATCCCTCTCCTCGCATCACATATATATATATATATATATATATATATATATATATATATATATATATTTTAAAAAAACTTTCATTCTTATGATTATTCAACTAATTTAGACAAATAAACAAATTCAAATATCAATGGTCACCAGACGGTGATGACTGGAAACGATGACGGAACCAACAGCGATGGTCAGAACCAACGGCGACGACTATAAACGATGACCGGAACCAAAGACAGTCACTCGATCAGGCAAGTCGAAGATGTGACGTGTGGACGAAGATAAGAGAGAGAGAAAAGCTATGAAGAACCAAAGAATAGAGAAAATGGGGGAAAAAAAAACAAATTAATCCTACCCATCCATTTGTTTGGATGCCACGTGTTGGTAGATGTTTAAAATATGAGTAAAATTGAGATGGGTAGGAGATCTTGATCTATCACTCACATAATGGAACATAAACCAGGCTGACGAGACTTTTTACTTGAATAGTAATCAGGCAGACAAACAAAGGAATCTGATTTCAGACAATCCACTTTAGATGACCTAGTAGATGACCTAGTACTCAAGTGAGTATTAAGTTCTATATGATCATCAATCAGCTAGTCCTTGACCTCGTAGTAATTATGATATATATGTAAGATTGTAAGTAATTTGATTAACACTGAATCTAACATGCATAGGCACATAATACATCCAATCTTTTGACATAAACATGTTTCTATATCATGCTTTAATCAAACCCTAAATACATGTTACTAACCCATGTCAATTAAAGAGAAAGGGGAGATAGGAGAAAGCGGAAGCGTACCTGAATCCATTGTCGGAGGTTGGTGGACGGGTTGAGATCTTCCAAATTATCACGATCCTTGGGACACCCAAAAAGTGTTCTCTTTTGTTCTAGTGATGGGGATACAGACAAGCCAAAAAGGTATCGTATAATTTGGGGACCATAACCCTAAATATAATAATCAGATTATTATATGTTTTGCTATTTCTAATTTTGCCCCACATCAAATTAGAAATAGTACTTTGATATCTACACATTAACTCCAAGACGATTATACCCTTAAGCCTTAAAACTTTAAATCTTAATTAGACCACTTTAATTTAGGCTTAACCAAAGATAGCATAACATATTTAATATTTACATGTGTGGCCCACAGGATGGAATTTTCCAACAATATAGGTTGTAAATTGATAGAAGTGTTGCAGGCTAAATGTTTGGAAGGAACTATTGTATCATATATAATGCAACGCAAATTTTGTTCGTTAAACTGAGCTATTTTTTATTTCGGCGTATGGTTTTTTGGATATTTTGGTGCAAGGATGGTGTACTGATTGCATCCAAGATAGAGTGTGGAAGAAAATTATATCGAGGGAGGCACTTCATGTGTGGAGAGTGTTCAATGCATCTGTAACTGGTCATTCATATAGGCACAAATCACAATGGTTTAAAACACAAACTAAACTGTTATTCATGCACGACTAAAATCATCTTGTGTTCAGTAATACTGTTGGAATTATCACACAGATTAACATTTCTCATGAACACCTCAACAAAGCTATGTAAGTATTCTTGAGCATCTTGCCGATGTCTAGTTGCCTAGATTATTTATTGAAACATCCTCGGTTTTGCTTTAGTTCGATTGTTATTATAGTCATATGAACATGACAATCATATAGTATGCGTTTGGTACGCAGGACGGGACAGGATAACGTGGGACAATTTGTTCTTGTCCCACAAGAACAAATTGTCCCACATTTGGCGCATCCTTAGCATGGGACAGGACGGGACAAGGTGGGATAAAAATCACAAAAAATTGTCCCACCCAAGACCCTAGGACAACTTGTCCCATGACATGAGAAAAATGTCAAAAAGACCAATTTACCCTTTAAATTTTCAAACAATTACAATCATGTCTAATATATTATATATTATATATATATATATATATATATATATATATATTATAATTACATATAATATCCTATATATAATAATATTCAATATATCATATATATATATATATATATATATTATAATCTTTAATATATAATATATTATTATAATAAATATATAATATATTAAACAATATTATTATATATAAGAAATTTATATATAGATATATATATTAACATGTATTATTAATATATATTATAATATATATATATATATATTATAATATACATATTATTATAATATATATATATATATATATCATATATATTTTATATTTATATAAAATATATATGTAATATAAATATAATATATATATATATATTATATTTTATAATTATATATAATAATATATATATTATTGTACATGTAATAATATTTAATATATTATATATTATTATATATAATAATATTTAATATATCATATATATATATATATTATTATTATATATATATAATATTATTAATATATATATAATATATATATATTGTAACATATATATATATTATATACATATATATTATTATTATATATATATATATTATATTTTCTATATGTACTAATATTTAATACTATATATATATATATATCTTATATATATTATTATATATAATAATATAATATATCATATTATTATATATATAATACATGTAATATTCTATATTAATATATAATAATATGGTATATATTATTATATATTATATATTTTATTGTTTAATATTATTATATTTTTTTTATTTGATATTATTATATATTAATATATAATATTATAATATATGTTGTTATATATATAAGAGGGGTACTCTGGTCATTTGATCCTCTTGTTCTGTCCTGTCCCAGCCATACCAAACGCATAATAGTACAGTCCACAATTCTGTCCCAAGCCTTCCAAACACAATACAGAACAACCTGTCATGTCCCGTCCCACCTTGTCATGTCCCATGTCCGTGCCAAACGCACCCATACAAGACTCTAAATCTTTAAGGATGCTTCCAACTTCACAGCAATTAAATTTTGTCTTCATTAGTTTAAAACTGATTGTCTTCATTAGTATAATATAAATCGTCTTCATTAGTTTTATAGATTTTGTCTTTTCTTGTTTCATAAATATGTTTCCTCCCCCTCTTCTGCTTCAATCCTTTTCTTTTTCATAATTTTTTTTAAGTGATACTAGGAAAAAAGGTACATGTCAGTCAATAATATAGCAGTTTATATGCATATTTTCGTTCATAGGCGGGATATCACATAATGGAACATAAACCAGGCTGATGAGACTTTTTACTTGAATAGTAAACAGGCAGACAAAGCAAAGGAATCTAATAATTTAAACGATTGTCTTTATTAGTTTAAACGATTGTCTTCATTAGTTTAATATAAATTGTCTTCATTAGTTTTATAGATTTTGTCTTTTCTTGTTTTATAAATCTCTTTGCAACCTTTATTAATAAGCAAAGAACACATAACCAACCCAAACAAGAGACACCAACACAAGGGCGCAAAAGGCACCCAACCAAGAACCACTGCCTAAGAAAGAACAACATGAACAGAGCATAACAGGAACCACTGCTTGAGGCAACTTTATCTTTATATATCTCAAGCAATGGTGGCCGGTGCCTTAGGCAACTTAGGCCCCAACTAAAATTAAGGTCTAAAAATAATTTTACAAATAAAAAATATTAAATACTAATTAAACAACAAGCACAATACGTTAATGAAGTGTGTCATGTCGTGACGTGCCATGACGTGCCGTGCTGTGCTTGTACGGAATCTTGTTTTATAAATTTTGTCTTTTCTTGTTTTATAGATTTTGTCTTTTCTTGTTTTATAAATCTATTTTCTCCCCCTCTTCTCCTTCTATCTTTTTCTTTTTAATAATTTTTTTTTTAAAGTGGTACTAGGAAAAAAAGTACATGTCAGTCAATAATATAGTAGTTTATATGCATATTTTCGTTCATAAGCGGGATATCACATAATGGAACAGAAACCAGGCTAACGAGACTTTTTACTTGAACAGTAAACAGATAGACAAAGTAAAGGAATCTTATAATTTAAACGATTGTCTTCATTAGTTTAAAACCGATTGTCTTCATATTAGTTAAATATAAATTGTCTTCATTAGTTTTATAAAATTTATCTTTTCTTGTTTTATAAATCCGTTTGCAAGCTTTAGTAATAAGCAAAGAACACAGAACCAACCCAAACAAGAGACACCAACACAGGGGCGCAAAAGGCACCCAACCAAGAATCACTGCCTAAGAAAGAACAACAGGAACAGAGCACATCATGAACCACTGCATGAGATATCTTTATCTTTATATATCTCAAGCAAGGGCGGCTGGTGCCTTAGGCCTCAAGCGGTTGCCTAAGGCCCCAACTAAAATTAAGGTTTAAAAATAATTTTACAAATAAAAAATATTAAACACTCAACATAATACGTTAATGAAATGTAAATATTAAATACTAATTAAACACTCAACACAGTACGTTAATGAAGTGTGTCATCTCGTGCCGTGCCGTGCTGATACGAAATCTTGTTTTATAAATTTTGTCTTTTCTTGTTTGATAGATTTTCAAACAATTAAAATATATAGAGGACAAAATTCAAAAAAAAAAAAAAAAAAACAGAAAACTTTTGTTCACGTGAATGAAATTTACTACATATATTTGTGTCTCTGCAAAACATGTGAGGGGATATTGGAGATAGATAGATATATAGATTATAGAAAGATATATATATCATAGATATGTATGTGGATACAAGTAGGTGTGGACGATGGTATTTAAACTCAAGAAAATGAAATGCTCCATGTTCAACTTTGCAGGCCTCTGATCTCTCTCTTGTAATAATTATTACCACACTCTCAAAACTGTCTTTTGTGTCTTGTGTGTGTTTGTTTGTTTTTAATTAAACAACTGATCTAGGTTTGTTATCTGATTTTTATTAGGTAATTACCTTGTTAGCCATCAACTTATGCTACCACTATTAAAATGGCCACCGGATGGGGAATTGATTTTAAAATGAGCATTTTTGGCAAACACTGTTACACTAATGACCATTCCATCCAATTCCATCCAATTAGTGGCATTTTGGTAAATAAGGGCATGACTTAATTTATTTTAGAGATTTTTTGAAAATCAATTTTTTCTTTTGTTTTTTGAAACAAATAATTATATTTAGTGTGTAAATAATAGGTTTTTAATGAATAATTCTTCCTCCTAGATGCATATCTGCATCTCTACTTCAAAAAAAAGAAACAACTTCTCAACTCTATCATCGGTGGTCTCTATCCTCGTGCCGCTGTCGCTTCCGGTTGCCACCAGACCGGCCGACCTTCTCCTTGCCTTCGACGGTTAGATGGAGCCACTCTCAAAGCCATCACCGACATAAACCAATCGATCCAAGAGAGATCCGCATCGGCGACCCACACCGTCATTCAAATTTCCACGGATCCCTTGAACCACGGCGGCCCTCACCGTCACTAGAAAGTCGACGGGCGGTGGCGACACAAACCCTAGTGTCTGAAACCAACCAAACCCAAGTCGATCTTCACCTGATCATGTGTCTCCAACAAACAATCCACAAACAGGCACAAATCTGGTGCGAAAAGCATTGACCGGCGCATGAACACATATCTGGTGTGAAAAGCGACGGTGGATGTTGGTATGCGGTGGCAGCGAGCGGTGTAGGTTGGTTGTTTGGTGGAATGGCCGTTTAGCTTAGGTTTTTTTTTTTTTTTTTTCAAAAATATTTAAATTAATAAATAAAATTTTAAATTTTAAATACTTTTTTTTTTCAATAAAAATAAAAATTTGTTAAAAATATTTCCAAATCCAGATCAGAGGTAATAATGCGGGTCAAAGGGCGGGCTTGGATAAAGCCCTGTATTTTGCGGGCTTGGGTAAAGCCCTACTCGCATGTATAAAATTGTTATTTGGGTTGGGTTTAAGCCCTTTGAAATTATGAGGACTTTTTGAGGCCTTGGGTCCGGTGCGGGCTTGGGCCCTCAAATTGCCAACCCTAGTTTGAAGGATGAGTTGGATCGGTTAAGTGCTCTCATGGGCAAGTTTCTGGGTCAACCCATTTCTTCACAAGCTTGTTCAGTGCCTTCTAAACTACCAAACTCAAGCTTAAAACTTGCTGTTGGCAGCAACGGCTTTGGTGGTTTAACAAATGTGACCACAACAATGCCTTTAGAACCTGATTTTGGAGCTGGGATTTCAAAGCCCAAATAGATCCGGCCATGGTACTGTGTTGAAAAGTAACTTTGCAATCTTGAAAATGTAAAGATTGAAATGTAAGATTGGTTGCATGATATTTTCCAAACAAAATAAATGTTGCTGGGCTCTATGTCAGTTAATCTTTTTGTTTTCTTAAGCACTTGTATTGAAGCTATAAATGTCTTAAATATTTCTCTATAATGATCATTGCTTCATATAAAATTATTGATGTACTCTGTAATGTTTAAGCATTATCAAAAATACAACAAGTATGAACAAGCAGTTGTAGTTCTTCTGAAAATTACAATTTGCTCTACCTAATATAAGCTTTTCATTTTCTTCCAATTTCTCACCGCTCTTAAATTTGCAAGCAACAAATTTGGTATCAGTGCTTGTGTTTACAACAGTCCAAAAATCATTTTTTTTCCCATCCTATATCAATATGACTTCAACACAAATTCCTTCTCTGTTTTCATACTCTCCACCTTTTCAGCTACCAGCTACCTAGCTTGCATGCAGAAGAAAAATATCAGTGAAGCTTTATATATATGAACACGGTAATATTCCTCCCACTTAATACCACCTTGTATGTATATATATTACAAGTTTCTTCAATTAGCCAATACCTCATAATAAATAAAAAAATAAATAAAAACTTGGAGCTTTTTAAATGAAGTTGAGTGATTGGACAGAGGACAAAATAAAAATAAAATTAAAAAAGGAAAAAAAAAAAGATGGAGATCCAATTAATTTCATCCAACAAATATTGTATCTTCTTCAACAATACATTATTATTATTTTTTCGAAACGTTCAACAATACAGTATCTTCTTCAACAATACTATTGTATCTTCTTCACAAATCAATCCACAAATCTCATCCAACAATAGTATCTTTTTCTTCTATAATCTGGAAAAAAAAATTCGAGATCCAAAATCAATTCCAAAAACAAAATCACAAATCAATCCCCAAAACAAAATCAGCCAACAGTAATAATTAGTATGTGGGACTCCACCACTAGTATAATAATTGAATTTGAATTACTTTATGATGGGTCAATGGCCACCACCAACCCGAGTAATTTATGATAGTCATAGAGATACAAGTGAGAAATTTCCTATAAGCAACCATGCCTAGACTATTCGAATTACTGAAATCGGTATATTGAAACTTTATTTTGCTGTCAATTTTAGTTGCCAAAAATTTCTATGTATAATTGTACAAATCAATCAATATGGAATCTTTCCATTGCATGCGAGTTTGCTCGCATGCAATGGAAAAAACTCATTTATCTTTTGGAGGTTTTTTATTTATTTATTTTTATCAATTTTTTTTTTTTTTCTTTTGGAGTATTGATATTTATGTAAACCGTGGATTTGGGAAATGAAATAACATCTCGTAAAAAATAATTTTAAATATTTCAATATTTCGTTCCTTTAGTTGATCGTCGCGTTTACATAATTCGTAATAGAAATTGTGATTTTTGAGTACTAAAACTCACAATTTGTTTGAATATGCTCATCAACAAGGATATTTTCGAAACTTCTTTATATTTTGTCAAAATAAGGATATATGATTGGTGGGTTCTAGATTTCGTTTGGATAAAACTGATATTGTATTCAATTTCGATGAACATTTTTCTAATGGAAGTCCTTTTTCAATAAAACCGATCTCGCATTGAATTCCAATGAATGTCCTTTTTAATGAATATTTTTCTAATAGGGTTTTCTAATTAATTAATGTAGAATTGGATCATTTCCTCACCTCATATTGTTCTCCCCAAAATCAAACCAACCCCGTGTAGATGTTTCACGTCAATCTTATTAGTCCTCCAACTAATTGAGTTGTAGTTGGAAAAATGAAAATTTGAAATTTTGTTGATTAAAAATTGACGTTTCATGTCAATTCGAATACATCTATTCTTTTTAGTATGAATAACGAAAAAGTAAACATTTTGGATCTAATGACGGCAAACATTTTCATTTTTTAATCTATTCGAATACATCGGTGATTTTTGATCGTCTATTTTTGCCGTCGTTGGATCACTTGTAACTTGTAGTTTGAATTTATACTTGCCTTCTCATTTTGGTTTTCCTGTCCTTGCTATGCAGAAAACTATAGATGCAAGTGATCCAACGACGGCAAAAATAGACGATCAAAAATCACCGATGCTTGATGGGGATGTATATATATGCTGTGATTAAATTTTGCTTATAAGCCGGTTAATAAGCAAAATTTTACATATAAATAATAAATAAATAAATATTAGTGAAAATTAATTCACTTATATAAAATATAATTAATTCACTGTCAAGGAAAAAAAAAAAAAAGGATTTCACTATCAAGCATTCATTACGCTTACAGTTACTTGAAAATTTTAACATTACAGGAGGGAAAATTGCAATCTATCAATTCAGATTCACACATGCATATATCTGTACTGTTTGACAGTTCTCACCAACCTTATTTCCACATATACATTAACGACAAATAATTCAAGTGAATTAGGAAAATTATCGGCCGTACGTTGGGTTAGATAAGCTCGTGATCAGCTTCTGTTCTTTCAATAATAACTGGGGACCCAGGAAATTTTGAACAAAAAAAAAAAGGGACTAAAAAGTTGATGTTCTAGTGAATTAATAATTACCTTCATTTGAGTTCTGCGATTTCCAAACCAAAAATTGACTTGTCTGGTCTCTAAGCTAAGTCTTCTACTGAGTTCCAATCTTTGTTTCTCATCAGGATGAGGACACTCTTTGAACAAACTAAAAAAACATGAACCAAACCAAACAGTCAAAAAAAAAAAAAAAAAAAAAGTTAATTAAACAAAAATCTCATTAGAAGATTATTGTACTGTATTAAGATAACAAGAATCATACGCTTCAAGTTCTTGGATTTGCTGAGGTGTGTGTCGGTGGTATCTTTTCTTTCTTGGAGGGTTGTCGGCAGCGTCTTGATCATCACCTGGTGGGTATATTGTTATTGTATGGAATGTAACCGCCACCAGTACCAGAACTACTATTCTGAAAAAAAACTTTTAAAACTCATCAAAAATTGTCTTCTTTTTTTTTTTTTTTCAATCTCTCTTTATAATATCACTCTTTTTCTTCTTCTTCTTCTTCTTCTCTACAAATTTACAAAAAAAAATAATAAAAAAATCTCACTTTGAACAACACTAAGAGATGGTTGTCAAACAAACAAACAAAACCGACCAAGAAATCGAAAACCCACAAAAAAAAAATGGTCCAAAGAGAGGCAGAGGAGACAAAAGGAGACAAAACCGACCAATGTTCACACTTCACACCCACTTATCACTCCTTTTGTCTCCTCTGCCTCTCTTTGGACTTTTTTTTTGTGGGTTTTCGATTTCTTGGTCGGTTTTGTTTGTTTGTTTGACAACCATCTCTTAGTGTTGTTCAAAGTGAGATTTTTTTATTATTTTTTTTTGTAAATTTGTAGAGAAGAAGAAGAAGAAAAAGAGTGATATTATAAAGAGAGAATGAAAAAAAAAAACAAAAAAGACAATTTTTGATGAGTTTTGAAGGATTTCTTGAGAATAGTAGTTCTGGTGGTGCGGTGCAAGAATCGTCGCTGACATTCCAAACAATAACGATATGTCTACCAGTGCTCTCACTCAACCTCTCAACAGGAAGGGAAAAAAAGTGTTGTGTTTGGAAAGAAAGAAAGAGAAAGAAAGCAAGCCACAAAGGTACGTTTTTGTTGAAGTTAATATATTGTGCTGTAGTAGTTTATAAAATATATCAGTGTGTTAGTTAACTAACTAGAGTTATGTTAAATTAACTTGGGTTAGTTTGTATGAATGAGAGCTAACTTATAGCTGTAAAGCCTTGTATTCTAGAAATTGTTTTGGAGATGAGAGCAAACTTAAAAGTGAAGTTTACTGGGACCCAATAGAGAATAAATAATATTTTTCATAGAAAGAGCAGACCAAGTTGTCAGTGGAAATTAAATAATTATATTTCCAATTATGGTATAGTTACCCTTTTTGGAAGACTGATTCCAAATAACCTTAAAAGGAATTTTATGTCAAATAATTGGCTTGTTTGCTGCCATGCCATGCCATGCCAGCAACTTTGAAAATTCCACGTATACTTTCAGGAGTTGGCTAGTATACCTCATTGAAAGTGAGAGGTATCATAGCAATTAATTTCTGCTGCCAACTGGCACAAAAAGTGGGGCTTGAGACTTTGGGACAACCGGTTGAAACCGGTTTCTCCCTAAAACATCACCAACAATTTGTTTTTTTTTTTTTTTTTTTTAATAGAATATTAGTTTTAACATTTTTTTATTATATATTAATTGAATAATAAAACTACATTAAATATAGAAAAATTGAAAACTATTATAATAAAGTTAATAAATAATAAAATTATATTAAAATGTAGAATTGTAAATATTTGTAGAATAATATTAATAAATAATATTATTACATTTGAAAATATATTTAAAATGATATTAATATGCAATAAAATTACATTTATCATAAAAAAATATAATGAAAATTGTGAAAATAAGTAATTAAATATAAAACAAATTACTTTTAAAATATAAATTAAATAAACATTGGTGAACAACTTTTACGTTATGGAAACCAATTTCACGTTCCAATCAACGTCAAAATCGTTCCCGGGAACGATTACTCGTTTAAAACAACTTCAGTGTTGATGGAAATCACTTTAACGTTCTAACCAACGTTATAGTTATATTCGGAAACCATTCAACTTTAATAAAGGAAACAACTTTTACGTTATGGAAACCACTTTAACGTTCCAATCAACGTCAAAATCATTCCCGAGAACGATTACTCGTTTGAAACAACTTTAACGTTGATCGAAACCACTTTAACGTTCTAACCAACGTTGTAGTTGTTTCTGGGAACCACTCAATTTTAACAACGAGAATAACTTTTACGCTATAGAAACCACTTTAACGTTCCAATCAACGTAAAATTCGTTTCCGGGAACGATTACTCATTCGAAACAACTTCAAGGTCGATGGAAACCACTTTAACGTTCTAACCAACGTTGTAGTTGTTTCCGGGAACCACTTAATTTTAACAATGGGAACAACATTTACGTTATGGAAACCACTTTAACGTTCCAATCAACGTAAAATTCATTCCTGGGAACGATTACTCATTCGAAACAACTTCAACGTTGATGGAAACCACTTTAACGTTCTAACCAACGTTGGAGTTGTTTCCGGGAACCACTTGACTTTAACAAAAGGAAGAACTTTTACATTATGGAAACTACTTTAACGTTGCAATGGACGTCAAAGTTGTTCCCGGGAACAACTACTCGTTAGGAATAACTTTAACGTTGATGGAAATCACTTTAACGTTATAACCAACGTTATAGTTGTTTCCGGGAACCACTCAACTGTAACAAAAGGAACAACTTTTACATTGTGGAAACTGCTTTAACATTACAATGAATGTCAAAGTTGTTCCGAGGAACAACTGCTCGTTGGGAACAACTTCAACGTTGATGAAAACCACTTTAACGTTATAACCAACATTATAGTTGTTTCCAGGAACCACTCGACTGTAACAAAAGGAACAACTTTTACATTGTGGAAACTACTTTAACGTTACAATAAACGTCAAAGTTGTTCCGAGGAACAACTACTCGTTGGGAACAACTTCAACGTTGATGGAAACCACTTTAACGTTATAACCAACGTTATAGTTGTTTCCGGGAACCACTCGACTGTAACAAAAGGAACAACTTTTACATTGTGGAAACTACTTTAACGTTACAATGAACGTCAAAGTTGTTTCTAGGAACAACTACTCGTTAGGAACAACTACTCGTTGGGAACAACTTCAACGTTGATGGAAACCACTTTAACGTTCTAACCAATGGTATAGTTGTTTCCGGGAACCATTCAACTTTAACAACGGGAACAACTTTTACGTTATGGAAACTACTTTAACGTTGCAATTGATGTCAAAGTTGTTCCCGGGAACAACTACTCGTTAAGAACAACTTCAACGTTAACGGAAACCACTTTAACGTTCTAACCAATATTGTAGTTGTTTCCGGGAACCACTTGACTTTAACAAAGGGAACAACTTTTATGTTATGGAAACTACTTTAACGTTGCAATGGACATCAAAGTTGTTCCTGGGAACAACTACTCGTTGGGAACAACTTCAACGTTGACGAAAACCACTTTAACATTCTAACCAACGTTTTAGTTGTTTCTGAAAACCACTCGACTGTAACAAAAGGAAAAACTTTTACATTGTGGAAACTACTTTAACGTTATAATGAACGTCAAAGTTGTTCCTAGGAACAACTACTCGTTGGGAACAACATCAACGTTGATGGAAACCACTTTAACGTTCTAACCAACGTTATAGTTGTTTCTGGGAACCATTCAACTTTAACAACGGGAACAACTTTTACGTTATGGAAACTACTTTAACGTTGCAATTGATGTCAAAGTTGTTCCCGGGAACAACTACTCATTGGGTTGGGAACAACTTCAACGTTGACGGAAACCACTTTAACATTCTAACCAATGTTGTAGTTGTTTCCGGGAACCACTTGACTTTAACAAAGGGAACAACTTTTACGTTATGGAAACTACTTTAACATTGCAATGGACGTCAAAGTTGTTCCCAGGAACAACTACTCGTTGGGAACAACTTCAACGTTGACGGAAACCACTTTAACATTCTGACCAACGTTTTAGTTGTTTCTGAGAACCACTTGACTTTAATAAAGGGAACAACTTTTACGTTATGGAAACTACTTTTACGTTACAATGGACGACAAAGTTGTTCCCGGGAACAACTACTCGTTGGGAACAACTTCAACGTTAAAGGAAACCACTTTAACGTTCTAATCAACGTTGTAGCTGTTTCCGGGAACCACTCGACTTTAACAACGAGAACAACTTTTACATTATGGAAACAACTTTAACGTTCCAATCAATGTCAAAATCGTTCCCGGGAACGATTACTTGTTTGAAACAACTTCAACGTTGATAGAAACCACTTTAACGTAATAACCAACGTTCAATGGTTTCTCCATATTTTCATGTTAGCCCCTTATTTCTCAAAAATTATAAAAATGCCCTTGAACTTCCCAAATACCTGAAATACTCAATTAAGCCATCAAAATCCTAGTTTACCAAAGAAGCATGCATAAAATAATAAGAAATAGGGGCATAAAAGAGGTACATTTTAGTGCGATCAATCAACGGTTAATGTTAACCATCGACCCTCTTAACCGTGTAAAAGGTCAAAAATACCCTTATTTATTTTTTTGTTTCATTTTTCTATGACTTATTTTATTTATTTTCTAAATTAACCAATTAAAAAAAAAAGAAAAACTAAATAAAGAAACGTGATAAAGAAAAAGAAAAAAATTATATGGAGGAGGTCTGAAAAATAAAATGTTTTTTTAAACAAAAAAATATAAATAAAACAAAGTTTAAAAAAAATAAAACAAAACAAAAGAAAAATAAAAAATTTCGAGTTTCGATTTTCAATTTTTTCCCAAATTGTAAATTAAATATTTGGTATTAATAATTTCCACTTGCAAATCGATATAAATTTTACAATAATAATTTCAAAAATCAATTATAAATAATTAATAATAAACCACTTACAAATCGATTTTTTCCCTATAATGTTTTATCAATAGTATTTAATTATTGCATTCAAAATTATATTTGTATGCATACCAAATAATATTTTTATTAATTTCTAATTAATTGTAACAATATATTTAAGTGCTTTTCTCCTTGCAATCCAAATTTATCTTTTAGCACTCTTTTTCTAAATACACTTGATTTAGTATATTTAAAATTTTACAATTTTTTTAGTTATTAATTGTAATATTATTTTTTTTCCTAAAGAGATATAGAGCTACATTAATTTTAATAATTTTTACTTTTAAAACAAATTGTAATAATATTCTTATTAATTAGAAATAGGGTCATGGTATATCAACTTAAATTTTAGCTGTAAGCCATTTTTTTTTTCATATTATTATAATTGAAATAATAATTTGACAAAAGAATCATATCCCAAATAATGTATAATCAAATATTATTTTAACACCTCATTCTGTCATACAGCTCAAACATGAGAATATATAGTGCATTTAAATCTAATTTAGTCAAAGTATCCTTAGCATGCATTTGTCATGCCACACTGATTTGTAATGAAATGGATTGATATCTAATTTAGAAAACTCTGATCATACATGTGTAAGTATTATTTAACTTTTTATATATATATATATATATATATATATATCTAGTTATGAACTCTATCGATAAATAAAATAATTTTTGTTTAAAGATAGACGTAGATATTAATGAGTTTTTTTTCAATGTAACGGTATATATAAGAGAATTCTAGATTGAAAATCTATTGACCCTTATACAATCTCGTTCTACATCATCTCTTTAATAAGAGTCCTACATTCAAAATATTTTCAAAAGTAAATTGGATCATCATTACAAAATGGTGTGTTAATATGATTTTTTATTTATTTATATATAAATTGGGTGTGTTAATAATTTAAGAGGGTTTATAAATAAAATATATTAAAATGAATATATTCATTTCAATAAAGGGAACTATTTATTTTTAAAAAATTTAGACATGAGTGTACTAATTAGGTTTATGGTAATATTTATATGGTTTTAAACTATCTATTTAATATTTATATGATCTTATTTTACAAGACTTATAAATTTATTCCAATAGTACATTCAATAGATATGGATGCCCCAAATTGTTATACTCAATTACTTATTATCTTCAAGAGTTTCGAGTTTCGATTTTTTCCCAAATTGTAAATTAAATATTTGGTATTAATAATTTCCACTTACAAATCGATATAAATTTTACAATAATAATTTTAAAATCAATTATAAATAATTAATAATAAACTTCAAAACTTCTTAAAAATTAAATTTTAATAAATTAATAAACAATCAAATATAGTAAGGTTAACAATACATCTCCAAGTATATTAAACAATATTTTATTTTTTAGATCTCCTCCATATAATTTTGTTTTTTTTTTTTTTTTTTTTTTTATCACGTTTCTTTATTTTTTTTCTTTTTTAATTGGTTAATTTATAAAATAAATAAAATATGTCATAAAAAAAATGAAACAAAATAATAAATAAGGGCTTTTTTTACCATTTACACGGTTATGATGGTTAACATTAACCATTAACTAATCATGCTACAAATGTACCTATTTCCGATTATTTTATGTTTGTTTCTTGGGTAAAACTGGGATTTTGATGGCTTAATTGAGTATTTCATGTATTTAGGAAGTCCAGGAGCATTGGTGTAAGAAATAAGGGGCTAACATGAAAATATGGAGCAACTATTGAAGATTCTCTGAATATGGAAAGCATCAGGGGCCCAAACGGTAGTTTGCCACTCAAATCAGTGAAACCTGCAACGTAATTAAAGAAACGCATCGTTTTGGGTGGCTTTTGCTTGCATCGGCATGACGTCATGATGACGTCACGTCTTCTTCTTCACCCACCTACCCGACCCGCCTACCCTAAGACCATCTTCAACCCATCTTCAACCCGACTTGCAACCCGACGTTCCAGCACCATTTTCGGCCATTCTACCGACAGGTTTCCGCCCAGGTCGACGGCGCGTCCTTCCCTGGTCACATTGCACCCGATGAAGGAGTGCTAAAATGAAATTAATTTTTTTTAAAATAAAGATCATATCTTCTTCATTTAATAATTCCACAGATCTCATTCAATAATTCATATCGTCTCCTTTCTTCTTCAATCAATTCCAAAAGAAATTCACAAATCAGTAATCCCCAAAAAAATCCACAAATTAATATTGCCCATAAATTACTCGTTTGAAAAATTGCTAGGGGAGGAGATTGAGCTCCATCTGTAATGGAACTCATCTCCATCCGAGATTTGCTCCATTTCAGATGGCGTTGGGAAGAGATCTTCCAAAATTTTCTTCTTTTCAGACCTGGATTTAGGTTTTTTTTAAATAGAAATAGTGTCATGGATTTGATTAGAATGAAATTTGTATGTGTGTGGAGAGAAAAAGTTTATCTTCAAAGATTTGTTGCATTTGGATGGTTTTTGGATTTTGAAACAGAGCTTGATTGCTTCTCAAAAGCTTCGTCTTCTTCTCTAATAAGAGAGAAAGGAAAAAAAATGAAAATGAGAGAGAAACCGGTGAAACAAGTATTTGGTAAACCCTCTCTCTTAATTTTTATTTATTTTAAACCGTTGGATGAGGTTTTGCTCAATCCAATGGTTATGTTTAAGTTGTAAAAGGATAGGTATGATACCAATCCTTTTTCCTGCATATAGTAGCCAGTCCCATACTTTCAAGTTTCATCCATCCATTTCACTACTAGGACCACAATCACAGACCGGAAGAACTCTTCTTTCATCATAGATAGAGAGAGATAAATGTTTTTGTGAAAAATCATTATTTCAAATAAAGTACATGCATTTTTACAAGATTCCATATCAGCACGGCACGGCACGAGATGACACACTTCATTAATGTACTGTGTTGAGTGTTTAATTAGTATTTAATATTTACATTTCATTAACGTATTATGCTGAGTGTTTAATATTTTTTATTTGTAAAATTATTTTTAAACCTTAATTTTAGTTGGGGCCTTAGGCAACCGCCTGAGTTGCCTAAGGCACTAGCCACCCTTGCTTGAGATATATAAAGATAAAGATATCTCAAGCAGTGGTTCATGTTGTGCTTTGTTCCTATTGTTCTTTCTTAGGTAGTGATTCTTGGTTGGGTGCCTTTTGCGCCCCTATGTTGGTGTCTCTTGTTTGGGCTGGTTCTGTGTTCTTTGCTTATTACTAAAGCTTGCAAACGGATTTATAAAACAAGAAAAGATAAATTTTATAAAACTAATGAAGACAATTATATTAAACTAATGAAGACAATCGGTTTTAAACTAATGAAGACAATCGTTTAAATTATCAGATTCCTTTACTTTGTCTGTCTGTTTACTGTTCAAGTAAAAAGTCTTGTCAGCCTGGTTTCTGTTCCATTATGTGATATCTCGCTTATGAACGAAAATATGCATATAAATTGCTATATTATTGACTGACATGTACCTTTTTTCCTAGTACCACTTAAAAAAAAATTATGAAAAAGAAAAAGATAGAAGGAGAAGAGGGGGAGGAAATAGATTTATAAAACAAGAAAAGACAAAATCTATAAAACAAGAAAAGACAAAATTTATAAAACAAGATACCATATAAGCACGGCACGGCACGTCATGGCACGTCACGACATGATGCACTTCATTAACGTATTGTGCTTGTTGTTTAATTAGTATTTAATATTTTTTATTTGTAAAATTATTTTTGGACCTTAATTTTAGTTGGGGTTTTAGGCAATCGCCTAAGTTGCCTAAGGCACCAGCCGCCATTGCTTGAGATATATAAAGATAAAGCTACCTCAAGCAGTGGTTCCTGTTATGCTCTGTTCGTTATGCTTTGTTCATGTTGTTCTTTCTTAGTCAGTGGTTCTTGCACTACAAGAAATCAAGCTATCAACAACGGAACATCCACCATGGGCACATGAGGCCTGTTTAGGAAAGTAACATTTACAACGGGCTTTTAAATGCCTGTTGTAGATAATCGCTTTTTACAACGGGCCTCTAAATGCCCGTTGTAGATAATCTCGCAAAATGTTTTAACAACGGGCCTTTAAATGCCCGTTATAGATAATTGCTTTGTTAACAACGGGCACATAAAGGCCCATTGTAGATAATCGTGCAAATTTTTTTAACAACATGCCTTTAAATGCCCGTTGTAAAAGGTAAATAGAGGGAATTTTTTTTTCAAAACTTTTCATTTCCCACCATTAACAAAAAAAAAAAAAAAACCTTTTATTTATACTTCTCCATTCTTTAAACAAAAAAATTCGAAAATTTTCATCTCCCACCATGCCAATAACAAAAATCTTTTATTTATACTTCTTCATTCTCTAAAAACTATCACTTTCTCCAAGTGATCACACTTTTGTCTCTCTCTCTCATTTAATCACTTTCTCTTTATTTTCTCCAAAATTTGTTTCAATTCCATATTTCTATTGCTTTGATTTTCTTGTTGTGTAATTAAAAATTAGTCCTATTATTTTGGGTTTATGTTCTTCTTCTCCTTTGTGTCTTACTCTAACACATACATACACTTCATCTTCAAGATTTAAAAGGATAATAATTTTTATAGTTTGGTTTTTAAGATGTTTGCTTAATTAGAAAGAAATCATATTTTTCTTGGTACTTTGTTGTATAAGGTAAGTTCATTTGTTTTATATATAATTGGTATTAATTCTCTTATTTTTATATTATTCATAATTCCTAGTTTTTATTTTATCATTTTGTTTCAATTATGTAAGTTGTAATTTTGGTTTTAGTTATTTTTTTTATGAGTGTGATAATGATTATTTCTTCCCCTTTTTTTAGATTTTTTTTTTCTTTTTAGGTAACACACAAGATTTCTACAAAAAATTCTTGATATATAATTAGAGAAAGTATGGATGAATAAAATGTGGATTCTAGAATCATTTAAATTTCTCCATAAAAAATCATATAAATTTCAATTTCAAAAAACAAAAATAAAAATCATAAAATTTCTAGAATTTTCAGATGAACAAAATTCTAAAATTCGAATTATTTGTTTAAACGAATTCCAATAATTTGTTTAAACAAGCTATGCATAAAATCAATAAATTAATTTTGATTTTTTTTTATTAAAAAAAATACTCATTGACTACGGGCAATGCCCGTTGTAATTAATTCATCGACAACGGGTATTGTCCGTTGTAAATAATGCATCGACAACGTGCAATGACCGTTTTCAATAATGCATAGACAACGGGCAATGCCCTTGGGTAAAAGGGAGATGTTATTTTGGTGGGTAAATTTCTCAAACAACCCTGAATTTAGGTGTAACTGTATAAATATTCATTTTTTCTAATAATTACATAAATATACCCTATCGTCATTTGACTTTTGTTAACTTTAACCTTTAACCACATTTGTATCCCGAAATGACTAAACTACCCTTGAAAACTTATTTATCCTTTCTTTTATTATTTAAAAATTGAAAAAATTAGTACAATTTTTTTTTGTTGCTTTTATTTTCTTTTTCTTTCTATCATTTATTTTTTTTTACATTTTCCATGTCCCCAAACACCAAATTTTCAGATTTCAAAAGCCAACTTTATCATCAAAACATTCAATTTCATAATCATCAACCCACAAACAATTTCATTTCATCAACACAATCAAAACCCACCAACAATTACATTTAATCAACATAATCAAAACCCACAAAATTCACTAAACACTATCAAAACCCACTAAACACAGCCATTTTTCTAGTTTTGTGGGTTTTGACTGTGTTAAAAAAATGATAGAAAGAAAGCAACAAAAAATTATACCGATTTTTTCAATTTTTTAAGTAAATATTTTTAAATATATTTAAATAATAAAAGAAAAGATAAATAAGTTTTCAAGGGTAGTTTAGTCATTTCGGGATACAAATGTGGTTAACGGTTAAAATTAACAAAAGTCAGCTGACGATAGGGTATATTTATGTAATTATTAGAAAAAATGAATATTTATACAATTACACCTAAATTTAGGGTTGTTTGTGAAATTTACCAACCAAAATAACCTCTCCCTTTTACCCAAGGGCACTATTGACTTTCCATACCCAAAACACATTCCAATTGGGATGTTTGTGTTTAAATAGGGTATTTGTTTGAAAATTTGCTTTATTAGATAAATAGAGGGTATGATTATGCAATTAACCCTACATTTAAAGCCACATGTATTTTATTGAGAGTTTCCACAAAATACATTACATAGTGTGAAAGAACCCTTTTTTTTTTATTTATTTTTTTTTTTAGTGTAAAAAGCGTTCAAAAAACAAAACAAAACAAAACAAAACAAAAACAAAATCCAATTAAAGCAGACAAATAGCCGGTACTCACCAGGTTGGCCCCCCCACCCCATCTAATGTAAGCCACTTCTCACCTCTTCTTCTCCACCATTTCCACCACGCCCACCCCTGTCGCGCGTCACCTTTCTAATATACTTTCTTTTCTTTTTTTTAAATAGACTGTTATATTATACAAAATCCACGTCTAGGGAAATTCACTATACTAATTTTAATATTTCAAATATTTAATATTTTCTCTCTTTTTTCTCACAGTATATATAATAGGTAGCTACGAAGCCAGATGTGATCAAACCTTCAAGAGTTGAAAGTTCAAACTCAAACTCTTTAACATCATCGCCACTACTTTCTAGCTCTCTCGTATTTTCCTAGATAGTTTTATACCCAAATATGGTTTCTTCTTTTATCAAAGAAAAAAAAAAGTTTCTCTTTCTATGCTACGAACCAAGAAAACAAAAGCAGTAGGGGTTCCAACCATTGATCCTTCTCTGGGTAGGTCAAAACTAGTGAACCTAATCGTAAAAGCTTGCGAAGAATACGGGTTCTTTAAGGTGACCAAGACCAACCATGGTGTTCCCAAATCGGCTGCCGAGAAAGAGAAATAGCGAGCTAGTCCAATAGTCCTACTAGTCCTTTCGGTTATGGAAGCAAGAACATCGGCTTCAATGGCGATTTGGGTGAGCTTGAGTATCTAATTCTTCAAACGAATCCTATCTCCATTGCTGAAAGATCCAAAGCTATCTCCAACGACCCCTTGAAATTCAGGTACTTACTGTAACTTGTTTTTGATTCAATAAACTTCAATGCCAATAAAACATAAAAGGTTTTATGTTGCATAATTCATTGAAATGAAGATACTAATAAATAAACTATCATATATTCCAGGTCACGTAAGGAGTTTTGAACGCGCTTGCATGTGTCTAGCGAGTGAGATTAGTTTTTTTGCTCCTGACCATGCGCCCTCGTTTTTTCTTTAGATTCTGGCCGAAATGTTTGTGTTTTTAGCTCAACAAGAAGCCAAGATGAACGAGGTGATGAAAGAAAAGCCACATGATCCCAATTTTAACACTAAAAGAGCTCGTGCTCATGAAGATTTAGATGATAACATGGTGAGGAAGTCGGGTGACAGTTTCAAGTCAAAGTTATTAGGTTCGACGAATCCTAACAGCTGGACTGGATTCGGAGCCGGGAAGGAGAAATTGAAGATTGTCGATGGTGATATCATGATTGTTGAGGGACCCGATGGTCCTTCCATGAAGCTTTCACCAAATCTAAAAATCCAACTGAGTAAACCTTGGTCTAATGCTCTAATTTTGAAGGTAATGGGTTGGCCTCACACTTTCAGTTTCATGTTACAGAAGCTTCGCCAAAAATGGACTTTATTTGGCCAGTGGCAACTCACAGATTTGGAAGATGGGTATTTTGTGGTGAGGTTTCAGATGTAGACTGATCTTGATTATGTTTTAACAGGTGGTCCATGGGTTATTGAGAGTCAGTATTTGGTTGTGTAGAAGTGGCGACCGAATTTCGTGTCTGGTGAAGAGGAGATTGGACGAATGCCGGTTTGGGTGAGGCTATCTAAATTGCCTATGGAATGGATTGATATGGATTTGCTATGGAGTATAGGAGGAATGCTGGGTAACACCTACAAGGTTGATCCGATTACCAAATCTCAAGCTAGGGGGCGATTTGCGAGGATTTGTATTGATCTAGACATCACAAAACCCTTGAAAGGTTCTCTCAATGTGGATGACAGAACCATCAAAATAGAATATGAGAATGCGGGACTCATTTGTTTTAAATGTGGGAGAATAGGACATAGCAAGAAGGTGAGCAAGGAAGTGAAGGAGGAGCCAAAAAAGGCTGCTGAGATGCCTGAAAATGGTGAAGAGGTTACTGCTGCTGGGAAGGATTCCTTTGGTCCTTGGATGCTAGTATCTTATGGTAAGAATGGTAGAAATAATACTGGTGGTAAATTTCTTGGTAGAAGAAATGGTAATGTTACTAATTCGGGAGGTATAGGTTCTGGTCCTAAGAACAATGTTGTCAATAGAACTGTTGAGGTGGAAAAAGCTATAGCTGCAGTGAAGAACGCGTTAGGCAAGAAAGTTGATGGAAGTAGTAATCGACCTAGGTCTATTGTGAATCAAGGGAGTAAGGAAAATAGGGGGTTCTAGGTTTGAAATTTTGAGTGAAGATTTGGAAGAGAATGTTGGTGCTATCCAGAATCAACCTCGAACCGTCAAGCAGAATAAGACAGATTAAAGTACGGTGCTTTCAGATATTTCTAATAGAGGGAAATCTAGTAACGTGCAGTGGAACAAACATCCCAAAAAGGTCCTTGAGGTGAACAGGAGCAGTTTTAATAAACCTTTTGAGGAGTCTGCTACTAAGAAATGCCTTGACAGTGTTGGGAAGGTGCACAAGATGGGTAAACAACAATGGAAGCTAGTTGATAATCATCAAGCGAGCATGGACGATGAGTTAGAAGATTCTGAAGTGCTTAAAGCCCTCCACCAAGACATGTTGAACTCAGGTACGATTGATAAGGTTACTGGGGAGGGTAGTATGTATGGTGTTTGTGATAATGTCTTGGATAATTGTATAGAACAGGTGGATGTTCCTGGTGCTAGTAATTTTGATGAGGTTGCCTCTAAGCTTAAAGAGGCAATGGAGGTTGCCATGGAATAATATGGTTCCTCCCTCTTTTTATTTTATTAATTATGTTTTGCACTTGGAATGTTAGAGGTGCTGGGAAGAAGGGATTTCCTAAAGTCCTTTTTGATCTTAGAAGTATTTACAATTTTGAAGTTATTGCTATTTTAGAGCCTAGAATTAGTGATGCTAGGGCTCTTAAAGTGGTTAACAAATTGGGTTTTCCTAATAGCTTTCTGGTTGAAGCCTCTGGTTTTTCAGGGGGTATTTGGCTTTTGTGGAATGGTACTAGAGTCAAACTTCAGGTGGTGGCTAGTTCTAATCATTCCATCACGGCTGTTGTGGCTGAGGGAGAAAAGTTTTGGATCTTTACGGTTGTCTTAGCTCTAGTGTTGTTATTAGGCGTAAGCTATGGGGTTATCTTAGTGTCATTCGTAGTTGCTTTAAGGGACCTTGGGTTGTTATGGGGGACTTTAATGAAATCACTTCTAGTGTTGAGAAAAGGGGTGGTAGGGGATTTTTCTCCAAATCTGGCTTTGCAGATTGGATCAATGAAAATAAGTTAGTTGATTTGGGTTTCATTGGTCAAAAGTACACTTGGATGACTAAGAGGGGTGTGGGTGAGGATATTTAGGAGAGACTTGATAGAGTTCTTTGTTCTATGGAATGGAGGGTTTCCTTTGGGGAAGGGTTTGTTAGACATCTCCCTAGAGTTTCCTCGAATCATTGTCCTATTATGTTGTGTCTTCATAGTTCCCATATTCCTAGAGGGTTTCTCAAACCGTTTAGATTTGAGGCCATATGGCTTAAGCATGAAGAGTTTAGTGAAGTGGTTAGGCAAAACTGGGGTGCCCATATTGGTGATTTGCCTAATAAACTTCAATCCTTGTCTGACAATATCAAGGTCTGGAATAAAGAGGTCTTTGGTTGTATCTTTCATAGGAAAAGGATAATTTTAGCTAGACTTCAAGGTATCCAGAGAAGTCTTAGTGAGAGGTTTAACCATGGGTTAGCTTCTTTGGAGG
Source organism: Acer saccharum (assembly GCA_030490815.1). Classification (NCBI taxonomy): domain Eukaryota; kingdom Viridiplantae; phylum Streptophyta; class Magnoliopsida; order Sapindales; family Sapindaceae; genus Acer; species Acer saccharum. The sequence continues at coordinate 37,193,823 of CM059870.1, forward strand.
TTAAACTTCGAGAGGAGTATGAGCTTATAATTGAATAAGAGGAAGTGTTTTGGCTTCAAAAATCTAGAAATACTTGGCTTAAGGAGGGTGATCGTAATTCTAAATTTTTCCATCTTTCTACTATGATTAGGAGGATATATAATAAACTTGAAGGTCTTAAATATTTGGATGGTGTTTGGAAAAATGATAAGAGTAGCATGAAATCTATTGTTGTCTCTTATTTCAATAATTTATTTTCCAATATTCCTAGTTCGTATGCTTATGGTGATCTTCCCAATTTGTTCCCTAGCTTGGATGAGAGGGTTATGGATGAGCTGAACAAACCTGTGAGTGAAGAGGAGGTTAGGCCTGGGCTTTTTAGTATAGGTGGTTTGAAAGCTCCTGGTCCTGATGGTTTTCCTGCTATATTTTTTCAAAACCAATGGAGTGTGTGCAAGATTGAGTTGGTCAAACTTGTTGAGGAGAGCTTTAAAACCGGGGTTTTTCCTATTGAGTTGAACAAAACCCTTATTGCTCTTGTCCCTAAAATTCCTAGTCCTCTTGATATGACCCACCTTAGACCTATTAGTTTGTGTAATACTTCATACAAACTCATTAGTAAAATCATTGTCCAAAGATTAAGGGATCTCATGCCAAAACTCATTAGTCCTAACCAAGTAGCCTTTGTTCCTGGGAGACAAATCCAGGACAATATTGTTGTTGCTCAAGAGATTCTTCACAAATTCAAATCTATGAAAGGTAAGAAAGGTCTCTTCTCTTGGAAAATAGATCTCTCTAAAGCCTATGATAGGCTTCAATGGGGTTTTATTAGAGAGGTCATTGTGGAGGCTGGTATTGAGGGGAGACTTGTTAACCTTATTATGTGGTGTGTCTCCACTGTCAACTACAAAGCGGTTTTGAATGGAGAGGTGACTGAAGATATTTCTCCTAGGTGTGGCATTAGACAAGGGGATCCCTTATCCCCTTATTTGTTTGTTTTGTGTATGAAAAAACTTTCCCATTTGATTAGCCATAGAGTAAGTAAGGGGGACTAGAAGTGTGTGACGGTGTCTAGAGGTGGGCCTAGTATTTCTCATCTTTTCTTTTGCTGATGATCTCATGTTGTTTGGACAAGGAACTGTCGCTCAAGCTGAATTAATGAAAGAATGTTTGGATAGTTTTTGTAACCTTTCAGGGCAGCAAATTAATTTCTCAAAGTCTTGTATTTTTTGCTCTTGCAATACAAATGAGAAGATTACTAAAAATATTGCTAGGGTTTGTGGTTCCCCTCTCACTAAGGACTTAGGGAAGTATCTTGGTGTCCCTCTGATTCATGGTAGGATTAGGAACCGTACTTATAATGCCTTGGTGGAGAAAGTTCAAGGTAGGTTAGCTGCTTGGAAGAGTGATACTCTTTCTTTGGCAGGGAGAGTTACTTTGATTAAAGCTGTAACCTCTGCTTTGCCTGTGTACACCATGCAATCTGTGAAGATTCCTAGTGAGCTCTGCTTGAACCTTGATAAGCTGAACATGAATTTCCTTTGGGGCCATACTAATGCCAAAAAGACCACCCACCTTATTAAATGGGATACTGTCTGTTTGTTTAAGAAAAGAGGCGGTTTGGGTATCAAGAGAATGAAGGGCATGAATCAGGCTTTACTTGCTAAGATTGGTTGGCAGCTGTTACAAAATGATAATGGCATTTGGTGCCAGCTTTTGAAGCACAAATATCTCAATAACAAGTCTATCATGGATCCTGATCTTGGTAAGGGGGTTGTGTGTTCTAGTACTTTGAGAGGTGTTGTTTTTGGGGCCAAGTTACTTTCCAAAGGTTTGATGTGGAGAGTTAGTGATGGTTCTCAGGTTCAATTTTGGACCGATAATTGGGTGCCAAATGTTGGGGTGTTAAGGGATTATGCTACCATTATTCTCTCTGAGTCTGCTCTATCTCAAACTGTCAGCTACTACCTTCACAATGGTGAATGGCTCATCTCTCAACTTGCAGCTGTCCTTCCTTGGAGTATTGTTCACAAAGTTGCCAGTATATATGCAGGTGGTAGTCAGAGTGGTTCGGATAAATGTATTTGGGGGTGGGCTCAAGATGGCAATTTTTTTGTCAAGACTGGCTATGATGGGTATTTAAATGCTGACTGGTTCCCTATGTGGCCTCGGAATTTTGTGTGGAAGCTCAAGTTGCCTACTCGAGTTCAACATTTTCTTTGGGTTCTTCTTCATGGTAAGGTGCTTACTAATGATCAAAGGTGTGTCCGTGGCATGGGAGTGGATGTTTCCTGTCCTAGATGTCAAAGTGGGGTGGAGAATATTGAACACTTGCTGAGAGGTTGTAGAGATTCTATTACTGTTTGGGAGGATATTGCTAAAGGTACCTCCTCTTCTTCTCTCTTTCTTGGAAATTTTGATGTGTGGATGAAAGAGAATTTGTGTAACAATGATTTGGTGGTTGGTAATATGCCCAGCAATTTCCAATTTGCTGTTGTGATTTGGTTTCTATGGAAATGGAGGTGTAGCAAAGTTTTTGATGCTGATTTTTTGTTCCCCAAGTCTCCTCAGTTAATTATTAACAGGTTTTGTAAGGATTGGGTGGAAGCTAACTATGTAGGGAATTCTAGGACTACTCATACCATCTCAGTAGTTTGGGATCCTCCTTGTGAAGGGTATGTCAAGTTAAATGTGGATGGTGGGTGCATTGGTGAGTTAGGAACCATCTCTGCTGGAGGTGTGCTGCGTGATCATTGGAAGAACTGGATAGGAGGATTTGTTTTGAATAAAGGCCATGGTAGTGCTCTTGAAGCAGAGTTTTGGGGGCTGCTGTAAGGTCTTAGAATGGTCTGGAAGATGGGGTTTCGTAATGTGGTTGTGGAAACAGACTCTTTTTATGTTGTTCAAATTATTGACAAGCATATTGATATAAATCACCCCTTGTTTGGTTTAGTTCAGAATTTCAAGTTTCTGCTTGCTGAGGACTGGGACTACAGTGTGCAACATGTGTTTAGGGAAGGGAACATGTCTGCGGATGGTATGGCTAAATTGGGGTCTGCTATGGATTTGGGTGTGTATTTTTGTGAAGACCCCCCCGAAATCGCTGGTATCCTTGCTAATGAGGCTAGAGGCGTTGCCTCTAGTAGAGTTATCTTTGTTTAGTCTTTTGTTTCTGGGCTAGTTGCCCTCCTCTATACCAAAAAAAAAAAAAAAAAGATACTAATAAATAATATATAACAATTTAAAAATGAGAAAAAAAATCCGAATTTGAGATATTAATTGTCAGGTGAATGAGCCATATTAACCTGTCGTGGCTTTATATGTTTGTTTAGTGTGATACAAGTTCGCGGGGTTTATGCATAGTTTGTGGCATGTTTGATTATTTATTTATGGGATATTATTCATTTAGTCCCTTTATTTTTTTTAATATATTTTTTTTTACTCACTTATACATTTTCGGAGGGTTGGGCCCTATATTTTCAAAAACCACTCAATTTGGTCCTTTTGTGAGTCAACCGTCAGTCAAATTAAATAGTTCTAAGGGTATTCTTGTCTTTAAACAATGGTATGCCACATTGCCACGTGTTAACACACAAATAAATAGAAAACAATTAAATTTAAATTTAAAAAAAATTAAATTTTAAAAAGATTCAATTTATAAAAAAAAAAATTAAAAACATAAAAATAAAAATAAAAAAAAACAATTAAATTTAAAGATTTTTTTTTTTTTTACTAGGTGGATCTGGTTCTCCACCTAATAAAAAAAAGAGTAATGCTACTTTGCCCAAATTTGGTGCCCAAATGACATGGCAACACTTTCGTCCATTCATTTAAATTGTATTAGATTTACTTGATTTAAATGAATTGACGAGAGTGTTGCCACGTCATTTGGGCACCAGATTTGGGCAAAGTAGCATTACTCTAAAAAAAACCAACTAATCAAAAAAAAAAAAAAAAAAACTTTAAATTAATCAAACACCAAACCCACTAATGATCTCCAATAAGAATCTTCTCTCTCTCTCTCTCTCTCTCTCTCTCTCTCTTTGTCAAACCAAAAACCAAAAACCAAATCGAGAAATCATTTCTCGCTTTTTCTCTTTCTCGATATGTCTCTCCTTTCTCAGTCTCTCTCTTTCTCGATTTCTTGATCTTTCACCAAATCGAACCCAGTTGTTGGTGTTTGATTTTTGCGTGAGAGATAGAGTTGCAGAAGCAAGCGCTGGGCTGATCTGGGTTCATTTTGTGTTGATCGTCAGTGATTTTGTTTTGATATGGGTTCATTTTGGCTGGGGAGGTTTATGTGTTCGATGAAGCTGGGTTGGGCGGCGGTGGCGGCAGAGCTGGGTTGGTCGGTGATCGGGTTTCAGTGATGGATTAGGGCGGTGGCGGGTTTGGGTGGCAGTGGGTTTGATTGGCGAGATCCAAGTGGTGATTCGGTTTGATTTGGGTGGTGATTCATCACAACTAATTTTCGAAATCTGATAAAGTTAGGTTTGGGTGATTAGGTTTGATTTGTGTGATGATTTTGGATTTGTTTTTAGTTGGTGACTAATGATGATAATAATGAAATAAATTGTCAAGGGTTAAAACATCCGCAAATGATAATATCCTATTTTTAAATGTATTAGTTGACCGGTAAATTTGTAAAATTTAATGTTAATAAGGACATTTTTGTCTTAACAGTGTTTGGTAAATTTGCAATTGTTGGATTTCCTAAAGGGCAAAATGGTATTTTTATACAATGATATTGTAGGCATGGGCAAAATAGTAATTCAGCATTTTTCGTAACCGTTGACCATTAAAAATCATGTCAGAGGGATCAAATTGAGTCGTTTTTGAAATATAGGATCCAATCCTCCGAAAATGTATAAGTGAGTAAAAAATAGATATTTCAAAAAAATATAAGGACCTAAGTGAAAATATCCTTTATTTATTATAATTATTTAATGCTCTTTACGGTAGCACTTGCACATTTGGTATACTTGGCCCGTTGGCCGGTTGGAATATAATTAATAAGCAAATTGCAGCCAACCTCCCTGAGGTTTGGTCTTTGACAATCAGAAACAACTTTATACTTAATTGATAATGACCTCTCCTGCCATTAGTCAAAGTTAGTTAAACTTAACAGAGATAAGGGTATTTTCACCCTTTCAAACCTTTTTATTTATTAAAAAAAATAGATTTAAAAGCTTTAAATCTTCACCATTCATCTTGGCCATGTTTTTTTTAATATTTTTTTATTTTTGAAAAATCTAAAAAACTTGAATCTAAAGAAAAATCTGGAAATACATCAATGGAAGAAGAAAATGTTGTTAGATTAGATTTAGATGAGCCATATTTTTTTTTTTTAGTTTTGAAAAATCTAAAAAACTTGAATATGAAGAAAGATTCGGGAATCCATATGGAAGAAGAAAAAATTATCTAAAGAAAATGTTGTTGGATTGGATTTTGATGATCCAGATTATTAATTTTTTAGAATTTTGAATTTGAAGAAAAATATAGAGATACAACCTATGTCTTTGCCTTTTTTTTTTTTCTTTTTTTTTTTTTTAAATTTGTAATTTTCAATTTTTTTATAGTGGAGATCCAAATTTGTTTTCATATATTTATATATTTTTAAAAATTTTTTTTTTTTATTCATGGGCATTTAGATATTTGTAGCGGCCAAATCCAGTCAACGATTAAACTTGACTAGCTTTGACTAACGGTATGGGAGATCATTGTTAATTAATGATAAAGTTGATTTTGGTTGTCAAAGGTCAAACCTCAGGGAGGTTGGCTGCAATTTGCTCATAATTAATTGTGTAGATGAAAAATGGTGGAAGATTGTTTACTGTTGATATACTTGGCATTCTAAGAAAGGAACATTTTCCTTTTTTTTTTTTTTTTTGGACTAATTGCACAAACATCCCCTAACATTAGACATAATTACACGTATATTGAACTTTTGTCCATTATTACACAAACCTCCCCTACTGTTAGTGGTCAACGGTTAAATTTAACCGTTGACTCACTTTTCCATTTAAAAAGTCTAAAATGCCCCTACTGTGTAATTTATTATTTTAAATAGTTAATTAAAAAAGATCCAGCTTTTATTAAAAAAAAAAATCATATTTTATTTCAAAAAAATCCAGATTTTATTTTAAAAAATAAATCCATATTTTATTTATTTATTTATTTAAGTCCAGATTTTTTTTCTTCTATAAATGGATTTTTTTCAATCTAAAAAAAATAAAAAATAAAAAACTTATAAATCAAATTCTAAAATAAATAAAAAATCAAAAACCAATTTTCTCTTTTTCTTTTCTTTCATCCATACTACCATAATTTAATTACTTAATCTATTATTATTTATTTAATTTAATTTTAATAAAAAAAAAGGAAAAAAAAAAAAAAAAGCAGATGCCCAAAAGAATGAAAAATGCAAATGGAGAATGAATATTTCGATTTCTCCATTTGCATTCTTCATTCTTCTAGGTATCTGCTTTTTTTTTTTTTTTTCTTTTTTTAAAATTAAAATTAAATTAAATAAATAATAATAGATTAAGTAATTAAATTATGGCAGTATGGATGAAAGAAAAGAAAAAGAGAAAATTGGTTTTTGATTTTTTATTTATTTTAGAATTTGATTTATAAGTTTTTTATTTTTATTTTTTTTAGATTGGAAAAAATCCATTTATAGAAGAAAAAAAATCTGGATTTAAAAAAATAAATTAAAAAATATAGATTTGTTTTTTAAAATAAAATCTGGATTTTTTTGAAATAAAATATGAATTTTTTTTAATAAAAGCTGGATCTTTTTTTAATTAACTATTTAAAATAATAAATTACATAGTAGGGGTATTTTAGACTTTTTAAATGGAAAAGTGAGTCAACGGTTAAGTTTAACCGTTGACCACTAACGGCATGGGAGGTTTGTGTAATAATAGGTAAAAGTTCCATATACGTGTAATTATGTCTAATGTTAGGGGATGTTTGTGCAATTAGTCCTTTTTTTTTTTTCATAAAAGATATTAAAAAAAATTAGTTAAATAATCATTATATCATAGTTTAGAATCAAACTGTTTTATATTTTACTAAATTATTCAATGGTTTACCTTATAATTTTTAATAATTTCATATAATTATTGTTAGGGCAAATTGCATTGAACTCCTTGAGGTTTGGGTAAGTTACACTTAGCTGGAGAAGTTTTATTATTATACAAAACACCCTCAAGACTTAAATTTGACTTTAAAATGTCTAAAATGCCCCTAGTTATATTATTTTATACTTTTTTTTACCACCTTTTAACCAAACACTTTATAAACTTTAATAAAATAAAAAAATTAAATAAAAGATATGATTCAATAAATAAATAAATAGTTTTAAAAAATGAAATAAATAAATAATTTTGAAGAAAAATAAATAAATAAATAGTTTTTAAAATTAAATAAGTAAATAATTTTAAAAAATAAAATAAATAAATAATTAAAAAATTAAATAAATAAATAGTTTTTAAAAATCAAATAAATAAATAGTTTTTAAAAAAAATAAATGAATGAAAAAATTGAAAACATTATTTTTTTTAAGGATATCCATTAATAGGGACAAGAAAAACTCTAAATATCCAAACTTTTACGGTAAGGATAATGGTGAGAGAAGCTTCAAGGTTCCCAACACTGAAAAAAGTGGTTGAAAAAGGCAAGAAGACTCCCAGTGTTTGGAACCCTGAAGCTTCTCTCACCATTATCCTTATCGTAAAAGTTTGGGTGTTTAGAGCTTTTCTTGTCCCTATTAAATGAATATCCTTAAAAAAAATAATGTTTTTAATTTTTTCATTTATTTATTTAATTTTTAAAAATTATTTATTTATTTATTTAATTTATTAAAAATATTTATTGATTTAATTTTTTAAAACTATTAATTTATTTAATTTTTTAAAATTTATTTATTTATTTATTTAAAACTATTTATTTATTTATTTTTAAAAACTATTTATTTATTTAATTTTTTAAACTATTTATTTATTTAATGAATCATATCTTTTGTTTAATTTTTTTATTTTATTAAATTTTATAAAGTTTTTGGTTAAATGGTAAAAAAATTAAAGTATAAAATAATATATCTAGGGCATTTTAGGTATTTCTAAAGTCAAATTTAAGTCTTGGAGGTGTTACTGTATAATAACAAAACTTTTCCAGAAACCTCAAGGGGTTCAGTGCAATTTGCCCTTATTGTTTTGATGTCTTGGACTCTTTGCTACATGGCAGAGAATTATTATTAGATGGAGGCCACTCTTTCATGGGCTCCATTTAATTAGTTCAGTTTTGAGGCATCAATCCTACTTAATTCTATCTATCTCTCTTTGTTTTTTATGTTTTTCCCTTAATTATTTTAAATTAATTTTAATTATCATGAGATTTGAATATTTGTAAATGGTGCCACACGACACACGTGAGTGGTGCAATACCATAAATAGAAAGAAAAAAATAATAATAAAAAATAAGAATTAATATTAACTTTTGCTAATCGACTTTATGTACTGTCAAACAATTATTTCCAACATGTCATGCTTCTTCAATAACAATTCGTGTCTGTCCCACATAAAAATAAAAGGGTCAAGGCCCAAGGGCCCCAACTAGTTGGAGAGAGCAAAGCAAGAATCATCATGATTTATACGACAGTAAAACCCCTCTAAATTAATATTATTGGGATCTATCATTGAGTATTAATTTAGATGAGTTATTAATTTGAAGGGTTTTACCTTATAAAGTGTTATTTTATTTTAGCAAACGTGTAAAAATTGGTTTTCATGTTTATTGAAAATTCCTTTTTGAGATTCATTATTTAATCGGTTTTCTTTTTTAGAGAAAGTTTCTTAGTAAATTTCTTATTGAAATGCTACATTTAGTTGGAACCTTTTGGCTGCAACAAGAAGATGATTATAATAACTCAAGTAAAAAATATCAAATATGGAAGCATTGTACAAACTAGCATCTTGAATTACTTTTATAGTTCTTGAATATTAGTAATATATTTTTGGGAGGCTGAATTCTGATGCCACATTAGCATCATTATCAGCCAATTAACTTGTCACATGTGCTTGAGTCTGAGTTACTTCATAAATGTTTTATACTCGACTCTTACAATGTGGTCCATGGCAAATGAATTTGCAAACTTCTTTATGTGGGGCCAATCCATTTATTTTTTTAAATATTATATCAATTTGATTGTTTTTAGAAGAAAGACTCGAATCCATAATCTCGTGACGTAGATGTGAGAGGTTTATTGCTTGACCAACCTCATCTTGTCAAGCCATTTAAAATAACTTTAATTTTAATACTAGCGTATTAAAACCATTCATATTTGTCAATTTTTTGAACAGACATGAGATTTCTTTAAAAAAAAAATCAAAAAATAGGAGATTTCTTTTTTTAGTTAATACAAATAGGAGATTTCTTTTATAAAAAATGAACTTATCAATTTGAATTTACAAAAGAAGAAAGATGTTGTATGGTGTAAAATTAAAGAAGTTTGTGAATGGTGCCCACAATTTTTGATGTATATATATATAGAGAGAGAGAGAGAGAGTTATTTGTAAGGTAAAGAAATAATGGTTATGGAAGATGGAGAAATGTGCATGTGACTCGATCATTTCCATTTTTCATCCATCATTGTACCTGCAAACTCAATTATATGTATCGTGTATATAATTAAATTCTTTAATTTATTAGGACTTACTACTATATTTGGTATAAAATAAAAAATAAAAAATAAAAACTATATTGTCATATAAAGGGCCCTCTAAATCTCTAATACTACCAAAGTAAAAATGGTTTTTTTGGGATTTTTATTTGTCACTTTTGAGTTCTGCCGAGTTTATTTTAAGGATAAACACATTAACGAACATGTAAATTCATTTACATAGTTATAATATTTTATTGTAAAGGAGCATAATTATAATCTCATCTCCCCCAAGTCAATAATAAATAAATAAAATAACTAAATTTTTTTACTATTACTATCATCATTTTTTTTTTTTACATATATTATTATTAATTATTTACATTTTATTAGTGTATTATACTAAGCACCCATTGAATGAATTCTCTAGCTCCACCACTGAAAAATACATACTTTAATGGACAATGTCTCAGGTTTGAGTAGTCATACCCGCAAGTAGTATATATATATATTTATATACAGATTTTCTATTATCAGTTCGAACTGACAATAAATATATCAGGACGAAGAATGTGAATCATTAGATTTACATGCTTTGACTCAAAGTGTATGCACTTGTCAAAACTTCTCTATAATCTGTGGTCCACATTCTTCGTCCTGATATATTTATTATTAGTTCGAACTGATAATAGAGAGACTGTATATATATATATATATATATATAGTTTGATGATAAATATTGAGGTCCAAAATTCAAATTCTCTCCCAAGTTAAAAAGGATAATAGTGAAATTTAAGTTTATATATAGCTAAGAAAAAATCATTTTAGATATAACTTCTTAGTTTAATTTGAATCAGTTTTTCATCTTCTTTTTTAGCAATTGAATTGTGAAGTTCGGTGCAATTTCTTCAACAGAGAATCACGGATTATCTTTTCTTTTTAATATCTTTTAAGTTATAGGTTTCATGTCATTATTTTCTGTGTATATATAGAAATTGAATTGATATTTCACCCATCAACTTTTCTATTTTACCATTTTCCACAATTTTCTCCCATTCAAACCTTGCCTATTATTACCTATTAAATTTTGGTCGGAAGAAAAATAATGATAATAATAATAATAATAACAATAATTGAATTGACATTTCATTCATAAAAAATTCAATCCAACGAAAGTTCAGCCTACTACTCTACTCTCTTAATTATGACTTGGAATATACTTAATTATTTTTTCAAAACAAAGGTTGGAAAAATCCTCAAGTGTAGAACACATAAAACTTATTAAAAATGCTAAACTAAACCATATTGCTTAATGTGTTTTTGTACGAAACAATAAAAAAATAGTTAGTTATCCTTAATAAATTCGTTTAGTGCTAACAACTTCGGATGAGATGAAATAACTTTAAGAATAAATAGAGACCAGTAACCTTGGAAATAGACATAATATAAAATTAGGTTAACTTTATTTATTTTTTATATGATAATTATATATATATATATATATATAAGTATGTAATGGTTTGGGTTGGGTTATGCGGGTTGATAAAACACAACCCACAAACCAACCCAAACCAATCGGGTTACTAAAAAATAACCCAATCGGTTTTTTTTTCTTTAACAAAACCAAACCAACCTGCTTAAATTGGTTTGGTTTGGACGGATTGATTGGTTTGGCGGTTTGGGTGCCCACCCCTAATCCAAACAAAATCTAGAACCCACCAATCATATATCCTTATTTTGACAAACTATAACGAAGTTTCGAAAATATCCTTATTGATGAGCATATTCAAACAAATTGTTTTAGTACTCAAAAGTCACAATTTCTATTACGAATTATGTAAACGCGATGATCAACCAACGAAACGAAATATTGAAATATTTAAAATTATTTTTTACGATATATTATTTCATTTCCCAAATCCACGTTTTACATAAATATCAACACTCCAAAAGAAAAAGAAAAAAAAAGAATAATTATTTAAATAAATAAATAAAATAAATAAATAAAAAGTAAAAAATAAAAAATAAAAAAAAAACCCCAAAAGATAAATGAGTTTTTTCCATTGCATGCGAGCAAATTTCTCAGTAATTCAAATAGTCTAGGCATGGTTGCTTTTGGGAAATTTCTCACTTGTACCTCTATGACTCTATCAAAAATTACTTGTGGGTTGGTGGTGGCCATTGACCCATCATAAGTTCTACTAATTCAAATTCAATTATATATTGTACTAGTGCCTAGTGGTGGATTACTCCCACATATTAATTATTACCGTTGGCTGATTTTGTTTGGGGATTGATTTGTGATTTTGTTTTTGGAATTGATTTTGGATCTCGATTTTTTTTTTCCAGATTTTAGAAGAAAAATATACTATTGTTGGATGAGATTTGTGAAGAAGATACAATAGTATTGTTGAACGTTTAAAAAAAAAAAAAAAATGTATTGTTGAAGAAGATACAATTGTTGGATGAAATTAATTGGATCTCCAAATTTTTTTTTCCTTTTTTTTCCTTTTTTTTTTGTCCTCTATCCAATCACTCAACTTCATTTAAAAAGCTCCAAGTTTTTTTATTTTTAATTTATTATGAGGTATTGGCTAGTTGAAGAAACTTGTGTGTTGAGAGTAATTATATATATATACATACATATATATATATATATATATATCATAAATGTATGTATATGTATCTACAAGGTGGTATTAAGTGGGAGGAATATTACCGTGTTCATATGAAGTTTCACTGATATTTTTCCTCTGCAAGCTAGGTAACTGGTAGCTGTAAAGGTGGCAAAATTGGCTCAAAGTAGTAGCATGTGATATTCTGATGATAGTATGCACCTACAGATAATCAAAACTGGAAAGGCTAGCTCATTCAATTTTAATGTCAAATTTCAGCAAAGCTTTCATTATTGAACATCCAATTTATGGATTCTGATATATATATATATATATATATATATATAATCACATGATAAAAAGCAAAGATACCAATCCTAATGACCTATAATGCACAACAATAATACCTTAGTTGCCAAAGAGAAGACAAATCTGCATTTACAGCTTTCAATGCAAATTTCTCATCAAATTTGTTGGGTGTAAATTTAAGAGTGGTGAGAAATTAGAAGAAAATGAAAAGCTTAGGTAGAGCAAATTGTAATTTGCAGAAGAACTGCAACTGTTTGTTCATTACTTGTTGTATTTTTGATAATGCTTAAACATTACATAGTACAACAATAATTTTATATGAAGCAATGATCATTCTAGAGAAATATTTAAGACACTTATAGCTTCAATACAAATACTTAAGAAACCAAAAAGATCAACTAACATAGAGCCCAATACTTAAGAAGCAAGTTCTAAGCTTGAGTTTGGTAGTGTAGAAGGCACTGAACCAGCTTGTGAAGAAATGGGTCGACCTAGAAACTTACCCGCGAGAGCACTTACCCGATCCAACTCATCCTTCAAACGCGCAATCTCGATCCTCAAGTGTTGCTCTTCTAGAGAGATGTTACCAATAATTGCAGTTGGGTTTCTCATTGCATCTCTAATGGACATGATTTCGACTCTAAGCTTGTCGTTTTCTTGCCTGAGCAATGAGTTCTCGTGACGTTCAAGTTGGGTCTGGTTAAAAAAACGAACATCAAATTTTGAACAAATAAAAAAAAAGGGACTAAAAATTTAGTAGTGTAGAAGGCACTGAACCAGCTTGTGAAGAACAGAGCCGGCCCTGAGGTGGGGCACCAGGGGCGCCGGCCCAGGGCCCAAGAAAAAATGGCCTAAAATAGGGCCTTTTTTTTATTTTTGTTTGCTTATTGGTCACCAACTTTAATAAATAAAGGGGCCCAGATAGTTGTTATTTGTCAAACTTCACGTGATTACAATTTACAAACAAAAAATTAGCTATTCACTGATTCTCGAATCTGGAACCAGAGACCAAAAAAAAACCCAAATTGTAATATTTTATTACTTTTCGTTTTGACTGGCAATAGCAGGCAACTTAAAAGTATTTAAAAATGTAAATATAAATTAATGGTTAGATTGTACTCAACTGTGTGGGATGGGTCTTCTCGAATGTTCTCTCAACTGAGGAACAGGCGTGGAAGTAGATAGTCCAACAGGTAGCAAGTCTCCCGTAGGTGTGAGTAGCGGTGATTGCCTGCAAACCAACGTCCAAATCTAGTCAGATCTAGGGTCTCCATGGGTACCTCAGAGATAGTGAAGTTGTGCGAAACCCTTTCCCTCTCGGATAAGGGACCAGCATTCCAGATTCAGGGAGAGGCAAAGCGGGAGGGTTTCTCAGATGTTTCACATTGCTTGGTAGGGAAGGTGTTATCTAGAAAAAAGGTCAATAGAGAAGCTTTCATCGGAGTTATAGAACAACTTTGGAGCCAATTTGGTCAGGTTGACATCGAAGCAGTGGCGGATAATACTTTCATCTTTTTCTTCAATAATCCAGAAATTCGAGATATGGTGTGGACGAGGGGTCCTTGGCATTTTGACAACAACTTAATTGTTCTGGAAAAGCCACAAGGAGCTGGAGAAATCTCAAAATTGGGTTTTGACAAAGCAGAATTGTGGGTTCAGGTACATAATCTCCCCCTAATGTGCATGAATCGGCGAGCAGCGAAGTCAATAGCGGAACAAATTGGTAATGTAGTCGAAATCCCAGCAGAATCTAGGGATTGCAGGGGAAAATACCTTCGTGTTAAGGTCCAAATAAACGTGTTAAAGCCACTCAAGAGGTTTATCAAACTAGCAGTTAACGAATCAGAAAATGTTGTGATCTTGCCACTTATTTACGAGAGACTTCCGGAGTTTTGCTATGCCTGTGGCAAGCTGGGACATGTGCTAAGGGAATGTGTGGATGATGAAGCCAGACTTGAAGCTTTGGAAGGATCGTCCACAAAGTATGGGTCATGGATGCGTGCCCCAATTGGGGAACGATCAAAAATCAGGAGTCAGAAGCAGGGGGACAGGACTTCGTCGGACACAAGGGATGGAAAATCAATCTCTATTTCTGATGGATCCACCAAAGGGGGTGAGGAATGTAGGAACTACAGTATCTATGCTCATATCGTAGACAGGGAAGGTCTACGGGATTCAGGGGGAGTAAAGGCGATCCAAATGGGGGACTCCCAACAATCCTTAGGCTCACGGTCAAAACCCCCAAATGTGGCCTTAACAAATTCGTCAGTTTCCATTCAAACCCAAGGGGATTTTCCCCACATGAAGGCCCTCCCAGAGCCAAAAGAAATAGGGAGAGATATTATCTCCTCCACAGACTCAGCAATGGAGGGAATTGAGAATTATTCGGGGAGCATGGCAGTGATAGCGGTTAATCAAAATACTCTAGCAGAAGAGACCAGAACTGACTCAGGGAAGAAACTGGGTAAGAAATGGAAGAGGCTTGCTAGGAGTGCCCATAGTCCACTTATGGGAGGGAAAATAGCTAGTCCTATTCAAAAACTGTTGTTTGCGCATCAGAATGCTCGAAAGGGTTTTAAAAAGACCAGTCCCTCCAAGAGCCAAAAATCCCCAAAGCCTAAAAGGTCTCTAAACTTTTCTACTGGAGGGGGTCTGGCAATCCCCAGAGGTACAGCCAGTGCTTCTGAACCAGGTTCGTCATCCATCTCTTCTGAAATAGTAGGCATCCCTGACTCTAAAAGGAAAGAAATAGGCGAGGCTCAGGGCGTAGACAGAGACACAAAGAAAATGAAAGTAACGACGATGGTAAATGACACTGTTGTATCGGCGGAGCCTGCTAGGCAGGCCCGCCGGGAGCCATGATAGGCCTTTGTTGGAACGTGCGAGGGCTGGGGAACCCTCGTGCGTTCGCGGCTCTGCGGATGCTGCTAAAAAAGAATTCCCTAGTTTTGGTTTTTCTCTCAGAAACAAAGATTAATGGCAAATGGGCGGACAAAATTCGTGAACGTCTGGGTTTTATGGGTGGCTTTAGTGTGGATAGCCGAGGCAGGGGAGGGGGTCTACTCCTCATGTGGAATGACAGTATAGATGTCACAGTTCTCTCCTTTTCTGTTGGTCATATTGATGCCAGGATTAGGATGCCTGATGGCTTCGCGTGGCGTTTCTCTGGTTTCTATGGAAATCCTTGCCCAAGCCAAAGAGGGGAGTCTTGGAATCTCTTACGCAGACTTAGGGCAGTTGATGATCTCCCGTGGGTGTGTGGGGGAGATTTTAATGAACTCCTGAGTGTGTCAGAGAAAAGAGGTGGAGCAGCCAAGTCAATCTCTGATATGGTGGCTTTCCGCCAAGCCATTGATGATTGTGAACTCACTGATCTGGGCTATAGTGGACCGAATTATACCTGGAATAACAAGCGGGAGGGAAAGGACAACATCCAACAGAGACTAGACAGATTTTTGGCTAACCAACAGTGGATTGATTCTTTTTTACAGGTAACTGTCAAGCATCTGGGTTTCTTTGTTTCGGACCATCGCCCGATCTTGTTGGAGTTTGACTCAGATTCTCGGATTCAAAAGGGGGCTGAGAGGGGCTTTCTCTTTGAGCCTTTTTGGATGAAGGAGGAGGATTTTTCAGAAGTGGTAAAGGATGCGTGGGCGGAGAAGAGCCCCCCCCCCAAAGTGTTCTGGATCTCAAATACAAGCTTAGTTGGTGCGCTGCGAAATTGATGGGGTGGAGTAAAGAGAGATTTGGATCCCTCCGGAAATCGATTGATGGCAAACAGCGAGAAATTGAAGCCCTTTATGTAAGAAGTCAAGAGCCAGGAGTGATGGATAGAATTAAAAGGCTGGAAAGGGAGCTGGAGGGACTTCTGGATTGTGAGGAGATTTATTGGAGACAGAGAGCAAGATCCGATTGGCTTGCAGCAGGAGATCGCAACTCAAAATTCTTCCACAAAAGAGCTTCGGTTAGGAGAAGAAAAAATCTCATTACAAGGCTCCTAGATGAGAATGGCGTGTACCAGGACTCTGAGGAGGGTCTCTCAAGAGTGGTTGTCTCCTACTTCTCTTCTATTTTTCAATCGACAAACCCGAGCACCAGGAACATTAGTAAAGCTACTGAGGCAATCAAAGCCAGACTAAATCCGGATATGTCTCAATTGCTAGGGGATGTTTTCAGAGCTGATGAAGTCAAACGAGCTTTATTCGAGATGAATACCACAAAAGCCCCAGGTCCAGACGGTTTCCAAGCAATTTTCTTCCAAAAATCCTGGTCAGTGGTGGGCGAAGAATTGACAAACATTTGCCTCAAAGTGCTCAATGGAACAGCCTCTATCAGAGATTTCAATTATACTAATATTGTTCTCATACCAAAGATAAAAAATCCCTCTTCCCCCAAAGATTTTAGGCCAATCTCTCTCTGCAGTGTTGTATACAAGACAGTTACAAAGGTAATGGCAAATAGGTTGAAAGAGATCCTCCCTGCCATCATCTCCCCTAGCCAGTCAGCCTTCATTCCGGGACGACTGATCTTTGATAATGTCCTCATTTCCTTTGAGATTCTCCACTCAATTAGTAGGAAGAAATTGGGAAAGCGTGGGTTGATGGCCCTAAAGCTTGATATGAGCAAAGCTTACGATCGAATAGAATGGGATTTTATTCAAGCTGTGATGATCAAGATGAACTTTCCCCAAAATTGGATCGATCTAGTCCGGGACTGTATCTCAACATCATCTCTGTCTCTTTTATTGAACGGAAAATCTGTTGGCAAAGTGATCCCGTCCAGGGGACTTAGACAAGGCTGCCCACTCTCTCCATACCTTTTCATCCTATGTGCAGAAGCTTTATCTGGCCTACTTCAGAACTCTGAGAATAATGGCAGAGGCCTGGATGTGAAGTGTTGTAGAGGTAGTCCCCTAGTAAGCCATCTCTTTTTTACGGACGATAGCGTTCTTTTTTGCAGAGCTTCTAAAGAAAACTGTCGTACTATTCGTAATTTGTTGACTATCTATGAGAATGGCTCAGGGCAGCAAGTGAACCTTCAAAAATCCGGAATCACCTTTAGTCCGAATGTCCCTCAGGATACTAGAAAAGAGATTCAAGGTTTCTTCCAGATAGCTGACTGCAACACTCATGATAAATACCTAGGGCTCCCGACCTTGGTAGGCAGAAACAAAAGGAAGACTTTCAATGAAATAAAGGAGAGGGTTTGGAAAAAAGTCTGCAGCTGGAAAAGTAATATGTTCTCTTTTGGGGGAAAAAAAGTGCTAATCAAGGCTGTTGCTCAGGCAATCCCAACATATGTAATGAGTATATTCCAGCTGCCCGTATGCCTTTGCAAAGACCTAGGGGCTTTAATCTCCAAGTTTTGGTGGGGGTCGAAGGACGAAAAAAGGAAGACTAGCTGGGTCAGTTGGGACAGAATGTGTCTACCAAAAAGCTGTGGGGGAATGGGCTTCAAGGATTTAACTCTCTTCAATCAATCCCTGTTGGCCAAGCAAGCATGGCGTGTCCTTCATCATCCGAATTCTCTTGTGGCCAAGGTCCTCAAAGCAAAATATTTCAGGCAGGAAGACTTCCTCCAAGCCCCTCTTCGTCCAGGATGCTCTCATTGCTGGCGGAGCATTATTTGGGGCCGGGAGCTTCTCCAGATGGGTCTACGTTGGAAGATTGGAGATGGCTCTTCTGTCAAGATTTTTTCGGACCCGTGGATTCCAAGGCCTTCTTCTTTCCGGCCGATTTCGCCACAGCGGTGCCCTGATTGGAATGTCACTAATTTGATGGACAGAAACAACCACTGCTGGGACTTGGCAAAGCTGAACCAGGTATTCCTCCCAATTGATACTGAGGCTATTTTGTCTATTCCCATCAGTGTTAGGGGTGGAGCTGACTGTCTCTCTTGGCACTACGACAAGAAAGGCCTCTTCACTGTTAAAAGTGGTTATAGGCTCGCTGCGGAGGGTAGATTTCAGTCTTCCTCGTCGTCTCTCTCGGCCACTCAAAAATGGTGGACAACCTTTTGGAACCTCAATATCCCACCCAAGGTCAAAGTTTTCGCATGGAGGGCCTGTCAAGATGCTCTACCATCCCTTCAAAATCTTAAGAAAAGAAGAATTGTGGAGCAGGACCTTTGCAAATTCTGTGGGAAGGGGGCAGAGTCGGTTTCTCATGCTCTGCTCTGGTGCAAACAAGCAAAAAAGGTTTGGGGATGTACCCGGTTTGATACCTTCCTTGACAGTCTTAGGGAACTCCCTATCATAGATATCCTTGTCAGGACCCTCTCTTTGTTTGGTAAAGATGACCTTGGTATGTTTTGTGTGATCATGTGGTGTATTTGGTCCAACAGAAATGCAGATTTTACTGGAGGGAGAGTAAGGCTGCCAGCTGTTCTTGTCTCTTGGGCAGGAGATTTTCTAACGGAATTCCATGGTTCTTGTTTAGCGCTTCGGCCACCATCTCATACCTCCCCCCCCCCCCCCCCAAACCCCCCTCAGACTGGATTCCCCCTCCCCCTAATTCCCTGAAACTGAACTCGGACGTTTCCATCCGAAAGGGTGTGTCTTTTATGGGAATTGGAGCAGCTATAAGAGACTGTAAGGGCAGGGTGGTGGCTGCTTTATCGAAACCTCTGGTGGGGTGTGTCCCAGCGGAATTAGGCGAATTCCTGGCTCTCCGTGAAGGTCTTCTTCTTGCCCGCCATTTTTCTCTCAATGTCCATCAGGTTGAGGTTGATGCCTCCTCAGTTGCATCTGCTCTGAATTGTTCAAATTCTGATTTTAGTGATGCTTGTTTTATTGTCAAAGATATTAAGGCCTTATGTAAAGATGTTGGTGTGGTTATTTGCCGAGCTATCCCTCGTAGTGGCAATAGCTTGGCTCACAATCTAGCATCCTTGGCCTCCTCCTCCCTGAAGGAGTCTTTGTGGCTGGACTCCAGCCCAAATTGTATGTTTTCTTCTTGTGCTTAATAGATTGTCTTCTTTCAAAAAAAAAAAAAAAAAAAAAAAAAAAAAAAAAAATTAATGGTTAGATTTAAATTAATGGTTAGATTAATAAGTATATAAAATTAGAATTAGAAGTCTGTAGAAGACAAGTCTTTGTCCAGAACTCCAGATCTCTTTCATTTTTTTGTCAAAACTGGGATGATCCTGATGATCCACTTCTAGTCGATCCAAACGAATCCATTGGTTTTTCTCCTTCGCCTTCTCTTATCTTGCAAACTCTTCTGCTTCTGCCTCTGCAAACTCTCCAGATCTCTTCATTTCTTTACATCTTTTAACAGTGCAACTAGAAGACCATTGATGATCGACCTCCTCCTCCTTCGACGGTAAGGTAAGCCGGAAAGGTCATCGGCCTCCTTCGTGAAGGTCGACGCTACTTCGACATCAATGAGGCCGCCGCCCGCCGTTCCCCTCCAACATCAAGCCATCGAGGTAGTCTTGAAAAAAAAAAAAATGAAAATGCAAATGGGGCCTATTTTTTACGTTTTCGCCCCGGGCCTTGACAAAGTCAGGACCGGCTCTGGTGAAGAAATGGGTCGACTCAGAAACTTGCCCATGAGAGCACTTACCTGATCCAGCTCATCCTTCAAACGCGCAATCTCGATCCTCAAAGGTTGCTCTTCTAGAGAGATGTCACGAATAATTGCAGGACAACCACAGTTTGTGCAAATTGGGTTTCTCATTGCATCTCTACTGGGCATGTTTTCGGCTCTAAGCTTGTCGATTTCTTGCCTGAGCAATGAGTTCTCGTGACGTCTACGTTGGATCTGATTCAAAAAAGGAACTTCAAATTTTGAACAAATAAAAAAAAAGGGACTAAAAATTTGATGTTCTAGTGAATTAATAATCACCTTCTGTTGATAAATGCGATTTTTAAACCAAGAACTGATTTGACTGGTCTCTAAGCCAATTCTTCTACTGAGTTCCAGTTTTTGTTTACGATCAGGTAAAGGGTCTACTTTGAACAAACTAAAAAAACAAGAACAAAATCAAGAGTCAAAATTTTGATCAACAAACAAGGGCTGACAACGCAGCCCAACAGAAAACAAAAGCCAAACTAAACAAAAACCCCAAACAAGAAACAGAAACAACCAAGATTATTGTACTGTATTAAGATAACAAGAATCATACGCTTCAAGTTCTTGGATTTGCTGAGGTGTGTGTCGGTGGTATCTTTTCTTTCTTGGAGGGTTGTTGGCAACGTCTTGATCATCACTAGAACCAACATCCATGTTATTACTTTCAGAAATACTTTCTTGTTCTTCGTCTCTGCTTCTTCTTCCAACAATTCCTTCTAAATTCTCGCTCATTCTTAGAATATCACAAAAACATTTCTCTCTCTGTATCTATGGTCTATATATAAAAGAAGAGTTCCAGTCTGTGATTGTGGTCCTAGTAGCTAAATGGATGGATGAATACGTGCAATTTTCAAAGTTGTTGGCATGTCATGGCAGCAGACAAGACAATTATTTGACATAAAATTCGTTTTAAGGTTATTTGGAATCATTCTTCCAAAAGGGTAACCATACCATAATGGGAAATATAATTATTTAATTTCCACCGACTACTTGGTCTGCTCTTTCTATGAAAAATATTATTCATTCTCTCTCACTACTATCTCTATCTATCTAAGCTCCTGGGTCCAGTAAACTTCAAGAGGCCACTCTTTCATGGGCTCCATTTAATTAGTTCAGTTTTGAGGCATCAATCCTAATTAATTCTATTTCTATCTATCTCTCTTTGTTTTTTTATTTTTTTCCTTAATTATTTTAAATTAATTTTATTAATCCTGGGATTTTAATAGTTGTAAATGGTGCCACACGACACACGTGAGTCAGTGAGTGGTGCAATACCATAAATAGAAAGAAAAATAATAATAATAAATAACTGGTGGTAAAAAGGAAGAATTAATATTAACTTTTGCTAATCGACTTTATGTACTGTCAAACAATTATTTCCAACATGTCATGCTTCTTCAGTAACAATTCGTGTCTGTCCCACATAAAATAAAAGGGTCAAGGGCCCCAACTAGTTGGAGAGAGCAAAGCAAGAATCATCATGATTTATACAGCAGTAAAACCCCTCTAATTTTTTTTTTTATTATTTTTTTTACAATATCTATTAATTCGGGACTATGTATTTTTTTAAAAGTTTTCACTATTGGTAGGATTCGAGCCGCTGACCTGAGATCCACCATTGAGTATTAATTTGAAGGGTTTTACCTTATAAAGTGTTGTTTTATCTTAGAAAACATGTGGAAGTCGGTTTTCATGTTTATTGAAGATTCCGTTTTGAGATTCATTGTTTAATCGGTTTTCTTTTTTAGAGAAAGTTCCTTAGGAAATTTTTTATTGAAATGCTAAATTTAGTTGAAACCTTTTGGCTACAACCAATGTTCGAAACTGCGGCCGCGTAGGCCGATTAATCGGTGCAATTTAGCTAGGTGGTCAGAAACTGCAGCGAAAAGGGGAAAATCGGACCAATTCCGCGGTGGCCGCCTAATCGGGCAAGGCGCCGATTAATCGGCTAGGCGGGTCAAAACTGTTTACCCCACCTAGCCAGTTAAAAGAGAGAGAGAGAGAGAGAGAGAGCAAAAAACGTCATTCTTTCATTATCTTCTTTGACCAAACAAAATACCAAACCTAATCAGAATACCAAATCAGCCCAAGAAGCATCAGTCGCCTGCCTTTAGTTGTTGAAAGTTGTCATATTCTGCCGTCGCCGAAAGCTGCTGCAGTTGTGCCGTCTCCAATCACTCGTAATAGTGTGAGAGAGAGAGAGAGAGAGAGAGAGAGAGAGAGAGAGAGAGAGAGAGAGAGAGAGAGAGAGAGAGAGAGATTTATATGTACATACAAGGATCTAGATAGAGTAAGAGGATGGGGGTTTGTTTCTTTCATTTTTGAAAGAGCAAGAGAAACGAATTAAGCTAGAAGAAGAAGAAGAAGCTAGAAGAAAGAAAGAGAGAAGTTAGTGTGTGTGTAGTGTGTAGAGGTGGCCATGGTTTTGGTTAAACCGGCGGTTTTCTCCACGGTTTAACCGAAACCGGACGGCCAAAAACCACACCAAAACCGAAACCGAAACCGGAATCGACGGTTTCAAAACCAATTGAACCAGTTACGGTTTCGGTTTCGGTTTCGGTTTGGGCATGCCCAAAACCGATGGTTTTAACCGCAGTTAAACCGTCGGTTTTTTTATTAAAAAAAATAGACGAATCAGAAGGTGCCACGTGCACATTTTTTGATTTTTTTGATTTTTTTTATTTTTTTTGAGAAACTGCCCGAAACCGAAACCGAAACCGTAAAACCGTTGGTTACAAACCGCCCCCAAACCGTTGGCCACGGTTTCAGTTTCGGTTTTGGGTGGCCACAAAACCAAAACCGAACCGTGATCACCACTAGTAGTGTGTACGTCTATTTCAGTGCTTATTTTATCACTTTTTATTTATTTGACTTGTTCACATTTCTTGACTTTTTGTTTTAGCTTACATGTGAACTTTATTTATCATTTTTATTTGATATTTATGGATTTGGAAATAATTTTGTTTGGATTTATAATTGGAATTTGTTTGTGATTGGATTTTTATGTAGAAAAATAAAAAAAAATAGGTCTAAATTAGTCAACCGATTAATCACCGACTAATCGGTCTAGGCGCTAAGCGCCAGGTCTTCGCCTGACTAGCGCCTAACGCTTACTAAAACACTGGCTGCAATAAGAAGATGATTATAATAACTTAAGTCAAAAATATCAAATATGGTGACCTTGTACAAATTATCATCATGAATTACTTTTATAGTTTTTGAATATTAGGAAAATATATTTTGGGAGGCTGAATTCTGATGCCACATCAGCATCATTAACATCCAATTAACTTGTCACATGTGCTTGAGTCTGAGTTGCTTCAGAAATATTTAATACTCGACTCTCACAATGTGGTCCATGGCAAATGAATTTGCAACCTTCTTTATGTGGGGCCAAGCCATTTATTTTTTTAATCATTTAAAATATTATATCAATTCGATTGTTTTTAGAGGGAATACTTGAATTTACAACCTTGTGACGTAGATATGATGGGTTTACTATTTGATCAACCTTATTTTGTCAAACCATTTAAAATAACTTTATTTTAATACTATCAGATTAAAACCATTCATACTTGTCAATTTTTTGAACAGACATGAGATTTCTTTTAAAAAAAGGAGATTTCTTTTTTTAGTTAATACAAATAGGAGCTTTCTTTTATAAAAAAATGAACTTGTCAATTTGAATTTACAAAAGAAGAAAGATGTTGTATTGTGTAAAATTAAAGACGTTTGTGAGTGGTGCCCACAATTTTTGATGTACATATATATATATATAAATAGAGAGAGAGAGAGAGAGGGAGAGAGAGAGAGAGAGTTATTTGTAAGGTAAAGAAA
Source organism: Acer saccharum (assembly GCA_030490815.1). Lineage (NCBI taxonomy): Eukaryota > Viridiplantae > Streptophyta > Magnoliopsida > Sapindales > Sapindaceae > Acer > Acer saccharum. The sequence goes on from CM059870.1 coordinate 37,217,801, forward strand.
TAATGGTTATGGAAGATGGAGAAATGTGCATGTGACTCGATCATTTCCATTTCCATCCATTATTGTACCTGCACCTGCAGGCTCAATTATATGTATCATGTATATAATTAAATTCTTTAATTTATTAGGACTTACTACTATATTTGGTGTAAAAAAAAAAAAAAAAAATTTGTCACATAAAGGGTCCTCTAAATCTCTAATACTACCAAAGGAAAAATGGTCCTTTTGGGATTTTTATTCGTCACTTTTAAGTTCTGCCGAGTATATTTTAAGGATAAAAACATTAACAAACATGTAAATTCATTTACATAGTTATAATATTTTATTTTAAATGAGCATAGTTATAATCTCATCTCCCCCAAGTCAATAAATAAATAAATAAAATAACTAAAGCAATTTACTATTACTTTTTACATATATTATTATTAATTATTTACATTTTATTAGTGTATTATAATAAGCACCCGTTGAATGGATTCTCTAGCTCCGCCACTAAAAAATACATACTTTGATGGACAATGTCTCAGGTTCGAGTAGCCACACCCGCAAGTAGTATATATTTATATATATAGTTTGATGATAAATATTGAGGTCCAAAATTTAAATTCTCTCCCAAGTTAAAAAGGATAATAGTGAAATTTAAGTTTATATATAGCTAAGAAAAAATCATTTTAGATATAACTTCTTAGTTTAATTTGAATCATTTTTTCATCTTCTTTTTCAACAATTGAATTGTGAAGTTCGGTGCAATTTCTTCAATAGAGAGTCATGGATTATCTTTTCTTTTTAATATTTTTTAAGTTATAGGTTTTATGTCATTATTTCCTGTGTATAAATAGAAATTGAATTGATATTTCACCCCTTAACTTTTCCTTTTTTACCACTTTCTACAATTTTCTCCCATTCAAACCTTACCTATTATTATCTATTAAATTTTGGTTGGAAGAAAAATAATAATTATAATAATAATAATAATTATTATTATTATTATTATTATAACAATAATAACAATAATTGAATTGACATTTCATCCATAAAAAATTCAATCCGAAAGTTCAGTCTACTACTCTACTAATCTACTCTCGCTTAATTATGACTTGGAATATACTTAATTGAGGAGTGCTAAATTCACTCTCTCAACCCACTCTCTCAACACAGTCTCTGTTCTTGTGTTGACATGTGGACAACATTTATTGTTTTACATTAAAAATCTAACCTTTATAAAAAGCCTACTTTTTTATTTTATTTACACTACAAACCAACAACTAACTTTTTATATTGCCCTTATTCATTTAATATCAATTTAAAAAAAAAAAAAATACCAGGCCCTTCTCCATTTAATATTAATCAATTTAATATTTTTATTAAATTTGTTTTGTATTTATCTTAAAATGAAAATGATCAAATATATTATTACAAATAAATAAACCTTACAATGTCAGGAATATACAAGCTCAAGGGATCAAAGTATTGATGATTTCCATAATACACAAGTTTATTCCCAAGCGGTAAAATATAATCTATATATAGTTATATCTATTTTTTTTTAGCTTAAATACTATCATATTTCTATTTCTATGTTACAATTGTGTTTCTATAACCCCTAACTACATGTTGAATTATTCAGGGTCATTCAAACATTGCCAATTTACCTATTGATAATTATCATGACGTAGAACACGATTTGCATTACACAGTGAGTATTTGGAATTCATGTAATACTGTACTAGTATTTTAGGAAAAAATTCAAATAATTATGTGACTACTTACTATATGTGATAGGGACATTGTGACATGTTGAGTCACTTTTCTAGCCCGCATTCACAATATGTGGGTTTTCATTCAAATACACAAGTTACAAAAGATGGTATGTATTAGAACTTATTACATTCCATTAAAGTACTTAGTTTTAAGTTATAAAGTACTATTGGTATATTTTATTGTAGGTTCGAACATTATGATATTCAAGAATACAACACAGTTGATCGAGCCTTTTGATCAGTAGATTGCTTTAAAGGTACAAATTATTAAAACTATGTGTGTATATATTTTTTGTATCATGAGCAGTGACATAAGAAAATATTTCTCATTTCATATTAAAATTTGTTAATTTTCCTTATATATGTTTTATAGGTATTCAAAAGTCAAAAGCATTTTCTCAGATGGAAAGATGAGTCTTATGGTGTTTTCTTTTTGTATTTTATGGTGTTTTCGGATAAATATTCTGTAAATTTTTTTTTGGTTTATTATTTTCTTTTGGTTCATGAACGATGTACCATTTATTTAATTTCTCTCAGTTTATATGAAATTTGTATAATATATTTTAAAACTATTTAATTCTAATTTGTTTTACTAATTAGTTATTCTATACAACAACCATCAAGTTAACCATTGATGTTTGGTAACAAAAATTTGGTAAAAAGAAATATCTAAGCAATTTAATTTGGGTCTATAAGCACAAGTTCAGTAGAAAGAAAAGAAGTTGCAAAGTCTTAGAGTCTAACAACACAGACTTATTATTATTATTTTAAAAAAATGATATTAAATGATAATATGTTAAAGTTAAAGAAGAAGGGCAATATAGGAAATTAATTGTTGGTTTGTAGTGTAAATAAAATGAAAAAGTAGGCTCTTTATAAATGTTAGATTTTTAATATAAAACAATAAATGTTGTCCATATATCAACACAAGAACAGAGAGTGTGTTGAGAGAGTGGGTTGAGAGAGTGAATTTAGCACTCCTCTACTTAATTATTTTTTCAAAACAAAGGTTGGAAAAATACAATCAGTCAATCACATTATGGGTAGAGGAGCAGACACACACGTGACAAAGTGATCTTCTTCTACCTTATCCTTTTTTTTTTTTTTTTTTTTTTTTTTTTTCTGTTTTGATTAAAACCTTATCCCTCTTTCAATTACTTTTTGATTCACATGTGGTGTGGGCTCCATAACTCCATTGGCCACCAGTGAAACGTGTACACAAGAGCAGAGACAAGAGTCATGCATATGGGTTGGTGCCTTGGTGGCATCTAAACTTCCAGAAGCTAACAAGAAAAAAAAAAGCTGAAAAAAAAAAGGAGCCGGTCTTTTTCAGGAAAAATAATTAACTTTTGATGAGATGATCATGACATTTGTTTTGTAGTCAAAAGCAAGAGTTATTGTATCAGCTCATGCCTCATGAGTCATGACTCATGAGTAATGACCCACCACCGACCGGTAACAAAATCGGAGCAAATTTTACATCAATTTAATGTTTTTTTTTTTTTTTTTTTTTTTTTTTTTTTTTTTGATATTACAACAACTATCGGGACCAACGAGATTAAACTCCAAAGCATGATTTGGAACACTGCTCCCACTATCTGGGAGAGAGCACTCACACTCAAGGTGGGACAAATAATGTATATATATATATATACATACCAAGGCCAAGGTTTGAACCTTGGTGGTGGAGCACCCTTTGGGAGACTTCAACCTAGATATGCACATTTTTCCCCGGGACCCTAATTCCCCGCGTCCCCATCCCCATTTGGGGATTTTTTTTTGGAAAAAATGGGAAAATTGGGGGGGGAGGGGGGAGGTGTGGATGGGGATGAAAATCATCCCCAAATTGAAATGGGGATGAGGATAGGGGGACCCCTCCCCATCCCCATTTCCCCATTTCCCCCACAATTATGTTGAAATGGGGATGGGGATGGGGATGGGGGGGGGGGGGGGGGGGGGGGGGGGGGGGGGGGAGGTCCCCCATCCCCATTTCCCCCAAACATATATAAATATAATTATAATATATATTTTTTATTTTTTTGTTTATTCTTTGAAAACCCTAACTCCCTAAGTATATACACATTTTATATAAAATGCACTAATGAATTTTATTTTGTATTTGTAATGGAATGTTTATTTTTTTAGTTTAATTTGTAATTTTTAGTCAAATGTGAAAATGAGGGAACAGGGAAAACGGGGAAGGAAATGGGAAAAAACAGGAAAAAACGGGAAAAATGGGGAATTGGGGATGGGGATGGGGATGGATATAGGTCCCCCCAAAATTCCCCATCCCCATTTTCCCCAAATGGGGGGGGGGACCTATATCCATCCCCATTCCCCAAACGTACATCTCTACTTCAACCACAAGGCAATGGGCCGTTGGTAATTTAATGTTAATTACTTCCAAATTTTTTCCACTTGAATATATCACATGATCAAATTTGACAGCATCTTTAAAATAAACTCCCAATAAATATTCATATAATACTAATTAGTTAAATATATAATTAATAAGTAAATTAAATATTATTTAAATAAATATTTTTAGAATACATATTATTATAATTAAAAATGAGAGGGTTAAATGACCCAGCAACATTGTTGCTTCTCTAACATTATTAATTCAATACTTCCCATCTAATTTAGACCGGTGGATGTGCACAACAGTGGTAGTATAAATAAATACTAGTATTACATAAGTGAGTGGAAACCCATGGAAAAAAAAAAAAAATAAATAAACTACAACAACAGGGTGAGTAATGTATTAGAATATATTAGTTTACATTTGAATTTACTTTGTCTTGCAGTGCGAACACTTGCACTGTATTTTTTGAGATAACAATACAGTGCAAGTGTTCTACCAAACCAAACCAAGTTCTTCTTCTTCTTCTTCTTCTAACACCAAACCAAGTTAGTCACAATTACGCAAAGAGAAATAATAAAAAGATAATTAAATTATTTTACAATGAAATTAAGAAAGATTTTCTCAATCCTTAATCTTAAATTTCCAAGTAAAATTTTACAAATATTTTAATTTATAGGCATTGCATTAATTTTTAGTAATAAACTATTCACAAAATTAACAACAACTGGAAATCTACCCTTATTAAAGAGAGAGTGGTATATCTTCGTCATCACAATCTCAGGTATTGTATTAATTGAATTAGCAAGCTTTGCCTTTTTTTCGCGTATAAAAAGCATGATGATAAAACTTTTTATTTCTTTTTAACTATCATTTATTTATTCTCTATTAAATTATTAATGGTACCTAATCCTAATCAGAATCTTAACGGGTTTGGGGCAGAAATTGAAAACCCATTTAGGTCACGGGTCGAGTTTGGGGTGGCCTTGACCCCCCCTGTTGCCATCCCTAATTGCTATTGAGTCTGTTGCTACTGCAGTATGCAGATCTCTTTCCTCACCTTCAGTAGTGACTGGGTTGACATACATTAATCATAGAATATTTTAGGTTTTGTAAAACTCAAAATGAAAAAAGGGAAAAAAAAAAAAGTAATATAAGGTTGTTTTGTAATGTATTTAAAATTTCTTTGTTCTTTTTAGTAATTTTAATTAGGATAAAATTGCCATATTATTAAAAAAATTAAAATTGAGTGTAGAAAGATATTTAGTGGATTATCAATTACTTCACTGTTTTTAAAATTAGATTTATAAATATAAAGCCCAAAACAAATATTGCCTTAATTTACCCCAAAGATTTTGATGGATTTGACTTTTATAATGTTTTTGAAATTAGCAAAAAAATAAAAACTATACAACTACTGAACTTGATAATAAAAATTTCATTAACGTGATTAATATAAATAAAAGTGTCTTATAATATATATTTTTTTTGAAGTGTTAATTACAAGAACCATTATAATAGGATTGTCAGGACCTATATACCGAGATCAAACAATACATGTGCGGCCCGGATATCTACTATCATAACTGAAGATAACTCCTCCCACAAATCGGGAAGAAAACTCTCCACATATTCTTGTAAAATGCACATTGTGAGATTTGAACCTCTCGCTACTAATGTGGAAGAAAGGTGCACTACCACATTTACTAAGAGGTGATGTGTTGTTGTATAAATTTGTTGCTACGTAGAATGACTACAATTATAATGAAAGAGAATGAATAATGGCATGTAAAATAATTTCTGTTCTGGACTCTTGTAATGCACGTACATAATTTCAAATTTGTTATATTTATTAATTTTTTGTTTCATCCAACAATTGGCTTTGATAATTAGAATTTTAAAAGTAAAAAAAAAAAAAAAAAATTAATACCAAAATTTCATTAATCAGATTAATATAAATAAACGTATGTATAAATTTATTGGTTAATGATAGTCTCTCAAACTATTATATGATGAGCAATTAAATGTTATTTTTTTTCGAGATAAATCATTAGAAATCTATCCAAACTCAGTACAGAATTTTGATAAAATCTATATGGAATTCGTGAAATCCGTCCAAATAACAAATCCAACAAACTCTAGATTACTCCAACTTAGAATCATTCTGAAATTCAAATAATCCTTAAAATTAATCGAGATATCATTTTAATCCACAAAACATTAGTAATTACATCAGAAAAGGAACAGAAATCTGTAAAGAGAATAATACCAAATCCGAATTAACTTTACCATATTCTGGCATATATATGTATCATAAATTAAGCTGAAACTTATTCGATTATTATAGAGCATTTCGTTGTATAAATTGGCAGAAGACGAATTAATTAACTAGTTTAATCGATCGAACATATATATATCTTCAATTCCAAAGAATCGTATCAACAATTAATGACAATAATTAACTTCTCTAAACTGCACAACGTAACTTGTAACTTGTATCTATGGACAAATTAACAAAACTTGTTATCTATCTAGTAAACTTCAGAGATGGCCTCCAAGATCGGGCTCCACTGTCTAGGATTCCCATACCGGTGACCGAGAAATCCAGTATCCGTCTCGCCTGAAGCCGTAAACTGACCGTCTAATTCATCTTTCACCTCCTCATTGACAGTCGGTAACACCTTGGCTCCGCCACTTGTACTCTTCCTTCTCTTCCTTAACAACGATCTCTTCTTCTTATTCTGATCACCACAAGCAGCCTTATTCATTATAGTCGCGATCTCCTCCTCTTTAACCTTTCCGTTGACCCTCACTACAGGAAACAATATGTACACCTTTCCTGCCTGAAGTCCATCGTCGGCTTTTATGGGCGATACGCGGTGGGTTCTGAGGAGCTCGTCCACCGGACATATGATGTGGCCAGGTTCTTCAATCATCATCTCAGCAGCTTTGATAGGAACGTTGACCTTCCTCTGGTGTCCGTTACTGTCGATGATCCTTGTAGTTTTGTGGCTTCTTGAATGCATAGAAAAGCAACTGGAAGTGTAGTTCCCCATTAGGTAGATAGTTGGGTTTCTTCTTCTTGTTCTTCTAGCTGATGTTCAACTGTAAGTAGTGGACTGGTTTTTTGGAGTCTAAAATTAGATGAGTTGTGGTGGTGAGTGTTGATTTTAGTAGGGAATGAAGACGTGTGTTTGGATATATATAGACAGAGAGTAGAGAGAGAGAGAGGAAGGAGTCAAAGAGTCAATAGTAACCCAAAAAAAAAAGGAAGAAGACTAGTGATAGAGAGTGTGCTGAGCGGAAATTGTGGCATGTGGAGGACGTGGATGATAAGTTGGAGCCTGGAGGTAAGCGTTAGTGTTACAAACGCGGATGCGGATATTTCATTATTTGTGTCGTTGGCTCTTTGTGAAGAGCGTGGCCGTGACGCTGTTCAATAGTTTGACATGCGTGGCGTACGTGGGGCCTTTTCTTTAACAAAAATGGTTTTGATCTTTGCTTCCTTGCGTACGTCAGGGTTTTCTGTTCATTGACAACAAAATATATCTACTAAATCACGCGTGAGGTCAGGGTCAGGGTCCATGTTTTTCTTTTGGAATCTTCTTTTAACAAGACCTTGTGGAATTACGGTTTTTACCAAGTAAAATCTTGAACAAGAAAATTTTATTTTGTTTGATAAATCACTTTTTTATTTTACTTTTAATATTATCATAATTTAAGATTTTGTGAGTGGGGGTGGATTTGAACCCATAACCTTATTGTGTAGAAATGGAATTTGGATCATCGATCTGATTTTTTCCTAACCTCATCTAATCCCATGATATATAACCATTGCAATGAATGTATGGTTAAGATGTAATTGGTTTTTATAATCACTTTATCAATAACCAATCACATGCTTTAAAAAAGTTTGGAAAAAGATCGGATCAGTAGATAGGGGTGAGGGGCAAACAACTGAGCCAACCTCGTATTTTCATTTGTTTGATAATCAATTGAAAAAACATTTTGAATTAGAAGATTGCTGACAATTAATCTATATAAAGGTTTATTGGTGATAAATTTAAAAAAGAAAAAAGAAAAAAGAAAACATTTAGACATATGTTTGAATAAATGAATAGATGAATGTTGAAGTCAAAATTTTAAATTTATATATTTTGACCCATATATAATTAATGGATAATTATGAAAGTCATTTACTTTTCTTCACCATCGGATTCAATTTGATTACATGAAAACATATGGAATACTTTAAAACAATGATTGATTCATGGAAATCTCATTAAAACTATGAAGAAGGAAACGCATTGAATAAGTTAAGGACCATCTTCTTCAAAGGTAATCAATAACAGTTTTGATTAATTTTGTCAATCAAAAATAGGTTATGCCGTGTTTGATTTTTCTACTTAATATTCAATAGCACTTAATGTACTATATCCGGTTATTTTATTTGATTTTTTAAGTGACAAAATCACTCAAAGAACCCTTAAAATCAAGTGAATTTTTTTTCACTTTTTCACTTAACAAAAAACCACAAGAATTTAAAACGATTTGTTACTTCTAAAATTATCCTCACTTATCTAACTTATTTCTAATTTTATCTTCTGTCGTATTAATACTTTGTTTTTCTTCTCACCGTAACAAACTTTAGCATCACAAATCCTAGTTGTTTCAAAACTCAAACAACTCCATTGTTAAAGATATAATAAAACCAGAACTTCTTATCCATGCGCAATAGCCTAGATTCATTTCTTTTATGACCTTAAATCACTCTTAAAGCTAGCAAATTTTCTAAAAACATAATTGAATTACATTGGATGAGCTCAAGTACTAGAAACATAGCAAATTTTCTAAAACTCAACAATACGCAATTAGATTAGCAGACAATTTTCTAGAAAAGCCGTAACAACTCTTCTACGTACAAAAACATAGTATGCATAATTATAACTAAAATGAAGTAACACAAATTGCAGATTGATTGTGCCATATTTAAATCCAAACCCATGAGTTTGTTAACTAGCATCGATACGCCGGGCTTAGTAAACTTAAAAATAGTGAATAAATTAAAAGCATATCCACTAAAAACTTTTAGCATATAAGCTCCTACATGATACTAGCTAGATGAAGCTTCTACATGATCGAGGGAAGACGGGACAAAAATTCTAGACTTTTCGAGTGGCCAGAAAAGAAAATTGAGAATCTAGATGTTACCACTTACCAGTCATGTGTAGATATTGTGGTGATGTTCTAGTAAACATCAAATTTGGGTATTTAAAGATTTTCATAAATATATTTTTTTTGTTTACTTCATCTTGAATTGTTCATATATATATATATCATTTTGTTATAGTTTTTGATGATTGAATTCTTTTATTGGTCATACAAAAAACTTTTTAAATTAAATTATTTGATTTTTTAATTATTTATATCAATTTAAAATATTATTAATAACTAAATAATTTTGTTTTAAAATTATTAAATTACTTGTTATGGTTGTTCTTAATATGTAAATATATGATAAATAATAGTTAGAAATGTATAGATATAAAAATATTTATTTTCAGATATTTATAACTTGAAAAAACAAACTAATGAAAAAAAAAAAAAAAACAATCATGTTTTTAAATTAAATTATTTGATTTTTAAATTATTTATATCAATTTGAAATATTATTAATAACTAAATAATTAAATTAGTTGTTATTGTTGTCCTTAATATATTAAAATGTAAATATATAACAAATAATTGTAAGATGATATGGTGACATAAATCATCTCTCTGGAAAGCTAACCTTACGAATTAAATAATAATAACAAAAAATTCTAATCTTTGCTAGACTCAGCATAAGACAATAAATGACAAATCACAATACTAGATAAAGACTTGATAACACAAGTAAATTTTACAGGGCAGTGAGTGACACTGACATTCCTACCTCTCCTTCCACACACTCGTACACACAACACAGCCAATTCAAATCCCACTTACAGGCTTAGACTAAACAAGGAGATCGATACTTTTTTTTTTTTTTTTTTTGGAGAGGTAGGGCCTGAGATAGAGGTTCTGGGATCTGCAAAACATCCTTTTATAACACTTCCTGAACATTACCCTACTTGATGTATTGAGATACCCATTTGAAGCCATCACCATATCCCATTTTACGTACAATGCTGCACATAAACACCTCAAGTGGGCGCACATTTGAGTCGGTTAGATTAACCTTCCCTTTACCGGTGGTGAAATTTGTCAGGCCAAGGTGGTAGCGCAACTCATCCTCTGAGGCAGCATATGGGATGTCAATCTTGTTCCCCAACACAAGAAATGGGACATCAGCCAATGCCTCGTCAGAAAGGAGTGCATCGAGTTCTTTCTTAGATTCTGCAAACCTCTCTTTATCAAAGGCATCCACCAGATACACTACAGCATCCACCTGTAATGGACAGCAAACCACACATGTTAAAAGTATTTTATCTTCAGAGTTACATGTTACAACACTACAAAAGAAATTCAAAATTACAGGTACATTAATTTTGAAACAGGGCGAACAAGAATTCCTGCAAATTTGCTATGCATTACCAAGATGCCAAACATTATAGATGGAATTCACTTTGATGCTATGAGGGAAAAGAAAAGGTGACATGCATGACAGCCACCAGACACATTTGCATGAGGAAAAAGGCAATTATATATGGCAGTATCAAATATTCAAATATTTCATAAGAAAGAAGTTGAACAGCATATCTAAGGTGCTGACTTCTTCTCCAGAAAATGGTATGACTGGTGTTGACACACAAAAATGTGCTAACACTAATGTCAAAGGTAAGGTCTGCCACGTATGCAGGGTTTGACTTATCTTTGAAATGTCACCTATGCGGTTTGGCCTGACAAGTAAAATTTGCACAGGGTGTTTGAGAATGGTGTGTCGGGCCGAATAGGTCCCGAGGGATTTGTGTGGATGCTGGATATGTATAGTTGATTTTAGGTACCGACTGTGGTCGGGTTTCAGGGTTTTGAACAAAGTAAATCACAAGATATCAAGTATGATCAATAGTAATTTTTTTGCCCTCTCTATTTTTAAGGAGACTTCCTTTATTTATAGGTGGGATTGCATGAATCCCCTTTTTTTTACACTTGAGTGGTCATGATGTATTTTCTGGTTTTGACTATAGTGATCTCAGCCTTGGGTGGTGGGTTGGTCCAGGTTCAACTTCCTTTGGAGTGTTGAGCTGGGTTATTTTACACACGCCGTACACCTGTCCTTCTGAGACTTAAATAGGCTGACAACCTTGATAGGCACGGTTTTATGGGCGAGAGGTGACATATGAGGACTAGAAACATTTATTTAACGAGTAAACTTCTGACCTTAAGACATCCCAAGCAAGATTGATGTTGGGCCTATTTGTTTGGGTCGTCCATGCGAGGTGGGCCTTCTGCTTTCTGATAACCGAGTTTCTTCTGGACTCGTCTCTTGGGCTTTATCCTATGTAGTTTGTGGAAACCCAAAGTGTCGGGCCCAATCTCTTCTGAAGCCTGAGAAAAGGAGGTTTTGACAAGCCAATAATTTGCTAACGTGGAGTGGGATGGGCCCTTGACTTGTCAACGTTAATGACATGGAATTTCAATAATTGTCAAAATTTCCTTATAACATTTACCCCCTAGCTCTTTGGAAAGGAAGAATTTCCCATCCGGAGAGATAATCCTACCATTTACCTTAGATTTTCCATTTGTCGAGCCTAATAGTGGCCTTTAAGGACTGATGGTATCCTTACCCATTCGTCAGGCCTTTTGGTTGTGTTGAAGGACTGACGACATCCATACACATTCGTCGGGCCTGTTGGTGGTGTTGAAGGACTAATGGAATCCCTACCAATTCGTCGGGCCTTTTGGTTGTGTTGAAGGGCTAATGGCATCCCTACACATTCGTCGGGCCCGTTGGTGGTGTTGAAGGACTGATGGAATCTCTACCCATTCGTCGGGCCTATTGGTGGTGTTGAAGGACTAATGGAATCCCTACCCATTCGTCGGGCCTTTTGGTTGTGTTGAAGGGCTGATGGCATCCCTACACATTCGTCGGGCCTGTTGGTGGTGTTGAAGGACTGATGGAATCCCTACCCATTCGTCGGGCCTATTAGTTGTGTTGAAAGACTGATAGTATCCTTACCATTTCGTTGGGCCAAATGGTGGCATTGGAGGACTGATAGTATCCTTACCCATTCATCGGGCCTATTGGTGACAATGAGGGACTGATGGTACTCTTACCCATTCGTCAAGCCAGATGGTGGCATTGAAGGACTGATAGTATCCTTACCAATTCATCGGGCATGTTGATTGTCTTTTATCTCTCTTTGTGATGGATGATGATTTTTATTTTATTTTTTAGACTACGCCTTGAAGGTGGTCTTTTATCTTTCATTTTGATGATGGATGATTTTTTTACTTAGACTGTACCTTGAAAGGGGTCTTTTATCTTCCATTTTGATGATGGATGATTTTTTTACTTAGACTGTACCTTAAAGGTGGTCTTTTATCTTCCATTTTGATGATGGATGATTTTTGTACTTAAGACTTTGCCTTGAAGACGGTCTTTTATCTTCCATTTTCATGATGGATGATTTTTATACTTAGACTGATATACGAGTTTCTACTAACTTCGTATCTTTATTTGTCACCCTCGGGTGTTTACAAAAGAAAGGATCTATAGTTTGATCCTTAATACTTTTGTCTGTAAAAAAGGGGGGAACTCATGGTCTGCCCCGGGACAACTCCTCTAGGGATAATAAAGCTTCAAATACTGTGCATTCCATGGTCGGATGACGTAGTCACCCCCGGGTCGTGCAAGGCGGTAAGCTCCATGTCCTGCAATCCCTACCACTTGGTAGGGTCCCTCCCACTAAACTCTTCTTGATCGCTCCTTGGTTCGGACCAGAATCTAGACCCCTCCCGTTCCTTGGTTCGGGATTCTACTTTGTCTTTAACATGATGCGTGCCATGCACCAACGTTCCTCCTTGTGCAATCTCCTCCTCCTCTGCCCTTGCATATTCCGCGGCTATATCCACCAACATAGGATATGAACGAGGGTGTTGTCGCCTTAACTGAAATGAAAAAATACCACTTTGCAAACCATTAGTGAAAGTGTTGATGGCCACCACATCGTTAAAATCCTCTACTCGAACCGCTTCTTTGTTAAAACGAGATAGATATTCGCGGATTGTTTCCTTTTCGCCCTGTCTCAAGGAAGATAAATGTGATAGATATTTCTTACGCTGCAAGCTCCCCATGAACTGCTGTGTGAAAGCCTTGCTGAGCTGGTTGAAACTGTTGATACTATTACCAGGTAACTGTCGGAACCAATTCGAGGCCAAATCACCAAAGGTTATTGGTAGAGCCCGGCATAATATTCGATCATCTTCGGTTTGTGTTGCCATTAGGTCAAGAAAACGATCCACGTGCTCCATAGGGTCCTTTTCTTCTGTATATTGTTCCATTGCAGGCATCTTGAATCCGGACGGAAAAGCCTTGTTGGTTATTTCTGAGATAAAAGGCCCCCGACGCCCTCCTCAAGGATGGCTGCTGTATCGGTTTGCTCGCCCATCTACCTGCAATTTGTCCATGTCTTCTCGTAAGCGCTGGATCTCCCCCGCCATTAGGTTTGGGGCTTCACTGCTTGGTCTTGTCCCAAAATCCAACCGCCGTCGGGCTGTTAGCCTGTCGGGCCTTGGGTTCGACGTTTTCCCGCCTAGTGGGGGTGTTTTGGACCACCTTGATCGCTGGCTCCTTTGTTTCTCTTTGTAGTGTCGACTACGGGGGTCGCTATTACCGCTGTTTGTTGGTTTAGATCGTCTTTTTGAACTAACAGAATAGGTACTTTCTGAATCTGATAACTGACAAGCTTTGCTGGGCTCCCCTCTTACTATTTTTGACTTTAGTTTTGGTTGTCGCACCATGGGTGGATCGTTTGATGTCGTAACCAAACCTTGAGTCGGGACAACTTCCTCTGCGATGGGGACCTGTGGAGCTGTTGGGGTTATTTGTCCACCCATTATCTTTAGGAATCTTTGCAGATACACACCTGCTTCCTGCATAGCCTGGCTGGTGAGGTTAGGAGAAGCATGAAAAGTCAGGCTTGGCATGACTTGTGGTGTACGTGGATTATCAGTTTGACCTTCTGAGTTGGGAGTATCTTCTATAAGATTTGAGGCACCCTCAACTGTTTTCTCAGGTGGAGTCATGGTTAGTGTTTCAAGTTTTTCTGAAGGTATGAAGTCACCCCCTCCTTCTAGCGCCAAATGTTGACACACAAAAATGTGCTAACACTAATGTCAAAGGTAAGGTCTGCCACGTATGCAGGGTTTGACTTATCTTTGAAATGTCACCTATACGGTTTGGCCTGACAAGTAAAATTTGCACAGGGTGTTTGAGAATGGTGTGTCGGGCCGAATAGGTCCCGAGGGATTTGTGTGGATGCTGGATATGTATAGTTGATTTTAGGTACCGACTGTGGTCGGGTTTCAGGGTTTTGAACAAAGTAAATCACAAGATATCAAGTATGATCAATAGTAATTTTTTTGCCCTCTCTATTTTTAAGGAGACTTCCTTTATTTATAGGTGGGATTGCATGAATCCCCTTTTTTTTACACTTGAGTGGTCATAATGTATTTTCTGGTTTTGACTATAGTGATCTCAGCCTTGGGTGGTGGGTTGGTCCAGGTTCAACTTCCTTTGGAGTGTTGAGCTGGGTTATTTTACACACGCCGTACACCTGTCCTTCTGAGACTTAAATAGGCTGACAACCTTGATAGGCACGGTTTTATGGGCGAGAGGTGACATATGAGGACTAGAAACATTTATTTAACGAGTAAACTTCTGACCTCAAGACATCCCGAGCAAGATTGATGTTGGGCCTATTTGTTTGGGTCGTCCATGCGAGGTAGGCCTTCTGCTTTCTGATAACCGAGTTTCTTCTGGACTCGTCTCTTGGGCTTTATCCTATGTAGTTTGTGGAAACCCAAAGTGTCGGGCCCAATCTCTTCCGAAGCCTGAGAAGAGGAGGTTTTGACAAGCCAATAATTTGCTAACGTGGAGTGGGATGGGCCCTTGACTTGTCAACGTTAATGACATGGAATTTCAATAATTGTCAAAATTTCCTTATAACAACTGGTAAGCTTAAAATCATTGGAAGAAAGGAAAGAACAAAATGAATGTCAACACCAAACAAGCAAGTCGGTGAGTCAAAATCAATCAAACGTATCAAATCACTAGGCTGGATATATGGTCTAGGACCATAGAAAGGGCAACAAAATAAAGGAATCCACAAAGAAAAAGCACGTAGATCTCAATCTAATCCTAGAACATTCAAAACTAAATGTCATATGACTCACAATTAAATATTAATCATTGCAACCACACAACCCTGCCACAAAGCCCAAACCTGTAACAAGTAAGCACTTAGCACATGCACACTTGCAACCCACAAACACAACAATGACACATCATTTAAGAATTTTCAGCCACAATTACATTTCCAAGTAACTATAAAACAAAGAAGAAAACTATGCCCTTAAAACAAAACAATGATAATCTGAAATAACCGCAAAGAATATTTCAAGCATGAATTTGCACCGCGACCCAAAACAATGCTGTATGGTGAATGAGTCAATAACTAGCTACTGGTAGTCTGGTATGTGATGTGAATCATAGGAAATGAAAACTGATTTGAGCATTGAGTACAACTGACCTTGAAAACTGATTTGAGCATTGAGCATTGAGCATTGAGCATTGAGTTATTTTTTTTTCGAGATAAATCATTAGAAATCTATCCAAACTCAGTACAGAATTTTGATAAAATCTATATGGAATTCGTGAAATCCGTCCAAATAACAAATAATCCAACAAACTCTAGATTACTCCAACTTAGAATCATTCTGAAATTCAAATAATCCTTAAAATTAATCGATCCGAGATATCATTTTAATCCACAAAACATTAGTAATTACATCAGAAAAGGAACAGAAATCTGTAAAGAGAATAATACCAAATCCGAATTAACTTTACCATATTCTGGCATATATATGTATCATAAATTAAGCTGAAACTTATTCGATTATTATAGAGCATTTCGTTGTATAAATTGGCAGAAGACGAATTAATTAACTAGTTTAATCGATCGAACATATATATATCTTCAATTCCAAAGAATCGTATCAACAATTAATGACAATAATTAACTTCTCTAAACTGCACAACGTAACTTGTAACTTGTATCTATGGACAAATTAACAAAACTTGTTATCTATCTAGTAAACTTCAGAGATGGCCTCCAAGATCGGGCTCCACTGTCTAGGATTCCCATACCGGTGACCGGGAAATCCAGTATCCGTCTCGCCTGAAGCCGTAAACTGACCGTCTACTTCATCTTTCACCTCCTCATTGACAGCCGGTAACACCTTGGCTCCGCCACTTGTACTCTTCCTTCTCTTCCTTAACAACGATCTCTTCTTCTTATTCTGATCACCACAAGCAACCTTATTCATTATAGTCGCGATCTCCTCCTCTTTAACCTTTCCGTTGACCCTCACTACAGGAAACAATATGTACACCTTTCCTGCCTGAAGTCCATCGTCGGCTTTTATGGGCGATACGCGGTGGGTTCTGAGGAGCTCGTCCACCGGACATATGATGTGGCCAGGTTCTTCAATCATCATCTCAGCAGCTTTGATAGGAACGTTGACCTTCCTCTGGTGTCCGTTACTGTCGATGATCCTTGTAGTTTTGTGGCTTCTTGAATGCATAGAAAAGCAACTGGAAGTGTAGTTGCCCATTAGGTAGATAGTTGGGTTTCTTCTTCTTGTTCTTCTAACTGATGTTCAACTGTAAGTAGTGGACTGGTTTTTTGGAGTCT
Organism: Acer saccharum; assembly: GCA_030490815.1. Lineage (NCBI taxonomy): Eukaryota > Viridiplantae > Streptophyta > Magnoliopsida > Sapindales > Sapindaceae > Acer > Acer saccharum. The sequence goes on from CM059870.1 coordinate 37,234,822, forward strand.
AAAATTAGATGAGTTGTGGTGGTGGGTGTTGATTTTAGTAGGGAATGAAGACGTGTGTTTGGATATATATAGACACAGAGAGAGAGAGAGGAAGGAGTCAAAGAGTCAATAGAAACAAAACAAAACAAAAAAAGGAAGAAGACTAGTGATAGAGAGTGTGTTACTGTGTTGAGAGGAAATTGTGGCATGTGGAGGGGACGTGGATGATAAGTTGGAGCCTGGAGGTAAGCGTTAGTGTTACAAACGCGGATGCGGTCCATGCGGATATTTCAATATTTGTGTCGTTGGCTCTTTGTGAAGAGCGTGGCCGTGACGCTGTTCCATAGTTTGACATGCGTGGCGTACGTGGGGCCTTTTCTTTAACAAAAATGGTTTTGATCTTTGCTTCCTTGCGTACGTCAGGGTTTTTCTGTTCATTGACAACAAAATATATCTACTAAATCACGCGTGAGGTCAGGGACAGGGTCCATGTTTTTCTTTTGGAATCTTCTTTTAACAAGACCTTGTGGAATTACGGTTTTTACCAAGTAAAATCTTTAACAAGAAATTTTTTTTTTGTTTGACAATCACTTTTTTAATTTTATTTTTAATATTATCATAATTTAAGATTTTGTGAGAGCGGGTGGATTTGAACCCATAACCTCGTTGTGTAGAGGTGGAATTTGGATCATCGATTTGATTTTTTTTCTAACCTCATCTAATCCCATGATACATAACCATTGCAATGAATGTATGGTTAAGATGCAATTGGTTTATATAATCACTTTATCGATAACCAATCACATGCTTTAAAAAAGTTTGGAAAAAGATCGGATCAGTAGATAGGGGTGACGGGCAAACAACTGAGCCAACCTCGTATTTTCATTTGTTTGATAATCAATTGAAAAAACATTTTGAATTAGAGGATTGCTGACAATTAATCTATATAAAGGTTTATTGGTGATAAATTTGAAAAAAGAAAAAAAAGAAAAAAAACATTTAGACATATGTTTGAATAAATGAATAGATGAATGTTGAAGTCAAAATTTTGAATTTATATATTTTGACCCATATATAATTAATGGATAATTATGAAAATCATTTACTTTTCTTCACCATCGGATTCAATTTGATTACATGAAAACATATGGAATACTTTAAAACAATGATTGATTCATGGAAATCTCATTAAAACCATGAAGCTGGAAACGCATTGAATAAGTTAAGGACCATCTTCTTCAAAGGTAATCAATAACAGTTTTGATTAATTTTGTCAATCAAAAATAGGTTAGGCCGTGTTTGATTTTTCTACTTAATATTCAATAGCACTTAATGTACTACATCCGGTTATTTTATTTGATTTTTTAAGTGACAAAATCACTCAAAGAACCCTTAAAATCAAGTGAATTTTTTTCACTTTTTCACTTAACAAAAAACCACAAGAATTTAAAACAATTTGTTACTTCTAAAATTATCCTTGCTATTCTAACTTATTTCCAATTTTATTTTCTATCGTATTAATACTTTGTTTTTCTTCTCACCATAACAAACTTTAGCATCACAAATCCTGGTTGTTTCAAAACTCAAACAACTCCATTGTTAAAGATATAATAAAACCGGAACTTCTTATCCATGCGCAATAGCCTAGATTCATTTCTTTTATGACCTTAAATCACTCTTAAAGCTAGCAAATTTTCTAAAAACATAATTGAATTACATTGGATGAGCTCAAGTACTAGAAACATAGCAAATTTTCTAAAACTCAACAATACGCAATTAGATTAGCAGACAATTTTCTAGAAAAGCCGTAACAACTCTTCTACGTACAAAAACATAGTATGCATAATTATAACTAAAATGAAGTAACACAAATTGCAGATTGATTGTGCCATATTTAAATCCAAACCCATGAGTTTGTTAACTAGCATCGATACGCCGGGCTTAGTAAACTTAAAAATAGTGAATAAATTAAAAGCATATCCACTAAAAACTTTTAGCATATAAGCTCCTACATGATACTAGCTAGATGAAGCTTCTACATGATCGAGGGAAGACGGGACAAAAATTCTAGACTTTTCGAGTGGCCAGAAAAGAAAATTGAGAATCTAGATGTTACCACTTACCAGTCGTGTAGATATTGTGGTGATGTTCTAGTAAACATCAAATTTGGGTATTTAAAGATTTTGATAAATATATTTTTTTTGTTTACTTCATCTCGAATTGTTCATATATATATATCATTTTGTTATAGTTTTTGATGATTGAATTCTTTTATCGGTCATACAAAAAAACTTTTTAAATTAAATTATTTGATTTTTTAATTATTTATATCAATTTAAAATATTAATAATAACTAAATAATTTTGTTTTAAAATTATTAAATTACTTGTTATGGTTGTTCTTAATATGTAAATATATGATAAATAATAGTTAGAAATGTATAGATATAAAAATATTTATTTTCAGATATTTATAACTTAAAAAAACAAACTAATGAAAAAAAAAAAAAAAAACCAATCATGTTTTTGAATTAAATTATTTGATTTTTAAATTATTTATATCAATTTGAAGTATTATTAATAACTAAATAATTAAATTAGTTGTTATTGTTGTCCTTAATATATTAAAATGTAAATATATAACAAATAATAGTAAGATGATATGGTGACATAAATCATCTCTCTGGAAAGCTAACCTTACGAATTAAATAATAATAACAAAAAATTCTAATCTTTGCTAGACTCAGCATAAGACAATAAATGACAAATCACAATACTAGATAAAGACTTGATAACACAAGTAAATTTTACAGGGCAGTGAGTGACACTGACATTCCTACCTCTCCTTCCACACACTCGTACACACAACACAGCCAATTCAAATCCCACTTACAGGCTTAGACTAAACAAGGAGATCGATACTTTTTTTTTTTTTTTTTTGTTGGAGAGGTAGAGCCTGAGATAGAGGATCTGGGATCTGCAAAACATCCTTTTATAACACTTCCTGAACATTACCCTACTTGATGTATTGAGATACCCATTTGAAGCCATCACCATATCCCATTTTACGTACAATGCTGCACATAAACACCTCAAGTGGGCGCACATTTGAGTCGGTTAGATTAACCTTCCCTTTACCGGTGGTGAAATTTGTCAGGCCAAGGTGGTAGCGCAACTCATCCTCTGAGGCAGCATATGGGATGTCAATCTTGTTCCCCAACACAAGAAATGGGACATCAGCCAATGCCTCGTCAGAAAGGAGTGCATCGAGTTCTTTCTTAGATTCTGCAAACCTCTCTTTATCAAAGGCATCCACCAGATACACCACAGCATCCACCTGTAATGGACAGCAAACCACACATGTTAAAAGTATTTTAGCTTCAGAGTTACATGTTACAACACTACAAAAGAAATTCAAAATTACAGGTACATTAATTTTGAAACAGGGCGAACAAGAATTCCTGCAAATTTGCTATGCATTACCAAGATGCCAAACATTATAGATGGAATTCACTTTGATGCTATGAGGGAAAAGAAAAGATGACATGCATGACAGCCACCAGACACATTTGCATGAGAAAAAAGGCCATTATATATGGCAGTATCAAATATTCAAATATTTCATAAGAAAGAAGTTGAACAGCATATCTAAGGTGCTGACTTCTTCTCCAGAAAATGGTATGACTGGTAAGCTTAAAATCATTGGAAGAAAGCAAAGAACAAAATGAATGTCAATGTCGGACATACTAGTCAACACCAAACAAGCAAGTCAGTGAGTCAAAATCAATCAAACGTATCAAATCACTAGGCTGGATATATGGTCTAGGACCATAGAAAGGGCAACAAAATAAAGGAATCCACAAAAGAAAAAGCACGTAGATCTCAATCTAATCCTAGAACATTCAAAACTAAATGTCATTGACTCACAATTAAATATTAATCATTGCAACCACACAACCCTGCCACAAAGCCCAAACCTGTAACAAGTAAGCACTTAGCACATGCACACTTGCAACCCACAAACACAACAATGACACATCATTTAAGAATTTTCAGCCACAATTACATTTCCAAGTAACTATAAAACAAAGAAGAAAACTATGCCCTTAAAACAAAACAATGATAATCTGAAATAACCGCAAAGAATATTTCAAGCATGAATTTGCACCGCGACCCAAAACAATGTTGTATGGTGAACGAGTCAATAACTAGCTACTGGTAGTCTGGTATGTGATGTGAATCATAGGAAGTGAAAACTGATTTGAGCATTGAGTACAACTGACCTTGGTATAGTAATCCTTCCAGACTCTGCGTGCAATTTGATGACCTCCCAAATCGAATGCCTTGAACTTAATTTTCCCAATACTAAGCTCTTCCGATGTAGGATACTGAGTTGGCTGATGCTGAACCAATCTCTGAAATCAATCAAAATATGAGTATTGCAATATGAAGAATGCTGACAAGCTTCAAAGAAGGCATAAATCTTTTTGACAAGTGATTTTGTAAATCCAACTAAACCTTAAAAAAGCCATTTCAATTATATATTTAAGTTCTTCCTCGTGCTTTTTTTTTTTTCCAAGGAACTAATCAGAGACTAAACCACGGTTGCCGAGAAAACCAGAATCAACAGTAAAAGCTCAAAAGGGTCCGATAAGTTCAACAAGATTATATACAGTTTACTTGAGAGGTGATATCAGTTTTTCCAAATCTCCAACAATCCAAACAACGACAACAACAATAATGATCGTATAATTAAATTAAGATCCAAAATTTCTACTTCAGCAAACAATCAATCCTCGAGGACTAACGAGAAATCTAATTCAAAACAAGATCTCATAAAAAACAAGCACAGATTTCACTAAGATTATCGAAAGCGAACAAAAACAACAGTACCAAATAAAAGACTAAAACTGACCTCATCTTTCAACATGTGGAGCAAGGTTGTTTTTCCAGCATTATCGAGACCTAAAAACAAGATCTTAGCCTCTTTTTGCCACAGACCGAGTGAGCTGAGGACGCCGTAGAACCAGTCGAGAAGAAACATGGTTGATTAGGTTATGAGGGAGAAAACGACGACGGATCAAGATTGAATTAACGGCGATCGAAGTCTGTGAAAGGACCAGATCGTCCAAATTCAAGGGCTCCGTTTCAATTCGAGAGAAAATGCATTAACTGTTTTTAGGAAACTGCGAGAAGAGAACAACCAGGGATTCTTTGGCTGCCTTAATTGACATTTTTTCATGAGGTGGATCTGCCTCGCTGCTGGGCCTACCTTTTCTGTAGTCGGTGACGTCGTTTTGTGCCCATCAATGATACTACGTGTGCTCTCCAATGTTGAGACATTTTGGTGTTAAAAATAAATAAATTGCCAATAGGGACGTAGTTAGACGAGCTTGGGACTTGGTTAAATAACTCATAAATCAAAAACCCAAAATAAATTTTTAGTTGTTAACCACGGTTTAACACTATCCATTATAATATATATATGTGATAGATGAAAAAAATAAATCTAAGCACACTTTCGGTATAACAATATCTTAAGTTCGAGTTGCTGTAGTTACAAATGATATATATATAAATATATATATATAGATGGAATTGAAGGGTAGAAGATTTTTATTTTAATTTTAAATATTATAATAATTCGGGGTTTTATGAGAGATGAGGAGAGACTCAAACCCACAATCTCGTGGTGTTGGTGTGTGAGGCTTTACCACCAAGCTAACGTCATCTTGTCAAAGGGCAGAAGTTTTGATTGATACAATTATATGGAGATAACCAAATGCATAAAAATTGACAATGATAATTATATATGGGTTTGTGAAAGAAAGTTATTTGATAGATGTTTTGTCACAATAGATAGCATATTATAGTTATCGGAGCGACAACTTGATATTGAATGTTCCATAAAAATAAAAATAAAATATATTTTTTTATAAATAAAACTGAAGAAAAATATTTTATTTTCATGAGTATATATTAATAATACAGTACTAAGTCATTAATCGAAACTTAAAAAACCAAGAAAAATCAATTTTAACCGCTCGAGAGATAAACAAACTTCTTTAGTGGAAGTGTCACCGTGCCTCTGTTTTTTGACTTCCTGTGGACCATATGAGACTAGTCATGGACAGTGTGGTTATTTGACTGCACCATCTAGTTGAAATCAAGCAAGAAGTTTAATTTATACGAAATCAAATTTCACCAAAAGTAAGTAATTAAATTACTTATGTATTGTGTTATGGAGAAATTGGTATAGCCGAAATGTGAGGGTGCATGGAGGGAGACCATGTTGTGCAACAGAGATCATGGATTGGTCTACATGTTTTTTGACAGAATTCTTGAATTCGACTCTGGATGGTGGACAAGTGCGGAGCATACCTGTTCCTATGACACAGGTTTGGAATATACCCCCTCTTGGTTTTTATAGAGTAAACACTAATGCAACTGTTGATGGGGCTGGCCAAGTTAATGGGATAGGCATTGTGATCCGGAACGGAAATGGCATTGTCATGGCTTTAAGTTCCCAACGGATTATAGCAACTTACTCTCCACATGTTGCTGAGACAGTGGCAGTTTTGAGGGGTTTACAACTTGCTTGCGGTACAGTTTTGGTGCCAGTTGTGGCGGAGACTGATGCAGCAGTTGTGACGAAGTGGATTTCGGAGGGTAAACAACTCCTCTGAGGTTGGCTTGGTAATCGCAAATATCTTGATATTGATTCATAGTTTGAGATGTTGTTCGGTGAATTATGTACCTCGGTAAGCCAACTAGGTAGTTCATCTCCTTGCTAAGATGGCGTTGTCAAACTCAAATGATCTTTTTTGGATGGAGGATAGCCCTACATGTGTGAGCCGATCTTTACAGATTGATAATCCTATGCGTGTGTAGTTTTTTGCTTTGCTGTTTAAAGCTTCTTGTCATAAAAATAAATAAATAAATAAATAAATAAAAAGGTAAATAATTAAATTGAATACTTTTAAAAAAATAAAATTAATTAATTAAACATAGGGACTTAAAACACTAATATAGAAAAATATCAAAAATCGTGACATTTCATTAACATATAGGGACTTTGTAAAAGTTTCCGGAATTTTTAAGTTCTAAACTCTGGTGAAAGGTAAAATTACAACTTAAAGGAAGCCCCTAATTGTAAATTGTCCATTCTTATTGGGTCATATAGTCTCCCAAGTCCCAAAACCCTAACCCTAACCCTAACAGGTGCGAAATCTCAGCCTCTCACTCGCAGGCATAACACTGCTTTCTTCAGCAACTCGTCTGAATCTCATACATCTGGTACGTTTCGTTTAGCTAATTTTTCTCAAGACGCTCAAATAGAACCCATATCAGTTTGATTTCGTATAAATTAAAATTTATTGCTTGATTTCAGAGAGATGGCCAAGTCGAAGAATCACACTGCCCATAACCAGTCTCACAAGGCCCACAGGAACGGTATCAAGAAACCCAAAAGGCACAGACACACTTCCACCAAAGGGGTCTGTTTCTATTGCATTTAAATTTTCTTTTTTCTGGTTCTGTTTTTTAAGTTTCGGTTGTGATTTTGTTATAGGTATGAAAATGTTGAATTTTTTTATTATGCAGATGGATCCCAAGTTTTTGAGGAACCAGAGGTATGCAAGGAAGCATAACAACCAGAGCGGTGGATCTGCAACCGAGGAGTGAACATCGAGTTGATTTAGCAATGGTGTTCGTTTACTACTTTACTCTGCTTTTTGTTTGTCTTAAGATACAATGTTGCGGTTTTAGTCTGATCTGTATTGCAGTTATATGGTGATTTTCTAATAGGTCAGAACTAATGTTTTGCATATCCTGCAAACTAAAACTACATTACTTTTTGGATGTTTTATAATGAATTTGATAGCTTTTGCCAACTTATTCACGATTATGGTTGTTCAGTTATATAAATTGTTTGCTCTATTGAAACAAATTCATTGAGTGGAGTGATTTATTGGCCTTTTTGTTTGATGTCTTGCTCTTGCAAGATGAAGTTTGTTTTTCTTTTGGGGTCTCCATTCGAGCATTTGCTGGGGTTGCTTCTGATATTAATAACGCTGTATGTGCAATGAATGAGAATTTGGTGCTTCTTTTGCCAATGACATGTTCAATGGAGCTAGTTGAATGTGGTTTGTAGATGGTTCATCTGCTCACACATTGAAAGTTTTATATTGATACTGCCTTCTTTTTTAAGGAGAATTGGTGGGTTTTGATAAGCTAGTTGTGGGCAAGTTTATTAAAGTTTTACCCGTTAATGTTCTTATCAGTACTTGCTCTATGAGTCTATGACGGAGTTTTGTAAAGTTTTAAATCTTCTTGAATCAATGACACACTCTACTGAACTAATTGGAGTTAAATGTAGTTTATAGATGGTCATTTGGTTCATGCAATGTGAGGAGAATTGGTGCTTTAAGATAGTTGTGGGTGAGTTTTAGTTAAGTTTTACTTGTTAGATATCTTATTGGTATTTGCTGTCACTTCAGAATAGGTTTTGGAAAATCTTATTTAGGTCATTGAAGAAATGGAATGACGTGTGTGTGTTGAGGAATTAGAAATAAGACCTGTAAATTGGTTAGTTGCAAATACTGAATTCCTCTTGTGACTTTCACAAACAACATAACCGGTGGTTATAGTGCAAAACTGCAAATATATTGAATCTAAATATGAAGATCCTTTGTTATAGTATGCCTAATTCATGACATCCATGGTCTAATATTTCTCTGCCCGTTTCATGTTTATGGGCATGTAGTAACCAATACGGTTTCCTTATGCATGGGTGTTACATAAATGAAGACATAGTACGTAATATGCGGTGCATATTTGTTTGTCGTGCATATTTGTTTGTTTATTTGTGTCAGAAGCTCATTTATAAATACATTCTTAAATTTTCTTTTAACTTTTTTGCTTTGTTTGACCTTTGGAAACAAGTTGCTAGCTTTGACTCTAGAGAAAAGTATGGAAGGTGTGAAAATATTTCTAAGACTTTAGTGTAACAGCTGTGGAATATACATGGTACATTAACTTCTTGTCAGCTATTGGGGTGCAGAATTGCTGAGATCTACTAACATCAGGATCTGATGGCGTTTACACCTGGGTTTATAATGGTTTTTATTGCATGCATCTCATTATAAGTTGGCTACATAATTATTTTTTTGACCAAAATGCCTTGAAGAACTATTAACATCTGTAGTAATGGTATTGCACCGTAATTGTCGTCTTTAGTATTTTGTGTGGTGCCTCATTTTATTGGGAAAACGACTGAGATTATCCAAATACCATCCACTTTATGGTTTTAAGATAATTCAATACCGTCTTCTATGGTTTTTATAGTGTTAAAGACATTAGTTGATATAATTTTCACTCTTGTGGTTTGTCCGATAATAGAAATCATGAAGTTGTTTTTTGGGGACAAACCAAGCAAAAAGAACAATAGAATGTGTTGCTCTCTTTTGGATTGTGTCGGGTGGTTATCTGGTGAAGACTGAAGATAAGTAGGAACATTCCAAAGGTGTGGCAAAGATCTTGGAAGGACGATTGATGTGTAAAAATGTGCTACCGCAAGATTCAAGGACACAGCAGTGGGACTTTTTGCTTAATCAATAGTAGAATCAAATTTTCTTTGGTAACAAAGGATTACTTAGGAATTTGTGACGAGTAGAGTAGCAACTAGCATATATTCTTGAAAAGGGTTTTCGTTTCTGTTTCTTGAAGATGCTGGATTTATTATATAGAGTTGCCTTTGTTGTTGATGCTTTCTTTTAGAATAAAGCTTTAGGAACTTAAGTTAACTTTTGTCTGGATTTAGAGGAAGATTATGGTAATTGTGTAGAAATGTCGTGTAACATCATAGAAACTCGGCAGCAAAGTCATTATAGAAATCTGATATCAAACTACCACTCACATCTGATTTTTTTGTATTTTTTTGTTTTTTTGATTAAAGAGAACAAGATTTTGTAACACTTGAACTAGACCATAACACAGTGGATCAGCCACATAATTGAATATTAACCGATTACACAAACTTGTCCAGTAGAATCATTGATCATGTTAAGTGAAGAAACAGAGGCAGCAATTCATTTCTCCTTCGGATGCTTGACGATCACCACAGGACATTTGACATGCTTGGCACAATAATCACTCACACTTCCTAGAAGAACCCTGCAAAAATTTACATGGAAAATTCATTTTCACAATAATCAGACTTGCTTTGTGAACTAGATTATGAAATAATTGGAAGAATCCAATAACTTTGTACCTCTTGATGAAACCATAACCATGGCTTCCCATTACTAAGGTGTCAGCCTTGAGTTTCTCCACTACCCCACATATTACATCCTTGGCCTCTCCACATCCCACTACTCTCTCCACATGTATCTGCATAAACTCCATTGATAAACTTTTTAGGCACTGAATAAGAGGGCAATTAAGAATTATATATTATAAAAGAAGTGAGGAATTACATCGGTTTCGAAGTTCCTGTACACAGCTTCAGCTCGTTGCATGACCGAATTCACCATGTCACTACCATACTGTTCCATGGCCTTGATCACATCGCCAGAAAACATATACCCTGTCATCTAAACCATAAGTAACAGAGCCAAGCCATTACAAGAAGAAGAAGAAGAAGAAGATGCATAAATTTGCTAACCTGCGGCGTCTAAGGAGGAGTAAACAGGAGGTGGAGGTTTGACGTAGAGGAGGACGATGGTGTTATTTGTATTGTTAGAAAAAAAGTTACTGAGGCACCATGAGAGTGCATCCATACTTTCCTCACTCTCATCCACAGCCACCACAATCTTCTGTTCAGTCTTTCTCATCTCGCCTTCCATTATAGCTCTGAGAAAATGCTTTTGGCCCTAAGATGTTTGATAAGTGGAACAAAAGGAATCAAGATTTATAGATGGTAGTTGCTGTGGTTCTGTTGTGTTGTCTGGTTTTGAGTCCTGTGGTTTTGGTTCTTTGGTATTGCATTATTTTAAAAACGACATCGTATGTTAGAGTATTCGACTCGTAAAAGCCAATACCAATCCACAAGAATAATTGGCCAACAACAATTTTGTATGAGGGACAAACTACAATAATTGTGATAAATAATTTGCCTTAATTTTTCCTGTTATATCTTTAAAGGAGGAATCCTTCGTTTCTTCAATTTTCTACGGTCAACATCGGGTCTTCAATTTTCTATAGTCAACATCTAGCTGAGCAAAGCAAAGCCCAAATATCTCAATTTCAAAACCATTCGATTTACTATGATGGGTACAGAGATATTTAAGCTGGGTGTATTCGATTTTGGTTTCAAAAGATTTTTAATGATTTTTATGGAATTAAAAAATTTATGTGTATTCAATGTAGACTTTTAAAGACTTTATAAAAGTTATGGGGTATTCAATACAGAATTTTATAGACTTAAAAAAAGTCTTTAAAAGTCATATAGTATTTAATTAAGATTTTTTAACAGTCTATGAAAGTTAGAAGTGTTCAAAATCTCAATGACTTTTAAACATCAATGACTTTTAGTTATAAAAAAATCTCATAATTTATCTTTCATTCCTTGGAATGACTTTATATATATATATATATCAGTGAGTTTCTCATGAGGGATCCCTTATTTTAATTTCGGTAAGGACCATGAAAAAATAAGGGATTAAAATTCATTAAATTCAATATGTTTTCATCATGGTCCTTACCGAAATTAAAATAAGGGATCCCTCATGAGAGACTCACTGTATATATGTATATATATTAAATAGAAAGAATTTCACTTTAGAAGAAAAATATAATAAAACTCTTTGAAAAACATCAACCACCAAACATATGTAAGATTTTCAAGTAAAAACACACTCGTTCTTAACAAATTTCACAAATAAAATAAAATGAATAAACATTATCGAAAAAAAAAAAAAAAAAAAACTTGCAAACATTAACGATCTATAACAACATAAAAAAAAATTAAAAAAAAAAAAAAAAAAAGGTAACTAAAAATAATATAAAACAAACTCTCCATCAGCTATGCAATTAAGGAAGAGATTTCATTTTTTTTTTACCTCTATTTTCAAAACAACTAAACAATATCAAAACAAATTAAACGAACTTTATTTATGTTAATTAAAAAATAATAAAAAACAAAAACCACTACTCAACCATGTCAATATGCCATAATCAAAGTCACATATGAGCGTAGCTCTATGTAATTATGATCAATATCAAACTACCTGCTTTAGGCATGGATCTTGTTCAATAACTATGTGCGGTTTTTATGTTTTATCTTTAGTAACTTGAATTAATTTTGGGTAAAGATTTTATACCCATTATCATACTTTCGTAGAGACATATAAACGTTAATATTATTGTCGGTTTGCTACATTTATTCTAAAAGAAAATTTATAATATTTTGACTAATTATAAAAACAAATAAAATTTTGACTAATTACTAAAAAAATTAGGTACATAATGTCTTTATGATACAAAATATAATAAAAATATAAATAAAAATTTAAAAATCACATATATAGACATAAATGTTTTTGTCAATTTTAATTAACGATATATATATTTTAAAATATTTTTATTGACATGAGAAATATATATAATTTTACTAAAACAAAATATATATTATATTTAAAAATAAATGAAAACCTATAAATGTCTATGAAAATATTTTAAAATGAAAGTCTTTTGAAATGAAAATCTATGAAAATTTTTCATAATTTTGTAGAGTCTATAAAAGCTCATGAAATCTACAAAAGTCGTACGATTAAAATAAATCTTTAAAAGTTATTTGAAATTCTAATTGAATACACCCTCGTAAGTGTCTTTACTATAAGTAGAGGCAGTAAACAAACAGCGTAGATGATGATAGAAGAAGATGCAGTTTGTTTGACTGACTCTAGAATCTATAAGCAGATTCGACGTCGCTAAGATAATTAGTCATGAGTCATGACTGATGTAATGATACAACTGGATGCTTTGGATTTAATCAAATTACATTAATTAAACAAAGACCCCACAAAGCTTTATGTTTGACATTTGACGCCTTATATAGTCTCATTCGATTGCTGCTATTTGCCCAATTTGAAAGAGAAGTGGTGTGTCATTTTCCATTGCCAATAGATTGAAATGACGCAGCCGTCTAATCTAATCATCTGATCCGTTAAAAACGAATGGTACCAGAACAACCACCAACTATCTTCATAAAGCTAAACTTCCATTGCAAGCAAGGAAGAGATGAAATGACAATTGAAAAGTGATATATTCTGGAGATCTTTTATGAATTTGATCAAACTTACAAACGAACCCGAGTAGATAAATTTGTTTATGTCTATATCATTTCCACCACAAATGAGGAGTCTTCCCACAGTTTACGATTTAATGGGCAGGGTTAGAATTCAAACCCCTGTTATATCCGTAAAACAGAAAGTGTATAACCACTTTTTACGGTTTAATGAGCAAATGTGAGATTCGAACCCCTATAACGTCTGTGATATAAGAAGTACACAATCGCATTTTGCAATTTAATGAACGGATGTGAGATTCGAATTCCTGTTACGTTCATGACAAGGGATGTACACAACCACATTTTACGATTTAATTGTCAAATGTGAGATTCAAACCCCTATTACGTCCGTGATAGAGGAAATGCAGAACCAATTTGCTAGACATTTAAGATAATTTTGAAAGGTGAAAGAAGATATTTCATATTTGATGGAATATAAAACTTACTTTTCAATGAAAAGTACAGTGCCTGTCCATTTTTGTTCAAGGGATGGGATAAAGATAATGGATAAATTGCAAAGAAAAACATATTAGTACCAAAGTGGGACCTTGGCCCAACCCAAAATTGATAAAAGGTTGGTTTTGGGCTATTTTCCAAGGTATGGGTCTCCTATATATATACGCTATAGATTTTTTTTTCTTGTTGTCAATATTAGCCTAAAAAAATTTATAGCATGTGTTATAAGTACGGAACCCACATTGGTATGATATTATCCGCTTTGAGCCTAAGCCCGCACGGATTTGTTTTTGGGACACTTCCCAAAAGACCTCATACCAATAGAGGTTGTTTCCATATTTGCACACCCAAGATCATCCCCATATCTAACCAATATGGGACTTTGGTTGCATACCCAACAACATGTTATAGCTTAAATTTAGCTTATTATGAAACTCTGTGACTTTAGAATTATTAAGAAGAGATCAAATGATTCCACTGATTTTGATACTTTACACTATGTTTGGTTTGATGGAATTGAAGAGAAAGGAAATGATAAGTTAACAAGGAAAAGAAAGGAAATAAAAGGAAAGGATAGTGTTTTTAATGATAGTTGTTTGGTTGGTTATGAATATGAATGAAAGGAAAGGAAATGATTTTTTTTTTGGAAGAGAAATAAATAAATATATTTTATTTTATTTACAAAAATATCCTTCCAATATGATTACTCATGGTTTGCCGATTGAACCTTTGTGTCCAGTGTGCTTTTCCAAAGTCAAATCAACTCTTCATGCTCTGTGGCGCTGTTCTTCCTTACGGGTTGTTCGTTCTCTTGGTTGTTTGTCAGGCAACGATAAGGCTCTTGATTCCTTATCCTTCTTGGATTTCGTTATCTGCTGCAGGGATAGAGTTAATAGGCATGATTTTGAGTTCTTGTGTGTTGCTTGGTGGAGAATCTGGTTTAGAAGAAATCAGCTTGTGCATTCTAAAGTGCTTTTACCTGAGTCTGAAATCTTTGAGTGGGCTACTAGTTATTTACATGACTTTCACCAAGCTAATAAGGTGGTTCATTCGCCTCTGTCAAAGCAGCAGGTCCATTCAAGTTGGAAGAAGCCTCCTGTAGGGATCTATAAGATTATTACAGATGCGGCACTGGATAATCAAGGGAAGAGTTCTGGTCTTAGGGTGGTTATTAGAGACAGTAATGGTCTGGTGATGGCTTCTCTTTGTAAGAATCTTGGGGCCTTTTATCAACCCCAAAATTTTGAAGCTTTGGCCATTCTCAGGGATCTGCAACTTGCTCTTGAAACTGGTTTGGTCCCGACTATATTGGAATCTGATGCGCTCTCCATCGTCAATTTAATTGGTATGAAGGAGGTGCCGAATAGTGAGATTAGGGTGGTCGTTTTTGATATTCTTAATGTTTTGCAAAACTCTTGCTTTCTTTCTGTTATTTTTGTTCTTAGATTAGCTAATAAGGTTGCTCATAGCCTTGCTAGGCTTGCTCTTGCCCATTTGGGTGAGTTTGTTTGGATGGAAGATTGTCCTCTTCTGGTGGAGATTCTGGTCTTGGGTGATTGCCCAAGTGCTCTGTAACTGCTTTCTTCTTTTTTAATGAATCCCATTTTCAAAAAAAGAACAAACAGTAGCATAGCAATAGAAATACAAATTTTATTTGTAGCATTGATTCAATCAAATCAAATTAATTGTAGTGATTCAAGCCATGACATAATAGTAATAAAAATAATAATAAGTTGAAATACAAATCTTATTTGTAGTAATGACTTAATCAAATTAATTGTAGTGATTCAAGCCATGACATATTAGTAATAAAAATAATAATAAGTTGTTCAATGCTAAACGGTGCATAAAATTAAAAACATATACACCAAATAAGCAATAACAAAAAAAAAAAAAAAAAAAGTAATGTTATAAAATAGTTTACCTTGATTGAGGATGGTGATTTGAGCAAACAATTGTCAATGAACAAGTATGAATGAGAGATGAACAAGGGAGATGAATGAGAGAAGAACAAGAGATGATGAACAAGGGATATGTCATCTTGGTTATATAGATTTTAGATAGATATCAATTAAAATTATTATTCAATATTAATAAGGTTAGTTTTGGAATATTAAAAATATCATTAATTCTATATTCCTTCCTTTTCCTCCCACATATGATGGGAAATCAAATGAGGTGAAACAAAAAGAAATTATTCCCTCCCTTTCCTTTCCTTTCCTTTTCCTTCTTTTCATTTTCTTTCCCTCTCATTTAACAATCCAAACAAGATATTAGAAATCTATCAAAATCCTTTCCTTTCTTTCCTATTCCATCAAACTAAATATAGTTAATCCTCAAGAATGGTATGTGTTTTTCTTTTAAGATAAAAAATGTTTAAATGTTTTATTTATATATGCTTGATTGAGCATGACCTGTGTAATCTCAGTCAAGTCAAATTGTTAATTCAAAGTTAGAACATTGTCATTGAGCTGTGTTTGATCTTATAAATTATTTATTTGAATAAAAAAAAAATAATAAAATTTATTAGATAACAAAATAAGTTTAGGTGGGTATACTTATAAAAATACAATACAATAGAATTAAAGAAATGGTAGTTTTGACATTAAGTGGGGTTTATTTACAAATTATAAAATATTTATAGATATACATACGAAAGGGGTGTACATACGGTTTCTAAGGGGTGTCAATATCGCACATATATATATATATATATATAAACCATTTGTCAAGGTGAGTAGAGACATAGTAGCCTAATATAAACCAACTTCGAAGCTAAGACTTCTCCAAGACTCCCAACAATATATTAGTACAACTACTGAACTACCATGATTCACTTCTCATCAAACGATTAATACGATAATCGTACAATATCTCCCGACCTGTCGAGATCAAACACCACGTTAACGGTCTAAATATCTACTCTTATAACAGGAGAAATTTACTCATAAAAATAAAATTTCATATACATACTTGTAAAATACATATGATGAAACTTAAAACTCCACCACGTGGAAGGAAATATGCACTTCAACTTGTGTTGTGTTTAGAGGTGATGTATAATCATTTTTTTTTTTTAATAGATATAAAGTCACACCTGCTTGTCCCATGCTTTTGACAAGCTATGGATCATGGATAACTTTATCTACTATATATATTTTTATTTTTGGCCCTACTTGACGTAAACTCAAGTCCCATGTATGAAAAGTTTTGTTTCAATTTATTTTTTTTATTTTTTTATTTTTATTTGAAGAATTTAAAAGGTTCGAGCCTGTTTACTCTCCAATATAAATATCATTTTTTTTAAAGAGTGAATTTTATGGAAATTTAAAGCAAAGTTATTTGGTTAGGATGTTTACAAAACTAATTTATGAAATAGTTTTAAATCTATATATATATATATTAGTTGAATATAAACGATGCTTTTAATCATCTACTTTTATGATTATTATTATTATTATTATTATTTTCATTATCCTATTTTAAGGAATATTGTAATTGAGAATTAACATTGTTTTGGGCTCATAAAATTATTAAACCTTAAACTACATAACTAGATTATTCAAGCTACCATATTAAAATAAGCTAATGAAATAGTCCTAGTACTTAAAAAAATTTAAATTTTATTCATAGGTAGATTTTAATAAACTTATTATCCACAAAAAAAAAAAAAAAAAAAAAAAATCCAAATCAAAATTCATTCAAATCGATGAGATTTTATAGTGACCTTTACCGAAATTAAAATAAAAGATCCCCTACAAGAGATTCCCTATGTATATACTTTAAAGGAAATTCATTAATCAAAAGAGGAGAACTAACTGACCAGGACAACCGTCCAAGACAACCTGAACAGAGCCACCCTAATATTTAAAAATAAATACTTAGGAACTAATTTAAAGTAATCAATTTATTGGATTGGCCTTCTAATTGGACAGACTTCCACGTCAGATAATCTGCTTATCTTGTGTATAAATCTTGATTCTCGAGCCTCTATTCAATTTGTCTCGTCATCACTGTTCACTAAATCGGACGCCTAAAAATTATTCTAATCAGGTGAGCTGGTCTCCACAGGCCAAAATCAATGCCGTCCACTTGCCTCAACTTTTCAATTAAAAAAATAAATAAAAATAAAAATAAAGCTGAGGTGTCGCCATATCATGCCATTTGTGAGCTTCAAAATTGTACATAATTAGATGCATCCACACTATTTTTTTTTTAGACGATAAGAACAATAACAAGATAAGCACACATGTCAGCATCCTAAATATCAAGCGCAGAAAAAAATAAAACTAAAAATAGATGAGTTCAAATAATTTTTATTTTATTTAAAAAGAAACATCATCGTCGAAATGTCGATCGTCAAAATTCAAAAACGGGCCCCATCGTATCGCAGATTCGCAGCTACTCGTGGTTTTCGCCGATCGCGTATTTTTTTTTTTTTTTTTTTTTCCTCTGTTAAATTCATTATTAAAAACATTTAAATCATTATGTGGGGGTCCATTAATTTAAATTTCTTGTAACCAAACGGCCTACGATGGTTGATTGAAGATCAGAGGCTCCATATTCAAACATCAATTTGAATTTGACACAGGGA
Source organism: Acer saccharum (assembly GCA_030490815.1). Taxonomy (NCBI): domain Eukaryota; kingdom Viridiplantae; phylum Streptophyta; class Magnoliopsida; order Sapindales; family Sapindaceae; genus Acer; species Acer saccharum. Next base: position 37,253,138 of record CM059870.1, read on the forward strand.
CATGGGGCCATGGGAGACAGGAAAAAGAAAGGTACCTAATTTAATAATTAATTAATTATTAACATCACCAATCTGCAATAATAATTTTGTTTAATAGATTTTTATGTGATGTTTGATTACGATAATGCCCCTCTTCCTTTACTCATTTAGATAAATTAATTATTAGTCACACTATAGTATGATAAGTTTATAATATACTCTTAATCATTGAATAGTTTTTCTGGGTTTTCAGTGATTGTGACTTCTTTGTCTACTTTACTAAGTACAGATAATATTATTTAAATATTTTAGAAGTTGCAAGTGGAAGAAAATCCAAAAGTAATTAGTATGGTAATCAAGTATTTATTTTTAGATCTACACCTTAGATTTTGTTTTGTTTCAACTGAATTTATTGGTGAAAATGAAGGAATAAAATGAATTCATGTGAAAGTTTTGGTCAAAAACACATATCTCGTGAAAAAAGCCCAATTTGAAAACAACAACAACGTTAATTAAAAGAAAATGACTTCAAATAGGTAAACATCAAATTAGGCCACTTTTAAAAACCAATAAATGATAATATATTGGTGGGTTTATTTTTATAAATTCTTGTATATTGATTAATCAAATATTGATGTTTTTTTTTTTTTTTTTTTTTTTGTGGGTGTGTTTATGATATATATTGACATAAATATTTACTTCCTATTATTCACATATTCTATTTGATAAATTCTAATGGAGTTGGTCGTGTTCTAAGTATTGATATTTGTAATAATAGGGGTGTGCGGCGGATTGGATCCATTAGATTTGTCATGATCTAGATACGATTAGATTGAAAAAATTACAATATGATCTGATACAATTTTATAGTGAAATCCGATCCTTTCCAATTACAAAATACTTAAGTCTGATCCAATCCGATCCGATCCAATCCAATGGATTAGATTCAAATTAAGCAATTCTTTATATATAAAATATACAACATTCCTAAAATTAACAAAATCAAATTATTAATTTATACACCGTTTCAAATTAAATTAACAAACTAATAATTAACATAAAAATAATACATAGTTGTACACTTTAAACTTCAAAAAAGTCTAACAAATTAGACACATTGAACATAAGTTCCGAACACACACATAAATAAAATCATTCAAGAGTTTGAAATAAAAATATAATCATTTGTTATAATAAAATACAATAGCGCCCGAAATTTGACCAAAGTTCATCTATATAAAACAAAATAAATTGGCTAAATATAAATTAAACGTTATATTTTGGCGGATCCGTCGAATTTTTATATGGAAACCCGATATCCGATCCGATCTAATGTCTTTTAGATTTTATTTTACAATGAGTAGCAATATTTGCACCCCTCAAAAACAGTATGTGCACCCCTTTTTGTATTTATACCCTATTAAATTCTTTTCAAAAGTTATAACTTGTAAGCACACCTCACATATTACCAAAATATCCTTTCATTTAGTTTTTTTTTCTTCGTATTATTAAATACTATACATTAACAAATTCTAAAATAATTGAAATAAAATTTTCAAAAAATAAAATAAAATTATTGAAATAAAAACAAAAAAAAAAAATATGGGAGGAGGCGTAGCTTCTTTCAGATTTCCAACATAAACTTATTTTTTTAGTTTAATTTAATTTAATTTTTATGTTTTTAACTTAGATAAAATTATTGAAATAAAAACAAATATAAAATCTAGGAGGAGGGCATAGCACATTCCAGATTTTCAACCAAAACTCATTTTGTTTAATTTAATTTAATTTTTATTTTAGTTTAGATTTTTAATTAGATACGATGATTTTTTTTTCAATTCCTTTAATTTATTAAAGCAGTTATTTTATATTTTTAATAATTACTTTTTAAGTTTTTAATTAATAAATAGTTAATATTTTGATAAAAAAAAATTATACATATTTGTTAAAATACTCATAATATTATATATTGTAAAAATATAATATATGAAGAGTATTTATAATTATTTTAATAATGATACTTAATGTCAATATTGGAATTTTGAAAATATACTAATTTAGGATGTACATACAGTTTTTATGGAGTGCAAATATTGTCACTCATATCCAATCCAATCCATTAATGTCCTAAAATCCGATTCAATCCAATGGATTAGATCAAATTCAATGAATCTATTGGATTGAATCAAATTCAATGAATCTATTGGATTGGATTCTGCACACCCCTATGTTGTATGTAGTGCAACTCAAAGGGAATATGAATAATTTTGTTTTATTTTTTATTTTTTAAATCCGACACTAATCGAGTCAGAAGTCTATCAAAATCAACAACTATAAGTATGACCCAGTAACTACCGGAAAGAGTTATTCTTACACTTTGTGACAATAGACAAATATGAGATTAGAACCTCTATCCCGGAAAATGTCAAACCATTTTAATAAGGGTGACATAAACATGAATAATTGAAATTGTATAATTTTTGCAATAAATGATGTATGAATGAGATTTTGTTTGACTTTGAAAGTTTGAATCACAAATCATCCAAGTATTGAAAGTGTTAAATATATATATATATATATATTACAGATGTCAAACTGTCAAAGGGCTTCAATTTATAGTTTGCTTAACCGCGTATTTGAGTAGGATACAGTTCAACTCTCATCAACTGTGAACTGTCCATCTCCGTCCAAACAAAGGCAAGGATAGGAAAATAAATAAATTCAAAAATATCCGTTTTGAATTTGACAAGGGCATTCTTGGAACTTCAGGTCCTATTTCTTATATTTAAAGTCCAGCCTTGAGCCTTCTAGTTTAGAGAGACAGAAACAAAAACAGAAAAGCAAAGTTTTTGAAAATCAAAAACAAAAAGAGAGAAGTTTTTAAAACAAACAGAGAAATATATATTTTTATTTATGTATATATACAGAGAGAGAGACGTTAAAGCTGAGAGAAAAAAGATGGGAGACGTTGTATTGTTTGTTGAGGATTTGAAATTGAATTCTGCTTTTTCACACTGTAGAATTTGCCATGAAGAAGAGTTTGAAAGCTGTAAGAGCCTCGAAGCTCCTTGTGCTTGCTCTGGCACTGCTAAGGTAACAACAGACACAGAAATCATGGTGTTTTTTTTTTTTTTTTTCCTTCTGGGTCGGTTTTTGATTTTCTTAACGATATCTTTGGATTCAAATTTTGATTTTTTTTGTTGGTTTCAGTTTGCACACAGAGATTGCATACAGAGGTGGTGTAACGAGAAGGGAAACACAACTTGTGAAATCTGTCTCCAGGTTAGATAGAAGAATTCAATTGATTGGAAGAATCATTTTGGGGTCAAATTTTTTAGTTTTTAAATTTTGAATTGTCAAGTTGTATTTGATCATATTAAACAAAATTATTTTGTGTGTATGTTTCTATATGTACGTTGTGGGGATGCGAATTGGGTTCACTGTCGTTTTTCAATTCTGAGTTTTTTTTTTTTCCAAACTCTGTTTCTAGCGTTTTTTAATTTTTTGTTCTGTTTCGAGTTTCGGGTATCAAAAAATATACTTGTCGTTTGGTTCAACTTTTTCTTTCACTTGAAGTCTCCCACTCTCTTTCCGCGTTATTGCCATGGATATGCTTTTATCTGTTTCTTCGCTTCGCTTCCAATTCCAAAACCAAACTTGTTCCCTTTCAATTTTTAATTTATTTCCATGTAAAACACCGCCTACGAAATCAATATGAAAAAAACATCTCTGTCTCTCTTTTTATTTTATTTTATTTTATTTTATTTTTTTAATTTCAAAGAATTGGAATTGATAATTGATCAAGAAATATGCAAAAAAAATATTTGCAGGAATATGGACCTGGATATACAGCACCTTCAAAAAAGTCTCAACTAATTGAGGCGGCAGTTACCATTAGGTAATTACAGTTTACTCACCAAACTTACATGATTTTACAACTTCTGCACGTGCTGGAAGAAAAATTGCATGCATTCATATGCTTCTCTGGTTAGGGCGGTTCGACTCTATAACGTTACAAAATCCGTAACATTACGAAATTCAAGGACGTAATTAGAGAATTTGTAAGCCAAACAATAGTGTTATGAGATGTTCAATAGTATTTAATATGTGTATGAATGTAACAGAGATAGCTTGCAAGTTCCAAGAAGAGAGCACGAGCCACAGAGTCGAAGATTAGTGGCCATAGCTGAGGGATTAGCTGCAGAATCTCATTACACCGAATGCAGATCGGCCGCCGATAGAACAGCCACTTGCTGCCAGTCGCTGGCTCTCACAGTAAGTTTTATTTATTTTATTTTTTAAAAATTTTTGAGATTTGTTTTGGTAGAGATGTGCATAATATAATGTTGCAATGAGCCATTAACATTTAATGGCTGACAATTTCTTATTATTATTTAGTAATGTGTCGACCACTAAGGGTGTGGGTGGTTGTGATTTAATAGGATTAGCTTTAGGTGTGTTAGTGCCGAACTATTAATTATTTTGATTTTTGACGGTTAAGATGTGTTGTTTAGGAGTAAAATGTGTTATGTGTGTGAGCCCACACCGAATGTTTCAAATCAATAAAGTTATTCTTCATGCTCTTATTTAAATTATTATTATTATTATTATTATTAATAAAGGACTAATTGCACAAATGTCCCCTGAGTTTAGGTATAATTGCATGTATATGGAATTTTTACCCATAATTACACAAACATCCCCTGTAATTAGTTGACTTCGTTAAATCTAACCATTGTCCACAATTTTAACCAAAAAATGACTAAAGTGCCCCTAGTTACCTATTTTATTATTAATTATATATATACTTAATTGTTTTTGACAATTTATATATATATACTTAAAATAATAATTTTATACAATACTTAATTTATTTATTTAACAATTTTTATAATCCATTTATAATCCATTTTTTACATTTTTATAATCCATTTTTTTAAATAAATAAATTAAGTATTATATATAATTATTATTTTTAAGTATATATATAATTATTTTTTAAAATATATATATATATATATATATATATATATATATAATTATTTTTTTAAGTATATATATAAATTATAAAAAAAAAAGAGTATATATATAATTAATTATAAAATAGGTAACTAGGGGTACTTTAGTCATTTTTTGGTTAAAATTGTGGTCAATGGTTAGATTTAACGAAGTCAACTAATTACAGGGGATGTTTGTGCAATTATGGGTAAAAATTCCATAAACATGCAATTATGCCTAAACTCAGGGGACGTTTGTGCAATTAGTCCAATAATAAATTATGAATAATAATAAATTTGATTTGATTTGATTTGCAGTTTACAGTTTTATTACTATTGAAACATATGTTTGCCGTGCTTGCTGGCGAAACCGAACAGTATCCGTTTACACTTGTCACTGTAAGTATATTTGTGTAGTTCTGCACTGCTCTGTTGGGAATTCATTTTGCATCTGTATTTATTTTCTCGTATTTTTTTGTATGGTTTGCAGATACTTTTTCTAAGGGCTACCGGAATTATACTCCCAATGTTCATATTGATTCGGACAATTACAGCTATTAAAAACAGCATTCAAAGGCATTATCAAGTAAGTTTCATTATTTGATTGCCATTAGTTGACCTCAGTATCACATTTGAAACAAATTATAGTTCTTGGAATCTTAGAAGATGTGACAATTTAGATAAATTGTGCTGATAAATTCTCTAAAAACTAACTGTAATCTAGTCTAATTTCAATCTTCTCTCTCTGTATATCAGGATTTGGACGATGACAGCTCGAACTCCGATGAAGAAGATGACGAGGATGATGATGATGATGATGAAGAGGAACAACGGCATTGGCATCAGCATCATAGTGCATAAATACACTTTATTATTTTATTTTTCGGGGATTCAGGCATTGCTGTAGCTATGATCAACTTTCAAAAATTACTCCATTTAGTGGGTATGAATGAAAAGGAAGAAATAAGATATACAAATTCTTTTGTATGAAGAAAATCCAGGACATCCATACCCTGTAACATCAAAGATACAAGTAATTGGAAATCAGTGATCCTGTATGAATTTTTCATATGAGATCCCGCACTTGATAGCTACCGATAAATTACATTTACCACTCTTAAATAAAACAAAGATTTACTTGAGTTAAACAACAGCATCATTGGTTAGCAGGGAGGGTGAACCACCGCTATGACCATTAAGTATTTACTTTCAAAACAAGTCGTCTATAGTAACCAAAATCTATTATACAATATAGGTAACTACTAACTACTGCCAACAACCTTGTGCTTTTTGTTGGGTGAAATCACCGATATTTGTCTTTGCAGTATGTTACCTTGATTCAGGGTAACTTCTTCCAATCAAGAAAAAAATAATGTGCCTAAAAAACATTTTCCAACAGATCGTAACTACTTTACAATTAGCTGGTCAACTGAGGAAATTACAAAATGGTGACCAGCTTGGGATGAATTCGTTGCATGTAATTTACACTGCATGCTCTACGGCTATGCTCCAATCTCAAAATAACTAACCTCATACAGCGTAAAAGGTTTCTCTGAATACCGACAATGATGTTCGAATCAGTAGATATACACGGACACAGTGACGTGTCAAAAATTTGATCAGCAATCATCAATTTTGCTGCATTAGTGTTCTGGCTCTATGTTGAAGCTCAGTAAGCAAACTAACACCGTTGCCCTCAGAAGACTTCTGGCAACTTAGGCTAGCAGTAACAGTGATCAAATTTTGGATTAAGACCGCCATTTCATCAGTTGAGTGATGGATGGGTAAATTATCTTCAGATTCAGTTCCGTGCTTACCATATATAGCCTCAAATGCTGAGGACTTTGCAGCAGCATTTTGAAGTATATAATCAGGAAGTCCTGAAATAATTAGTAGTAAGAGGAAGGAAATATGCTATAAAAACAGAAATTAAGTTTGGTCAATAGAATTGCTAATACTTCAAAAAGTTAGCATGATGCATGTTTAGAAAATGCTATTGCCCAATAGCCAATTCATTTCCCGGTAGAATTCTTGATGCCACTATAAATCGCAAAGATAACAGTAAATTACACTATCGGTGCCAAAAGTTCTTATTCTTCAGCAGCATTAAGATACAATATAAGGAAAAGAACCTTACCAGCTAGTCGTGCAACATTGACACCATAGCTTTTAGGGCATGCACCGGGACTTAATCTATAAAGAAATGTAACTTCTTCCACACCTCCAACGCCATTTCCAACTTGGCAGGCCATATGGCAGAGTAAAACCTGTATGAAACATGAAAGATAAATAATCACACGATATCTTCATAAATTTTGAGGGTATCCTCTGATTAAAGGCTAGAAATTCCTTTACATTCCTTTTGATTATTATAAACAGTGAGCCTAATGCAATTTTCAATGCCACCACATATCATACACCTAAAATCTCATTTATCAAGAGCAAGCTAGGTAATATATATTTTTTTTCAGTTTTTAGGAGGCCAGGGTTGTAAAAGCTTCGGCTTGAAAAAAAATATAATCTGGCAGGGATATAGAAGCAATACCCTGGGATCTTTGTTATAGTCTACAGCTACACGGTGATAGTGAGTTGAAAACATTCCCCGACACTGCACCTTTTCAACAAAATGTTCAAGAACCGACTCCCTGTGAAGGATCAAAATCCGGGAAAAAGAACAGTAAGATTAATTGAATTGTTAAATAAAATTTCTAATAAACACGCACCGTTGATGAGCAAAAATTATATATGTTGAAACACTTGGAAGAAAGGGAACTTGAAATATTCTCCATGGCTGACACTTACGCAATTGCTTGTCCATCTGAAGTTGATGTCCCGCGTCCAAGTTCATCTAGGACCACCAATGAATTACGAGTTGCGGATGACTGCAATGAAGCATGATAAACAAGTTAATAGCATACTGGCATGCATGAAAAAATGATACAGTTTGGGGGCAGACTGGTTCAAATGTAAATGAGGAATGGAAAAGACTTTAGGGTGAAAAAATCTCTATGCTCATGTTTAGCATGACTTAATTGAAATATAAAAAGGGCAAAAGGATGCATCTGGACAAACCAAACAATCCATTAATCTAAAGAGAATCCAACTAAAATCAAGAATAGTTTTCAAACACTTATAATCTTTAGGTTGCCAAATGTTGACCAAATATGGACAGATTCATCAACTGCTGCTATTTGCTCAACAATACCCTTTTCATGTGCCAATTCCCCCAAAAGTTACATTCTTGTACAAGCCATGATGAAATATTGTCTCACCAGCATTAATGCAGTTTCTGAAAGCTCTGTTAAGAATGTACTCTGGCCTGCCATAATATGATCTTTGGCACCCATCCGAACAAAGATTCGGTCAACAGGGGACAGCTCAAAGCTTTCTGCAGGGACATCTGCTCCTACCTGGGGAAAAAAATTTGAAGGTAGAGACTAAAGAAGAGAACAAAACAAAACAAAACTCAGAATGTTACAAGACCAGAAACCTTACCTGGGCCAATATCACAGTTAAGCACACTTGGCGAAGAAGGGTTGACTTTCCTCCCATGTTAGGGCCAGTGAGGAGTAAAAATCTGGCATTACCAGAACCGCCTATGGTAATGTCATTGGGGACAAATGCACCCTTGCCTAAAGAGTCACTTCTAAGGACAGGATGTCCCAAACTTTTTGCAGAAAAGGTTGGCACTTCAGTTGAACATGTTGAGCCTAAGATAACTGGACGGCATGTCGGCCCTTCATAGAAGTCACTTGCAATAGCTAAGCTAATTAGAACATCAAGTTCTGCAACATGTGACAGCTAAATTCAGCCACGCAATCAATACAAAGTTGAATCAGGTAAAATACACATTTGTTTCCTATCCTTCAACTAAATTAAACCCTGAAGTATTGCTTCCAAATGATTAATATACTAGAGAATAATAATCTCAATCACTATGTAGCCTCAAAATATAATTCCAGAAATTATGGCGCCTAAGAAACTTTTTAATTAGGGTGTGCTATAGAAAATAAGACTCAGCAATTCTTAACCTGCCGTTGCAGAAACCAATTGCCTCCACTTGTTATGATGTTCACAAAATTGTCCAATTAACCTCTGCAATATGCTCTTAAATGCTGACTCCTTTTCAGATTCAGCTTGTGAGAGCTCTCCCAGTAACTTCTTGATATTTGGAGTCCAATACCTGAAGAGGCCCTGCAAGAATAAGGCAGGAAGAGAAATACATATGTCATAATAAAATAATATTGAAAAATAGGGGTTTTCAAGGTGAAGTAGTCTTGCCCAAGTCTTTAATAAAGGCAATGACTGGGATCTTCAACAAAAGCCTTTCTTTCTAATTAAAATCCAATCATATAAGATGATATAACAACTAACGTGACTCCTTTGATTCTGAACTCTTGAATCACTTTCATTAAAAAAAAAAAAAAAAAATTGCAGAGACACAAAGTGCACATTTTTCTGCTTTGAGCTCCAATTTTTATGCAACTTACCTTTTTGGATGAACGGAACTCATACCCCTGAGGAACAATCCCGCCTAGACTTTCTGGTACCTCTAACAAGTATGTATCTTTCCCAACTGTGACATAAGAGATCTGTAACACATTAAATAAAAATATGTTAAACATATAAAATGGGAACACTATAGAAGGATTTAACATCAAAAGATTTCCAGACGAGTCCTTACTGATGTGTCTCCAAGTAATTTTCTTTGTTCCTTTAGGTGCTTTTCCAAACTAGACTCTATCTCCTTAACGGTTTTACAGGCAGAATCATACTCCATATCAACTCCTTCATGAGGTATTATACGTCCAGAATTATTGGCTTCCACCCAATCAAATGCATCTTTGAAGTGCTTAAGAATTGTAATTATATCAGGAAGACCTTTACCTGCACATAAATAAAAGTTAATATGCCAGAAGATATTTGTGAAACAGTTAGAGAATATGCCAATTGTACCAGGAATCAATAAATGATGTAGCTGTCTGGACTCGGTATTTTCCAAAATGACACCAAGTGAAGAACATGCTTGGGCCATTGATTCGCAACCGCGTAGAGATAATATAAACTCTTGAAGCTGCTTCTTTGCGGCATCCTCATATAAAACCACTTTATTTGCATTTCTTCCACTAGCTTCACTGTTTTCAATTAATGAATAAAAAAGTAACTTGTCTAATATGATTATCAGGAATTTGCAAAGAGAAGTAGACAATTCATAACAATGAACATGGATGTCCTTTTTAAGCTCTACCTGCTGGCGAAGATGCGTGCAAGCAATCGCTCCATGTCTGGAAGTCTGGACAAGGCTTTTCGAAATTCAAGTGCAAAAGGTAAATTTAACCCCTAGAAAAAGGTAAGATATCAGAATACATGAATCGCTGTAGATACAACCAAAACTTATATATGTTTTAGTTCAATACAACCTGAGACTAACATAGATTTTAGTTCAATGTATGACAAGGCCAGTTTACATAACAAATCACAATATTTTCAATTTAAAAACAAATGGTAATAAATAAAAGCAGATATTCGATTGAATAGAAATTGCAAACCAGTAACCAGCAACCACAAGAAAAATCTAGCTAAACCATCCAATTTCATGGATTTTTAATCCATAGTCTAAATAAAAGATGAACAAAGAGAACACTATTTTTTTCCGGAGCTTTCATAAATTGATCAGGAATATGAAAAGTGAAATATGTCAGAAACTCACCCGTAAACCAGCGACAGCTTCTTGACGTTCCTTAATAACTGCCGAATTATATAGAGGTCTTGCCAACCATGTCTTCAGCAATCTCTTCCCAACTGCTGTCACACAATGATTCAGCTGTGCATACAGTGTCCTTCATAAACAAGTAAATCGGCTCAGACTAAGACAAACAACAACCAGGTATAAGCATATGAAATCAATTAGCATATCAGAAGCTTACCCTGAAGAGTCTCCATTTCTGTTGTTCTCAAAAATCTCAAGGTTTTCCAAGGCCGCAGCATCGAGAACCATATATGGTTTTTGGGCAATATCACCAAAACCAGAACATGGGAGTAATTCAAATTTTGCAAATCTAAGCAATGTCTCATCTAGAAAAACCTGCTTTAGATAAGAAAGAGTTCCTCCAAGAGCTGAAAGTGCTAAGCTTCCATTCTCACCAGCACTTACTAGCTCTGACAAAATGTCTGGAAGGTAGCTCAGCCCATCTTCTGAATCAGCACATGAATCTGCTTTATCTGATTGATTTTTATAGATTGTTTTGATTTCCTCAACAGTTTTTTCTGCATCCCAAAATTCAGTGAGTGGCACCAACTCATTTACTAAGGGATTTCTTGTATGTCTCATGATTGCTCTTTCAGTTTCAGGACTAAGAACATTAGCAGGTTTTATAATTTCCACAGGCCTTAGCTCAGCCAGCAGGCAACACAATGCACTGCAATCTAAATCATCCCCAACCTGGTAAAAAGGGAAGCATCTGTGGTCAACATAGAGCAATGGCATAGCATTTACATCTAAGGAAGGGTAAAAAGTAAGAGCCTTGATATACCTGTCCAAGAATTATCTTACTGGTAGCAACATCAACCACACAAACACCAAAAAGACGTTCCGTATTTTGGCTTGCGAAACTCTGACAGCTTTCAGTCACAGCCATTAGGTAGGAAGCATCAGGATTTGCTGACAGCAACTCTCCCTCGATTAAGGTTCCTTTTGTAACCACTGCGCATATTTCACGTTTCACAACCTATATACAATGGAAAATGTGAATAACACTTGATTTTCTTTTTCATCTTTGTAATCCACCATAAGAAATTTCGAGACAGAAGCAGGAAAAGTATCAGCATAAGATCATAAATCAAATTTAGAATGTAAGATAAAGAAAATTATGATTTATTCATTCAAATCTTTTAATAAACAAATAAATCAAATATCTATTAACAGCCATCATCACACTAGAATTATAAACCAAAAGACTTCTTCTGGATTGTCAGGATTGTCATTGAGATAAGGATCCACATGTTGATTTGGCATGAATATAAACACCTACGGATCACATGTTGATCATTAACTAATACTATAACAGCAATGATTCTCCATAACAAAGTTAAAGAAATGTATGCCTATTCTGTAGCCAAAATCTGGGAATTTTACTCGATAGATGTATAACAAAAAGTAAGAAATTCTGGGGGTTATTAGTATAAACAAAGTAACAGACCTTATCTTTAGAACCTTTTTCTTTTCGACGAAGCAGCTGTTCAGGTGTTTCTGTTTGCTCTACAACAAGAACTCGATAACCCTGCTCAGTCAAGACAGCTCATATATATCTCACTGAATACAGACATCAAAGACATAAAAGTGCATCACAGCCAATACAGATAAAACCTTCCAACCTTTCTAGCCAATTTCTCCACATTCATTGAGAAGTTCTTCTCCGGAAATCCACAATGAGGTTGTGCTCCCTATAAATTGAAGCAGGTATTATATATATCGTAAAGAAACTTAGGGGCCGTTTGGTAACGTTTTCGTTTTTCAGTTTTTGTTTTCTTGTGATCTGAAGTTTTTGAAAAACTGATTTTTGGATTTTTTGAATTCGAAAACGCGTTTGGTAGAAATGGTTGAAAACGATATTCGGAGAATCAAAACATAAAAAACGTGTTTAGTATAATATTTTTAAAATCATTTTTAAAAGATTAATATTATAAATAATGAAAAAGTGATATTAAAATAATTAAACATTAAAACTAAAAAAAATTAAAATTAAATAATAAATAAATTTAATTTTCATCATCAAACCTATCGAAATCATCATCATCTTTTTGATATAGATCCATGAAGATCCAAAAGATGGATTTGGTTTGAGTAAATTTTATTGCTAAAAAAAAGTTTTCAAGAATACTGAAAACAACAAATTATTGTTCTCAGAGTTCTCAATTTTTTGTTCATTAAAAATGAAAACTGTTCTCAATGTTTTATAAAACAGTTTTTTGAAATCATCTACCAAACGGGTTTTTCCTGTTTTTGTGACTCAGAAAACAAAAAACAGTTTCTGAAAATGTTAACAAACGCGCCCTTAATCGCCAAGAATATAATCAAAGAGGTCTCCACACTGTGCAGCAGAGTTTAACCTATCGATGCTTCTAGCCTACTAGAAAACTCCACATACATACAAATACACAATCTGTGCACGCGTGCACAGAGACACATTCAGGCTAGCATAAAAAAAATTAGAATTCCCACGAGAGTTGAACTGTCTTTAAACCAATTTTTACCTTCATATATTGCAGGTGAAGTTCTTTAGCTCCAATGTGTGCATCCATTTCAAAAAGTTCATAAAACTTGCCCATCTGCTCAAAGAGAAAACAAATGTTAATCAATTGACAGTGCTAACGGCAGTGACTATTTAGAAAACAGTATCCAGCTTTAATTGAGTTGTGCAAACCATAGGTATACCTTAAAAAACATAACCTTGTCCATATGCTTTGACTTAAACTCCCACCATTGTTTCTGCATAATCACAGATTGCCTTTTCAGTGAATTTCCAGATGAAAAGAGGCTCAGAAAAGTTAAAGTACTCATCTTCTGAAATCAATACCTGGCCATCTGATAGACTCCTTACGAAGTCAGGAGGTAAATAAAGAGTCCTTGGGTCATAATTTACATCTTCAGGAAGCCTTCCATTCGCATCTCGGCGTTTTCTGTTTCAACACCAAAGCAATTCGGGATTAAATAAATTGCATCACAATGCCTAGATAGAAATTAACTAGTATTTGATTTTAATGTGATAGACAGGTAGGTCTCTGTCTATACTTAAGTCACATGTTTAAAAGCCCATGAAGGCTTAGCTATTAATGTTTATGTCTACAATCCAATAAGGCCTCACAACTCACAAGTGTAAAGATTGTAAAATATATAATGATAGAATACCTAAAATTATTGCCAACAAACAGAGTAGTGACCTTTGGCTTCTTTACCCCGCCCCACAATTGTGATATGGTGCAAAGAAACAACAGAAGGAACTTGGAAATGATAGAAGAAATAGAAATGTGACAAAAACTTACGGTCCAAGGAAATGTAGCTTCTCTGCCTCACGTGCACCAAACCTTTCTGAGGCATCACCTGGTAGGGCCTTATCAAATCCATTAGATAGTTTCTCACCTGCAACAAAGCACACCCATAATCCATATCCAATTATATATAACCCAAAAATCAGTTCCTGCTTCTCTCAAGATGCAATGACAAAGCTTCTAATGGAACAACATTAGAAAGATGATAAATAATTCAATGCTGGTTTGTTGTAGATAAAAAGGCTAAGAAACCGGCAAGAAAACAATTTTTAGACAGTTTAAAAAAAACTAAAATTCCTATTGTTCATGTGAAACCACAATATGAAATGCCATAGCACTATAGCAGCAATATTGCAATAGTCACAGTAATGCCATAATTAAAACATGAATAATCTACAAAGAAGTCTATGTTGAACAACCATTCAAATGTGTAACAAAATCATTTATCTATCTTTTTGGTAACAAGAAATATAGAAGCAAGGTTTCCCAAAAAGCATAACAAGCTAATATTTATACTCCTTTTCACGTCCGCATCCATGGCAGAAAAACGAGTAAAAGACAAAGTATTCCTAATATCTTGTACATAAGTTAATAGTATTCACAACCACAACAACCCATGAAAAAAAAATTACAAATCACGAACCAGAAAATTGGAGACAGGAAAACTCATACTAACCCCAATTACTTACTCTCAACATTCTTCAAAGGCTCCATTACAGAAACCTTGAACCCCTTAACTGCATCTCCGATATTCTTGCTCTTCTTCTCTCCTCCACTGGCTTTACGCTTCTTCCCTTTGGAAACCTTCTCCTCTTCCTCATCCACCAAATCCACTTCATCATCCTCTGACATCTGCTCCTTCTGCGCATTCTTCTCCCAATTTTCGTCATCTGAATCACTCTCATTATCACTCTTCTCATCGTCCATTTCCTCGTCATCTTCCATAACGACCTTCTTCAAAGCCACAGAAGAACCGCGGCGCAGTCGTTTAAATCCATTCACACTTTGTTGAACCCACTCGATCTTTTCCTTCACCAAATCCAACGATTCCTCCTCGCCGTCTTCATACTCGATCAAATGCTTGTTATTTTCCTTATCTAAAGATATAACACAACCATCATACCAGACTTTATCCAACGGCCAGTAAACCCTAATCCTCTTCCCCACAACCTCTTCTCCGTACGATTTAGTGGCGGCGGGTGTCGAAGGAGGAAGAGAGGATGTTTGGCCAATGACGAGCCGAGGTTTCTTAGACTTGGATTGGAGAGGAGATGGAGTGGTCGGGCTTTGATCGGGGCTCGGGCTGCGCTCACTGCTAGGGTTAGGGTTTAGTTTGTTAGGTTTTAATTTAGAGAGAGTTGGAGATGGAGAAGGAGAAGGAGAGTTTGTTTTGGAGAAGAAGGAAGTGATTTGGCGCTGTGGATTGACCAGTGGTGATCTGCCATTGTTCTGGCGCTTCATTGGACCCCTTTGAATTGTTGCTCTGTTAACGAGAAATAACGGGAATCGACAATATTACAAACACAGAGCGAGAAATGAAAGCCGATTCTGGTTTGAATTTTTTCGGAGAATCGAATGAAGAAGAGAAGCGGCTTATTAGGCTTTTTATTATCTGTCAATGGTTCACTATGAGCTCAAAGATGGCGGGAATTTCATGTCATCCCTTGGAATTTTTACGGTCGCTGTGGCGGGAATTTGGCGCAACGATGCGAATCTGCTTTGAGACCCTAAAGTTGTAATACTAAATACACCCCTAAAAATATCTAAGTACACCACGTTAAGCAGATAGACACGTCATCAAATCCAAATCCATGGGCCTACCCGGCCCAATACAATAACCAACCGTTGGTTGAATTGCATCTCTCAGGCTCTGGTCTGGTTCAGTTAGTCCGTAGTCACACAGCCAACCACCGCAACAACCGCACCGATAGATCTAGATAGCTCACCGTCCACTTTCTCGTTGATGGCGGCTCGATACCCATGACTCTATCTCTAAGAAAACCTAACAGAATTTCGAATTTGCTTCGTCACTTCACAGATTTTCAACCGCATTTTCAGACTCCTTCAAGCTCGTATGGCCAACTCTACTCGATCACCGAGTTACTCTCTCTCGATCAGAGACAAAGACGACGAGGAGAACGGCGTCGTGGAAGGAAAGTGTGGCTTTCTTGTGGTAGCTCTCTGTCCTTGTCTCGTTTGCTTGATTCTTCTGCTCATTGTACTCACTATCGTTCTCACTGTCAAATTTCATCTTTTTTGCCACACACCTCTTCACTCTGTCCTCTACAAGAAATCTTGCTAACCAAAGCTAGAAATGTTGCGATTTCTTCGTTGAATCGAAGTTTGCCAGGTAAAATTTTGAATTTGAACTATGTGAATTATAGGAGATTTTCTAGTGTTAGATGCGATGATTCAGATTCTGATGCTGATGTTGAATGCGATGATAAAAGTGAGACTGAAATTGAGAATGCAAGTGTTAAGTCTAGTGCGGATCCTCAGGAAGTAGAGAGAGTATGCAAGGTGATCGATGAATTGTTTGCATTAGATCGAAACATGGAAGCAGTTCTAGATGAATGTGGGATCAATTTATCTCATGATTTAGTATTAGAAGTGCTAGAACGGTTTCGTCATGCTAGAAAACCAGCTTTTCGGTTCTTCTGTTGGGCAGGAGAGAAACCTGGATTTGCGAATGATTCTAGGACTTATAATTCAATGTTGAATATATTAGGAAAGACTAGACAGTTTGAGTCAATGGTGTCGATGCTTGAAGAAATGGGTGAAAAGAAACTTTTGACAATGGAGACGTTTAAGATTGCTATGAATGCATTTGCTGCTGCTAAGGAGAGAAAGAAAGCAGTTGCAATCTTTGAGCTGATGAAGAAACATAAGTATAAAGTGGGTGTTGAGACTATCAATTACTTGCTTGATAATCTTGGGAAGGAAAAGCTTGCTAAAGAAGCGCAATTGCTTTTTGACAAGTTGAAAGAGAGGTTTATGCCGAATTTGAGGACTTATACAGTGTTGCTTAATGGTTGGTGTAAGGTGAAAAACTTGATGGAGGCAGGGAGAGTGTGGAATGATATGATTGATAAGGGATTTAAGCCTGACATTGTTGTGCATAATACTATGCTTGAAGGGTTGTTGAAGTCTAAGAAAAGGTCCGATGCAATCAAGTTGTTTGAGGTAATGAAAGCCAAAGGTCCTCTGCCTAATGTTCAGAGCTTTACAATTATGATCCGGGATTTTTGCAAGCAAGGGAAGATGGGAGACGCGATGGAGTATTTTAAAGTGTTGCATGAATCCGGGTGTCTGCCAGATGCGGCAGTTTATACCTGTTTGATCACAGGGTTTGGGAATCGGAAGAGGATGGACTTGGTATTTGATTTATTGAAGGAGATGGAAGAAAAGGGTTGTACACCTGATGGACGCACCTACAATGCGTTAATCAAATTGTTGACCAGTCAGAGAATGCCAGATGATGCAGTTATGGTGTACAAGAAGATGATTAAGAGTGACATTGAACCATCAATCCACACTTACAACATGATCATGAAATCTTACTTTCAAATTAGAAACTATGAAATGGGCCATGCAGTTTGGGACGAGATGATCAAGAAGGGGTGTTGCCCCGATGATAATTCCTACACTGTTTTCATTGGAGGGTTAATTAGTCAGGGGAGATCAGGAGAAGCTTGTAAATATTTAGAAGAAATGATAGAGAAAGGAATGAAAACTCCACAGCTTGATTACAACAAGTTTGCAGCTGACTTCTCCAGAGCTGGTGAACCTGATATACTAGAAGAATTGGCTCAAAAGCTGAAATTTTCTGGTAAATTTGAAGTCTCCAATGTCCTTGCAAGGTGGGCCGAAATGATGAAGAAAAAGGTCAACAGAAGAGATCCTATCAAAACTAAATGAAGGCATCCTTGATTTCGTTGCTGAAGACCAATCGTACCCAGTCAATTTTCAAGATGATACATTGATGATGGTCTCTCTGACATTATTGCTCCCGAGCTTAGCTGGTGAAAAGTTGCATCTGTAGCTCAACTATGTCCATACCAATTTTTGTTATGTAGTTTTCTTGTTATTTCCTCTTGTATCTTATTTCAGTTATTTGTTCCTATGTAATTCATTGGACTGTATCATTCCTTATTCTATTGATGCTAAGTTTGGCAGTTTTACAAGTGAAAATTCTCTACTACGGACACCCCACAAGAAAATTTTCATGCAATTCATTAGTAGCCACATCAAATTCCAAGTTTTAACTTCATACTTGTATCTAGAGACCTTCAATAGATTTCTTTTTGAATGTTGATTTTCCATGGTATTATGATTAGTTACTAGAATCTGTGTACATTTTTTTTATCCTACTCATTGTCTGTCATCACTGTGTGTATGTAGGTCGTGCCATTACTAGCAACAGTTGCAGAGCATCTTGTTACTGGTGAAACCATGCAAACGACTACCGCTCCTGCACAGCGTTGTAGGTATGTCGCTCTTTCATTCTGTAACTGTTGAATACCTTGTTTGTCGTTGCACTTTATGCTAGGAGAATAATATTTAATAATATTTTCACAAATGCTGCTTGGAATAATATTATATGCAAAAAACATACTACAAAACTGCATCATTGATATCAATCAGCTGCAAGGCAATCGCCCTTCTTGCTGGACAAACATCAGAAGTTGCAATACTTGCTTTTGAGTATGGCAAGAATCTGGTTTGTACATTCCTTGAAGATTTTTGATCTACTAATTATCTATTTTATTATAAATTGTGATTCACATTGAGTTTCTTGACATAAATTAAGATAAAAGGTCACTGTAGTGAACCATGAAGCCTTTTTTTCTTTTATTTTTCTCCTTTTCCTTGTGCTAACTTCAATATGAAGCAATTTGTGGGGGCGTTCGTTGCAGTATTACATGCTATGCTGCTTTAGGAATAGCAAAATGAGCAGTATTCAGTGGTTCATTTTCTCAATATGTCTATTTTTTGCCACCTTAGCTTGACATTGATAAATATCCATAATTGCATTGGAGAATCATATTTTAACACATCGTCTATTTGTCCTGTTTGGTATTTAAGTTTTTCACAACTTATTGCAGCATCTGAGTCTGTAAATGCTCTTATAGTTTTACTATCATTAGTTGTTTTTGCAGCTCCTGCAGACCTGCAGCAAACCTAAGGGGTTTTACTTTTATTTAACCTTTAATATTTGTCAGTAACTAACGGATCCAAAAGTTTAAGCTAATAAGAAATGCCCTAACAATAATATTTAAGCTCTAACACATCCCCTCACTCGCAAGTTCAAACCCAAACACAAACACAGACATAACAAATTTAGATAATTAACAAATTCAGCACTGAACTCCACCACCCAAAAAAAAAAAATATTCTTCCTAACATCAAATTTGTCTAAAATGTTGCATATATTTGCACCCATTTATACCAAATTTGTTCTACAAAACCACCCTAATAAAGGAGTTGCTAATTATACGTGAATAACATAATATTGATCACTACTACGTACATATATATATATAAGAAATACTAACATATCATATATATTTATTTGTTGTTGATGTATCTGATGGCTTCCAACAGATTTTCTTTGTTCGGCGGTTTGCCGAGATGAACATCCATACCAGCCAAAATGGTGTTCTCGGCCTCTTTACCTGAGACATGAGCTGTCAATGCGATGATTGGGATATGAACTCCGTAGTACTTCTCTTCCTTCCTGATTTGCTTCGTTGCTTCAAACCCATTCATTATCGGCATCTGTCAAGCACATGAATTTACGAATGAATAAATCAAGTAAAGATAATATTTGAAATTGATCATCATATACAGTTGTTAGTTGTTACCTCGCAATCCATTAATATATAATCATAGGGCAAAATCTGAGGACCACCATGTTCTGTCCGATCCTTGAGGCCATTGCGGACTAGTTGTAAAGCTTCCTCTCCGTTTTTGCAGACTTCCACAGTTGCGCCAAGCTGCGTCAGATGGACCCTGGCCAGTTTTTGTCCGACAATATTGTCATCAGCCACCAGGAATTTCTTCCCAGTCAAGGGTTTTTCATCAATTATTGATGAATTGTATACTTCTTCGATTTCGGTTTGTCCGGTTTTGTATCCTCTACTTAATGAAGAATGCCTTGTTCTCAGTCTGCCATGAGTCTGGGCTGGAGCAGTTGAATGAACATCCTTGATGGAGTACTTGTCACTACTCGAGCTGTCCTCTTCTTGTGTATCAGAATGTTGAATCCTGTGCCCACGACGCGGGTGAGTTCCTTGGCTTGCCCTGATCATAGGAGAATGCCTAGCATGAGAGGAACTGGGAGCTTGTTCACTCCTTGGTGGTCTAGTAAAACCTCCTGGTGAGAAAGGGGCACCAAATTCAGGTAAATGACTTATTACACTAGTCAAACGGGATCCATGTAAAGGTTTCGATATAATATCATCCTTTGAATCCATCATCTCCTCCTCTTCTTCAAAATTGTTGAAATTGATGCTCCGTGAAGTCGGTTTGTCTAACCAAACAACCTTACAGCGGCATTGAACGTCTCTTCTAAACTCAGTGACAACCCTAAAAAGTTCTGAAAATGGCCCAGCAGTAGCATCAATCACAAGGAGAACAAAGCCTGGTTCTCCTCCTCGTCTGTAAGAAGGAACCCGATAGTCTGTTCCTTCCAGGGCACTCAGAGGGACATCTTTCAAGCTTGCGCCAGAATTATCATTCTGGGAACCCAAATCTGATTTTCCAACAGAACTGTGAGGAGAATGGCCCAGTTTGTTCTTCATCTTCCTTAGTATAGAGTGAAGACTCTCCCAACGGTCGACAATGGACACATTGATCCCCAAATGTTCCATATATTTTAGCGAAACTCTACGCCGCTCTTCGTTGGCTATCAAAAGAACTACTTGTGACCCCACAAGCTTGGGGCTGAGAATTCTGTTCAGCCTGGGACTAGAGGTGCGAATGGTCAGGCTAGGACTAGGAGCCAGAACGGTTAAACCCTTGTGTTGTACCGTTCCACCATAAGTCGAATCAATTACCAACTCAACATCTGCTCTCGCGTTACCAACCGAATTGGCCTCATCTATGGTCAGGAAGACGTTGAACCTAAAGCAAGTCCCCTTCTCTCCACTCCCCTTATCAACAATTTTGATCTCTCCGCCCATAAGTCGAACCTGTTGAAAAATTTAATAGAGTTTTAAATAGTTAACGAAGTCACATTCCTGAGATTCGGTTTAATTATAGAAACCTTTATAAATTTCAGAAAAGATTTTTAGTAAATTTAAAAACTAATAGAGAAAGGTAAAGAGACGATACGGATCCATAATAAATATATATATGAACTAAACCATAAAAGTGGGAATGAATTGAGTCAGAATTTATACGTACCAGAGATTGAACAATACCAAGTCCTAAGCCTGTGCCTCCTAGTCCGTCTTTGACCTGCACATAATTTTCAAACACTGATTGTTGCTTCTCTTTGGGTATTCCTTTACCTGTATCATCCACCTCAAAAACAAATTCCATGTAGTTAGGGTTTTTCTGGGCGGCATTTACTGCTTCCATGTCATTTTGTGATTTTTTGTTATTGTAAAACAAGCAGGACATACGCCATAAAAATCCATTTCGATTCGACTCAATAATCGAAATGGATTTTTCTAGACTAGGTTTTTGAACCCAAGATCTGACTGTTACATGCCCTTCAGATGTAAATTTAACGGCGTTGCTGAGTAAGTTGCACAAGACTTGCTTGAGTTTTCCTCTATCTCCTTTAACATGTGAATACTTGTTAAGTGAGCCATCAAAAGGATCCAACACCACATCTACTTCTTTTTTCATAGCAACAGGATGGTATAAATCAACCACGTCCTCCAGTAATTGACCTATATTGAATTCTTCTTCTTCTAGCTGCATCTTGCCGGCATCGATTTTGCTTGTATCAAGAATAGAATTCAGTAAACCTGAACAAGTCAATAATTTTTTAGTATAGTAGTTAGAGAAAAGCTAATGTAAAAACCTGCAGAATCTCGCATCTTATCGGTTATCAGTTGGGCTATATCCCAAATAAGATAATACTTGGAAACAAAATATGAAACAACAAACTTAATTACCCATTAGGTCCTTTGAGCAGCTATCCATTAGTCTCAAATTTGTGTCCAATTCAGAACCAGAAGCAACTTCAAGAAAGCAAATCTCAATGAGACCAGTAAGGCCTGCTAAGGCAGCACGAACATCGTGACTGGCACTAGCAAAAGCGAGACTCTTATTCATACTTTTTCTCTCAGCTTGTTGTGTTGCTTCCATTTGATTGATGAGCGCAGCACACATATGCATCTCCCTTTTGGCCGATCTAACCATCAAGTACACAAAGCTCAAAACTGAGATTACAATGCTGCTGATCATTACAATAAGGAGAGTGAGTTCAAACTCGTTAGTTTTATGCACAAAGCTGCCTTCTCCTTTGCGGGGCACCGTCAATGCATAAACCTGAAACCCAGTTACAAAAATAAATAAAAGATAAAAGATGATGTCAATTCTAGACACGAAAACTAACATCGTTTTTTTTTTTTTTTTTTTAATATATATACCACCAACGGGTATGTCAATTCTAGATAAAAACACAAACAACGGTATTATTGTTATCAGATTTAGAGCTTACCAATTTGACGCCAGCGAGTTCAAGTGGTGAACAGTAAACCTTGTAATCCTTCTCTCCGATGTTTAGAATATGATACGAGTCAACACTAGGCTTACAATATTCAACATATACAAGGTTATCACTTGTTTGTTGTTGATTACCATTAATTGTCTTATTCGATTGGAAGAAAATGAAGTTATCCACGACGATCATTCGAGTGTTTGGGAGTCCTTCAACCAACACTTGCCCATCATTTGTAGCCATGGACAAACTCCCACCATAAAGATTCATACCAGTGAAGAAATTAGTTATTGCTTTAACTGGAAACCCTAGAGAGACAGCCCCTCTTCCATTAATACTAGCTGTGTTGAGAAATAGAGGATCTCCAGCTTTATTCAATCCGGACCCTAAAAAAGCAAATCCACTTGTGCTATTTAAAGCTTCTTGAAGCAAGCTGGAGTTTATATTCAAGGGACTTACGGTGGCTTCTCCATAAAGGTTTCCGGTGTAGCCATCTACGGGCTGTGTGTAGCAATTTGTATTAGCATAAACACTGGGTTGATCAGGAGCAGATGAAGAGTTACAATACATTGCTAGGGTTTGATTGTTGTCAATATAGTAAGAGAAGAAGAGACCATCCAATCCAATATATGAGATTTCTGACATGTGAGGAATTGTTGAGAATGCTTGAAACAGTGAAGGAGCAACCTGCAACAAAGGAGAAACAAAATTTAATTAATTAATTTTTTAGCTGATAATCCCAAGCATCAAGCAAAGCTACGATGAAATGATAGAAAAACGACACCAGCAAGTAATAGAGTTGGAGCAACGTAGGTTACAAATTGATCGAAGACACTACAAATGAAGTTAACCGTCAAGGCATTGCTAATTTTCTTTCACCAATCTTTCTGATGCAATTAATTCACTTTATTTTATTTTTTTTCCAATTATAATGACCAAACATGACTATAATTATATTATATTATATATATATATATATATATATATATATAACTAACTTAAATTTAAAACAAAAACTAGTGTTTATGTGCATAGTCGATTTGACAGTAAATATTGAGGTTTTAAGTTCAAATCTCCTCCTAAAGTTAAAAAATTAAAAAAGTACTAACCCTAGTATTGATTTCGGAGAAAGAGAGCCTTTTGCTGTTAAGAGAAGAGTTCATAACTCTTGCTAAATTGGTTGCAGAAGAACTCAGCGGATGCAGCAATCTAGCTGTGATCTCAATTTCAGATAGAATCACTGAGCGCAAGTTGTTGGAGCTCAATTCCACCTCCTGCTCCATACGTTTGGCGGTCTTATACCACCATGTAGTTAACAAGCATGGGAGTAGCAACACCAGTAAGGTCTGTCATTGAATATTTTCTCAAGTATTAACATATGAGTTGAATAAACACATGAAAATCAAGATCTATATATGATGAAGAATCAAATAATCATTACACCTCTAATTATCAAGTCAAACTGATCAAGTGCTTATAAACACAAGAATATTTCATCAAAAAGAATTTTTGTATGCTATAACATATCACAATCCGAAAATATGTTACATATATATATATATATATATATATATATATATATATTAATCGAGTATTTTTTTTTTTTTTTTGAACAAATATGTAACATGTATTCTCACCAGAAAAATGAAGAACAAGACAGGCCTGGCTGCTATCAATGAGCTTAGCTTCATGATCTTGAAGACTTGAAGTGATGATCAACCAAAAGGTTAATGTATCTCCTGCAAATCTCATAGTAAACATGAAATAAATATAGAATATTTCTTTACATATATGCTGTTAATTGTAAGCAAATCTTTAATAATATTTTCAGTATAAAATTGTAAAGTTTTAATTTCGTACTATATGTTTTCCATATTGGAACTCAAATCCCAACAAATCTTAAGATGTTAAATTAACATTAACTAACATGATGCACCCTCTAATTTCATCCACTGGCTTGAATTTTTAAGGGCTTGTTTGATTGTTTTATGAGATTGTAAATAATGACCAAGACCAAATTTGAAAGTTTTTTTTTTTTTTTTTTTTTTTTCCTAAAAGATTTTGTAGGTTTATTCCTTTTTTGTTTTACTCACCTTTTGTGTCGAGTCTTCCAGTCCAAGGAAATTTGAAGGGTCTTCAACTGGAAAAAAAAAATTAATTAGAAATTCCTATTACGGTGGCCAATCCATAATTCTTCCTTGAAATAATTTCAAATCCGCAAATATGATGAAATCAATTTAAATTATACACAATTATAAATAATAATAATAATAATAATAATGAATGAATGAACCATAAAATAAACCATGTTCCCAAAAAAAAAAAAATCTACATTATACGTGGCCTATGACAAAAATAAATAAATAAATAATTAAATAAGGATATTTGTGAAATGATACACCAATATAAGTTTACATGTTATAGTTTAAATAGACATCAATGAATTATTACGTTCAAAATCACGTGAGCTTTTTCCATTACATCAAAAAATATAAAAAGAAATAATTAATATATTAATATTATAATATATTTTTAAAGGGGTGTATCATATCCAATTGTTCTCTTATATACATACGTTAGAGACATATCTATAGTATACTAATACACAGCACCATAATTTTATTTTCAAGTTTTGTTTAAAAAAAATAAAATAAGTGCCTTTAGATTTGAACTTCAAAACTATTTTTTTTTAAAATTTTGTTTTTAGTTGAATTTATTCTCTTATATTTTGACACATTTATATGATTATATCTCAAAATCTATGTATTGAAAATATTATTTTAAACTGTCGTTAAGAATGCGCGAAATTTAAAAAACTGTTTATCAAAATTGGTTTACCTTATTTACACCGAGTTTCACCAAAAGAAAAATACAAAGGAAAAAGTACAATACAAGATCGATGGAAGTCTAGAATTCAACAAATAAATAAATATAGGTAATACTAGGTTTTCCGAATTTTTTCCTAAAAAACTTTCCAAATCATGTTGACATGTGAGTTGTCAGCATCACGTCCCTTACCACATAAACTCTTAATTTATAAGATGTTGACAACTTATGTCAACATGATTTGGAAAGTTTTTTTTTTGGGAAATTTTTTGGAAAGCCTAGCATGTATAATCAAAGTCAAGAACCCCTTGACTGTCAAACTCAGCTAAAACTTGAACTAAGAGATAAAAATATAAGGAAAAAAAAGTTGGTTGTCTTCTAACCTAGATTTATTATGACAAAAAAAAAAAAAAACCTAGATTTGATGTATATTGCATCCTCATTCTCTTTTATCTCCTTTTCATATATATCTTGACAATATCCATGAGAATCAATAACAATTGTAAGAAATTAAGGAGAATCACAGATCATCATGAGAATACATATATATTTTTTGTAATTAGTGGTCATATAAAATTAAAGACTCAAATTAAAAACAGACGAAGAAAAACTCTTATGATCTTCCTTATTTGTGCAACCAAACACACCAGAAAGGAAGAAGAAAATTGAGTAGATGAACATAGATCCATTAGCAAGGATTTGTTTAACTAGTGATTAGATATACAGTACTGATAAGAAAAAAAAAACTAGACAATAAGTAAAAATAAAAATAAAAATAAAAATAAAACAATAACAAATAGACTCAAAACAAATAAAAAAAAATAAAAAAAATCCACTTAATATGGAAAATAATCTCAAGCATCTTTTTTAGATTATTTTTTTAAAAGAATAATATCTTTTTTAGATTTTAGTACTCTTATTTGAACGTAAAATTGTTCACCTCTAGATATCTTCTCTTTAATTAGTGAAGATTTAGAGGGACAAGAGGAAAATAAATATAAATATCAACAAAACAAACAGATCATGCAAAAGCAATATAAATTAAGGGAAAAAAAAAAACCTAGAGAAAGAAAGGGACCTGCAAGAGAGAGCCGCAAAAGGGTTGATTGTGATGGGAGCTAGAAAAACTATTAAGTGTTTTTTTTTTGGTCTGAAATTCTAGATTATCTCAGAACTAGTTCTTATAAGACTGTAAGAGAATGCTAATGTGGTTTTTTTTTTTTTTTTTTTTTTTTTTTCTTTCTTTAATAAGCTTTCTAGAATCATAATCACGTACTCTTCACCTTAAAAGGCCTTTATTGGTATTTTTCCTAAATTTACTATAAATTGCTTCAACAATGTTATTCACGAAAAATTCAAAATAAAATAAATAAATAAAAAGGGTGGTAAAAACCACTTTAAAGGTTTGCTTTGGAGTGACACATAGACTCCATGCAAGAAAATCCTCTTTGTACGTAACAGGTTGGTCAAGTTTTTTTTTTTTTTTTTTTTTTTTAGGGCAAAAAGCCAAAAACTGTACGAAGAGAATAAAAAATGAAAATACAGCGGTGAATTGAAACAATATTTTCTGTATTATTCAGAAAACAGTAAAACAAGGAATGAAAACTGGAATCAAACTATTAAAGGTAAATTACTCTGGTTTTAAGTGTGTAACCATTTGTACATTTTTTTTTTTTTTTAGCATTTATTTATTTATATATATTTTATCGTAAAATATTCTTTAAGTAGTTAAAATACATGTTTAATTTAATGCTACTATTATAATTTGATTCATTAATTTTACAATAAACATTCTAATTGTGGGTACCATTTTTTATTATATCTGTTTTACTTTCTAATGGCCTTTTTTTTTTTTTTTTTTTTTAAAGAAAAAAGAATAAAATTAAAATGACCCTAAAATTTGAGAAATATAATTATATAAACAATATCTTACATATATAAAATCTAGCATATATTGATTTTTTTTCTTTTCAAAATCTTCAAGTATGGATGGGTAGAAAATTCAATAATATTACTGTTATTATAGTAAATAAATTTATTAGAAATAAGAAAGGAATTTTATATACACATATTCAATAATAATAATTAAAAAAAAAACGATGTTTAGATTTTGACCCACTAATTTTAGTTATTTACATATTGGCTTGCTTAAGTTTCATAAATTCAACCCTTAATAGAGGTGATTTGGTTATTAATTATTTGCAATCTAACAAGATACTGCAGTAATTAAAAAAGGATAGCTTTTAATGGTTTTTTATTTTAATGGAAGTACTTTTAATGGTTTTTCTAGTTTTGAAGCCTTGTGCCAATTATATACATTCACATACCCTTCTTACCATATATGAATCCGTAATTAGAATAGGAAATATATTAATTGAAGAAATATTCTAGCTCTTCAATTCCGATATGCTTCTAAAAGTTTGTAACTGGGTGGTAAATGATGCTCAGCTTGATTAATATTCTAGGTTAGAGTCGTCATACTGCACATGGTATATATATTAGTTATTTTCTCTTCGATGCACACTAATATATATTTGTCAATTTCCTAAATATTAGTCATTAGATTCAACTAATTTGCATAAGTCAACATTCACTTATGCTTAATCAACGACGCACATACAATGCACTGATATAAATGCATCAGTGCGCACTGATATATGCTAAGGCTATCTGAATCTATATCAACTCAATTTTGTGACTTCAGTTTCTCAATCATTGGATTAAAGAACACATGAGTGGTTGAGATATTGAAGTCACAAATCATAAATTTGAGTTGATTTTTTTAAACCGAATTGACCTTGAGGGAAAAAACATCACATACGATCTTATGCTGAAAAAAACCCAGGCAAAACCATATATATATATATATATATAAATAAAATAAAATAAAAAATTAAAAAAAAAACAAAAAAAAAAAACAAAAGGAAGAACAATAGAGGGAAAAGAAAAATTCTCTAGTCAAGTCTGGTCCTAATGTTTTTCATTGGACCTAAGTTTGGCAGAGTCCGTAGTGAACTAGTGATTAGTGTTCTTCGTAATTTCTTCACATATTTGTTTTTATATATATAGGATCTTTCTCTAGGTAGGCGTGGTTCTGAAGTTTTTCGCATCACATGTGATAGTCCGTTAACATCAAATTACTCGTCCTGACAAAAAATATCAGGACCAGGCATTTCTAGAGAGACTATATATAAAAACAAATATGTGAAGAAATTACGAAGATCACTAATCACTGGTTCACTACAGACTCGACCGAACTCCTCAACTCTATAGAAATTATTAAGCTCTTCCTGTGCTGCGTTGCCTTCAGTGCGAGGCTAAATACCAACTTAGTAAATTCAATTTCTGATCAAAGCGTCGTCTTGAAAGTACGACCGGTTTCTGGTCCTCAGGAACGAAATCAGGGATGCCATCATTTAGTTTTGATAGGATCTCCGTTCTCTTGACCCTTTTCTTCCATCATCTCAGCCCACCTTGCAAATACATTGAAAATTTACCAGAAAATTTCATCTTTTGAGCCGATTCTACCAGTAAATCAGGTTAGCCGTAAACTTATAATCAAGCTACGGAGTTTTCATTCCTTTCACTATCATTTCTTCTAAATATTACAACAAAAGTACTCGATTGACCAAACTTTTACCAGTAAGTGGAAAACAAACAAGTGATTTGATGAGAATCATTAAAATATTACATTATTATTGTGCTGTCCTTCACAAAATGGATGATTTACATTGTATGGGTCCTGTAATCTTTATCGTGAAACAAAAAATGAGATTTAAAAAATGAGGGGAGATTGGCCCTCAGCTTACAGTAACAAAGATTGAAACAATTAAACCAAAATTCTGGTACAACAGTGTGTTGCTGAGAATTAACTGGTCTACTACTATTGTCACTTATTTCTCGAGATGACTATTTGCGTTAGATCTAAAAGTGCTCGCCTTGACTTTCGCACATCCTCGTCATCACTTTCCGGTAGAGAATCAATAGTGGCAGCAGCAAGATCAGCATGTTTCATGGCTAGCTCTCTCGTCCTTTGTATTCCTTGACTCTTCCCAAGGTATTCAAGAGCCTGCATTTCCAGACAGAGATAGACCAACTAAGAAAATTTGACAAAACAGTGAAAAATACTTGAAGGAAGATCTAGTAAACATTTGAAAAAGATCAAACATCATCCTCTTGAATACTTCACTTATTAAGTAAAACTGAGCAAATGAAAAAATGGAGATAAATTGCAAATAAGAACAAGTAACTTCAAACAGAGAGTAGTCTTAAAATTGAAAAAATCGGGGGGAAAAACAAGGTAAATCAACCCAGACTGTAAATTAAAGCCAAATTGAAGGCATAGAAGCTTGCAGAAGGGTAAAAAATGAAATAGGAAATGAACTAGAATCTGCCTACCAACACTACAACATAGTCTCAACTCTCAATACAGGCAAGCCCTCAGGCTGAGTTTGCTTACATGACCAACAGAGACATCTCAAATAATTGATCTTATTCTATGCACAAAAATAATGTGCATTGTTATCATTAATAGGAGATTAAGTTAAAAATTTCACCAATAAAAAAACAGAATTTGAGTCCTCGGCCTTTTCCTATTAGCTTAAACTTTTGGCTAAAGGTTAGATCAAAATAAAACCCCCTACGTTTGCTGCAGGAGCTGCAAAAACAACTAATAATAGCTAGATTTTTCATGAAGATAGCCCACCACAGAAAAAGAAAACTTAAAATATTCACTAATTTTCTGCAGCAGCTTCAGCATAAGAAAGTTTGCATGACAAATTAAGATGATATTTAAAGTAGATTGTATAAACCTACAATATCAACATTTGAAGATTTCTCAAAGCCCTGATCCACAACTGCCCGTAACTGAGGGAACTCTTCCATCGCAAACAATATTGGAGCTGTTACAATTCCCTACACCAGAGAATAAAGTAAGCATCAATACAAAATTATTACTAGTATAGATATGTATAAATATTTTCATAAAACCAGTACCCTCAAATTTACGTATATATTGCATAGATTATAGGAGAGAATAAGACACATAGACATCTCCTATGATGACTGATTGATAAAACCAGATCAATGGTTCTTATAAGGAATTAATAAGTTATAGAATGCCAGGAGAAAAAATATTAAGCACAATCAAGTCAAAACCAAGTGTTCTTGTGGTACCTAATGTCTCTACAAATCATACATGTGTCATATTACAAATCTGATAGATACCAGTGTGCATGTAACAGCCAATGCTAATGGTAAGACAACTGAATTGACTACAAACTTAGAACAAGAGCCCACAATGCTCGACGCCTCATTGTCACCTTAGGGATGATGGGAATCATGATTGCCTGCTAGTGTCTACAACCCCAAGTTTGTTACTTTCTTCCAAAGATTCAAAATATAAGGCAGATCACCAGAAAACATAATGCAGTAGGTTCCCTTGAAAGCAGCATAACCCCACTGACCTTTCTTTATCAGCAACTTTCTAAGTTCAAAAGAAATATAGTTTTCCATAACCCTCTACATAAGGCAATCCCTTGAATGGAGAAATGACATTATCATTAAATTGTCTAAGCCTTTTCTCCTTCAATCCAAATTTGAAAAGTTGAAGGAGTCTATTTATTATTGGCACAACCAATCAAGGATTATCACAAAACTGCAGTTGATAATGCAATGGGTAATAAAAGATATAGGCATATTTCTTTACAGAAAATTAAGGCAGGCACTTTTGACCAGGATGCATGACATCTCATAAATATTTTCCCAGTCTATAACCCTAAATTATCCATTGACATTGAAACATATAGAAAGCATAGATAATTACATGTCGAATGTCAGACAAAGATCCCTTTCCAAGCGAAGTTGATGTGCCTGTGAAATCGAGAACATCATCTATCAACTGAAACGCCAGTCCCTGGAAAAGGGGAAAACAATTAGAAAGAGAGACTAGAATAGAATAGACATATTGAGAAAATAAACCACTGAATACTGCACATTTTTCTTTTCCTAAAGCAGCATAGCTTGTAATACTGCAATGAACTCCCCCCACAAATTGCTTCATATTGAAGTTAGCACAAGGAAAAAGAGAAAAATAAAAGAAAAAAGGCTTTATTGTTCACTAAGGTGACCTTTTACCTTAATTTATGTCAAGAAACTCCAATGTGAATTACAATTTATAATAAAATAGACATTTAGTAGACCAAAATTTTCAAGGAATGTACAAACCAGATTCTTGCCATACTCAAAAGCCAACATTGCAACTTCTGATGTTTGTCCAGCAAGAAGGGCGATTGCCTTGCAGCTGTTTGATATCAATGATGCAGTTTTGTAGTATGTTTTTTGCATATAATATTCCAAGCTGCGTTTGTGAAAAAAATTATTTTTGAAATGGTTAGCAAAATATAAAGGATGCTGGAGGTGCATATCAAGACATCAGCAAGATACCAGTTAGTATGCCATCTAAAATAACTTGGATAATCTGACACATCTGAAGATCCAAAAGAGATCAAATAGGTCATCACTTTCCCAACTGTAAGCACTCACAAGCACAATCTATATGACCATATCCCGCATGTGAAGTAAAAAATAACTAACAAAATAACGTGAATACTTTGATGGAGCTCCTAGCGTCCATTTTATAGAAACAATGACTAGACTATAATAAATCCAAATTTCACGCAACCTTTTAAATCAGCATTATATAGAATTAAATTAAATTAAACCTTGTAAGGAAATATCAAAATATCAAAAAGAGACATTAATCCACATTCACAACTTGAATAATTCATGAAGTATAAAAATTGACAAGACAGGAAAGAGACAATATTGTATACTAAGTATAATGAAAGTCATTATAGCAGTTACCTAAACAGCATATGGAGCAAGAGTCTCATAATAGAGAAAATATAGAGAATAGATAAAAGGAAACAAGTTGCAATCGCACAAACCCAGATGGTCAAGCCCTGCTATGAAAATATAATTTGAAATAATACTCGAAATCTCAAAGAAAATGGACATACCAGCTGTCTTACCAGAAAAGGAAGGTATAGACCATCTCT
The DNA here is from genome assembly GCA_030490815.1 of Acer saccharum. Taxonomy (NCBI): domain Eukaryota; kingdom Viridiplantae; phylum Streptophyta; class Magnoliopsida; order Sapindales; family Sapindaceae; genus Acer; species Acer saccharum. Next base: position 37,285,723 of record CM059870.1, read on the forward strand.
ATCTCTATTTTAAAATGAAATCATAATCAACAAGATAGGAATTTCATTTCTGTATTGTGATAATTATGGAGCAGAAACAATCAACTGAATCAACAGGCAATGGAAGAGTGACAAGTTGCCACAACAGGCAAATGGAACAACGGGGGTCAAAAAACGTAAAACTCCTTTGCTAAAGAACTAAGCACCATATATGGTGTTTAAATATTATTCTCATCGCATAAAGTGCAGTAACAAACAAGATATTCAACCGTTATAGAACGAAAGAGCAACATACCTACAACGTTGTGCAGGAGTAGTAGTCATTTGCATGGTTTCACCAGTAACAAGATGCTCTACAACTGCTGCCAGCAATGACACAACCTACATACACACGGTGATGACACAGACAATGAGTAGGATAAAAAATGTAAGCAGATTCTAGTAAGTAATCATAATATCATGGAAAATCAACATTCAAAAAGGATTTTATTATTGATGCAAAAAAAAGGAATTTATTGAAGGTTTCTAGATACAAGTATGAAGTTACAACTTGGAATTTGATGTGGCTACTAATAGTTAATTCATTTTTATCTAGCTAATGGTGCCTTAAATTAAGCTAAATTTGTAGACAGATTTAGAAACCATTAGGCAGAATTAAATAAAATACAGCAAGCTGACGAACATATATTCATTTCATCAGTTGTTACCATAATTTGCATAAGCAATAAGAATTAGTTGTTGCATTTCATGCTGACAGACAAGCCATCCACTACATTAGCAAAGGCAAAGCCAGAGCTGGAAAGTTAGGATTGTTCTTACACAACCAATTTTCGATGCAAATGGGGATTCACTGTAGAAACTTGTTTCTGGAAGAAAAGTGGTAGATATAATTCGAAGGAACTAACTATGTGTTAACATATATTATTAGTTTATTACCAAATCTATTACATGTCACATATATAAAGAGGAGGGGAAAAGCAAATGCATACCTCTGTGTTTTTCAAAGAAGCAAGGGCAACACAAGCTCGGGAAAGCAGAAAATCTCCTGCTAATACGGCTAACTGCATTACAAATGAATAGGAAAAACCCCAAAAATAAGAAGTTTAGGCAACAAATCTACTAAGTTATTGTCTCTTCTAAATGTTGACAGGAGAGGCATAAACAATTCTACTCAACACATCAAAAAAAAAAGGCCAGAAAACAAAATTTAAAATTCTTTACTCAAGATGAGGTCGGATCTTTTATTCACATATTCAAATCATCATTCCTTTTCATGCTGAATTGCATGCTTAGGGAAGCGCATTATGTATGAATTGCGAAGGTATGTAGCAAAACAGAATTAAGTCTAAAAAGAGGTCACATCAATTAACAACTAATATCAAAATATCAGATCTCAGGCATAGCCAAAATAGATACAGAAGAAAAGAAAGAAATGGAAATTCATTACATTTCGAACAAGTTTTACAAAATATTTATTTGTCCTACCTTACAACTTTCATAATTAAGAAAATGACATAGGCAGTTTGTATAGCTAATCATGTTCAACTGTGTACATCTGTAGCGCACATAACTTTATTCATACATAATACGAAACAGTAATGCTACACATCCCACCTAAAATCCCACCTTTTTCATCCCAACACGTGTGGCACTTGAAATGTCAAATGGTTAGTGGATACATGTGGTAGGTGAGATAAAGCATCATTAATGTGTATCCACTCACAATTTGACACCTCACATGCCACATATGTTGGGATGAAAAAGGTGGGATTTTAGGTGGGATGTTTAGCATTATTCAATACTAAAACATTCTGTTTATATTTTGTATTTTCGTACTCCAAAAAGTATAGTTTCCATCAATTTTTCGAAACTGAAATTGATATTTATGTATCTCCATTAATATCTGATATCTCAATTATTTGGTTTTCCATATAATGCCCAATACCAACAATTATTTCTGTCATTCTAGATCAACAGTCAAATTAATCTAAAAATGTGAAAATAACATGCCTGATCATCACAAAATGCAACATCAAAGTAATAAGTCATTGTACTCATAACTTTGATGTGGACAAGATTAAGTTTACCATAAAGTTGATGTGCCCTCACCTAAAACTCATCATACAAGTCAATGCCATATACCATTGTTCATGATCCCTGACTCCAACAGAAAACTAGCTTTGGATATAATAATTATGATATAAATGTAACATGTATATAAAAATACCCGGTGACTGTCACACAAACCTTAATCCAATTTTTCATAAATGAATCTATTTCAACTTTTTAAAGATAAGAAAATAGAAGCACCTTATTGCCCATTACAGCATTTAATGAACCAATACCACGTCTGGTATCGGCATCATCCAAGACATCATCATGAAGAAGGCTTGCTACCTATGAAAATGTTATTGTTACATTAGTCTAGAAATGGGCAACAAAGAAATTTCTCAAAATATAAGCAAGAAAATAACTGGGTGCATATAGCACACAAAAGCATATGATTTAAAAAAAAAAAAATCAAAAGTTTAAGAACAGACATGGATCATCTCTGTAATCTCAGCTATACATTGCTGTCTTGTACGTAGTTCAGTTGTCAAAGCATCTCCTACTACATCAGAAAGTGGTTCAGGTAAACGAACATTTAAAGCTGTTGCCATCAGCAACAAAACCTGCATAAAACATCTCATAAATTATAGGGATAATTGAAATTTAATTAAGATATATTAGTTGTAGCAAATGATTACCTTTAAAAAAAAAAAATGTTGTAACAAAGATTACTATTATTGATGAAATGATAACGGAATACAATCAAGAAAGTAACCCTCTAAACAGCATATAGGCATAGTTGTTATACCGTGGGACGAAACCTCTTTCCTTCTACTCCCAATTTGAAGAAATATTCAGCTGCTGAGGCAAGCTTAGGGACCTGGATGATATATAAACTCTATTTCAATCACATTTTATCAAATTTAACTTCTATCATAAAAGAAAAACCATGACTACTATCCTTCAGGAATACTTATCCATAAATCAGCCAAAGGACAGGGACAGAGCTATTAGATACCTCAGCGATCACCATGGACCGCAGCTTGTTTGCAATTACTGATAGTTCATCAGCAACAAGAGAAAATGGGTCGAGTTGCTCCTGGAAAACAGTATCTTACTATTTCAATAGAATGGGTAAACAACAAGATAATGCACAATAATCCTCAATAAATCATAAAAGAGTAAGAACCTGGAATAACCCAAAACTTCACTCCCCCTAACCATTTCCTTCTTCATTTCAGATAGTGTGTCTGGCCTTACACTTTTGGGGGTGTTTGGCACACTGTATTGGACAGGATACACACATCGTCTTGGATTAAATTAACCCAATATGATGTTTGGAAAGGAAACGATATAGTACAATTTTACCCGGTGTATATAATATCATTGGAGGGGTTGGGTTTAGACCAGATCAGATTACAAAATAGAAAAACTATTTGATTATTAAAAATTATAAGATAAAAATAAATAAATAAATAAAAAACATCGGTGTACATTTCATGCTACCAGTAACCAAAACAGACCACAAAGTCAAAATTCCCAAGTTCAATCTAAGAGTTATTCTACTCGTAAATATAATGAACTTTAGGGACAAAGGGACAGATGTTGATTTAATAATCAAATTTCAAACAAAATGCAACTTTTATGTCATCGGTTGAGGAAAGATCATATGGAAACCTACAAGAGTCCAAAATTTTTATGGAATTTTCGATCAGGCTAGTACACATTATGCACATAATGCCATAATGGAAAATTACTTTCAATGCTATCACAATATCCTATTCAGAGTGTCACTGAAATTAAATATATAATTTCTAGTAAGAGACATGCACACAAACTAGCCTAAAGACAATTAGCAGCATATGGAAGTTGTGGCTTATGGACTTGGGCACTCACTATCTCTCATGTAAAAAGTAGCAGGTGGAAATTTAGTTAAGATATATGTGGAAATTTAGTTAAGATATATGTATAAAGAGAGAAGAAATATCAATATGAGACAGTAAAAGTAACCTCAATTATGGAGCTGCTCTGGTGATGAATTTGGTGTCTAATGCCATGCAAGGCAGGCAAACTCCAGAAGTTAGCTTCTCTGCAACCCGAAACCTACTAACCACCAGAAATGATAACAAGTAGATATAAATGGTCAACCTACTAATCACCAGAAATGATTGCAGTGTGAGTACAGTGAGAGAGAGAGAGAGAGAGAGAGAGAGAGAGAGAGAGAGAATTGTACTCTAAGGACAGCACCGTGAATTAGCTAGTAAACCAATTACGTTGAGTATAATTACAATAGATACAAAATCTTTATTAATTTTAATGAAAGACAAGTGTAAAATTTGATACACGTCTACTACCCATCCACATCAAGCAAGCTACAAATTCCTCTAAATTTACCTCATAAATATCATAAAAGAACTCTATTAACAAATTCAAATTTCACAGATAACAGGGCAACTCTATGAAATGAACAGGGGATTGTACACCTTGCTCCTTTTCCTCTTCCCTCTCAATTATGATATTTGTCGCCTTGGCTTGCTGAAATATCATTAAACTCGAAAACGCAAATACAAAGAAGCTTGATCTAACCACACAAAATATCACCCTAAAAGTGACTACCTATTCTCACTTAGAACATCCACAGCTGTAGAAAAATACTACATGACTACGTCTACAGCTTTAGAAAATTCCTTGGTAGCTTCATAATTTGAATGCATCACTGCTCTCCAAGGAAAGCCTACTGCTATTCAAAGAGCCTTCATCTCCTCTTGTTTTTTAATCCTTACGGTGATACAATATGATACAAAGTCCTACAATCAACTAAGGGGAAACTGAAGCCTTCACCCAACCCACTGCAATGAGTTATAGAGATAAAGACAAACAGATCTCCTAAAATTTCAACCAGTTACCATTAGAAGGGAACAGAGAGGAGGGGATTTCAGAGGAGCAGTTCCACCTCCCTTAGGAAAATATAAATTTTTAAAAGTGGCAAATTTTCTAAGAACACTGATTGCAAGCCACATAAAGGCAAAGATAAGGTCCAACTCAAAAGAAAATATGAGGCAGAAACCCTTCTGGAAAGCTTACAATTCAGCACCAAAAATACTCTATTAAAGAAAACAAAATATAACTGGTTTCTCTGTAGTCAACATACTCACTTCTACTACCATCACAACAAGTTATAATCAAAACTTCCTTAGTTCAAGACTTCAAGTCCAAGCAATATCTTTAGTTATAATTTTAAAAAAAATTCCATGCATTTAACTGTCTCACACCACTTTAAATTGAAAGCAGCCCAATGCATCATAAACCTTTGCCACTTAAATAATTCACCAAATTCATTACATATTTCGGCAAAGCTGAATTGCAAGCTCAACTCTAGTACCAATCCATGCCCGTTACAGCTACAGCGTACAGACTTGTACACTAAAAAGAACAGATGAACCCGTTTTTCGGACCCATCAAACATATTCTATCTCAATCATTACAACATTATGGATCAAACCTCCCTACCAAATTCATAGTTGCAATATATAGCATCTCAACTTTCAAAGCAATAATTTCACTACAGATTTCAAAATAATCATTAAAAAAATAAGGTAATTGGCACGTGCATAATTACCTTTCGAGTGGAGTCTCCAAGAGAGTGTGAAGCACTGGAGAGAATGAAGTCGCTTTGAGGGTCGGGTCTGTAGGAAATAAGCCATCGGCATCCAAACAGAGTGTTTCTCGGAATTCGAGAAACCCGAGAAAATGCTCGAGAAAATAACATCCTTAATTACAGAGAAGAGAGATTTATAAGAGTTCAGAGAGAAAGAATTGAATTAGAGAGTGTGTGTTGTGTGCGAATTGCGATGGAGGTGGTAGTGGTGGAGTTGGGGGCGGTCAAGGTCTCAAAGAGAGAGAAGTGAGAAAATAACATAATAATATTAATATTAATATTAATATTATAGTCGGGCTTAAATTATGTTTAGTGACGACGGCGAAGCTCAACCATATATTCAAAGTTCAACTTCGTTAACCTTGACTTTCCTACTATTTCTCTTCTCTTTCCCTCTATTTCCCTCTATTTTTACTTGATAATTATGAAAAGTGACTGCACAAATTATAGGAAATTTGTTTTTCACCATAAAAAGGAAGTTTTGATTGTTAATAACAACAGTGTCAAATTTCATTTCAGTCCATAACAATAACATTACCAGAATGTCCCTCAGCTCAAACTATCATTTTTATTCTTTTTTCAAAAATTCACCAAGTAGTTGAATCAGAACATCCTCGTAAAGCTATTTTGGCGGAGGATTAACACAAAATTGATTCAATTGATTTTTATTTTATTTTTATGTTTCTATTGATTTTTTTTTTAACATTAAAAATATATTATATGTTTTGTGCAAATCGAACTCAATATATCTAAATTTATCACTGAAACAAAAATTCAACAAGAAAGAAGAGAAGCAAATATATACTTGACATAAGTGTGTTACAACTTGCAAAAAGAAGGGTATCGTTTATTTTTCTAAATTGCTTCTATTGCCCTTTGCTTTCTATATTAACTTTTGTCGTATAGATTTTATATTATATTGCATGTTTATGTGTAAAATGAGAGGCTGTTCCGGTCCTATTTTTAATAGGATTATCACCTTATTTGAATCTCGTTAAATTTCATAATAATGTTTTATAAAAACCGGCCAAGTGCAATCGGACACGGTTTGGTGCAACTGTGGATGTCTACAAAAACGGAGAGGAAGCTTTACAACTAGCCCAAAACTTCTACCTCAATTATATGAAACGTGACCAAAATATTATATAAATTTATTTTAACAACAAACGAAGTTTTGATCGTTAATAATCACATCACAAAATTTCATTTCAGTCTATAATCAAAACATTACAAGCTCACACTAAATAAAGGCATCGTTTGTAGTCCATTGGATCTACAATTAATTCGAGGTCGACGAGGTGGACACTAGCAACTTGCAAAATAAGGGACAAACAGAACGATGTCGAACCACAGGAGGGGGTGTTCCCTTAGGGAGGACTCTCCAACGCTCAAACCAGTATATTATTCGATGAGTGAACTAAAATTAAAACGGGTTAAGGGTGACAAACCATTGTGCTCGATATATTGAATCGAGCAATTTGTTGATATTGTTGGATCTACGATAGATATCGATGGATCTTATGGGTCAATGCCCAGAGGGGTCCCCTAGACTCGATGTTGATCGATCGGTGATAAGATCGATGTTGTATATCAATGACTTTTGAAGGATCGATGCTCCAGGGATTCCTTAACTCGAGGTGGATCTATTGAGGATTGGGTCAATCCATCTTCGAGAGTGACTATGTCTATCTCTTATGGAATTTGGAATTCCAATAAATGAAAGGAAAGAATTGCAGAGCAAAGTTTAGAGAGCTTTCGCATACGGGTTGAGAAAATCATGACCCCCTTCTCTGAGAAAGGGTCTGGTATTTATAGTGAAGCCTTCACCAATCATAACCAATCATGCCTTTTATAAGAGCATGATTGCCAAGCCTTTTATTGCCCATTTCAATTCGTTTGAATATGGTAATAAGGGCCTTGTCAGACGTTGGAATTCACATAACGTCTAACATGATTGTGACTGTTTAAATTTCTTTTGACCATGTGTTTGTTTGGTCAAATACCTTAGTGGGTCGGGTCATGCTTTTGGGCCTATTCCTTTGCTGGTCTATGTTGGGCTTTAGTTATTTTGATCTTTATTGGGCCTTTTCAATAATCTAAGCTTGAGACTCTTTTATCCTTTAATTAACTTGTGGACCTGTTTCTTGGGTCGAAAGTCCATTTTTTGACCACTACATCATTGATTTCGTTGCTAAAGACCATTCAACTCCAATGGCATTTTCAAGATGACACGTTGATGATGGTCTCTTGGACATCATTGGTCCTGAGCTTATCCGGTGAAAAGCCGCTTTTGTAGCTCGACTATATCCATACCAAATTTTGTTACATATTTTTCCTGTTATTTCATCTTGCAACTTATTTCGGTTATTTGTCCTTGAGATGGATCCTTACTCATGTATTCATCAGATTGTCACTTTTTATTCTATTGATGCTACGTTTGGCAATTTTACCAGCGAAAATTCTCTATTGTAGACACTTGCAAAATACATATAATATATATATATATATATATATATATATATATATATAGGTGAATTCATAATGAGCCAAAAAAAATTTCGGTTTATTGTTTTTAGCCAACAATTTATTTTTTATTGTTTTCGTCACTTTTGACCACTTTTGGACAAATATGCCCCTAAATTTGAAAAACAAAAGAAAAGAAGAAGTCAGTGGGTGGGTGGTAAAAACGAGGTATTGTTTTGTTTGGGTTGAAACCATCCCTCCAGTAAAAACAATTAGAAGTAAAAAACAAGAAAGAGAAAGAAGGGACGAGAAGAGATCACCGTCGCCTCCAACCTCTATCGTCGTCGCTGCCGCTCGCTGTTGCCTTGCACCTCTCTCACCGTCGCTGCCATTCACTGTCGCCTCTTCTCTTTCTTACCGTCGTTGTAGAGAGAGAAAGGAACAGAATAGATCGCCGTCGTTGCACCTCTCTCGGCATCGCCTCGCATCTGTCTTGCCATCACTGCAGAGAGAGAAAGGAACATAAGAGACCACCGTCGTCACACCTCTGTCGACGTTGTCGGACCTATCACCGTCACCACACCTCTCTTCAACGTCGTCTCAGAAGCTAGGTAAAGGTAATTTTTCTAACTCTCCTTGTTTATTTAATTTAAACTTTAATTTATTTGTTTTAAAGTCGAATTTAAAATTTGTGAGGAATTTGTGAGGAATTTCAAATATGTGAGGAGTTTGTGACGAATTTAAAATTTGTTTTGAAGGCGAGTTATGGTTGTTATTATTCTGTTTGTTTGCAACACAGATAGAATATTGAAAATTATTCTGTTTGTTTGCAACAGTCGAGTTATAAATTTCTGCAGGGTGTAAAATTATTTTCAACACTTTTGTATATCTTTCACTTAGATGTGATGATTTGTGATAAAACTACCGATCACATATCAAGCCCGAACACAATCTCAGAGAATTATATGATTATATTTATTTTCAAGAATTATTGCTGCAATGGATCTAGGTTGGATGTTTTCACTTGTCATTTGAATTGGATTTTCCAAGCATGTAACTGTTATGTAACTTGTTTGTACTGGCATGTAAGTTATGTATTGGCATGCAACTTTGTTGTACTGGCATGTAATTTGTTTGTACTGGCATATAACTTGTTTGAACCACAAAATTTAACTTGTATTGGCATGTAACTTGTTTGTGTTGACATGTATCTTTTTGTACTGGCATGTAAGTTGTCTGTTGTATTAACGTGTAACTGTTTTTACTAGCATGTAACTTTCATAGACACTAATGCTTTTTTTTTTAAAATGTGATTTTGTAGATGGAAAATATAAATTATGAGGATTTCCTCATAAAACCGAAGGATTCGTGGATTAAAAAATCCACCATTAACGTGTACTGTAATTTCAACAGCCTCTCAAACATTGTAAAGGTTCTTTACAAAGTTGGAGAATTAGATGTGTTTCGGAGCGCCTATTTCGAGCACCTAGTTGCTATCCCTAAAGACCTAACTTTTTCTACCGGCGTACTTCATAACCTTTTGTTGCGGTAAATATATGTACCCGATGTGACTGGAGAGAATGAGTTGCACTTCTCCATTGGTGGAAAACTAGTGAAATTCACACATAGAAGTTTTGTTTGGTAACGGGGCTACATTTTGGGGTGATGTCAAACGTATTCTTGAAACTGTATGCTCCTATTGAAGACGGGATTCATGCTAGGTATTTTCAAAAGAATGAGAATATACGACTTGTACGCATATGGGCAAAGTTTCGGTCTGGACGATTTGACAAACCAAAGAATGGTTTGAAGATGGCCCTTGTATTGATTGCTAACAACATTTTGTTTGGTCAAGACTTGAAGGAAAGTCACATTGTGGCTGTTCGAATTAGTGGAGGATCTAGAATCGTTCAACTCTTAATGGGGAAGTTATGTATACATGATGACATGCCACTACCTCCGACAAGGATTTCGGGCCGCAAATGCACCAATAAAGCTCATTGCGCAATATAACTTGTACGGCTTTCCTTGGGCATTAAAGGTGAGCTTTCAGATATTATATTAAAGCATTTCGTCGAACTTTAATTACTGAAGTTAATTTATTTTAAATTTGTTCAAAATGCAAATATGGGCAATGGAAGCTTTCGGATCGTTGATTGATTTGGTGGGGAAAAACTTAGACCACACACATCCTCGTTTGAGGAATTGGAGAATATTTAGGAGGCATCACGATTTCTTTTCAAAATTTGCAACGTATGAACAAGAAGTGAAAGATGGAAATGTATCGTTTTTTGTTTCCCAATCTTATGTCATTTCATTATATATATAGCAATTTAATTTCCAACTTCTTGATTGAAGAAGTGTATTTTGGGCAAGTGATGATCATAAATAAATAAACCAACCAAAACCCTAAAAAACACACCATATATGGTCCTCATCCTCAATTTGCCATGAAATCTGCAGAAAAGTTGCATACAGATTGAAAATATATAAATAAATATTTTTGTTTAGATTATTGGAGAAGTAGTACTACTCTTTTCTTTTTCTAAATTGATTCCTCATTATTGATCATTAAAATAGTTAGTTAGGTGGTGTAGTACCATATTAATGTGTTGAAGAAGTAGTTGTAAAGAATATATAGTATTTCTGGTGATGCTTTACTGTTTTAATATTGTTCTTAATTATATATATATATATATATATATATGTTCATCAGTAGTAGTGATGGTTGATTTGATCTCATGAATCATGATTCAAGATTTACTGCATTGATTAACTTGAGTTTTTATTTTAATTATCTTTTTCAACCATTAGATTGGATTAGTTATATAAATATAATTAACTGGTTGATTGAGTTACATTCATGGACATCTATTCTATATGTGGACTTTCTTGTTTTTTAATGGTTAAAGTAAAATCAAAAGAAAAGAGAAACACACATACATATAGATGATCGAGTTCCTCGGTAAACTTGCATATATATTGTATATCATATTATAATTAAAAACAACAACAATTAGCATGTAACTTCGTATTTTTGTTTATATTAATACTTCAAAAAAGAATGACATTTGTGTTAACCGTACAACATGTTATCTTGGAAGAATTACATCCAACAGACAATGACCAGTCACAACCTTACTTAGTTGGTGTTGACACAGATTTGTCCATTGGTCCACAGTTTATTCTACTCAATTACGAATCGGACGACGGTAAGCAAAGATTTGATGATGAGGTTGACAATGATGGTAATGATGAAGGTCAGCCACGACCTAAACAAAAAAAGCAAAAATTCAAGAGTACCTCGCTGTGAAGAATGAGCATAAGCGGCGGTGTAAGATTAGATCTCGATACATGAGTTCACCATACATTGACCCTTTCCAAGATGTGGACAAGGTGAACAAAAAATTAAGGGTAAACTATGCACGTTTTAAGAGAGGCAACAACAATATAGCGTAAGTCTCTCACTTGTTAACACTTGTTAACATTAACACCTTATTGTTAAATATGTTTACTGTTCAACGCAAGCTGAACGTCGGTTCCAACTACTTTGCAAAAAAGGAATTCTTTATCGAGTTGGAATCTCCAACATGTTGGTTGTCTCACGAGGTTGGTTATTTAAACTTATATAATCTTGTAACAATTTTGAATAATTTTTAATCAAACTTAATAATTTTTATTTATATAAATGTTCACGTAGCATATAAATGCGTATATGAGTTTATTCTGTCAGTAGAGACGATTGAAAGCGGACGAGCATAAGCCAGACATTGCGGTGCTATGTTCGAACTTCTTTGTAAGGACTTTATTATTAATTTATTTTTAGATTCAATTGACATAAACTTGTACATATGCTTCTAATATAAGTATAATTTGTAGGTAAAGTTGTGTGAGGAATGGAAGAAATTCCAACCGTCTAAGGATGCACCATTGACATGTGAATTCGATGTACTATCATATTAATGTCCGATAGATTGGATGTTGTATGCTTTCGGTGACAAGCCTGGGTGGGGAACATGTTGGTCGTCCGTTCAACATGTAAGTACTGTTACTCATGTTGAAAAAGCAAGTACAGTAAACGTTACTAATGTTTTCTGCTCATTTCTTGTAGTTTTTAGTCCCGTGTGCGGTTAGGGATCTAGCTGGACATTGGATATTATGTCGCATTGATTTGTTTAAACGAAATGTTTTCATTTTTGATCATTTACACAAGAAAATGAAGATTGCCATACGTTTGAAGCAAATCGCCTCACTTTTACATTTCATTCCAACCATTTTACAAGGTTCCAAATATTTTCAGCAGAAAGATACACCACCCAATGGGAAGGTGTTTGTTGTTCAACAATCTATTCCAAAGAAGTTACCAGCACAACTAGACGATGATAGTTGTGGTGTCATAATATGTCGATACACAGACATGTTGATTCGTCATAGTTGTTTATGGGGATGGGGAACTAAAAACATCCCGACGTTTAGGGAGAAGATGGCACTAAGATTTGTTGCAAATAATGTACCGGCAGATTTATAACTTTGTTGGTGCATCATCTTTGTTTTTGAAGTTTATAAACTGTCATGTACATGGAATGATTACAACTATCAACTGGAATGTATGAAGTTCTGTTCAGTATTGAAGTTTAGTTTACTGAAATATTTGTTTGTAACTGAGTGTCTTTCAAATAGGGAAACTTAAAAATAAATTGGCATGTAACATCAAACCAATTGGCATTTGGTAAGAAGATAAGATACAATGGAATAAGAGGATAATAACCTTATTGCGGCTCATGCGTGGCGACATGACAATTTATCAATTTGAAATTTCATACAACTACAAGTTTTTTTAGAAAAGTTCACCAAACTATCTTTATTTCCATTCTTCACATTGAAGTTAACCGAATCAATTGGACAAACCGTGTTCTTTTCTGAATCATTATTCTTTTCTTTTATTAATTCAGTAGCCCAAGGAGTCAATTGTGTCCAAGTTTTTTCAGCATTGATACGGCTCTTATAAAACCATTTGTTGAGCATCTTTCTAATATACTCAACTATGGTTATTATTGGCATTTGGCGAGCATGTACCAAATATGAGTTCATCGACTCAGCAATGCTAAAGGTCATCAAGCGATAACGCCTAACAGGAGAGTAAGCACAAGACCACCTTTCGGGCCCGACATTCATTAAATCTTTGAATGCTACCCTATTAACCTTCTTCATCTCTAACATCATTTCCTTGAATTCATATTTTCAGTATGCCAAGACTCACATCTTTACTTTTGTAATCGTTTTTGATGTTTTGAGCCATGTGAAACACATAATATCCATGTGGTACATTAATGTGCACTTTCTCCATTGCAGTCTTGATCCCAAGGTGGTGGTCAGATATGATCATGCAATCTTCACGACTACCAATAGCATTTTTAAGCTCATTTAAAAACCAAGTCCATTAGAGTTCATCTTCAACGTCCCCAAAACCATATGACAAAGGAAAAACTTGGTTGTTTGCATCTAGACATATAGCTACAAACATAATACCAGCAAATTTACCCTTCAAATGAGTACCATCAATGGCAATAACCGGTCGAATCACAGTACGAAATCCATGAAGTGAAGCGACATGAGCGATGAACATATATTCAAACTGATTTGCATCATTTGTCTTCATTGCTATAACAGTCCCTAGATTTACTTCCTTCAATCGGTGATAGTAAGCAGGTAATAGTTTGAATGATACTTCGGGAGCACCGAAAATAGATGCATCTACATGATCATTTGCCCTCCAAGCCTTGGTATACAACAAATGTAGTCCATGTTCCACTTGCATTTCAACCATGATGTCTTTGGGTTTTAGAGAGTAGCTGTATACTTGTAACTTCGGCGCTAATAGTTCACCGACAATCCATGAATTTGCTTGTCGAAAACGTGCATGGAAACCATCAATATTACAAGTATGATCCTTCACAAACATTCGAACCACCTAATATTCTCCTTTTTGCATCTTAAATGCACGTAATTGGAATTCCTATTCGTCATCCTTGCATCCGGCCTCATAATGTGTCTTACTAGACCTTTTCATCTAGAGTTCAAATTGCTCGTTCAAAGCATACACGTGCAACGTTCGCTTAAGGTCTTTCTTGCATTGAAAAAGTTTACCCTTGTATAAGCAACCATCATTTGAAATTGCTTCGTCCATGCAATTGGGTTCTAAGGAATACCTTTCGGATCCATGAATAATCCAAGTTCGTGGGGTTGGCTGTTCACACAATCCATCCTCACCCAATCCATCCTCTCCAAATGAACCTTCAGTAAAGGTAGCAAAACCTGATGGACAAGCACTAGCAGAACCAGCACCCACACCATCATCCGAGTTATCATGTCAATGTTGGGTATCGATATATCATCCGGGTTATCAGTGTTCGATGTTTGACTGTTCTTTTGATCATCAATGGTTTCATCAGTACATACAATTGGGTCTGATATTGGAATGGATCCACATACTGCCAGTTGCTAGAGAAACCTGCCATACCTAGGTTATGGAGTAGGTTGGTTACATTGTTAAAGAAAATTCGACTGTAGTAGGTTGTCATCTTGTTCCATTGTAGTACCATTCTGCACACAATCTATTGGTACCTTCTGAAAAAAGGTGACATAAACCTCCGGTAACAACTTACCTTCATCTATCATACATGACACCTCAATTTCATTCTCAATTCTCGGTCGAGCAACATCACTATTCGTATAGACCAATGAGCATAATTCTATGGTATACCTAGCAACATCAACTTTGGCAACAACTTGTACCAACTTCACCAAGGTATCATAAGTCAAACCTCTAGGAACATGGACTCACTTTGTCAAACCACCCTCATAACAATTGCCCACCCAACTTCCACTGTGATAGATGACCAATATCTTTGTATCCATATTCCTGCATGTGAAGTATTTGACATGTAAATTTAAAGTGATTGGGAACTGACATGCAAAATTTTAACTAACTAGTATGTAACTTTAAAATAAACTGACATATACATTTTTAACTAACTAGCATGTAACTTTTAAATGAATTGACATGTATAATTTTAACTAACCAGCATGTAACTTTAAAATGAACTGACATGTAACAAAAGAATAATTGATGGCATGTAACTTCAAAAATAACCAAAGGACATATGACTTAGAAATAAATTAGCATGTAAAGTCTACAATAACATTCTTCTAACCTGGGTACAAAAAATGACAAGAGATGGGTTTCACTCTAAATCGAAATTACCAAATGACATGTAAGTTAGAAATAAACTAGTATGTAAAGTCTACAATAACATGCATGTAACTTTAAAGCAAAATGACATGTAACTTCGGTACATAAAATAAATAAATAAACCTGGGTTTCACTAAAAACTGAAATCACTCTCTTAATCTTCATATCAAACATAATAATAATTATATATATATAAAAAAAAAAAAAACAACTGGGAAAGAGATACATACCTTGTAGAAGGTCGTTCGGCTCCGGATATACTTCGACAGAGAGGCTCCGGCTCCAAATTGTTGCTAGGTTTCAGAGAGAGAGACACAAAGAATGACCGAGATTTTGGTTGAAGAGAAGAGAGCAGTAATGTTGCTGGGTTTCAGTGGAAGAAATGGTCGAACTAGATGAAATGGACAAATCTGAGAGAGAGAATAAATTTGGGTTTGAGGTTTCCGAAATCTGGGTTGGATGTGGACGAAATAGGGGTTGGAGGTGGACGAAATCTGGGAAGAGAAGAGAAATGTTATCTGTGTGTGTGTGTGTGTGAGAGAGAGAGAGAGAGAGAGAGAGAGAGAGAGAGAGAGTATTTGATTTTAGAGAAATAGTGAAGACATATCCAAACTTTGGGAGGGAAAATTTGGGGCAAGTAAAACAAAATGGAGGGCATCTTTGGCAATTCAAGCCTGAAAGTGACAAGTATAATCAAAAATAAATTTTTAGCTAAAAACAATAAAGCAATAATTTTTTTGTTCATTTCTTTGCAATTTCCTTATATATATCAGTCTTTCTATTATCAGTTCGAACTGACAAAAGTTATATCAGTTCCTTGTATATAGGCCACTGGATTTAAATACTTTGACTAACAAGTGCATATAGCCAAGTTAAAGTATTTAAATCCAGTGGCCCACATGCAAGGAACTGATATAACTTTTATCAGTTCGAACTGATAATAGAATTTTTGTATATATATATATATATATATATATATATTATATCAAACATTCAAATCGCTGTAAAACTATTTATAACGATACAAAACTAAAAAAAAATGAAACTTTTGTTTGCAAACGTTCACACTGAAGAAATTCTCGTTTTATCAAATTTTCTTTTAAATTTTTTTATTAGTTTTGGGCATACCCCAAAGTCCTTTTGGAGGGAAAATCATTAGAATTTGGAACAACATTAAAGAAATGAATGCATTTCGAAGAAGATAATACCTGAACAGTCTAGAAGAGACCAAAATTTAATACATATGCTTTAGAATTTAGATGGTCTGTAATATGGAATCCAATATTTCCTTTGAGAACACGAGGGTTGGTGGTGGCAATAGTCAATAATAGTCATGATGTGAATGGTTTGCCTATAATTTGCAATAAATTATATACACTTCTTCTTCATAGATTTGTTAGTAGTCGGTCTTACCTCCAGAGCTAGAATAATTAATACGTTTCTTCAATTAATACATTTCATAATTTAATTATGAATTCGTATATGGTAGGAAGCATGTGAAAGTAAATATTTGACACAAAACTTGAAATAGACCTAACAATAATTAATACATTTCATAATTTAATTATGAATTCGTATATGGTAAGAAGCATGTGAATGTAAATGTTTGACACAAAACTGGAAATAGACCTAACAATGGAATCGAATCCAATACGTGTCCTTATAAATAGGTCGACTCAAATTTTATTAAACCTAAACTCAATACG
Source organism: Acer saccharum (assembly GCA_030490815.1). Classification (NCBI taxonomy): domain Eukaryota; kingdom Viridiplantae; phylum Streptophyta; class Magnoliopsida; order Sapindales; family Sapindaceae; genus Acer; species Acer saccharum. The sequence goes on from CM059870.1 coordinate 37,302,830, forward strand.
ATACACACTATCGTATTGAGTTTGAAAATGAAAACCCAAACCCATTTACTCTTTTAATGGGTAACACGACCTGAAACCAATACAATTAATCTATTATCTTTTATTATTATTATTTTTAGTAATTAATAATTTGATTTAATTAAAGATTAAACTGTAAAATAAGAAAATTAAGAAAAACATTTTAAAAATAAAAATATATAAACAATCATATTATAATGTAATTATAAGTTATGCCTAAAATTATATGAAACTGAAAATAATGTATATCAAAACAATTTTTTTTTTTAAAAAAAAAAAACTTTAAAAGGAAAAAGTTCAAAATTAAAAATATTTTTTAAAATTAACGAGCCTAAAGTAAGAAATGCTTAGCCCAGGCTGATAAATTCACTCTACCGGAGCACCTCTTGCTAGATTGTTGCCAGGTACTATCTCAAGCATTGGATTAGTTTCACTAGCGATTCAAAATATCCTCAGGGGTTGGTGTAAAGTGAATTGGATTGTATAACCGGGAAGATTGAAAAACTGTGGTAGAATCTACAAGCATGGCCATGGAGACCTTTTGTTCCAGCTGGTTTTATTTGGTTTTAAGGGATAAACCCAATGGGTTTTAATAATCCAACTTATTAATGACCCGACCCAATAAAATCAGACCCATAACCATTTTTTGTGAGTGAGTTTTTATCGAATTAGTGGGTTGAGTGTAATTCTGACAAGTCTATAGCCATTAAAAGCTATCTTTTCTAATTATTACAGTATCTTCTTAGATTACAAATAATTAATAACTAAATCACCTCTTATTAAGAGTTGAATTTATGAAACTTAGGCAAGTCAATACGTAAATAACTAAAATTAGTGGGTCAAATATCTAAAAATCACCTTTTTATTTATTTTATTGAATATGTGTAATGTGTATAAAAACTTCATTTTATAAGAGGTTTTTTTTTTTTTTTTTTTTTGTCCCAAGTTGGTTCCATTTGTGCATCCAAATATCCAATTAACTAAATAGAGCTTCTTCTTTTTTATTTGTTAAATTCAGTTTACTCTATTAAAAAAGGTTGTAAAATTCCTTTTGTATTTATTTCAAAAAAAAAAAAAAAAAATCCTTTTGTATTTCTAATAAATTTTATGAGAGTAATATTATTGATTTTTCTACCCATCCATACATGAGATTTTGAAAAAAAAAAAAAAAAAAACAATATATGCTAGATTTCATATATGTAATATATTGTTTATTTTAAACAAATTTTAAGGTTAGTTTTTTGAAAAGGTCATTATAAAGTAAAACATATATAATGAAAAAGAGTAATGTTATTTTGTTTAAATTTGGTGCTAAAATCTGGTGTTCAAATGATGTGGCAACACTCTAATCCATTCATTTAAAATCTTGTAAATTTAATACAATTTAAATGAATGGATTATAGTGATTTAAATGAGTAGATTAGAATATTGCAATATCATTTGGACACCGGATTTTGACACCAAATTTGGGCAAAGTAACATTATTGAATAAAAAATGGTACCCACAATTAGAATGTTATTTTAAAATTAATTAATCAAATGATTAATATAGATATTGAATTAGGCAATTATTATTAAATTAAACATGTATTTTAACCGCTTAAAGACTATTTTATGATAAAAATAGGATAAAAGGCATAAATAGTTACACTCTTAAACCACAGTAATTTACCTTTAGTAGTTTGATTACCGTTTTCATTTCTTCACGTGGTATTACTGTTTAATGGTTTTCACGTTCACTGTTTTCTTGATCAATTATGTTACCAAATATGTATTGATCAAGAAAATACTGTATAGGAACACCATCAAACAGTAATTCTGCGTCATGTGGAGAAGCATGTCGGTATTGAAGAGCTAGAATATTATATTTCTTCGATTAAAATATTTCCTAATTTAATTACATATTCATATATATGGTAAGAAGTACGTGAATGTAAATATTAGGCACAAGGCTTCAAAACTAGGAAAACCATTAAAAGCTATCCTTTTTTTTATTACTGTAATATCTTGTTAGATTACAAATAATTAATAACCAAATCACCTCTTATTAAGAGTTGAATTTATGAAACTTAAGCAAGCCAATACTTAAATAACTAAAATTTGTGGGTCAAAATCTAAAAATCCTTTTTTTTTTTTTTTTAATTGAATATGTGTATATAAAATTCCTTTCGTATTTCTAATAAATTTATATATTATAATAACAGTAATATTATTGATTCTTCTACCCATCCATACATGAAGATTTTGAAAAAAAAAAAATATCAATATATGCTAGATTTTATATATTTAATATATTGTTTATATTTCTCGAATTTCAAGGTCATTTTAATTTTTTTTTAAATAAAAAATGGTACCCACAATTAGAAAGTTATTGTAAATTACATTAATGAATCAAATTATTATAGCTATTGAATGAGCATTAAATTAAACATGTATTTTTAACTACTTAAATACTATTTTATGATAAAATATACATAAATAAAAGAATACTAAAAAAAAAGGCATAAATGGTTAAACCTGAGTAATTTACCTTTAATTGTTTGATTCCGCGTGGTTTAGTGTTTGATGGTTTTCATATACACAGATTTTTTTAATCAATATTTGGTTACTTAATAATGACATTATTTTTGGAGAAATAAAAAAAATAATACAGAATATATTAATTGTTTTCACCACTATAATCTCATTTTTTTTATTCTCTATACAGATTTACGTCCAAAGAGGATTTTCTTGCATGGAGTCTACGTGGCACTCCAAAGCAAACCGTTGTCTCATAAAAGGTGGTTTTTACCACCTTATTTTTTTTAAAATTTTATTTTGCATTTTTCGTCAACAACATTCTCAAAAACTTATATAAGAATAAACCACATTAGCCTTCTCTTATAATCAAGAAGTTCAGACAAACATCTACTCATAGTTTTTCTAGCTCCCATCACAATCAAACCCTTTTGCGGCTCTCTTGCAGGTCCGTTTCTTTCTCTAGGTTTTTTTTTTTCCTCCTTCAAGAGTACTAAATATATAAAATCTAAAAAAGATATTGTTTCAAAAACAATTAATCTAAAAAAGATATTTGAGATTATATTCCATATTGAGTGGATTTCTTTTTTAAACTTATTTTCTAGTTTTTTTTTTTTTTTTTTTTCTTCTTATCAGTACTGTATATCTAATTCACCAGTTGAACGTCAAATCCTTGTTAATGGATCTATGTTCGTCAAAACTCAATTTTCTTCTTCCTTTCTGGTGTGCAACTTTTGTTTGGTTGCACAAATAAGGAAGATCAGAAGAGTTTTTCTTCATCTGTTTTTTATTTTTTAAGACCATCAATTAAAAAATTATATGTATTCTCATGATGATCTTGATTCTCCTTTCTTATGATTGTACGTTATTGATTCTTATGGATCTTAACAAGATATATATGAGAAGGAGATAAAAGAGAATGAGGATGCAAATTATATACATCAAATCTAGTGTTTTATATATATAATAAAATCTAGGTTAAAAAACAGTCAATCTTCTTTTTTATTTCTTATTTTTTTTGATCTCTTAGTTCAAGTTTTAGCTGAGTCCTATAGTACATGATATAATAATACACAATAAATCAATTTTATTTATTTATTTGTAGAGTTTTTTGAAAGATTATCGATGATTTGGTGTCGTACTTTTTCCTTTGTTATTTTTTTGGGTGAAATTCAGTGTCAATAAGGTAAACCAATTTTGATAAACAGTTTTTTAAGCTTCGCGCGTTCTTAACGATATTTTAAATTAACATTTTCAATACATATATTTTAAAATATAAAAATGTCAAAATTTAAAAAATATATATATAGGTTAAACTAAAAAGAAAAAATAGAAACGAAGGTACTTGATTTCTCTATAAAAAAAACAAAACATGAAAATAAAATTAAATAGTTAGACAGATATACTTCTTTAAAAAAATATTATTATAATAATTATTTCTTTTTATATTATTTGGCGTAATGGAAGAAGCTCACAAGATTTTGAATGTGATTGTTCATTAATGTCAGTTTAAACTATAACATGTAACCATTTCACACTTTATTTATTTATTTCATAAGCAACGTGTAATGTAGATTTTTTGGAACATGATTTATTTTATTTTATTTATTCATTTATTTATTACTATTATATAATTGTGTATAATTTAATAAATTGATTCCATCATATTTGTGGATTTAAAAACTATTTCAAGGAAGATCAATTATGTATTGTCACTCTTTTTAGTAGATCAGAGACTAGGGCTTGACTACATTTGCCTTTTTAATAGGAATTTCTAATTGATTTTTATGTAAATTTTTTGTTCCAGTTGAAGACACTTCAAATTTCCTTGACCAGAAGACTCGACACAAAAGGTGAGGGAAAAAAAAAAACAAAAGAAAAAATAAACCTAGAATTACGGTTTACTATTATGATGTCTCAAGATTTGGTGGGATTTAGTTCCTATATGGAAAACATATAGTACTAAATTAAAAATTTACAATTTTATAATGAAAATATTATTAAAGATTTGGTTACAGAAAATTAACACATATAGCATATTTGTAAAGAAATATTCTACACTTATTGCATGTTTACTATGAGATTTGCAGGAGATACATTAACCTTTTGGTTGATCATCACTTCAAGAACATGAAATTAAGCTCATTGATTGCAGCCCGGCCTGTCTTTTTCTTCATTTTGCTGGTGAGAATACATGTTATAAATTTTCGGATACTATATATATTGTGATATGTTATAGCATACAGAAATTCTTTTGATGATATATATTCTTGAATATATGCACTTGATCAGTTTAATTAATTAACTTGGTAATTATCAAAAATACTCTGTGTTGTGTATCTTGTGTGTCACGGCCTGTTTGATGTCAGTCACCGGTTGGAGCCGGTCGGGATTCCTTATTCGTGTTGCAATTTTCAAAAAGCTTTTGGATTTCTTGTGCAATTTTTGTCATTGTATGTTAATAATCAGTGCGGTTTGGCAAATGTTTAGACACTAATGTTCAGTGAGCAGTTAATGAATCAATGCTATTCTACTGCAATAAAGATGGTTCATGCATGCTTAAAACATAGATTTAACTCCAAATTTTGTTTTCCTTAAATATAATGGTTGTAATAGTTTTTGCCGTCTAGTACTGTCAACTACTTGTGATTTTACTATCGTAATTCTTGTGTTTGAACTACTTGACAGACCTTCATGGTGTTGCTACTCCCATGCTTGTTAACTCCATGGTGGTATAAGACCACGAAACGTATCGAACAGGAGGTGAATTTGAGCTCCAACAATTTGCGCTCTGTGATTCTATCTGAAATTGAGATCGCAGCTAGATTGCTGCATCCACTGAGTTCTTCTGCAATCAATTTAGCTAGAGTTATGTATTCTTCTCTTAACAGAAACAGACTCTCCTTCTCCAAAATCAATACTAGGGTTAGTGCTTTTTATTTTATTTTTTATTTTTTATTTTTTATTTTATTTTATTTTAGAGGGAATTTGAACTTGAGACTTCAATATTTACCGTTAGGTTATACCCTGAACTATAGTACTCTTTTTTTCTATTTTTTTGAAGTATTAGTGAACTAAGTTTGATTCAATTAATTAATTATCAGCCAAAAAGATAATTAAATAAATTTATTTCCCCATTGTTGCAGGTTGCCCCTTCACTGTTTCAAGCATTCTCAACAATTCCTCACATGTCAGAAATCTCATATATTGGATTGGATGGTCTCTTCTTCTCTTACTATATTGACAACAATCAAACCCTAGCAATGTATTGTAACTTTTCATCTGCTCCTGATCAACCCAGTGTTTATGCTAATACAAGTTGCTACACACAGCCCGCTGATGGCAACACAGGAAACCTTTATGGAGAAGCCACCGTAACTAGTCCCGTGAATATAAACTCCAGCTTGCTTCATGAAGCTTTAAATAGCACAAATGGATTTGCTTCTTTAGGGTTCGGATTGAATAAAGCTGGCGATCCTCTATTTCTCAACACAGCTAGTATTAATGGAAGAGGGGCTGTCTCTCTAGGGTTTCCAGTTAAAGCATTAACTAATTTTTTCACTGGTATGAATCTTTATGGTGGGAGTTTGTCCATGGCTACAAATGATGGGCAAGTGTTGGTTGAAGGACTCCCAAACACTCGAATGATCGTTGTGGATAACTTCATTTTCTTCCAATCGGATAAGACAATTAATGGTAATCAACAACAAACAAGTGATAACCTTGTATGTGTTGAATGTAAGCCTGGTGTTGACTCGTATCATATTCTAAACATCGGAGAGAAGGATTACAAGGTTTACTGTTCACCACTTGAACTTGCTGGCGTCAAATTGGTAAGCTCTAAATCTAATATGGTATTGTTTGTGTTTTTATCTAGAATTGACATACCCGTACGTGGTATTTTTTTTTTTTTAAAAAAAAAAAAAAAAAAAAAAAAAAAAAGGTTTTCTTAACTAGAATTGACATCATCTTTCATCTTTTTATTTATTTTTATAATTGGGTTTCAGGTTTATGCATTGACGGTGTCCCGCAAAGGAGAAGGCAGCTTTGTGCATAAAACTAACGAGTTTGAACTCACTCTCCTTATTGTAATGATCAGCAGCATTGTAATCTCAGTTTTGAGCTTTGTGTACTTGATGGTTAGATCGGCCAAAAGGGAGATGCATATGTGTGCTGCGCTCATCAATCAAATGGAAGCAACACAACAAGCCGAGAGAAAAAGTAAGAATAAGAGTCTTGCTTTTGCTAGTGCCAGTCACGATGTTCGTGCTGCCTTAGCAGGCCTTACTGGTCTCATTGAGATTTGCTATCATGAAGTTGCTCCAGGTTCTGAATTGGAAACAAATTTGAGACTAATGAATGGCTGCACAAAGGACCTAATGGGTAATTAAGTTTGTTGTTTCATATTGTGTTTCCAAGTATTTTTTTTTTTTTTTATTTGGGATTTGCGGGATCCTGTATGTTTTTACATTGCCTTTTTCTCTAACAATACTAAAAAATTATTGACTTGTTCAGGTTTACTGAATTCTATTCTTGATACAAGCAAAATCGACGCCGGCATGATGCAGCTAGAAGAAGAAGAATTCAATATAGGTCAATTACTGGAGGACGTGGTTGATTTATACCATCCTGTTGCTATGAAAAAAGAAGTAGATGTGGTGTTGGATCCTTTTGATGGCTCACTTAACAAGTACTATTCACATGTTAAAGGAGATAGAGGAAAACTCAAGCAAGTCTTGTGCAACTTACTCAGCAATGCCGTTAAATTTACATCGGAAGGGCATGTAACAGTCAGATCTTGGGTTCAGAAGCCTAGTCTAGAAAAATCCACTTCGATTATCAAATCAAATCGAAATGGATTTTTACAGTGTCTGTCCTGCTTCTTTTACAAGAACAAAAAAGCACACAATGACATGGAAGCAGTGAATGCCGTCAAGAAAAACCCTAACTGCATGGAATTTATTTTTGAGGTGGATGATACAGGTAAAGGAATACCCAAAGAGGAGCAACAATCGGTGTTTGAAAATTATGTGCAGGTCAAAGACGGACAAGGAGGCACAGGATTAGGACTTGGTATTGTTCAATCTCTGGTACATATAAATTCTGACTCAATTCATTCTATTTTTCCTGCTCTTATGGTGTATTTCGTATTGAAATTTAGTGAACGTGACTAATTATTTTAAAACTCATTTTACATTTTGCAACAGGTTCAACTTATGGGCGGCGAGATCAAAATTGTTGATAAAGGGATTGGAGAGAAGGGGACTTGCTTTAGGTTCAATGTCTTCCTAACCATAGATGAGGCCAATTCGGTTGACAACGCAAGAGCAGATGTTGAGTTGGTGGCTCCTAGTCCTGGCCTGACCAGTCTTCGCAGCCCCAAGTTTGAAGGGTCACAAGTAGTTCTTCTGATAGCAAACGAAGAGCGGCGAAGAGTTTCGCGAAGATATATGGAACATTTGGGGATCAATGTGTCCATTGTCGAACGTTGGGAGAGTCTTCACTCTATACTCAATAAGATGAAGGGCAAGCTGAGCCATTCTCCTCACAGTTCTGTGGGAAAATCAGAGTTGGGTTCCGAAAATGAAAATTCTGGCGCAAGCTTGAAAGATGTCCCTCTGAGTGCCATGGAAGGGACAGACCATCGGGTTCCTTCGTACGGACGAAGCGGAGGACCAGGCTTTGTTCTCCTTGTGATTGATGCTACTGCTGGGCCATTTTCAGAACTTTTAAGGGTTGTCACTGAGTTTAGAATAGACCTTCAATGCCGCTGTAAGGTTGTTTGGTTAGACAAACCGACTTCACGGAGAATCAATTTCAATGACTCTGCAGAAGAGGAGGAGATGATGGATCTAGACGATGATATTATGTCGAAACCTTTACATGGATCCCGTTTGGCTCATGTAATAAGACATTTGCCTGAATTCGGTGCCCCTTTCTCATCGGGAGGTTCTACTAGACCACCAAGGAGTGAACACGCTCCCAGTTCCTCTCATGCTAGGGATTCTCGTATGATCAGGGCAAGCCAAGGAACTCATCCGTGTCATGGGCACCGGATTCAACATTCTGATACACATGAAGAGGACAGCTCGAGCACCAGTCCCACCGAAATTGAAGAAGTATATGATGAAGCAGTTGATGAAAAACCATTGACCGGGAAGAAATTCCTGGTGGCTGAGGACACACTAGTGTTACAAAAACTGGACAGGGTCATTCTGACACGGCTTGGAGCAACCGTGGAAGTCTGCGAAAACGGAGCAGAAGCTTTACAACTAGTCCGCAATGGTCTCAAGGATTGGACAGAACATGGTGGCCCTCAGATTTTGCCCTATGATTACATATTAATGGATTGCGAGGTAACAACTAACAGCTATATATGATCAATTTCCGATATTATCATTACTTAATTTATTCATTTGTAAATTCGTGCTTGACAGATGCCGATAATGAATGGGTTCGAAGCAACGAAGCAAATCAGGAAGGAAGAGAAGTATTACGGAGTTCATATCCCAATCATTGCATTGACAGCTCATGTCTCAGGTCCAAAAGCCGAGAACGCCATTTTGGCTGGTATGGATGTTCATCTCAGCAAACCGCTGAAGAAAGAAAATCTGTTGGATGCCATCAGATACATCAACAACAAATAAATGTAAATGTGATATGTTTGTATTTCTTATATTTGTACTAGTGTTCAATATTATGTTATTTATGTATATTATTTATAATTCCTGAATGACCGTCCTTTAGCTATGTAACATTTTTTTGTTAAATTTTGTATCGTTATAGTCTATAAAAGGACGGTCCTAAAAAAAAATTCAGGATCGGCCTAACTAGAGAAGACTTTAGAGAAAGAAAATCTCATACTTGAAAAGCATCCTGTCGTAGATCAACGATTAAGGATACAAAATCAACCACTAACAAAAGCATATCAGCAGCAGGGATTTTTGGATATCTGAACCAACAAGTAGAAAAAGAAGGCAACTTTGTGACACTGAATCGGAACAAGGAAATAAATACTAACCAACCAATGTATCATTAAAAAAACCTACCCTGTAAATGTTAGGACCAGCAGCAGAACAAACAAAGTTCAGGTGGGGAGGAAAAATAGCCTCGAAAGTGTTGGCCTTACAACCTTCGGGCTTTGGCAATGAACCATAGAGGAAAACAAAATCTTAGAAAAGCATCAATAGAGAGAAGCGAAAAATAATATGTCAGAATCATATCTAGCATAAATTCTCAAGGTACGAAATGGATCAATACATCGTCACAGCCTCACAGGTTAGCATACATTGTCGAAAAGTACTGAGAAAAATAGAGTTCATCATGCATAAATTAGTATGCGCAAGACATTTTTAGGGTTTACCAAACAAATTTTCAGGGTTTTAACCCAGAAGAAGAGAAATACTAGGTTAATTTTGTTTTCTTTGACTTCACATGGGGCTTCTCAATGACATCAGCATCATCTTCGGAAGAGCTTTCAACTAATTCATCAGGGACATCATTTGGAACATTGTGTTTGGTAATGAAGTCCTTCAATACGCTCATGCTTTCTTCTTTCATTGAAACCAACTGCTCCGAAAGAGTACCCTTGTTTGCTGCATTGACTGAATATATTTCAGACCCAAGACGAAGCGTGGCTCCAACCCGAAACTTAGGAGGAATCGCATCCTGACATTGAACTTCCATTTACTCTAAACTGCTGCATCATAAAATTTTGACAGTAAGATAAAAATCGACAATTACATAAATCACTAAATAGAGCCTTTTCTTGTTCATGTTTTCTAAATCAATTTTTGATTTCACATATAAAATACCGATAAATTGCAACCTCCTAGTATGCGCGCTCTAGTTTACAAATCGGCGTATGATCTGTGTAAGCATACGAAAAATAGTGCAAGATATTAAAAATGTAAAGGCGGTATAGAATACTTTCTGTTGTGAGTGTAACGGCACATTTGACATCAGAATCTGGATATAAAAACAAAAATTGGCAGACACAGTAGAGAAAAAACGCAGAAACATTATGCTAATCAGAGCTTGTTAGGGACATAAGACCAATCATGCCCAAAAATGCCATCTACATTCAAATTCAATCTATAAACATAGCTTTCAAAGAGCCAAAAAAATATATAAAGAAGGCTTGTATCATAACATTATAGCTAAAATCTGCAATACTGGTGCTACTGAAATAAAAATTAAGAATTTTGCGCCATGAAAACATGATCCACTGGAGCCTGGAGTACTTGAATATAAAATTACTAGTTAAAGTGATGAGTTGCAAAGACCTATATATTCTATATGAGCAAACAAGACATCAAAAGATTAAACAAAATTCCAGGCTAGAAATATCATATAACAAAAACGAAGATATACCAAAAAAAATTATAAACAAAAATATATATATGAAAAAAAAAAAAGAGTTAGAAACAAGACAACTGATGGGAGAAAGAGCAATGCCCTAATTAATAAATTCATAGAGAGTATCATTCAATAATTCAATTTCGAGCTACGTTCTCGTTTATTCTATTTTCAGCAAACATAGAGAATAATAAGAAATTTAAAAAATGAAATTAGAGTGGAAGAAGAATCTACCTTATTATTATCAGCGTCGATTTGCAGTCTTCTCCTCGACTATGTGAAGCAGTTCGACGGGTTCTTAGAGTGACAGGTTTTCTTTACAAAGCAAAATATTTATGAAAACCCGCTCATGGTTTTCTATAAATTATATTTAGCTCCCCAAAATTTTCATTTTTTCTACTTTATGACTTTTTTGTTTATCTTTTTCCATTAGCCGTACAACCATAATACTAATTTTGCCCGAAATCATGTGCAATGTCCGATATTTTGTCTAAACAATGGCGATGCAAGTTGTAACTAATACATCGTCTTATGGCCCGTGTAGTCTTGGAAAATCGTGTATAGAAAATCGTATGCCACATAATTTAGATATGAATTTGAAAAGAAAAAAATATATATACATCCAACATTACCCATAGTTTATTGTAGTAAATTTAAGTTTATTTACTCTTTATTACTAAATCACCTTTTAAAAATTAGAATCTCGTTAATTGCAAATAAATGTTGGGAACATTCTCACTAATTTAAACACGAATAAGTTTCTGCTTGGTGGGATTGAGGATGTTGGTCATTCATAGAGTATGTGCTTTGTTAGGTGAAAATGTAAAACGAGCCAATGATTGCCAAAACTTTATCAAGTCTGCGAACACATTCCTTAAAAAATAAAATAAAAATAAAATAAAAATAAAATAAAAAAAACTGCTAACACAAATATGTGAGGAGTAAATAGCAATATTCTACTACATCATTTTTCTAATAAATGTAAAAAAAATAAGTTTAAACAAAAGGGTAAGACAAAAATACTCGGTTGACAAAAGGCATTCTAAGCAAAATTGGGTATATTTCGTTACGAAAAATCTGGAATCATGAAAAGTGTATGCCTGCCTTGTTGAACAAAGATAGTAGGTATAAAAACTCCTGTTGTGTGAGCTTGGAAGCCCTCTTCTCTTCGAACTGTCCCTCCTTCAACACATCTAAAACCTTAACTTTGAACTCCGAAACCTCACCTTCTGTGTCCTCATCATCGTCACCATCCTCCACCTCCATTTCATTGTCACTTCCAACATCCATCTCCATGTTTTGATCCTCCTTAGAGTCACCTAGACTCGATATTATATCCATTCCAATATCTGTATTTCCCAAGGAAGCATTTTGTGAGGACTGTAGTGCCTGCAGGGTCTTGTAGTTCTTCTCAAGCAATGAGAGGACATGTTTCAGTCTGAAAATTGAGCCAAGTGTTTTATTCTTTCTAATGAAACAAATCCGTATAAATCCATCCCAGTCCTTAGCATTCACTTGGGGACGTGGTTTCCTGGGCTCAATTCGAACAACTGAGGAATCAACCTTAGGTGGAGGGCGGAAATTGTTCCTCCCAACCTTAAGCAGGTGAGAGACTCGGGCATAGAGCTGGGTATTCACAGAAAGACGGCAGTAAAGCTTGTCACCAGGCTGCGCAACCAGTCTCATCGCAAATTCTTTCTGGAACATAATGACAGCACATCTGAAGGAAGGCTGGTGAAACAGCAACTTGAATGTGAGGGGAGAGGAGATTTGGTAAGGGATGTTAGCCACGCATATATCAAAGTAGGGAAGATCAGTCTTGAGCACATCACCTTGAATGACCTGTCGAGAGCAGCAAATAATGAGAGTTTTAGTCAACTTTACAACTCTATGGCACACGGATCACCTTCTTCCAAAGAATATATACTGATGGTAATCAGAGATGCATAAACTAATTAAGGGATCTTAAGTTGCTTCTCTGCCTTGAAAAGGAGACCATATTTCGAGGACACAATAAATTAGAGAACATCAACTTATCAAATTTGATCACCACTTCTGAATTCTGATGACAAAAGTCTCTAAAACTAAAGTGAAAACCTCATAAAACATACTCGATTGATCAAGATACTGAGCCAAAAGCACACTTCTTAACTCAAAGGACTGAAATTAAACTGCAATTCAGATTATATCAAAACAGCTGACACAGATGATTAATCACAGAAGCGATTTCCAGCGCAAAAGACACAGAATTGTACCGATATTGAATTATTAACAATTCTCATTTGAACAAATAGGCAAAAACAATTATTAGTGGAAAGTAAAAATGATTTGAACACCAACCTTCAAGCGAGTAGAATAAGGGGTGCCCTGAAAGCGACGCTCCAGCTCGAGAACCATACGAGAGTCAAGCTCAACAGCAATGACCATCTTGCCAGCTTCTAGAAGCTTCTTGGTGAGATTTCCAGTACCAGGACCAATTTCAAGAATGACATCAGTGCTCTTAATCCCAGCTTTTTGGACAATGGAGTCAACTAGTAAAGGGTTCTTAAGGATGTGTTGGCCCTTTGATTTGTGGAATGTTACACCTCCTTGATAAGGTGCGCTTGTGTGCTTTGATTTCTCTTTTTTCATCTTGCCTCCTGCCATCGCTTACTACAGAGGATGCAAATGCAAACCAATTACAGATATACAAATTATATTTATTTTTTAAAAATAAAATATAAAACAATCAAATTCACCATTTTTAACTCAGAACACAGACTCGAACAAAGACATCCTTAGAAACCTCTCTTAATTGTACTGATTTTTATCATTAAAACATATCATAAATGGATTTTTATCTTTTGTGCAAGTCAAATAATTCGATATATCTAAATTTACCGTTTCTATACTCTATATCACTAAAACAGAAGGATATTCAACAAGAAAGCAGAGAATCAAATACTTGACATAAGAAAGTTACAGCTTGCAAGATGAAGAGCAGTGCCTTACCTGGAAAAAAGTCAGAGAGAGCGTGGTTTGGAACTTCGCTTATGTTCAAACCTTTGCAGGCGGCGTGTGGCGGTGGCGGTTGATAGATTGTTTTGTGTGTTTGATGGTGTAAAATAGGTTTGCTCGAGTGTGTAGTGTCTCCACCTAGGTTTCTAAAATTAACGTATACGCCCTAAGTTTTTCTAAATTTTATTTATTTCCCTTTCCTTCTTTTTTTTTATTTTTTGATAAAGCCCTTTCCTTTTCACTTCAGTTCTGCCGTGTAAAGTTTTTTTTAGTGAAAATTGTATGTTCATGTGTAAAAACTAAAATGGGAGGAATCACGTTAAAATTCATCATAATGTTTTACCATTAATAATTTAACCACATCATTTGCCAAGACCTACAGAAATCAAACACTATATATACGGTCCAAATATTTACTCTCACAACACCAAAAAGAAATGAGAGATGCACATTACTTGTGCTAAGGAGTAAGGACCACAATAAATTGAGTATTTGTTTAGAACCTTTTTTTTTTTTTAACATAGTACATTTTATTGCTAGACAACGCCTAAGAACATGAGAGATGTAGGATCACAGGTAAACATGGCCAATATTTTTAAGGATTCGTAAATCATAATTATAAAATTGCCAAACTTTTTTTTTCTTTCCATTTTCGTCTTCATTGTCACTGTAAGGATGAAACTACGGGAAAAGATTTGCACCTATACATGAACAAGTATTTGGGTACAAAAACAATGTACTCTTTCCTCGGAAACTGTCACTTCTTTTATCACTACTGCCTACATTGTACAAAAATGTGTAGATGATCTAAAAAAAAATTAAGAAAAAAATAATAATGTGTAAAACTAAAGGCGTGAATCACGTTATAAATATATCTATGTTAAAATCTCGAAAGAGTCTTTTTAAACCAGTCGGATAGGCGCCTCATCTTGGCTGCCAGTTGAGCATTTTTCGCAAAATAACATTCAGCATTTGACAGCATCACTTTTATGTCGTCCATCACTGCTTCCAAGCTCCGATAATAGTTCTTCTCTAGTCTCAACAGGATCACTTCAGGAAACAATGGAACTGCAAACCTGCAATAATTCCAAATTGCCAAAGAATAAATATCAAAGGTATTTTACATTTCTGCTCTCGCATGTCAGGGAATTGAACTTCATGTTCAAAATCATTAAATATATATATATATATATATATAAAAGAATCGCATTACCAATCCCTTCCTATGTTGTTAATATATCACAAGTTGTATTAAAATCCCTTAAGTTATACAGTTGGTTAATTACTGGAATGGTAGGTTAGGCTCTATAGGTTGCACCTAGACATGTATATAAATTATAATACACCAAGATAGATATTTTATTCTTTTCGGAAAGATAATTGACTGAATCCCGGGATACGGGCAAGTAGTAAATATCTCAATATATTAATCTTTTTACCCTCTTGGGCAGATTCAAAATGTTGACTTGTTGATTCTTTGACATCACATGTTCAGATAATACACTCCCATCAAAACAAACCTCCATCCTTACCATGGGTATGCCCCCCTCCCTCCCTTCTCTAACTCACGCCTAAAATTATTAATAAGAATGTAAATAAATGCAATACCCTAAAAGTAAAGACACTTTTCTTTCACACCATCTGTGTTGAGATTTGAGGAACTTATAGGACTCTTAGGTCAATATAACATGCAAGCAATAGAAGACGGATTATTTTTAATTATTTATTTTTAAAGGTAGGGACGGGAGGATTGAGGAGGAAATTGCAAGAGAGAGATACCTGTTTAAAAAATCCAGCTTCTGAGCAGCTTCATTCAATCTTTGGACCCCATAACAATCCTGAAACATTCAGAGTAAATTCAATCAGAAGACTGAGGAAACCTTATTCTCCCTCTTTTCGAAGAACTGAAAATATGAATGCATCTTTCCTAACAATCTGAACAAAACAGAGATGGCAAAGATTAATGAAGGACCTGTTTTCTGGTCACTGATCTCTCTAATTTAGCAAACAAAGACAGTAGCTCATCTCTTCTCTCAATATCAATTTGGGGATGCTCCCATGAAATGTCAGGATCATGCAATTCCCAAGGACTGTGTTGATGGTTTTCAGAATTCTTGTATCGAACTGTGTATCTTTCCCAAGGACTATCAGGAAACTCATCAGATTTGGCCTGTGAAGAAACAATTCTACCTTCCCACCAATTACCACCCTCCCCATCCTCACTCCTCCACCACACCAGGCATTTATCCCTATGTGTCCAATTTCTGCTGATTGCAGCATCATACCGTGTTTTCTCAACGATAAAATCAGGAAAATCTATCAGTTCAGGAAGGGTCAAATTGAATGCTTTATCAAACACGCTAGATGAAGGATCTATAAATTTAAGGGTGAGTTTACAGCAGCTATCCCCAGAACCTGGAAATGTAGCATAAGCAAGAGTTTCAACCCTGCAAATTTCCACAGCATTAATGTGTCCCTTAATTGACCTCCAAGGACCTACTTCCCGTGAACCAATTGAATCAATAAACTCACGATGGCCCTGAAAATTACAGAACCTAAATTGTAAATTGTGAAATCAGCATTAAATAAGAGCTCAACAATGACAAGAATCAATTAAGAAAAATAAAAATTACCTGTCTCAGATATACAACTTCATCACCTAGCTGAGGGATATAACGGTAACCCTCCTCATGCTCTGACAACATCAACCACGACAATTTTCTAACAGGGAAATTTGACTTCCTTCCAGAAAAATGATGTGGATTTTCACCATAATTTCCACCCTGTCTACTTCTGGTAGACCTTGGTCTCGATGCTGCATTTGAAGTTGGCATCCATTCTTCAGCAAGAGCTTTTGTGGAGGAGCTTCCAACACTTCTAGATGTCCCAACCAATTCATGGCCTACTCTTAACTTAAAGTTATGGTTAACAGCATTTGGCTCCCGTAAAGTTACCTTCACCTTTGTGGATCTTGTTCTACGTATTGAATCACTGGCAGCTTTAGGAAAATCAATTCCTGAATTTTTATAGTTTATGGCGTCTAAAGTATTTTCTTCCAATCCACCATCAAAACAATCTGAATCAGTCCTAACCCTATGAGGCCTTTCGCTCTCACTGCCAACATGCATCTTTAACTTAACGTTTTCATTTTGTAACTGCTCAGAACTTGATCTGCCAGAACCTTCACCCTCTTCTGGTACTCCGGAAATTTGATTGTGCTCCATGCAGAGAGGACTATCAGACATGGAATTACCTTCAGCACTAGGATGGTCCTCTACTGCAGTAACAGATTTTAAATTTGGATTTCTAGGATCCCTCAAAATCCCTTTTGTTTTAATTCTTAACTTGAGACGTGGATTTTCTTTGGATTCAGGAGGGTAATTTGTGCCAACATCTTCATAACAAGAGGCTGTATAATTATCACCTTTCATCCGATGGTCACCCAGGAGCGATGAGTCAAATGAGGAAGACATGTGTAAATCCTCAGGAGGAGCAAGCTCTTTATTTCTTGCACTATCCAAAGGCAGTAACACCTCACTTCCAAACTTTGCCTTATCCCTACAAAACAACATACATCTATAACTAAGGATTTCTGAATTAGATGAAACTTTCATGTATTCATTCTCAAGTTTAACATACCTGTTGACATCAGTTTTGTTATCATTATGGACATCAATATCAGCATCAAGTCCAGTAGATGCATCAGTTGATATCACTACTGAACTTGAATGCTTGGATGTTCCGGTCTTGATCTCTCCCCATCCAATTTTGTTCTCATTATCTGCAGATTCCTCCAAATGACCGCCATGCCCATTAGCTTGCCTTCCATCTGTTAAATCAATTATGTCCTGGTTTCGGGAAAGCTCCACATCAATCCCATCTGCAGAAGATGACCCTGGATCTTTTGAGCTTACATCAATTTTCCTTTCTCCAGTAGTTTCTTCTGGAGGTCTAGAAGATGGATACACTAACTTAGCCTGATCATCATCATTTAGTCCAGTATCTTCCACAGGCAAAGGCTTCTTAAGGTCACGTAATGAAAACTTCAACACCAATCTCTTTCTGTTTCCGTTCTTTAACTGAGATTCATGGAGTCCAGTAGGCCTGGCTATATACTCAGAATCAACAATTGCTTGTTGTTGCATGTTCTGCAGGTTTCTATCAGCTTCTCTGCTTTCAATGAGGGAATCTTGTAGCACTGAATCACTGTTTGACGAATCGTACTCTGATTCTTCTGAGTCATCTTCACCAGTTGATGTTCCAGTAATTCTAGAGAACATAGTACGAGCATTGCGTGCGGCAACTCGCTGAGGTCTCAATGACTTTGCTTTGGAGGACTTTCTCTTTGAAGGTTTCTGGATACTCTTTGATTTCTTAGTTCTGTTACTCCCAGAAACAGATCCATCACGCTCATCTAGATTCCTCTTCTTGACATGCCTTCCAAACGAATTCTTTAAGTCAACCTGCAAAGCAACAAAATTCAGTCCCAAATACAAGCAAAGAATGAAAATTGACTAATGTCAATGACCACTTACATCAGTCTTGTGTTTTCTTCTTCTCGATCTGCGTAATCCATCTTTATGACTATGTTCGATCTCACTGTCTTCCGCGCTGCACTCCGGATCAATAGAAGAATTGGAACACAGACTTCCTTGCTCACCTTCACTAGAACATTCCACAGCAATATTGTACTCTGAGTCGGTGTCATCACTTATAACTTCATTTTCTGGTTCCCAGTACACAGCATCTATAAATTCAGGTACAGGCTCCATCATTCTCTCCAAATCTTCCAATGGAGGCATTACATAATTCTGTCCTAAACTAAAATCTAGTCCAATAGCAAATTTTATGGATGATGGGCTCCATTCAAAACCCAGTGCACCAAGTCGACGCCGCTGATACATGGTCTGGTAAGGTTCTTCATACGGAATCATACCTAAATTTCCAATAACACGAAAATGTGAGAAAATGGTGTCCCACACTAAAACAAAATTATCCACACAAATAAATGGAGCCATAAGCGTACTTCCATCACAAAGAGGATCCTGGATGTTCCTTCTATGCGGAGCAAGCTGTGTCTCCTGCAAATAAGCTACATAATGTAAACCATTAAAAGATCTTTGATTACTTATCAACTTCCCATTGATTTATAGGCTTTGGCGCATTGCACAATAACATGCTAAGTGTTTCGAATTCTGAAACTCGCATGATAAAAAATTAATTCTACAAACCTGTACAACATAGCAACATTTATAGAAATAAACTGCTTATAATTAGGAGAGAGGGGTGATATAGAACCACGCAAATCACGGAAGTGTAATGCAAATAAATGACATCGGCCTGTAATGTAAGACATTGACAGCAAAGACAAATCAAATTCATCATACAAAAATGCAGTGACGAGTGGTAACTAACCTGATCAAGAACATTTCCAAGACTATCCCGGATAAGGGGTCGATAATCCCCCAGGAAGAACTGCCAGGAGTTTACAGAGAAAAGCATCATGAAACAATTGCAATATACCTTTTAAATTACAAAAAAAGGATAAGGAAGAAGATAATACAAATATGCTAGTACCTGATCATATTTGGCATCCTTTTGAGAGTCGCCCTGGCCTGTATTTAGAAAATATATCTGGCCAACATCATCTGAAAGTACAATTGATGTCCCATCCCTATTTGACAGAAACATGTCTCATCACAAAGCAAATGCTATAGCTTAAACACTAAAGAGAAAAGTACTAAAAAGTCTAGCAAACAATTATATCCAAAATGTTAAAGTCAACTGCTAATTTAGTTGTCAGCTACAATCAAGGTGTCAATCAGCCATAGATTGATGTAATTGGCTAGGTGATTGATTGAGTAATTATTGTGATTGATTCTCCTTCCTTTTCTCTTCTAGGCCTAGCACTGTAAATTGATGTATCTTTGGCCAAATAATATACAACTCTATTCTCTCTTTCCCCTATCTTTTATGTGTTAACATGGTATCAGAGCATTGATCTTTCTCATAGACACAACCTTTAGAAATATCTCATATGTGCCCACCCAAGGCGGCACAGGCACAAACACACCTATAAAGGATCCAAGATTTTGGCAACCCTCTTTTTCCTTTGGTGACTCAGATTGTCTTTAGTTTCCTAACCTCTTTGTCAAGCGGTTTATCCGCAACTCTTTCAAGTTGTTTCCTCAGCCACTCTATCAAGTTGTTTCGTTACTCTGACAAGCCATATGGTCGGCACTCGTCAACTTATTTGGTTGGCAACTCTATCAAGTCAATTCGTCAACCTTTTGAAAGGACTCACTATTATGTCATCGGAACTGTGCAAACTCTTCTATTTCCCATCTTGAGTTTGTGGGGATGTTTAAGAATCTCGGAAATAATTTTTTAATTTATTATGTTTTATTGTCATTTAAGTTTTTCTATATCTTTGTTCTAAGTTGGGCATTGAAAATATCTATGCTCCAGCTTGAGGGGGAGATTTAAAGTCAAATGTTAATCTAGTTGTTAACTACAATCAAGGTGTCAATATAATTGGCTAGGTGATTGATTGAGTAATTATTGTGATTGATTCTCCTTCCTTTTCTCTTCTAGGCCTAGCACTATAAATTGATGTATCTTTGGCTGAATAATATACAACTCTATTCTCTCTTTCCCCTATCTTTTATGTGTTAATACAAAATGCATAAAACAAAAATTGTAACAACAATAACTCCAAAATCCATAGAAAGATTTCAGTTCGGAAGTTATTAAAGATGTCAAACCACCTACCACAACAGCTTAATAGAGTTGCATGAAAAGCAAGAAAACAACAAAGGGGGGTTGAAACCTAAGCCTCAAAGCATATGAAAAGACCATCAACATGATTGTTCAATACGACCCACTACATCAACTGCAGCAATTAAAAATATATGAAAAGAAACAAAACTACTGAACCAGTCCATGGAATCAAAACATGCAATTGCTCACATTCAAGGTATTCACTCAAATGAAAGATCTTCAAAATCAATGACTATAGGTGAAGTTCAACCCTAGGGGCAAATTAAATGCTAACCATTAATTTCAACACTACAAAATCATGAACACAAAAAGAAAATGGATATCTTGATTGGATGTAGGTCACAAATGTCCATCTCCAAAAATTTCATAAAGCAAGAGCAATGAAGCTATAAATTTATAAGACAACTGCTATTACATACAAGAGTGAAAGTTTGATCAATCAATTCCAGCAAGAAGCATTCACATCACATACAGCAGACTCTTCAAAGACATTCCCACTCATCATGACTGCCACTCATAAGCAAGGCCACAAGGATGGGTTTTTTTTTTTCATAGGACCACTCATAGGCAATGGTCCAGTCTTTTATTTGACCAATATTGTTAGTAACCATCAGGCTTCAAAGACCAACGGATTGCCACGTGACTCGAGCCCAAACACAAACACACAACAAATTCAAATAACAAATAACAAATTCATATAATCAAGTAGGGGGGTTTGAACCCATGACTCCTAAGACAACAAAGTTCTGATACTATGTTAATAACCATCAAACATAAAAGCTTAAGTGGATAGGAAATGGCCTAACATTAGTATTTGAACACTCTAGCAAACATAAAACAAATTCAAGCATTAATGGCATAAAGTGTCCATACTATTGCAAGGATAATATTTTTTATGAAGAAATCAAAATTGCATATTCTATAAAAATGAAAGAAATTTTAGGCACATAAACCATCTGTCAATAAATATATTTCCAAAAAACTATCAAATAAGCAAGATTGTCTATTTAACTAAAGAAAAGGCAGCAAAAAACTTAATTTCTACTGCTCACTTACGGTGAAAACTTTCCATCAACTAACTTGAATCTTCCAATTTCATATGTCCGAATAGGTGTGCCCTCCCAGATCTAAAAAGGGATATGCCAAAAACATTTAACACAATGAAAACTTAAAAAAAAAATAATAATAATAATAAATAAATAAAAAATCTGCATGGAAACTTTGATAACCAGAAACTTACATCCCAAACTATTGTTCTTCCATCATACCCAGCACTCATAGCAATCCTAGGATTGAAAGGATGAACATCCAAGACATAAGACTGCCAAAAATTTAACAATGAAGAAGTAAGCCACTAAAGAAAACAAAATAACAAAATCTAAATTTTGATGATAATCAATTAGATGCAGCAGACAGCAGATAATTTGCCTCGTCACAAAGACTATGGACAGTTCAAGCACAATGTAGGACAATAAAATCGAGTAATATCATGGAATATACGCTGAATCAAGGGGAACCAAATGTAAAAACATCAAGCTAGTTGAGAAGATTATGACAGCAGGATTTGAATTAGATGAGAGTGTGCCTGTAGGTGTTCTGCAGATGTTATATAATTGACAAAATTGAAGTAAATTTTGAAAGAAAAATGATAAACTTTCATGAGGATGAAATCCTAGTGCCCTGAGTAGAAAAATATCACCTCTTTTTATTTGTTTTCTTTAGTAGAGCCAGAAGTAAAGAGTACATCATAGACCAATTATAATTTAACACCATTCTAACCAAAATGTACCCAATGTGGGGAGCTAAAAGTTAGAAACCACTTACAGAGGCAGTATGACCAGTCAAAGAATGTACCAAGCTACCATCAACGGCATTCCAAACACATATTCTGCAATCTGCATTAATATGACACAATTGCGGCCACCAAATAAATAAAGGCAACTCCTACTTTATAAGTAAACATTTTAAATAAGGTAACAACAGAGCATTCTAATACCTGAATTACTAATTCCAAATAGTTTAACCCCAAGTATTTTAAAAGGACAAAGCAAAAAGCAAAGGAGTAACTCATTCTACAACTGCCAAGGCAAGATATAAGTGTTCATTTTTACTGCTATTTAATTCTCAAATATTGAGAATTTCTTAAAATTAGATGAGGCTTGACATTTCAAAATCCAGATGCCAGTAAAATTTCACAAAGTTCGACACAAAGATTTAAAATTGGACCTTCTATATAATAAAAGATAACCATTAATTGGATATTGAGAAACCAAATCCCTTTTTCAGGTGCCAGTATTAATATTGATTTATTGCTAAAAACTCAAGGAAAAAATAAAATAAAAATCAAGCCACATACACAAGCATTGAGACATGCTAGAGGTGGTTCTCTTCAAAAGCAATTTAATTAAGAGTGATCGGTTCAATAAAGGGGCTGCAAAGTTATGCAAAAGCCAAAGCTTATGTAGCTTGACAAATAAAAATATGAGGTGAAATAAAATAAATTGAAGATGTGCCCCCTAGCTAAAGAATATGTGAAGGATGTTGTAAACATATTATCCCAGCTTTCGAACAAATGATAATTATTTTACCCATGATAGCTGCAAGCACAAAGCGATTATCCAGGCTCCAAACAATCATGTTAACACCGCGAGGAGTCGGAAGAAGTCTTTGACGTGGGCCTCCTCGAGGAGGTTGGGGTGGCAGTGGAGGAGGCGGAACTTTAAGATGATATGCAAGTGACCAACGTCCACCTTTTCCCTGAAAGAACAAGACTGAGCAGAAAATTTTCCAAATGTGTTTTGTTGCATGCATAAAATTCAATCACCAGAATTTTTGAAATTAGGAATATAATTAAGTCCAAGAAGTTTTGCCCGGAAAAAAGGTACATTTTAGAAAACTGTGACCTTAAACTCACTGAAAACTCACATAGGATCTGCGTGATCTTGGAATCCATATAATTGCACTACCATCACGAGAACAGGTAACAATGTTGTCATGACAGAACCTGAGAACATTAATATTCAATGGATTAGGATTTATGAGAGCAAAACATGCTTTGTTTAAAAAGCAAAAAAACAAGAAAAACAAAACTAATAGCAAAGATTGCTAAACAAGAAGATATTAACAGACCAGGAGTTCTTAAATTTTGGAACATTCTCATCCTTCAAATTGTCAGACATTGAAGACCGGGAAGGCACAGCACAGCCACTGCAGACAGAAGCAGCCAAGTGGGAATGAAATTCTTAGGGAAAAAAATCATAAATAAACAAGACTGACTAACCTAAATTGAACGTAATTGACATCGTTCTCATGCCCAGATAATACATCCATTTCGTGAGTTGGTTGTTCTGACTCATCTGTGTTGGATTTACATGCACTCCAGACCTACAAATATCTGCTTCTTAGCAAAAATATCCAAGTAACTTCATAGAAATATTAAACATCAAAAAAATAACTAGAACAGGATGCTCTAGAAGTTACGTAAGAGGTTTTAAAAAACATACCCTTGCAAAAGTATCAGAGCTGCCCGTGACAAAAACAGTTCCATTGGCATTGTAAGCACAACATAGTATCTGGTGGCTCTGTAGTCCAGTACTAGAGGAGGTTCCATTACTAGTTTGGACATTGCTCCTACCTACAAAAGCATCTCGGTTCTAATATTCTCACATCACCCCATCACCCAGATACAAAGAAACAATTGACAAACAAGCAGAAGATTTCCTCGAACCTATTATAGCATCTGAAGGCTTGGGCAGGTATATTCGTGGACTATTTTGTGAACATCGAGCATCCCAAATTCGACAAGTTCCATCATCGGATGACCTACAAAAAATAGGAAATGTCACCAACAATGCTCAATAGAGTCCATATCGCAGTTGCTGCCTCCCTACCAGGTAATGGTATGATAATTGTTCACTCCATGCATTGCATTGCAAACTTTCAGTGAATGCTTCATGATGGTCAAAAGGAGCACAAACCGAATGAATTGTAAAAGCAACTAAGCAACCCAAATATGAAATCATGCTCTTATGTACCACAGCAGATTGATAGAGAACAGAAAGAACAACTGGGAATTATAACTCAGGGAATGAACTCACGATAAAAGCTGATAAATAGCGTTAGGCCTCGGACTGAATGCAATGGCAGTAACCGCTGCAGTATGCCCCCGCAAAACTGAAATTGGTAACCCATCTGGCAAGCGCCACTGCAACAATCCAAAAAGAATTATAATTTCCGAAGAATACAAAACAGAGCATACTTCAAGGTGAGGTAGGATATTCTTACAACTCGAATCACAAAATCATTTGAAGCAGATGCCACCAGAGCATTGTTCGAACTTACAGCCAGATCCGTTATATCACCCTTCAGTACATAAATTCAATAAGTAAACATTCATTAAATGCTACATCGGTATGTTGTACAAAACAAGAGATCTGAACTTACTTCATGTCCACGACAGCTGGCCAAGCAAAATGCAGTTTCCATTGACCATATTTTGACAAGACGGTCATCTGAACCAGTAATAACATATCTTCCAGAGCGATCAAATATGGCTGCAAGATACAGGCAATAATATTTTTAAAAATGCTGGACATCATTGATATAAATTTTGGTAATACAGTAATTGAAATCTGGGTAACTACAAAGAAATATAATTTATTTTTTTTAAAAAAGGGGAAGAACGTGTCATGACATAATTAATCACAATTTCACCAAGGCCAAGTTGATAATTCATCGGCGCACAGCCCACTAAACCACTATAATTATTTTGACAAAAGACACAAAGTTTTAAGGAACAAACAACAATGTAAAACTAATTACTGAATTAGAAGTCATTAATTATTGATACCAATGTGACACCAACCAAACTACTATCTTAATATACTCCCTCTCGACCTTCCTTTCGCATCTAATTATCGGTAAATGAATATATTGAAGGACAGATTCTAGAGAGAGAGGATGTAGAATTACCACCATAACTAGGGATACAAGACCCTTTTCACTTCAGATTTATAACGTTCCTAGCCACACTTTCCATTACAGAAAATGTAGATGAAGAAGGCTATTGAAACACAGCTGTCAGACCTTATCTAATTGTTAAACATTTTATTTCTTTTTGGAAATAATAGAGAACGCAGAGCATATTCCAAAATGATTTTGAATGAAAATTAATGAGCAGTCACAGCTTAACTCTTTCCATTTTCTTGTCATTTTTAATTTTATCGGTTTCAAAAAAGAAAGGTTCTTATTTTAATACACCGCCATATCAATGTCACAGCTGACTAGAGAAATAGTGAAGTATGTTCCTCAGATACTATTCTATTTTCAGAGGAAACGGAAACAAAATTCATTACATTTCAAAAGAGTATATACAAGAAAGCTAAAACAAAAGAAGTCAAACTAGAAACAAAATTAGTTCTGAGCATCATCTAATAGAATAAAAAAAAAACTCTTAATTACAAGTTAAAAAAAAAATAAAAAAGACGAGAAAAGCATACCACAATAGACAGCATCACGGTGACCCCTTAGCTTTTTTATATTTTGCATCTTTTGCACCACAGTTGATGGTCTAACGATGGCATAACATGCAGAACGAATAGATGGAGCACGATGATGCTTTGCAAAACCTCCTCCAATTTCCCTTAAGCCTAAACCATGCAGCTGATCAGCCTGCATGTGGGGCCAACGCAGGTAAGTTGGCAGAGGTTTAACTTGCTTAACCTCTTTACCCTTACCACCTGCAACAACCGGAAGGCAAAGTTTGCATATGAAAACACCCATATAAGCACAAAAGGAGTGTAAGACCCCAAATAAATGTCAATGAAGAGATGTTTTATAGTTTATACATTTAATTATTTGCAAATAACTAAACAAATCATGCAAGTGTCAAGAAGCGAAAAAAGAGGAATAGTCCCCACATCAAGGGCCAGGGAATGATATTTTATATTTGAATTGTTGCAAATAGAAATTGCTAATGTCTAAAAGCACACCAAAAAAGACACTCTTCACTGAGACACCTGGCTTTTATATTTTAGCCCATTTAAGGCCATATCACCTTCATTCGGTTGAATAAGGAAGGAACTCTCAAAGAACCAAGGAGTAAAAAGACAACTTTGCAGCTACTACCAAACAATTTGAAGAGACTAATTATGTTAGGGTATCTGTGTTAAAGAACCCACATGTGAAGCCAGAGAAGATGGAAATGAATCACACATTGAAAACATAAAAAAATAAAATAAAAATAAAAATAAAAATGCAAGAGAAGGATAGAAATGTGAATGGATGCCACAACCCAATAGGCTAGTCTTTTGGGTTGTAAGGCTATCTCCGATACATAAATCATTTCTCATAAACATAAAAAATATAACAAGCATGAAACAGTCTACTCAGCTGCACAGCCTCAAAAGTGTTTATATTTTATCACAAGAGAAGCAAGGCATGCAAACCATAACACATCAATCAAATTGCAACCATTTTCATTATTCCAAAAGACATAATATAAAAGCTCCACCAACAACATTAGAATTTGAAGTGCACATGAAAATGACGAGTACAAAACTGAAAAAAAATAAAATTAAAAAGTATTATGTCAATTAAAAAAGACATGTCACAGTCTGGGAATTTTCAACCACTCGGACTCCATACCTAGAATACCAAATCTGTATAGTGAAGCACAAATCTAAATAAACTACAAACTTAGTTTTTAGATCTATTAAGTTGTTGGAGGATTGGTTAAAAATCAGTAAGGCTTGATCATTTTAAAAGAAATATTAAGCACAAAATGTCTCCATGTTGTTTTGAATCTAGAATCCCAACTCTAAAGTTTATACGTTCCAACCACCATATCATCTATCACTTTATGTTACCTTTCTTTTTCTTTTGTTTAAAACCTTAATTCAGTTACAAGTTACAACTAAATTTAAGAATTTTTTTTTTTGAAAGAACAAAATTTAAGAATTAACTCTGCTTATAAGTTGTTATTTTTTTCTCCTCATTGACATTCTTCATTAAAAGAACATAAGCAACGGTAAATGAAACATTCTTCAAAATGAAGGTATAGCCAATGTTTTTAAAAGCGAAAGGCGAGGCGGTTGAGGCAGCAGCCTCAATTCGAAACGATAAAAAAATTAAAAAAATTTCAAATGAACTTGGAGTGTTGGAGAAGAAGTTTGAACTTTGGAGTGTTCAATTTTTGGGAATCTTGGAGTGGACTTAGAGAGTTATGGAGTGCCTGTTTTTTAATTGGGTCACCTAAGCCCAAATAAAAAATAATAATAATAATAAATAATAAATAATAAATAAATAAAATAAAACAAAGCTGTGTACCGGTCCAAGTATGTATATACCCGGATCCCCGGCTAGGTACCCAGTTTTTTTTTTTAAATCATTAAAAAAAGATAACCCTAATATTATTTTTTTTTCAGTTCTCTCTCTTTTCCAGTAGCCGACTCTCTCTGCACCCTCTCTACTTCTTCTTCTTTGGGTGTGAGAGGCAGCCCGGCGGCCACCTCTTTCAATAGAGGCGGATCCGCCTTATGAGAGTGCCAAGGCGGCCGCCTCAAGGCACCTTCGGCAGTGAGGGGCCTGAGATGCGCCACTCAGTCCAAATTTTAAAACATTGGGTATAGCTATAATGGTAGTAAAATATACATGCTCTAGAGGCACTTCCACTCCCATCAATTTATTCTAAAATTGACATTCTCACTCAGTCACTCTATGAATTGGTATCCTTGCTACAAACCATCATTCAGGCCAATTCCAATTTCACAATATCTAGACTTGTTTACTAAGAGACCAAAACAGAGTAAAAATCGAATAGGGAAAGCATTAAAAAAATGCATCTAAACACATCCTAAATCCAAAAGAAAAAAGAAACAGCGCCCGAAGTATACAATTCTTTATGGAAAAATTCAAACTTAAGAAAATAGGCTAATGAGAGTAAAGCAAATTACTAAGACATTCACATACATTCCAGAAGCGAAAAGGAACCAGATCCCAGTATTGTAGGCCCATCAAAAGCATTTGGGGGCTTTCCTCCAAGTCTGCCATGCGGAGCTTTATACAGTAACAGTTGCCTCAGAAGCTTTACCAAGTGATCCTTTTCAATTTGCGGAAACCTGATGGTTAAACAAAGGGAAAATCAATAAATATATATTACTTTACATGGAAATAACATGAATAAACCAAACAATGAAGAACACAAAACATGTAAGTAAACAGAAATTGTTTTAAGCCTGATGAGATTCTGAAATAACAAGGAGCTCACTTCACACTTACTCTTAAGCGTATGACATAGGATATCAGGTTGCACAATACAATCTGCCTGCAGTATTCAGTTTTTTTCTAATAATATATAGCAACAATTTTCATTACTTATAATTTTAGATTCCTTATTATTTGCTTTTTTATTTCCTAAACTATCAGGGTTTGAGAACTTGCCTACTATTATAAACCTCGTTGTTAAATGTTAATTTGTTATCACTTTATAGCAACTGGTTGTTAAATGTTAATTTTTTATCACTTTATAGCAACTCTTTAATAAAATTTCTATTTAGATTGGTTCTGGGAGAATCCAGAGTCATCAGGTTAAGTGTGAGCTTCCCTTTTTCCTCTAGTTTCTGCAGCATCACTATAGTAAAACCATTGACTAAACAAGCTACCGCGAGCCTGACATTGGATTATTTTGCCAGATCAATTACTTATCTATCCAGGAAACAATTACACCCGCCAGTAATAAACTCTTTAATAGGAATTTTAAATGCTTCAGAAATACTGAAATCATTTTAGGAAAGGCTCTTCAAGAACTTCCCAAAATAAAACATCCATTTTACCACTCAGTAAGTGAACCATTAAGTAGCAGCAGGGAGATTCAGTGACACCAGAATACAAGAAATAAATTGAATAGCTCTAATATCTAGAGCTAATGATACCATTAGTTTCCAAACCTTTATACCTGTTATATGACTTAACATAGAAATTAATGAGGCCATATAAGAAAAGAAGCATACCTCTCCACTAATTTACTATAATTTAAGGGAAAAGAGATGCCATCATCGTCATCGTTCCCACTATGCCCACCACTCCTTGAATACCAAGCATGATATCTTCTAGGTAGAAGCTGGTGCTCCGAAAGCTCATTCCAGAAATGTCTGAAAGTCTTCTGACATGGCCCAGAAGATAGAAAATGCATGATCATAAAATAAATTTCTCGCAAGTCAACATCAACATCAGTCTCGACAGCCTGACTCAAATCTCTCTCTTGTTGTTCTAACAGTGCCATCTCCTGCACTGTATTTGAAAATTTTGAGGGTGCTTTAGTAAGAGAAGATGCAAGACCAGAAGATGTATGCTTCCGAAAGTCCATATTCTCAGTACAGCTGGAATAATAAAAGAAGCACTTGTCATGAACATTTTCATAATGGATGAGTATATTATATATGCTGACAAAATGATAAGGCCAGAAAACATAAGAAACACTGTCTACAGAAATACGCAGCTACTTACCCAAAGTATCATCTTAATTTTATTACCATTACAAATACTAATAACTCGTACAAAGTCTGCCTAAAGGCACAATTACATTTACAGACATTAATAAAATATGGCACAGCAAGATAAGAATAAACCTTCTCGTTCAACAAAAATAGACAATGAAACAAAACGGCAATGGTCAAATGACAGGGGTTCTTGTTTTGTGGATGGACTCAGGTGTTGAAAAAAAAAAATAGATTCCATGCATGGAAATTTCCTAAAGTCTATGCACAACCTCTTAACATGTCCAGGAACAGACAATAAAAAGCACTGTGTACAAGTTCTTTGACACATTTAATAAACTAGCAAAGGAGGAAGCGTCTGCAAATATGGTCAAACAATTGTTTCATACAAGAAATATTGACATGCTATAGGATGAAAAGTCATTCAAACCTCAGAGATCAACTGCCAAAAAAGAAAAAATTAATCCAAAATATTTTTAAAACAAATATAAAAAGGAAATATATGCCACACATGGACTCTTCTCAACAGACTTACAAGTTACAAGATGGCTTTGGGTTATATATAATAAATATTTATACATAAACAAAATAATAACTTCGGTTCCAGTTGGGAAGGAAGTGGAGAGAGAGAGAGAGAGAGAGAGAGGAATCCATTCTTCTGAGGGATAGGTTTCAAGACCTTGGAAGCTGTCATCCAATATTCCAATGATACTGTTCGTCTAACAATATATAGCGATTGTCTCATTTGTGTATGTTAACTGTAAATTAAAACACATTTTTCCAGAACTTTATCTTATCCATATACATCATAGCTTCAAATTTCATTAGCCAACATTATAAATAGATAACCTTTCGATAAAACATATCTATTCTACTACAACTAAAGTACCAGGTTCCAAGATACAAGAAAACAGACAGGAACAAACAAACTGTGAAGAAATTAGAGGCACCAACTAATTTAGTTGGTATAGTGTCTTGATCTCATACTCATAGAGCTATTATTGAATCCTATATTAATGAAGAATTGGGGGTTAAGAAGACTTGTTGACAACTATTCATGTTGTAAAACCCACCATATCAATTTCAAACAATTATAGACAAATAAATGATAAGTTGTTTTCAACTTTTACCATATAAGGATCATTGACATGCATCAACTATCGTAAATTTAGTAAAAGAACAAGAATGTCATATAGAGTACAAAGATAACCAACATAAGTGAGCAATGGAGAACTAGGGATGTCCTTGTCCGGACACAGGGCAAGCACCAAGAAATCTAGTGAATTGTTGTAAATTTAGTAAGATGAAAGAATGTCATAATGACAACAAAAATAACCGCCATCAGTGAGCAATGGAGAACTAAACATGTCCTTGTCTGTATATGGAACACTTAGAGCTCTAGCCAAAGGTACTGCCATAATAAATGCATCGACAGTTGGAAGTGGTTTACATGTTAACAAAATGGTTTTTGAATGACTAAAATGGCCAAAGATCGTTTGATACACAGACTTCAGAATCCATACATCATAAATCTTAATAAAAGCAATACCCCAAAGGAACCCAATTAGCCCCATTCAACTAAACATTTACCAATTATAAAAATTAACTGAAAAGGCAATCGAACAATTCGTTAATTATAATTAAAGAAGATTATATACAGTTCTGATACTTCCTCATTTAGGATTCTATCTGACATAAGAAAAACAAGGGTTTCTTTATAAATTTGAAGAAATACCACATATAAGCGACTGATTTCTCTTAGTGACTTTCAGGATAGAAACTAATCAATTAAAGCCACCAAATGAAACTAAAATAAAATCTCCAAACATAAAATCATAATCAATCACGAACAAGAACACTAACGATGAAGAAAAATTTAGAAAACAAAAAAGATTATCCAACTACGAAATCATGCAGCAATCAATCAGTGACACGTAAACATTAACACATGAATTCCCACCCACGCAACAGATAAAAACATGAGAAATTAAATAAAACCCAAGATCTAATCCGAGACAGTTGCAAAATCGGTATACGGAAATTTATCAGGATAAAAAAGAATGATTTTTTATTATTACCTCCGATAGAGTCGGTCTAGATATGGAACACGGAGCTCTTCAAGCAAAATACTAGTAGCAGCGATTAAGAGATTGGTTGAATTTCAGGAATTACAACTACAACAATAACAACAACAACAACAACAAAGAAGAATTAGTAAATTTTAGGGGATATGTGTTTGTAGATTGAAAATTAGATAATGAGAGGTAACTTAGTTACATTTTGTACACATCTTGTCAGTGTTTATAGGATTTCTAGTCGTTTTTTTTCTGTACAGGAAGAGGGAGCAGCAAAATATGGTAACATACGAAATGGAGGGATTTTTAATATAAACCTTTCTCCGAGAAAAAGAAAAAAAACTATTTTAGGAGAAAATAATTTATTTCTATTTTTCATTTTTTTATATACTTATATTAGGAAGGATATTGCGTTTGTTATGAGCACTCTAGGTTTTCATGAATGGGCGCCCGAAAGATGAAAAGACAAGAAAACCCTTGTACTCAAAATCTCGTGACATATATAATATATGTTATTCTCGTCTTTTTATTTGGAAACAGTCAAACAGAGGAATTCTGTAATCTGTACTGTTAATTTTCTTTCTTTTTTATATATAATTTTTCAAAAAAGAAAATTTTCTTTTTATATAGATGCAGCGAATGGACATTTCAAGGCTGAATAAGTTACCACTTGTGACCATATACTATTACTGTCAATTTGTCAATATTAAGAATCTATGATTATCTCATGACACTTCCCATAGTAATCGGTAACACAAGACTAATACAGCTGGTGACTCAAATCTGGACATTAACAGACTGAATGAACGTTCTTATCACCGAACCCTGTTCACAAGTCACAACTAATACAATTTCAAGCCAACTAATACCATCACTATTCATAAGTGATTGGAGCTGTAACAGATGAAATAAAAACTAAATAATATTCTTTTTCCTCTTTTTTCTATTTTGAAAAGGGTGTCTTACAATTGATACAGAAGAAAATATATATATATATATATATAATTTTATGATGGTATTTTAAATACTTTAAATTACCATCATGATTCATGAGTTGGTTATTTTTGATAAAATATTTTCTTCCAAAGTCAAGAAGATCAACAATCAACATATGCTAATATAAGTTGGAGATGAGTGTGCTGATAAGAGACAGATAATACGAGTCAAAACTCAAAAGGGGACTATGATACAGGAGCATTGTCATGCCAAGAACTAGGCAAGTCACCTGTTTCGTATATTCCTCTTATGGAAATAATCAAATAAATGTGCTAAATATAGAAATCCAGTGTCACGGTAGTTAATACAACCAAAATGAGGCACAACACATCAGTTGATACTCCTAACCTCCATCAGAAACTCATTTGTCAAGCACAATTTTCTCAATGAAAATTTTCCACAGATTAACAGGAAAGAAATAATTTAAATGCAAGTAGCATATCATATTTACCTTCCAAATTCACAAATTTCAATACAGTACCTCCTAAGGTCTACAAAACTAACTAAGCTCAAACAATCCAAGGAACCTTTCGAAGAAATGTTGAGTTCAATTATAACTCCAACAAGACATAACTTATCGCTTCCTGCTAACTAGAGTTCTAAATGATAATTGACCAGAAGAGTTACATTTCATTAAGTAATCGCTGCCTCCAAATGATCTACATCGACACGTGTCACGCATCAATAAAGCGGATATCAAAGGTATGTGGATGTATCTGCCACACATTCAATGCTGCATATTCCTCTAAACATTCTTTCAATTGGGCTTCACTGTATCCCTGTAAACAAAGCAAGCATCTCAAGCTGTCAGAATTGCCTCATGATGAGGGAAAAAAACAGTTCAGTCAAGAATACAACAGTACAGATATGGAGTTAAGTTGAACCAACATGGCCAAAAAGAAAAAAGAAGAATAGCAAGTACATTACATTGAATAAACAGCTCATATATTAACAAGATATACCGGTACTTGATTTTAAATACCGAAAGAAATTATTAAACGGCCCTAGTTTATTCTTAAATCAGATGATCAAAATTTTCAGAATATTCCA
Organism: Acer saccharum; assembly: GCA_030490815.1. Classification (NCBI taxonomy): domain Eukaryota; kingdom Viridiplantae; phylum Streptophyta; class Magnoliopsida; order Sapindales; family Sapindaceae; genus Acer; species Acer saccharum. The sequence continues at coordinate 37,337,115 of CM059870.1, forward strand.
TTCTCAAACTGAGTGCTAACCTTTCTAGAAATCCAATTGAGCGCATGAGCATAGCTGACATCTAACTTGTTAGTCCTTGCAGCTTCATCTCGCAAAATTGAATAGATATCAGAGATGGCATCCAAACCAGATTTCTGACGATCATCAGAATACAAAGAGAACTTTGACATCTGCATTAACCTAAGTGCCTCATCCACATCACTCTGGGCAACGCTTTCAGAGAATCGGAGTCTTGCCAGTGCCTGTAAACAAAAGAAAACAATTTCAAATGCATTGATAAAAGACAAAATCAAAAATACCATAAAATCATAGATATCTATTCCTCCACCATCGGTAGAAAATTGTGTCCAGAACAATCTGACTAGCAGGATGAAAAATGCTTCACAACAACAACAAAAAAGGCAATTGAACCTAGTTTCTCTCTAGAACTTCTAAAATGAATATTCGACCCCTGGAAAGAGGGCTTGAATGTGCCTAGAAACCACATCTAGACATCAGAAATAAGTGAAGCATAACAAGATTAACAAGATTACAGAGCATGAAAGCATAACATAATTATGATTAACAAACAGAAATGGAATCTGGACGTACAGCTGATATCCGAAGAATACTGAGCAGTGTTCTCACGGTTGTATAAGAATGAGGGGTATTTGATTTGGCTTCTTCTTGTCGAATATTGGAGTAAGCAGCAGCAATATACTCCTCCAGTTCCCTTGGAACACAAGGGGACAATCTTCTCGCAGCAGAAATATATGCACTTCAAACCAGAAACAAAGCCATATAAAAGCATTGCAAGAGAAATCCATGTTCTGGATAACCTGCTTATAATATAGTAATCTCAAACAGCATAATTTACATGCCTTGATATAAAGATCCATGACATGTAATAAGCAATTGCGGTATTTACCGAAGAGTTGATGCATCAAGCGGAGTAAACCCAAGAGCAGGAGATTCTTTATTCTGATGAACATAGACAATGTGCCTAGCCATTTCAAGATCACTATCCATATCAGCTCGATCTAGGATCAGCCACAGGATATCAAATCTCGACAGAAGTGCTGGAGGGAGATTGATATTTTCAGCCGGAGTTCTGCGTAGATCATATCTTCCCCTTCAACATAAATTACATGAACACCTGAGGTTAGTATTAACTTTGTATAGAGTTAGTATATCCAGTGAAAGAATGTGATTCTATTTCTAGCAAAAAAAGTCTATATAAGCATCGGATATGATATGAAGTTAATATGGAATAAATTCATCTATTGCCGGTAAGGTTTGTACCAGGCTGGATTAGCCGCAGCGAGAACAGCAGTTCTCGCATTCAAAGATGTGGTGATCCCAGCCTTGGCAATGCTAACTGTCTGCTGTTCCATAACTTCATGTATTGCTGTTCGATCTGATTCATCCATCTTGTCAAACTCATCAATGGCACAAATACCCATATCCGCTAGCACCTGAAACAGAGTCGACTCAGTTCCAATGAGTATCAAAAAAAAATTCAAAAACACTATAAGAAAGGTCTCAATTCCGTTATGACAGCTAAACTACAAAATTTGGAAACCAGAAAAAACTACCATTATGTGAGAGACTGTAATTACTATGCAGATTCCAAACATTTCATTCCTTTTCCTTTTTCTGAATGATTTATGAATCAAAACCTCTGAATTTCACTGACTTGAAGTTACAAATACCAAAATAAGGCATCCTTCTGGATTATAACCATCGTGGCTACGAATTTGGCAGTCTATAATTTATGCACAAGTAACACGTAAAATCCAATATCCGGTTCAACACATTCAACGACAGGATTCACATTAGTTCAACTTATATAAACTGACGTATAGAAACTAGAACACAAGTCTCACCAGTGCTCCTCCTTCAAGGACCATCTCATTTGTTACTGGATCTCTCTGAACAGCAGCAGTAAGACCAACTCCACTGCTTCCTTTGCCAGTGGTATACACTCCCCTGGGTGCTACATTAATTATGTGCTTAAGAAGCTGACTTTTGGCAACCCCAGGATCACCCATCAGACATATATGTAAGTCCCCTCTAATCTGCAATTCCATTGAATAATAGTGACATTTTAAAAGTCTATCAAATAAACCATGTAGCATAATAAGTACTAATTCATTTTAACACAATTATGCATAGGCTAGAGAATCCCAATTAATGAAGAAAAAGACCTACAATACATTTTAAATACCTGCAATTCGTTGGAACCCCTTCTTCTGAGAGAGAGGAAGAGGATAAGATGCACACACACATGCTCAAAAATACAAATTCTTGAGGAATAAAAGATATGATAAAAGGTCTCCTATCATTTAAGTTGTCTATACCAATTGCAGTAATGATGAGCAAAAACCAATCTGCCAATATGCATAATTCAATAGTATGTTAAGAGATGTATTACCTTCATTCCATCCTTCAACTTTCGATGAGGAGCACCAACAAGAAGGAGGAGTAGAGCTTTTTTAATATCTTCATGTCCGTAAATTTCAGGGGCTAATGATCGTGACAACTTATTATAGATATCCCCATCCTCAGCTAAACGTGCAATTTGTTCTTCCTCATCTCCTCTAAGTTCATACCTGTAGTGGTGCAAAACAAATCACATAAATTGAAACTTCCATTTCTGTTTCCAATCATGTTCTTAACAAAAATAAACAATCCGAAAGCACCTCCTTGCATATTTCCAAAAAAAAAAAAGCACCTCTTTGTATGATACTTAGCAAAAGAGCATAACCTCACTAAAATGTGCATGTAAATTTAAACTATTACGCAAAGATGCTTGTGTTAAACATATTCAAAAATAATAAAAATAGATCATGGCGAACAAATTGGAACGTATTGTGGTGACTGAAAAATAGAAAGTGGCTTACTCCTCATATTTTTTCTTGAAATGAGTTACAGACATGGCCTCCAAGTATGTATCTGCAACTAAGCCAGCACGAAGTGCTCTAAAACCAGCGTAAGGAATAGGAAGAAAGATGCCTGATAATTCAACAACATCCCCTGGAGCTACCTAGCAACATACAAAAAAAGAAAGGATAAATTAAAAACTAATACGAACAATTAAGCAACATGATGCATTATCAGCAACCAAGCAAATCCACATCATGATAAGTAGAGATGGCAAGTTCCAACCCTTCGCATCACTCAATTATCCACTTAAATCCAAACCAAGATTTTATTTTTCCTTTCTTCATTAAGTTGATACCAGCTTATAAGGGATGTCAAATGATTCTGCAAGGCCTCTTTTTTCCCTAAACTAAAATTTTATGGTATTAATCAAGACTTTTTATGCTCAGCCTCAACACACAGAAAAAAATGATGTGTATCCTCCAAATTTTCATCAAGACACAAAACCCACTAACCTTTCTGGTAAGTTCCCCCCTTAAATGAATGGTCATTGTGCGAGGAATATGACCTTTTGGAACATGTTCAGCCAACTCTTGAATTTTAGCCTGCAAAGAATCATCCAATATTACATAATCAGGCTAAAAAAATTCTAGCTTATTATTATACGTTTCAAATTTAAAATATATTGAAGTGAGAACCTCCTGAAACTTCAAAAACTTAGAAGCTCTAATTTGCAGGATCAGGTTCCCCTTTGTGTTGTTTAATTTACACCGCGATGATAGGCACTCAAACATAGGCATGAAAACACGAGCAGTTACTTGCTGTTTGGGACATGAGAAATAAAGGAATCAACAAAAGTCCTAGAGAACAAAAGGGAATCAAATGCAAGTTTGACGGGAGTTATTTTGGTCATGATTAGAATGTCAAGTACTCAATTACCTGGTAGATTTCATTACCGCATTCTTCACATGTATAAACTGCAAATTGCATAAGTGGCTTAACATCAGAACAACGAGTTATAATACCCGATATCCTTACAAGCTGGCCAATGTATGAAGCCTTGACCTCTCTAATAGTAAAGGGTCTCCCCTTTGAAGACGCTCTGATGTAAACTTCACTGAATCAAGAATGAGATTGCATTAGACAACTAAACATCTCCATGTATCAACTTGAAATGTTTAATACATTATCATTTTGATATGAAGCAGAACAGCAATTATTCACGGACCATCAACAGTATCACATATGGCATGAACAACTAATTAGCATATACAAAAATCAATTGACCTCTGACAACTTTATACCAAAACTTATTACAAATTCTTCACCATGATACTTGGCCACATCATGTGAAAGTGAATTCACTGAAACTCAGTTACACTCCAATAATGATAAATTAGCATCCGGAAATATGTAATCAGATCCAACCACATATAGTCAAACAACCAAATCTTGACGTTACTACAAAGTGCTAGAAACTAGTAGGCCTGAATATTTATTGCCAGTTAAGTAACTGTGACCGTGAAACTGAAATACATTACTAGTAAGTAATATACTTTTTTCCCTGCCAGACGACTAAAATATCTCAAAACCCCAGATCAATTATAAAGTGGATGGACGCTTAATTTGCTTATTCAGTTATTCTAAGCTTCTATTAAGTCGAATTAAGTTATCAGCAGCAACAATCAATCATTAGCATTTCAACAAAACAAATTATCACCAAGAAAACATTTAGACCAACTTTGGTGTATTCATGAGAAATAGAGCTACATCTTCAATCTTACTAATAACGCTTAAGCTCTGGAGGCGTCCTCTGAAGTGGATCAGAACCATCCGAATTATCTGTTCCATCCTCGGATCTCTGTGTCATCAGTACATCATGATCATCATCTGGAATGGCCTCAGTGGGCTCTGGCAACAACTTGTCGATTGCAGATGCAAATATTCCAATATACCGGTGGGTGTTTTCTGTGATTCGCCTGAAAAATTCTTCATCCAAGTCCTTGTACTGTAAAATCAAGATTGATAACAAAAATTAGGGTTTAAAATCAAATTGAAAAAGATAACAATTAAAAAAAAAAAATCCAAGTAGCTATAAACTATAAAGAGAGTAAATAAATGAAATTACGTTAAATAGGTCCTCGAGATCGATCTGGACCGATCGGATTTTTCGATTTGCAACTTCTTGCTGAAATAGAGAGAGAAAATCGAAACAAAAAGAATATTAATATTCAGTTCAATACATCGTCTACTTCATATCCGTCTAGGTTTTATACGAAAAAAAATAAAGATAAAGGACACTCACAAGAATGTTCATGTATTTGGCTTCGCCATTTGCGTCTGCGAAGCTCGAAAGAAACTCCTTTGCAAGCTCTGCGAAGAGAAAAAGGGGGAAAAAAATAACGTTATAAACATTAAATGATCGAAGAGAGAGAGAGGAGAAGGAGGAGGTATTACCTTTCTCTGACTCTGGATCGTAACTTTTCATCATGGTTAACTTCGCTGAGAGAGAGGATTGAAGATGAGAATGAAGAAGAGGAAATTGGCTCGCTGAGAGAGACAGAATTGAAGATGAGAAAGAAGAAGAGGAAATTGGCGGCAAATGATATAAGGGCAGAACGGTTTGGCGGGAAAAATAAAGGCGAGGCCGCGGGGTATATTAGGGCGACAAAAAATCAAATGTAATAAAATTTAATGTGGCTGCTGGGATTCGAGCCCAGGTCTCTACGGCCACAACGTAGAATTCTTACCACTAAACTACAGCCACAACAGTTGGTGGTTTTACTTTCTGTAAATATATATAATCAATATAATAATCATAAATTCTAAGAATTTTAAATGCACTATTAATGAATATGAAGGAATGTGAGTCATGTGACAATTCCCATTTCCCACTTTGGTCAGTCAGATAGCAATATTTGATGGACAATGCTTGCTATAAACTTCATTCAAGGAAATTTTAATCACTTACAGGTCGTGAATCAATAACAGATTGTTCCAAGCTTCCAATTTATGATCACTTAAGAATTCACCCTATTTTCCTTTGTGTTTTTTGGAATTCAATTAAATTGTATTGAAAAAAATGAAGGCATCAGATAATAAGAAAATCACAGAATTAAGAGTATAAAATAAAACTTCCATGCTGAGAGACTAGATTCTGGTGAGCTTTTAGAACAACAATAAACATGAATGTGTTTGTGCAATTTCGGATACAAATACATCTTTGTGCTGATGGTACATTACGTCATTACCTCGGAGACTTTATACATCAAAATCACACAAGTACTGTGAAAGGTAAAAGAGTAAAACTCACCACTCAAGGCATCATTTCAAGGTTAAATCATTGAACTGTAAACTACAAACTGTATTGGTATTCCTCAAAAGTGTTCCAAGACATACAGGTAGGGAAGCATATGACCCATTCGATTGTATCAGAATCATTTGACCACTTGCAGAATTGTCCGATGATGTTCGCTGACACTTTCCAGAAACAAATCATATTCCTTCATGAACACATCAGGCAGTGTAATCAGTAAATCACAAATAACTGAATGCAACACTGGCTGCAGAGGATGTTGACCCAGTAATTGAGAATGAGTCTTATATTCACCACTCCATCCAATCCTTAGTGAGACGTTGGACTCCGTTCCTTCGTTTTTGCCAATTTTGCTTGAATAAGTTTGTCCAGGATGGGAGGTTCCAATGGATTTGGGTCCAGACAACGTTCTGAAGCAGCAACGATCACCTGCAAGACAACAAATGCAAAACCCAGGTGTCAGCATCTTCTGTTTCTTCTTCTTCTTCTCTCTCTCTCCTTCCCTTCAGGCCTAACTGTGGAAGAATTTCTACTACAATCCAAATACTGTATTGATTTTTCATAATTAATCCCCAACCCCAGCCAAACAGTGAAGTTGCTGGCAAATTTTCAGTTACCTCATCAAGCAAAAAGTCCATCACAGCTTCATCTTCCACAGCTTCCTTTAAGGGAGTCCTTAGAAACTGGAGATCCAACTGAATTTGCTGAAATCCACTACGGTTAAAAGTCTGGAGCCGGACAAATTCTTGCAAACTTTTAAGGCTAAGTTTTACTATAGTGGTGAGAACAGACTCCTGTAGATATGAGCAAAATCAGTTAATCTAGCTTAAATACTTATACCCGTCATTTTACCAGCAAAGTTAGAGTGTTCATAGTCTGGTACCTGTGTATATTCAACTTTTGTAAAAATTTCAACTTTTTGCTTAAATAATTTAGCTAGATGGGTTTCTAAAAGCTGGCTCCTAGCCCTTTGGGTATTTGACCGACTCAATTTATCATCTCGTAATGGATTGCTGCGTGAGGAATTGGTGCTTCCATTACTTCCGGTCCGATGATGCTTACGGTTGATCCCTTGTGGTAGAATCTGCTTTACCTCATTTTCTACAGCTTCCAACTAAAGCAGAAAAATCACAAAATTATAAACCTATCTTAGTATTCCCTTCAATCAATAAATCTTTATGCATCCATGCATAGCAAATATAAAGCTTACATAACTATAGTATTTAGGCACATTGAATTAATTAACTGGCATCCATGAAGATTCTTTCAAATTTTCATTTGAAATAAAAAATTAATAAATAACCTAATACAAATAGAACATTGATTTATGTACCAACCTCTTGAAGAAATAAATCAACGAACATATGAACTTCTCTAGGCTCCTTGTGCTGCATAAAATCAGATATATTAAAAAATCTAAATATCAAAATATTCTCTTACTGGGTATTTTCTAAATGCTAGCAATATATTTAATATGGAAAACTGACCTTGACCCAATTTGGTGCCGTAAATCTTTTCCTCAAGAGAACTGATATCCGTTGAGTTCTCATATTGATATACTGATAACAAAAATAACTTACAATCAGGTGGTTAACTAAGTTTCAAAAGGATCCTACGATGAAAACATGAATTATCCAAATTAAATTTAAATCATGACATTTGCTGTCTTCGTAAACACAGCATATGACATAAGAAAAGGCAACATTCTCAGGTTTGTAGCTGCAGTATGAATAGCAGCTCAATAAACTCTAAAGTTCAAAATCGTACATGATGCAGAAGCTTGTCACCAGCAGACCGAAAAATTCGACAAATTTCTCCGGGAACAAAGGCAGTCCCGTTTTCATAGCCTCGTACAGTGCCACCAGATGCAGCTATTTCCTGAAAATAAAACATAAACACAATCCATTAAGGGTAAGGAGAGCATTATAGCTATGGCAATTTACACTCTCGGAAAATTAGCATAACAAGTTGCTGCTTACCTCAGTGATTCTAGGGATGGCAGTTTGTTCAACAAAGACAGAAAGATGAGCCAGCACCAAGACAAGCCCAGCAAGAACTTTGTCACCCTGTGTTCCCTCCATCAAACTTTGATCTTGACCACATGAATTATGTCTTCCTGAAAGCAAGAGGAATTGATCATGAAGAGCCCTAAAGAAGTCTTGAAATCCTTCTTGAACCCAATCAATAGTCAAGTCTCTCAGTTTAACTAGTAGCCCTAATTCGTCATCAAGAAGTTGGCGGAAATCCTGGAATGAACAACAGAACAAGAAACAAAAATAACTAAATGAATATGTACACGTATATAGTATAAATCAGTAAATGGGAAAGTGATGGACATAAACAAACAAGTTTGAAGAAAAATAAGGATCAACAAGAACAACAAAAGGGGAAAAGGTGGAGAGGGCAAAAGAGAAATTCACCCACAAGACTAAACAAAAAGCAGAGTGAGAGAGAAAAAGAACTCTATAAGTTAAACTAGGACTATTTCACATGAATGCAGTACACATTGACATGAAGCTCTCCATGACTCTTGCATGAATAACAAGAACAGCCCCATGACATCTCATTTATTACCAGTAATACATCAATGCTTCCTTGAAGCACTGCTTTTTTGCTGGCCTCCAGGGCAACCTGCAAGGAATATTCTTCCATTCCCTCCTTTTGTACAGCATTAACTTTTGTCAGGGCATCTGCCAGTATGAACATAATTTTTTTTCAGTAGTTTCAATCAGATAAATGCAAGTAATTCAGAAACCGTCAAAATTTTCAAATTTATAAGAGCATGCAACTTTGTGATTTTTCGCTTGGTGCTATTATCCCTTCCATTACCAATTTTAAACTGTACAAACTGTGAAAGTGTTGGTCTTAACTTACTTTCTGGTAATTTGAAACTCTAGAAAGTAAATACCTGAAACTATAACAGCAAAAATTAACCTGATATATTATGTAGAAGATGAGAAAATGTGCTGGCAGCATAATTTTTTACAGTAATCTGGGCCGCCTGAAATAATAAAGGATTGATTAATCAGTACATTAAACAACATCCTTCAACTTGAATAGGGATTATATATTAAGTCGAAGAAAGACCTCCAGAGAAAACTCAGAGAGAAGCGCTTCAGGTAATGCTTCATCCATCATGAGCACATCTGCCCATATAATTCCTGCAAGCAGAAGTCATTGGATTAAGTATTTCAAAAAGGTTGGAAAAGAGAAAAAAAGTGACATGACAGAAATGTAAACTGCAAATCAACTTACTTTTGAAAAGCTTCCAAAGAATTAAATTTTATTCCATGAATAATAAAAAATTATTTGCCAAAAAAGAGCATTGTTTCAGAAGGCTTAAACCTAATTAATTAAAACGAATAGCAGTCATGTAAAATGTCATGGAGCTAAGATAAGATGAGGTGAAAAAATCAAATTCCTTACGAAGAACACCCAATAGATCTGCCGAATGTATCCATTTCTTTCCATATTGCTCAGCAGTTTCAAAATTCCTAAAAGCAAAAGGCAATGACAATCAATTAGCAAAACACTATCATGCTTCTAATTTCAATCAGGAAACTATTATCAGCTCATACTTGGTAACCAAGTCTCTTGCAAGTTTAATTAGCTGCGTCTCTGAGTCTGGGAATATTACTCGATAAGCTCGGATAGCCTCCACAAACTCACGAACAGAAGCCTGAGTTCAGAAAATTCAAGACAAAAGTCGGTTCAGAAAGATAATTAAATATATTTCAGCCAACATCATCAAAATGCAATCAATGTTAATAATGAAATAAAAAAATATATGTCAGTGAAACAAGTTCACTATATGTCACATATACTCAAGACTGTAATTTTTTGTATTAGTAGTATTCAAATCTCAAATCTATTTCCACCCAACCCCTTGTTATTGTATGGTGAGAGATATTAACATATTTACTTTTTTTTTTACAGAAACAGAACTCATATTAAATCAAACATATAACCAAATAACAACAGATATGCACTAAGATCAAACAACAATTCTAAACTTTCTCAAGGGTAGGCTAAAAGTTTTTCCAAATAACTGTACTTGATAATGTTTAGTGAATATGTGAAATTAGGATTACAGAAGCATGGAAATAATTCAATTACCAAGCATTGCCATTCACAATGGTGTATCATGAAGAGAGAAATTGGCATTAATGACCATAGGATATCTTCTTTTTTACTTTCCCTCGATCCAGTTCTAAATATTTAACCTATCAAACATATGAACCATAAAGGTGCTAGGCAGTTACCTCATGAGCAGTAATAGAAACTGACTCAGGAACATTTTCAGTTTTAGAAGGATCATTAGACCCCATCAAAGCACCGCTTATATCTTCATTCTTAAGCTGAAGATCCCCCAGAGATTGTTCCAATTTTTCAAGTAGTTTTACCTTCAAGCTATCCACCTGTCAAATTAGCCAATTTGTCATTCTACACATCAACTTTTTCACATATGCAGCAAAAATTACAACTCCAAGCTATCTTAGATTCCAAAAAGTAATGTGAGCGAGATAGAACCAGGGGGATTGTTTCTCAACTTCCAAAATAATTCAGCTAGTTCTCCATACATGTTATTTCATGCCATGATATACAAATTACTTTTCCCCATTCAAAAATGCAAAACGTTAAATAACATGCTAAATCAATTGAGTGTAATCCCAAACAACCAATCAAACATTGAAGTACAAACCGGAAAATCCAACTGTTTCAGAAGCACTGCAGCCTCAGCTCTTACTTGTATGGATTCAGAATCTGAGAACAGCATTCCCTGAAAAAAATAATTAGAAAAAAAAAAAAAAAAAAAAAAAAAAAAAAAGACTAAGATTTAATCCACGATATCAAAGAATGTTCTGACTGCAAAGGAAAATTTAAATTTACATACCAGCCTTAGTTCGTATACCATGGAAGGAAAAGATACCTGCAAGTTTTTGATAATTATGGCAATGGCTTCTTCAGATGCCCGCTTACAATCCTGAAATGATGAATCCCCATATGCCTACTAAAAAGAATATAACATGTTAGAAATTTTGAAAGAGATTATAAAGTGAGACTGTGAGTACAATCAATGCCCCAAAAACATAATAAAAGGTAGAAATGAGCATGGAGATTGTCTGAACCATTAAAGGACCAAGTAAAAATTTATTAACCTTAAAAATTGGCATCGCTCCGTTATAAAACCTGACAGCATCAGCATAGGCTTCTGATTTGATACACTTTCCAAGTCTAGCAGGTAGATCATATATGAACTGCTCTTTACAATGGAAAAACATATCAGCATAACTCATAAAATGGCCAAAACCAATACATAAATAAAGGATATTGCAACAAACATTATTTAGTATCAACTCAGAGAATAATGTATCATATATACAGATGTTATTGCTAACCCGCGATTAGCATCTGTTTAACTACTTAAGTTCAGTACAAGCAACATGTATAGGCGTATAGCTGCACATCATTCAATAAAGCCAGCTAGGTCAGACAATAAAGTTGATTCTCTAACACAAATTGAAGGTGTGGTTATAATTTCTGCTCATCCTTTTTATAAGTCCTTTTTTTTTTTTTTTTGAAATTGTCTTTTTTAATAAGTCAATCCTCAACAGTCAACATACCTTGCTAGGAGTGTTCAATAACCCCACAATTGACAGATTCTTAATCCCACAATTGACAGATTCAATTCTCATTTCACAAACACATGCAGAAGACATATATTCATATTTCATAACAGGAAGTAATTGCACTGAAATAAATCCATAAGATAGTTTTGTAGTTTTTTTTATACCTGAACTTTACGCAGAAGAGTGCGCGTACGATGCAGTTTCTCTATGTGTTCCCTCTTTTCAAAAAGAGAGGTATTGACCCCATCACTCCTAGATTGCACTGTCTTTATCTGCACGATTGATAAAAACGTATGTCCTTTATTATCTTCTCTTCTTATTTTCAGATTTATGACTCAAAGCACAGATTTAATAATAGTTAATATAAATTCTTTTATGCACCTTCTCAAGGAGCTGTTCCATATTCGTTTCCATGCCGACAATATTGCTATTCATCCTGATAGAAAGCCAAACTTTACTGTTTCTTACTCAATAATACAAAACAGGTATTCCATTAAACAGCATAACACTGATGTCTACCCAATTGGTACCCGATAACTAAAATTCCAACTGTAAATCACTCAAATGAAACAACCATCAACTTAAAATTAACACAAGAAAATAAGTATTGTGTAAATTCACTCATCTGTCAATTTTTTCTTGTTTTTAACACAAAGTGTAAATTGTTTCTGAGCGAAGAGAAATACAAATAAAAAAAAAAAAGTAAGAGAAAATCCTCCAAAAAATACAAACTTGAAGAAATGCAGCTAAATTGTCGCCCATAAAGGTAAGAGTTATGGCAAAATGTACTCAAATCTTAAGGAATGGCAAAAACTACCTTTTAATTGTGTCAGTGGCACTGATAAACTTGTTGTAATTCTCATATACCAACATTTGCAAGTCAGTATCAAGATTTTTTATCTCAGCTGCCATTTCCACATGCCTCTGCAGAAGCCCTTCCAGATTTGACCTTTGTACCTATGCAATTGAAGGCATGTACAGAGGATCAAAATTTTCTGATGTTCAGCCATTTCTTTAACATTACAATGATGCATCAGAATCTAATCCAAGGCTTCAATTTTGAATAACCCAATCCACTTAAATTCATCCCACTGAACAGATTTGAACGATTATATGTTTTATTAAATAAAATTACAATAACAGATATAATTCCCTGCCATGGAAAAATCAATCCCACCCCAAAAAAAACAAATCTCAATCACATTGCATGGATATCTCTGGTTTCACCTAGTGCAACTATGCAAGCATAATTTTCTACTTACAAGCCCAACTGTCTTCAACATAACGCAAGCATACGTAGAAAGAAGATGATTATAGCCTAGTACAGAAACCAACAGTTTTCAGCAAGTAAACCTAGAACAGAAACCATCTCTATTACTTAGCCAACCAACACTTTCTCCTACTACTTCCCAGGCATAATATCATTCAAATCAACTTAACAAAAATATTTCATAGGTTCAATTTTTCCTCTACAAAGTCAACTTCAAAATTCGAAACCAATAACATCGACAATAAAAATATTGCCAATGCTCACTGTCAATGCACACGTCATCATTGTCCTATACCATTCAAAACTACAGAAACCATCCAATTGAATCTTAAACCTCGCAACAAACACATAAAAAACGAACGTATGTATAACGGCGTACCAGGAGATTCATGTACTGATCGGCATCGAATGAGGAGGCATTGATTGCATCTAAGGTTGTGAATTTGGGAGAAGAGCTGGTGGACGTAGAAGGATCTGGAGCGTAGAAGCTCGATAGTAGATCTCTCATCCTCTTAGCTTTGTCATCCAGTGGTGCATCGTCCGCCGCCATTTTCTCTGCAAATTCCTTGCCGATTGTTCCTTGATTTTGACGGAGAAGAGTCGATTTTCTGGAATTTTACAGGTAAGAACTGGCAGAGCAAGAAGTAGCTTCCGAGTTTTTGATGATCCAAGTTGATTCCCAGTAAAAATTGAGATCGGGTCGTCGAATGTCAAACGACGCCGTTGCTGGTAACAGTTTCGTAGTGACCGTTTTTTTTTAACTATTTGTAATTTTTTTTTTTTTTTTTATGCATTACAAATTTACAATATTACATAAATTCGTTTTTTCAAAGGGAATTACTCGAACTCACAACTTTTTTATTAGACGGGTGTGAGAGATTTACTATCAAACCATTTCTCTTTTTTTTCAAGTGATTGTTTCATTTGGATTTGTATAGTTATCGGGAACGGTAATTCTCAACAAATTTCCTTTAGTATATATTAAAAATATTTATAAAAAAAAAAGCGATTTTTTAAATATTTATTTTAAATACACTCATGTATGCTTTAAATCTATTTAACATAGATTTCTTTTTAATACTATAATAATTCAAGATTTGAAAGAGGGGTACCGACTCGAACGCACAACCGTGTAGATATGAGGAACATATCATTGACTTAACATGTCTTATCACTTAACGATATTTTGATACATGAGTTCATTTTTATTGGTAAATCTAAACATTCATATATTAAATGCCATATATTTTCATATATTAAATGCCATATATTTTGAGAGTATTTCTCTCTCGATGGATCATTTATTTTAATTTCAAAAATAACTTAGATTAAATCACATCGATTTTTATGAATTTTGATCTAAATTATTTTTTTTGAATTATAAGTTCAATAAAATCTACTTATGAATAAAATTTGAAATTTTTCCAAGCAGTTGAACTATTTTACTTGAATTTTCCTGTATTTCATCTCAAATTTTATTCATATGTACTCATCATCCATAACAAAATTCAGATCAAAATTCATAAAAATTGATATGATTTCATCAAAGTCCTTACTGAAATTACAATAAGGGATCTTTTAAAAGAAAACCACCCTATATTTTGAATATGTCTTAGAGCATCTCCAACAATCTCCCTTAAAGACATCCCTTAGCTTAATTAAGTGAGTAGGTGTATTTTTACAGCTCCAACAAGTCCCTAAAGGACAAGGATCCTCTCCTTATCTCACTTAATCTTATGACACATAAGCATTGCAATGAATGAATGGTTAAGATGTGATTGATACTTTATTAACAACCAATCACATGCTTTAAAAAGGTGAGGAAAAGGTGAGAATGAGGTGAAATGAGGAAAGGATCCTGGTCCGTCCCTAAATGGCTCCCTTGATTGTGTTATGGTGGAGTTCACTCCCTTAATTAAAGAGTGTTTTCAACCCCCTTAAAATGGGCTCCATCTATTTAAGATTATTTTAAAGTAGGCTCTACCTATCATAATTGACAAACAATATCTAATATTTATTAAACACGATATCTAATATTTAAATAATAATAAAAAATTATTAAAATGGTCATTTACGGTAGTATTGTTGGAGCACATACTCCCTTAA
This sequence comes from Acer saccharum, assembly GCA_030490815.1. Lineage (NCBI taxonomy): Eukaryota > Viridiplantae > Streptophyta > Magnoliopsida > Sapindales > Sapindaceae > Acer > Acer saccharum. The sequence continues at coordinate 37,352,299 of CM059870.1, forward strand.
TAGTCCTTTGCAATAATATACACTTATTTAAGGGAGTCTCCAAGAAAGATTGTTAGAGACGCTCTTATAGTTTATGTCATTGTCGTTTGCTTTGGAAGTAACATGTGATCAACATTTGCTACGAAATTAAGCTTAATATATAATTATAATATAAATAAATTGCTTTATTCTTAAAAAATTTCAATCTCTTTTCGTTGACGTCTTCCTTTCCATTTGTGTGAACAATTTATTTTTTTTCTTAAGTATTAAACAATTATATAATTTCGAGGTTTTTGGGGAGGTAAAGAATTCAAACCTACAATCTCTTCGTGCAGGTGCAAGGGTGAACAAATTTGTTTATCTTTTAATATCTTTTCAAACCAAATTCATTATCAAAAAATATTTCTAAATGTCATCTAATACAAATTTTTCAATAAATAGAAGAACTTTCTCAGTGCACAACTGCACACCAACTCGCTCGAAACAAAAAACGTAACTTGCCACGAGTCCACGACAAGTGCCACCCAATTAGTTAATTTGCGAACGAGACAAACCTCATACGTAGGATATGATTTTTTATTTTAAAATTATATGATTAGTTCAATTTGACCGAGCATTAAAATCAATTGATGCCATTAAATATTCAACTCCATTAATATAACTTTTTTTATTACTAATACGAGACAATCCAAAAAATTAGCACGAAAAACAACTCAGATAATATGGCAAGTGACATGTTATTACAATGTCATTCACCACGTTATCATATTTGTATGATAATGACAAATCACTTACTGCATCATTTAGATTGGATTTTGAATTATATACTCTTTTTTTATTTAACAAACATCAATTACAATAAACTTATTAAATTAAGGGGAATATTATCTACCTTTCCCATTTATCTTTTCCACTAATTGCTTAACACGTATACATTTTTTAATTTAATAAAAAGCTCCCACTTTTTGCTGCAAAGTTTGTTTACGTATTTACCCTCGATGGCTGCTTCTATCATTTCATTAATAAGGGGTAAATATGTAAACAAGCTATGCAGCAAAAAGTTGGAGCTTTTTATTAAATGAAAAAATGTATAGTGTCAAGCAATAAATAGAAAAGATAAATGAGAAAAGTAGATAGCATTCCCCTTAAATTAAATATAAGAATAATGTTAGGCATCTCGATTAACTTATATCTCAACTTGTAGAGTGTCCATTATAAAATTGATACAAATTAATGATATATTTATTTCATTTTACACGTCATATGATTAAATTGACACTTATTAAGTTGTGATATGTCATATGAGTTGGGATAATGGGATATATAGGATTATTCTAAATATAATGATCTCTTTTAATTTATATATCTATATATATATATATATATATACAATATTTCTATTATCAGTTCGAACTGATATAAAATATATCAATTCTTTGCATGTGGGTTATTGGATTTAAAAGATGCTTTAACAAGTGCATGCAGTCAAGTCAAAGTATTTAAATTCAACAGCCTACATGCAAGGAACTGATATATCTTTTGTCAGTTCGAACTGACAATAGAAAAACTGTATATATATTACAATAATTCAAGGTTTTTAGGGGAGATAGACCTAAATACAATGACCTTATTCATTCCAAATGGAGTATTAAAGTGAATAAATATTCACCAAGATGAGGTTAGTGGCAAAAATTGGGTTCTCATTTAGAGGTGTCAAATGGGCCGGGCTCGGGCCGCCCGGCCCATCTAAAAATTGTCCATGAGGGTTTGCGGGTCGAGCAAAGCCCGGCCCTCAACATTGAGGCCTGGCCCTTCATACATATTTATAAGCCCTGCCCGGCCCAAGGCCCAAGCCCATTTGAGGGCCAGGCGGATACGGGCTTTGCGGGTCGGCCCGTAAAAAAAAATATTTTACATCACAAAAATAAATTTCGTATTTGAATGAAATAATATACTTACAAATTCAAATATCAAATGAATAAAGTCACTCATCAAAATAAATAAATCACTATTATTATTTAGTTAGCAAATATACTACAAACATTGATAAAATAAATTACATGGATATTGAATAAACTAGGAATAAGTCCTCATTTAGTTGAATAATAATGTCCTTATTCATAAAATATATTACAAACATTATTTTAATTGAATAATAATGTCCTTATTTAGTTTATGAATATTTAGTAATAAATATTCTTATTAAAAAATGGGTGTAGATATTTTTTTTTTTTTTTTTTGTGGCAATAACTCACCCTATCCGACGGGCTTGACGGGCTTTAGACTATAAGCCCAATCCTCGGCCCTCCGGGTCGACGGGCCTAAAATATATGTCCAAGCCCGCCCTCTTACCTGGGCTCGGACCAAGCCCGGGCCCTCAATGTGTCGGGCTGGGTTGGGTGGGCTTGTACGGAAACGGGCAAAGCCCGCAACGGGTACGGGCCTGCCCGGCCCTTTTGACACCTCTATAATCTCATTCATTCTATTATTCTAATGTTTTATGTTGGAATAATCGCAACACTTGTGTTATATATAAAAAAAAAAAAAAAAAATTAAAAAAAAAACTATTTGGAAATAAAATATTTCGTTTAATTGTAGATGCTCGACAAACTTGTCTCAATAAGCGGTATACATCCATATGTCTATATTTGGAATATACATCTCTAAAAATATAGATTAGTTGGTTAGAGTATTCTATTTTGTTAGGAATTTACCATAGCAAAATTTATTTTATTTTTGAAATATGAACGTTATATGCAGGGGCGGAGGTGTTTGAAAACCTGGGCTGTGGGCTGTAGCCTTGGTTTTTTGAAAAAAGTTGAAAGTTATTATTAATTAGTAATTACCCATGTTTTACAATTATATTTACTAAAATATTATAATTAAAATAAAATATTTCAAACACAAAACAAACATATAAAACAAACTATTAAAGGCTCAAACACAACTTCGAAATGGTGAATCACCAATACACCAACTAAATTTAGGACCCGTCCTGCAAGCCGTTTTTGTTTTTGTTTTTCGAAAAGAAAAATGAAAATGAAAACAGTGTTTTTGGTTTCATTTTGAATTCCGAATACGCGTCTGGTAGCATTTACTGGAATCCGTATTTTAAAAATAAAAACGGAAAAAACGCGTCTGGTAGGATAAATTGAAAACTTTCGAAAATTGAAATTAATATAAACAAATTAATTAAAATAATTAACCATTTTTTAAATATAATTAATAAATTAACACAAAACCTTTATCAGTGGAAGAGGAAGAAAAAGAAGAAGAAGAACAGGAGGAGGAGGAGGAAGAGGAGGAGGAGGAGGAAGACTAGATCGGCGACGGCAAGAGGGATCGGCGGCAATCGGCGATCGGCGAAGGAGGAAGAGGAAGAAGAAGAAGAAGAAGAAGAAGAAGAAGAGGAAGAAGAGGAAGACGGCAGTGATCGGCGGAGGAGGAAGAGGAAGAAGAAGAAAAGGAAGAAGAAGAAGAAGAAGGAGACGGAGCGATCGACGGAGGAAGAGGAGGAAGAAGAGGAAGAAGAAGACGGCAGCAGCGACCAGCGACCGGCAGAAGGCAGCGGCGAGCGACAACCGGCGGCAGACAGTGACGATCGGCGGCAAGGAGGAGGAGAAAGAAGGTGAAGAAGAAAGAAGATGAAGATCCAGTTCCTCTGGTCCAAGAGAAAATATATATATATATATATATATATTTTGTTAATTTTTTGAAATTGTATTTGAAATACAAAAAACAACTTTTTTTGTTTTTCAAAATTTCCACTTTTAACACTTGACTTTGTTTTTGTTTTTTTTTTTTAATTTCTGAAAATAAAATGAAAAACGGTTTACAGGACACGAATTCGAAATCATTTTTAGAAAATAAAAACAAAAACAGCTGAAAACAGCCTGCAGGACGGGGGCTTAACCTCTTCATTCTCTAAAAATGTATCCGTAAATTTTTTATTTTTTTATATATATTTTATAATGTGCTAGTAGCCGTGGGATTAACATATAAATACTAATGTTAATAAAATCATGCTATTTTATTTGAATTTATTCAAACATGATTCATCTATAATGTCAATTGTTAACCTAAAAAAAATAATTATTAATCGATTTTTTTCTTGACTTATATATATATTGAGGTTGTCGGTTTGAATCTCTCCCTCTCCTGAAATCCCGAATTATTGTAACATTTCAATATATATATATATAAGTCAATAAAAAAATCGATTAATATATATATATTTTCGTACAGTTTAGGTTCCTTAAAAAGGAAAAATTGGTTTAGCCCACCCCACTATTTTATCATGGCTTCGCCTCTGGTTATACGGATTAGGGGTATTTACCATAATCAATCATTATATGTGTAGTCAAAATATTTACTCCTACAATACGAGAAGAATACTCTTCACACGTACCGATAAATTCCAAAACACTTGAACCCCAGTCGTTTATCATAGGATAAAAATCTCAAATTTAATGCAAGCTTCACAATTATTATTTTAGTATGTTATTATATATATATATATATATATATTTTAAACCCCCAGATTTCTCCTAGTGTTAAAAGCCGTCTTCTTCTATTTATAGGAGTAGACATTTGTAAAAACCTCAATAATTGTGGGGAGACCTCACTCTAGGTGTAAGGAGTCAACTTTTTTCAATTACAGAAGTAGATATCCGAACTATGTTGTAAGTATTAGGTCCCAACAAGCCTATGATCCGTCTTGTGTCATATTTAAATTATAGTAATAATTTGTGTATGTGTAAGTGATGGATATAATTTTTTTAATTGACTTTGTTAATCTTTCATATGTATGTTAGATACTTAGATGCACGTATTAACCTATTCTCACGCACATATAATATTAATTTGATCTTTTACATTTTCTACGGTCGTACACTCATGACTCATTACCTCCAATGTCTAAACAACAGATGTCTTTTAAATAATAGAATTTTATGGGATTTTCAGATAATAAAGTTAATATTTCGAAGCAGCCAACTGTATTTTCCTTGATCCTTCCCCGAAGCTTCAATATAAAATATAAGGATAATGGATTTTGACTGAAGATCTGTGAGGACTAGTACTGCCTATCGGATGAAACAACGTGCAAAATACAATTTTAAGTTCTATCCGCAGACAAAGTTGGATCACCGATATAAGTGTATGTTTGGTATGGCTTTTGAAAGGATCAAAAGCGTTTTTTTAATGTTAGAAGTTATTTTAAAGTTTTTTTAGTTGTTTGGCAAAACTCAAAATATTTTTTTAAATATTTGAATTATCTTAATTACCCCTTAAAAAAAAACCATTTTATGTCTATTTGGAGAAGCCCAAAATCCAAAAAGCTTTTTTGAGCTTTTTTAAAAAATATGAATGGCCTCAACTACCATTTATAAATTTTAGATATTCCATTATAACTCTTTCATTATAAATACATTGTCAACATTTTTTTTTGTAATTTACTCAACCAAAAGCTATTTTTAAAATTATATTGTCAACACCTTTTTTGTAATTTACGCAATCAAAAACTTTTTTTGTTAGAAACTCTACTCATTAGAAGCTCTACTACAAAAAGATCTACTATAGAAGTTCAAATTGAAAAGTCATACCAAACACACTCTAATTCTAACACATAGGGATGTCGTGGGTTCAAATCATATTTCTCTCAATAAATTCCGATTTAATTGTAATAGTTCTATGCTGTTTCTATCATGTTATTTAGTAAATAGTAATTACTCTAATTTTGTAAACTAGTTATTTTACTACCATTCACAACAAAGATCTATCAAGTCTAGTAGTCTACTAGTCTTCACCAATTTCGGTATCAATCTAACTCATATAGCTATTTAATACCAGTGCTTACCTTATAAATTAATGAAATTCATGAATATTAATAATCCTTTTTCTTAGAAGGTCGTGTTCAAGGTAAGACGACGTTGGTTTGGTGATTTGCCTCTTGCTCTTCCATCATAAAATTATCGGTTCGAGTATGTCCCTCTTTCTAAAAATCCAAATTATGGTAATTTGTCAAAAAAGAAAAAAAAGAAAATAGGTCGAGTGCATTATTATCTTTCAAATTTGATGAATTACCGGTTTCAACTTATATGTCATTTCCTAAATTTTTTGATAAATTATTAGTTTCAACTTTCAACCCATATGTTATTTCCTAAATAGGCTTCTAGATTTTAATGTCATTAAAGGTTGTACAATTAAATTCATAAATTATCAAACGAATTTACTATATATATATATATATATATATAATATAATATAAAAAATCCTTAATTTTCATTTGTAAAAGAGAATATTTATGTACTTCCAAAGATAAGGGTTCTTCTGGTTGGTCGCATTGCATTGTTTTATGACTTTAAAATGTATTAGAATAATACAATGTAATATTTGGTTTAGCTTAATACAGATGAGATAAGTTGTAAAAATTAATACAAATTAAATACCTTGTAATATAAAATACCACAAAGATAAGATTGTATATCCAATCAAATATAATCCAATCAAATCCAATCCAATCCAATCTGATGAATTATAGTGTGTCAAAACTCAGAAGAGGTTGGTTCATAGTGGAGTTATGATGTTATATTTCCCAAAACACAAATTTAATTATAATAGTAGAGAAAAAAAAAAAAAAAAAGGATTTGGAATCCTCTCCTTGGTCATTATTTTTCCTTGACATTCTTTAAGTATAATTCAAATATCAAGTTGCATGAGCAAGAAAAAGGTAAACCAATATTGGCCATGTATTTTATATTTTGCTTAGTTGTCATTGGATTATGGAAAGTCAAAGAAAAACAATCGAATGAGAAGATCTTGATAAAAAAAAGACAGAGAATAAAATAGTGGAATATTCGAAAAACAAGAAAAATAGAGTTGGAGTTGCTTAAAAAGCTAAAACCAGACAGCTGGCTGCTGGCGTCACTCTGTACGCCAGCTAGCAATTAACACCGACACCACTCGCTCACAAATTACAATTTTCTATTATAAAAAAATACGAATCCTCAGATATTTTATTGTTATCCATCCCCACAGTAACCTTCATTTTTCGCTATAAAATCCCCCCTTCCATGCCTTGCTTAACCTTCTTTCCTCTCGCGTTTGGTAGAGCCTTTTGTTTCGTCAAAGTCATCAGCTAAGTTTTATCTCCTTTCTCTTTCTTTCTTTAGCTTTTCGTTTTCTTTCTTTGTTTCTGTTCTTGTTTTCCTTTGTTTTTTCGATTTCGCTTTCGAAATAGTGGTCGTCGGGTCTCTCTAGATCTGATCTGATCTGATCTAAATCTAGGGTTTCATCTTTAAAGAAAGCCTCCTCCTCTTGTAATTGGTTTATGCGAAATTAGGGTTTTTTCAAAACAGACCAATGATTCTTGATTTTCTATGAGCTGTTCAATCCTCATGCGGAGAATTCGAATTCTCCACTCCTTCTCTGTTGTATTTCTTTACTGGTTCTATGCTGTCTCATGAACTAGATCTCAGATTTCAGTAGTAATCTTGTCTTCTAAAGTATAATTCTTCAATTTTCGTTTTTCAATTGTAAGTTAGTAATCAATAATCAATCGTAATCAACAATCCATTGAACATTTACTTTAAAGCAAAAACATTAGCCTCCCCCCCCCCCCCCCCCCCCCCCCCCCCCCCCCCAAAAAAAAAAAAAAAAAAAAATGTCTTCAATTCAGAAACAGGCAAGTTCAAGCTCCGACGGATGTCCTAATATCGACGATAGGAAAAGGAAGAGAATGATATCGAATCGCGAATCGGCCAGGCGTTCAAGGATGAGGAAACAGAAGCAGATGGAGGGTTTGGTTAATGAGACCAGTCAATTGGAGAGCAGCAATACTATGCTCAAGCAAAACATCGATGCCGCAAGTCAACGCTACATCGAAATGGAATCCGCCAACAATGTTCTTAGAGCTCAAACTATGGAGCTGACTGATCGTTTGCGGTCCCTGAACTCCGTTCTGCAGATATGGGGCGAAGTAAGCGGTCTCAACGTGGAGATTCCTGAAGTTCCCGATCCTCTAATGAAACCCTGGCAACTACCTTGTCCTGTGCAACCAATCATGGCTTCTGCTGATATGTTCCAGTTTTAGATTTGATTCGTCATTTCAATTCTAGAACAAGGAGGAAGAAGAAGAAGAAAAGAAGAAGAAGAAGACTGTCTTTATGGGTCCTTTCTAGGCTTTTGTTATGTTTATGTTGTTAAGTTTCCATTTTGCAGGAACATGTTATGTTATGAATATGTGTGAGGTTTGGTTTATCTATCAATGTAATTAGGTTAGTGATCGTATTTGTCAATAAGGAGATTGTGTGCAATTCAATGTCGTCTTAGCAATATATTAATGAGAATGGATTGGATGCTTGTATTAAAATCAGATTTGATATATGATCTTATTATCTATTACCTACTTCTTTTATATGAATGATGTGAATGTGTATAGTGTTTTGGATGATATATATATGAGAACTGAATCGAAATCGAGTAGATTTCATATTGTTTGTGGTAGCCTATGCTCCAAGTTTCAACCCGGATCAATCGGGGTTCGCGGTTCACTCCCAAGTCCCAATTGTTTTCAACTTTCGACCACGGTTTTCTCGTTGGTTAGGTGGTGTTATAAGATATTATGCACGTTTATATTTTATTTTCCATTCCTGTAAAATGATATTATGTGATGACTGATTAGGATGGAAGCAGGAATCAATGAATCATGAACTAAGCAAGTTTCACATGAGCACAAAATCTGCATAACAATTTTGACTAATTCAGAAATGATGGACAATTGCGTAAACAACTTTGGTTATGGAAGTAGTTGTAGTTGTTACAACTGCTTAGATTAGAACCAATTGCAGTTCTATACCGTTATGGAGATAATTGCATGCTAGGCCAGATGGTGGTAGTGGAAGTGTGCAAAACAGAGGAAGATTTTTGGACAAGAGCCGGAGAAATTTTTTTCTTTATTTTATTTTTAAGGAAAAAAACCAGATGGGGTATGGATTAGGATTAGAAAAGGACAGTTGAGATGCTTAAGCTTAAGCATCTCTCCTGTTTTTGTGTTTTCTTTTAGTCAAGTTTTAACATATCGGTTAATTAGCTATAATTGATTGTACAGATAAGATCCAACCATTCAAACCATCCATTTCCAACCAAAATCGAAGTTTTTGCTTCATAAGAAATGTTATTCAACAGATATTTATAACTACAAATTAGGTTTTCCAGGCATATACGATTGACAAGAAACTAAAATATCCATCCATTCAACAAATACATCTCAAATCTCATCAGTATAATTCTTTCCACTTTTTAAGACTACTTTTTTTCAATAGCACATTGGAAAAGGTTGAAAGAAGTCCCTGTATGAAAAAGTCTTAATTTTTTTTCAATAGCACATTGGAAAAGGTTGAAAGAAGTCCCTGTATGAAAAAGTTGAAAGAAGTCCCTGTATGAAAAGGTTGGGTTACCCCACACGCCCACAGGTTGAAGGCTATATTCAAATCATATCCCCATCCTCCGAATCCTAAAATTTTACTTTAAAAAGATGGTCAAAATTTGATGGGTTATTATTAAAAATCTCTACTCACCTTTGAACTATTATTGGATGTATAGTTATAAATGCTTTTATTTTAGAAACCTCCCCTATGATCTACCACCGTTAGTATTTCGTTTGTGTTAACTGAGTTTGACCGTTAAAAAGTCTAAAATGTCTCTATTTAAGCTTCAATTGTATGAATTGACGATTATACCTTCATACGTTTACCAAATAAAAATTAATAAAATGATACAAAAGAGGTGAATGTTAACTTGGAAAGGAGAAGTTATTTGGTGGACAATTGTATCCCTAAAAATAACAAAATTACAAATAAACCAAAAGCATTGAAAATAAACCAGAATATGTATTTATTCTATATTTATTTGTCTTTTTCATAAATCCAAGCAAATACTCATTTTCAATGTTTTTGGTTCATTTGTAATTTTGTTATTTTTAGGGATAAAATTTTCTACGAAATAACTACTCATTTGCAAGTTAATATTACCGTCTTTTGTATCATTTTATTGATTTATTTAGTAGCTTAAATAAGGACATTTTAGACTTTTTCATAGTCAACCTCAGTCAACACAAATGGAATGTTAACGGTGTTAATTTATAGGGGAGGTGATCGGAATGATTTATACACCTTTTGAGGTCCCCATTTTCTATTGTTTGTTCTCTTTTTCGAGCGTTTTTGTGAATATAATATGTTTTGTGAGCATTGTATAGGTTCATTTTGTTTTGAGAAGTCATTGTGCGGAAACAGGGTGTTTCCGAGCCAAAACGCATCTCGAAAGGCAAAAAAGAGCATTTTCGTAGTATGTTTCGTTAAAGCGTACCGCGTCAGACCAAATGGTGAACCGCATTCCGTGCCGCGAAAAGCCAGCAAGAGGAGTTCGTCAAAAGTGGTTGTCGAAGCATACCGCGTATGAGAAAAGGTGAACTTCTGCCAAGTTTTGTAGTACGTTTCGTTAAAGCATACTACGTTATGTACCGTGTTATTGAGCAAAAGGAATTTTGCAGTACATCTCGTCAAAGCGTACTACGAGACGTACCACGAGATTCACTTGAGTTGCGTTCTACGTTACGTACCACGTTATTGAGCAAAAGGAATTTTGCAGTACATCTCGTTAAAGCGTACTACGAGACGTACCACGAGATTCACTTGAGTTGCATTTTTCAGGGCATTTTCAGAGGGGTAAACTTGTCTTTTAACCCCTATTTTTGTACCCTAACTTCCCCTGCTATAAATATCCCATATTCTCTCTCTTCTCATCAGACTTCTTGGAAGAATCCCTCACTCCATCTCTCTCTCTTCCCTCTCTCATGCCTCTCCTCTTCTCTCTTCCATTTTCTTTATCTTCTTCACATAATAAGGAGAACCCAAGCTCCCATAGAGGTTTTTCCTCCATGGGAGCTCACCATATATCTCCCCAAAATCGTAATACACTTCATCCATCCATTTTAGGCTAGATTACAAGGAACTAGGAGCCAAATTCAAGCTAGGAGAACTAGGAGCATCTTTGGAGGGTTTGTTTTCAAAGGTTGTCTCATTTCTACTCATTTCTTTGTATTTCTTATGTCTTTGATGTGTAACCCCGATTTGGGGAATATTGTAAACCTTCACATGTGTAATATATGTATGTTTGTTCTTAAATTCATTTGGGTTTTGTTTTACTCTTTGTTAATTCTATGATTTAATCTCTTATTGTGATATCCATGTGTGTTAAGGGCCAAAATTGACATGTATGCTTGAATGGGATTAGGAGTAGAGTAAATTAAATTAGGAGTAGTGTAATTTAGCATCCCATAATTGTTTGTATGTTGGTGGAAGACCAAAATACCATGTTTAGAGTAATTTGAGTGTTAGAGAATTTAGCTCCAAAGAGTGTGAAAGGTTTCAGTTCAGGCATTGAATATGCTAAATTGGTATTGGTTCAATATTCTTGTTCTTAATGGGTCTTGTCATCAAGACACAATTGCTCATCCTTGGCCAGATTGAGTAATAAATTGATTTAGGGAAAATTCTCAAATCAAGAGAATGAACCCCTAATCTAAATTGAATGTCCTTAATATATAACAACCAACTTGTTGCATGTAGTTGTTTGGTAAGCTTTTTTTATTCCCATTTTTTAGGCATCCTAGGGAGATTGATAAAACCGAATCCGTATCTAGAGTAAAGACAAACTAAATTCCTCTTGTGCTCGTGTAGTTATAGGGGTATTTCATTGCTTAATGCTTTCACTTGGTTAGCCACCTTGTTGATGATATTTAGGCTGTGTGTTATATATCGCGTGGTTCGTATTAACATGTCCAACGTGATATCTTCTACATTTGACCAATAAATTGAGAGATCACTAGGCTGACGTGTAGAGCTCGTGTGTGTGTCCCACGGTCCTTAATGAATCCAAGCATTTATGCATGGATGTAATCTCTAAGACATCGAGAGAGATTAGAGATTAATTAAAGGGACACAAGCATATAACATACGTGTTGTATAGGTATCTCGTATTCTTAATGCTTTTATTTGGTTGTCATCCCATATTTGGTTAGCCATTGTGAATGAATTATTGGTTGTAGTATGGCCCACGCGGTTGCGCATTACATGCCCAACAAAATAACCACTGTATTTGACCGAAAAGTTGAGAGATCATTAGGCCGGCGTACAGGGCTCGTGTGTGTATCCCAAAGTACTTAATAAATCCATACGATGTGTGGATATGATTTCTAAAGCTCGAGAGAGATTAGAAATCAATTAAGGGGACACGAGTCTATTATATATTTGCACATTGAGGGACTAAGTGAGTCCATCACTTAATTAGGAGGATTGTTATGGTTAAGTCGTTTCTTTAGTGTAACCATATTTCATGTCATCTCTCCATTCCATCGTATCCATGTAAATATTATAGTAGTTAATTAATTAATTTATATTATTATTTACTTTTCCACAAAAGCAACACATAAGTTCTCTCGGAGTGTTATAATAAACGCTAGAACCGGTGACGGTCGACGGATTCCACCTCCTTGCGGAACGATACCCTCACTTGCCGCTGTGCTAGTCTCTGTGACTCGCGCGCTAGCGAGGTCGAACTAAATTGTTCATTTTTTGACCGACACTGCAACGACGTGTCATCAGGAGGTTTCTAAAATAAAAGCATTTGTAACTATACATCCAATAATAGTTCAAATGTGAGGGGAGGATTTTAATATTAACCCAAATTTGATTCACAGACAGGTATATTATAATTTTGTTTTTCGTTTTTGTTTTTATTTTTATTTTTTATTTTTTTTATAATAATAATAATAATAATTATTATTATTATTATTATTATTATTATTATATCTATTAATCTAGGACCAGATGTTTTTTTTTATTTTTTTTTAAGTTTTTGCCATTGGTAGGATTCGAGCCGTTGACTTGTGAGTCATTTGTCCAAACCTTAAACTCGTTCATCTATCAGTTGAGCTACACCCCTGTTATAACCCTTTTTGATAGATTAGCATGCAGCCCACAAATCGTCCGATTAATAAATATGGAAAACATAAGGGTTAATTGCACTAACTTACCCTTACTTTATTAGATATAGCAAGATTTCAAAAGATATCATAAATTAACACAAACACCCTTTGCCATCAAGTCAACCCGTTAACTTTAACAGTTGACTAACTTTGACCATTGAAAAGCCAAATATACCCTTGCCACATCATCTCAAACATAATTTTTTTTTTAATTAAAATTGAAAAATCAAATATTTTTAGAAAAACAAAATAATCTACCGGCAATGAAGCATGAAACAGTAGATCTTTGACGATCTCGTAGTTACTGGAAGAGATCTTCTTCTACTTGGAGATTGACCTCATGCAGTTCGTAGAGGATGCTCCTCCACGAATTAAGAAAGTTTACGCAAACGGCCGATATATTATTATTATTATTATTTTAATTTTTATTTATCAAATTTTAATTAAAAATATTTTATGTCTGGGAAGATGTGGCAGGGGTATCTTTGGTTTTCCATAGGTCAAGGTTAGTCAACCGTTAAAGTAAACGGATTGATTTGATGACATGGGATGTTTATGTTAATTTAGAGTATCTTTTTGAAATCTTACTATATCCAATAAAGTAAGGGCGAGTTAATGCAATTAACCCAAAAGATAATCACTCAGTTTCTCTTACAGTGAATTAGTTATCAAGGTTCTAGTAAGCAGAGCAGATGTCATATATCATATATGTTTGTTTAACAAAGATTAATTCATGATTATAATAAAAATTAACTTTATACATTAAAAAAAAAAAAAAAAAATAGTAAATGAGGAATTCAAGACTTTATATCTATTTTTTCAAGATGGTGTTGTATATGTATATGATCATGCTGACTCAAAACACCACAATTCCATCACTAAATCCACATCATGAACCAACCACTTATAATTAATGAACTAATTAAAAACCCTTTTAATTAATTAAAAGGAAACCAACCACGAGCACGAACCATCAATTTCAATCCTCGTATGTACGGCACTCATCGGTCTCCGGGTTGTCCTTACAATAAGTCTCCAAAGGATCCGCGTCCTTCTTCCTGTCCCTAGCGTGACTGGCCGCCGCGCTCAGCTCCTCCACCTCGTCCCACGCCGCCACGCACTCACCGCTCGCCGGGTCTCCCTCGCACGCCTGCTCCGCTTCCTTGATGCTCTTCTCCACCTTCTCGGATATGCTGTCCGGAGCAGCTCTCAGAGGCTGCATGTACACCCGCCCGTTCCCGAACCGGGTGGGCATTTTCCATGGGTTGTTCAGCAACGGAGATTTCACTGGTTGAACCTTTGGTGAGTCTGTGGCTCTTGAAAACACTCTTGGAGTCGAGAGGTTGAGACCGGCTACTGTTGCCATTTTTTTTTTTTTTCTTTCCTTGATTCTGTTGTTCTTGTTGTAGTAACTGGTTCAGTCAAGGCGATAATGTATATAATTGAAGATTGTAATGTTTTGGCAACACATATTTCTTATCAGATTGTAACCAATCATAGACTTCCACGTAAGACTAAACGGAGATATTTTATAACTTTCACGTCATTACAATTTACAAGTGCCACCGCTGCCTTCCACACGGGACTTGAGTCTTGAGATGGTTCATTTTATTTTAAACGCTATAACGTGTCTAAAAACCATCTACAATTATCGAAAATATCTGAACAACATGAAATTAGAGATACGTTTCTAGATGCTTGTTTGGTCATTAAAAATTTTAAAACCCATAGAATATCAGGTACCAAATATTCAATTTTTTTATATAGAAAAAAATAAATAAAAATGTCTTGGCCGGGACCCTACAAGTATTGGACACTACGAGCATAGCCCGGACAACTACTCTCACAAGTGGGGGGAGGACATCCACACATGAGGTGGGACAAGAAAATAATGGGTGTATATATATACATGGTGCCGGGCGTTGAACCGTGGTGGTGGAGTCTTCCTTTGGAAAAGTCACACTACATTGGCAAGAGGCCCAATGGCAAAATGTCTTGGCAGCTGGCACAAGCGATGGCGAGTGATATGAGTTCACGATAGAATCTTGATATTTTAGAGTTTAGCACGTTTAAGAGGTCCTGACTTATTTATTAATATATATATTATGAGGTAAACGACTTTTACGTTTATTGAATCTCTCAATGTTACAGCTTTTGAATTGTTACACCAACTATACAAAAAAATAAAATCATATACAAATATTATTTAACTACTTTTTCGGATTATAATATTTTTTTTTGTTGACAATATATATTAATTCGAGACCAGGTTTTTTTTTTAAAGCTTTCGTAATTAGTAGGATTTGAGTTGCTGACCTATAAGTCATTTGTCTAAACTTTAAGCTCGTTCATCTACCGACTGAGCTACACCTTTGTTGGTAGGAATGTAGGATTACAATAATCAATAATCTGATTTAATTAAGTTGTACAGATTAATGTTAGCTTAGCTAGCTGCCTTGTATTGTCTTTCATTTGTTTAAAAAGATAAAAGCAAACGTGATTTCTGTGGGAGATTCTTTACTTTAAATGCAAGTCTCTGTTGTTCATTAGTCAATAATTCAACCGTAATTATATAATTAATTTTTGCACATTACACCTTTTAGTATTGTTAATTTGTAAGCACCTCTTAAAAAATGCACACCGGGGGCGCAACGGTTACGCAGCCCCCGGTTGCACAAAGTTTTTTTGTTTGTAGTGGGGTTGAACTAATCTGTACAAGAGTAGGTAGCTCCAATTTACAAAATTATTTAATTCATTTTTAACTATTATATTATACATGATATTTGTGCTAAATCTAACAAATAAATTGTACGGACAGGCCTACAAGGGTTCTGTACTTCTGTTGCTTCTTATATGTCAATTTGTTAATTCATATAATTTTGAATGTAAATATTGTGACAAGATGAGATTGGTCCGATGGTAAAGTGCTTCACACCCATACCATGATATTGTAGTTTTGAGTCTCTCCCCCTTCCTCATAAAACCCTAAATTATTATAATATTTAAAATTAAAAAAAAAAAATGTAAATATCGAGGATAATTCGATTAAAGTATTGATATTTACTTCCTCACTTTTATGTTTAAAGTTACTGGTAGTTTCATTTCAACATACATGTTCTTACTTGTTTAATTAATTAATTAATTATTATTATTATTAGTATTATTATTTTTTGTGATGTAACTTACTTGGTTAATTTGTTATTAGTTCTTGCAAAAATATTTGTTGCTCTACATGTTCTAATTTATATTGTAGCCTTATGAGGTTTAATATATATATATATATATATATATATGTGAGCTTCATGTATTTATTATTTTTATTCACTTTCTGCATTGTTATCTCCAAATAACTATTTAAATTACTTTCTTGGGGGAATTTTAACATCAAACCAGACCTACATTTCACGTGTATTCATAACAATGATTCCGAACTTTGTATAATCAAAGATCAGCTTACTTTTTTTTTATTTGATACCCAACGATCGAGGTCAAGATGGTCTATTGGAACCATCCAACTATCCAAGATCAAACACAACATGTTTGTCCTAAATATCTATTATCTAGTATCTATTCGAATGGTGGGACTTGAATCACCCTAGACCTTCCTTTCACGTGTATTCACAACAATGATTCCAGACTTTGTATAATCAAAGATCAGCTTACTTTTTTATTTTATTTGATACCCAATGAGGTCACGAGGGTCCATTGGAATCATCCAAGATCAAACACTACATATTTGACCTAAATATCTAGTATCTATTCGAATGGTGGGACTTGAATCTCTCACCACAAATGTGGAAGGGAAAATGCACGCCACTCGAGTCAAAAAGTATTGTGGAAAGATCAACTTACTTTGTAAGCTTCTCAATATTTGTTAATTCATTATTCAAATTATACATTATATGTGATACTTGAAGCTCCCAACAGTTCATAGAATATGTGCTTACTTTGCTTCTTAAATGTGTCATTTCTTTATTCCATTTCCTCTAACTATTTAACCAGAGCTATATGATAAACTGATAATATACATGACTACACATTTACATTACATATCTCGTTTTTATTTCAATCACAGAAGCCACGCATGATGAAAGGGAAGCGTCAGCTGTTCCTCGTGATCTGTCTCGTTTTACTCTACATCACCGGTAATTTTAGGTTCACGTGATATACGTACTTTTCCATTTATATATATAAATATATATAGTCTTTCTATTGTCAGTTTATCTTGATATAATATATCAGGATGAAAAATGTGGACCACTATATTTACATATTTTGACTCAAAGTATATGCACTTATCAAAAATTCTCCATAATCTATAATCCACATTTTTAACCTATAGTAGAAAGACTATATATATATATATATATATATATATCATGACCAGTCTGGTCATGAAGGTTTTTCGTCATGTTCTAAGGACCGTTAACAGCGAATTACTTGGATGATAATTATTAGGACGTGACGAAAAACTTTAGGACCATATCTAATTAGAGAATGACCCTATATATATATATTAAAGGTAATTTAATCCATAAAAGTTCTAAAAGCCTTATAAATCTCATACTTTTTTCTGCAGTATTTTTGTCAGCGATTTCCGTATCATGAGTACATATTTTTATTCTGTCCCTCCTCATGAACTCATGAAAAACCATGCTAAAAATAATAAATTGATGCACAAATTGTGACATTATTTTTGAACTGGCATATGTAGCTAGAAAATGTCGACAACTAACCGGAGAAGACGGTCCGTACAAAACAAGAGAAGAGAAGTTTCGATCCTTCAATTGCTTTGACATGGGACTTGGAACCTTATCATGCATCATAAAAACATGTGTCAAGCATTATTTCCTCAGTAGATACCATACATTTCACAACAATCCCAATAATAAAGATCAGAACCGCCACCCTTCCCTGATTGATACATATAATATAGGGCCTGTTGTCTCTTCCGGGTTGGACTACTTTGAAATGTTATACGCTGGAATTGCTGATCACAAAGTGGGAATTGCTGTGGCCACCGGAAGTTTTATTGGCGCCTACGCCGGAGGAATTTTTACTTCCAACCGTAGGCTTGATTTTGTGTATGGAACCATCATGGGAGGTTGGCTGGGAGGAAAAGTGGGGCTAATGGTGTATGACATCGGCCACGGCTTTGACTCCTTGATGCACTGTTATTTTCATAAAGGAGACGTAGCTGCCAATGGACCAAGTTACGGTGACATCACCACCGGTAGCTTAGCTCTTGCATAATCCATGATCGCGATCAATGTGTGACCATATATAAATGTAAATGTAAATGTAACGGACACAATTATAATTTATACATGACATAAGTAATAAACGTAATAGACAATATGAGGTTGACCTAATGGTTTAGCCCTCACACCTACACAGGCTGTGGGTTCGAATATGTCCCTTATCCAAGTCTCGAATTGTAGTAAACATAATAAAAATGTGAAATTCCAGTTACTGATGCTGAAACTTGACATATTTGTTGGCTTTGGGTGGACTTGCCCAGTCTAATCTGTTTCTCTGAAGACACAAAAATAGATCACTAACTGGCCCAATCTAAGCCCATCAGTCCGCGAACGGACTGGACATTCCTTGTACTTACGTATTGCGGGTTTACTATATTTATATCTATATTCATACCCACATCCCATTTTGATATCTATACCCGACTTAAAACCCACAAAATAGGTTAGGTGCCGCACTGCCGCATACCCGACCTATTTCATTTAACAAAAATAATTGTTTAAACCATTAAATACATAAAGCTTACCATACAATTAAATTTTAAGATTGGAACTTAAATTTTAACATTCATTTAAACTAAAAAATACACTTAAATTTTTTTTAAAAAAAATACACTTAAATTTAAGCATAAAATGCAAATAAATATTGAAACTCAAAGTTTAACGGTCTTAACACATACTTAAAATTCATATATAAATTTCAATTTAATAGAATATAACATCTAAATTATTTAAACCTTAAGGCCATGTTTGGTTGGCGGAAAGGAAAACACATAGGAAATGCATCCATTTAGGAATGGAATCCTTGTAGGAAAGGAACTCATTTCCTAGACAAATTCTTTTGTTTGGTTGTAATGTGGAATCCATTATAGAATCCTTGAGTTTTTGACTAAAATACCTTTTATATGTTTGATGTATTAAAAATATTTTTATATTAAAATATTATTCTAATATTCAAATAATAAATAATTAAAATTTAAAAATATTTTCCAAACAATTATGAATAATATATTTTTTTTCAATTTTCAACTAAAACCTAGAAAAACAAAGAAAAAAAATATTTCTTTTTAAATTTTTTTTCCTTTACTTTTCATGGAAGAAGAATTAGCATTTAAT
Source organism: Acer saccharum (assembly GCA_030490815.1). Taxonomy (NCBI): domain Eukaryota; kingdom Viridiplantae; phylum Streptophyta; class Magnoliopsida; order Sapindales; family Sapindaceae; genus Acer; species Acer saccharum. Next base: position 37,371,697 of record CM059870.1, read on the forward strand.
TAATTAATCATGATTGTCATTAATGAATAATCATGACCACCACCATCAAAAGGGCACCACCACTTCACTGCAAATAAAGTGATCGGACTTGGCAATGGAGTCTTTCGACCATGAGTCACGGAGGAGCTTCAACAACATTTGCGCCTTCCTCCTCGCTCTATACGTACAATCGCTTTGTACCAGTAGCAACAACTGCGTCAACACACCCGCGTTCACCTCCTCCATTTGCAACTCCTCTGCCACCGAGCACAATGCCAAAAGTGGCCCCGCATACTTTGTCGCCCTATCCGAGATCGTCAGTATTGTCTTTTATGTATGTTTCCGATCCAAAAAAATACATAGAGAGAATTTAGAGAAGTGAAAGAAAAGAAGAAAGAGTTTATTAAGATTCAATTAATACATAATCTCACCCAAATTGGTCCAGCTATTTATAAGTCAAAGACCATGAGTAAGCTGGGAAAATACAACTGGAAGATAACAACAATACAACCACTAAACAAATTAATAGAAAACATGCACCACAACTACAATCGTGGGAAAACCAACTAATGCAATTAAGCGTCACGAATGCCATGAGCAGAGCCCCCACTCACGCACTTCCCTTTATTGACTAAGTCTTCTAACCAACTCTAAACTAAGCCCCTTCCTTCTACTACATGGCTTGCACGTGCTTGGATTATGCACATATCATTCCCTCCTCCTCAAATTATCCTTGTCCGCAAGGATAAATTTCGGACATTGGAGCAGACCAAGTGACATGAATTATCTTTATTAATTCTATGATTTAATCTCTTATTATGATATCCATGTGTGTTGAGGGCCAAAATTGACATGTATGCTTGAATGAGATTAGGAGTAGAGTAAATTAAATTAGGAGTAGTGTAATTTAGCATCCCATAATTGTTTATATGTTGGTGGAAGACCAAAATACCATATTTAGAGTAATTTGAGTGTTAGAGAATTTAGCTCCAAAGAGTGTGAAAGGTTTCAGTTCAAGCATTGAATATGCTAAATTGGCCTTGGTTCAATATTCTTGTGCTTAATGAGTCTTGTTATCAAGACACAATTACTCATCCTTGGCCGGGTTGAGTAATAAATTGATTTAGGGAAAATTATCAAATCAAGATAATGAACCCCTAACCTAAATTGAATGTCCTTAATATATAACAACCAACTTGTTGCATGTAGTTGTTTGGTAAGCTTTTTTTATTCCCATTTTGTAGGCATCCTAGGGAGATTGATAAAACCGAATCCGTATCTAGAGTAAACCATTAAATACATAAAGCTTACCATACAATTGAATTTTAAGATTGGAACTTAAATTTTAACATTCATTTAAACTAGAAAATACACTTAAATAAAAAAATAATAATAATAAAAAAATAAAATAAAACACTTAAATTTAAGCATAAAATGCAAATAAATATTGAAACTCAAAGTTTAACGGTCTTAACACATGCTTAAAATTTATATATAAACTTCAATTTAATAGAATATAACATCTAAATTATTTAAACTTTAAGGCCATGTTTGGTTGGCGGAAAGGAAAGCAGATAGGAAAGGCATCCATTTATGAATGGAATCCTTGTAGGAAAGGAATTTATTTCCTAGATGAATTCCTTTGTTTGGTTGTAATGTGGAATCCATTATGGAATCCTTGAGTTTTTGACTAAAATACCCTTTATATGTTTGATGTATTAAAAAAAAAATTATATTAAAAAATTATTCTACATGTTGTCTCGATTACCTGGAGTCTAGGAAAAGAGTTAGACTATTACAAGTATTATAGTGATGGTATAGAAGGAAGAATTCCCAGATATGGCAAACTCTACCACTACTCCCTCTGCTACTACTTTAGTCCCTAATTGATTATCTTCTTCTATATCTCTACCTCTTCCTACTATCCAAAGAACCCAGTCAAACAGGATACATGATTTAGTAGAATACACTCACATCTCTGCCTCTGCCCAGATAAATGAAACATCTCTCCCTCTGCTTAACCCATACAACATCTTTAAAAGAAACAAATCTCTTGCTACTCGAATGGTTCGTCTTGTCCAAACAAGACCTCCTCCCATCAAGGAATACGTCTAGTCCATAGGCCTAGATAAGTGCTTAATTCCGGCCTCACCAAGTGAACAATATGTCACTCTTACTATTGATTAGAACGTGATAGATCAATGGATCAAAGAAGGTTACTCCTATCTTCACATAGGTGTTGTCCGTGTTATTCTCTCCTTACACGGCAGAAAGGGCTTACCTGTCACTGCTAGGCTGACCTTACTCAACTCCATTTATACCCAGTATGAATAGGCTGTCATTGGCACTTGCCTATCTACGCTCCATGCTGGTAGTATATCTCTCACTTACTATCCCAACTTCAACATTCCTCTGAGAGATCAAAATCTCCACAATTGTCTCAAAGTCCAAATTCAGATCCTTGGTGTACCCATGCAAGCAAATTCCTACATGACTACCCTCTATCACCAACTTGCCTACCGGCTTCAAGATCATGCCCTTGACCTCCCACTTCCTGGTCATAATGGTGACACGATCTTCATCAAAGTAGAAAGAGAAGACGAAGTTCCTGCCATCCTTCAAATTCTAAAACAGTTGCCTAGAGAAAAGCTTACAGAAATCATGCCTCTCGAATGGATCACAAATTATGAAAAGGCATTCGAGAACGTAGCTTTTATTGTCGCCACAGACACAAAATATGTCCACCAATCGGATGGTTCCATCAAAACAATCTATGAACCCTTTAATGGTTCTAAGGCTCCTTCCAGTTCAGATACTCCTCCGATCTTCCAGGCCCTTATGATCCAGCCCGTCACAACTGAAGATGACATTCCCATCCATAGTTTTAAAGCTGATGGATCTCCGATCTACACTGATAAGATCAATGGTCACTTCATATGGGACGTTGATCCCAATATGTGTGATACTGATTGTACATGTAGAAAACGATCAAGAGGCTACTCAAAGTCTTGCAAGCCTTCACATAAGCCTCGCAAGCCGGATGACCCTGACAGTCCTTGGATAGGTTTACATCCTATCAAACACAAGCCTTTGCCTATTCATGACAGAGCTTTACAGATTTTACAATCTGAAGGACTTTTACCTTCGCAGCCCAACACTCTTGTTCCAACCCTACCTCCACCAGTCCCTTGTTATATGACTTCAGATTATGACTGTGATTTTCCACCACTTGAGCCATCCTCAAATTCTGAGAAAACTCGTTTCTCCAGACCTTTTGTCCAATCCACTGAAGTTCAACCTAATGGTTCCCTTAAGCAGCCTTCCCAGGCTGAACAAGTTCTTAACTGGCAATCTCACAATGCTAGGGCTCAAAATAGAGTCTTGAACTCTATTGATCAAAAAATTGACCGCGTTACACGTCATGTTTCTCAACATGAGCATCATCTCCAAAATCTTGATGCCACTTTTAGAGACATGACCTCTGATCTACAGTCCAGAATTGTAAAGTTACATTCCGATCTTCACAAATATATTGATCATGGATACTCTGGCCCAGATTTTGATACGAAGGAGAAAGAAATCAGGCAACTCAAGGAACAACTAGAGCAGATGAACAGAGATCACTCTTATAGACCGAAGCCTTATTCCCATTCCCAATCACTGTTATTTCATATGTCTCCCTCACATTCACCTCCTTCTAAACCTGATGATTTTTCCAGACATTTTAAATCCACTGGTGAACTATTTTGGAAGTACCCCATCCTTTCTTCTTCATCAGATATTCCCAGGAAAAAGTCTCCTTCCAAACGTAAAGATAAACAACCAGCTTCAAGTTCTTATGACCCGCCTCTAAGACATTTTCCTCTTCCTCCAAGTCCGACATGGCGTCCTTTTCTAAAGATGTTTCCTCTCAGTCTTCCCAGTCATCTTGTCATTCGTCCTGGTTGAATACTGCAGCCTCATCTCCTCATGCTCATGCAGATCTTACCCAAGTTTTTATGGCATCTAGAACAAACCCTCAACCTTCGGCATGGACCTATGAGTCTCCTGATGAAACCGCCTCCACTAGTCCTACTCCTTAAGTCGAAGAACCACCAGAACCTGTTCTAGGTCGTCCTCCTGCCAAACCGACTAATGGCCCTTGGTTTAACCTAAACGACTATTCTCCTAGTTCTTGGAGAAAACGGGTTTCAGAGATGATTGCATAGCTTGGACAACAAAAAGATTAATATAGGATTTAGAATCCTATCTTAACTTGGTTACTAAAACCCCTAGTGTCTTGTTAATATATACAAATATAATATCAGGAAACAAAATAACCTAACCCTAATACACAGAGAGAGAGAGAGAGAGAGAGAGAGAGAGTGTGTGTGCGGCGAGGAGAAGAAAAAGAAAAAGAAAAAGAAAAAGAAAAAGAAAAGAAATAAACTTGTTTTTTACCTCAAGCTTAGTCGAACCCAAGAAAGAAGACAAGGGGTTGTCTGCTCCATCTCTGCAGCCTCCATTCAAGTACTCCCGGAATCTGTGATGTGCCTACACATACAGTTGCTAGATCATGGGTCATAGCTCGGAAGGCTTAGTGGTGACGGATCGAAAAGAAACAAAGGAGAAAATCAATAAGGTATTCTTGAATCCTTATCTATATTTTTGTATGTATATAAAGGTATGAAAATAAAACCTATTATTTCCGCAGCGTCGATTTTATGAAAAGCACAACTCTGAATTTTTTTGATCTTCATACTTACATCGCTGTCACCATTCTACCCAGTAGGGGACATCGTCAGCGCTTGTCCCGTTGCACACTATCAGACGCTTCTCTCCATGGTTTCCTTCTTTAGCTTAGAAACTCCCTGCATCCGTTTTGCTGGGAAAACACAGCTACTCTCTTCATGTATGACATAGTTGACATTGAGTAGGGCTTAAGTGTGATGAGATCTGACCGTTGGTGAGGTACAGTTGTTGAGGAATCTCATCCGTTGGTCCTTTATCTTTCATTCTTCATACATGCTGCCCTAGCATTAATTGCCTGAGTCCCTTTTTGCAAATCGCTTTGGTTCTCTTCTCCTCCACGTGACTTTGTTTTAGGGCTAACATCAGCCCTAACCGTGGATCGACGTTAGGTAGACGCATTTGGGTCATTCTAGAAGGTTGCTTGGGATGTTAGAGGGCTTGATCGTGGTCATGGGCGTCTCTTGACGTTGGGTGAGCGGGCCTTGGTTGTCCAATCTCACTAGTTATCTATGGCACTTTAAGTGTTGAACCGAGTCTGACGGTGCTGACTCGACACTTGTGGAGACCGGCTATTAACTAGGATCAGACCTTTACCGAACCTTGTTAATGTGATGATCACAGAGCGAGCCGAATCCCTTTTGAGATTGGATTACTGGCGGACTGGGTCCCTCCTGGAATCGAGCCTGACTCTTTCTAGGACTGGGTTTCTAGCGGGCCTGGTCCTTCCTAGGACTGGTCTATAGTTGGCCTGGTTCCCTCTGGAATCGGGTCCCTCCTGGGATCGGGCCCTTGGCGGACCGGGTTTCTCCTAGTATCAAGTCCTCATCAGCGGGGAAAATGCTTCTTTAGAGAGATTGCCAACTTTTTTGGTTAACAAGGGCTTTTATTGTTGTGAGTGTTATTTAGTTAATATAAATCTATACAAAATCAAAATAATTGTTTTTTTTTTTTTAAAGAATTTGGGGCCCCAACATTTTGTTAAGTTTACTCTTTAGTAGAGTCGATTCTGATCACTTACACTTGTACCTAGAGACGTAACCAAGATTAAACACTAGGGTATACTAGAATATATATATTTTTCCGATCATTAACAATACGAGAAAATTGTATTAATTAAAAATAAAGATACACCTAGTTAAGAAGACATAGCGAAGACATATCTTTTTTTTTTTTTTTATTGTATCGAGGATCCTGGACTTTGTCTAGGCACTCATCAGCCTGTCCTCCCCAACTGCGTGACTCGCCGTGACCTGTATGTTGGATCGTGAAGTAGGACAAATAGGAAACCTCGGCCTACACCCCCTGGCCCCACAAGAATGCAAGCGGTTAAATCAGAACTCACCCCCGCCTGGGTAGGATTCGAACCGCTAACATTAGCCCCATGTCCATCCTTCCACCAGCAGAGCTAAGCGCCCTAGGGGCAGGCCATAATGTAATTGCCAGGAGTAGAAGCAAGGACTTGGGTATTTAATCCCAAGCCTTGGACCACAAAGGCAACCACCTTGTGGTTAGCGAAGACATATCTAGTTAAGCTGTATCCTACGGTTTTTCAAAAGATCAAACTTATCAATTATGAAATATGTTTCTTTTTTGCATTTCGACCTATATAAATAACAAAAAGACACAAAAATAAGTCTTTAAATTGATCCTTATTTTATTATTTCTATATATTACTATTTACCAAAAAGACTGTTAGTGAGACAAGTCAGACAACTAGACAAGCAAGTGAGCAACCCTTGAAGTCTTCATTTTGGTAGTTTGTAACTAAATTTCTGTAAATTTAGATTAATAGCAGCAGCAGGGTGCAGGGATTTATTTTCTATTTTGGACTGCTTTTCTAATGTAGTAATTTATAACAACAAATCTAAAAACAAAATAATAATTAAAAATAAAAATAAAAATAAAATTAAACAAATCGAAAAACAATTCTATGAATATTGGTAATTTGGTATTTTGGTAAACTTTTTATGTTGTCCCACTTGCTAACTTTGCAACCTTCTTTGGAGGTTTGTTTAATATATGAGCGAATATCGATCCATCGAGGATTTGAGGTTATTAGGTTAATTAGTTGAAGGCGAGTCATTAATTAAAAACCAAAATAATAACAAAATTAACAAGCATGTATACTAAAATATGTATCTAAATTCCAATTTTCAACCAAAACAAAAATAAATCCATTCATCTTTCAAAAAAATAAAATAAAATAAAAATAAAAATAAAAAATAAATCCATTCAATAATAGTGTTAGTTGGTAAATTAAAATTAGAATAACAAATAATTAGATTAGGGCCAGTTTGGTATTGCTTTTGAGAAATTAAAATCAGCTTATTTTATAATTTTGGCATAAAATGATGTTTGGTTAAACTTCCAAAAGTGATTAATTGATAATCTTGCAAGTTTTAACAGTGATTTTGAGAAGTAGATGGGGGGTTACTTTTTGAAAGTGATTATGGAATAATCTATTTCAACATTTAATGAATCTTTTAAAATATCATTAATATCCTTATGAAATCAAATTAAAATAATTTACATACCTTATTTCATCTAAAAATTAAAGATTCTAATTAAATATTGATTCTTATGAAAAAAATTTCCAATTTAAATATTCTACTTAAATATTGATTTAATATAATATAATTAATGAAAAAAAATGAAATAAAGTTTTAAAATCATATCTATTTTAGTCATTGTAATTAATTTCAGCACTTTTGAAATAAAATTACCAAACATATGTATACTGCTTTTGAGCTATACAGTAGTTTTAAAAGTTTAATTATCCAAACATCTGTTAATTAACTTCACAGCTGATTATTCTTTCAGCACAGCTAACAGTGATTATTATAAAAGTTACAGTAATACCAAACTGACCCTAATAATCCTAAAAATTACTAAAGCCTCTTTTGTCTCGTGGGCACTGGGTAGTGGGCTATAAAACATAATTATTATTTGATATAAAAGTTTTTAGGCTACAATCATAGATTCAACATAATTAGATTTTCTTATCTTTTCAATTTTTTTTAAAAAAAAGCCCAGGGCTAACTCCGTCTCTGCTTGTACCACGAGATTACGGGTTGGAGTCATTCCCTAATAATCATAAAAATTGATGAAGCCTCTTTTGTCTCGTGGACAATGGGCTGTAAAACATAATTATTATTTGATATAAAAGTCTTTAGATTACAATCATAGATTCAACATAATTATTATTTTCTAATCTTTTCAATTTTTTTTTTTTTAAAAGCTAGGGTGGGCTTGAGTCCACCCCTAGTCCAGGGCTAACTCCGTCTTTGCTTGTATCACGAGATTACGAATTGGAGTCATTCCTCCGCACAAAAAACTCGAATTTATGTATTACGTGTCCCAAGATATAAAAAAAAGGGAAAATCGTATTTTAGTCCCTGTAGTTTGCCTTAATCCGGGTTTAGTCCACGGTTTTTTGGTATTGTAACTTTCAGTCCATCTGTATTCTGACAATATGGATTCCAGTCCCTACCGTCCAATTCTGTTAGGGTTTCGTCAAGTCAACGAGGGTCAACAAGGGTAAAAGGGTAAAATAACATCTAATGTTCTAGAATCTTATATGACCAAAGGGTATAATAGTAATTTACAAATTAATTTTAAAAAAAACGAATAATTATTTTATCAAAAAATTAAATAATAATCAAAACTAATTAAATTAAAAAATAAAACTAATTAAAATCCCCAAATAAAAAAATAAAACTAATTAAATTCCCCCTTCAGAATTTCAGCCCAAATCAAAATCCCCAACTAAAAAACCCCAAAAATCCCTAAATCAAAAACTTTCAAAATCCCTAAATCAAAAGCCCCACAAATCAAAATCCCCAAATGGCACCACCAAATCAAAATCCCAATTCGTCTTCAACCCAATTCGTCTTGAGGTGGACGACGACGTGCAGCGTCGACGGCGACGAGGCCAGGAGGTGGAGCGACGACGCCGTGCAGCGATGACACGGAGGTGGAGCGACGACGACGTGCAGTGATGACGGCGATGACGTGCAGTGACGACGGCAACGATGTACAGTGACAGAGGAGGATGGTGATGGTGGCTGGTATTTATTTTCCAGTTTTTGGGGTTGAATGTTGATTTTTTTATTTTTTTTTTTAACTTTTTGAGGGCAGCGAGAGGTTTGGGGTTTTCGATTTTGTAGAGATATTTGATTTTGGTCTCGTTTGATTTTTGTGTTGTTTGTTTTTTGGTGTTTGATTTTGGATAATGATGATGATGATAGAAATCTAGGTGATAGAAATTTGGTTTGGGTTTAGTTTGATAGAAATTTGGTATGGGTGATAGAAATTTGGTGTTTGATTCTGGAGAAGGACGATGATGATGATTTTGGTCTGGGTTTAGTTTGATAAAAAAATTTACAGTGATAGAAATCTAAGTGATAAGAGAATTTTTTTTAAATTTTTAGTTTGATAGAAATGTTTTTCTCATTTTTTTTTTTTTTTATATAATTATATGATGATGATAGAAATATGGGTGATAGAAATCTGGTCTGGGTTTAGTTTGATAGAAATTTGGTCTGGGTGATAGAAATTTGGTGTTTGATTTTGGAGGATGATGATGATGATTTTGGTCTGGGTTTGAGGTTGGAATTTGTTTTCTCAATTTTTTTAATATAATATATATATTTTTAAATAAATAAATAAATCCCCACCATCCATCTAAGATTTGGATGGTGGAGATTTAAAATATTTTATTTTTAATTTTTTTTAAATTTTTAGTTTGATAGAAAAAATTTTCTCATTTTTTTATATAATTATTTTTTATTTTTTAAATAAATAAATCCCCACCATTGTTTATTTATTAAATCTATTTTTAATTTTAGTTTTTTAATTTTTAATTAAGGGTAAAACGGTCTTTTCAATGTCATCAGCAACCTTCAGGGGTAAAACGGTCTTTTAGTCCGACTGACATGGCAGAATCTGTCTTTTGACAGATTCTGTCACAGAAGGACTAAAAGTTACAAAAAAAAAAACCGTGGACTAAACGCAGAATAAGATAAACTACAGGGACTAAAATGCAATTCTCCCTAAAAAAAATAATATCAACATTTAGAATCTTTCCGGCTTTGCACGTACGTGTCCCAACTCCCAAGATAAATAAAAAAAATATCAACATTTAGAATCTTTCTGGCTTTGCACCATCGGACACGATTGGTCCGCTAGAGTTACGTTAGAGGCTTTTAGAGCTACAATCAGGTACACACTTAAAAAAAAAAAAAAAAAAAAACGAAAATGAAGAATCAATCAATCAAATGATGCGAGGATTTAGCAAAGTCTATCATCGGTTTTCACTTTTCTCTCTATCCCCTCTCACTCTCACTCCTCCTCTCTTTCTCTCTCTAAACGTCATTCCATTCTCATCGCCGCGTGCGGTTGGCCACCTGAGAACTCAATCATCCAGGCCTTTCAAGACGGTCACCACCATGGCCGCCGATAGATTGCACCATCTCGTGCCTGTCAACTCAGTTGCTGCCGAAAATGGCGGCGGGCCTATCGGCTCTCTGTCCTCTTCTTCTGATTCTAATTATACTGAAGACGAAGGTACTCTTGAACCTAAAACTATAATTTTATTTTTAATTTTTGGTATATATATTTTTAGATTATATGATGGTAAATTGTCGGCATAATTTGGAAATTGAACGAATTTTGTATTGGTGCTTTTTGATATATTAGTTCTTAGTGTATATTTTGTAAAATTACTGTTTATCTCATTTAAGTTAGTTGAATTGTCTTGAAACCTTTTACAATATACAATCTTTTAGATACTTTTTGGTATAACTTTATATGAAGAACTTTTTTTTTTTTTTTGGGTATAAAATCAAGTCAACATAGCTCGTGTGTATAAGCTTGACATTATGTATTTTGGAACTCGGTCCTTTAGTTGTCCAAAAACCTACAGTAGAAGTTGTTGTCACCTACATGTAGTTGTTGTTTGGTGTGGTCATACTTTGTTTGGAAGATGGAAATTTTAAGTTAATTTGCCTGTCAACATATTTCCAGCCTCCAGGGTTGAGTTTTTAGTAGTATTCATGGTAAGATTGATGACAGTTTCTTTTGGTTGATAATATAAGTTCCAAATTTTATATGCTGCAGAAAGTTTGGGAGGTAAATATCGCCTTCCTCCACCCGAGATTAAAGACATTGTTGATGCTCCACCTCTTCCCGCATTGGCATTTTCACCACATAGGGATAAAATACTATTTCTCAAGCGGAGAGCTTTGCCTCCATTGGCAGAGCTAGCAAGACCAGAGGAAAAGCTAGCTGGTATTCGTATTGATGGAAGATGCAATACTAGGAGTCGGATGTCATTCTACACTGGAATTGGGATCCATCAATTGTTGCCTGATGGTACACTGGGACCAGAAATAGAGGTACATGGCTTCCCTGCTGGTGCCAAGATCAATTTTGTCAACTGGTCTAATGATGGGCGGCATCTGGCCTTTAGTGTCAGAGTAGGTGAGGAGGACAACAGTGGCAAGCTTAGGGTTTGGGTGGCTGATGTGGAAACTGGGAAAGCTAGACCATTGTTTCAGTCACCAGATATCTATCTAAATGCGATTTTTGACAATTTTGTTTGGCTAGATAACTCTACTATTTTAGTTAGCACTATCCCCTCATCACGTGGAGACCTGCCAAAGAAACCTTTGGTTCCATCTGGCCCGAAGATCCAATCTAATGAACAGAAACATGTTGTTCAAGTACGAACCTTTCAGGATTTGCTGAAGGATGAGTATGATGAAGATTTGTTTGACTACTATACTACCACACAACTTCTTTTGGCTTCTTTGGATGGAACAGTGAAAGAATTTGGGCCTCCAGCTGTATATACATCATTGGACCCATCTCCAGATCGGAAGTATATTATGCTTACTTCAGTTCACAGGCCATATTCTTTTATTGTACCATGTGGAAGATTTCCCAAAAAGGTAGACGTGTGGACAACTGATGGGAAATTTGTCAGGGAACTTTGTGATTTGCCCCTTGCTGAGGACATTCCTATTGCATTCAATAGTGTGAGAAAAGGGATGCGATCAATATCTTGGAGAGCAGATAAGCCATCAACCCTCTACTGGTATGTATCTGAAAATTCTGTATGATATGTGCAATGTGTATGACTTTAAATGATTGTTCAAGTTGCATCGCTTACATGATTTCAGAAAAAGGGATGTGTGATCAATCATTGACTTTAAATGATTCTGTTGGTCTTTAGGGCAGAGACACAGGATGGGGGTGATGCAAGAGTTGCAGTGACGCCACGTGATATAATTTATACACAGCATGTTGAGCCTTTAGAAGGTGAAGAGCCAGAAATCTTTCACAAACTCGATCTTCGATACGGGTACGTATATGAGATATTTGTAACATTAAGGTTTTTCTGCATTGTTATCTCCAGATAGATATTCAGATGATGAACGTGGCTTGGGATAGTTTTTACTCCATTAGACTTTTCTCCTTTTGTGACGGAACTTTGATTTTGACAACTTGGAAACCTCTAAAATCTCCTTAAAAAGTAAAGAAAACCTAACAGGTCAAATACCAGCCACAGTTGGACTAGGATCCAAATCTTGCTCAGTCTTCTATTGTGTGTGTGTGTGTATATAATATCACACAAACTTTGGGTGTGCTTCGCTTGCTATATCTAGAATCTTGTTTTGATAAATCTAATTTGTAATCTTCACAGAGGGATTTCTTGGTGTGATGATTCACTGGCCCTGGTTTATGAATCTTGGTTCAAAACGAGGCAAACAAGAACGTGGGTAATATCTCCGGGGTCTAAAGATGTTACTCCACGCATATTATTTGATCGATCATCGGAAGATGTGTACTCTGATCCTGGCTCGCCCATGTTGAGAAGAACACCTACTGGGAATTATGTGATAGCGAAAATAAAGAAAGGAAATGATGAAAGTACGTGTGTTTTACTGAATGGAAGTGGTGCTTCACCAGAAGGGAACATCCCCTTTCTTGATTTGTTTGACATGTAAGTGTTTTAGAAACCCCCTTTTTTATTTCTTTCAAAAAAAAAAAAAAAAAAGAAACTTTTTTTTTCTTTAATTTTAGTGTGTTCTTAGCTTCATAATGATCTAAACCCAATTTATACCAGAAATACAGGCAGCAAAGAACGAATATGGGAGAGTGACAAGGAAAAGTATTACGAGACCACCGTTGCTTTAATGTCTGACCAGACAGAAGGAGACTTATACCTTAATCAATTAAAAATACTAACTTCCAAAGAGTCAAAAACTGAAAATACCCAATATTATATCCAGAGCTGGCCAGATAAAAAATCTTGTCAGATTACAAATTTTCCTCACCCATATCCACAGTTGGCATCTTTGCAGAAAGAGATGATCAGGTATCAGAGAAAGGATGGGGTTCAACTTACTGCTACATTGTACTTGCCACCATGCTATGATCCATCAAAGGATGGTCCTCTGCCATGTCTATTCTGGTCTTATCCTGGAGAGTTTAAAAGCAAAGATGCTGCTGGACAAGTTCGTGGTTCTCCTAATGAATTTGCAGGGATTGGTTCGACATCAGCCCTTCTTTGGTTGGCTAGAAGGCATGACTTCTATCTTATTTCTATTTGATTCTACTATGTTTTGGTCTTTTGGTGTAAATATCGTGAATTATTCCTATTGCATTATTTTAGTTGCTGATTTGATTTGAAGATGGTAGATCTAGTTATGATTACTCTACATCCTGCAGGTTTGCTATTTTATCCGGGCCAACGATTCCTATTATTGGTGAAGGTACTGAGGAGGCAAATGATAGGTATTGATTCTCATGCTTTTTAACTTAAAATTTAAATTGTCAATGCATGCAGATAAGATTATTGTTCCTCTTGCATCTTAGGGAATTATGGCTAGGAGTACATGATTGTTTATTGTAACCAAAATTTATCCCATTAACACATTGGGGGATAAGGTATAGACTCCTCGATGATGGCTGTCTGGTCGGGAGAAAATTTGCAGAAATGGGTGTGAAAATACATGACTTCCCGGCAAGGGAGACTTCTTGTAAGGATATGTTTTGGAGTCACAAAACAAGTGGATGTTGACATCCAAACTGCCGTACAATTGTAGAAACAATGGAGAAATAGCTTGAATATAAGGTTTAAGAAAGAAAATTAAGGATATGCCAATTTTATATTTCTCTCTAAGCAGCAAGTGTTTCTTTAAATATGTTAAGCTGCATCATCTAACCACTTACAATCAGGTATGTAGAGCAACTAGTAGCAAGTGCAGAGGCTGCTGTTGAGGAAGTTGTTCGACGCGGAGTAAGCTTGTTGATGTCTATGTAAGATTTATACTATCATGGTACTTACCATAAGTTTTTTACTGGAATTCTCTGGTTCTGCACTTGTTCAGGTGGCTCATCCAAGTAAAATTGCTGTTGGAGGACATTCTTATGGTGCATTCATGACTGCAAACCTCCTAGCACATGCCCCTCATCTTTTTAGCTGTGGAGTTGCTCGTTCTGGAGCTTACAACAGAACACTTACGCCTTTTGGTTTTCAGGTAGCAGCAGAACAGAATTTCCCAAATTACTAATGTTTTCCTTGTTTTTTTATTTCTTACTCTGGATGGGTATATCAATATGTTTCTCTTCATATTTTCTGCTGTAGAATGAGGACAGAACACTTTGGGAGGCAACGAGTACTTATGTAGAGATGAGCCCTTTCATGTCCGCACATAAAATTAAGAAGCCAATCTTGCTTATTCATGGCGAAGAAGACAATAATTCAGGAACCTTAACCATGCAGGTTTGAAGAAAGGAAGCTTCCTTTTCTCTTTCTTTTGAAACCACGTGGCCCGTAATCAATTAATAATCACAATAACTTTCATTTGAAGTAATCTTATTTATCACGCTATTTGATATGATTTTAACATTGTCCGAATTTGAGCTAGCCTTTAATGCTTTTGTTGCTGGTTTGTACTTACTATGCATTTGCACATTTTGCAGTCAGATCGTTTCTTCAATGCTCTGAAAGGTCATGGTGGTCAGTGTCGCCTAGTCGTTCTTCCCTTTGAGAGCCACGGCTATGCTGCACGTGAGAGCATCATGCATGTCCTCTGGGAAACTGATAGATGGCTGCAGAAATATTGCGTGTCAAACACTTCAGATGTTAGTGCAGATGTTGAGGATAGTAAAGACAATGTAAGTAAAGATGCTACAGATTCCGAAAACAAAGCTGTTGCTGCCAGTGGAGGCAGTGGTGCAGAACTGGCAAATTTTGAGCATGAAGGACTTGACTTGATGCGAAGATCATTATTATGGTAATTTCTTTATTTTCATATGTTTCAACATAAAGTGAAGTAACTGAATATAAACAGTCTCACATACCCTTTCTTCATGATCAATTTTCATGTCAATTTTCTATTATGAAAAACACAAAAGATATGTTAGCCTTAAAAATTTACTTTTTTGGGTAAAACAACCCTCCTGTCATCAATTTTATCTTTATAGTCCCATTTTGTTTCCTTAGCATTTTAGCATAAGTTTGTGCATGATGAAAATTTTAAATTACTTGCAAGTTCACAATTTTTAAATTACTTGCAAATGCATGAAACTATTTCAATATAGATATGTGAATATGAGGTCGAACTAACATCGCATTGATATTTGTTAAATGTAATTAGGTGGACACTTTTGACCTTTTCACCTTAATATGAGATTCAAACTTCTACAATATCTGTGGCAGAAATACATATTGGTTTTGGGTTTTGTTTATATTTGATTCTCATGGCCAGTGAAAATTTCCTAATTGTGGTTACTAAATTATTTATATTAAGCAATTTTGTAGATTGAATTGCTGATCTTTGGGCTGTGGCGAGCTGAAGTCGGAACATCAATAGTGAATGGATGGATGTCACTGCCACAGCAGCAGAAATGGTATCCTCTGTGAGAATTCAAGATTGGTCTATTTAAATGGTGTAGATCATTGGTTACTTGTAAAATCCATTTATTATATGAAAAGTCATAAAGCACCGCTTGTGATTGATTTTGGGTGATGGCCTGTGCTTGGACTACAATTACATCTCGATATTCTGGCATGCAAACATGCAAGTGTATACTGATCAATGATAGTACATGTTTTTCTTGTTTCATATAAGGTTTCACTGATATGTTTCAGTGCAATTCTTAGCGTTGTGATCTTACTTTTGCCTGTATGGACCGATTAAATCCCTAGATATGGAGCTTTTTATGTTTATCAGGGAGCCTAAACCAAGGTGCCATGGTATGGAGATGAAAATACTGGCATTTGTGTCAAGAGTAACAAAAATACGATTTCCTGCCAGAGTAGAGGGTCAGGTTTTAAATTTTTTGATGGGTCTCGACCTCTTCTGCTCATGAGCACTAGCACTGGCATTGCACATCCCCACACCATTTAATCATGGTTTGGATACGGGCTTGGCCCTTAATTTGAGGGTAAAGCTAGGCAGTTTGGTCCATTTGACACCACTTGTGCTTGCTGTTCTCTTGTAGGGGTGTCTGATTGGTTGCACACTTGCACCTACATACAATCCAATTGTGTACGATCGGATCTGGAAAATTAGGTGCTGTTTGGAACCATTTTTTTAAATGGTTTTCTGTTTTAAAAAATAAAAAACAACTTTAATGTTGTTTGTTTACACGTTTTACAAAAACATCATTTTAAAACAAATCAACTTTTCTTTCAAAACAACTACTTTACCTATTTTAAGAACAACTACATTTTAACATCTACATTTTAACATCGTTTTTCATTTCAAAAAACTACTTTTAAAAAACACTACCAAACACATTACATTTTTTAAACATGATTTCCATTTTTAAAAAAAGTTTTGAAAAACATCATTTTAAAAACAATGCCAAACGCGCTCTTAGATGTCTGACTTGACTGGACCTTTGAAACTACTATTGATGGTAAATTGTAAACATAAATCAAAAATTTCAGTAGACATGTCTGAAACGAAAGCGTAAGTTGAGATTTGACATTATTGTCTAATAAAACCTCAGCAATCTACCAAATTCCCAAGAAGATGCTTTAATTTGATTCAAAAATCATATCACCCAACCATATCATAACAAAATTTCTGTAAAATAATAAAAATCTTATCTGACAAAACCCAGTTAGTTTCTCAACAGATCTACTATTGTCTACATTGAATTTTATCATTGGGAGCAAGATTGTTTATTAAAATTTCCCACATACATACCATTAACATGGAACAAGTTCTGTGTCAATCGATTGCATACGAGAAGGGCGACTGACAAGGTTGACAGTTTTAAGTGTAAATAGTGAACGGATTATATTTGATGATAAATCAACAATCAGATGTTCTCAGTGCAATGCTAGTCGGTTTATAGTATTAAATGAACAATGACGAGAATCCAGTGATGAATCATTGACTCCATAAGTTTCATTATGCTCAATAAAATTCCCTGATAATTATTAAATTAAAGTAGACCCTGTGCATTCACTCCCCATTGGCCATTGGAGTTTGAACTTACCAAGCTTGTTGCATTAAACCAGAACGCTTGTCTTGTTTGCGTCATGCAAACAAGTCACGCGCATCAGAAAAGGCAAAAAACTAATAAAATCTGAAGCAAAACAGTAATAAAATACACAATGACAAATAAACATTGAGAATGCAGAAATTATGAGTATTCATTTCAATAACAACAGTTGGTCAACATCTCAAAACAATAAATTTATTCATCAAAAACCCAAAACAAGTATGCTCATCTTATATTCAAGAGCCAAATGACGAGAACAGAATATATCATCAAAGTACCATTGAAGCCATCAACAATGTCGCGATAGAAACATAAAAAGATAGCAAAAAGATTACTCTTCGGCAACAACACTAATTTCACCCTTCTCTAGCAAATCATAAAATGTCCTTACTTTCCTCTGCTCATTCCAGTGATGCATCTTCCAAAGACCACCAGCAGCCAAGCCAAGTGCAAGTCCAATACATAGCTCCTTGACAACGCTTGGTCCTTTCAAGGTGGCATGAGCAACCCTAGAGCCGGCCATTTCACTTCTAGTTAAAGGCAATAGACCTATAAGCAAGAAACATGTTTTCCCCATTATTCAGTAGGCAGAAATATCCAGGGAAACCCTAATATGAGTCATTGTAATACAGACAAAAAACAATGAGATCCCAAGAACAAGAAGTTCAACAATTCATTAACTGCTAGTTGAGGGTACTCTTACAGTCTTCCTTATACACTAAATCAATACAACTTGTTGGTATTATGTTATCTAGACTTGAAAAACAAAATTATCACTTCTACATAGGAAAGTCGCTTCACTAAGGTAATTGAGTTCAGCTTGTGTTGAGCTTCTTAAAGCAAATCCAATCTAATTACGCTAAATTAATGCATGACATTGTTACATGAAATAGCCAAGTCAGTATCTTGCAAGATAATTTCAGACTCAGCTGTCTATCGATAAGTATATTTAAATAGCAACAGCATTTGCGTTTTTATTTTAGTTTGATATTCATTACTGGACAATGTACCAGTACCACACTGGGACTTCTCTTGACATTAGACCCTAACCTGACTGCTTCTTCACCTCTAAATTATTAACATTATTCATAAATGCATTTACACTAAGAAACAAATATAAAGAGAACTTTGCACTGATCATTCAATGCCAATATTCTGCAGAAGTGACATTTAAACCACTGCCAGTTTATACCATGCCCAAGTCATTTCAAGCAACTCAAGAAGAATATAATATTTATCACTTATTTCAGGCCAACATCATACATCAATATTCACAACACTATTAAGCTCAAGACATAATCTAATCAAGCGAGCTCAGCTTAAGCATTCAAATACCCAGCTCGACTTTACTTAATTACACCCCTACATCTATAAACCATAAATGGCCTTAACTAAATGATGTCTATTCATTGTTCAGTAAAACAAGCAAACCTTGTCACAAACATGCCTTGAAAAGATTATCATCCTTTGTAAGAAGTGTATTCAGACAAGAACTATAAACAGGAAAACTCATTCTTTCTCAATTCCTATCCATCTAAAATACTTGTTTAACAACCAGTCACAAGTTTAGTGGATTTTGTTTTTCATATTTCATGGTACACAACAGAAATGTGTACGCCTCTCACTTGGTACTATTAACACCAGATACAGTCACCCACTGGCATGAAATCATTGCACTCTCAACACTTGGAATAAGATTACAAATATATAATAAAAAGTGAAATTCAACAATTTGGCTGCCATAAAAGTTACGATTTTGTAGCATAATCTCCACCAAAAACCAGAAAGGCCCATAAAAACAGTATTAACTAAAATGTAATTAGTTTTGAATCAAAATAAGTAAAACACAATATAAAAAACATAGCTTACAATTTTATTTTATTTTTCTCATGAAAACCACTTAAAAAAAAAATTACCGATTATCTTGTTCTCTGTTCGCTCATCAACTCAAAAAATAAATAAATAGTAGAATTATCTTAAAACTCGGTTATGCGGTTTCTATTGTCATCTCCGTTTGTTAATCGAAAAACAAAAAAAAAAAGACAATCAAAATGAAATAATCACTATTTAAATCCGTACTTCGACTAATGGCCTCTACAATAAAAAAACTAGAAACCGATCTAAAGATCTTCAATAGAATACAAACAATACCACGTCATTTCCATGTATACAAATACATACTAAATAGATCGAAAGATTGTACAAATGATATGGTAAATCGAATGAATCTTGAAAACAGGATCGAAGAATGAGAACTAGGGTTTACCTGAGCGAGAGCGAATCAGAGTGCGCGAGTCAGAGTGAACGAGAGGATTTTCAATTGTCTTGGTAGTTGTTTCTCAATTTAACTTGTATTTGTGAATTCTCTATTTTGACCCTTGTGGATTTAGCGATTTTTCAGTCGAGGAAAGTTTCAAGCCACTGTTTGTTTGTTATACTTGAAATGTCTTGCACTCGGATTAGGAATAGTGTAAACTGAAAATCTAAGGACTGGGCTGGGTTGGGCTGTTTGGCAAACGCGTCAGGCACATCAGCAACATTGCGCGGCTGTTTGGATGCTTAGATTATCCTGGGAATAACGATATGAATTAACATATAATTATTTTAGATTTAACTTTTAGCTATTTATATCCTGTTAGGCTATATTGAATTCATGACTTAAAATCAAACTATCCATTCATTCACAAGATCTCATGAACTCTACTCAACCATTTCATTAAAGTAGGATTATTTGATGTTGAAATTATAAATTTATGTATAAAAGAATATTATAGAAAGAAAGAAAGAAAAAAACAATGATAAGGTAAAAATATTCTATCAAATAGTAATGTTGTTCTCATCAAACTCTATATTAAATCAATAAATTAATCATATAAATTAATTGATGATCAACTTTATACATTAGTTAATAGAATAGTGGAAATAAGGGGTTTTGTCACTCTTTTGAGTTGGTGTTTCACGAGTGTTACCACTTTAATAACTTAAGTTTTAAAAGCACCAAAGTAAGTAAACTTTCAAAAATACCCTTACTTTATATATATATATTTTTTATTTACTTTTCAATTTTTCAATTTTTATTTTTTATTTTTTTCATTTTCTTCATCAGCTTTCAGGTTGAACAGACCTCCATGAAGGCCGATTGAGAAGGAGATGAAAAAAAAATTGGAAAATTTTTCAGATAATTTCCGAGACTTCTAAGTAAAAATGAAATTTTCAAAAACTTTTTACAATTTTCAAAACTTTTTGTACAAAAATAAAATTTTCTATTTTTTTTTTTTTTTTTTTTTTCATCTTCTTCATTGAAACCTCCATTGGAGGTCAGTTGATCTGAAATAGTGAAGAAGGTTACTGGATGACCATTTTTGGAAGGAACTCATTTTAGATATCATTTAAACTTAACTTACTAAAAGAGCGAGTCTTAAAATGCCATCTCAAAAAGATACTATATAATTTTCGAACTCCTAGTTAATATACAATACTTCTTTTATCTATGAAGTATAATATTAAAATTGAAAATTTTTCTATCAAAACAACACATCCCAAATTGAACCAATGGGTTCGAGTTGTATCCCCTCTCCAAATTACAAATTCGTAATTAAAAAAACAGAAAAACAACACATCCCCACTCCTATGTGCATGTACAAGTGTTAGGGAAGTTGAGTCCTGAATCCTGGCACTGCATTAGCAAACGATCATCAATGTTTAGGATGTCATCCGACTCATCTCCACTCCTATATGCAAATGTTTAGGAAGTTGGAGGTTGCCATAAACTCTTGCTTCATTGCCTATACGGTCTTCTTCACAAAACCATGAATTTAGTTTATTAAGCATGGGCTAAAAAGGTGACAATAAAGTAAGGAATTAAAAATGGAAGTGGAAGTGGAAGTCATTGAAGTACAATCCTATGAAGTACATGCTCAAACAGTAGTACAACTCTCCGGTCTATACCACCACTAACTATACTAAAGGTTTTCCATTGGTGTAAAGGGGACACCCTTGGGTTTCCAAACTATATACCCCACAAAAACAGAGGTACACAATGAGACTACTGAGAGTAGAAAAGCAAAGACACTGGCAGTACTCCCTGAGTTGCTGGCTGAAGACCGACTCAGCATAGAACTGCCCAAAGATATATCCACGGTTACCCAATCACAGTTGATAGAATAGTGTCCAGACCCATGCCACGGTTTCCCATCAACTGGATACCAGAATGCAACCGCCATCTTGCTTGATCCACCAATTGTAAACTGAGCATCCTGTCGACACAGGAGTAAACAACGGACACAGGCACGATCATTACAAGGTAACTTCTCAATCAGAAAGTTAACCATAACACGAGCATCATCACATAATACCACTTCATGACATAACCAGTTGCACTAGAAGCATGGTTTCCTTACAGGGAAGATGACTAACAGCAAATGGAACCGCAAGCTCATTTGAGACAACACCAAGTTTCATAATCAAGTTGTAAAAGGTCTTTTTGTCACATGATTGTTACAAAAGCTAATATAGTTGCAGACTGCTGATTAGATTTTAAGCTCATAATGCACACCAAAGGAAATCAATGGATTATGCCAGAAACCTATATACATGATCCTAAATTTTTACATGAGGGCACTAACATAAATTAGGTTTTAAGCTTCTTTTCAGTTCAATCTTAGGTAGCCAGAAGTTTGATAGCAATAGATGAGTAGCTAACCTGCTGTAGACGATCCGTAGTTCTCAATGGTCTAGAGAACTCAAAATAATAAGTGCCTTTTGGATTGCCTGATGCATATGGACTATCTTGCTCCACAAAACCTGAGGGAGGGAAATATAAAAGAAAGATGAAACCATATCTAAGATTCTTAAAGCTTTAAACAAAAAATAATAGTAGTAGTAATAATAATACCAAAAGAAATTAAACAGAAGTCACAAAACGGTACACACAGAAGGTTAATTTTAATTAATGCAAAACATGGTGACAGGCTGAAAGCCAAATGTGCTTTCCCAGTGTGTCAAAAGTCAATCTGTCACAGGGAATGGTCATGAGAATCAAGTAATTTCAGTGTTTAATTAAATTCAGCTGCTAAGTTTTTGACACACAGCAAACTTGGAGCACTGTTGTCATGCCTAAAAGCAATAAACAGCGTAGAAAACATATAATACTATAATTGCTTAAACAGCTAGATCAAAATAATGGTATAATACATGATATATAAGAGTGTATGCAGGTGTGCATGCTGATGTCATGCATGTGAGCATTCAGTTGATTACTCTCTTGTCAGGCTTCGTTATTTTTTCTAATTTATTACCAAATCAAGGATCCTGCCTAGGGAAAACAATAGTTTGTTGGCATTGATTATCCAATTATCAATTTACATGGAAAGTAGAATTTAAATATCAAACCTTAAAACAGAGGATAGTTAACTACCTGAGTGAACATCGAAGCTGCTGTGCCACCATGCCCCTTTCCAATCATTCTGTGCACTAGAATCATTCCCTGACAATTTAGCAGGCCAACACTTGATAAATTGATTGTATAAACAATCGAGATTCTATTATTACAAAAAAGAAAAGATATTTGAAAGAAATTATGCCAAACTACATAGACAAGAAGAAAGGTGAGACTGGATTCTTTGACTTCTCTCTATATATACAAAAATACATATATATTGTGTGTGTGTATATGTTTGTAGACACATACAAAAAAATTATACTTGACATGCAAAAACTACACTCCACTTAAGACAATGGGAAAGAAAACTCCATATGCCTCGGAAAACTATATTCTCTAAAATGCCATTTTCAATTGCTCCATAGCAAGAAAAAGTCTAATGTATTGCAGCCAGTTCACAAGTCCTTGATGTCCCCACTTTTTGATTGAAAGCGACTGTTATTAAATGTGATTCAAGTTGCGGTAGAAGTGTAACGTCAACCACTGCTAAATCTTCCATAGTGCATAACTTCAACTTTTGCTTTAACCTTTAAAAAGGTGATTGTGGATTACTACTTATGTATAAAGATGAGTGAGATTTATATTTCTGTGAATGGCCAAAGGAGACCAAAAGCAATAGAATAATGATGAGTACAGTCTTCTATTCAGTGATAGATAAGACAAAGAATAGCTTAGGTGAGGGAAATTGAAGGCACTTAAAAGAAAAGAGGGCAATACTTTAAAGAAAAGAAAATTGTTTTGAGTCAGTGACTAAAAGTTAATTGCCAAAAATTAGAAAGAAAAAAAAAAACAATAGGGAGAAGTGTGAACTATTCATGCAGGTATAGTGGAAGACAAACAATAGGATTTCATAAAATAATAATCAAAGATCGTCAAATGCATAAAAATAAATGTGATTATTCTTTAATACGATGTTGTAAAGCTCTTAAAGGTGGGAACAAAATCAAATAACGTATCTCACAAAAGCTATGATTTGACTTTGGAGAATAGTTGTGAAATCAACACCACCAAAATGGGTTTATGCCCACTGCAGTCACTTTCTTTAGTGCCTTATCCCACTTTGTTTTCCTTTCTTAAAGACAATAGGGGGAAGTGTGAACTATTCATGCAGGTATAGTGGAAGACAAACAATAGGATTTCATAAAACAATAATCAAAGATAGTCAAATGCATAAAAATAAATGTGATTATTCTTTAATACGATGTTGTAAAGCTCTTAAAGGTGGGAATAAAATCAAATAACGTATCTCACAAAAGCTATGATTTGACTTTGGAGAATAGTTGTGAAATCAACACCACCAAAATGGGTTTATGCCCACTGCAGTCACTTTCTTTAGTGCCTTATCCCACTTTGTTTTCCTTTCTTAAAGAAAATCTGATCCTCTCCTTTTTAAGATTTTATGTACACATGCTTCATACGTTAAGATTGTATTGTATATCATTATAGTTTTATCCAGAAGTACCTGTAGGGCCAATTCCATCAAGATGTTTGCAATGAGGGTTCCAGGCATAAACATCAACCAGATGACCAAATCTGTTCACCCAAAAATGAAACAGAAGTAGAGATTATAAGATGAGAAAGTTAATATAAGCAGCCTCCTCCAGCAAGCCATGCCAGTAGTTATCAAAAAGGTCAAAAATATAAGGTTGCAGTACTTCACCTGTCACCTCCATTTCCATCTCGGTTATCTATTGGATTGCCACCATAGAGTCGTCCAGGAATAGCATTTCCTATTGAGAAGTGCATGATGTCAACTTCATGACCTTTGCAAGTCTTATTGGTGCAAGAGTCTGGTTCTTCTTTACATCCACCCATCTAAATGACATTTTTTTTTTTTTTCAATTTCAGTCCTATTAGTAATGGTCAAGGCAATACAGTGCAATAGATATTGTAACGGCAGCAGTTAACCACAACACAAAATCCAGTAGGATAACTTACATTATGATAGGTGGCATCTTCTCCGACTTGAAACATGAGGGCAACAGATGGACAATTATTGTTGTCACTACATCAAAAAAATATAAACTCAGTTCAATTAAAGCCTTCTACCTCGAGAAGTAGAAGCATTATCAGAGTTATCAAACTGAATTCCCATTCTATGGAACATCCCCAAAAGCATGGAGCAACAATTAAAATTCATGCAGCCAACAAATGAAAGTAAGGATACAAATTTGGATGCAATCACGGTAACAAAATCTAAATGAATGACATATGCCCATACATTTTCGATGCAGTATGATGTCACAAAAGGTGACTACCAAAGGGATAAGCATGTGTTGATTATGCCAATTCAGAATTTTCAGCTATATAGAACATACAAAGTAGATCAAACTAATGATGAAATTAGTGGGATTGCATTGTAGATCACTCGAAGCCTCAACAAGTGCCAACTAAAATCAATAATATCCCAGATCAAACACGTCAAGAAAATAAATCTAGTTTTCTGTTCAACACAATTACACATCTAGTAATTCAATTTTCCTTATCAAATTAAAACTCAGTAACTCACCCTTTAGAGTACTTGTACTCCCCATCAACTTGCAACAAAAAGAAGACATCACGACCATCATGCAGAGTCTGCAGCAAAAAAAGCCACAGTTGAATTCCATTAAAATCAATTTAACAGGTCAGCTCAAAAATCGATTGAAACACGATAGCATATGTTACACATTAAACAAACACTTTCAGTTTCATACAGAGAGATGTATAGCATACGATTTCGATACCTTAACAGTCATTTTTCCAGCTTTGTACTCCTTATCGTCGTCCGGGTCAAGGGCTGGGAGGAGGGAGAACTCGGAGCTGAAAATACCTTCCCAATCGTCGGCGTGACCGTCGAGGGTGACGAGTCCCGGCCTGAACTCGGACTCGAGTCGGATCTCCGTGCCCGACTCGCAACTCCACTCGCCTGATTCTTGGTGCGAGTTGACCCGCCCAATCAAGACGAAGCCCAATGCCAAAAGAACTAGCAGTGCCCGAAGCATTTTTGGAGAAGACGAAATTTCTGGTGTTGTTTTTTTCGCAGCGTTCTCTTATTTGGTCTAATATTGCGTTCCTTAGCCGACTCGAATAAATTGGCGCTTGACTTTTATTCATGTAGTAGGAGCTCTGTGTACGTATATGAGGTCATAATTTTTTCTGTTCATTTTCATATTTGATGAATATTCAACCTTCGAGCTCTAGCCACATATTTTGTTGATGATTGATTGATTGATGATAGACAAATTAAATAATCACCGTTTTCTTATGTTCCATAACGATTTAGAAATTACGAGTCTCTAGATACATTTAAGTTAATGATTTTATTTTATTTTTATTTTTGAGGTATTACTGTATTAGCATATTACTGTTAATTCACGGTTTCTCCCGGTTTATAGGAATAGATATCCGGATAGTACATATATTACCTGATCTTAATAGGTCCCGATAGTCCTATATAAGAGAGAAATGCAATAGTAACCACTTGAAATATTAAACTTTCTTTAATAACCACTTTTGAAATTTTAATTGTTAATAGCCACTTTTTAAAAAAACTTTCAGTGTATGTCCGTAAATTACTAGAGTACCCCTGAATTTAGTTTTTTTTTTAAAGAAAACTTAAACTTGAAATCATGGCTAAAAACTTGAATGGTAAAACTTGAAATCATGACTAAAATGAAATGTGAAACTTGAAATCATGCCTAAAATGCAATATGTGAAACTTGAAGCCTTTCTTCCCCAAATTCCCCAAATTCCCAAATTAGGTTTTTTTTTTTTTTTTTGTTTCCCTTTTTTGCAGACCAAATCGCCTGCGGTGGGGGAGTTCGTCGGCCGTGAAGTCGAGGAAAACGAGGCATGACAACAACGGCAACAGCAGCGAAGCCAGGCGACGACGGTAGTAGCACCCGCATGGTTAAGACGACGGCACTGTCGTGCAGTCCAGGAGGCCGCCGACGCTTGGCGGGCACACCCTCTTCGGCAGTGAGCTCAGTCGACGTCACCGGCGCTCACTTTGAAGGAGAGAGAGAGATCGGGGAGGGAGAGGGAGGAGAGAGAAATAGGAGAGAGAGTGTTTTGGGGATTGTTTTTATATGAGGGTTTTCTAGTAATTTTACAAAAACATGGCTATTAACAATTAAAATTTCGTTTGTGGTTAAAAACAAATTTCCCATAATATATGTGGTCATTTTTGTCAATTTTCACCCTATATAATACCTTAAAAAGAAAAGTATAAAAGATATACCATTGAGTTACTATTTACACACTTACGCTCATGTGGTCGAGTACTCAACTCTCATGTTATTATTAGGTAAATATATGACAATAAATATATAAAAAGTGTGTTAAACTTTAATGGTTTTATTATTACCTATAAATAGTAAATAGTGTGTATGCAGACAATTCAAAACGTTTAAATCCAATGACTCACATACAAGAAACTGATTATTATTAGTTCGAACTAACAATATAAAAACTATATATATATAGTAATTTTCTAATGAGGACTTTTATAATGCACACTTTAAGCACATTTGATGAAATTGTATTTAATTAAATGTTTTTCGATGAGATTTTTTATATGCATCCTAAGAATTAAAATATACATTTGGTAAAAATTTGGAAATTTTTTGGATTTGAGAACTATTTTTTCTTATATTTCCCTATTTTTAAATGTTTTATCTTTAAAAAAAAAATCGAAAAAAATTACTTCTTACACCCGAATTTTTTTAATATTTTTTCCATAAATGTATTTCAATGTTTTCACCATCTATACAAAAACTCTAATCAAGATTCAATATATTCCATACAATTTCATCAAAGGTGCTTAAAGTGTGCATTATAAAAAGTCTTCATTGGAAAATTACTCTCTCTCTCTCTCTCTCTCTCTCTCTCTCTCTCTCTCTCTGTATATATATATATATAAGTATTACAATAGCTATTATAATAGGACTGTAGGGACTTGTCGAGATAAAACAATATATATGCGATTCGGATATCTACTCCCATAACAGGAAATGACTACTCCCACAAACTAGAAAAAAACTCCCCACACATGCTGACAATATCTATTAATCCGGGATCATAGATTTTTTTGAAAGTTTTCGCTATTGGTAGGATTCGAATCGCTGACCTGAGAGTCATTTGTTCAAGTCTCAAACTCGTCCATCTACCAGCTGAGCTACACTCCTGTTGGTAACTCCTCACACATGCTTGTAAAATGCGTATGATGAGATTTGAATCTCTTACCATTTATATGAAAAGAAGATATACTCCTAGCTCTATTAAGAGGTGATGTGCAAATGTATATGATAATATTAAAAGAAGAAAGATGAATACTTGTTCTTAATTTTGATACGTTGGGCGGTAAACAGTGACATGTTTTTCAAATCCATATCAATGAGTCTATTAGTTTGAGTTGTACTTGTATATCCCTCTCCTTTAATCTCTAAATTATAATAATTCAAAATAAAAGACTTATTCTTAGTTTTTTTGAACTCTCGTTTTAAAAACCGAAACAATTAGGTTGTTATTAATCTTTAATTCATTTACTTTTATCATCTTTTAGAGAAGTTAAAAATTGAAGTTAAACTTTTAAATTAATATTGCTAGGCCCTGTTGTAATAGTCAATAATTGAGAGTCTTAGGCCCAATGATAATCGAAAACTCACTTTATTACTTATAGATGTTAATAGGCCCAAATATGAAACAGACCCTAAAGCCCATCGAAGGTCAACTCACAAGGGTCCAATGGACTCTGATCAGTGACATCAAAACCAAGTCAAACGAGCCAATTAAAGCAAGTCAAAACAACCCATCGACCCTTGTCACCGACCAAGTCAATCCACTCCTTTGAAATTCACCGGAGTAACAATATTTGAATTCCTTAAAAACTGTATGTACACTATAAATAAGAAGAGCTTCTCCTTACAATTCATAAATTATCTATTTACACTCCAATTTAATTTTTTTTATTAATGACAATTTTAACTTGAATTAAAATTACTAAACAAGACAAAAAAAATTCTAAAGACATTCCAAACTAATTAAATTATTTAAAAGAAAAGAAAATAAATTCTCTTTCCTAAATCATTAGATTAAATATTTAGTATTGATTAAATATTGCATATTAAAATCTCTTTCCTAAATCAATTATTACCATATTAAACACCCTCTCTCTCCATTTTTCCCATACTTTCTCGATTGATTAATTGTTAAAGAAAAAAAAAATTTTGAATATTTTTATTTTTTACTAACAGTAATTTATATATATATATAAAAATTTCAAGTATCAAAATTTCTCATCATCACATGATTATCATATTGTTTTTGTCTTTCTTTATGTATAGTTTATAATTCTATCAAAAAACAACATTTTTTTTTTTTTTTTAACTATAGCTGTAAATATCAACAAATTTTTTTATTATTATTATTTTTTTAAAGATAGCCATAGATGTCAATAAGAATTATTTTTATTTATTTTTTATTTTTTAAGATAGCTGTATAAATAAGAAAATTCCAAATTGAAAATCTTTTGACCCCTCCCTTTTATAAGGCTCCTAGATTCGAGATATTTCCAAAAGTAAATTTGACAATCATTAAAAAAAGGATTATATTCCAAAAATAATATGATTTTTTTTATAAATTGGGTGTGGTAATAATTTAAGAGTGTTTATAAATAATATGTATTAAAATGAATATATTTATTTCAATGAGAGTACTGTTGGCATTAGAATGGGTGTTTATAGTAATATTTAATTTTTAAATTTTAGACATGGGTGTACTTATAAAAATGGTTTGTCCAAAAAAAAAAAAAGTTTCCTCTTTAATTTTTAATTTTTATTTTTTATTATTTATTATTTTTTTTTTATTTTTTTTGGAAATAAAAAGAAATTTCCTAATAATCATTTCTTATTCACATATATCATAAAAACCC
Source organism: Acer saccharum (assembly GCA_030490815.1). Lineage (NCBI taxonomy): Eukaryota > Viridiplantae > Streptophyta > Magnoliopsida > Sapindales > Sapindaceae > Acer > Acer saccharum. The sequence continues at coordinate 37,401,288 of CM059870.1, forward strand.
AATCTATTTTCCTAAACTCTAGCTTTTTTTTTACATACTAATTTCAAAAACAATAATGCTACATTGCCCAAATTTGGTGCCCAAATGATGCGGCAACACCGTGGGCCATTCATTTAAATTGTATTAGATTTTCATGTTTTAAATGAATGGCCCAGAGTGTTGCCACATCATTTGGGCATCAAATTTGGGCACCAAATTTGGGCAATGTAGCAGTACTCTTTCAAAAATATTTTCAATTGTTTGCAAAGTATGAAGAATAAATCAAAATCATATGACAAAGTTTTTTTTATTTTATATATATATATATATATATATATATATATATATATATATAAGGTTGTTGGGGATCAGAATCAACCCCTCCCAACATTTTATTAAAGAAAAAAGAAAGAAAACAATAGAGAAAAGAAAACAAAAGAAGAAAACAGAACAACAGAACTTAAAAGAAGGTCTGCTACAAAAATCATTGAAAATAAAGGAACTGTAAAAATTCGGAGTGGTCCACAACCATGTAGGAGAGACGATACTGGGGCTCCTGGATGCTAAACTATATGCAACTTGGTTACCTTCCCGATAAATATGAGTAACAGAAAAGTCTATTTGAGAGATTAAGTTCAAACACATATCTCAAGCGGGGCGCCAACGCCAAGGAACCTTACGAGACCTAGAACGAAGGATATCCACTACAAAAGTCGAATCACTCTCCAACCATAACCTACGCTAGCTAAAAGTCCAAGCATAATCAATAGCGTGGACGACAGAGGCCAATTCAGCATCAAAAGCAAAACAGACACCAAGAGGAATAGCAAAACAACCTTTAACAAAACCCCTACACAACCAGCAAAACCAAGACTACCAAAAACAACCCCATATGTGTTAACCTTAAGACAACCTGGAGGGGGAGGGCGCCAATTAACCTCTAAAATGCGAGGAACCTTGGAAGGACGACTAGAGACATGAAGCCATTGAAAAGTCTGAAGTTCATCCACTGAATTCTTCATAGTTCATCAACTGAATTCTTTATAGTGCAAGACTGAAGGGAGTCAGCCTTGCGAACGGAACGCCAAATCAAGGAAAGAGCATTGACAAAAACAGGCTTGCCACCCTCAAAGGTAACTTGATTTCGGAGGAACCACACCACTCGGAAAATCGTGATGATAGAAGCCCGCTAGAGAGCTTTTAGTTAAGTGCTAAAGACAACCCTCATTGCCTCATGCCAAAGGTCCAAACAAGTACTATCCAACTTAAGCTTATGACCAAATGTAGAGGATACAACATCCCACAACCTACGAACAAAAGGACAGTTAAGAAATAGATGTCTTAAGTCTTCCTCTACAACATAACAAAACCGACAACGAGATGGGGAAATATAACTTCTGGCACGCAACGCAATGTCCATAGGAATCTTACCATGAAACAAATGTCAAATGAGGACAGAGCGAGATGGAAGAATAAAAGACGTCCAAATCTGCTTACAAAAAAAAAAAAAAAAACAGAACTCCTAATCTTAGAAAGAGAATCATAAGCAGATGTACAAGAAACAACACTATCTAGGGAACAAGTCCAAACTAACGAGTCTAGGTCAGTGCATACCACCACTTTCTCAATCTCAGAAGCAACATCCAGGTGAGAAGCGTGAAAAGAAGTAGGAATATCCCAACCCGTAGCATCTAAGTAAATATCACCCACAATAGAATCCATAGGAGGTTGTAACGATGACCTATCCTCAACTAGAATAATCAACGGATCTCCCAACCAGTTATCTATCCAAAAACGAACTTTAGAGTGACAACTAACCAACTAACCACCTAGACTCAATCATTAGGAGAGTATAATGCAATTTTAGACCTGGCCAACTAGAAGAAATAACATACCGACTAAACAATATGCATTGAGGAAGAAAATCACAAGAGTTCTTCCCACAGTGCACACCGAATTTAATAAATTAATTAATATGAGAATTTATGAACCATTAATTAAACATTATAATATATCGACTAAACAAAAGTAGATAAATCCAACTATTGATAGGTAAAGAGCTGACTTATAATGTTAGTGCGTATTGAGAAAAAAAAATACTATTTATATATATTATTTAGCCCGAACAGTAAATATTTCCTGGGTTCGCCCCTTATCCTCGCTCCAGTTATTGTTCTCTTTTGGTCTACTCTTTTAATACTTTAAAGACTTGAGTGTAGAGTCTTTTTAGTTAGCACTATCCCGATTTTCTTTGATTTTGCAAATAGTCGATACCTATTCCGATTTCCGATCAATTGTAAATTCAATCATATACAAATATCAATATGTTACGGTTTGCCTAAGATGCACGTTCCCACTCATGTAGTATGGATGACGTGTGCCGATTGTTTTGGGATTTCAGAAGAGTTGGTGATTTGTTTGTTTTGTAATAAGAGCAAGTCAAACTACTGCTCCTTTATCTTTGTTATTTTTTTATCTTTAGGAATACGTTGTTAACAAACCCCACTTTTGTCGGTTTGTTTGGTATTTTTTCTTTGTATCTGTTGAGCATTCTTGTATTTAAGGAGCTCAATTTCTTTAATAAGATATCGATGAATATTTTACACAACTTTATTTGAGTTGTTTGGGAGGCCCACGACCCCTCGAAGTGTCGTACCAAATTATTTTTCCAGCAAACATTCACTAGTTTAACTATCAAGATTTCAGAGTGTAACAGCTTGGTATCAGAGCCTGGCATGGAAATTCCAGACCGCTTAAAGAAGGTAGAAGAATTCATAGAATCTCAATCAACCCAGAAAGAACTACTGGGGGAGATTTCAGCACAATTGGAACTATTAAATCAACATGTCTTCGACAATGGAAAAGAAACCGGAGAGAATTCATTCAACAACGACAAGGGACGTCCTCCAAACACGGGTTCCCATGGTCTTGGGAGATTCAGCTCCTTTCTCCCCAAAACCTTGAAGATCGATTTTCCTCGTTATGACGGTCGGAATGATCCAACCACCTGGATTGGCAAAGCTGAGAAATATTTTTCACTTCATGATATTGCTCACTCTGACAAAGTAACCTTGGCTTCTTTTTATCTTGAAGGTGACGCGCTTCTCTGGTTTCAAACGCTAGAACATGAAATTATTTATGTGACATGGGAAGATTTCAGACTTGGAATCTTATCAAGGTTTGGCCCTACTCAATTTGAAGATCCCTTCAGTCAACTTATTCGGCTTAAGCAGACAAGTACAGTGATTGAATATCAAACAAGGTTTGAGAGGGTATTGGCTAAAGTTGGTAACCTTGCTCAAGACAAAAAGGTTAGTTGCTTTGTGACAGGCTTAAGAGACTCAATTCGAACAGATGTGCAAGCTCATTGTCCTTCCACTCTCACTATAGCAATTGGCCTTGCTAAGCTCTACGAGGCTCGTGATCAAGCCCAAAAGAAACCGAATCAGTCAGTTGTCCGTTCCGCAAGACCAGCTCCTACATCAAACAATTCGAACTTTTCTACTACGACAACCATCAAGCGAATGACACCTGAAGAATTAAATGAGAGACGACGAAATGGATTGTGTTTCCATTGTAATGACAAATATAGTCCAGGTCACAATTGTGCCAAGTTATTTCGAATTGAAGCTTACTGGGAAGAGGGAGACAATGATGTTGAAATGGAGATTGAGGAAGAAGCAGATTCTGATCCAAAAATTTCCTTGCACGCAATGGCAGGAGGCCATACATCTGAGACAATGCGACTATTTGGAGGTATAATGGGTCAGTCAGTCATGATTTTGGTGGATTCGGGAAGTACGCATAATTTTATAAGTTCTCAAGCGGCACGTCGACTTCAATTACAACCAAACAATAAGGGAGGAATGAGAGTGTTAGTTGCATCAGGGGAAAGATTGGAGAGTCCAGGACAATGTTTAAATGTGCCAATTAAGCTTCAAAGGGTAACTTTTATAATCGATTTTTTTATCTTACCTCTGGAAGGATTTGATATTGTCTTAGGAACACAATGGTTGCGTACATTGGGTTCAATTGAATGGAATTTTGAGAAGTTGTACATGTCATTTCTGTGGGATTCGAAGAAGGTCACATTGAAAGGGATTAATGCTGTGCATAACAAAGTTGTAGTGGTACCAACTACACCCAAGAAATCTCAGCAGGGTATTATTCTGCAACTTTTGGGAAGCAAAGATGGCCTCAAATCCATGGAACCTCTGCAGCTAGAAATTCAACATCTCTTGCACTCTTATAAAGAACTTATGGAGGAACCTCAAGGCTTACCCCCTACTCGCCCACAAGACCATCATATTCCATTACAGCCAGGTTATGGACCAGTGGCGACTCGACCATACCGTTATCCACATTTTCAAAAAAGTGAAATAGAGAAGTTGGTCAAGGAGATGCTTGATTCTGGAGTCATCAGGCCGAGCAACAGTCCTTATTCATCTCCAGTAATTTTAGTTCGAAAACAAGATGGTACTTGGCGTATGTGCGTGGATTATCGGGCCTTGAATCGAATCACAATCAAGGATAAATTTCCCATTCCTGTGATTGATGAGTTGCTGGATGAATTGGAGGGAGCTCAATTTTTTACTAAATTGGATCTCCGATCAGGTTACCATCAAGTGCGGATGCATTCTGATGACATTGAGAAGACAGCTTTTCGAACTCACCAGGGTCACTATGAGTTTTTAGTGATGCCCTTCGGCCTCACTAATGCCCCTTCCACATTTCAAGCTTTGGTGAATGAGGTATTTCGAAATTACTTAAGAAAATTTGTGTTAGTATTTTTCGATGATATTCTCATTTATAGCAAGACTTGGAAAGAACATTTAGAGCATTTAAAAATTGTTTTTACCATATTACAAGCTAACAAACTACGGGTTAAGCTCGAAAAATGTCAGTTTGGAAAGAATGATGTGCAGTACTTAGGTCATGTGATATCAAATAATGGAGTTGCTGTGGATCCATCCAAAGTTGAGGCAATGGTGGCCTGGCCTAAACCGAAAACTCCAAAAGCTATGAGGGGTTTCTTAGGCCTCACAGGATACTATCGAAAGTTTATCCAGGACTATGGGAAAATTGCTGCGCCTCTTATGAACATGCTTAAAAAGAACTCCTTTGAATGGAATCAAGCTGCAGAAGAGTCTTTCACTAATCTTAAGCGAGCTATGACCCGAGCACCAGTATTGGCCTTGCCAAATTTTTCAAAACCTTTCATTGTGGAGTGTGATGCATCCGGAGCAGGCATTGGCGCAGTACTTCTTCAAGAGAGACCAATTGCGTTCTTTAGTCAGGCCCTACATGGTAAGAATCTCTACTTATCAACTTATGAGAAAGAGATGTTTGCTTTGGTTTTGGCAGTACAGAGGTGGAGACCTTATTTGTTGGGGCGCAAATTCATCGTTCGAACAGACCATCAAAGTTTGAAACATCTATGGTCCCAGAAAATATCAACCACGGCACAGCAACGATGGCTTTACAAACTCATGGGCTATGATTTTGTGGTAGAATATAAGAGGGGAAAGGAAAATGCTGTGGCAGATGCTTTATCACGGCAACATGAAGGAATTACGGATGACAGTGTTTTTTTTGCAATTTCTCAACTGATTCCGCATTGGTTGGATGCCATTAAGGAAGAAATTGTGTCTCATGCTACTCTTAAAGTACTGTATGACAACATTCAGCTAGGAGAGGCAATCGGTCCGTGGCAAGTAGTTGATGGTATCATTCTCTTTAAGGGACGAATTTATTTACCTCAAGATTCTCAATTGCTTTCTACAATTGTTGGAGAATTTCATGGGAGTACTCATGAGGGATTTGTCCAAACCTTACAACGGGTTAAGGCAAACTTCTATTGGAAGGGTATGGGAAAGCAAGTCAAGGATTTTATAAAAAGGTGTGATGTTTGTCAGAGACATAAGAGTGAGCACACTTCTCCAGCAGGTTTACTTCAACCTCTACCTATTCCTACACAAATTTGGGAGGACATTTCCATGGATTTTGTAGAGGGATTGCCACCCTCTCATGGTAAGACTTCCATTTTTGTTGTTGTTGATAGATTATCCAAATATGCCCATTTTGTGTCTATCTCTCATCCATACACAGCTGTTGGTATTGCCAGAATTTTTTTTAATAACATTTTCAAACTTCATGGATTGCCTAAGACGATTGTTTGTGACCGTGACCCACTCTTCACAAGTGGTTTTTGGAAGGAATTGTTTAGGTTGAATGGAACCTCATTTAACTTTAGTTCGAGTTACCATCCTCAAACTGATGGGCAAAGTGAAGTTGTCAATCGAACCCTTGAAATGTATTTACGTTGTTTTACAAGCAATAGGCCAAGAGAATGGGTGCATTGGCTTACTTGGGCTGAGTATTGTTATAATACCAGCTGGCACTCTTCCATTAGAAAGTCTCCTTTTGAGGTTGTCTACGGCCGACCACCTCCAAGTTTGTTGAATTATGTTCCAGGAACAGCGAGATTGGCGTCAGTTGAGCAAGAGTTATTATCTCGTGATCAGGTTCTTCAGGAAGTGCGTGACTACATTCTTAAGGCTCAAGTTCGTATGAAAAAAATTTATGATTCTAAGCATAAAGAACGTGAGTTTCAAGTTGGTGATATGGTCTATTTGAAGCTCCAACCGTATCGACAGGTTTCTCTTGCCTTGCGACGGAATCAAAAACTTGCAGCAAGGTTTTATGGGCCATTTGTAATTGTTAAGCGAATCGGACCTATAGCCTACCAACTCCAACTTCCTGCTTCTTCACGCCTACATCCAGTTTTTCATGTTTCGGTGCTTAAACAAAAGCTGGGAGAAGGACAGTCAGTTTTACCATCCCTTCCTGACTTGAATAATGCTGATGAGTTCATACCTTCACCTCAGGTTGTTCTGGGTTCTAGAATTTACAGGGGTAATCAAGAGGTTTTGGTTCATTGGAAGGGTTTGTCACTTGCAGAGGCCTCTTGGGAGTCACGAGAAGACTTGGTTCAGCGATATCCTGATTTCAACTTCGGGGACGAAGTTGCTTCTTAGAGGGAGGGAGTTGTTACGGTTTGCCTAAGATGCACGTTCCCACTCATGTAGTATGGATGACGTGTGCCGATTGTTTTGGGATTTCAGAAGAGTTGGTGATTTGTTTGTTTTGTAATAAGAGCAAGTCAAACTACTGCTCCTTTATCTTTGTTATTTTTTTATCTTTAGGAATACGTTGTTAACAAACCCCACTTTTGTCGGTTTGTTTGGTATTTTTTCTTTGTATCTGTTGAGCATTCTTGTATTTAAGGAGCTCAATTTCTTTAATAAGATATCGATGAATATTTTACACAACTTTATTTGAGTTGTTTGGGAGGCCCACGACCCCTCGAAGTGTCGTACCAAATTATTTTTCCAGCAAACATTCACTAGTTTAACTATCAAGATTTCAGAGTGTAACACAATACTCTGTATAGTTTTAAATCTTATATGGTAGGCTGGTAGAACGACTTGCAAGTTAAATATATGTTCAAATTTACGTTCTCATGACTAAGTATTTTTGTTTTATATTTGGTTCCGAGGAAAAAAAATGTTTTATATTGTGTAATATGATTTTATATATTAAAGTTGAAGTATTATCGTTGAATCTCTACCTGTTGATTTGAGCAATACTTCTATAATATAATATCTAAATCATCTAATTAAATATTTATTTATTTATTTATTTATTGCTTAAACTTTGAATTGTAATATTAATCCTAATATTTTTCTATTATTTCACGAGAGCCGCATGGCTTGGCTTGTATATTAAAACGAATCACGATAATCAAAAAGTTATGATTCCCATTTCCAATTTCTTAAACCAACGTGTTCCTCGAGTGGTTTAAAAACTACCAACTCTTTCAACACACACATATAAACAATTTCCAATCGGATGAACTAACGTTGACAGACAATATGTGATTTCAAGTTGACACGTAATAATTTTTTATTTTTATTTTTATAATATCTATTAATTCGGGATCAGTTATTTTTTAAGCTTTTGCCATTGGTAGGATTCGAGTCGTTGATCTGTGAGTCATTTGTCCAAACCCTAAACTCATCCATTTATCAGCTACGTCCCTATTGACAATTGACATATAATAAAGACAACTAACTCACTTGCCATTTTTCTAAGAGAAAAAAAAAATCTGACTTGCCGCATCATTTCATATTTTTATTTATTAATTTTTAATTTACTCATATTAGATAGCTAGTTAGAGTTAGTCCATTCATATACCATTACACATACACCATGAAGTTAATTGTTAATTCGAGTCATATCTCTGAATCTCGAATTATTATAATATATATATATTAAAAAAAATAGCTAGTTGGATGAAGTTATACCATCAAAAAATATTGTATTTTCTCATAATTATATTCTAATATCAGCATGAAATTAAGTCAAATTTTTTAATTTAATTTAATTCGACTATATATATATATATTGAAAGAACCCTACACCGTTAAATTTAAAAATGCTTTAAATTTAACTTTGAAGAACTGTAATACCTTAAGTTGTAAGGGAAATTGCAATATCCATAAGGGCAAATTGCATTGAACCCCTTGAGGTTTGGGTAAGTTACACTTAGCTGGAAAAGTTTTGTTATTATACAATAACACCCCCAAGACTGCCCCTAGTTATATTATTTTATACTTTATTTTTTTTTACCTTTTAACCAAAAACTTTATAAACTTTAATAAAATAAAAAAATTAAATAAAAGATATGATTCAATAAATAAATAAATAGTTTTAAAAAAAAAAATAAATAGTTTTTAAAAAAATAAATAAATAAATAGTTTTGAAGAAAAATAAATAAATAAATAGTTTTAAAAAATAAATAAGTAAATAATTTTTTAAAAAATAAATAAATAATTAAAAAAATAATTTTTAAAAATCAAATAAATAAATAGTTTTAAATAAATAAAATTAAAAACATTTTTTTTTTTTTAAGGATATCCATTAATATGGACAAGAAAAACTCTAAATATCTAAAATTTTACGGCAAGGATGATGATGATGAGAGAAGTTTTAAGGTTCCCAACACTAAAGGAAGTGGTTGAAGAAGGCAAGAAGACTCCTAGTGTTATGAACCTTGAAGCTTCCCTCACCATCATCCTTACCGTAAAAGTTTGGATATTTGAAGTTTTTCTTATCCCTATTAAATGGATATCCTTAAAAAAATTAATGTTTTTAATTTTTTTTTCATTTATTTATTTATTTTTTAAACCCTTTATTTATTTAATTTTTTAAAAATATTTATTGATTTAATTTTTTAAAACTATTTATTTATTTAAAAATTTAAAAATTATTTATTTTAAACTATTTATTTATTTAATGAATCATATCTTTTGTTTAATTTATTTTATTTTATTAAAGTTTATAAAGTTTTTGGTTAAATGGTAAAAAAAATAAAGTATAAAATAATATAGCTAGGGCATTTTAGGCATTTTTAAAGTCAAATTTAAGTCTTGGGGGTGTTAGTGTATAATAACAAAACTTTTCCAACTAAGTGTAACTTGGCCAAACCTCAAAGGGTTCAATGCAATTTGCCCTATCCATAATGGGATTGCCATTTTATTGCATACGTGTTGTAATTTTATTTATTTATTTATTTTTAAATGGGAAAGAAATGTATAGATTGTATGGACCGTCTATTTGTAGTTTTCCTTGTATCAACCACCGAACTTATATGATATGTGCCGACTAAAATAATCTCAGCAGGTAAGTTATGATATAACAATCGGACTTCTTTAAAAAAAATTAATTGATAATTTGATTTATATGACAATTGACCATTGCCAATTAAGATAATCCAAATTGGACTTATAAGTTATAAGACATGATAAATGAGATAAATCGGTCATGAGTAAATCTTCATTAATTGACATATTATTGGTTGGAATATGACTATAGGAGTGAGATTGAAATTGAAAAAAAATAAAAAATAAAAAAAAAATTAAAAAACATAAGGGAAAGTCCATCATTGTTTCCACACACAAACTATTATATAAACAATAATTCTACTTTATTTAAATTTAGTGTTTAAATGACGTGACATCATTATAATATATTCATTTAAATTATATTATATTTGTATGATTTAAATGAATGGATTATATTGATATCATATTATTTGGACTTTAAATTTGGACAAAGTAGAATTACTTTTACAAGAATATTTTTTATTAGAATAAAATAAACAAATACAACAAAATTGCAAAAGTCTAATGCCCTTCCCAATTAGAAATCTAATCTCTCTCACCAGTCTCCAACAAATACTCACCTAGTCACCTGTTGCTGCACTACCAAAACCAAACACCCAAATCTCTCTCTCTCTTTCTCTCACTAAAAATGGCATTTTCTCTCTGCTCCACCAGAACACTTTTCGTCCTCCTCCTCATCTCAGCCGTCCCCGTCGCTTACATCATCTCTCTAGAGCGAGCCGAGCCTGCCACACAGGTGTACCACTACCACAGCTCCGGCTTCTTCCGTGAGTGTGCCAAGTGGGATGACTCCAACCATCGATTCCTCGTCTCCTATCTCGAGGGTGGAATCGGCCAGGTCTCGTTACCCGACGATTACTCCCCCGGTACAGTACTAGAAGAACTCACGCTGGTCAAAGACGTTGACTTGGCCGGTAACATGTCCGCCGGGATCGTCGTTGACAAGCCTAGAAATCGGCTCCTCGTCGCGGTTGCTCAATTGATTGGAAACAAGTACTCTGGTCTCGCCGCTTACGATTTGTCCACGTGGAAGCGATTGTTTCTCACCCACCTCAGTGGTGCAAGTAAGTTTATAAAAACGAATATGAAAAAAAAATAAAATTCAATTTAATATTATATTATTATGTTTCACTGTTACAGGTAGACCTTATTGATGCTTTTACATTAATCTAACTGATCCATAAATCTGAGCCGTTGATTATTGGCTCCTCCTTGTCTTATTATTCGATCGTTTTCTCCAACGAAGCCTCTGTATGTTTGTTTATTTAATTAGAATCTAAACTTGTCTATATACTCTACAGTCTCATTTTTTAAAAAACTATTTTTCTTATATGAATCAACGGTATTTGTTTTGTAAATATATATTCCCTCGTTTGCCCATTAAACTCTGGGGACCCCTCCCTACGAGACTGCTATACAGACTGAAAATACCCTGTTTGGTTTGTTCTAAGACTTTAATTATCATGAGTTGCTGAGCTGAAAGGGAGGCTGCATCATTATTTGGAAGGAAATAAACGAACATTAATGACCCTAGAGTGATATTGACTTGTCAATAATTGTCCACACATTGTCTAATTCATCTATTTAAAAACATGAATTGTGCAACATTTCCATGCAACTACTAGGTGGTTGATGCTTCTCTCAACAGATATAAAGAAGTTATGTGCAACCAGAATTTTATTTTGCCAACTTGAAATAATTTTTGTTTAAAATTGGTGCAGATGATGAGAAATCAATGGCGGACGATGTAGCAGTGGACGGAGAAGGCAATGCATATGTTACGGATGTCAAAAGCAATAAAATTTGGAAGGTTGGGGTGGATGGCCAGTTGATATCCATAATTAAAAGCCCACTTTTTACAGCAAAAGAGTGGTACAAAAACTTGTTTGGCTTAAATGGTATTGTTTACCATCCTGATGGATTCTTGATAGTTATTCACACAGTGACTGGCAATTTGTTGAAGATTGATTTAGCCAAGGGAGAGGAAGTTAAGTTAATTGAGGTATCTGGAGGTGCATTGGCACTTGGAGATGGTATAGAGTTACTCTCCCCTACTAAGCTCATTGTAGCTGGGAATCCTACGGCGAGATTGGTGGAGAGCTCTGATGGGTGGAGCACGGCTTCCGTTGTCGCCAAATTTAAAGGGCCCGCACATCGTTTGGCCACAGCGGCCACCGTGAAGGACGGGAAGGTTTTCATTAACCACTTGGTAGGAATGGGATATCCTAAGAAGAAGCATGCTTTTGTTGAGGCTGTTTTCTAAAACCCCACTAGGTTTAATTGAACTCTCCTCTACAATATGGTCATACATTATTGTAACTTAATTATATGTTGTTCTCAGTTCTGATTTTGTGTTGTATCACCGGAAATTGAAAGACATTGTTACATTTTCAAAGACGAATTTTATAGATAAGATAATTTTATTTTCTTGCTCGTGGATAGAGTGACATGTTAAATTGTAAGGATAAATTATTATGAATCTCTCTTCTAACAAGGTCTATTCTCTCACCCGTCTCCAACAAATACTTGTCAGTTGTTACTCCCAAAACCAAGCAGCCAAATACTAAAATGGCATTTCCACTTTGCTCCTCCTCCTAATCTCAGCCGTACCCGTCGCTTACATTATATCTCTGGAGCGAGCAGAGCTGCCACTCAAATGTATCACTACCACAGCTTCAGCTTCTTCCGTGAGTGCGCCGAGGGTGGAATCAAGGCTGGCCCTGGGATTTTGGGGGCCCAAGGCGAACTATAAAAATGGGGCCCCGAGTCCCGACTTTCTATGTATGTCTACTTGAATTTTTTTCTCTAGTAAATATTTATAAAAATCAATATAATAACCAAAAATCAAGAATGTAACACAACAAAATAGCATATAAAAAGTCATCGAAATAAAAATTTATAATTACATCAAATAAGATATCACTTAAATACTACTCGTCTAACATTTTTAGTAGCAAAAGTACTAATTATCAATTGCAACTTGCAAGATCAAGATTATGATTCCATAATATATAATTTATTCATAAATCAAAATACATTCAAAATTCTAACAAAACTAAAAGGCAAAACGAAAGAAGATTTTCGGAATAAAACAAGAAGAAGAAGAACTGAAGAAGGAAATGAGGACCAGAGGTGTTAAATTACCTTCTAAAACAACAACGCTTGATTTCAAGTAGAGAGCTTTCAAGATGGCAAAAACAATTACTTTCCCAATTGAATTCGCATGAACAGAGCATCCAAAGAAGTGAAAGAGCCCTAGAATTGATTTTGAATGTCTGATAATCTGATATGCAATTTTCAGTTTTATATGTTGCTATGGGGACTGTGGGGTAACTGGATAAGTATAATAATTGAGCCTTTTAAAAAAAATAACATATATAAAAGATCAGTTTTTCTATTATCAGTTCGAAATGATATAAAATATATGGGTAATTACCCTAGTGGCCATCGACTTTTGCCACCACTATCAAAATGGCCACCAAATGGGGAAATGGATGGAAAATGGCTATTTTTGGCAAACATTGTTACACTAATGGCCATTCCATCCAATTCCATCCAATAAGTGGCATTTTGGTAAATAAGTTGACGACATTAATTTATTTTAGATATTTTTTGGAAATCAATTTTTTATTTTATTTTTTGAAACAAATAATTATATTTAGTGTGTATATACGTATAGCATATCTCAAATATATATATATATATATATATATTTCTTTTTTGAGAAGATTAAGACTACAAAATCTAAAAATTCTAAAAAATATATTTAAGATAAGTTGAAAAGAAATATATATATATATATATATATACAAAAATTCTATTATCAGTTCGAACTGATATAACTTTTGTCAGTTCGAACTGATAATAGAAAGACTGTATATATATATATATCCTTTTTTGAGAAGATTAAGGCTATAAAATTAAAAAAAATATAATAAAACATATTTGAGATAAGTTGAAAAGATATATATATATATATATATATATATATATGTTTGAGATATGTTATATGTATATGTACACACTAAATATAATTATTTGTTTCATAAAACAAAATAAAAAATTGATTTCCAAAAAACATCTTGTTGTATGTATAAACTCGCCCAACTGACACGTCATCAAAGGAGCTAACAAAAGATTGCCACGTCATTCATTGACCGGGTCAAGGGAAGAAGTTTGACCAGTCAGGATGATAAAATAGCTTAGACCAGAAGGAAGAAGAAGCATGGTCGCCAAAACCAAAAACCTACTCGCCGAATATAGAAGTATGCTCGCCAGATACGCAATACCCAGAAAATAAAGGTACTCGCTGGACCAGCACACTGGGCTCAAACCAACTCGGCAGAAACACAGAAGCAACAAGGAATCATAAAAAGGAAAGAAGACCCAATCCGCGACAGAAAAGGATCCTAGTACAAATCAACAAGGAGAAACCCTAAATAAACATGTATAAATAGAATCACCTATCCCACGAGGAAGGGGTTCAGAAATATAGAGAGAGAAAAGAGAGCAATTGTGAGAGATTAGAGTGTGTAACAAAGTAACGAAAACCTAGTATTATTCTTCTGCCCTCAGGGGCGCCGTGGTTTTTTCCCATTCAAGGGTTTTCCACGTAAAACTTGTCTTTTGCATGTGTTCTTAATTTTCTTGCTTCATATTAAATTGATTTAATTGTTGAGTGCGTGGCAATCCAAATTTCACCGTCAACAATTGGCGCTAGAAGGAGGGGGCTTTTGAACAGAAAACTTCGAGGGACCCTTGCGAATCAGACAGCATGAACAACGACAGCGACAGAGATGGTAACTCCAGTGGAGATTTAGTTGTTGAACCAGCTGCGCCAACGGGAGACAGGGCAGTGACAGTTGGAGAGCAGTCAGCAGCAACGCCAGGAACTAGGGCGGCTGATCCCGGGATTTTGCAGCACTTCCAAGCCGCATTGGTAAACCTAATCAGCGAAGCCAGCAAAATAGGACTTTCGCTTCCCATAGGGTTAGGAGTCTCATCTCTTTACGAGTTAACCACCCCTGGAACCCATCCACCAGGAAGGCTGCGGTCAGAAGTTCATATCACAATTCCCGATACTCAAGCAAGACAATCCACCGAGGAGACCCCCCAAGACCACATTGAGGATTTCGAGGGGAGAAAACAAAGGAAGGGAAAAGGTGTGATGAATGAAGAATCCAGGGAGGAACGAGACCAGGTGCGAACACATGGGGTCAATTCCAGCGACACATACCAGCGAAACCGGCGGAGACACCGGTCCATCTCATCTGAGGACAAGAGTCCTCGTCCGCGAAGGGAGTTGCGATCTAAAAGAACGAAGCGGAGAAGATCCGAGAGCACTGAAGATCGAAGAAGCCCAGATGAGAGAGGCAATCATGGTAGAATGACAATCAAGAGTAGGCTCGATCCAGCAGGAGAACCAACTGGTCAGCGAGATGTCACCTTACAAGAGCTATCAAGAAAGGTTTCAGCAATGGCACGAAGGTATGGTCGTAATGTATCCTCGGATGATGAGTCAGATAGCCCATTCATCGAAACTATTGCTCGCACCCAATTTCCAGACAGATTTAGAATGCCAACTATTGAGCAGTATAAGGAGAACAGGGATCCAAAAGAACATGTTAGCCGATTCCGCAATATCATGGCCCAGTATTCATCCAATGACGGGTTGTTGTGTCTCACCTTCCCGTAAACATTCGGCGACCTCGCCTCTAGATGGTTCGGAAGGCTTCCACCTGGAACCATAAGCAGCTTCTCAAACCTCAGCAAGGCATTCATAAGGCAGTTCATGGGAAGTGTCCAAAGAAGAAAGTCACTCGCCCATCTGTCGAACTTGAAACAGGAACATAACAAGTCAATCAAGAAGTATCTGGCCAGGTTCGGGAAGGAAGTAGCTCAAATTGAGGATGCCAGTGATGTAGCTGTAATCGCCGCTTTCACCAATGGGCTACAGAGTGGACGATTATCCTTTGACCTACGAAGGGATAGACCTAAAACTTACGAGGAGATGATGGAAATAGCTGGTGACTATGCACTGGCAGAGGAAGAAGAAGTAGCACAAGGGGGTAGCTACGTGCATGGGCACAAGCCTAACTTGAAAACAGACCATAAGGACGACAAAAAGATGCAATCACGTGATCGCCAGAAGGATGAGAAGGGCCAAAAGGGATATTCAAGAGAGAGCAGGGGAAACACTCGAGCCAATAAGTTTCGAGGAAGGTACAACCATTACACCCCTTTAAATGGCGACCAGGAGGAGATATTGTCTGTGGTAGAAGACAAGGGACTCGCCAAATACCCCCAACAGCAATCAGCGAATGCAAGGAGAGATACAACTAAGTACTGTCGATTCCATAAAGATCATGGACATGAAACTTCAAAGTGTTTCCAGCTGCGCGATCACATCGAAAGCCTGATCAGAGATGGGCACCTGAAGGACTTTGCCTTGAAAGGGGACAAGCACGGGGGTCGCCAAGATAGCCGCTAAGGAAACGGGCAGAAAAGGAAGAGTCCAAGGAGGAACAGTCCTAACGCAGCCATAAACACTATTTTCGGCGGACCTCACACTGGGAGGAGCAATCGAGAAAGGATGTCGGAAGTTCGAGAAGTAATGTATGAAGGCAGGAGCATGGAAGTCAATTCTGTGCAGAGAAACCCCAAGAAGGGGAGAGAAGGACATGATCCCATAACGTTTACAGCAGAAGACTCAGACGGGATTGATGCAAAGCCTAATGATGCAATTGTCGTGGGAGTTCGAATAGCCCATAGGGATGTCCTTCGAGTGATGATTGACAATGGGAGTTCGGCTGATATTTTAAGTGCCAGAGTGTATGATGAGTTGCGGCTGGACAGGAAAGATCTTGAACCATTCCATGTACCATTAAAAGGATTTGGTGGCGCAGAGGTTAGGTCGTTAGGAACAGTGAAACTACCGGTAAGATTTGGAACAGCACCATGCCGACGAACAATCCTGTTGGACTTTGTCGTGGTTGACATCCATAATTGGCCGTATAACGCTCTACTTGGCCGACCGTTTCTTAACAAAGCTCGAGCCGTAACTTCAACCCATGCACTGAAAATAAAGTTCCCTACAGAATTCAGCGTCGGAGAATTGAAGGGGTCGCAGGAGATGGCTCGCCGCGCCAACCTGTCAATCTTCAAAGATAAAACAGGGATGGAAACTTTGAACATATTCGAAGTAGACACAGAAATGCAGGAAGATAATCCGGAAAACTTCGAATTGGATCCAAGAGACAAAACAAGCAGAGAAAAGGAAGAACCGACTGAGTCGATTATTCTAGATGAAGCGGAACCAGATAAAACAGTAAAGATCGGAGCAAGGCTGACTGAATAGGTTAAAAAAGATGTGACGAACTTGTTGAAAGAATATAGGGGGATTTTCGCTTGGTGCCACGAAGACATGTCAGGGATTGATAGAAGCACAATTTCTCACAATCTGGCTGTGAATGAGAAATGCAAACCGGTAGTACAGAAAAGGAGAAGCTTCAACCCAGAAAGGAGTGCAGCGATAAAAGAGGAAGTGTCAAAGCTGCTCGCCGCAGGGTCAATTAGAGAAGTTAAGTACCCGGAATGGGTGGCGAATGTAGTCTTAGTAAAAAAGAAGAACAATCAATGGAGGATGTGCGTCGACTTCACCGACCTGAACAAAGCTTGCCCCAAGGACAGCTTCCCATTACCAAGGATTGACCAGTTAGTAGATGCAACAGCCGGACATGAGACGTTGAGTTTCATGGATGCATATTCAGGGTACAACCAGATAAAGATGCACAGGCCTGACGAAGAGAAGACGGCATTCACCACAGATCAGAGGTTGTATTGTTACACGGTTATGCCATTCGGCCTAAAGAACGCTAGGGCAACTTATCAGCGCTTGGTCAACAAGATGTTCGCCAGGCAAATAGGGAGAAATATGGAGGTTTATGTTGACGATATGCTGACAAAGAGTGTCACCGCAGATAGACATGCAGATGACCTAAGGGAAACGTTCGACGTACTGGTCAAATATGGAATGAAGTTGAATCCGGCAAAATGTGTATTCGGCGTACCATCTGGGAGGTTTCTCGGATATCAGGTACACCAAAGAGGAATAGAGGTGAACCCTGAAAAAATTCAAGCACTAGCAAGAATGGTCTCGCCAAAGACTCTGAAAGATGTCCAAAAACTCACTGGGTGCCTAGCATCGCTGAGCAGATTCATAGCCAAGTCAACAGACCGATGCCTACCATTTTTCAAAGCTTTAAAGAAGGGAAAGGGGATCGAATGGAATGAGGATTGCGAAAAAGCCTTCCAGGCCTTGAAAGAGTACCTTGGACGGGCACCACTGCTATCAAAGCCAGAAACAGCCGAGACATTGTACATGTACTTGTCCGTCTCTAAAGCAGCCACAAGTTCCGTGCTGGTACGACAGGAAGATGGAACCCAAAAGCCAGTATACTACACTAGCAAGGCACTGTTACCAGCCGAAACAAGGTACTCGCCGGCAGAAAAAATGGCACTCGCCCTAATAACAGCAGCAAGGAAGCTAAGACCATATTTCCAGGCTCATAGAATCAGGGTGTACACCAACTGCCCACTGAAGTTAATCCTGCAGAAACCAGAGGTATCCAGTCGGTTAACAAAGTGGGCGATCGAATTAAGTGAATTCGATGTGGAATACCTCCCAAGGACGGCAATTAAAGCCCAGGCAGTGGCAGACTTCGTAGCAGAGTTCACTGAACCAAACATAGAGGTGGCGAGAATGATGGTGGAGCAAAATAAGAAAATATTCAAATGGCAACTTCGCGTTGATGGCTCATCAAACACGCACGGCAACGGGGCAGGTATAGTGCTGACAACACCGGAAGGAGACTCAGTCGAATGTGCCTTGCGTTTTGACTTCAAAGCCACCAACAATCAAGCTGAGTACGAGGCACTCATAGCAGGTTTAAAGATTAGCACAATCTTAGGAGCAGACGAGGTGGAAATTTTCAGCGACTCTCAAGTTGTTGTCAATCAGGTGCTAGATGAATACCAGGCGAGAGAAGAAAGCATGATCACTTACCTGGAATTAGCAAGGGAGCTGTTAGAAAGATTCAAAGAGTATAGAATTGTTCATGTCCCCAGAGAAGAAAATGAAAAGGCTGATGCCTTAGCCAAACTGGCATCTGCCACGATCAACATCTGGCCCAACAATATCTCTATGATCCGCCTATTGCAGCCGAGTATAGTTAAAACAAAGGAAGTCGGGGCAGTCTTTGGCGAGAGGGACAGCTGGATCACGCCAATTAAAGAATATCTCGTCAACGATATACTTCCGAGTGACCCATTGGAAGCAAGGCGGCTAAAATACAGAGCAACAAGATACTCGGTACTCAATGGAGAACTATACAAGAGGGGATACTCGAGGGCACTGCAGAGATGTGTCGGGCCTGAAGAAGCAGAAGGTATCCTAAGAAGCATACACAGTGGAAATTGTGGGAACCACGCTGGGGGTGCCAGCCTAGCCCACAAAACATTGAGACAGGGTTTTTACTGGCCAACTCTGTTCGCCGACTCCAAAAGGGTGGCAGCGAGATGTGAAGCATGTCAGAAAATCGCCAATAACATCCGACAACCACCTGAGCTCCTGCAAAGTATTACCTCGCCTTGGCCATTCGCCATGTGGGGAATAGACTTGATCGGCCCAATGCCAACAGCAACTGGAGGAGCAAAGCATGCCATAGTAGCCGTGGATTATTTTACAAAATGGGTAGAAGCCGAGCCATTGGTACATATAACAGAAGCAAACACCATTAGCTTTGTGAAGAAAAATATCTTGTACAGATTCGGGATACCAAACACCATCATCACAGACAATGGGACCCAATTTGATGGCAGGAAATTCAGGGAACTGTGTGATAAGTATGGCATCAACAACTACTACGCTTCTCCAGCACATCCACAGACGAATGGCCAAACTGAAGCAGTGAACAAAATCATCAAGCACAACCTGAAAGCTAAATTGGCAACCAAAAAGGGGAGCTGGGCGGATAAGTTACCACAAATGCTCTGGGCATATCGAACAACGGAAAGGGGTTCAACAGGCGAAACCCCGTATTCCATGGCTTACGGAGCAGAAGCTGTTATTCCCGTGGAAACATCATTCTCTTCACCAAGGGTACAACTCTTCCAGCCAGAAATCAACGTTGATATGCTAAAGTGCGGCCTAGATGAATTAGAAGAAAGAAGAGAGCGCACACAAAAGGAATGCGGCGTACCAACAGAGGGTAGCCAGATATTACAACTCGCATGTGCGTGAAAGGAGGTTCACACTTGGTGACTTAGTACTGAAGAGGGTGAATCCGGGAACAAGAGACAAGGCTGCAGGATCACTCGCAGACAAATGGGAAGGGCCTTATAAGATTACGAGGATAGCTGGCCATGGGGCATATCGCATTACTCGAGAAGGATTTGGCGAGCTACCCCGTCCATGCAATGCGCAGTACTTGAAGATATATTATCCTTAAGGGACAAGTTAGATTCTTTTGAATTCCTTCTATTTTTCCATTTAGCTTAGAGCAGTTGTTCGTTTTAGCATTTTTTTCTTTATGACTCTGTTAATAAAGTTGCAGGAAGTATTCAATAAAGAGTAATTTATTACTAAAAGATTCTCGATTCTGACTCGCCAAACGCAAAAGGCATTCGCTATCACACATAGCTATCATCACATGAAAACGAGCTTTATGCTCGCTGCAGCGATAACTGGCGAGAAATAAAAACTCGGGGCATGGTCGAATAAAACCTGCCAAAACACTGAGTACGCCAAAATACAGCAACGGCAGCTGAATAAAAGATGAAAACATGTTAAAAACTTGTGTATGGTCGGATACATCCTGACAAACACTAAGTACGCCAAAATACAGCAATGGCAGCTGAATATAGCTATAAAACACAATAAAAACTTGGTATATAGTCGGATACGTCCTGGCGAATACTAAGTGAGCCGAAAACCCAGCAATGGCAGCTGAATAAAAACAAAAGTAAGCTAAAACAACACTTGGTGAAAAACCAAGCAAAAGCCAAAACTCAGCAAAGGCAGCTGAATGAAGAAAAATATATATATTCATAAACTTTGTATTATTTACAAATGAATGGACAAAAATAAATTTATAGTCTTCCAAAAAACAACAGAAGAATCAACCGGCTGCAGGAGGGCCCTCGCTATCTTCCTCGTCTTCAATCTCCTCATCAGAAGAAACAACGAACTGCACTACCCGCGAAGCCCGTTTAGGAGGTCGAGCTGAGTGATCAGATGCACTTTCAGCTGGACGTTTATTCCTAGCTCTGGGAGCCAGGTCACTCACAGGATCGAGGGGAGTCTAAGGAACATCCGCGTCGAAAATGGGGATGTCGCTAGCCACGCCTGAAACCCCCACCTTCTCTTTTCCTTTACGATTGGGGGCTGTGGCAGCAGGAACAGTCGCAGCAGTACTCGCAGCAGGAGTAGAAGCAGCAGCAGGAGTACTCGCGACAACCTTCGGGCGAACAGGCGATGGCCCTGACTCGACACGCCTCTTCTCAACACTACCGATCCCCCCTTGAGGCACCTGCTTTCTCCTTGCCTTTACGGCTGGGGGTAACAGCTGCAGTTGCAGCGGGAGTATTCACAGCACCCCCCTAGAAACATCACCGGCCTCCTCGCCGCCGTCTGAGTGATCATCACCGTTAGGACTAGCAATTCCATCCTTAGCCAAACCAGCAGCATGCCTCTTGCTGGCAGCCTCGGAATTCTTCACCGCCCGTGCTTGCAAATCACAAACGGTGTCAAAATCACACACTGCAAGGAAAATAAAACCAAGTGTCAACTAAGAGAATAAAATCAAGCGAGAAAACAAAGGAGGAACAGAGCGAGACTTACAGCGAGGGTGCCTTGCATGAAGCCGAGTGAAGATTTCAGAGGAAATCATCTTCTCCTCATCCAAGAGGAAGGATCTACCCCTCGAATCCAAAGGAAGAACAGCCGCTGCGGCCAGGTGAGAAACCTCCCTATCCGTCAAAGCAGGGGCCGCTTTCGACCAGGCTTCAGGAGATGTGAAATGCCTGGGAACCTTCCTCGCCAAAAGATTGTGGCGATTGAGGGCAGGTACATTTCGACCCCACTCGCCGCCGGTGAAAAACCAACTGTTTTTCCACCTTTTGTTTGAAGTAGGGAAGCCCCAGATGAAACCCTTCTTCTTCTCATCACTGGAGACCTCAACCTGACCAGGGTTCGCCACACCCTCAGGAATCCAGTTCTCTACCGGCGAGGAAAGAAGAAAGTATGTGCCACCGTGCCCGCCTGTCTCAAAGTATAAAAATGGCGGATCTCGCGGGGCGTAGGAGGCCCGTAACCCTTCAACTTCCATATAAGACACAGGCACATCAGTATCCTGTAGCTATTTGGGGCGAGCTGGGCCGACGCAATTTGAGCCTTCGCCAAGAATCTGGCAATAAAAGGCTGAAGAGGGAGAGTTACCCCACAACTGAGCATAGCTCCGTAAATGGCGACCGCGTTTTCGGGAGGATTCCACACAGACCGAGTTTGGAATGTCGAAACGACTCTTTTATTTACAAAGCTCGCCCTCGCCGACTACATTTACTTCTGTGTCGAAAGAATATGGGCGAGTTGGCGAGAAAAGCAGCCTATCCCTCTGATGGTCTTCAACATCAGAGTCAACAACCGTCTGCACATCCAGCAGAGATTCACGAGGAGCCCTAGTGGAGCGTCGTTTACTGCTTGTAGTTTTAGGAGATCTCGTCATTGCTGGAGAATCACTGTCAAAAGATGGAGGAGAGATGTCAGGATTAGAAGTATTCTCAAAAAATAGAATATCAACGGAAATTGGGACCGGAGAATCTGGACGAAAGTTACGAATCAGAGACTCAATTTTGTCCGCAGTACACTTATCACCAAGCTCCATAGCTTGCATCATTCGATTAAAAAGAAAAGAGCGCAAGGAGGGATCCATGAAAACTCACCAGAAAACCCTAGACTCGCAAAATGTGCAGAAAAGATCGGAGACATGGAGAAACAAGAAGAGTCGAAATCCGGTGAACCGACCGACAATAAGAGGCACAGGAAAAGGACTGTAGTTAGCTCTCGAAAAAATAAAAGAAACAAAAGCAAGAGATCAGCTGTTCTTTCTTCTGCTCTGATAAAACACGATGAAGCAAGTAAAGAGAAAGAGGAGAAACGATCGGGCCTTAAAAAGAGGGAACTTCGAAATTCAAAAAAGAGCAATCAAGTACAATGATATGTATTTAATGAGAATGACGGCCACTATTACCAAACCGCAACAGTCACCACCCGATAAGTGACATGTGGCATCTTGGAGATAACCAAGCCGTCAGAACGTCCCTTCACCTGTCAAACAAGTGGAAACGCCAGAAGTTATGTGGTTAAAATTGAAAGCGTGCACCGGAAGAATCAATTAATAAATACAGAGCGTGGTTAAAAGAAGGAGTTATTGCAAAAATGCGTTGAAATCTCATAAACATAAATATAAATACTACTCGCAGAGACAAACGAAGTAGGAAGGACAAGTCATTCGCCCAGCTCGAAGTATTTATGGGGGTATTGTTGTATGTATAAACTCGCCCAACTGACACGTCATCAAAGGAGCTAACAAAAGATTGCCACGTCATTCATTGACCGGGTCAAGGGAAGAAGTTTGACCAGTCAGGATGATAAAATAGCTTAGACCAGAAGGAAGAAGAAGCATGGTCGCCAAAACCAAAAACCTACTCGCCGAATATAGAAGTATGCTCGCCAGATACGCAATACCCAGAAAATAAAGGTACTCGCTGGACCAGCACACTGGGCTCAAACCAACTCGGCAGAAACACAGAAGCAACAAGGAATCATAAAAAGGAAAGAAGACCCAATCCGCGACGGAAAAGGATCCTAGTACAAATCAACAAGGAGAAACCCTAAATAAACATGTATAAATAGAATCACCTATCCCACGAGGAAGGGGTTCAGAAATATAGAGAGAGAAAAGAGAGCAATTGTGAGAGATTAGAGTGTGTAACAAAGCAACGAAAACCTAGTATTATTCTTCTGCCCTCAGGGGCGCCGTGGTTTTTTCCCATTTAAGGGTTTTCCACGTAAAACTTGTCTTTTGCATGTGTTCTTAATTTTCTTGCTTCATATTAAATTGATTTAATTGTTGAGTGCGTGGCAATCCAAATTTCACCGTCAACACATCTAAAATAAATTAATGTCATCCTCTTATTTACCAAAATGCCACTTATTGGATGGAATTGGATGGAATGGCCATTAGTGTAACAATGTTTGCCAAAAATGGTCATTTTCCATCCATTTCCCCATTTGGTGGCCATTTTGATAGTGGTGGTAAAAGTTGATGGCCACTAGGGTAATTATCCCTAAAATATATCAGTTCCTTGCATGTGGGCCATTGGATTTAAGAGACGCTTTGACAAGTGCATGCAGCCAAGTCAAAGTATTTAAATCCAATGGCCCACATGCAAGGAACTGATATATCTTTTGTCAGTTTGAACTGATAATAGAAAAATTGTATAAAAGATTGGATGTTTTTAAGTATAATATTTATGTTTCTTTGATGGGCCTTTCAAGATATATGGGCTGTTTTTGAAAAAATTGTACATGAGCCAGAAATACACGGTATTTATTTTAAAATTGAAATTTGGGGCCCTTGGAAACTAGGGGCCCTAGGCGGTCACCTCTTGGGCCTATGCCCAGGGCTGGCCCTGGGTGGAATCGGCCAGGTCTCGGTCCTTGACGATTACTCCCTGGCCCGGTACTGTTCTAGAAGAAGTCACGCTGATCAAAGATGCTGACTTGGCCGATAACATCTCCATCGGTATAGTCGTTGACACTTGACAGGCCTAGAAATCGGCTCCTTATTGCGGTTGCTCAAGTGTTTAGAAAAAAGTACTCTGGTCTCGCTACTTACGATTTGTCCACATGGAACCGATTGTTTCTCATCCAGATTCAAATCACCTATCTAAAAATGGTATCCCAATTTGTGTCTAATCAACCAAATTGACCAAATTAGGACATCTCAACGGCTCAACCACTATCATGTACATTTAATTTTTTTTTTCTTCAACTTTTTACATGATAGTGGTTGAGGTGTCCCAATTTCATTGGTTAGATACAAATTGGGACACCATTTTTAAATAGGTGATTTGAATCCTTCTCATCCACCTCAGTGGGTAAGTAAGTTTATAAAAACCAATATTTAAATAAAATAAAAAATTAAATATTATGTTATTTTTATTTTTTAAATTAAACTTTATAATTCATATTAATCACAAGAAGCAGTACATAGAGACTATTGGGACTAAAAATGAGGCACATCTGTGTGCATTTGTCTAAATTTTCTAGGATCTCCGTCTAGGGATGGCCAATAGGGGATTTGGGGTGGGGTTAGGTCCCCCCAACCCCACCCCCATTTTCCAAACCCTCCCCCATCCCCCCCCATTTCCCCCAAATGGGGAAATGGGGATGGGGTAGTTTTGGGGGGAGGTCCCCCCACCCCCATCCCCATTCCCCCATTTCCCCCAGTTTTCTCCGTTTTTCCCTGTTTCCCCATTTCCCCCGTGTCCCCCGTTTCCCCATTCTCCCATTTTCCCAGCAGAGAAAGTGAGAACTGAGAAATGATTTAGGGAAGGAAATAAAAAATATGATTTAGGGTTAGGTTTTAAGTTATAAATATGTATTTATAGTTAGTAAAATATAAATAATAAAAATATTGAAAATATATAAAAATATATATATATATATATATTATAATATTATAATATTTGGGGGAAATGGGGAAATGGGGACGGGGGCACCTACCCCCAACCCCATCCCCATTTCTAGAATTTTATGGGGGAAATGGGGAAATGGGTTTGGGGTCGGGTCCCCCCATCCCCAACCCCATTAGAATTTGGGATTAAAAAGCTCCCCCATCCCCCCACCCCCATTACCCTATTTTTCCCCAAAAAATTTCCCCCAAATGGGAATGGGGGAGCGGGGTTTTGGGGCCCAGGGAAAATGGTCATCCCTATCTCCGTCTCTTCCATTCTCCTTATTTTAAGGGGTTTAATAAAGTTTATTATTTATGAGTTGGCATGACATGTGTTATCATGCATTTAGTTTATATGACATGTGTTATCTTTTCATGTTCTT
Organism: Acer saccharum; assembly: GCA_030490815.1. Taxonomy (NCBI): domain Eukaryota; kingdom Viridiplantae; phylum Streptophyta; class Magnoliopsida; order Sapindales; family Sapindaceae; genus Acer; species Acer saccharum. Next base: position 37,427,193 of record CM059870.1, read on the forward strand.
TCAGTGACATCATGTTCTTTGAAGTGATATATGTATAGTTGTGTGTTATGTCATCCAGATATGTATTTTCCACCAATTATGTCCTCCAAAAGTTGTTAAATTTAATACCAAGAGAGGAGAAAAACTTGGGTGCATCCGATGCACCACACTGGAATCTGATGGTGGTGCATCGGATCCACTCAATGAGTAACACGTGTCCCTTCAATTTTTTTTTCTCCACCTCATCTTCTCTCTTCTTCCCTCTTTCAGAACCCTCTCTCTCTCATTTCAGACCGCTGTTAAGCGCCGCCGACCGTCGACCGCCGGAGCAAGTGAAGCGACACCACCCACACCGGAACGTTCGTCGGATGCCGACCGTCATAACCCAAGTGTCCGTTTTCGGATTCGGGCTGTGTGGAGAGAGAAACGAATCCAAATCCGAACCGTTGCCGAACCGTTGCCGAACCTTCATCATCAGATCTGCGCCGATCCGTGGCGAATTCGACGAAACCGATCGCTCCAACAAATTCAGCGTCGTCAAATCTTCCAGATCCGACTATCGTCGGAGTCAAACGGCGCCTGCGAAAGAGCACCGGTGATGAATCCGGTATGTGTGCGTGAAAAAATGGAGAGAGAGAAACTGATAGATGGTGAGAAGAAGAAGAGAGAAGATGAGGTGGAGGAAAAAAAAATTAGAGGGACACATGTCAATCAGTGAGTGGTTCCGATGCACCACCATCAGATTCCAGTGTGGTGCATCGGATGCACCCAAGTTTTTCTCCCAAGAGAGACCTTACACCTAGCCAAATATGATGTGACATATCATTTCTATCTCTAGAAATATCTCGACATGAAACAATATCAACATTTTTACAAAGAGTTTTAATATCATTTTCGATTAACCCAATAATACTAAGCAACTTATCCACAAAATTAACATATGTTATAACATTCATAGCATCTACTTCAATTCAAGGCACTTTCAAATCAAATTGTTTCGTCAGCAATAACCAAAATTTTTAAAACTATTTTCTTCCATGAATCAAAATTTTAGAGTTTTTGTATCGTAAATATTTTCCATACTTTAGCCCGTTAAATCGTAAATTGTGGGGAGACCTCCTGGAAGTCATATTCTGGACGATGTTTTACAGATTAATTTCAGCGGGTGTCGGTAACACCTTGACCCAATTAGCGTTGTCCGTTTTTTTTTTTTTATCTTAAAAAAAAACCTTGACCAAAAGTCCAAAACGTATTGATATATTTATCAAACAGGTGGGCAAGTGGCTAGTTGTTTCATAGAATGGATAGCAGTCAAAATGAGATTTGACTTTGTATGGCTTTGGGTGGAAATTGGTGATAAATAATATGAAATTTTGCTTAGACTTTAGCCATTGAAGGCCTTGTTTGGTTTGGTCTAAGAATTTATCATGAGCTGAGCTGAAAAGGGCGACCGAAACTAGTATTATGTTCAATTGCTTATCATTATTTCGAAGGAAACAAACGTACATTAATGACCCTAATGCTCTGTTGCAGCAATCTAATTCATCTATTTGACTTTGCGTACTTGCACCGCAAGGTTACGACTTCGAATCATTCCCTCTTCCAAAAATCCCTGAATTTAGTCTTTACACAAAAAGAGTGGTAAAAAAACTTGTTTGGCTTAAATGGAATTGTTTACCATCCTGATGGATTCTTGATAGTCATTCACACAATGACTGGAAATTTGTTTTAAGATTGATGTAGCCAATGGAGATGAAGTTAAGTTTGATATGCTATTATATCTATGACATTATTAATCAATCAATTGTTCTTTGTATAGACTATATACCACATGACATGATTTAGTATTCGAATGCAAGCACCAAGATATGATTTATATATATTTCTAGCTAACTTGTATATTTTTTAATATATATTTCGTTTAATCTTCTATCTCATTGACTATTCTTATCAATTTAATCGAGAGATATTTATTTAAGGGTAACTACTGTCATCCAAAGATATGATTTATGTATTTATATTTTATTAAAATAAATTATTAATAAAATAACCTTAAATAAAATGATTAAAAGAATAAATAACTTGATTAAAATTAAATAAGTCAAAATACTTTCCCCATCAATGACACTAACATTTAAACCCTAATTTTATTTTAAGTATCAATTTTTTATTTTTTTATTCCGGTTCATTTTTAAGTCTTCTTCACATACGCATCATCAACTCTAATACAAGCCAAATTAAAGATAGCTCAATCTTCATTTTAGAGCCACCCAATTATGCCATCTTCATTTTAGAGCGCCACATGTTTATATGAGCTTGATTGATGTAGGTTTGTAATTACTTTTCTTTGTTGTGTTTGATGATATACAATAATTAAATTTTTGTATATATATGATATACACACTAAAACACAACAAAGAGAAGTAATTACAAAAATTCCTACACCAATCAAGCTCATCCGATTATGCCATCTTCATTTTAGAGCACCACATGTTTATATGAGCTTGATTGACGTAGGTTTGTAATTACTTCTCTTTGTTGTGTTTTATGATATACAATAATTAAATTTTTGTATATATATGATATACACAAGATGGTCAATGAGATAAAAGATTAAACGAAATATATATTAAAAAATATACAAGTTATCTAGAAAGAAGAATAATTTAGGCCAAAATGGTATCTTAATATAATTCTAATCTCTTTCGTCTGAATTTAAACAAAATATCTTATATTTAGTGTGTATACATATATACAAACTAAATATAATTATTTGTTTCAAAAAAACAAAAAAAAAATTGATTTTTTAAAAAAATTTAAAATAAATTAATGTCATCCCCTTATTTACCAAAATGTCACTCATTTGATGGAATTGGATAGAATCAGATGGAATTGGATGGAATGGTCATTAGTGTCACAAAGTTCGTCAAAAATGGCTATTTTGGAACAACTTTTCAATCAAGTGGCCATTTTGATAGTGTATCATCAATTCGATGGCCACCGAGGTAATTATCTCTAAATTTATCAAATGTTATAATGTTCACGTGTGAGTGTGACTGACGGCTAAACACACACTCACATGTATTTTATTTTATTTTTTATTTTTATTTTTATTTTTATTTTTTTTCGGTGAGTCCCACAACGTTACATATTATATATATCAAGTTATCAACCTGAATTATTGGTTACGGTTCTTCTAGGCTTCTAGCTAAGGTCGCTTGTTCTCTGTCTATTACAAACACAAAAAAACAAAAACAAAAACTTAACTTCCAAGTTCCAACTTCCAACCAAAGCAAAGCAACCCACGACCACGATGCTCCGATTTAACCGAGGAATGGTTTTTTTTTTTTTTTTTTCTTCACAAAAGTAAGGTAAAATATTAAAAAGAGTAAGCTCTAGAACTACAAAAGTTACCTAAAGTAAATCACTTATTCACTTCACTTTATTCCTGCAGTAGAAATAGAATATAATTGAAAGTGAAATACAGTATTTGCTTGCACTTGTAGGCTTGTAGCGATATATGTGGGGCATGTGGGTGCATTTGGTAACCACATGAGCACACGATCACCTGAACAGCTTTAAACTACTTCATTGCTATCAAGTCATCGCTGTCAACGACTCCCTTTCTCTTCCGCTCTTTTGAATTTTTTTGTTCTCTGATTTTCAACATCTTACACACATACATACATATATACAGTCTTTCTATTATCAGTTCGAACTGATAAAAGTTATATCAGTTCCTTGTATGTGGGCCACTGGATTTAAATACTTTGACTGACAAGTGCATACAGCCAAGTCAAAGTATTTAAATCCAGTGGTCTACATGTAAAGAACTAATATAACTTTTGTGAGATCGAATTGATAATAGAATTTCTGCATATATATATATATATATATATATATATATATATGTACGTTAACATGTCTACTTCTTCTTCGTACCACCAAATCTCAACCCCACTGTGTTCGACTTTGTTTTGAAGCTTTTTACTGAGACTCAACGTAGATGGAGAGACAGAGGAGTTTCTCTGTCAAATCCACCAGATTCTTGGTGTTTTCTTTCACTATCTCGTTTTCTCTGATCTTCATCACATTCTTCTCTATCTGGGGCGTCAAATCTACTCCTTCAATCTCCATTTACCAACAAACCCATATTCAGTTGAATCAATCCGTCTTTAATCTAAGTTTGAAACCCTTCACTGTACCGAGTTTGACAGATTTCAGTAGAAATTTCTCAGCAACAGAGGTTAAATATTTAATCTTGACAGATGCCCAGTTAAATGGAACTGAAAATACAACTGGGTTTCTTCAATTCTCAGATTTAAAGGACTTTCAAAGGGAGGAAAATGATACTGAAGTGCGAGACAATGAAGTCAGTAAGCCAACTATTGGTACTGGTATAGAGAGAGCACCAGCAGTAGCACCTTCGATTGAAATGGAAGTTCAAAGCGATGAGAGGGTTGAAGAGAAGAAGAAGACCAGAGCAGCTACAGTTGAGAAAATTGAAATCGAGCTTCCTACTAATAATCAGCAGATACAAAAGAAGAGGATTGGAACATATTCGGTTAGAAAGATTGAAGAGAAGAGGACAAGAGGCTGTGATATTACAAAAGGGAGGTGGGTTTATGATGAGAGCTATCCTTTGTACACAAATAGTTCATGTCCTTTTATTGATGAAGGTTTCAATTGCATGAGCAATGGGAGACTAGACAAAGACTACATGAAGTGGAAATGGCAACCACAAGAGTGTGACATTCCAAGGTTTTTTTTTTTTTATTATTTAGAATTGAAATTTATTTATACTAGTTTATCAATTGATTGATCCTATAAATTTAGTTTAAAAGAAGAGCATGGAATGTAAACTAGCTGAGTTTTGGTTTTGCGTGTCATGTAAATTATAGGTTCAATGCAACGAAAATGCTAGAATCAATCAGAGGGAAGAGGCTAGTTTTTGTGGGTGATTCTATTAATAGAAACCAATGGGAATCTATGCTGTGTATGCTAATGGGTGCTGTTAAAGATCCAAAGAAAGTCTACGAAACACACAGACGAAGAATCACCAAAGGGAGGGGCAATTATAGTTTCAAATTTGTGGTAATTATGCAAAAATGTTGCTTTGATGTGTTTATTTATTAGTTTTCTGGGGCTAATGCTGGTAAGTATTTGAAGTATTTAAATCTAGTCTTGTGTATGCAGGATTATAAATGTACGGTTGAATACTATGTATCCCATTTCTTAGTTCATGAGGGCAAGGCACGGGTAGGGCAGAAGCGGGTGCAAACCTTGAGAATCGATTCACTGGATCGAGGCTCATCAAGATGGAGAGGAGCCGATATTTTGATTTTCAACACTGCACACTGGTGGTCACATTACAAAACAAAAGCTGGGTTAGTAGTACCGCTCAATCTTTAAATCATAGCAGACTTGAATGTTAAAAGGTTCTAATTGTTCTGCATTTGGTACAAGCTAATAAGCTCAGTTTGGATCTTGGTTTATTAAAAAAGCATACACAAACTTGTTCTCTTAAATCATTTCTGTATGCACACTATGTCCATGGTTTGTTTTCCAAATTGATAAGCCGGTGAAATCATATGCAATTATATGTCCAGTTTACAGATGCCATTTTCAGATTTTTTCTATTTTTTCATTCATAAGTCTGCTGGCCTTGTAACAGGATTAACTATTACCAGGAAGCGGGTCAAGTTCTTCCCCGGCTTGATGTTTCGACAGCTTTTAGAAGAGCATTGATGACTTGGGCATCATGGGTGGATAAAAACATCAAACCAAGTAAAACCCAAGTTTTCTTTCGAAATTCGGCACCTTCCCATTTCAGGTTTCCTTTTCTGCTCCCCAAAGCTGTATTTTTTTCTTCTTCCTAATCTATCTCATCATATAAGTTGCTGAGTTGTATTATCTATTATGTATACAGAGGGGGTCAATGGAATTCAGGTGGGCATTGTAGAGAGGCCACTCAACCTCTTAACAAAACGTCAAGCTTTATGTACCCTGAGAAGAATGTTATTGCAGAGGAGGTCATAAAGCAGATGAAAACTCATGTAACTCTGTTGAATATCACTAGTTTGTCTGAATATAGGATAGAAGGCCATCCATCAATATACGGAAAAAACCCAGACAAGCGGTTCTCCTCAAACAGTGAGGATTGCAGCCATTGGTGTCTTCCCGGCTTACCTGATACATGGAATGAGTTGTTGTATTTTCATTTGCAATCCAAACAAAATGAGTACAACAATCAATAATTCTTTTCAGCATTTACTGCCTGTTGATCTTGTTGGCAGCATGTAAATTGTAATTTAATTACACGGTTTCCTCTAATCAAATTGTTTGATTGATGTTCTTTTGTTGGGAATGGGAGAAGCTCATCATTTTTGCATGAATTTCTTAGCACAAGTGTACCACCAACCCCCTTTCCACTTTAGTGGTCGAGGTTCAAGTCCTAACAAGTAAATTTTAAACCCCCTTTTCACGTTAGCGGTGGAGGTTCGAGTCCAAAAATGCAAATTTTACGTGTGAATAATTTTCTTCCCTATACCGTGAGAGTAGACATATCCCCTTACGGGGGTAATATTAGGACCGTATATGTACTGTATTCAGATTGCACATGTACTGTGTTTGATCTTGATAGATAATGATAGATCTAATGTAATACTTTTAAAAAAAAAAATGTCATGCAATACTTTAACAATTAAATAACCATTTAAGACGACAATGGTTTACATTATTATTATTATTATTATTATCAAGAATATATATGTTTCGAACAATATTGTCCAACTCCTGTACTAATTGCTTCTTGCGGAGAACAGCAAAAGAAGTTTCTAGTTTATTGCTGGACTTTAAAAATAATGTTTTGAACTTATTGCCCAATCTATCTTATTTCTTGACCTTCAAGAACACTTGGGCAGCTGTACAGAAATAATGCTGACCTATGTATATGCATTGCTTAAGAAGGAGGTTTTTCTTCATAATGAGATTGATATACTGATGAGTGTATCAATGAGATTGATGTTTCTTCGCTCTGCTGCCTTGAGAGACCGATGAATCGTCTCTCTTGGAACCTTCAGGTTTTCGAGCCCATGGAGGTGCTTGGTCTGGTCCATAACGGTAATCATAAAAGAGCTCCTCACCAGCTTCGATATGATCCTTGGCAAAGATGCCCACTCGATGGTCTCCAGCCACCAGCATTACCTGTGCAAGTTAATAAATTAGCTTAATCGAGAATTTAAACGACAAACCATAACTATCATTCAAACCTTGGCATGGCAGTTAGGATTTGATGAATGGTTTGCAAATTTCAGCTTGTCTCCTCTGCGATACGCGTCAAGACAAGACTGCAAAGAATAAGGAGGAAGCTCTAAGATATCAGAGTTCATAATACCACATTAAGAGATACATGATATGTGAATAAGTTCTGAAATTGTTGAGCTCTCTTGAAATAGTAAAATAGCTTTAGTCTTGGATGAGGATATTCATATTTATACAACATTCTTGACAGCATTAGAATCATTGTAAATCATTAGGTCTATCTTACCTGGTCATTCAAGTCAAAAAGGAAAGATGAATTCGCACGATCATAAATTTTCCCACGCTTATCTGCTTCTCTGTGGGTGATCAATTCACCGGTATATTCTCCAAGATAATCATTTTTGTTGACGGAGTTCTGAAATCACATGATCTAGTTCAGTTACCAGCATTAGCAAGTAACTAAGGAAAACATAAGACAATTTGTTACCTACCTTAAGAAAAGCTCCCCATCCAGCAACATCAGACTTCGATAAGAGGATCTGAAAGGAGGAAAGGAAAGAAGTTACGACACAGCTTAATTTATTGAAAATTGCTTACACTTTCTACAGTAGCAATTTGACAATTAAAACATTCTCAATTGCTTACCCTCTGCTGTTGTCTCAGAAGGAGCTTCATGTTCCCACACTGACCGTCTCCTCGTTTAGGTGGCTCCTCACCCAATGAACCATCTCCACAACTGCATTAAGAAAGAAATATTTCACAGAATGCAAAGATGGAGTGAAAATTCAGCAATAAATTCAGACAGGGCGCCAACTAAACCATAAAATTTTAAAACTTTAATAAAAGCTCAAATTGGGAAGACTGCCAGTTCAATATAAAAAATATATAAATGAAAAGATTCTAGAATTTTTTTTTTTTTCTCTGCATAAACTCTTATAAGTAAGAGTAATGATAGGTATCCCAACTTGCATCTCAACTCATGATGTGTCAGTTGGCAAATAAATACACGTTAATGATGACTTATTTCCCTTGCCACAGGTCATGTGAATTAAATTTCAACATCAAAGGTTGGAATACAAGTTGGAATGCCTAACATTACTCTAGAAGTAATCAAGTTAGTTCAAGGCCTAAACTTATCGAGTCACTAATTAAACTCATCAACACGCTTAATCAAAAAGCGTCCTTATAACAAGCAAGGAAATCCAATAACGAACGCAGACTTTATATGACATCAATGACTTTATGGCATGATTATCTGAAACTATTTTAAGAAATAAGCATATAGCACTCATTACCTAATCCAGCAATTCCGGCAAACATCTGGGTCACATTCACGTCCAGCAGCATAGCATGGGCATTGCCTGCTTCTGCATTGGCTCTTTGCACAGTGGCATCCCCTGAACCGATTTTTGCAAGTCTTCGAGCACCTTAAGAAATAATAGCTACTTGTGAGAATCTAATTCTCAAGTTAATTATCTATTTGGAATTAAGGGTAACAAAGTCATAATTAGGACAGAATTAAACCCAGAAAAATGATTTATTCAATCAAATCAAATCAGCTTTAGTACAACTAATTAGTTGGCTGTAGTGTTTCTCCTCGACTGCTACAATGAATATGATTGACATATCCAAGGATTTACATCCTAGTCGATCTCTAATAAAAAGTATCCCAGAAAACCCCTTTGGATGCAGAAAATTTCCTGCATCATCCATGCATTTGATATACACCTTCTTCTAAAAATAATAAAATTCAACATACCCACAATATTTTTCACAGCAAGTTCCATTGTGCAGACAAGGGCATTGCTTTCCACACGTAGGCTGGCATCCGCATGGTGTATACTGCTTACAGGCCTGATCTTTACCATCTACAATTCTTTTCCAAATTGAAGGATGACCAGCAGATTTCCAGGAATATTTAAGCTTCCGCGTTCTACCCCTTCTACGAAGTAACCTAGGTCTTGTTGGCATCTCTTGCACCTAAAACAACAACAGAAAGGATAAGTGAAAAACGAAGGATGTAAAATGCAGTCCTGGGTAAAAAACAAGGCAAAACTACATCCATCATAATTAAAATATCAACAAACAGGAATAAAATAAAACACGAAATCTGACTATAAGTTAAATCAACAAGTCAGCTCTAAGACTGATAACTTTTCTTGAAGTTTCACCCCCATTAAAAGAATGTTAACAAGGTTAGCAAACAAGCAAAGCTAAATCAAATTTCACAATTTTTAGTCAGTCGAAGGCAATGCTGCTTCTTTTGGGTGCAACCTCATCAATACAATAGTTGAATTCCCAGCGAGAGAAGAATGAAAAAGCAAAACTACTTTGGTATAAATATATAAAGAAACATTCCTGCAGACTAAAATTATAATCAATTTTGCATTACATTTTATCAACTCTTTCTAATATGATGTTTTAGAATACAATATAACCGATTATATAAATATTTTGCTCAGCAAAGTGACCTTTATCCCTGTAATGAACCGTAAAAAGAAATTTCTCATTACCACAGATCGCAAAAGTGGCAGTAAGAAAACTGGTTTTGCAGTTTCATGTGAGCTAGAATTTCTATTTCACCTTTAGGAAATGAATAAGAAAAGGAAAATATAACAGTACATACTGTATGATCTGTGTCGGCTTTCCCATTTTCCTCCAAAAACGAGCTTGGTGTGGCAGATTTGAGTGTCATTGAAGAACCACTGTCACGCATGTAAGTGGATACTTCTACACAAGTCTTCAAGCCAGAAAGCAAGTTCCTGGCTATAAGGCAACTGCAAATACATTTAGAACAAACATATTAAAGAAAGATCTAGTCTTTCACACAGAAGCAGAAGCAAAGGTTACGAACAAAATGATATCTAACTGTATCAAGCCCAACGCGTGCATCAGTAAAAATAAAACAGAAACTATACTGCATAGTGCTTGTACACAATTACATTACATGATGCAAGAAAGCTCATGTATCTCTTCCATTATTCTCGTGTAGTTATTTTGATCTAATGATATTGTTCTACTTTCATTTAACAATATTGTTCTAGTTTTTATTACTATCATACATAATAAAATTATTTCTAATTAAAAATTATACAAAACTGCTATGTTATTGGTAATAGTGAACCTAAGACCCACATCCACAGGCATGCATTTAAATACCGTTTCTGTATTGCTTAATTAAAGTGATGTTTTATTCGGTCAATGTTCCTTTCAAATTTATTTAAGGTTTCATTAATGTGTCATGGTTTAATTTTGTTATGTTAATTTCAAAAATTCATATAAAAAATAAGCAGGAACATGCAGAATTTACAAGAAAATTGGATGGAGAACAGTGATAAAAGTAAGACTCATTGATCCTTCTTTTATATCTTCAGTAGCTAAATGCACTTAGTAATCATTATGCCAAACAAAAGGTTAGGTGATAGGAATACTGTATACCTGTTTCTCCCAAATATCTCCACTCCTTTCAAATACAGTTCTTTCTCAATAGGTTTCCACTCAGAACTGCTCAAAACTCCATCAAGCAGTGTCTCTTTGGATGACCGCTGATTCAGTTCAGGTTTTTTCTTGACATCCTTGGATCTATCCCTGATATTATGCTCAAATTTATCACCACGTACACTGCCAGAACCAACAAATTTCTCTGACATACACTCAATGGATTCACTTTGTGAATCTTTGGTGGTCCTTTGAGGGTCAGGTTCGTTGGATGTGCCAACAAGGTGCCTACTTTTTGCACCTGGACTTCGTATATCACCAATAAATGCACTAATTACATCCAAAGGCAATAGTTTCTTCTTTTTCTTACTTGAATCCGGAAGTATTGGGTCATTTAGTGCCATATTTGACTGCTGTAAGACCTTGCGCTTTCTCAAACTTTGCACGGAAGAAGTAACTGTATTTGGAGCTCCAGCGGAGGCTTCTGAGACATAAACAGCTTTTGAAGTAATAGGTGGCACTTTTCCAGAGTTGCATCTTTTATCTCGCACAAGGTCTGTGCCAATATCTCTACCCGGCCCTTCAGCGTCATGAGGCATTGCAGTCCCTTCTTTTGCATTTCTCATTCTACGCGAGGCATTGATAGCTGAACCTCTTAGCACAACTCGGTCAGCTCTTAACTGCAAGGCATTCATGTCGAAATCAGAATTCACAACTTTCCTACTTAAAAGGTTCTTATCTAAATGAAAATAATGAAGGATATATGATCATTGACCATAATGATATTCAGAAAAATGAATAATCATCAAACCTTGTAGCAAGTCTTGAGGGTGTAAATGAACTCAACCACAGGTCAAAAAGAAAATATGCTTAGTGTATACATGCACATCCAGAGAGAGGAGAAATTGTACCTGGAGGTAACAATGATCACCGCAAGGTTTCCTATTATCTTCATATTCAGACCAATATGGCTGCTTTTCACTCTGACAAGTAAAAGGCTCCAATCAGATATGGTAGTGAACTATAACCAGATTAAGTTGTAGGAAACTTAAAAAAAAAAAAAGGGTCTGATTACGGGGTAAATCAAAGTCTGGGAACATCCATGCAGACGGCAATCAAATACCTGTTGGACAAACATAATTGAATAAGCATGGTTGAAGCAAAATTCAAATGGCCATACCAAATGTTTGCATACCAAGCAACGGCGACAAAAAAGGTTCTCAAAAGAATCCAGAGCAGCACTAAGGCTCTTGTTCAGAGATATTCCCTGTTCATATCCAGAATCCCTAGAATCCTTAAACTTTTTGTCATGATTCTTCTTCAGTGTGCTATATCTGTCCTGTAAACCCAAACATAATAGCAATATATAAGAAGTTTCCAACAAGCATAAATTACAAACAAGGAATGCCAAAAATATTTCAAACAGAAAATAAAATCACCAAGCATAATCCATAACATACTAATCACATTAATATACTGATTCAAAATACCTGTATTTCCGAAGTGGCTACTCCAATGAACTGGCTTACAATATTAAGTACTTCCTCACCTAGCCCATGCTCCTGAAAGACCGTCCTGCCAAATCGACAGAACTAGCCATAATTCTAGTTGGATTATGATAAGCATCTTTTATGAGTGCTTATCTGCTCTGAAAAGTGGCATTTTTCTAAAATACTATTATCTAAAGTTATACCTATCTAGAGTAATATAAACATTCTGCTGCTGACCTCCGACCGGTAACAGAAAACAATAAATCTCTTTAATTTGATAATTACTCATTTGACCTTGGTCCCTAAAATATAACGATAGTAGAAGTAGAACTTATTTATATCAATATGATCTCATCTGCTATAGCTTTCAATTGTATGCTAGGGTGACCACTGTCAGTGTCATTCGTCACTAATCAAAATTAATTCAACTTTTCAAATACAATAATGCAATACCAATATCCTCTGCAGGAACACCAAAAACTGTACAACATGCTTCTTAAAATATGAAAATTACTTAAAACTTGAATCTTATTTAAACATACCATAAAATACGATCGCATCTTATTTAAACATACCATAAAATACGATCTTCACCCTCAGAAAATTCATGTTTTTCTTCCTCGGGTTCTACAAGGTCTTCTTCACTTTCACTACATATTAGAGCTTCATTCCCATGTTGATCATAATAAATCCGCCTTCTTCCAACCACAGACTGATCTTCAGCCATTCTCTGATTTCTGTACTGCGTAAGACATATTTAGACAAGAAGAACAATAATAAAATCCTAACATAAAACAAGCTCGAAAAAATATTTGATCCTTATTACACATGCGATGAGCGTATAAGCCGAGGTTCCCAACCCAAAATAGTGTTTCCAAGAAGATACCAAAGCAACATTATACAGTCAGATGAGAATGTGATATCTGAGAAATACAGACACAGGGATCTAGGCAAAATTCACATATCTATTAACACCTCCCCACAAACAAGGAAAAACAGAATAAATAAAATCTATAAACATGTAAAATTTAACTTCCAGGGTAAACAATATCACTTCCATTGATTACAATTAGAAGAAGAAAATGCAAGAGAAAGAATATTTTTAGCTCTCATTTGTATGTGATCATTCTGAAAAAAAAAATGCCCATCTAATCCTTCTAAATGACTTCAAGCTATTTATAATGATTTATCTTATCAGGACCAATCTACACGAATCAATTCAATACTGAATCAAAGATGTAAGATTAATAAATTCTGTCTAAAAATCAATAATACTTTCTCTCTCTTGTTTTTTTTTTCTACATAGGAAGATCACAGCCAGAATCCAGAATCAGGTCCAATTAAGTTAAACTCCAGTTAGAGAGAAGATTTATGGAAACTCTATCATACCTGTCCAAGAAAATCCAAGTAGTATAAGGTGGTATCTTCTCAGCAAATGGAAGCTTTCTACTTGTTGAGAAAACAACTTCATGACTGTTAAAATAATCTGTATCTTCCAGCCCCTGAGGAAATCCACTGTACTTGCAGAGAGGAATGTTACTGAATCCATTCTCTGCCATAAATACAGCATTCTTTCTTGATGTTTCCGGTAAAAGCTGAGAAACATCATTTTCTATTTTCTTGTTGTTCTTCTCAATTTTTTCCTGTACAAGATACATTCACGAGTTCATTACACTTAATTTAGCATCACAACAAATATGTGCTTGTTACACGAGATTAACAAAAAATGTAGAATGAATATGAAGTCCGTAGTGATGTACCGTTTTCATAAAATGGACAAGAAACTAAATCCTAATATTCAATATTAACAGACCTTTGACCCACGACATTAGTTTCAAAGCATAAACAAGATCTTCTTTGCAGAATTAAAATACCAACAGAAGTATTATTCACAAACAAAGTTAACATAAAATTATTCTGGAATTACACCTCCAATAAATATTGAAATTAAGATAAAAAGGATAATACAGTAAAATCCTAGATAATATTAAATTGAAAATCAGATATCTTTTGTTAAGAAAAAAAATAGTAAAAAGAACTGAGCCCCTCAATTAACAGAATGACATTTTGTTGGAATTGAAATTCATTACTGGTTAGACCAATTGTCATAATGAATTACTGATAAAGAAAATCATATCAGAATTTTTTTAAAAAAAAAAAAAAATCATTTCAGCAAAACACAATCACACTACTACATAGAAAGTGGCTCAGATCTGAAGTAACATGGAAGACAGTTACAGGTATCAAAAAACAGAAAGAAAGAAAAGAAATTTGAAAATATAAAGACCAAAAGGATAATCGCGTGTCTTACTTTAACCGAAATGACTCTGTCCGCCTGAATTTCCATTTTGAGCTGATTGAGTTGATAAGACAAGTTTCCAAGACAAACATTGGACTCACCATGAAATTTCTGCCAAATCACAAAAGAAAATCATAAAAAATCTGAGCAATTGCAGATACTCACTTAGATTATATTGTTTGTGATCAATCAATTGTAAATTGACAGTAGGTTGATGATGTCTTTTCTATTGCTAATGCTATGTTTGGTTGGTTTATCAATCTTATGGAATGAAAAGCTAAGTTCTTATGAACATACATCTTTCTTTCACTTAATATTTATCAAGAAACAAACAGAGCCTAAATTCAATTCTTGAAAATTCAGTAGAAAACACTGCTTCTCAATAAGTTGTTACTTTCTAATATGTTAAATTTCCAACAATTCTAGGTTTCTGATATCAATTTCTCAGAATTAAAACAATAATAATAATAATAAAAATAGAATTTTGATAGATTCAATGAAAAGCTACTTATTATGACATCTTGAAGAGAATTATCGTGATGAATTCATCTGATCATATTTACTAAATGTATAAACCAAAATTCAATAAAATCAGAAGATTGAGATCAGTTAAGAGAAACTAACTCTTGATATAGATGAAGAGTCGCTTGCTCTGGACACCATTGTCGTCTCTGCTACTCTGCAACTTGATTAAGAGAACGAATGAAAAACAAAGAAAAACCACTCCACTAACGAATGACACGTGTGAAGTGTCAGTGACGTGGCCTGCACAAAGAGAGGAGTTTTATTAAATGGGCTTGAGCTAAAGTATGGGCTTGAAAATATTGGGCCTACTTGGATTTTCGAACAAGTATCATGTTTTTTTATTTTATTTTATTTTATTTATTTTATTTATTAATAAAACAAGTATCATGTTAATGACAGAAAAGTGAAAAACGCGGCCTTCTTAAGAATTAGAGTTTTTTTTTTTTTTTGAACAAGTTACTTTCTAAAAAATAAATAAATTAGTGTTATTTAAAAAAAAAAAAAAAAGTTCCAAAGGAATTATAGTTCTAACTTAAAAAACATAACTAAAATAGTAAAATGACAAGACAAAGTTAGATAAATGGTATACCTTTCACATCATGGGTTCGAGTCAAATTCACCTTCCCGAACCCAAAATAAATTGCAATAGTTTCACAAAAAAAAAAAAAAACATAGCATAACTAAAATAATAAAAGAAAGATAGTATTTACCCAACTGTCAATTCATCCCATATCAACTAAATTTGGATAATGTTAGTCTATTCCTTGATGATACTCTCCTTAGATCCTGCACCCAAAATAGGCGTGACACCGGCGAACACTTTTTGTCGGTCAAGTCAAATTAGAGATAATTTAATTCATTTCATAGGAAAAAAGAATAATAAAATAAATGTCACTCAACAATGAATGATTATTTAAGAGTTAGCTATATATATATATTTTTTTCTTTTAAGATTGTTGAAGCCAAGATTTCACCTTATATCAACTAGATTTGGACAACGTCGGCCTCTTCCTTAGCGATACTCTCCTTAGCTTCTAACCCCAAAAATGAACTAGTCAAGTGTGATGGTTGTGAACACTCTCCAACGATCAAGTCAGATCGGAAATAACATAGTTGATTTCATAGGAATAATAATAATAAAATAAATAAATGATTATTTAAAAATTTACTAATTTTTCCTTTTAAGACTGTTGAAGCCTAGATTTCACCTATTATCAACTAGATTTGGACATCGTCAGTCTCTTTCTTAGCGATATTCTCCTTAGATCCTTCACCCAAAAAATAAATCAATTAGGTGTGACATTGGTGAACACTCTTTGACGATCAAATTAGATCGAAGACAACATAGCTGATTACATAGTGATAATAATAAAACAAATATCACTCAACAATGAATGATTATTTAAAAGTTTGCTATTGGTTTTTTCCTTTAAAGCCAAGATTTCATCTTATATCAACCAGATCTGGACAACTTTAGTGTCTTCCTAAGCGATATTCTCCTGAGATCCTGCACCCCAAAAATGAATCAGTCGGGTGTGATGCCGCAAACATTCTCTAACAATCAAGTTAGATCAGAAATAATCAAATTGATTTCATTGGACAACGTTAGTCTCTTCCTTAGTGATATTCTCTTTAGGTCCTGCACCCAAAAATGAACCAATTAGGTGTGGCGTTAGTGAAAACTCTCTGATGATCAAGTCAGATCAGAGATAACAAAGTTGATTTCACAGGAATAATAATAATAAAATAAATGAATGATTATTTAAAAGTTAAATATTTTTTTTCCTTTTCAGAGTGTCGAAGTCAAGATTTCACCTGATATCAACCAAATTTTGATAACATTAGTCTCTTCCTTAGCGATATTCTTCTTAGATCCTGCACCTAAAAATGAATCAATCAGATGTGACACCAACGAACGCTCTTTAACACTCAAGTCAGATCGAAGATAACATAGTTGATTTCATAGAAAAATTAATAATAAGCTAAACATATATTAAGTATCTATCAACAGCAAAAGCCTTATCGTCAGCTTATTCCTCCACAAATCTTACACCATAAACAAACCATACAAGGTGTTACAAACCGGTTAGGTTAACGTCGATGAACATGCTCCGACAATTAAGAGGAAACTAGAGCCGATTTTTGAGAAAAAGTGACGAGCTCAAAATGACCTATCCCTAGCAATAATAAAAGTACATATTTATACTCCCTCATATTGAATCTCATTGGTCCAACTAGTCTCCTTCTTGGCCCACCTTCCTTGTTGGCATCTAGACGTGGCACACTACTTCCTAGTTGGACGGTGACTTTCCATGTGTCTGAACAAGAGTGGACCTCATTTGCTTCACATGTGCATTTTTAGGTTGTCACATGACACATGGATGGGTAAGACTATCAACCCTTCCCTTCCTCTCCGAAGTCCGTTAGCACAAAATGTTCTCGAAATAAGGGGATTTTGGTGGGACCCTTCTAAAAATATAGTATGAATTGTTATTATGTGATCCCCATGTATATTCCATTCATTTTGTTTAACATGAGGGTATATGAGTAATTTCTCATGGTATGTGGTTACAAACAATTATAATTTTGTACGTGGTTAAAACAAAACTCTAAACTTTGGGAAAATTATTTTTTATTCTCCCATAATTTTATTGTGGTTGATTAATATTTTCATTTTGTGGATAAAAATGTCATTGCCAAAAAAAAGAGAGAAAAAGTAGATCTAAAGATTGAGGGAGAAAAGTAGAGAGAGAAAGGGAGAGATAGAAAAGTCAGAAAAGAAAGAGAGAGAAAGTTACCAATAAGATTGGAAGAGAGGGAAAGTTAGTAGTTAGAGATTAGATAAAGTTTATAGAAACTCGGTTTTAATTTCTAGAAATTTTATACGTTGAAATTTACAAAATGAAATTTTACACATTGAATAATGAATTTCATTATTTCTAGTCCCCAGAGAACAGTAGAGAGAGAGAGAGAGAGAGAGAGAATGCTCATTTTATTAAGGGCCTGTCCTGTAAACGTGTTTCATTTCCTGTTTTTCAAAAATAAAAATGAAAATGAAAACAGTGTTTTTGGTTTCAGTTTCGAATTCTAAAAACGCGTCTAGTAACATATACTGAAAGTTGTATTTTGAAAATGAAAACGGAAAAAAACACGTCTCGTAGGTTAACCGAAAACTATCAAAAATTGAAATATCAATTTTTACATTTTGTTTAATATTATTACAATTATAAACAAACTGATTAAATAATTAATCAATATAATTTTTGTATTGTATTTTATAAATTAAACAAAAGTAACACATCACAAATTACTTAAAAAAAAAATCAATTAATCAATTAATCAAAACTAAACTCTGAAATTATAAATAATTATTATTTTAATAAATATAAATAACAGTAAAAAAATATTTAAAAAATTAAAAAAGAAGAATAAGAAAGGAAACCAGATTGGAGAAGAAGAAGAAAAGAAGAAAAAGAAAGGAAGAAGATCGGAGAAAAAGAAGAGGAAGAGGATTAGAGAAGAAGAAGGATCGGAGAAGGATTGAAGAAGGAGAAGAAGAGGATTGGAGAAGAACAAGGTTCAGAGAAGAAGAAGAAGAAGAAGAAGAAGAAGAAGAAGAAGAGGATCAATGAAGAAGAAGGTTCAGAGAAGAAGAAGAAGAAGAAGAAGAAGAAGAAGAAGAAGAAGAAGAAGAGGATCAATGAAGAAGAAGGTTCAGAGAAGAAGAAGAAGAAGAAGAGGATCAAAGAAGAGGATCAGAGAAGAAGAAGGTTCAGAGAAGAAGAAAAAGAAGAAGAGGATCGGAGAAGAAGACGAAGAAAAAAAAGTAAAAGATAAATAAATAAAGTGAAAAACATGGAAAACATCTAAAAATTGTTTTTCAAATTTATAACTTTTAACAATGATGTTGTTTTCCATTTTGTTTTGTTTTTTAAAAATAAAATGAAAAATGGTTAATCAATGTAAATTCGAAATCGTTTTTGGAAAACAAAAACAAAAACGGGTTGAAAAACAACTGCAGGACAGGCCCTAAGACTTCCAACAATTATGTGATAACGATGGATAATAATAATAATAATAATATATATATATATATATATATATATAAAATTTAAAAGGTGAGTTCAAAATAACATAAACCTAAATTTTGAGGGCACGTTTGATATCATTTTTAAAATGCTATTTTTGAAAACAATTTTTGGAAATAAAAATCATGTTTTAAAATAGGTTAGATTTGTCCATTTTGTCAAAACGTAATGTGTTTGGTAATATTTGTTAAAAGTAGTTTTCAAAAATGAAAAATGATGTAAATGTGCTTGATATCAATTTTTAAATTGAGTAATATAGTTGTTTTGAGGGAAAAGTTGTGGTTAGTTTCGAAAACCTGTTTTGAAAATGAAGGAAAACAGTAAATTATTGTTTTTAAATTTTTAATTATAAATTTAAAAATATTATTTTTTCATTTTCAAAAACATGTAAACAAACAATTTTACTGTTGTTCCGTTTTTAATAAACGGATCCAAACAACACTTAAAAGAGAAATTTTATCGGTTAAATAAAAATATGGGTATTACAACTTACATTTTACACGAATTTATAAAATGTAATTTTACCGGCTGAATTTTACTTGGTAGTTATTGATTATTTTTTTTTCTCTCTTATTTCTCCTTCTTTCCCGACATCAGTATCTACATGTTCTTCTTCCTTGAGATTTTCATCTCCTCAAATACATTTAAAACTCGAACTCATTTCATATTGCATAGAATTCAACATTCAACTACTCGGTTACGATTAATTCAAGAATTTTAAATTAATTCATATGATATCAACTCAACGATTTTCTCAACCATTGGTTTAATTGTAAATTGAAGTAAAAAAATTTAAATCATCAATTCAAGTTGGTCTAGTGATAAACCCCTCACACAGTCACACATGCACCATGAGATTGCGGGTTCAAGTCTTTCATATTTCTAAAAAAAAAACCCTGAATTTAAGTAATAGTGTAATACTTCAAAAAAAAAAAAAAAAAAGGTTGATTAAATCTAACCTTATTTGGATTTGAGATTTGAGAATTTAAGAAAAGAGGAAAAAGAAATGAAACAATAACTTTATATATATATATACATATATTGTTGGGGATTTAAACCGATGAACGTGGAAGCGACATGCCTAATATTCGCCCATAACTCATAACAATTAATGTCTATAGTAGAAAAATAGGATGAAAGAGAATCAACAATCATATAACACAAGATATACGTGGAATACCCTAAATCAAGGAAAAAACCACGGGCCGTCAGGATAACAGAGAAAGTTCCACTATATGATAAATTGTTATAACCATATACTTTAGGATTCTCTCTCACACCTCAACCTCAAACCATAGAGCCTCACTAATTCCCCAAGCTCACAACCGAGCTTTACATCATGACTCTCAGCTCACAACGCTTACAAGATCCTCACAAAGAACCGCCCAATATCCCCTAGGTCTCTCCTAAATATCACCCACGGATCTCTAACTTGATTCATTGATATTCCCCGGATCCCTCCACGGATATTCTCTAGGGCCTCCCCCGGATCTCACTCACTCTCTCTGATGTTACATGGTGTTTTTTTTGCTCCACACAAAATAACTTAATTACAATGTCTATTTATACTAGTTACATGGAGTTTAAGATAAAAGGAAATCCTACTCCTAAACGTACAAGACTTACTTGTTTCACATAAATACTATTTCCTTTTATAATAAGTCTTCTTATAAAGAGTATTCATTTTCCTTCAAATACAAGAACTTCCCAAAAGAACACTTTCCTTTTCCGTCGAAGATTCCCGTTCCACTGCATGCTTATGATTGACTAAGGTTCAGGTCATATGCTGACTAGTCGCACCCTACATTGTTACAGTCACCGGAAATTACATCGCTCAGAAAACCACGATCCATATGCTGAAATGATCTCGATCGCTATCAGAGTCACATCGTTTTCCACAACGCTAACTTCTGGAACAAAGACCGTTGTCACCACCGCTATCAAAACCACACAACGCAAAGCACAACGTCATACAGTTGTTGGAACCGCTGTCAAAGCCACAGAGCAACCCACAATGATTTGCTTCATTCTTTTGTTCTTCTGGTCTTCAAATCTCTCACAAACAACACCATTCCAATTTCGTTTGATTCAATTGGGTTCATTCGAGAATACGAGCCAAAACCTAACATATGTGTATGTGTGTGTATATATATATATATATATATATATATATATATATGGGAAACAAGAACTTAGAAATATTTGCTTAGAAAAAACCTTAGAAATATGAGAATAAACGTTTTAGATCTCTAGAATAAATTTTCTCCCTTGGGAAGAAAAAAAACTAATGGAAGAGAAATGATGAGATGAAGTAAAGAGATTTTCTCTTTACAATCCAATTTTGTCTTTTCACACTTCTTTTCTAAATACACTTCGTTGTAAAAACTTAAATTTTAAAAAATTCTAAAGAAACTCCATTTTTATTTTCCAAAATTATCCTTTTTTACCTTTTACACTCCTTTATTGAAAAATTTCCGTCATAAAAACCTAATTTTTTATTTAAAAAATCATTTTATTACAAAATTATCTTTTTTCATTGAATACTGAAATTAGCAAGTTTTTAGTTTTGTTTCTTCATTTAACTCTTTTTTTCAAAAAATTTAAAAGTCCCTAATGTAATATGTTGGTGTTTTACGGTTAAATTACATGAAAAGCTACCAAAAATTTGGCTCAGCTCAATGAAAGATTGAGTAGAGATTATTCGGTGCTTGCTTAATCGAGCATCTGTATCTACTGAATCATGAGTTAAACGGTCAATTCATATCTCATCATTCCAAACTTTTAAATTGTTCTTTGGGCTTATATGGAAGACAGAGCAATACAAAGGGAATAAGTGCATATAAATTAAAGGAAATTTCTACGGAATGAAAATCTGATAGAGGGTATTGGGCAAACAATTACAAAGAGAGAAATAGAGATTCAAACCTGAAAAACATAATAGTGCAAATCATTTGTAGACTGAAATTAAGTTGTATTATATTTAAAATTTATTTATCATTTTTAGTAATTTTAATTAGGATAAAATTGTTATATAATAAAAAAATTTAAAATGTAGTGTAAAAAGATATCTAGTGGATTGTCAATAGCATCACTCTAAACTAAAAACATTAGATGAGTATTTTGGTCATGACAACTAGCCAACTACCCTATAATCGTTGTGAGGTCTTATATAGAAATATAGATAATACTAATTACCCTGTTAATTATCCGTCATGTTATTGAAAATGATATGATAAACATATGAATCTACAACCCCCTAATGTAGCTCTGTTGTAATAGTGCTTATTTAGTCCGGTAATGTCATATTTTCGAGTAGACACCATTGCAAGTGGTATAATAAAAAATAAAAAATAAAATAAAAACATATGAAGCTACAGAAAAAATTCAAGTTCATTCAAAGTACATGAAATAAACAAACGAGAAAGACCTTGTCTTTCTCTAGCTATTTTGTGAATCTAATTTGATAGCACACTACATTAGTTAAGTGTGATCATTTGAAAACCTATTATTTAGAAACAATCTCCCTCTAATCTCTCTAGAAAACTTCCACACAGAAAGTGAACGCATTGGTGTTCCCTTCCACCCAATAACTAGGCTCTTCACATTCTTATCAAAACTGCAGCAACTCGCACAAGCAAATTTTTTAATAAGCAGATTCGCTTGGTACAAACAAGAATCACTGAATCCAATTTCCACCATTCTATACCTCGCGAAGAAAGCTCTCCACACATCAATCTTTACGTTTCGATTAGTTCTATCACTACCCTCCATTGCTACAATATTGTGGATGCCTTTGTTCAAAACTTCTTCTATTTCTGTTCTTGTTCCAATGTCTTGTTCCAGGCAAGTTTCCAAGCTATCAAAGAATGCACTGTAGAAGAACAAGGCCTCCGTGAAACGATTCACAAATGAAGGTGAATTATGATTTGCTTCGATTTCAACAACCACCATGATAGATGGATTGAGCTTTTTTATCACCCCAAGTAGATTTTCCAAGCAACTAGGCCAGGAAAGCAATGTTCTCAATATCAATGAACAATAAATGACCAATGATTCGTCATAACGAATCCTGAAAAGCTCTTTCTTGATCTCTATGAAACTCGAGACACACACAATATTGAATTCAAAAGGAATGCTCAAAGACTCAGCCAAGCCCGACAACATTTTACCGACTTCCTCTATAACTTTCTCTTGAATTCTAAGCCCAACAGCAGTTATCTTAAAAAGCTGAATTGGGCGGCGTTGGACTACACGCTCTGCTAGAGCTTGCATGAAGTCTGTCCATTGAACACCACTCCTGATTTCGAAATCGATCACATGGATCTTACTTGCATTTGCAACATTTTCTAATATGGATTGATTGGCTGCGTAGTACAATACCTGATTAAATGGAATCTTTTGGTAGCATTTAAGTGTCGAGATATTGTAACCCTTCCCTTGATCAATTAAAGTTGTTCCTGCTGTCGATTCCACGGCTGCGAATGTGATCCTTCCTGTTTCTTTATCAATCCTTCCTCGAAGAGCTTCCGCAAAATAGTAAACGACCCTTTGCACTGAATTGGCTCTCTCGGCTGCAATCCAATCGCAACATGAGAGCAATCTGCTTGCTCGTTCGTATTGTTGGTAGCCTACCTTCTCTGCCGCGGCTAGAAGATGGTGGACTAGTTCAACGTCTCTGGTTTCTTCTTCGGATAGGCCCGAGAGAGCGTAACCAAAAGGGTGCATCACCATTGAAAAATCATGGAATCTCTGGTGATCAGAGAAATATTGTATGTACCTTGTTCCAGCCACTCTCATGATTTCTTCTGTCGATAATTTCTGACGATGAGTATTGATATCGGTTTCATGATCATTTGTTGCCTTCAATTTCTTGGACCCACTTGCATAATTGGTGAGGAGTTCTAAAGTTGATACTGCAAATGAATTGTGTTTGACAAATTCTTGAGTAGTGCTACTACTTTGGATGATGTTTTTGAGCTTTGTTGGATTCTCGTGAAACGACGACTGTTGATGTTGCTGATCATGTTGGCTGGTGGCACCACCAAGTTCTGGAAGACGATTATTAATCTCTTCCAATCCCAACTCTTCAACGGAAAATATTTGATCTTGCAGTTGCTTTCCTTTGATCGTCGACGGCGCTTCTTGCTCCATGTCGTCACAATCTTCACCAAGGAGAGTAGTGTAACCGCCTTGGATTCCATTGAAATCAAATGGAGTAGTGAAAGAGAACAAATCATCATCACTTGGCATTTTTAGATTGGGAAGCTAATTGGAGAAGATGAATCCAACTGATCAACAATACGGTTATCTTACGTACACTGATATTAACGCAAAGAAATAGAATCACTTTGATTAATTCTTTTTTATGGTTCATCGAAATGATCACAAAACTAGGCTTAATATGTATAAGAGAAGTAGAGCAGAGTTGAAAAAAAAAAAAATGCTAGGATTGCAACTTTGATGGTGACATAATTTATTTAAGGCAGAATTTCACATAAGTCCTACCTTTTTGGTGATATATCACCTTTATAAATGCCTTTTCAAATTTATCACTTTAGTCCTTACTTTTTCTAAAACTCATCACTTTAGTCCATTTGACCAAATATGTGAAAGTCAACTATTTTAAAACATGTGAAAGTACATTTTTACTCCTATTACTATTTAATTTATCTAACATAATTATCTTAGCTTTAAATTAAAATGAAAAACAATAAAATTCTCAATAATAAAATCTTAAATAAATATATTACAAAAGAAAATGATTAAATAAATAATTAAAAAATCCAATAATTTTTTCTTATTTTGTATTTTTTTCATAATAAATTTTTATTTAGCTAAAATGATTATCTTAGCATTAAATTAAAATGAAAAACAATAAAATTCTCAATAATAAAATCTTAAATAAATGGATTACAAAAAAAAAAAAAATTATGAAAAAAAATCATTTAAAGCTAAGATAATCATTTTAGCTAAATTAATATCCATTATGACTGAAATACAAAAACAAAAACAAAACAAAACAAAAAAATTAATGGATTTTATTATCATTATTTATTTAAGATTTTTTTTGTAATATATTTATTTAAAATTTTATTATTGAGAATTTTATTATTTTTCATTTTAATTTAAAGCTAATATAATCATTTTAGTTAAATTAAATAGTAATATGGGCAAAATTGTACTTTCACAGGTTTTAAAATAGTTAAATTTCACATATTTGGTCAAATGAACTAAAGTGATGAGTTTTGAAAAAAATAAGGACTAAAGTGATGAATTTAGAAAGACATTTATAAAGGTGACAAATCACCAAAAAGGTAGGACTTATGTGAAATTCTGCCTTTATTTAATTTAGCTATAGGTTATACATTTCGTTATTTCCAATTCATGAAATGCCAAATGGGGTTGGTTTAAATTGTAATATGAAGTTAGCAAAATCTGCAAGCTGGAGGATCACTAAAAATTGTCAAATTATATTCTCGAGATTGATAACCACAAGGTGGTTGCCTTGGTGGTCCAAGGCTTGGGATTAAATACCCAAGTCCTTGGTTCTACTCATGGCAATTACATTGTGGTCAGCCCTCAAGGCGTTTAATTCTGTTGGTGAAAGGACGGACATGGGGCTAACGTCAGCGATTCAAATCCTACACAAACGGGAGCGAGTTCTGATTTAACCGCTTGCATTCTTATGGGGCCAGGGGTGTGAGCCCAGGTTTCCTATTTGTCCTATTCCACGATCCAACATACAGGTCACGGTGAGTCATGTAGTTGGGGAGGACAGACTGATAGGTGCCTGGATGAAGTCCAGGATCCTTGATACAAAAAAAAAAAAAAAAAAAAAAAAAAAAGGAGATTGATGACAATAGCAAGGCTCCAAAGGAGGGGCGGAAATGGAAGTCTGGAATTGGGGGGCCAAATGATAACAACTTTAAATTTATAGAACTAAAATGTAAAATACACATTTTTAAAGCTTTTTATAATTATTTTTAACTAAAAAAAATTCCGTCCTAGCCAGTAGCCTCCGTGGTGGTCTGCCGTTGCTCTAAAGTCCAAACAAATGATAACAATATTTTTCTATATCTAAATTCCCTAAGAAATTCAATTAATCAAACACTAATAGACTTACAAAGTAAACAAGGTGATATCTTGCCAAAAATATATATATATATCTTCTTAGAATTTTCTCTTGAAGAGACTGACAAAATTTGATTAAATTAATAAAATTTATGATGATGTAAATGTAATTGTATCTCTTTTATAGTTAAAAGGACTGGACCATGACAGGCTTAAAACGACAAACATGTGTGTGTTTTAGAAACAACGAAGTGGATCGAGGAAAAGCTATAATTTGATAACTGATAAATCTGCTTTAATGGTCAAATGCATTGACTGATTCATATTTCCATTCAAACTGAAGACTGAAGAGTAGACTGATTCTTGTTTGATGTTTCCAGTCAAAAACTTGCCTTGCAAATAGAAAGAGATGGTAAATGCATTTAAAATAATCAAAATTCTTGTTTGCTAATGTTCAAATTTCAAAACATTTAATATTGAGCTAACAGTTGCGTAGCTCAACTGGTAGATGGACGAGCTTGGAGTTTAGGAAAATGACTCTTAGATCGGCGGCTCGAATCCTACCAATAACCCTATTAGTTTAAGGTGTACATACCCTTTTAAAGGAGTGCCAATATCGGCAGTTGTCCACTCCTACCTTTAAGCCTGTGAAAGCCCATCTTTCTAAGCTTGTAGGCCTTCAATAACATTCATAGTCAAATCTCTCACCCACTCAACGGGCTTGGACTAGGGCTTTTGCCCTCAATTGAGGTTCATACCTGCACCGGCCAGCCATTTGCACCTCTACGCATCATCAACGTATTTAAATTTTGTTTTTTGTTTTTTGTTTTTTGAAAATAACTAAACAAAGCAACAACACAACAAAAGCTAAAACACAGAAAACGAACAGATCCCTATCACAATTGATCTCTCTTAGAAGAGATGGCTAGATTATTTGTCAAACCGTTCCCTTTCCTTGGAAATGGCGTGACATTTCGATATCTCAACATCCTTACACAAAGCCTGAACATCATTGAAGACAAACCTAACAATTACACATAACGGCTTGGACGAGTTAACACAAGCAGCCACATTTGCTGCATCATCGGCGTATTTAAATTTTGTTAAACCAAAGAATCTGTACACCTATCAAAGCTTCGATAAAAAATCATTGAATTTTGATGAATCAAATGATAAAATATTTCAATCCTAGGTTTGTTTTCATTGTAATTGTAGTGTAAACCAGTTTCCAGCATCCATCCTTCACATGCTTAGTTATTGATATTTTCTTCCCAAACTATAATACTTAAAACAATATATTTCCAACTTTATATCATATATCCTTGTATCTTACAAATTCCCAATCTTCATGCATATCCAATTCCCATATAAAAATAAATAAAGAAACCAAATAAACAAACAAACCCTTAATCGCATCTTCAACGCAAAATCACCTAGTTGCTGTGTGTAAAAAAGTCATCCCACCAGTTAAATTTTCAACGATAAACCATAAATCCACTGTAAAAGAAAGAAAAGAAAAAAAAAAAAAAAAAAAACTAGCCATCTTCAACAACTGCTGCAAAATCACATTCCATCAGGTCAAAATTGGTCCCAAGTACTCTTCAAACTTACCCTAACGTTTCCCATTTTGACATAATATTCAACTAATGCATTTAATTGCACAAACAACCCTTCCTGTTAGTCAACTTCGGTTAAAAATAATCATTGACCATTATTTTTTTTGAAAGCCCAAAATTGCCCATGCACTTTATTACAAAGAGAGTGTCTATCGACCTTGGATGGGTACCTTGTGAACCTGCAAATATAATTGAAATAGAAGCAGAATATGAATAAAAAATGATGTATATGGGTTTGGGTTTCTTAGCCTTAGGTGTGCTTGGGCTGAGCAATGGATGATGATCAATAACGATCGAGATTTTTTCAGGTTCTGATGACCGGAATATATCTATTCAGAGTTTCAGCACGTTTTTTTGAGAGTTTTTGGTAGGAGAGATTCCAGAGAGCTTTAAAAAATGAGAAAGCTCTCTTATTTATAGGGGAAGGAACAGTTCCAACATTCATTGATCATGAGCGAGATTTTTGGAGAGATTCTCTCTTCAAACTATCCACTCAGCATAACTGAAACTTTGACTTGGTCCTCCAAAGACCAAGTTATGCTGCTGATATTTATATCGGGTCGACCCATTATAAGGATCTAGCATAAAAGGGTCTGGGCTTTAATATATTGGGCATATGGGCCATTTTTGACTACCACAGGTATTACAACTTACATTTTACACGATTTTATAAAATGTAATTTTATCGGCTGAATTTTACATGGTAGTTATTGATTTTTTTTTTTCTCTCTTATTTCTCCTTCTTTCCCAACATCAGTATCTACATGTTCTTCTTCCTATGAGATTTTCATCTCCTTAAATCCATTTAAAACTAGAACTCATTTTTTTATTATTATACAGAATTCAACATCCAACTACTCGGTTACGATTAATTCAAGAATTTTAAATTAATTCATATGATATCAACTCAACAATTTTCTCAACCATTGGTTTAATTGTAAATTGAAGTAAAAAAATTTAAATCATCAATTCAAGTTGGTCTAGTGGTAAACCCCTCACAC
Source organism: Acer saccharum (assembly GCA_030490815.1). Classification (NCBI taxonomy): domain Eukaryota; kingdom Viridiplantae; phylum Streptophyta; class Magnoliopsida; order Sapindales; family Sapindaceae; genus Acer; species Acer saccharum. The sequence continues at coordinate 37,455,963 of CM059870.1, forward strand.
CTGCACCATGAGGTTACGGGTTTAAGTCCTTCATATTTCTAAAAAAAACCCCGAATTTAAGTAATAGTGTAATACTTCAAAAAAAAAAAAAAAAGTTGATTTAATCTAACCTTATTTGGATTTGAGATTTGAGAATTTAAGAAAAGAGGAAAAATAAATGAAACAATAACTTATATATATACTGTTGGGGATTTAAACCGATGAACGCGAAAGCGACATGCCTAATATTCGCCCATAACTCATAGAAATTAATGTCTATAGTAGAAAAATAGGATGAGAGAGAATCAACAATCACACAATACAAGATATACATGGAAAACCCTAAATCAATGAAAAAACCACGGGCCGTCAGGACGACAGAAAAAGTTCTACTATATGATAAATTGTTATAATCATATACTTCAGGATTCTCTCTCACACCTCAACACCAAACCATAGAGCCTCACTAAGTCCCTAAGCTCACAGTCGAACTTTACGTCATGACTCTCAGCTCACAACGCTTACAAAATCCTCACAAAGAACCCCCCAATATCCCCTAGGTCTCCCCTGAATATCACCCACGGATCTCTAACTTGATCCATTGATATTCCCTGGATCCCTCCACAGATATTCCCTGGGGTCTACCCCGGATCTCACCCACTCTCTCTGATGTTACATAGTGTTCTTTTTGCTACACACAAAATAACCTAATTACAAAGTCTATTTATACTAGTTACATGGAGTTTAAGATAAAAGGAAATCTTACTCATAAATGTACAAGACTTACTTGTTTCACATAAATACTATTTCCTATTATGATAAGTCTTCTTATAAAGAGTACTAATTTTCCTTCAAACACAAGAACTTCCCAAAAGAACACTTTCCTTTTCCGTCAAAGATTTCCCATTCCACGCATGCTTATGATTGACTAAAGTTCAGGTCATATGCTGACCAGTCGCACCCTACACCGTTACAGTCACTGGAAATTACATCGCTAAGAAAACCATGATCCATACGCTGAAATGATCTCGACCGCTATCAAAGCCACATCGTTTTCCACAGCGCTAACTTCTGGAACAAAGACTGTTGTCACCACCACTATCAAAACCACACAACTCAAAGCACAACGTCATACAATTGTGGGAACCGCTATCAAAGCCACAGAGCAACCCACAACGGTTTGCTTCATTCTTCTGTTCTTCTGGTCTTCAAACCTCTCTCAAACAACACCATTCCAACTTCGTTTGATTCAATTGGGTTTATTCGAGAATGCGAGCCAAAACCTAACATATGTGTGTGTGTATATATATATATACAGATATTCTATTATCAGTTTGTCTTGACAATAAATATATCAAGATGAAAAATGTTGACCATTAGATTTACATACATTGACACAAAATGTATGCACTTGTCAAAATTTTTCTATAATCTGTGGTTCACATTCTTCGTCCTAATATATTTATTGTCAGGACGAACTGATAATAGAAAGACTGTATAAATATATATATATATATATATATATATGCAGTCTTTCTATTAGGGTTAAAAAATTAAATAGCACTTTTTTGAGGTGGTCTGGTGCAAATAGCACCACATTAATAAGTCTAGTTTAAATAGCACTAAAATATGTGCTCGGACAAAAATACCCTCCTATTAGGCATCAGACATCTTTCATCCCCTTTAATTTACTGTCCCCACCACACCACATTGCTTTCAACCCACTGTCCCCACCACACATTGCTTTCATCCCGTTGACTGAAGGAAAGAGGCGAGACAAGCAACAGCGACATCCACCGACGGCGACAATGCGAGGTCTTCGACGGCATCGGCGACAACATCGACGACTTCGACAACGCCGACGACATCCGCGACGACTTCGACGGTAGCTGCACGACTCCGGCGACACCTCCAACAGTTCCCTTCAATCACGCCTCCAACAGTTCCCTTCAATCACGGTTTGAGGTATGTTCATTTGGGTTTTGATTTCAAATTTGAAGTTGTTGATTATCAGAAATTAAACATTTATTGAATGATTTCCATTTAGTTTTTATTCTAAATGGGTCCTCTATTTCTAGGGTGTTATTGTGGTTGAAGGTGTTATTTTTTTTTTAATCAAATTGTGCTGTAGATTTTTCTAGGGTGTTATTTTTTTTTAATCAAATTGTGCACAAAATCTTACATAAATTCACATACTAATCATTTAAAAGTAGTTCTAGTTCACTTAATGCTTTGTTAACTTAACAAGACATGATTCCATTCCTTGGAGACAACATGATATTTCTTAGTTTTGAAGTTTTTGGCTTATCACTTCATTGAATTGGAAATTGACAAAGATGGGATCAAGCAATTCGGGTGATTTCGTGGATTGGGGTGACCATTGTCCTGTGGTGTGAGTCGTTTCTGCGTTTTTTTTTTTCTTTTTTTTTTTTTTTCGGCTGTCTTTGGTTGCTGTCCTGTTTTGGCTGTTTGTGGTGTGCCTGGGGTTTGTACTGGTGGTATGATGAACAAACCACTTACTTAGATAAATTGGCAAAATTGGTATGATGAACGAACCACTTACTTAGATAAGTGTAATTGGATTTTATATTTTTAATTAGTATCTTGTTGATGAATGGAAGAATTAAGTTATCTTTTTTGTAGGAACTTAATTCCTAATTTATATATAAAACCCACGTGACTTGATGTGATTCTCAATACTCTTTAGTAATTAAATACTAAAATCATAAATCATAAATTATTTTCACTCATTATGATTAAATACTTGCTTTGAGGTGTTTCCTGTCAATTTACAGGGATCTCAATTCTCAATTCTCACATCATGATTTAGCGATATACATTCACCGTTCTAATATTGCATTCCATGTCCATTTAGGAGTAGAGTAAATTCTTCTTTGAAAATGTGTCCAAACAGGCTGCATAGAAAAATTAATAATAATAATAAAAGGTTGCAAAAGACATTTTGTAACTTTAGAAGCCAAGCCAGAATTGAAAATGAATTCTTCATTTGGTGTGTAAATGCCCACGTCTCCTAAAGGACCTAAACGTACTAGTAAAGAACCCATCAGATTTTACTATACCTCCTTAATATTTGTGCATATAGGTTGATTAGATATATAATTTGGATCTTCTTATATACATGGAATTTTTATGTAAGTATATGTTCAATATATATATGTGTGTGAAATTAGTTGAGAAAGAGAACCCATTGTCAATAATGTTACAAGCACCTTCATGCAAATTTCAAAAGGATCTTAAATCCTGATTCTTTCGAGAAAAAATAATAATGCAAGACTCAAGATCAGATAGACCCTCTTAAAGTAGAGAAGGCAAAATAGATGTAACTATCACCGTTAAGGTGGAGTTGAGTCTTGAATGCATCATGGCACACATGCATCTTTCATTCAATTAATATAATATGGCAATTAAGTGATTAATCAATATTTACACAAGATGCATTCTAGACTTTTTCAAGAGATAGAAAGGACAATATCATACATTCATACTGCGATTGATAATTTTATTAATTTATTTGGGGAGTTTATTAAAATGAAAGTGAGAGAGTTTGTTAAATTTATGTTGATGGGCTGGGAAGATGTAATATGGAATAAGCCATGCACATGAAGAGGATATTACTTAATAATATTTGTTGTAAAGGTGTTTCTTTGGTAATCACATTGAAGAAGATCAGTTTAAGAAATAATTAATGATAAAATAATAGATAATTAAGTCATATTAGGACATAGATATAGGGATTTGCTAGATTTGGTTTGATAGGTCTTCATGTTCAAATTGCAAAAAAAAAAATGAAAACAAAAACAAAAGAAAGAGTGTTGCGGAGGAGACAAAAAGCCCTTGAAATGGGCAGAGGAAGAGGAGCAAAACAAGGCCTCCTCTCTTGCTATCTTTCTATCATCATTGACCGACATTTTTTTACTTTTACTTTTACTGTTAGTTTTGGGACTTATCATACGTTTCGAGACTTATTCAGGAATAATCGGTATTTATTTCAGTATAATCGAGACTTATTAATATGTATTCGAGACTTAATCATATTTATTCGAGACTTATTCATTTCTATTCAAGACTTACAGGCGTATATTTGAGATTTAATTGTTTCTGTTCGATACTTATTGTGTGATGTGTATATGTTTTGTTTGCAGATGGTGAATTTGAAGAGGCTACTGAAAGCTTCTGAGGCGGATTGGAATAATGGAACAATTACTCGCCACAATCATATCGAAATTCTGCAAGTAATAGACGATGTACTTACCGGCATAGATGATGGGGGGGGGGGGGGGGGGGGGGTCCAAAAGCAAAGGTTCATGGACTCATGTTTTGGACATTTCTTACATATGCATCGAACCATGCAGTTTTCTGGGGCAATTGTGCATCTCTTGCTTTTGCGGGAGATACATCACAATGGCAGCCCAGATGAGATGCGATTCTTGTTGGGAAACACGGATGTCCGATTTTCAAAAATCGAGTTTTGTCTAATAACAGGGTTGAAGTTTGGAGTCGTGCCTGACACGACGGAGTATTCCGAGGTGGAGAATGGAATACACAAAAGGTATTTTGGTGGTCGGGATGAAATTAGGTTTGAGGAATTGAAGGTAAGGGTACAACAAGGTGGATGGACAGAGCAGTTTGACGTTGTTAAGCTCTGTCTCATGTTATTGCTTCATTTGTTTTTGATCGGAGGGGACGAGAGGGGGAAAGTGCCTATTTGGCAAGTGCGGCTTGTAGACAACTTGGACAGTTTTGATGCATTCTCATGGGGTTGCCTTGTCTACAGTTACTCTATATATGGGTTCAAGACTGCGTTGTCTGGTCGGAGAGGGCAATCTGAACAGAGACTGAAGTATAACATGTGGGGGTTTTCGTATGCTTTATTGGTGAGGCTTACAATACCATATCTTTGTTTGAAACAATTTATTTATAATTTGTATTGGTTAGTTATTATATTTTCTAACAATTTTGTATCACTTGAATGTTATAGATATTCGCCCTAGAAGTAATTCCGACATTGGCTAAGGAATACGCCACTCGCCGTAACGTTGACCCATTTCCACGTATTCTCAAGTGGGAGTTCACGAAGCGACCTCGATCGAACAAAGTCAAAAAGATTATAAAGGATAGGGTAATGTCTTTGTAACCTATTGGATATTATCATTGATTATATTTCTTTAGGTTTGTGATTGTTGTTTGTATTTCTTATTTCATTTTTGAACAACTTTAGATGTATGCGGATCCGGAAATCACCCCTACCGATCAGGAGACTGCTCAATGGTACTATGATGGGCTACAAAACGTGGATGATTTGTACCCGGCTCCCGGTTCATTAGATAATATGCCAGATGAGTACGAAGATGGACGTAGCACTACACCTCCACAGTCTAGACCCACCAACGCTGCTGGGCCTAGTGGGGCTGCTACACCTACACCTACCACGGGTGTAGCCGACATCCCTACCCCTCCTCGTCGACGTTTCAGAGCAGGTACGATAGGGGGGGGGGGACTAGACCATGCAGCGCCTAGGTCACAGCATGCAAATACTGTTCGAGAGGTACATATTTGTATAAATATATATATATATATATATATTGTTTTTTGAATAATATTAGTAATGTAATTTACAATAGTAACTTCTTTTCATTCAATTCAGGGACCACCTGGAGTTCGTACTCAACGACATGAATCAGTGATACAGTCATTCCAAGAGTTACGAAATGAGTTTAAAGATTTCGAGTCACGGGTACAGGATAGGCTTGAGATTGTCTTGGATGAGCTTCGAGACAGCAACCGGCGTAGAGAGGAAGAACATGCCGAGTTGATGCGCATCTTTCGTTCATACAGGCACAATGATGACCAATCCCATACTCCTCTGGGTCACTCACTATCCATGTCCCAATATGCTCGGTCTTATCATCCATTTGATCCTCCAGTGGGCCTACAGAACAGTGCAGAGGTCCAGGATCCTCCAGTGGTACCACAGAACAGTGCAGAGGACCAGGATCCTCCAGCGAGCCAATAGAACAGTGCAGAGGTCCAGGATCCTCCAGTGGGGATACAAAACAGTCCTAATGTCCAGGATCCTCCATTGATGGCCCAGCAGACTTCTAAGGTCCTGTTTATCTCTGTTAACTATGTTTAATTTCTGGTATATTTATATGCTTGTATGTTTTGGGACATATATCATATTTTTCGAGACTTAGTAAGGAATAGTCGAGACTTAATTAAGTATAATCGAGACTTATTTATATTTATTCAAGACTTATTTATATATATATGCTTGTATGTTTTGGGGCTTATATCATACTTTTCGAGACTCAGTAAGGAATAGTCGGGACTTATTTAAGTATAATCGAGACTTATTTATTTATATTCGAGACTTATTTATTTATATATATGCTTGTCTGTTTTGGGGCTTATATCATACTTTTCGAGACTTATTAAGGAATAGTCGGGACTTATTTAAGTATATTCGAGACTTATTTATTTATATATATGCTTGTATGTTTTGGGGCTTATATCATACTTTTCGAGACTTATTAAGGAATAGTCGGGACTTATTTAAGTATATTCGAGACTTATTTATTTATATTCGAGACTTAATTGTTTCTGTGAATTGTCAGGTCCAAGATCCTCCAGTGAATTGTAGACCAGTACGCTTGCGGAAACGGGGCTGGCAGCAGACTACTCCATATACTGACCCATGTAAGCCTAAGAGAGCTAAGTCGGCATCACATAAATTCAAGCCAGATGAAAAGGTTGATGCGGAAGTGTTAGCGGATTACGTAGCATTTAAGGAGGAACCAAATGGGAGGTAATTATAAGTTACAAGTTTTTTACATATATGTATGAATTATTTATGCATTTTCTAACCGTTCCAATTTTTTTGCTAGACGCAATGTAGACATACAACTCATAGTTGATGTCCCTTGGTTTGTTCAATTTGAGTCCAACAACAGTTTTTTGGAAGACACGGTATGAATTATACAAGTTGTTCATGATTGAAATTGTGAAGACCACATTATCTAACAATTATGTGTAGTTTCGTTTAATTGTCGTATATGTCCATATTTTGTACAGCATTTGGACGCTTATTTGAAGATAGGAAGGAAGCGTCAGCGCATGTTTCCTGACGTATATCAGCAGAATGTCAACATCGTAGATCTATATTTCTACGTAAGTAATTGGTATTTCTAATACTTTAATTTATTTATTTATTTATTTATTTATTTATTTTTTATAACTATGTGCATGCTTAAATGACAGACTAACATGGTAAAATGGTGGGAGGAAATGATGCTTGCTGGAACAACGGACAAACCTTCTGAAGAATGGCCAGTGTTGTCTTACAAGTGGACCGCCGAACAAATTGCATGGGCGAGAGGGAAAAACGTTGGCGGCTGTCGTCCGTGGAACGAGGTCGATACGGTATGTTATGATACAAATGGAATTCAATTATTCTTAAATGGAAATTGGAAAAAGGTATTCATTTATTCTTTTTACATTTACCACCTGATATTATTATTCATCCTCTTTCGTTTGTATTTGATCCAGCTATTAATTCCGGTGAATGTTGGAGGCGGTCATTGGTTAATGGCTAAAGTGGGACTAACATTGCGATCCATCCGTCTATATGATCCAGTGGGGCAGCCAGATGAGTACCAAGTCCGCAATCAACAACTTGCTTGTTTACGGTGGTTTCTGCCTTCAATGCTTAATCAAATTTGTTTTTACAAAAAGAAACGGAAGGGCACAAATATGAATCCGGACCCATTTCTTATGGAGTTAATACCACCACATAACTTTTCCCAACAACAAACTGGGTAAGTAACACAACTATAATGTTTACATAGATTTGAAATCTTTATTCTATTTATAAGCAAATTAACTTCTTGTAAAACTTTTTACAGTGGCAATTGTGGAGCACTCACATTAGCATTGATTGAGCACACTGTGGCAAAGAGAAAGAAGTTGAATTGGACTGATGAGCAAATGCCTCATATGCGACTGAAAATGGCTGTGGAAGTTTTTTCAAACTCCATTGTTTCGGTCTAGTGAATGTGATTACAATGGATGGATATTTTGTTTATTACGGACGGATGTATGAATGTATTTATCATGTTTATTAACAACGGTTGGATTTTTTGGTTACGGACGGATGTTAATCAAGTTTTTAGATTACTTTTGAATGGTTATGTTGGATAGAATTGACATAGACATCTATAGATTGACTGTGTTTATAATGAATATTTTTGAATGAATGGAATTGAATGGTCCATTATCAATGGAAAAAGGGTTTATTTATTTATTTTATGGATGGTTTTGTTGTAAGTCAGTCTCGAATTTATTATATTCGGGACTTGATATCCAATATTCGAGACTTATTCAGATTATTCGAGACTTATTACAATTATTCCGAGACTTAATAAGTACTTTCGAGACTTATTACAATATATTCGGGACTTATTTGGTTATTTTGAGACATACTGGGTACAAATGATATTTTGTATTACAAATCTTTACACCTACAATAATGAATTTTATAATGCAACATAACATCTACTAACCATCCACATGCAAATTATAAACCAAGAAATGTCATTTAGCTTTTACAAATAATAAAGTGGATGTCCATACATATCATTTAGAAAGTACGCTTAATGACAATGGAAGCATTACAGTCATCCAGAAAGTGAGATAAAGTAAAATAAATTCATTAGAGTCATCCAAGGATTTCATCCTTCTTTGGGCAAGTTTTTTTGTTGTGCCCGACTTCATGGCACAAACTACATTTCCGACGGTATGCATCTGGAATGGTACTGCTGGAACTGGGGCCCGGATTCGTACATCGTCGTGAATTGTGACCATGTGTTCCGTATTTTTTACATTTTTGTTTACTAGGCCTCTCGGAGGCGGAGGCGGAGGCAAATTGAGTTCTTCGGGGCCGACCAGATTGTGTATGAATATCAGGCGGTAACACGACTCGATCTCTGATGTCTTCTGGAACTACCCAAGTATTTGGATGACCCACCGGCATGATAGGTATAGAATATGCATCGGCAAGGACTTCCTTTTTGTAGTAATTCGCACATAAGGAAGTGTAATCCAAGTTTCGCTCCCTGTGAATTTAACAACAAATAACATTCACCGTAATTGCAATCATAGAATAATTGTTATTGAAGAGCAGAACAAAAAAATAAAAATAAATAAATATATACCTAGCAGCTGCAAGTGCATGAGCACAAGGTAGTTGATCAAGATCAAAAACCTTGCATGTGCATGTCTTTTCCAACAAGTTAACTGTCCATTGGTCTCCTCGTAGCTTCACTAGAAATATGTTCCAATCAACATGAGTCGCAGTCATATGATTACATTCAGCTATTCGCTCCGCAATCTCCTCATGTGCAGCGTCGGTGAGTTGAGAACGCATGTTTAACGCGTTTTGGTGACGATTATAAAACCATTTTTGGAGCATGTTCCTAATGAACTCCGCCAATGTCATCACTGGTAATTTACGAGCAAATCTTAAGCATGAATTAAGACATTCAGCAACATTGCTTGTCATCATGGAAAATCTCCTCTGTGGACAATAGACACGTGACCATTTCTGAGGTCCGATTTCCATAACATATTCATATGCGTTCTTATGCAGCTTCTTTAACTCTTCCATCTCCCGTTCATAATCCAGTTGCCTGTATGCTTTAGCAGCCTGTTGAAATATGTCTGCAACATCCTTTCTGAGGAACCTTTTCCTTATATTCTCGGAAATGTGCCAAATACAAAATACATGGGTTGCATTTGGGAAGACATTTTGTATCCCAACTTCAATGCTTGCATGACGATCGGATACAAAAACCAAATCATCAATGTGGCCAAGTGCATCCTTCAATGTCTGTAGAAACCACTCCCATGAACTATTATTTTCCGAATCCCCATATCCAAATGCTATAGGATATGTTTGTTCATTTCCGTCTTGTGCTGTGGCCACAAACATTGTACCCAGGTATCTCCCCTTTAAATGTGTACCATTAACAGCAATAACAGGACGCATACATCGGCGGAAACCTCTAATTGAAGCTCCAAACGACATGAAAAAGTACAAAAACTGATTTTCATCCGTGCATTGTATATCCGTGATTGTGCCATTATTTTGTTCTTCCAGAACATGAGCAAACGATGGAAGCAACTGGAATGACTCCTCATGTGTTCCATATGTCAATTCAAATGCATACTGCAAGGATGTGTGTGCCTTACTGTACAATAATTGGATGCCATACATAGACTTCATATCTGCAATTATGTCTCTAGGACACATGATACGTCCATCGTGGTCTTGAAGTCTAGGAGCTACAATTTCACCAATGATGATTGCACTAGCTTGTCGGTGGCGCCGGTGAACTTGTTCCAATGGACAGGTGTGCTTGTTTTCAAAACTTCGTACGTGAAAGTATGTCCCCTCAGACAACCTAACTGCTCTTAATTTCCAGTTACAATTTTCATGTTTGCAAACCAAATGTAAAACGGATTTGTTCGACCGTTTCACCTTCCATTCATAATTCTCTCTCAATGCATGCATGCCTACTAACCGTTTTAAATCCTTCTTCCTTGGGAAGAATTGTCCCTTGTAAATCAGACTGTTAGGTGTTCTTGGACCCATGGTGCTCATGTCGCCAAACGAAAATGACTCTGATCCAGGAATAACCCACGTTGTTGTATTGTTCGAACTAGAAATGAACTCTCCTTCCACACATCTTCCTGATGTATGATGTTGTTCATGACCATCACCAATGTCAAAACAGTCATCTAACGGCTGTTCCAACTCACAATCAACACGAGGTACGGTATGAGGTCCATCACGGTCAACTGCCTCGTACGAATCATGGACAACATTATCAGATTGCCGTGTTTCTATGGGATTTTGATTCATTTCAATGTCATCACCTATGACATGTTCCTCACATCTTCTTTCAACAAGTGTAACACACACTTTCGGAATTACCTTCTCTTCCCCTAGTAGAAACTGAACGTCATCATCATCCGCTAAACAAGTGCGACATGTACTGTCTGGACCAACGGATATTGATTGTATGTCAATTTCATACCTATTCGGATCATGTTTCACAATGGCCTTTACAACCCCCAACAGTTCTTCATATGTCAAATTCTTCCGAACATATACACCTTTATTAACGGCGCCGACATATCTCTGGCTTCCATCGGGTAGTTCATTCCATCGTCCATTATATGATATCAATATTCTAACACGATCCATCGTCCTGGAAAAAAATAACACTATCAAAAAACCATATGAAAACTAGTCAAAAAATTACTGTCAAACTAATTCATCCCAGTAAGTCTCGAATTTTTCCATTTAAATCTTGAAATAGATAAAAATAAGTCTCGAAAAAGGTATAAACAAGTCTCGATAATATATAAATAAGTCTCGATAATATATACATAGGTATCCAACATTATAAGTCTCGATTATAGCATAAAAATATGTCCCGAAAATAACAACGTTAAGTCTCGAAAAAATAAAATAAGTCTCGAAAAACATACACTATTCCAGCAAATCAGATCGAAATGGAGAATTAGTTTCAGTTCAGCATCAACATCTAACAAATTGAAAGTGCAAGTTTCCAAACCAGAACTAAAAAAAATGTCATTCACGAGTTAATCCCATACTTTATGGAGGAAATGTACCTTATCAACTCTTCCAATAATCCAAATAGCTTGTCAAGATCTGAAATTAAAATGGAGAAATTGCATTAGTTCAACATAAACATCTAACAAATTCAAAGTGCAACCTTGAAGACCAAAACTGAAAAAATTGTCTAACAAATGAACGGGTTTCTTCAAATTTACCTTCCAAAAATCCAATTATCTTGTCTGAATCTGAAATTACTGCACGAAATTACTCTTCAAGAATGGAAGATTGAGCTGAAAACTGAAACCTGGAACTTGGTTGAGCTGAAACGACTTTGGTTGAAAACCGAAAATGGAAGATTGAGCTGAAACTTGAGTCGACTTTGGTCAAGAATGGTGCTTGAAAAGTGAAGATGGAAGAATGCTCTGTGTCTTGGAAGAAAGGAGTGCACTGTTTGCCAAAGTGAGGGAAAACGAAAATTGAAAATGAAAATGAATAGTGGACAAAAGTAAGAAAAGTGGACAACAGTAAAATTGGGGGCATTTTGGTCTGAATTCCTTTTTTAGTGCTATTAAAACTAGACTTATTAATGTGGTGATAGTTGCACAAGTCCAAGTTTTATAAGTGCCATTTTGCCCCATTTCCTCCTTTCTATTATCAGTTCAAACTGACAAAAGTTATATCAGTTCCTTGTATGTGGGCCACTGGATTTAAATACTTTGACTGACAAGTGCATACAGCCAAGTCAAAGTATTTAAATCCAGTGACCCACATGCAAGGAACCGATATAACTTTTGTCAGTTCGAACTGATAATAGAATTTCTGTATATATATGGAAACAAGAACTTAGAAAAATTTGCTTAGAAAAAACCTTAGAAATATGAGAATAAACGTTTTAGATCTCTAGAATAAATTTTCTCCCTTGGGAAGAAAAAAAACTAATGGAAGAGAAATGATGAGATAAAGTAAAGAGATTTTCTCTTTATAATCCAATTTTGTCTTTTCACAATTCTTTTCAAAATACATTTCATTGTAAAAATTTAAATTTTTAAAAAATTCTAAAAACACTCCATTTTGTTTTTCTCCAAAATTATCTTTTTTTCCTTTTACACTCCTTTATTGAAAAATCTCCGTCATAAAAACCTAATTTGTTATTTTAAAAAAATCATTTTATTACAAAATTATCTTTTTTCATTGAATACTGAAATTAGCAAGTTTTTAATTTTGTTTCTTCATTTAACTCTTTTTTTCAAAAAATTTGAAAGTCCCTAATGTAATATGTTGGTGTTTTATGGTTAAATTACAAGAAAAGCTGCCAAAAATTTGGCTCAGCTCAATGAAAGATTGAGTAGAGATTATTCGGTGCTTGCTTAATCGAGCATCTGTATCTACTGAATCATGAGTTAAACGGTCAATTCATATCTCATCATTCCAAACTTTTAAATTGTTCTTTGGGCTTATATGGAAGACAGAGCAATACAAAGGGAATAAGTGCATATAAATTAAAGGAAATTTCTACGGAATGAAAATCTGATAAAGGGTATTGGGCAAACAATAACAAAGAGAGAAACAGAGATTCAAACCTGAAAAACATAATAGTGCAAATCATTTGTAGACTGAAATTAAGTTGTAGTATATTTAAAATTTATTTATCATTTTTAGTAATTTTAATTAGGATAAAATTGTTATATAATAAAAAAATTTAAAATGTAGTGTGAAAAGATATTTAGTGGATTGTCAATAGCATCACTCTAAACTAAAAACATTAGATGAGTATTTTGGTCATGACAACTAGCCAACTACCCTGTAATCGTTGTGAGATCTTATATAGAAATATAGATAATACTAATTACCCTGTTAATTATCTGTCATGTTATTGAAAATGATATGATAAACATATGAATCTACAACCCCCTAATGTAGCTCGGTTGTAATAGCGCTTATTCAGTCCGGTAATGTCATATGTTCGAGTAGACACCATTGCAAGTGGTATAATAATAAAATAAAAAATAAAAATAAAAACATATGAAGCTACAGAAAAAATTCAAGTTCATTCAAAGTACATGAAATAAACAAACGAGAAAGACCTTTTTCTCTAGCTATTTTGTGAATCTAATTTGATAGCACACTACATTAGTTAAGTGTGATCATTTAAAAACCTATTATTTAGAAACAATCTCCCTCTAATCTCTCTAGAAAACTTCCACACAGAAAGTGAATGCATTGGTGTTCCCTTCCACCCAATAACTAGGCTCTTCACATTCTTATCAAAACTGCAGCAACTCGCACAAGCAAATTTTTTAATAAGCAGATTCGCTTGGTACAAACAAGAATCACTGAATCCAATTTCCACCATTCTATACCTCGCGAAGAAAGCTCTCCACACATCAATCTTTACGTTTCGATTAGTTCTATCACTACCCTCCATTGCTAAAATATTGTGGATGCCTTTGTTCAAAACTTCTTCTATTTCTGTTCTTGATCCAATGTCTTGTTCCAGGCAAGTTTCCAAGCTATCAAAGAATGCACTGTAGAAGAACAAGGCCTTGGTGAAACGATTCACAAATGAAGGTGAATTAAGATTTGCTTCGGTTTCAACAACCACCATGATAGATGGATTGAGCTTTTTTATCACCCCAAGTAGATTTTCCAAGCAACTAGGCCAGGAAAGCAATGTTCTCAATATCAATGAACAATAAATGACCAATGACTCGTCATAACGAATCCTGAAAAGCTCTTTCTTGATCTCTATGAAACTCGAGACACACACAATATTGAATTCAAAAGGAATGCTCAAAGACTCAGCCAAGCCTGACAACATTTTACCGACTTCCTCTGTAACTTTCTCTTGAATTCTAAGCCCAACAGCAGTTATCTTAAAAAGCTGAATTGGGCGGCGTTGGACTACACGCTCTGCTAGAGCTTGCATGAAGTCTGTCCATTGAACACCACTCCTGATTTTGAAATCGATCACATGGATCTTACTTGCATTTGCAACATTTTCTAATATGGATTGAGTGGCTGCGTAGTACAATACCTGATTAAATGGAACCTTTTGGTAGCATTTAAGTGACGAGATATTGTAACCCTTCCCTTGATCACTTAAAGTTGTTCCTGCTGTCGATTCCACGGCTGCGAATGTGATCCTTCCTGTTTCTTTATCAATCCTTCCTCGAAGAGCTTCCGCAAAATAGTAAACGACCCTTTGCACTGAATTGGCTCTCTCGGCTGCAATCCAATCGCAACATGAGAGCAACGTGCTTGCTCGTTCGTATTGTTGGTAGCCTACCTTCTCTGCCGCGGCTAGAAGATGGTGGACTAGTTCAACGTCTCTGGTTTCTTCTTCGGATAGGCCCGAGAGAGCGTAACCAAAAGGGTGCATCACCATTGAAAAATCATGAAATCTCTGGTGATCAGAGAAATATTGTATGTACCTTGTTCCAGCCACTCTCATGATTTCTTCTGTCGATAATTTCTGACGATGAGTATTAATATCGGTTTCATGATCATTTGTTGCCTTCAATTTCTTGGACCCACTTGCATAATTGGTGAGGAGTTCTAAAGTTGATACTGCAGATGAATTGTGTTTGACAAATTCTTGAGTAGTGCTACTACTTTGGATGATGTTTTTGAGCTTTGTTGGATTCTCGTGAAACGACGACTGTTGATGTTGCTGATCATGTTGGCTGGTGGCACCACCAAGTTCTGGAAGACGATTATTAATCTCTTCCAATCCCAACTCTTCAATGGAAAATATTTGATCTTGCAGTTGCTTTCCTTTGATCGTCGACGGCGCTTCTTGCTCCATGTCGTCACAATCTTCATCAAGGAGAGTAGTGTAACCGCCTTGGATTCCATTGAAATCAAATGGAGTAGTGAAAGAGAACAAATCATCATCACTTGGCATTTTTAGATTGGGAAGCTAATTGGAGAAGATGAATCCAACTGATCAACAATATGGTTATCTTACGTACACTGATATTAACGCAAAGAAATAGAATCACTTTGATTAATTCTTTTTTATGGTTCATCGAAATGATCACAAAACTAGGCTTAATATGTATAAGAGAAGTAGAGCAGAGTTGAAAAAAAAAAAAAAATGCTAGGATTGCAACTTTGATGGTGACATAATTTATTTAATTTAGCTATAGGTTATACATTTCGATATCTCCAATTCATGAAATGCCAAATGGGGTTGATTTAAATTGTAATATGAAGTTAGCAAAATCTGCAAGCCGGAGGATCACTAAAAATTGTCAAATTATATTCTCGAGATTGATAACCACAAGGTGGTTGCCTTGGTGGTCCAAGGCTTGGGATTAAATACCCAAGTCCTTGGTTCTACTCATGGCAATTACATTGTGGCCAGCCCTCAAGGCATTTAGTTCTGCTGGTGGAAGGACGGACATGGGGCAAACGTCAGCGATTCAAATCCTACACAAACGGGAGCGAGTTCTGATTTAACCGCTTACATTCTTGTGGGGACAGGGGTGTGAGCCTAGGTTTCCTATTTGTCCTATTCCACGATCCAACATTCAGGTCACGGCGAGTCATATAGTTGGGGAGGACAGGCTGATAGGTGCCTGGATGAAGTCCGGGATCCTTGATACCAAAAAAAAAAAAAAAAAAAAAAAAGGAGATTGATGACAATAGCAAGGCTCCGAAGGAGGGGCAGAAATGGAGTCTGGAATTGGGGGGCCAAATGATAACAACTTTAAATTTATAGAACTAAAATGTAAAATACACATTTTTAAAGCTTTTTATAATTATTTTTAACTAAAAAAAATTCCGTCCTAGCCAGTAGCCTCCGTGGTGGTCTGCCGTTGCTCTAAAGTCCAAACAAATGATAACAATATTTTTCTATATCTAAATTCCCTAAGAAATTCAATTAATCAAACACTAATAGACTTACAAAGTAAACAAGGTGATATCTTGCCAAAAAATATATATAAATATCTTCTTAGAATTTTCTCTTGAAGAGACTGACAAAATTTGATTAAATTAATAAAATTTATGATGATGTAAATGTAATTGTATCTCTTTTATAGTTAAAAGGACTGGACCATGACAGGCTTAAAACGACAAACATGTGTGTGTTTTAGAAACAACGAAGTGGATCGAGGAAAAGCTATAATTTGATAACTGATAAATCTGCTTTAATGGTCAAATGCATTGACTGATTCATATTTCCATTCAAACTGAAGACTGAAGAGTAGACTGATTCTTGTTTGATGTTTCCAGTCAAAAACTTGCCTTGCAAATAGAAAGAGATGGTAAATGCATTGAAAACAATCAAAATTCTTGTTTGCTAATGTTCAAATTTCAAAACATTTAATATTGTGCTAACAGTGGCATAGCTCAATTGGTAGATGGACGAGCTTGGAGCTTAGGGAAATGACTCCTAAATCGGCGGCTCGAATCCTACCAATGACCCTATTAGTTTAAGGTGTACATACCCTTTTAAAGGAGTGCCAATATCGGCAGTTGTCCACTCCTACCTTTAAGCCTGTGAAAGCCCATCTTTCTAAGCTTGTAGGCCTTCAATAACATTCATAGTCAAATCTCTCACCCACTCAACGGGCTTGGACTAGGGCTTTTGCCCTCAATTGAGGTTCATACCTGCACCGGCCGGCCATTTGACACCTCTACGCATCATCAACGTGTTTAAATTTTATTTTTTGTTTTTTGTTTTTTGAAAATAACTAAACAAAGCAACAACACAACAAAAGCTAAAACACAGAAAACGGACAGATCCCTATCACAATTGATCTCTCTTAGAAGAGATGGCTAGATTATTTGTCAAACCGTTCCCTTTCCTTGGAAATGGCGTGACATTTCGATATCTCAACATCCTTACACAAAGCCTGAACATCATCGAAGACAAACCTAACAATTACACATAACAGCTTGGACGAGTTAACACAAGCAGCCACATTTGCTGCATCATCGGCGTATTTAAATTTTGTTAAACCAAAGAATCTGTACACCTATCAAAGCTTCGATAAAAAATCATTGAATTTTGATGAATCAAATGATAAAATATTTCAATCCTAGGTTTGTTTTCATTGTAATTGTAGTGTAAACCAGTTTCCAGCATCCATCCTTCACATGCTTAGTTATTGATATTTTCTTCCCAAACTATAATACTTAAAACAATATATTTCCAACTTTATATCATATATCCTTGTACCTTACAAATTCCCAATCTTCATGCATATCCAATTCCCATATAAAAATAAATAAAGAAACCAAATAAACAAACAAACCCTTAATCGCATCTTCAACGCAAAATCACCTAGTTGCTGTGTGTAAAAAAGTCATCCCACCAGTTAAATTTTCAACGATTGCTACAAAATCACATAGTATCAGGTTAGAAATCAGCAAATAAATTATTGTTTTTCTTTTTTACCTGGTATGGTTTTGCTTGTTGATTACGTTTTGTTTTGATTTATGTAATGTGCTTTATATATTATCACGAGTTTTGATTTGTCTTTTTATGGTCTTTAGAAATTTTGATATCATATACGGTTATTTTTGGGTTCTAAAAATATTTAGATATTATTATTATGAGTTTGGATTTAATGGTTTCAAATATAAATATTTCTTTATGGATTTTACACATGATGGTGAAATTCAGCGAAGTCCCATGAATTTGGTTATATTTTTTTTAACGATTATCTATTGCAAACAATTTTCTGTGGATTTTTTTTTCTATTACTAATAAATTTCTCTTTTATACTACTAATTTTGAATTTTTAACTCGACTCATTAAAATTATTGGGTTATTAAACAAATTTGAACCCAACAGTAACACACAACATTGCCAAAACCATAAATCCACTGTAAAAGAAAGAAAAGGAAAAAAAAAAAAAAAAAAACTAGCCATCTTCAACAACTGCTGCAAAATCACATTCCATCAGGTCAAAATTGGTCCCAAGTACTCTTCAAACTTACCCTAACGTTTCCCATTTTGGCATAATATTCAACTAATGCATTTAATTGCACAAACAACCCCTCCTGTTAGTCAACTTCGGTTAAAAATAATCATTGACCATTATTTTTTTTTAAAGCCCAAAATTGCCCATGCACTTTATTACAAAGAGAGTGTCTATCGACCTTGGATGGGTACCTTGTGAACCTGCAAATATAATTGAAATAGAAGCAGAATATGAATAAAAAATGATGTATATGGGTTTGGGTTTCTTAGCCTTAGGTGTGCTTGGGCTGAGCAATGGATGATGATCAATAACGATCGAGATTTTTTCAGGTTATGATGACCGGAATATATCTATTCAGAGTTTCAGCACGTTTTTTTTGAGAGTTTTTGGTAGGAGAGATTCCAGAGAGCTTTAAAAAATGAGAAAGCTCTCTTATTTATAGGGGAAGGAACAGTTCCAACATTCATTGATCATGAGCGAGATTTTTGGAGAGATTCTCTCTTCAAACTATCCACTCAGCATAACTGAAACTTTGACTTGGTCCTCCAAAGACCAAGTTCTGCTGCTGATATTTATATCGGGTCGACCCATTATAAGGATCTAGCATAAAAGGGTCTGGGCTTTAATATATTGGGTATATGGGCCATTTTTGACTACCACAGGTATTACAACTTACATTTTACACGATTTTATAAAATGTAATTTTATCGGCTGAATTTTACATGGTAGTTATTGATTTTTTTTTTTTCTCTCTTATTTCTCCTTCTTTCCCAACATCAGTATCTACATGTTCTTCTTCCTATGAGATTTTCATCTCCTTAAATCCATTTAAAACTAGAACTCATTTTTTTATTATTATACAGAATTCAACATCCAACTACTCGGTTACGATTAATTCAAGAATTTTAAATTAATTCATATGATATCAACTCAACAATTTTCTCAACCATTGGTTTAATTGTAAATTGAAGTAAAAAAATTTAAATCATCAATTCAAGTTGGTCTAGTGGTAAACCCCTCACACCTGCACCATGAGGTTGCGGGTTTAAGTCCTTCATATTTCTTAAAAAAACCCCGAATTTAAGTAATAGTGTAATACTTCAAAAAAAAAAAAAAAGTTGATTTAATCTAACCTTATTTGGATTTGAGATTTGAGAATTTAAGAAAAGAGGAAAAATAAATGAAACAATAACTTATATATATACTGTTGGGGATTTAAACCGATGAACGCGAAAGCGACATGCCTAATATTCGCCCATAACTCATAGAAATTAATGTCTATAGTAGAAAAATAGGATGAGAGAGAATCAACAATCACACAATACAAGATATACATGGAAAACCCTAAATCAATGAAAAAACCACGGGCCGTCAGGACGACAAAAAAAGTTCTACTATATGATAAATTGTTATAATCATATACTTCAGGATTCTCTCTCACACCTCAACACCAAACCATAGAGCCTCACTAAGTCCCTAAGCTCACAGTCGAACTTTACGTCATGACTCTCAGCTCACAACGCTTACAAAATCCTCACAAAGAACCCCCCAATATCCCCTAGGTCTCCCCTGAATATCACCCACGGATCTCTAACTTGATCTATTGATATTCCCTGGATCCCTCCACAGATATTCCCTGGGGTCTACCCCGGATCTCACCCACTCTCTCTGATGTTACATAGTGTTCTTTTTGCTACACACAAAATAACCTAATTACAAGGTCTATTTATACTAGTTACATGGAGTTTAAGATAAAAGGAAATCTTACTCATAAATGTACAAGACTTACTTGTTTCACATAAATACTATTTCCTATTATGATAAGTCTTCTTATAAAGAGTACTCATTTTCCTTCAAACACAAGAACTTCCCAAAAGAACACTTTCCTTTTCCGTCAAAGATTTCCCGTTCCACGCATGCTTATGATTGACTAAAGTTCAGGTCATATGCTGACCAGTCGCACCCTACACCGTTACAGTCACTGGAAATTACATCGCTAAGAAAACCATGATCCATACGCTGAAACGATCTCGACCGCTATCAAAGCCACATCGTTTTCCATAGCGCTAACTTCTGGAACAAAGACTGTTGTCACCACCACTATCAAAACCACACAACTCAAAGCACAACGTCATACAATTGTGGGAACCGCTATCAAAGCCACAGAGCAACCCACAATGGTTTGCTTTATTCTTCTGTTCTTCTGGTCTTCAAACCTCTCTCAAACAACACCATTCCAACTTCGTTTGATTCAATTGGGTTTATTCGAGAATGCGAGCCAAAACCTAACATATGTGTGTGTGTATATATATATATATACAGATATTCTATTATCAGTTTGTCCTGACAATAAATATATCAAGATGAAAAATGTTGACCATTAGATTTACATACATTGACACAAAATGTATGCACTTGTCAAAATTTCTCTATAATCTGTGGTTCACATTCTTCGTCCTAATATATTTATTGTCAGGACGAACTGATAATAGAAAGACTGTATAAATATATATATATATATATATATATATATGCAGTCTTTCTATTAGGGTTAAAAAATTAAATAGCACTTTTTTGAGGTGGTCTGGTGCAAATAGCACCACATTAATAAGTCTAGTTTAAATAGCACTAAAGTATGTGCTCGGACAAAAATACCCTCCTATTAGGCATCAGACATCTTTCATCCCCTTTAATTTTCTGTCCCCACCACACCACATTGCTTTCAACCCACTGTCCCCACCACACATTGCTTTCATCCCGTTGACTGAAGGAAAGAGGCGAGACAAGCAACAGCGACATCCACCGACGGCGACACTGCGAGGTCTTCGACGGCATCGGCGACAACATCGACGACTTCGACGACGCCGACGACATCCGCGACGACTTCGACGGTAGCTGCACGACTCCGGCGACACCTCCAACAGTTCCCTTCAATCACGCCTCCAATAGTTCCCTTCAATCACGGTTTGAGGTATGTTCATTTGGGTTTTGATTTCAAATTTGAAGTTGTTGATTATCAGAAATTAAACATTTATTGAATGATTTCCATTTAGTTTTTATTCTAAATGGATCCTCTATTTCTAGGGTGTTATTGTGGTTGAAGGTGTTATTTTTTTTTAATCAAATTGTGCTGTAGATTTTTCTAGGGTGTTATTTTTTTTAATCAAATTGTGCACAAAATCTTACATAAATTCACATACTAATCATTTAAAAGTAGTTCTAGTTCACTTAATGCTTTGTTAACTTAACAAGACATGATTCCATTCCTTGGAGACAACATGATATTTCTTAGTTTTGAAGTTTTTGGCTTATCACTTCATTGAATTGGAAATTGACAAAGATGGGATCAAGCAATTCGGGTGATTTCGTGGATTGGGGTGACCATTGTCCTGTGGTGTGAGTCGTTTCTGCGTTTTTTTTTTTCTTTTTTTTTTTTTTTCGGCTGTCTTTGGTTGCTGTCCTGTTTTGGCTGTTCGTGGTGTGCCTGGGGTTTGTACTGGTGGTATGATGAACGAACCACTTACTTAGATAAATTGGCAAAATTGGTATGATGAACGAACCACTTACTTAGATAAGTGTAATTGGATTTTATATTTTTAATTAGTATCTTGTTGATGAATGGAAGAATTAAGTTATCTTTTTTGTAGGAACTTAATTCCTAATTTATATATAAAACCCACGTGACTTGATGTGATTCTCAATACTCTTTAGTAATTAAATACTAAAATCATAAATCATAAATTATTTTCACTCATTATGATTAAATACTTGCTTTGAGGTGTTTCCTGTCAATTTACAGGGATCTCAATTCTCAATTCTCACATCATGATTTAGCGATATACATTCACCGTTCTAATATTGCATTCCATGTCCATTTAGGAGTAGAGTAAATTCTTCTTTGAAAATGTGTCCAAACAGGCTGCATAGAAAAATTAATAATAATAATAAAAGGTTGCAAAAGACATTTTGTAACTTTAGAAGCCAAGCCAGAATTGAAAATGAATTCTTCATTTGGTGTGTAAATGCCCACGTCTCCTAAAGGACCTAAACGTACTAGTAAAGAACCCATCAGATTTTACTATACCTCCTTAATATTTGTGCATATAGGTTGATTAGATATATAATTTGGATCTTCTTATATATATGGAATTTTTATGTAAGTATATGTTCAATATATATATGTGTGTGAAATTAGTTGAGAAAGAGAACCCATTGTCAATAATGTTACAAGCACCTTCATGCAAATTTCAAAAGGATCTTAAATCCTGATTCTTTCGAGAAAAAATAATAATGCAAGACTCAAGATCAGATAGACCCTCTTAAAGTAGAGAAGGCAAAATAGATGTAACTATCACCGTTAAGGTGGAGTTGAGTCTTGAATGCATCATGGCACACATGCATCTTTCATTCAATTAATATAATATGGCAATTAAGTGATTAATCAATATTTACACAAGATGCATTCTAGACTTTTTCAAGAGATAGAAAGGACAATATCATACATTCATACTGCGATTGATAATTTTATTAATTTATTTGGGGAGTTTATTAAAATGAAAGTGAGAGAGTTTGTTAAATTTATGTTGATGGGCTGGGAAGATGTAATATGGAATAAGCCATGCACATGAAGAGGATATTACTTAATAATATTTGTTGTAAAGGTGTTTCTTTGGTAATCACATTGAAGAAGATCAGTTTAAGAAATAATTAATGATAAAATAATAGATAATTAAGTCATATTAGGACATAGATATAGGGATTTGCTAGATTTGGTTTGATAGGTCTTCATGTTCAAATTGCAAAAAAAAAATGAAAACAAAAACAAAAGAAAGAGTGTTGCGGAGGAGACAAAAAGCCCTTGAAATGGGCAGAGGAAGAGGAGCAAAACAAGGCCTTCTCTCTTGCTATCTTTCTATCATCATTGACCGACATTTTTTTACTTTTACTTTTACTGTTAGTTTTGGGACTTATCATACGTTTCAAGACTTATTCAGGAATAATCGGTATTTATTTCAGTATAAGCGAGACTTATTAATATGTATTCGAGACTTAATCATATTTATTCAAGACTTACAGGTGTATATTCGAGATTTAATTGTTTCTGTTCGATACTTATTGTGTGATGTGTATATGTTTTGTTTGCAGATGGTGAATTTGAAGAGGCTACTGAAAGCTTCTGAGGCGGATTGGAATAATGGAACAATTACTCGCCACAATCATATCGAAATTCTGCAAGTAATAGACGATGTACTTACCGGCATAGATGATGGGGGGGTCCAAAAGCAAAGGTTCATGGACTCATGTTTTGGACATTTCTTACATATGCATCGAACCATGCAGTTTTCTGGGGCAATTGTGCATCGCTTGCTTTTGCGGGAGATACATCACAATTGTTAGGATTATGCTCAATAGCAAGAGTGTAATGTTGTAATTAACAATCTTTTTCATATTAATAAAGTGATTTCTGGTTTAACAAATCGTATAGCATTTATAGTTTATATTATAATTGTCAAAGTAAATAATCATAAGGTCTAAAGACTATGGAAAAAGAAGAATTGTTCGTACATCTGGATATGTATGTGGTAGACACAATTCTTTAGTTAGTCTTGAATAATGTTCACAACTTAAGTTAAAGGTTGGGCACCTTTATCTTGTTAAAGTTGTAGAATTCTTTTGCTAGCATTTGAGTGGGATCAAATGAGATATGATGAGTCTAAAATCATCGGAGTGTCTTCGAGCAAAAGGATCTAGTGCACTGGG
This sequence comes from Acer saccharum, assembly GCA_030490815.1. NCBI lineage: Eukaryota > Viridiplantae > Streptophyta > Magnoliopsida > Sapindales > Sapindaceae > Acer > Acer saccharum. The sequence goes on from CM059870.1 coordinate 37,480,299, forward strand.
TGCATTGAACTGGATCACAATGAAAAGCTTTATCTAGAACCGTTAGTAGATAATAGTCTTTTCATTATCAGGACAATCGGAGAGTCTATCTTAATCCTGAGATAAATGATGGACTTATGGTTGCAAGTGATATCATTTGAGTTATCAATGAGTACGATTATATCGCATAGTCTATCCTCGATAGTTTGGTGATATTCATTTGTTAATCGATAGAGGACTTCATTTATAGATATGGACATCGTGGCTCCATTTAATTAAATGAGAGTATAATATCATCATATGGATGTTTTGAGGTAATTGGATATTAAATCTCAACGTTGAGTTTTCGATAGTGTCTATTGAAAACATGGCTTCTGGACAAGTCAAAATATCCAAGTTCAAAACGTGGTCATATGAGTAAATATGGTAACTTGGAGAGTTATAGGCGGTCTATGAACTCTTGGCGATTACTGATATTAATCACGAGGATACACTATCTCCAATATGATTGTCTAGGGTATGAATGAGGAGCATCTTCTTTTTCTATCTTTATTTAAGAGTTCAGTTTTAGCTCTTTAGTGGAATGAGTTAAAATTAATGGATCGGACCTAAGTGAATCATTTGTTGATTGTGATTAGGTTATGTCTATTGAAGCTTAAATTTAGATGGCCCGCCAAGATCCCCAATCCACACGGACTTGCATGGATCACTTGATATATTCTACCGGACTAATTTAAGGGTCCATCTAGAATTGCATTTAATATATTAAGAATATAATTTGCACATTATTTAAGTAATGGGCTGCTCAATTATATTAATATATTAATGAAAGACATGTGGGCTTGTTTCTTTTAGTAAGAATGGGTCTGGTTCACATGTGGGCTTTTTATTTAAAGTCCAATGGATTAAATGAAATAGGAAAATAATATTAGGCCCAATCTTATATAAGTGGGGCGGCTAGGTTAATGTTTTAACCTAAAAATATTATTTTGTTTCATTTGTTTTAATTAAATAAGAATTAATTGATTTATTGATTAATTGTTTAATTAAAGAAACAAATCTTTCCTAAAAGTAAAAGACTTGTTTGATAAGTAAATAAATAAATTAGTTTTATTTATTTAATCAAATAAGGAGTCTTTTTATTTAGTCAAAATAAAAGAATAAAAAATAAAAGAGTTGGATTAGGGTTTGAAGTCTTAAAAGACATGTGTTTTTTGGGTGCAATACAACTTCTCTTTTGTAGAGGAAAATTGCGGCAACCCTAGGCAAAAGCACATAGAGAATTCGGCCACCCTATAAGGAAAGAAGGAAGAAATTTTGGCCACCTATATAAGCATACTTATAGAATTCGGCCACCACAATGAATGGTGCTTGAGTTTTTATTTCTTTCTTCTTCTTCTTAATTCCAAGAGAGTTTTTATTCTAAAAAGACAAAAAGGAGTGTGAGATTATTCTTTGATAGTATACTATTGCTTAATCATCAATAAGCTTGTGTATACGATATCGATCTAGGTTCACGCGAGTTTCGATCATTAGATTGAGAACTCAAAAGTGACCGGAATAATTTTTGACATTCTTTTGATTGTTTTGTGACTAACAAAGAAAAGAAAGTTTTTGTTTGGTCCATTCACAGGTTTGCAATACAAAGAAAAGGGAGACCACGCTCCTAGGTGATCCACGTTCGTGCTCGGATTGAAGGTCTTGCGGATTACCATCGACGTAAGTCAATCGGATCACGCGACAAAAGGTAATTTACTTTTGTTAATATATATGCATGTTTATTGATTAAAAGGGTTTAAGGTTCATAAAGGAAAAAATTTTAAAAGTCACTAAATCGTTTTTAGTATTGCTTCCGCTGCGTTTACCACTTTTGTTATTATTTTTCCCTACAACAATGGCAGCCCAGATGAGATGCGATTCTTGTTAGGAAACACGGATGTCCGATTTTTAAAAATCGAGTTTTGTCTAATAACAGGGTTGAAGTTTGGAGTCGTGCCTGACACGACGGAGTATTCCGAGGTGGAGAATGGAATACACAAAAGGTATTTTGGTGGTCGGGATGAAATTAGGTTTGAGGAATTGAAGGTAAGGGTACAACAAGGTGGATGGACAGAGCAGTTTGACGTTGTTAAGCTCTGTCTCCTGTTATTGCTTCATTTGTTTTTGATCGGAGGGGACGAGAGGGGGAAAGTGCCTATTTGGCAAGTGCGGCTTGTAGACAACTTGGACAGTTTTGATGTATTCCCATGGGGTTGCCTTGTCTACAGTTACTCTATATATGGGTTCAAGACTGCGTTGTCTGGTCGGAGAGGGCAATCTGAACAAAGACTGAAGTACAACATGTGGGGGTTTTCGTATGCTTTATTGGTGAGGCTTACAATACCATATCTTTGTTTGAAACAATTTATTTATAATTTGTATTGGTTAGTTATTATATTTTCTAACAATTTTGTATCACTTGAATGTTATAGATATTCGCCCTAGAAGTAATTCCGACATTGGCTAAGGAATACGCCACTCGCCGTAACGTTGACCCATTTCCACGTATTCTCAAGTGGGAGTTCACGAAGCGACCTCGACCGAACAAAGTCAAAAAGATTATAAAGGATAGGGTAATGTCTTTGTAACCTATTGGATATTATCATTGATTATATTTCTTTAGGTTTGTGATTGTTGTTTGTATTTCTTATTTCATTTTTGAACAACTTTAGATGTATGCGGATCCGGAAATCACCCCTACCGATCAGGAGACTGCTCAATGGTACTATGATGGGCTACAAAACGTGGATGATTTGTACCCGGCTCCCGGTTCATTAGATAATATGCCAGATGAGTACGAAGATGGACGTAGCACTACACCTCCACAGTCTAGACCCACCAACGCTGCTGGGCCTAGTGGGGCTGCTACACCTACACCTACCACGGGTGTAGCCGACATCCCTACCCCTCCTCGTCGACGTTTCAGAGCAGGTACGATAGGGGGGGGACTAGACCATGCAGCGCCTAGGTCACAGCATGCAAATACTGTTCGAGAGGTACATATTTGTATAAATATATATATATATATATATATATATATTGTTTTTTGAATAATATTAGTAATGTAATTTACAATAGTAACTTCTTTTCATTCAATTCAGGGACCACCTGGAGTTCGTACTCAACGACATGAATCAGTGATACAGTCATTCCAAGAGTTACGAAATGAGTTTAAAGATTTCGAGTCACGGGTACAGGATAGGCTTGAGATTGTCTTGGATGAGCTTCGAGACAGCAACCGGCGTAGAGAGGAAGAACATGCCGAGTTGATGCGCATCTTTCGTTCATACAGGCATAATGATGACCAATCCCATACTCCTCTGGGTCACTCACTATCCATGTCCCAATATGCTCGGTCTTATCATCCATTTGATCCTCCAGTGGGCCTACAGAACAGTGCAGAGGTCTAGGATCCTCCAGTGGTACCACAGAACAGTGTAGAGGACCAGGATCCTCCAGTGGGCCAACAGAACAGTGCAGAGGTCCAGGATCCTCCAGCGGGCCAACAGAACAGTGCAGAGGTCCAGGATCCTCCAGTGGGGATACAAAACAGTCCTAATGTCCAGGATCCTCCATTGATGGCCCAGCAGACTTCTAAGGTCCTGTTTATCTCTGTTAACTATGTTTAATTTCTGGTATATTTATATGCTTGTATGTTTTGGGACATATATCATATTTTTCGAGACTTAGTAAGGAATAGTCGAGACTTATTTAAGTATAATCGAGACTTATTTATATTTATTCGAGACTTATTTATATATATATGCTTGTATGTTTTGGGGCTTATATCATACTTTTCGAGACTTAGTAAGGAATAGTCGGGACTTATTTAAGTATAATCGAGACTTATTTATTTATATTCGAGACTTATTTATTTATATATATGCTTGTCTGTTTTGGGGCTTATATCATACTTTTCGAGACTTATTAAGGAATAGTCGGGACTTATTTAAGTATATTCGAGACTTATTTATTTATATTCGAGACTTATTTATTTATATATATGCTTGTATGTTTTGGGGCTTATATCATACTTTTCGAGACTTATTAAGGAATAGTCGGGACTTATTTAAGTATATTCGAGACTTATTTATTTATATTCGAGACTTAATTGTTTCTGTGAATTGTCAGGTCCAAGATCCTCCAGTGAATTGTAGACCAGTACGCTTGCGGAAACGGGGCTGGCAGTAGACTACTCCATATACTGACCCATGTAAGCCTAAGAGAGCTAAGTCGGCATCACATAAATTCAAGCCAGATGAAAAGGTTGATGCGGAAGTGTTAGCGGATTACGTAGCATTTAAGGAGGAACCAAATGGGAGGTAATTATAAGTTACAAGTTTTTTACATATATGTATGAATTATTTATGCATTTTCTAACCGTTCCAATTTTTTGGCTAGACGCGATGTAGACATACAACTCATAGTTGATGTCCCTTGGTTCATTCAATTTGAGTCCAACAACAGTTTTTTGGAAGACACGGTATGAATTATACAAGTTGTTCATGATTGAAATTGTGAAGACCACATTATCTAACAATTATGTGTAGTTTCGTTTAATTGTCGTATATGTCCATATTTTGTACAGCATTTGGACGCCTATTTGAAGATAGGAAGGAAGCGTCAGCGCATGTTTCCTGACGTATATCAGCAGAATGTCAACATCGTAGATCCATATTTCTATGTAAGTAATTGGTATTTCTAATACTTTAATTTATTTATTTATTTATTATTATTATTATTTTTTTATAACTATGTGCATGCTTAAATGACAGACTAACATGGTAAAATGGTGGGAGGAAATGATGCCTGCTGGAACAACGGACAAACCTTCTGAAGAATGGCCAGTGTTGTCTTACAAGTGGACCGCCGAACAAATTGCATGGGCGAGAGGGAAAAATGTTGGCGGCTGTCGTCCGTGGAACGAGGTCGATACGGTATGTTATGATACAAATGGAATTCAATTATTCTTAAATGGAAATTGGAAAAAGGTATTCATTTATTCTTTTTACATTTACCACCTGATATTATTATTCATCCTCTTTCGTTTGTATTTGATCCAGCTATTAATTCCGGTGAATGTTGGAGGCGGTCATTGGTTAATGGCTAAAGTGGGACTAACACTGCGATTCGTCTATATGATCCAGTGGGGCAGCCAGATGAGTACCAAGTCCGCAATCAACAACTTGCTTGTTTACGGTGGTTTCTGCCTTCAATGCTTAATCAAATTTGTTTTTACAAAAAGAAACGGAAGGGCACAAATATGAATCCGGACCCATTTCATATGGAGTTAATACCACCACATAACTTTTCCCAACAACAAACTGGGTAAGTAACACAACTATAATGTTTACATATATTTGAAATCTTTATTCTATTTATAAGCAAATTAACTTCTTGTAAAACTTTTTACAGTGGCAATTGTGGAGCACTCACATTAGCATTGATTGAGCATACTGTGGCAAAGAGAAAGAAGTTGAATTGGACTGATGAGCAAATGCCTCATATGCGACTGAAAATGGCTGTGGAAGTTTTTTCAAACTCCATTGTTTCGGTCTAGTGAATGTGATTACAATGGATGGATATTTTGTTTATTACGGACGGATGTATGAATGTATTTATCATGTTTATTAACAACGGTTGGATTTTTTGGTTACGGACGGATGTTAATCAAGTTTTTAGATTACTTTTGAATGGTTATGTTGGATAGAATTGACATAGACATCTATAGATTGACTGTGTTTATAATGAATATTTTTGAATGAATGGAATTGAATGGTCCATTATCAATGGAAAAGGGGTTTATTTATTTATTTTATGGATGGTTTTGTTGTAAGTCAGTCTCGAATTTATTATATTCGGGACTTGATATCCAATATTCGAGACTTATTCAGATTATTCGAGACTTATTACAATTATTCCGAGACTTAATAAGTACTTTCAAGACTTATTACAATATATTCGGGACTTATTTGGTTATTTTGAGACATACTGGGTACAAATGATATTTTGTATTACAAATCTTTACACCTACAATAATGAATTTTATAATGCAACATAACATCTACTAACCATCCACATGCAAATTATAAACCAAGAAATGTTATTTAGCTTTTACAAATAATAAAGTGGATGTCCATACATATCATCTAGAAAGTACGCTTAATGACAATGGAAGCATTATAGTCATCCAGAAAGTGAGATAAAGTAAAATAAATTCATTAGAGTCATCCAAAGATTTCATCCTTCTTTGGGCAAGTTTTTTTGTTGTGCCTGACTTCATGGCACAAACTACATTTCCGACGGTATGCATCTGGAATGGTACTGCTGGAACTGGGGCCCGGATTCGTACACCGTCGTGAATTGTGACCATGTGTTCCGCATTTTTTACATTTTTGTTTACTAGGCCTCTCGGAGGCGGAGGCAAATTGAGTTCTTCGGGGCCGACCAGATTGTGTATGAATATCAGGCGGTAACACGACCCGATCTCTGATGTCTTCTGGAACTACCCAAGTATTTGGATGACCCACCGGCATGATAGGTATAGAATATGCATCGGCAAGGACTTCCTTTTTGTAGTAATTCGCACATAAGGAAGTGTAATCCAAGTTTCGCTCCCTGTGAATTTAACAACAAATAACATTCACCGTAATTGCAATCATAGAATAATTGTTATTGAAGAGCAGAACAAAAAAATAAAAATAAATAAATATATACCTAGCAGCTGCAAGTGCATGAGCATAAGGTAGTTGATCAAGATCGAAAACCTTGCATGTGCATGTCTTTTCCAACAAGTTAACTGTCCATTGGTCTCCTCGTAGCTTCACTAGAAATATGTTCCAATCAACATGAGTCGCAGTCATATGATTACATTCAGCTATTCGCTCCGCAATCTCCTCATGTGCAACGTCGGTGAGTTGAGAACGCATGTTTAACGCGTTTTGGTGACGATTATAAAACCATTTTTGGAGCATGTTCCTAATGAACTCCGCCAATGTCATCACTGGTAATTTACGAGCAAATCTTAAGCATGAATTAAGACATTCAGCAACATTGCTTGTCATCATGGAAAATCTCCTCTGTGGACAATAGACACGTGACCATTTCTGAGGTCCGATTTCCATAACATATTCATATGCGTTCTTATGCAGCTTCTTTAACTCTTCCATCTCCCGTTCATAATCCAGTTGCCTGTATGCTTTAGCAGCCTGTTGAAATATGTCTGCAACATCCTTTCTGTGGAACCTTTTCCTTATATTCTCGGAAATGTGCCAAATACAAAATACATGGGTTGCATTTGGGAAGACATTTTGTATCCCAACTTCAATGCTTGCATGACGATCGGATACAAAAACCAAATCATCAATGTGGCCAAGTGCATCCTTCAATGTCTGTAGAAACCACTCCCATGAACTATTATTTTCCGAATCCCCATATCCAAATGCTATAGGATATGTTTGTTCATTTCCGTCTTGTGCTGTGGCCACAAACATTGTACCCAGGTATCTCCCCTTTAAATGTGTACCATCAACAGCAATAACAGGACACATACATCGGCGGAAACCTCTAATTGAAGCTCCAAACGACATGAAAAAGTACAAAAACTGATTTTCATCCGTGCATTGTATATCCGTGATTGTGCCATTATTTTGTTCTTCCAGAACATGAGCAAACGATGGAAGCAACTGGAATGACTCCTCATGTGTTCCATATGTCAATTCAAATGCATACTGCAAGGATGTGTGTGCCTTACTGTACAATAATTGGATGCCATACATAGACTTCATATCTGCAATTATGTCTCTAGGATACATGATACGTCCATCGTGGTCTTGAAGTCTAGGAGCTACAATTTCACCAATGATGATTGCACTAGCTTGCCGGTGGCGCCGGTGAACTTGTTCCAATGGACAGGTGTGCTTGTTTTCAAAACTTCGTACGTGAAAGTATGTCCCCTCAGACAACCTAACTGCTCTTAATTTCCAGTTACAATTTTCATGTTTGCAAACCAAATGTAAAACGGATTTGTTCGACCGTTTCACCTTCCATTCATAATTCTCTCTCAATGCATGCATGCCTACTAACCGTTTTAAATCCTTCTTCCTTGGGAAGAATTGTCCCTTGTAAATCAGACTGTTAGGTGTTCTTGGACCCATGGTGCTCATGTCGCCAAACGAAAATGACTCTGATCCAGGAATAACCCACGTTGTTGTATTGTTCGAACTAGAAATGAACTCTCCTTCCACACATCTTCCTGATGTATGATGTTGTTCATGACCATCACCAATGTCAAAACAGTCATCTAACGGCTGTTCCAACTCACAATCAACACGAGGTACGGTATGAGGTCCATCACGGTCAACTGCCTCGTACGAATCATGGACAACATTATCAGATTGCCGTGTTTCTATGGGATTTTGATTCATTTCAATGTCATCACCTATGACATGTTCCTCACATCTTCTTTCAACAAGTGTAACACACACTTTCGGAATTACCTTCTCTTCCCCTAGTAGAAACTGAACGTCATCATCATCCGCTAAACAAGTGCGACATGTACTGTCTGGACCAACGGATATTGATTGTATGTCAATTTCATACCTATTCGGATCATGTTTCACAATGGCCTTTACAACCCCCAACAGTTCTTCATATGTCAAATTCTTCCGAACATATACACCTTTATTAACGGCGCCGACATATCTCTGGCTTCCATCGGGTAGTTCATTCCATCGTCCATTATATGATATCAATATTCTAACACGATCCATCGTCCTGGAAAAAAATAACACTATCAAAAAACCATATGAAAACTAGTCAAAAAATTACTGTCAAACTAATTCATCCCAGTAAGTCTCGAATTTTTCCATTTAAATCTTGAAATAGATAAAAATAAGTCTCGAAAAAGGTATAAACAAGTCTCGATAATATATAAATAAGTCTCGATAATATATACATAGGTATCCAACATTATAAGTCTCGATTATAGCATAAAAATATGTCCCGAAAATGACAACGTTAAGTCTCGAAAAAATAAAATAAGTCTCGAAAAACATACACTATTCCAGCAAATCAGATCGAAATGGAGAATTAGTTTCAGTTCAGCATCAACATCTAACAAATTGAAAGTGCAAGTTTCCAAACCAGAACTAAAAAAAATGTCATTCACGAGTTAATCCCATACTTTATGGAGGAAATGTACCTTATCAACTCTTCCAATAATCCAAATAGCTTGTCAAGATCTGAAATTAAAAATGGAGAAATTGCATTAGTTCAACATAAACATCTAACAAATTCAAAGTGCAACCTTGAAGACCAAAACTGAAAAAATTGTCTAACAAATGAACGGGTTTCTTCAAATTTACCTTCCAAAAATCCAATTACCTTGTCTGAATCTGAAATTACTGCGCGAAATTACTCTTCAAGAATGGAAGATTGAGCTGAAAACTGAAACCTGGAACTTGGTTGAGCTGAAACGACTTTGGTTGAAAACCGAAAATGGAAGATTGAGCTGAAACCTGAGTCGACTTTGGTCAAGAATGGTGCTTGAAAAGTGAAGATGGAAGAATGCTCTGTGTCTTGGAAGTAAGGAGTGCACTGTTTGCCAAAGTGAGGGAAAACGAAAATTGAAAATGAAAATGAATAGTGGACAAAAGTAATAAAAGTGGACAACAGTAAAATTGGGGGCATTTTGGTCTGAATTCCTTTTTTAGTGCTATTAAAACTAGACTTATTAATGTGGTGATAGTTGCACAAGTCCAAGTTTTATAAGTGCCATTTTGCCCCATTTCCTCCTTTCTATTATCAGTTCAAACTGACAAAAGTTATATCAGTTCTTTGTATGTGGGCCACTGGATTTAAATACTTTGACTGACAAGTGCATACAGCCAAGTTAAAGTATTTAAATCCAGTAACCCACATGCAAGGAACCGATATAACTTTTGTCAGTTCGAACTGATAATAGAATTTCTGTATATATATATGGAAACAAGAACTTAGAAAAATTTGCTTAGAAAAAACCTTAGAAATATGAGAATAAACGTTTTAGATCTCTAGAATAAATTTTCTCCCTTGGGAAGAAAAAAAACTAATGGAAGAGAAATGATGAGATAAAGTAAAGAGATTTTCTCTTTACAATCCAATTTTGTCTTTTCACAATTCTTTTCAAAATACATTTCATTGTAAAAACTTAAATTTTAAAAAAATTCTAAAAACACTCCATTTTGTTTTTCTCCAAAATTATCTTTTTTTCCTTTTACACTCCTTTATTGAAAAATCTCCGTCATAAAAACCTAATTTGTTATTTTAAAAAAATCATTTTATTACAAAATTATCTTTTTTCATTGAATACTGAAATTAGCAAGTTTTTAATTTTGTTTCTTCATTTAACTCTTTTTTTCAAAAAATTTGAAAGTCCCTAATGTAATATGTTGGTGTTTTATGGTTAAATTACAAGAAAAGCTGCCAAAAATTTGGCTCAGCTCAATGAAAGATTGAGTAGAGATTATTCGGTGCTTGCTTAATCGAGCATCTGTATCTACTGAATCATGAGTTAAACGGTCAATTCATATCTCATCATTCCAAACTTTTAAATTGTTCTTTGGGCTTATATGGAAGACAGAGCAATACAAAGGGAATAAGTGCATATAAATTAAAGGAAATTTCTACGGAATTAAAATCTGATAGAGGGTATTGGGCAAACAATAACAAAGAGAGAAACAGAGATTCAAACCTGAAAAACATAATAGTGCTAATCATTTGTAGACTGAAATTAAGTTGTAGTATATTTAAAATTTATTTATCATTTTTAGTAATTTTAATTAGGATAAAATTGTTATATAATAAAAAAATTTAAAATGTAATGTGAAAAGATATTTAGTGGATTGTCAATAGCATCACTCTAAACTAAAAACATTAGATGAGTATTTTGGTCATGACAACTAGCCAACTACCCTGTAATCGTTGTGAGATCTTATATAGAAATATAGATAATACTAATTACCCTGTTAATTATCTGTCATGTTATTGAAAATGATATGATAAACATATGAATCTACAACCCCCTAATGTAGCTCCGTTGTAATAGCGCTTATTCAGTCCGGTAATGTCATATGTTCGAGTAGACACCATTGCAAGTGGTATAATAATAAAATAAAAAATAAAAATAAAAACATATGAAGCTACAGAAAAAATTCAAGTTCATTCAAAGTACATGAAATAAACAAACGAGAAAGACCTTTTTCTCTAGCTATTTTGTGAATCTAATTTGATAGCACACTACATTAGTTAAGTGTGATCATTTGAAAACCTATTATTTAGGAACAATCTCCCTCTAATCTCTCTAGAAAACTTCCACACAGAAAGTGAATGCATTGGTGTTCCCTTCCACCCAATAACTAGGCTCTTCACATTCTTATCAAAACTGCAGCAACTCGCACAAGCAAATTTTTTAATAAGCAGATTCGCTTGGTACAAACAAGAATCACTGAATCCAATTTCCACCATTCTATACCTCACGAAGAAAGCTCTCCACACATCAATCTTTACGTTTCGATTAGTTCTATCACTACCCTCCATTGCTAAAATATTGTGGATGCCTTTGTTCAAAACTTCTTCTATTTCTGTTCTTGATCCAATGTCTTGTTCCAGGCAAGTTTCCAAGCTATCAAAGAATGCACTGTAGAAGAACAAGGCCTCGGTGAAACGATTCACAAATGAAGGTGAATTAAGATTTGCTTCGGTTTCAACAACCACCATGATAGATGGATTGAGCTTTTTTATCACCCCAAGTAGATTTTCCAAGCAACTAGGCCAGGAAAGCAATGTTCTCAATATCAATGAACAATAAATGACCAATGACTCGTCATAACGAATCCTGAAAAGCTCTTTCTTGATCTCTATGAAACTCGAGACACACACAATATTGAATTCAAAAGGAATGCTCAAAGACTCAGCCAAGCCTGACAACATTTTACCGACTTCCTCTGTAACTTTCTCTTGAATTCTAAGCCCAACAGCAGTTATCTTAAAAAGCTGAATTGGGCGGCGTTGGACAACACGCTCTGCTAGAGCTTGCATGAAGTCTGTCCATTGAACACCACTCCTGATTTTGAAATCGATCACATGGATCTTACTTGCATTTGCAACATTTTCTAATATGGATTGAGTGGCTGCGTAGTACAATACCTGATTAAATGGAACCTTTTGGTAGCATTTAAGTGACGAGATATTGTAACCCTTCCCTTGATCACTTAAAGTTGTTCCTGCTGTCGATTCCACGGCTGCGAATGTGATCCTTCCTTTTTCTTTATCAATCCTTCCTCGAAGAGCTTCCGCAAAATAGTAAACGACCCTTTGCACTGAATTGGCTCTCTCGGCTGCAATCCAATCGCAACATGAGAGCAATGTGCTTGCTCGTTCGTATTGTTGGTAGCCTACCTTCTCTGCCGCGGCTAGAAGATGGTGGACTAGTTCAACGTCTCTGGTTTCTTCTTCGGATAGGCCCGAGAGAGCGTAACCAAAAGGGTGCATCACCATTGAAAAATCATGAAATCTCTGGTGATCAGAGAAATATTGTATGTACCTTGTTCCAGCCACTCTCATGATTTCTTCTGTCGATAATTTCTGACGATGAGTATTAATATCGGTTTCATGATCATTTGTTGCCTTCAATTTCTTGGACCCACTTGCATAATTGGTGAGGAGTTCTAAAGTTGATACTGCAGATGAATTGTGTTTGACAAATTCTTGAGTAGTGCTACTACTTTGGATGATGTTTTTGAGCTTTGTTGGATTCTCGTGAAACGACGACTGTTGATGTTGCTGATCATGTTGGCTGGTGGCACCACCAAGTTCTGGAAGACGATTATTAATCTCTTCCAATCCCAACTCTTCAATGGAAAATATTTGATCTTGCAGTTGCTTTCCTTTGATCGTCGACGGCGCTTCTTGCTCCATGTCGTCACAATCTTCATCAAGGAGAGTAGTGTAACCGCCTTGGATTCCATTGAAATCAAATGGAGTAGTGAAAGAGAACAAATCATCATCACTTGGCATTTTTAGATTGGGAAGCTAATTGGAGAAGATGAATCCAACTGATCAACAATATGGTTATCTTACGTACACTGATATTAACGCAAAGAAATAGAATCACTTTGATTAATTCTTTTTTATGGTTCATCGAAATGATCACAAAACTAGGCTTAATATGTATAAGAGAAGTAGAGCAGAGTTGAAAAAAAAAAAAAAAATGCTAGGATTGCAACTTTGATGGTGACATAATTTATTTAATTTAGCTATAGGTTATACATTTCGATATCTCCAATTCATGAAATGCCAAATGGGGTTGATTTAAATTGTAATATGAAGTCCAAACAAATGATAACAATATTTTTCTATATCTAAATTCCCTAAGAAATTCAATTAATCAAACACTAATAGACTTACAAAGTAAACAAGGTGATATCTTGCCAAAAAATATATATATATATCTTCTTAGAATTTTCTCTTGAAGAGACTGACAAAATTTGATTAAATTAATAAAATTTATGATGATGTAAATGTAATTGTATCTCTTTTATAGTTAAAAGGACTGGACCATGACAGGCTTAAAACGACAAACATGTGTGTGTTTTAGAAACAACGAAGTGGATCGAGGAAAAGCTATAATTTGATAACTGATAAATCTGCTTTAATGGTCAAATGCATTGACTGATTCATATTTCCATTCAAACTGAAGACTGAAGAGTAGACTGATTCTTGTTTGATGTTTCCAGTCAAAAACTTGCCTTGCAAATAGAAAGAGATGGTAAATGCATTTAAAATAATCAAAATTCTTGTTTGCTAATGTTCAAATTTCAAAACATTTAATATTGAGTTAACAGTTGCGTAGCTCAACTGGTAGATGGACGAGCTTGGAGCTTAGGAAAATGACTCCTAGATCGGTGGCTCGAATCCTACCAATAACCCTATTAGTTTAAGGTGTACATACCCTTTTAAAGGAGTGCCAATATCGGCAATTGTCCACTCCTACTTTTAAGCCTGTGAAAGCCCATCTTTCTAAGCTTGTAGGCCTTCAATAACATTCATAGTCAAATCTCTCACCCACTCAACGGGCTTGGACTAGGGCTTTTGCCCTCAATTGAGGTTCATACCTGCACCGGCCGGCCATTTGACACCTCTACGCATCATCAACGTGTTTAAATTTTATTTTTTGTTTTTTGTTTTTTGAAAATAACTAAACAAAGCAACAACACAACAAAAGCTAAAACACAGAAAACGGACAGATCCCTATCACAATTGATCTCTCTTAGAAGAGATGGCTAGATTATTTGTCAAACCGTTCCCTTTCCTTGGAAATGGCGTGACATTTCGATATCTCAACATCCTTACACAAAGCCTGAACATCATCGAAGACAAACCTAACAATTACACATAACAGCTTGGACGAGTTAACACAAGCAGCCACATTTGCTGCATCATCGGCGTATTTAAATTTTGTTAAACCAAAGAATCTGTACACCTATCAAAGCTTCGATAAAAAATCATTGAATTTTGATGAATCAAATGATAAAATATTTCAATCCTAGGTTTGTTTTCATTGTAATTGTAGTGTAAACCAGTTTCCAGCATCCATCCTTCACATGCTTAGTTATTGATATTTTCTTCCCAAACTATAATACTTAAAACAATATATTTCCAACTTTATATCATATATCCTTGTACCTTACAAATTCCCAATCTTCATGCATATCCAATTCCCATATAAAAATAAATAAAGAAACCAAATAAACAAACAAACCCTTAATCGCATCTTCAACGCAAAATCACCTAGTTGCTGTGTGTAAAAAAGTCATCCCACCAGTTAAATTTTCAACGATTGCTACAAAATCACATAGTATCAGGTTAGAAATCAGCAAATAAATTATTGTTTTTCTTTTTTACCTGGTATGGTTTTGCTTGTTGATTACGTTTTGTTTTGATTTATGTAATGTGCTTTATATATTATCACGAGTTTTGATTTGTCTTTTTATAGTCTTTAGAGATTTTGATATCATATACGGTTATTTTTGGGTTCTAAAAATATTTAGATATTGTTATTATGAGTTTGGATTTAATGGTTTCAAATATAAATATTTCTTTATGGATTTTACACATGATGGTGAAATTCAGCGAAGTCCCATGAATTTGGTTATATTTTTTTTAACGATTATCTATTGCAAACAATTTTCTGTGGATTTTTTTTTCTATTACTAATAAATTTCTCTTTTATACTACTAATTTTGAATTTTTAACTCGACTCATTAAAATTATTGGGTTATTAAACAAATTTGAACCCAACAGTAACACACAACATTGCCAAAACCATAAATCCACTGTAAAAGAAAGGAAAAAAAAAAAAAAAAAAAAAAAAAAACTAGCCATCTTCAACAACTGCTGCAAAATCACATTCCATCAGGTCAAAATCGGTCCCAAGTACTCTTCAAACTTACCCTAACGTTTCCCATTTTGGCATAATATTCAACTAATGCATTTAATTGCACAAACAACCCCTCCTGCTAGTCAACTTCAGTTAAAAATAATCATTGACCATTATTTTTTTTGAAAGCCCAAAATTGCCCCTGCACTTTATTACAAAAAAAATCTTAATTGCCCTTTATTGAAAAAATTATCTACTTTAAATTATTAGAATATAAAAAATAAATACTAAACATAATCCTTTTTAAATAAAAAAAAATTCAAAAATAATATATTAAAAACAAAACAATTTAAGAAAATATTATTTTGAGAAAATACAATTTAATAATATATTTAAAAAAAACAAAAAAAAAACGTTATTTTGAGAAAATATAATTTGAAATTATACAAGTCCAATATGAATAGTGGTAATGTGCTACATATTTTTGAAATTTAAAGCATATTTTTATTTATTTAAAAAGGATTATGTTTAGTATATATTTTTTTTAAATTTTTGAATCAAAATATAATGCATAATTTATATTGAGTCAAATTATTTTGTCTTATAAAGATGAACATTGAACAAATTTTCGGTGCTACTGTATTTTATTATGATAAATGATTATATTTTTATTTCAAACTCTTGATGATTTTATTTATATTTGTATTTAGAATACTAAACATAATCCTTTTTAAATAAAAAAAATTCAAAAATAATATAATAAAAACAAAAAAAATTCAAAAATATGTAACACATTACCACTATTCATATTGAACTTGCATAATTTTAAATTATATTTTCTCTAAATAACGTTTTTTTGTTTTGTTTTTAATATATTATTAAATTGTATTTTCTCAAAATAACGTTTTCTAAAATTGTTTTGTTTTTAATATATTATTTTTGAATTTTTTTATTTAAAAAGGATTATGTTTAGTGTTTAATTTTTATATTCTAACAATTTAAAGTAGATAATGTTTTAAACAAAGGGCAATTAAGATTTTTTTTTGTAATAAAGTGCAGGGGCAATTTTGGGCTTTCAAAAAAAATCATGGTTAATGGTTAACTTTAACTGAAATTGACTAACATGAGGGGTTGTTTGTGCAATTAAAGGCATTAGTTGAATATTATGCCATAATGGGAAACGTAAGGGTAAGTTTGTGCAATTTTCCCAAAATATTTTTAAAAATTTTTATAAATCAAATCAATATTTAAGTAGAATATTTAATTTTGATATGAAATAAGATACTTGATTTCATAAGGATAATAATGATATTTAAAAAGATTCATTAAATGCTGAAATAGATTATCTCATAATCACTTTCAAAAAATAACCCTTACCTACTTCTCAAAATCACTGTCAAAACTTGCTAGATTATCAATTAATCACTTTTAGAAGTTTTACCAAATATCATTTTAAGTTAAAATTATAAAATAAACTGATTTTAATTTTTCAAAAGTAATACCAAACTGACCCTTACAATGAAATTCAATATATTGTACTTACTACTTTCTCATACATTTGTAAAGGTAAATTCCTCACACATGCTAAATAACTCTTTTTATGGGCAATAATGCATTAATGCCCAAGTTGTAATGCCCAAGTCAAACAACTGATACTAGGTTAAATAATATGAAGTCGGTCCAGTGATAGGCCCCTAACACCCATACCAAAAAATTATGGGTTTAAGTCTCTCCCCCTCATCAAACCCTAAATTATTCGTAGTAGCTAAATGGACCATAACATGACTGATTTAACAAGGAAAATGTTGAAGTACATTCATTTAAGATACATGAAATAATTATAAACAACCAAACAAGAAACAGAGCTAGCTATGGTTTTTGTTACTCTTTGCGAGTTCTACAACTTGACTTGTAATTCCATCAGTACCTATAATTTAGAAACCTCCTCCTCTGATCTCTAGAGAACTTCCACACAGAAAGAGAATGAATTGGAGTTCCCTTCCAACCTGTAATCAGACCCTTCCCATTCATGTGATCAAGATTCAAACAATTAGCATAAGGAAACCTTTTAAGAACCAAATTAGCCTGGTACAAGCATGAATCACTGAATCCAATTTCCACCATTCTAAACCTGGTAAAAAATGCTCTCCACACATCAATCTTTACGCTTCGAGTAATTCTATCACTACCCTCCATCGCTACAATGCTTCGAATCCCTTTGTTCAAACTCTCTTCCGTCGTTGTTCTTGTCTCGATATCCTGGTCCAAGCAAGTTTCCAAGCTATCAAAATATGCACTGTAAAAGAACAAGGCCTCGGTGAAACGATTCACGAATGAAGGTGAATTGTGATTGGCTTCACTTTCAACAACGACCATGATAGATGGATTGAGCTTTTTGATCAGCCCCAGTAGATATTCCAAGTAACTAGGCCATGCGAGCATCGTTCTGAGTATCAATGCACAGTAAACGACTAATGACTCGTCGTTTTGAATGTGGAAAAGTTCTTGCTTGATATCTAAGAAACAGGAGACACAAACAATCTCGAATAAAAAATTAGGAATGTTCAATGATTCAGCAAAGCTTGTCAATCTCTGACCTACCTCCTCTAATTCTTTCTCTTGAATTTTAAGCCCAACAGCAGTTATTTTAAAAAGCTCAATGGGGCGGTGTTGCTGATCATGATCAGGCTCTGCAAGGGCCTGCATGAAAGCTATCCATTGAACACCACTCCTGATCTCAAAATCGATCACATGTATCTTACTTTCATTTGCAACATTTTCTAATATGGATTGGATAGCTGCGTAAAACAATATCTGATTAAAAGGCAATTTCTGGTAGCATTTAAGGAATGAGATATTGTAACTCAGACCATGATCAGTTAAAGTTGTTCCTGCTCTAAATTCCTCTGCTGTGATCCTTCCTGTTTCTTTATCAATCCTTCCTCGAAGAGCTTCTGCGAAATAGTAAACGACCCTCTGCACGGAATTAGCTCTCTCGGCTGCTGTCCATTCGCAACGTGAGAGCAATCTGCTTGCCCGTTCGTATTGTTGGTAGCCTACCTTCTCTGCCGCGGCTAGAAGAAGGTGGACTAGTTCGACATCTCTGGTTTCTTCTTCCGACAGTCCCGAGAGAGCATAACCAAAAGGGTGCATCACCATTGAAAAATCATCAAACCTCTGGTCAGAGAAATGTATGTACCTTGCGCCAGCCACTCTCATGATTTCTTCTGTCGATAATTTCCTCCGGTGACCGCCTTGATCGTTAGTTTCATTGTTTTTTGGGTTGTTGGAGTAGTGTTTTCCTTTCAATTTCTTGGACCCACTTGCATAATTGCTGAGGAGTTCTAGAGATGATAATGTAAACGGAGATGGTTTGACAAGTTCTTGACTACTAGTAGTACTTTGGATGTTTTTTAGCTTTGGGCGGCTCAAGTGAAAAGACTGTGGTGGAGGGAAAACAAAACCGGGTTTAAATTCATTCAAGATCGAATCATCATCAATAGGGTTTTGTTGTTGCTGCATCATATGATTCTGATCCTTGAAAAATTTGCCGTCAAGTTCAGGAGAAAGAGGAGGTCTCTTAAAGTCGTCAGACAGCTGTCCCAAGTACTCTTCATTGGAAAACATTTGATCTTGAAGTTGCTTTGCTTTCAGCGCCGGTTCTTGCTCTTTATCACAATCTTCAAGAAGAGCACTGTAATCATCACCTTGGATTCCGTTGAATTCAAACGGCGTGAAAGATAACAAATCACTTGGCATGGTGTGAGTGTACGTGTATATAGAGAAATATTGCTTCGATTCAGCTTTACGGTCACCTGAAATCTGGACCGCAAAAAGTTGGATCACTTTTATTCCCGATTAAAATTCTTTGATCATATTATAACTGGGTTCATGGAATCAGAAAGCAAAATAAATAAGAAAAAGACCCCTACGATTGCAACTTGGATGATGACATAAATATTATTTCTTTTAGCTGTGCGGGGACACTTCGACGTAACCAATGTATATGACATGCCAGAGAGAGGGGTTGATTTAATTTTAAATAAAGATGGCGGGTTATTGTGATATAAATTCTTACCCAGTGCTTAATTTTAATGGTTGATATGTCACAGTAGATGGCTGTCCGATTAGTGTAGGTTTTCAATAGAGCAAATTGCAACCAACCTTACTGAGGTTTGACATTTGACAACCAGAAACAACTTTATACTTAATTGACGATGACTTCCTCTATTGTTAGTTAAAGTAAAGTCAAACTTAACAAAAATAAGGTATTTTTGTCCTTGTAAACCTTTATTTATTTATTTTAAGAAAAAAAAGATCTCAAGTTTTCTTAAGTTTTTTCTTTTCTTTTCTTTTCTATTTTCTTCCCAAGTTTTACTAACATGGAAGAAAAAAAAAATCCTGAAGAAAATGTTGTTGGATTGAATTTAGGTGAGCCACACTTTTTATTTTTTATTTTTGAAAAATCTGAAAAACTTGAATTTAAAGAAAAATCTGGAGATACAGCAATGGAAGAAGAAAATGTTGTTAAATTAGATTTGGATGAGCCACACTTTTTATTTTTTATATTTGAAAATTTTGAAAAACTTGAATTTGAAAAAAAAAAACTGGAGATACATCAATGGAAGAAGAAAAATGTTATATTAGATTTAGATGAGCCAATTTTTTTTTTTTTTTAATTTTATTTTTTAGTTTTCATATATTTTTAAAATCAGAATTTTTTTATTCAGGGATATTTTGGTATTTGTAGCGCCCAAATCCGGTCAATAGTTAAATTTGACCAGCTTTAACTAACATTAGGGGAGGTCATTGTCAATTAATGATAAAGTTGTTTTTTGTTGTCAAAGGCCAATCTCAGGGAGGTTGGCTGCAATTTGCTCTTTTCAATATAGATATATATATATATGTGGGGTCACCAAAATCTGCTAGGTGGAGGACCATTAATAACATATAATAATTTTGTTATTGATGACAAACGTGAGGCTCCAAACATACAATGTTCAAATGATTCTATCAAAATTCCCTAAGAAATTCAGTCTACGGAAGAGGAGTGAACAAAGTTTTAAAAACTGGCATAATTTAATTATATAAATAAAATAGGGTGATATATGTAACTGGGCATTCAATTCAATTTTTCTTCCATAGACAAACAATTTAGGTATATTTATTGTATATTAATATACATCACCACATTTATATTATTATTATTATTATTATTATTTTTTATAATTTCACATTTGTATTAGTATACAATAAATATACCTAAATTGTGTGTCTATATGAGAAAAATTGGTATTGTATATATTTGATAAAAAAAAATAAAAAAATTATTATACCCTTGTATAGAAATTCACTATACTAATATATAGCAAATAAAATTTATATGCAAAATAATAAATTTTGATTTAAAACTAAATTTTTTATATGAATATTAAAAAAAATAACAACTTATAATGACTGAATTTTTTTTTATTCCAAATAAACGTATTAATTGATAATTTGTTAAATATTAAGGACTCTTTCCGATATTATCCCTTATATTTTTAATTTTCAAATGAATTGACTGATTCTTTTCAAAATTAAGTATTGAGTGGTTGTGGTTCTTATTTCCATTCAAAACCTATTGACAAAACCGAATACTAGACTAGACTCATTCTAATTACTTCCATTCAAAACTTGTCTTCTGACTCTTCTTCGGTCCTGCAAACAATGCAAATGGAGAGAAATTGAAATCCAATATATCAAATAATGCAAAGGATGAGTTTTTCATATCAAAATTACATAGAATTATCAATTATTATTATATTGAATCCTCCTCGGTTTTACTTTAATTTGAATGAAACACTTCGAAATCCTGACCATTCAATATTTTTATATGTTTAGGTGTCACTAAATAAGAAAAATTTAAACAAAAAATTCGACAATGATAGAATCTAAACTCGTGAAATGATAATTAGTAGTGTTAGTCATCTCAATTCAAAAAATTAACAACAACAACAACAACAACAACAACAACAACAACAAAAATTCAAATGATTTGTCCACGTCATCTCTTGGTAATGATAAACCATTTGGCACATAATTTGGATCATATAACATTGCTCTTAATATTTATCTATCTATCAAATGACAATCACTAATTAAATTAATATAAAAATTGGAATATTTAATATCATTGAATGAACTCATAGTAAAATATGATTAGTGATGATTGTATAACATACAAAAGCAAATGAAGAAAGAATATAGAACTTGTACCTTTCTTCGGTTCTGGATCGAATACAAAATATTTCACAGGCCAGGAAAGAGCCACCAAATTAATGGAACTCAATCTCTGATCACAGTATAAGTGTCCTCTCTTAATGTTTCTCTCTTTTCTGTATTTCACGTAATACACACACTGTTAACTTTCACTTACACACACTACTGCTTTTATAAGACACATTCCTAAAATGTCTCACTTAGTGTGTTAGTGGATAGTTAGTAAAATAACTGCACAAGCAGTTATATATAATAACTGTACAACAGTTATTATTATTAAGTGTTGGGTTGGGCTTCATGGGCCAATGCCATGTAATTGGGTTTGTACCCATCTAATTATCTAATTGGGTTTGGACTCATCTTGGGTGTACCCAATTAATACTAACATCTCCCACTCGCACAAGTGGGTCCAACACAGCTCCATCAGAGAAAACATAATTATGATATTATCATAAAATCGCATAAGAGTATTCATACGAACAAATATACCGTGTGACCTATGAACAATCAATTTGTAAAAACAAGGAGCTTCGAAATCTCAATTGTAAATTCTCTATTTACAAGGGATTTATTGTTGTTCATTTTTGTGTCCTAGATTTAATTTTATAATCCTTTTTATCAGTCTGAAGCATACTTAACCCCTCATGAAGCTATACTTGACTTTATCACATTTCATGTATTCACAATTGTATCTCCAAATACAATTGGCTAGCCGGTGAACACATAAGTAAGATAAAGAGGTATTAAATCTTCCCATTCTATCTTAGTCTCTTAGTCTCCAAAACAGCTGCTACCTTAGACATGCCCCATAGGCTGTATTATCATAGCCGTAGAAATAACACGCTAAAGGTGCTAACACTATTCTGTCACTTTAAGACAAAGTGAATGGTTATAAGGACATCATTTGAAGTGTTATATAACTTCAATGGAACTTACACAATGAGGAAGCATGGATTCATTCTCTCATTTTCCACATCGGTCACAAATAGCACACGAGGTATGAAACACGTGTTACAGTGATTTTCATTCTAAAACGAGAATGACTATGTCTTTCTTTAATTCACTGTACAGATTTACGTTCAGTCACATCTTGTGACTAACTCGAGTTCTTAAAAGCTCGCCATTCACTAGCGCCACATTAAGATCTTATATCTGGCTAAATCAGGTATCAATGATAGTGGGGTCTATCATGATCGGTTCTAAAATATATGTATATTTGTTAAGAACCTCATCTTGATACAATCAAGGCGACATTTTCATATATAAAAGCTCCTTTTAGAATATTTCTCACATATTCTACATTATATATGTGTCTCATCTCAACTTGTTCTCCCAAACAACTGAGAACAACTGAGACGATCGCACGTGTAAGAATGCCGGTCTCAACCTGACGACATTTAAAAATTATGTGTGAAATATAACATGCTAATAAGATTTCAAAAACAGAAACCAATATTATTTATTTATAACTACAATAACATCATTCAGTACAATGATTCAATCTATCATTTACAATCTACGCAACCCTAATGACTTAGCATGTGATTCATAGACGTCTCTAGTCACAGCTTTAGTGAGAGGATCAGCTACCATCTCACGGGTTGAAATGTATTGAATCATTACTTCTTTCTTCGATATGATGTCTCTGAAAAAATTATATTTTGTCTCTATGTGTTTGGATTTACTGTGATATTTGGAGTCTTTAGTGTAAGCAATCGCTACTTGACTATCACAGTAAACGGTTACTGGCTTTCCCATGCCCTTAGAAACATCTAGATCTTCTAAAAATCTCTTAAGCCAGACTGCTTCTTGTACTGCTGCCGAACATGCCACAAATTCGGCCTCCATTGTTGATAGTGCAATACATGTCTGTTTCTTGCTACTCCAAGAGATAGCACCTTTACTAAGTAGAAATGCATATCCTGATGTAGATTTTCGCTCATCCAGATCGCCTCCCCAGTCGGCATCTGTATATCCAATGAGACGCAAATCTCCACCTTGGTAACAAAGGGAGTAGTCGGCAGTACCTTTGAGATACGCCAAAATTCTCTTCACGGCAATCCAATGTTTCCGTCCAGGATTGGATTGATATCTACTTACGAATCCTATCGCATAGCAAATATCTGGTCTAGTACACAACATAGCATACATAAGACTGCCGATAGCATTGGAATAGGGAACATTTTTCATATTATCAAGTTCTTGTGGAGTTTTGGGGCACATGTCAAGACTAAGATTTTGGCCTTTTGATATGGGTGTATCCATAGGCTTACAATCAGCCATATTAAATCGTTCAAGAACCTTCCTTATATAAGTCTCTTGTGACAAAGCAAGTAGTTTCTTCGAACGATTTCTTGTGATTTTGACTCTTAATATATAGGCAGCCTCACCCATGTCCTTCATCTCAAAATTTGAAGACAACCATTTCTTAATGGCCAACACATACTCTTTACAATTTCCAGCTAATAAAATATCGTCCACATACAAAGATAGTAACACATACTTATCTTTATCTCGTTTTATATACACACAATGGTCTTCTTCAACCATTTGGAACCCATAAGACACAACAGCTCGATGGAACCGTAGGTACCATTGTCTAGATGATTGTTTCAAACCATATATTGACCTTTTGAACTTGCACACTTTGCGCTCATGGCCTTTTGAAACAAAATTTACTGGCTGTTTCATGTAAATTTCTTCATCCAATTCTCCATTGAGAAATGCTGTTTTTACATCCATTTGATGTAATTCTAGGTCCATATGTGCGACGATTGCTAGAATAAGACGTATTGAAGCAAACCTAACCACATGGGAAAACGTTTCTTCATAATTAATACCCTCTTGTTGAGTATAACCTTTTGCGACTAAACGCGCCTTATGTCTCTCTACTGTGTCATCCGCCTTTCGCTTGATTCGAAGGACCCATTTATTTCCAATGGCTTTCCTTCCTGGCGGTAAGTCAACCAAGTCCCAGACATGATTACTTTTCATTGAATCCATCTCCTCTTTCATGGCTTTAATCCAATGTTCCTTGTCAGGTGATTTGAGAGCCTCATTCACATTTTTAGGCTTATCAGCATCATGTGAAGCAACCATAAATGCTTCCCCCTCAATCTCAAAACGACGACGAGGGACATTTCCACGGTTACTTCTGCAAGAAGGTAAATCTAAAAGAGTTGTTTCAACAACGTCATTACTCCCACTAGGAACAGAAGTTCCAGGTAGATCTATATTTACTTCAAGTGGAGCTTCACTCCCACTAGGGACAGAAGTCCCTGATAGATCCACATTAACATCTAGTGGAGTATTTAGATTCGAATCCTCGATTAGATTATCCAATTCGTAGAATCGAATATCTTTATCAACTTCACCCCTTTTAGGAAATTCATTTTCTAAAAAATTCACATCTCGTGATTCTATCTCAGTCACACTTCCATCCGAGTTTTCACCTATTAGTACATATCCTTTTGAATGCTCAGAATATCTAATAAAGATACATTTCTTTCCTTTTGCACCCAATTTTCCATACTTGTTGGATGGATCATGTACGTAACCTGCGCACCCCTAAGGTCGCAAATAAGTTAAATTAGGTTTTCTAGCTGTCCATAACTCATAAGGTGTGGAAGTAACTGACTTCGAGGGAACTCGGTTAAGTACATAAGTGGCAGTCAACAAGGCATCTCCCCAGTACTGTACTGGGAGACTTGATTGCGCCATCATAGACCTAACCATTTCAAGTAATGTTCTATTCCTCCTTTCCGCCACACTATTTTGTTGCAGAGTTCTAGGAATAGTTAACTGTCTATGTATACCTTTTTCATCACACAATTCCTTGAATTGATCTGAAAGGTATTCTCGTCCCCTGTCAGTACGTAATGCTTTAACCCTTTTATCTAATTGATTCTCTACTAAGTTTAAGTATAATTTGAAACAATCCAATGCTTCAGACTTATGAGAAATCAAATAGACATGACCAAAACGGCTAAAATCACCTATGAATGTAATAAAATATGAGGCACCATGCCTTGCCTTTACACTCATTGGACCACAGATATCAGAGTGAATCAATTGTAATGGATTTTCAGCCCTAGTTCCTTTTCCGAATGGCTTTCTAGTTGTTTTTCCAGCTAGACAATTCTCACAGACAGGTAATTCTATCTTATTAAATGAACCTAAAAGGCCTTCTCTAGCCAATCTGTTCATTCTATCTTGGCCAATATGACCCAGTCTAGCATGCCAAGTATTGACATCAACATTGACATTATTAGCGGAAGCAATTAATGAAAAACAACCATCACTGCAATTAAAACCGTCTAACTCGGTATTTAATACAATAAAACCATTCAACAAATATCCAGTACCAACACAAATAGAATTTAAAACAATATCCATACAAACACCATAAAAGTTTAGTTCATAACCTAAACCTAGAAGGACAATAACTGAAACTAAATTTCGTCGGATTCCAGGAGCATATAGAACATCATGGAGATAAAGTACTTGACCACCATGCATCATCAATTTGCAAGTGCCAATACCCTTCACTTCAACTCTAGAGTTGTTCCCCACGTAAATCCATCTAGTCCCATGACTGATCCGACGATATTCCATGAACGCTGCTCTGTCTCTAGCTACATGGTCTGTGGCTCCTGAGTCTACGGTCCACAAAGGACGAGATTCAGTGAGTAAAACAGAACTAGAAACCAAAACATAGTTATCAGTCATTGAATTAGGTCGTACCTTTTTCGGCTCAGTGCACTCACGAGCAAAATGACCCTGTTTGCCACAATTGTAACATTTCAATTTGGCTTTGTCCTTCTTGAACCCAGCACTCTTGCCCCTTTTCTGAAATTTGGTCTCACTTTTCTTAAAGTTCTCTGTGGGACCCTTCCATTTTCCCTTCTGGGAGTTTCCCTTCTGGAAGTTCCTGTTCTTTCCTTTGCGCTTAAAACCCTTGGTTTTGCGCTTGCTGGATTCAGCCATGTAAAGCTGACCGGAAGCTTTAGCTGCCTCTAGGCGCTCATCTTCCAGTTCAACATGACGTGATATATCATCAAATGTCTTGATATTATCATTATGGGTCATGTTGATCCTCATATTTTCCCAGCTGTTAGGAAGAGACCAGATCACTGCTTGGATTGGCTGCTCATCAGTTAAGGTATGACCCGCAGACTTCAATTCACGTATCATGTTTGACATCTCTCTCAGGTGCTGCCTCATATCATGATTCTGGCGCTTCCTGTAGGTGTCAAACTTAATTGTAAGTCTCCTAAGCTTGGTAGTAGAAGTACCACCAAACTTGTCTTTCAACGCAATCCACATATCTTGCGCAGTGTCAAACCCTTCATATTCACACATGAGAGCATCAGTCATACTGCTTAGCATCGTTATGCGAGCCAGACTGTTCTTCCTCTTCCAGGTCTAATATGTTTCCATATCTCTCCTGTGTTGGGCAGTGTTACCAGCTGGTGGTTCAACCATGGTATTAGTAAGAGTTTCAAGAGCCTCTTGCTCTTCAAGGATCAGCTGAACCTTTCGGTGCCACATCTCATAGTTATCACCGTTCAGCTTTTCTCCCTTGTTCAACTTAGCAACAATTGACTTAGATGCAGAAGCCATTTCCTGAAAATTTATTTAACACATAGTGTAATTAATAGTTATTTTTAATAATTTCACACTTGGCACAATTTCATGCAGCAAACTTACACATAAAAAATATAATAAGAGGAATATTAGGATAGGAATCGAAATAAGAGTCAAAGCTCTCGATCATCATCCAAGTCCTTAACATTCACTAGTTTATATTTATTAGTGTCTTTGCGCAAAACAGTTCTAACATTGGTTCTGACAATTTAGAACACCCATATGAAATAAGCACAAGTATATAAAACTTTGCATAATCATGTGCACAGAACATCCCATTTCATTAATAATAAAGAGTTGTATTTACAAACTAGGAGTATTTACAAATATATATACATCCTAAGAATTACATTCTCAATCAGTAATTCTAAAACTCTCTGGGATTTCATGCATGATTCTCTCAAAATGTGCATTGATACTCTGCTTATCATCCGGAGGTAGATAATATCTCTGTTCTACCAAATAGTTTTTAAAAGCATTGTTTATGTACCACCCTGCCTTACGATCATAACGTTTTTGAGTTTTCAAATCAGAACCCATACTCGAAACTGCATGCTTTCTAAGATTCCTACGCACTCGATGATCATCATAATCTAATATGATTTCTAAGGCTTCACTAAAGGTGGTAATTACATCTGCTTCCATCAATGTAAGGGTTACATAATTATGTTGTCGTAGCTCTTCTGGTAGACCCTTGAGTAGGGCATGAGTAATCTCTTTCCAAATATTTTCTATCCCACCATCACTCCAAGGCCATTCAGAAACAATGAGATCCCCAAAACTTAACAACTGTTCATAAAAACTAGTGTTGAAATCCATTTGATGACCTTCTAGTTTGTTTACGAACTCAGCCAATAGCTTTTCATGATTCCTATATCCTTCAATATACTCTTCATCCATCTCAATCCTTGGAGATTGTTGACTTTCATCCTCCTCAAATGTCCCAGGTGTACACTCTTCAATAGTATTTTCCTCTATGGGCATTTCATCCAACAATGGTGAATATTCCTCCACCGACATTGGTGAGTACACCTCTTGAGGATTATAGTTATCCAACAATGGTGAATCATCTTCTACCAATGGTGGTAAAAATTCCTCCACCAGGAGTTGTGAATTCTCTTCTTGAGGATCGAAGTCATCCGATGATGGTGAATGATCTTCTACCGGTTGTGGTAAATACTCCTCCACTGACAATGGTGAGTACTCCTCTTGAGGATCGAAGTCATCTGATGATGGTGAATGATCTTCTACCGGTTGTGGTAAATACTCTTCCACCGACAATGGTGAGTACTCCTCTTGAGGATCGGAATCAGATGAGTTATGGTTACACATTTCCTCTATCTACAGAGAAATAAAAAACAGACACCCATTAATTAATTTGGTAGAGAAAAAAAAATTAAATAAAAAATTCGGAGAACTTAAAAATTTATTTGGGCATATATTCAACTCCCATTGGAGTGAATAACAATCAATGGAAAAGAAGGAGAGAAAAAAAAAATTTACTCTTTTTTTTTTTTTTTTTTCCGGAAAACTGGTCGGTCCCCGGCAACGGCGTCGAAAAACTGTCCAGTCATCGGAAACGGCACCGGAAGAAATTGGGTTGGTGCCGGAATATGATCGACCGGTCACGGTCGCCGGAACCGTCATCGGAAACAGCTCCGATCATCGAAAACGGTCGACCGTTTTAGGGGTGACACGTCTCTGCCACGTGGCAGCAGGGGATTCATCCACGTGTCACTCCCTTATTCGCCACATTTCAACAGCACATGCTGTTGTGCAAAATCACACGCGCATAGGAGGCGCGTGTAGTCCACGCGCCACCTTCTGGAAGTCCAATGACCACCGGAAAAATAATTCTGGGGTGAAGTACACTCGCTGACCCAATGGCGTGTGGTACTGTTCATCGTCATCAACCTTGAACCAAAAATTCTGGAAAAATTTTATCCCCAGCCCAGTTTTCAATCGACTCGTTCTCACTCGTTTCTTAACCAAATTTTGCGATCGAAGTGTCGTTGAAAAGATTGGGATCTCTAGTTTCTATTGGTACCAAAGTCGTAGCCTACAACGAAAAATTTGACCCTCAAACACCTACTTAAAGTTTTGGTTTTATGGCTCTATTTCTTAGTGTCCATATGCGAAATTTGAAGTTTTCATGGCATATAACACAAATAACACAATTCACACAGAATTATGAACATATCATTTGTAATTATAATGAATTCGAACAAAAAAAAATGATTATTCACATACAATTCATAAAATCGCAGTAAAATACATATTTTGAATTCATTAAAAAACTGAATTCCGAAAAATACATATTTATGAATACATGGCATCACATATACATTGATTATATATGAATTCTGAAAATCATTAATCAATATATATAACATGTTATCATCTACGAACAGTAGAACACAAAAAAAAAAATTTGTATATCATAAACACAAAAAAAAAATTATTCCAGACCAGAAAATATTCAACCAGGCTCTGATACCAATGATGATTGTATAACATACAAAAGCACATGAAGAAAGAATATAGAACTTGTACCTTTCTTCGGTTCTGGATCGAATACAAGATATTTCACAGGCCAGGAAAGAGCCACCAAATTAATGGAACTCAATCTCTGATCACAGTATAAGTGTCCTCTCTTAATGTTTCTCTCTTTTCTGTATTTCACGTAATACACACACTGTTAACTTTCACTTACACACACTACTGCTTTTATAAGACACATTTCTAAAATGTCTCACTTAGTGTGTTAGTGGATAGTTAGTAAAATAACTGCACAAGCAGTTATATATAATAACTGTACAATAGTTATTATTATTAAGTGTTGGGTTGGGCTTCATGGGCCAATGCCATGTAATTGGGTTTGTACCCATCTAATTATCTAACTGGGTTTGGACCCATCTTGGGTGTACCCAATTAATACTAACAATTAGCATATAATATCTTAGTTTTTGTTTTAAAGGATGAGTTAAGTATGTACTTATGAAAGTAATCTAGCATTTGCTTTCACTTTTTTGAAGATAATTTATCATACAAAGCATAAGAAGAAAGAATCACGAATTGTACCTTTCTTCGGTTCTGGATCAAATACAAATGTTTCACAGGTCATGAAAGAGCCACCAATAGTTTGGGACTCAAACTCAAACCACAGTATAAATATCCTCTCTTTACTGTTTCTCTCTTTTCTGTATTTCATGTAATACACACACTCACACTTATTCACTTGCACACACTATTGCTTATATATGACTTAGTCCTATATTGTCTCACACAGTGTGTTAGTGGAGTCAGTAGAATAATTGCACAGGCAACTATCTACAATAACTGTTACAACAGTTATTATTAGGTGTTGGGTTGAGCTTCATGGGCCAAGGCCATGCAATTGGGTTTGGACCCATCTTGGGTGTACCCAATATATACTAACATCTCCCACTCACACAAGAGGGTCCAACACAGCTCCATCAGAGAGAACATAATTATGACATCATCATAAAATCTTATAAGAGTATTCATACTGACAAATATACTGTGTGACCTATGAACAATCAATGCAAAAATAAGGAGCTTTGAAATCTCAATTGTAAATTCTCTATTTACAAGAGATATAATGTTGTTCATTATTGTGTCCTAGATTTAATTTTATAATCCTTTTTGTCAGTCCGGAGCATACTTAACCCCTCATGAAGCTATGCTTGACTTTATCACATTTCATGTATTCGCAATTGTATCTCCAAATACAATTGGCTAGCTGGTGAACACATAAGTAAGATAAAAAGGTATTAAATCTTCTCATTCTATCTTAGTCTCTTAGTCTCCAAAACAACTGCTACCTTAGACATTCCCCATAGGCTGTATTATCATAGCCGTAGAAATAACATGCTAAAGGTGCTAACACTATTTTGTCACTTTAAGACAAAGTGAATGGTTATAAGGACATCATTTGAAGTGTTATATAACTTCAATGGAACTTACACAATAAGGAAGTAGGGATTCATTCTCTCATTTTCCACATCGGTCGCAAATAGCACAAGAGGTATGAAACACGTGTTACAGTGATTTTCATTCTCTCTAATGTTACATGGTGTTCACCCACTCTCTCTAATGTTACATGGTGTTCTTTTTGCTCCACACAAAATAACTTAATTACAATGTCTATTTATGCTAGTTACATAGAGTTTAAGATAAAAGGAAATCCTACTCCTAAACGTACAAGACTTACTTGTTTCACATAAATACTATTTCCTTTTATAATAAGTCTTCTTATAAAGAGTATTCATTTTCCTTCAAATAAAAGAACACTTTCCTTTTCCGTCGAAGATTCCCGTTCCACCGCATGCTTATGATTGACTAAGGTTCAGGTCATATGCTGACCAGTCGCACCCTACACTATTACAGTCACCGGAAATTACGTCGCTCAGAAAACCACGATATATATGCTGAAATGATCCCGATCGCTGTCAAAGTCACATCGTTTTCCACAATGCTAACTTCTGGAACAAAGACCATTGTCACCACCGCTATCAAAACCACACAACGCAAAGCACAACGTCATACCGTTGTTGGAACCGCTGTCAAAGCCACAGAGCAAACCACAATGGTTTGCTTCATTCTTTTGTTCTTCTGGTCTTCAAATCTCTCTCAAACAACACCATTCCAATTTCGTTTGATTCAATTGGGTTCATTCGAGAATACGAGCCAAAACCTAACATATGTGTATGTGTGTGTATATATATATATATATGGGAAACAAGAACTTAGAAATATTTGCTTAGAAAAAACCTTAGAAATATGAGAATAAACGTTTTAGGTCTCTAGAATAAATTTTCTCCCTTGGGAAGAAAAAAAACTAATGGAAGAGAAATGATGAGATGAAGTAAAGAGATTTTCTCTTTACAATCCAATTTTGTCTTTTCACACTTCTTTTCTAAATACACTTCGTTGTAAAAACTTAAATTTTAAAAAATTCTAAAGAAACTCCATTTTTATTTTCCAAAATTATCCTTTTTTACCTTTTACACTCCTTTATTGAAAAATCTCCGTCATAAAAACCTAATTTTTTATTAAAAAAATCATTTTATTACAAAATTATCTTTTTTCATTGAATACTGAAATTAGCAAGTTTTTAGTTTTGTTTCTTCATTTAACTCTTTTTTTCAAAAAATTTAAAAGTCCCTAATGTAATATGTTGGTGTTTTACGGTTAAATTACATGAAAAGCTGCCAAAAATTTGGCTCAGCTCAATGAAAGATTGAGTAGAGATTATTCGGTGCTTGCTTAATCGAGCATCTGTATCTACTGAATCATGAGTTAAACGGTCAATTCATATCTCATCATTCCAAACTTTTAAATTGTTCTTTGGGCTTATATGGAAGACAGAGCAATACAAAGGGAATAAGTGCATATAAATTAAAGGAAATTTCTACGGAATGAAAATCTGATAGAGGGTATTGGGCAAACAATTACAAAGAGAGAAATAGAGATTCAAACCTGAAAAACATAATAGTGCAAATCATTTGTAGACTGAAATTAAGTTGTATTATATTTAAAATTTATTTATCATTTTTAGTAATTTTAATTAGGATAAAATTGTTATATAATAAAAAATTTTAAAATATAGTGTGAAAAGATATTTAGTGGATTGTCAATAGCATCACTCTAAACTAAAAACATTAGATGAGTATTTTGGTCATGACAACTAGCCAACTACCCTGTAATCGTTGTGAGGTCTTATATAGAAATATAGATAATACTAATTACCCTGTTAATTATCCGTCATGTTATTGAAAATGATATGATAAACATATGAATCTACAACCCCCTAATGTAGCTCGGTTGTAATAGCGCTTATTCAGTCCGGTAATGTCATATGTTCGAGTAGACACCATTGCAAGTGGTATAATAAAAAATAAAAATAAAAATAAAAACATATGAAGCTACAGAAAAAATTCAAGTTCATTCAAAGTACATGAAATAAACAAACGAGAAAGACCTTTTTCTCTAGCTATTTTGTGAATCTAATTTGATAGCACACTACATTAGTTAAGTGAAAACCAATTATTTAGAAACAATCTCCCTCTAATCTCTCTAGAAAACTTCCACACAGAAAGTGAATGCATTGGTGTTCCCTTCCACCCAATAACTAGGCTCTTCACATTCTTATCAAAACTGCAGCAACTCGCACAAGCAAATTTTTTAATAAGCAGATTCGCTTGGTACAAACAAGAATCACTGAATCCAATTTCCACCATTCTATACCTCGCGAAGAAAGCTCTCCACATATCGATCTTTACGTTTCGATTAGTTCTATCACTACCCTCCATTGCTACAATATTGTGGATGCCTTTGTTCAAAACTTCTTCTATTTCTGTTCTTGATCCAATGTCTTGTTCCAGGCAAGTTTCCAAGCTATCAAAGAATGCACTGTAGAAGAACAAGGCTTCGGTGAAACGATTCACAAATGAAGGTGAATTATGATTTGCTTCGGTTTCAACAACCACCATGATAGATGGATTGAGCTTTTTTATCACCCCAAGTAGATTTTCCAAGCAACTAGGCCAGGAAAGCAATGTTCTCAATATCAATGAACAATAAATGACCAATGATTCGTCATAACGAATCCTGAAAAGCTCTTTCTTGATCTCTATGAAACTCGAGACACACACAATATTGAATTCAAAAGGAATGCTCAAAGACTCAGCCAAGCCTGACAACATTTTACCGACTTCCTCTATAACTTTCTCTTGAATTCTAAGCCCAACAGCAGTTATCTTAAAAAGCTGAATTGGGCGGCGTTGGACTACACGCTCTGCTAGAGCTTGCATGAAGTCTGTCCATTGAACACCACTCCTGATTTCGAAATCGATCACATGGATCTTACTTGCATTTGCAACATTTTCTAATATGGATTGAGTGGCTGCGTAGTACAATACCTGATTAAATGGAATCTTTTGGTAGCATTTAAGTGACGAGATATTGTAACCCTTCCCTTGATCACTTAAAGTTGTTCCTGCTGTCGATTCCACGGCTGCGAATGTGATCCTTCCTGTTTCTTTATCAATCCTTCCTCGAAGAGCTTCCGCAAAATAGTAAACGACCCTTTGCACTGAATTGGCTCTCTCGGCTGCAATCCAATCGCAACATGAGAGCAATGTGCTTGCTCGTTCGTATTGTTGGTAGCCTACCTTCTCTGCCGCGGCTAGAAGATGGTGGACTAGTTCAACGTCTCTGGTTTCTTCTTCGGATAGGCCCGAGAGAGCGTAACCAAAAGGGTGCATCACCATTGAAAAATCATGAAATCTCTGGTGATCAGAGAAATATTTTATGTACCTTGTTCCAGCCACTCTCATGATTTCTTCTGTCGATAATTTCTGACGATGAGTATTAATATCGGTTTCATGATCATTTTTTGCCTTCAATTTCTTGGACCCACTTGCATAATTGGTGAGGAGTTCTAAAGTTGATACTGCAGATGAATTGTGTTTGACAAATTCTTGAGTAGTGCTACTACTTTGGACGATGTTTTTGAGCTTTGTTGGATTCTCGTGAAACGACGACTGTTGATGTTGCTGATCATGTTGGCTGGTGGCACCACCAAGTTCTGGAAGACGATTATTAATCTCTTCCAATCCCAACTCTTCAATGGAAAATATTTGATCTTGCAGTTGCTTTCCTTTGAGCGTCGACGGCTCTTCTTGCTCCATGTCGTCACAATCTTCATCAAGGAGAGTAGTGTAACCGCCTTGGATTCCATTGAAATAAAATGGAGTAGTGAAAGAGAACAAATCATCATCACTTGGCATTTTTAGATTGGGAAGCTAATTGGAGAAGATGAATCCAACTGATCAACAATATGGTTATCTTACGTACACTGATATTAACGCAAAGAAATAGAATCACTTTGATTAATTCTTTTTTAGCTTCATCGAAATGATCACAAAACTAGGCTTAATATGTATAAGAGAAGTAGAGCAGAGTTGGAAAAAAAAAAAATGCTAGGATTGCAACTTTGATGGTGACATAATTTATTTAATTTAGCTATAGGTTATACATTTCGATATCTCCAATTCATGAAATGCCAAATGGGGTTGATTTAAATTGTAATATGAAGTTAGCAAAATCTGCAAGCTGGAGGATCACTAAAAATTGTCAAATTATATTCTCGAGATTGATAACCACAAGGTGGTTGCCTTGGTGGTCCAAGGCTTGAGATTAAATACCCAAGTCCTTAGTTCTACTCATGGCAATTACATTGTGGCTAGCCCTCAAGGCGTTTAGTTCTGCTGGTGGAAGGACGGACATGGGGCTAACGTCAGCGATTCAAATCCTATACAAACAGGAGCGAGTTCTGATTTAACCGCTTGCATTCTTGTGGGGTCAGGGGTGTGAGCCCAGGTTTCCTATTTGTCCTATTCCACGATCCAACATACAGGTTATGGCGAGTCATATAGTTGGGGAGGACAGGCTGATAGGTGCCTGGATGAAGTCCGGGATTCTTGATACCAAAAAAAAAAAAAAAAGGAGATTGATGACAATAGCAAGGCTCCAAAGGAGGGGCGGAAATGGAAGTCTGGAATTGGGGGGCCAAATGATAACAACTTTAAATTTATAGAACTAAAATGTAAAATACACATTTTTAAAGCTTTTTATAATTATTTTTAACTAAAAAATAAAAATAAAAAAAATAAAAAAAAATTTCCGTCCTAGCCAGTAGCCTCCATGGTGGTCTGCCGTTGCTCTAAAGTCCAAACAAATGATAACAATATTTTTCTATATCTAAATTCCCTAAGAAATTCAATTAATCAAACACTAATAGACTTACAAAGTAAACAAGGTGATATCTTGCCAAAAATATATATATATAAATATCTTCTTAGAATTTTCTCTTGAAGAGACTGACAAAATTTGATTAAATTAATAAAATTTATGATGATGTAAATGTAATTGTATCTCTTTTATAGTTAAAAGGACTGGACCATGACAGGCTTAAAACGACAAACATGTGTGTGTTTTAGAAACAACGAAGTGGATCGAGGAAAAGCTATAATTTGATAACTGATAAATCTGCTTTAATGGTCAAATGCATTGACTGATTCATATTTCCATTCAAACTGAAGACTGAAGAGTAGACTGATTCTTGTTTGATGTTTCCAGTCAAAAACTTGCCTTGCAAATAGAAAGAGATGGTAAATGCATTTAAAATAATCAAAATTCTTGTTTGCTAATGTTCAAATTTCAAAACATTTAATATTGTGCTAACAGTGGCGTAGCTCAACTGGTAGATGGACGAGCTTGGAGTTTAGGAAAATGACTCCTAGATCGGCGACTCAAATCCTACCAATAACCCTATTAGTTTAAGGTGTACATACCCTTTTAAAGGAGTGCCAATATCGGCAGTTGTCCACTCCTACCTTTAAGCCTGTGAAAGCCCATCTTTCTAAGCTTGTAGGCCTTCAATAACATTCATAGTCAAATCTCTCACCCACTCAACTGGCTTGGACTAGGGCTTTTGCCCTCAATTGAGGTTCAGACCTGCATCGGCCGGCCATTTGACACCTCTACGCATCATCAACGTATTTAAATTTTGTTTTTTGTTTTTTGTTTTTTGAAAATAACTAAACAAAGCAACAACACAACAAAAGCTAAAACACAGAAAACGGACAGATCCCTATCACAATTGATCTCTCCTAGAAGAGATGGCTAGATTATTTGTCAAACCGTTCCCTTTCCTTGGAAATGGCATGACATTTCGATATCTCAACATCCTTACACAAAGCCTGAACATCATCGAAGACAAACCTAACAATTACACATAACGGCTTGGACGAGTTAACACAAGCAGCCACATTTGCTGCATCATCGGCGTAATTAAATTTTGTTAAACCAAAGAATCTGTACACCTATCAAAGCTTCGATAAAAAATCATTGAATTTTGATGAATCAAATGATAAAATATTTCAATCCTAGGTTTGTTTTCATTGTAATTGTAGTGTAAACCAGTTTCCAGCATCCATCCTTCACATGCTTAATTATTGATATTTTCTTCCCAAACTATAATCCTTAAATAATATATTTCCAACTTTATATCATATATCCTAGTATCTTACAAATTCCCAATCTTCATGCATATTCAATTCCCATATAAAAATAAATAAAGAAACCAAATAAACAAACAAACCCTTAATCGCATCTTCAACGCAAAATCACCCAGTTGCTGTGTGTAAAAAAGCCATCCCACCCGTTAAATTTTCAACGATTGCTACAAAATCACATAGTTTCAGGTTAGAAATCAGCAAATAAATTATTGTTTTTCTTTTTTACCTGGTATGGTTTTGCTTGTTGATTACGTTTTGTTTTGATTTATGTAATGTTTAGGAATGGCAAAAACCCGGGTCCGGGCTAGGTATACCCGGACCTGGTTGGGTACTGGGGTTTTAACAGTCCGGATACCTGGCTGGGTTTTCGGGGTATCCATACTTGTATTGTACTCGGGTTTTACCCGTTTTTGTTTTTTTAATTTTTTTTTAAATTTCATAGAACCACTAGAAATAATATAACTTATCTATGAATAAAATACGAGAAGGTCATTCCAATACAATCACAAAATCATAACTTTGATAGGTGTTAGTTAAGTAAGGGAAATTTGGGAGAAAATCATGGTCGCATATTTTTAAACGGAATGCAATTTCAAAAAAAAAAAAAAAAAAAAAAATTTTGCATGGAACTGCTACAAATACTTTATTCAATATATATAATTTGTGGTCAGTAATTTTTTTAAATGGTAGTGTGATAGCCTATTTCTTTTTAGTTTTTACTTTTCCAATTAGTTGGAGTGGTGCCTATTCAATCTTTCAAGCAAGAGGACCAGTTTTGCGTATTATGGGAAAGTTTATTATAAAAAAAATAAAATAAATAGATCTGCAGTTCTAAATTTTTGGAGTAGAAAGTTGAATGGTGCTTACTTAAAAAAAGAGAGAAAAAAAGACCAGTTTCGGAGTGGTGCCTACTCAATTCTAATTTTTTTTTTTTTTTTTTTAAATTTGAAAGTTTATTAAAAAAAAAAAAAAAACGGGTACCCGGCTAGATATCCGGGTATACCCGGACCTGGGCCAGAATACATCTAGCCCGGGTACCCGGAAAATTCCGGTTTGGATAAGCCGGGTATCCGGCCCAGCCGGCCAGCCGGGTGAGTTTGCCATCCTATTAACATGTGATTTATATATTATCACGAGTTTTGATTTGTCCTTTTATTTAGTCTTTAGAAATTTTGATATCATACGGTTATTTTTGGGTTCTAATAATATTTAGATATTGTTATTATGAATTTGGATTTAATGGTTTCAAATATACATATTTCTTTATGGATTTTACACATGATGGTGAAATTCAGCAAATCCCATGAATTTGGTTATATTTTTTTAATGATTATCTATTGCAAACAATTTTCTGTGGATTTTTTTTTTTTTCTATTACCAATAAATTTCTCTTATACTAATAATTTTGAATTTTTAACTCGACTCATTAAAATTATGGGGTTATTAAACAAATTTGAACCCAACATGAACTCTTTTTTTTTTTTTTTTTTTTTTGACAGCTCCTTAGAGCACAGAAACAGAAACCAACCCCAAAGTCAGGGGAGAAAACAGATGACAACCTAGAGAGAGTGCCTCGGCCAGATGACATCCTTCCTACGCAACAAGGCCTGCCTAGCTAGATCAGTAGCAACCATGTTCATACCTTTGTTAACAAAAGAAATGGAAGACAACCCCTGCTCAGCCATAGAAAAGTGAATATCACTAACAATGTTTCCCCAACTAGAGTGCACAGGGGTTCCCAAATTGATCTGATTCACCACAGAAAGCACATCCGACTCAACACAAAAAGGAAGGAAACCACATTGCTTGCCAAAATTGATGGCCAGGAGAATCGCTGCAGCATTAGCAGACAGGAAGTCCAACCCAGAATCCTGAAAAATGCTGCCTGAGGACATAACACAACCAGCATGATTCCTGATGACCAAACCAATACCCGAAAATCTGCCCCCCACATTAGAAATAGCCCTGCAATTAACTTTGAAAGAGTCCAAAGGAGGGGGAATCCAAGTGACCGCCGGAAGATCAGTGTGGCTGGGGAAGAAGGTAGAGATGCCATATCTATTTCTAAAGTCAGCCAAAAAATAACAACACACAACATTGCCAAAACCATAAATCCACTGTAAAAAAAAAATAAAAAATAAAAAAAAAACAGCCATCTTCAACACTGCTGCAAAATCACACTCGATCAGGTCAAAATCGTTAAACAAATTTATTTTTTTCAGTGTGGGTTTTGTTCCTTCATTCTGTTTTGTTTTTATTCATGTGCTTTATATGTTTACTTGAGGTTTAGATTTACGTCTAGTCACAACCGAATCTTGAATGAAAATATTTAGTTTAGTAAGATAGTTCATCATTAGGGGTTTGCAAAAAATCATCTAATCAAACCAGATCGATTAACCCAACCCATAAAGTTCAAGTTGGTTCGATTATAAATATAAAAAATGGGTGGTTCAGTTTGTCCAAAAGACAAACCGGTTAAAGGTGGTTCGGTTTGGGATTGCGTGAATTAATCCCACTAACCCAAACGGAAACATATATTTTAAAAAGTAAAACTAAAATTATAAAATTCATATACGTTTCCTATTTAGTACAGGTTTTATAACTTTGACTGATTACTTTATGCTTTTTATAGTTTATTTATTTGTGTTAATGCAATTCTTCTAATTGATTGATGTGTTAGGGTTTCAAAAGTATAGATGCTATCAAACATGCCTTTAATAAGAATTTAATACTATTTAAATGAATAGATTATAATGATGCCACATCATTTAGAGAGAAAACCATAAGTAGCCATAACACTTATCATACTTTTGTTTTTAACACTTTTGAATTTTTAATTGTTAATAACCACTTTTTTTTAAAAAAATTCAGTTTAGTACCATAAATTACTAGAGTACCCCTGAAAATAGTGTTTTTTAAACCTCGAAACAAACTTGAAATCACGACTAAATTGAAATACACAAACTTGAAATCATGCCTAAATGGAAATATTCAAACTTGAAATCAT
Organism: Acer saccharum; assembly: GCA_030490815.1. Lineage (NCBI taxonomy): Eukaryota > Viridiplantae > Streptophyta > Magnoliopsida > Sapindales > Sapindaceae > Acer > Acer saccharum. Next base: position 37,520,755 of record CM059870.1, read on the forward strand.
GCCTAAAATAGAAATATTCAAACTTGAAATCTGGACTAAATTGAAATTTGGCTTAGGTTTTTTTTCCCCTCTTTCTTCTTCCTTTTCTTCTTTCTCAGATTCAAATTAGGTTTAGGTTTTTTTGATTTCTCATTTTTATTGCAGATCACGTTGTCGGAATCGTCGCCCAACGCCGGAGTCGTCGCCGAACAGCCGTCGGACGTCGCTTGGACTAGCGACGGTCACGACCAGCGATGCACGAATGCCTGGTCGTCGCACGAACCAGCGCTGGTTCGTGCGACGACCAGGCGTTTGTGCGCCGCTGGTCGTGACCGTCGTTGGTCCAAGTGACGTCCGACGGCTGTTCGGCGACAACTCCGGCGTTGGGAGACGATTCCGGCGACGGGCGACGGGATGGAGAGGAGAAAGAGAGAGATGACCGGGAGAGAGAGCAGAGGAGAGAGAAGGAGAAAGAGAGAAACAGTGGTTTTGGGGAGGTTTTTATATGAGGGCATTTGAGTAATTTCTCAAAAACATGGTTAAAAACAATTGAAAGTATGCATGTGGTTAAAAAAGAAAATCCCATAAGTAAATTGGTCAGTTTTGGCAATTTCCACCATCATTTAAGTACTAAATTTGATACTAAAATTTGGACAAAGTAACATTATTGTATATATCTACATACAGTAATTACTCTTTTGACTTTTTCGTACTTCCTCTTTATATATATATATATATATATATATATATATATATATTAAGAGAGATAAATTCTTTTTTATAATTTAATTAAAAAAATTATCTATCGAATGAATTCAAAGGTTAGGATGGTTCATCCTAACTTTGATTATTCTCAGGTCAAACTGACAGGAGAAAAACCGTATATATATATATATATATATATATATATAATTTTTCTATTATCAGTTCGAACTGACAACAGATATATCAGTTACTTACATGTGGGCTATTAGATTTAAATACTTTGACTTGTCTACATGCACTTATCAAAGCATCTTTTAAATCCAATGGTACACGTGTAAGGAACTGATATATTTTATATCAGTTCGAACTAATAATAGAAAGACTGTATATATATACATATATATATATATATATATATATATATGTATATAATTACTATTTTATGTTATGATTTTTTTTATTTAAATACTTTTTATAATATAATAAAAAATGATTTTTGAGTTCAAATCTAAACCAATAAACCTACTCAAACCTTTTTTTGGTTTAGTTTGAATCCGTTTGGAAAATCACATTAGTTTAGTTTGAGTTGAAATATAGTCAAACCGATCCATATTGGTTTGGTTTGACATTGAGCTTCAGCCCAAACCAAATCGAAAGTGCACACCCTTATTCGTCGCATTAGCTTTATGTTATGCAAGGAGTTTTGGCATGTCTAGACATTTTGGACTCTTTTTTTTTACGGCCAGTAAATTTAGGGCCAGTTTAGTATTGTTGTAACTTATATAATAATCATGATTAACTGTGCTGAAGGAATAATTAGCTGTGAAATTATTCAGCAGATGTTTGGTTAATTATATTTTTAAAATTACCGTATAACTCAAAAACAATATACATGTGTTTGGTAATTTTATTGTAAAAGTGATGAAATTTGTTACAATGACTATAATATACATAATTTAGAACCATACTTCATTTTTTTTTTTTCATTAATTATATATATATATATATTAAATCAATATTTAAATTAGAAAAAAAAATCCATAAGAACAATAAAAATATTTTTAAAATATTTTATAAATCAAATCAATATTTAAGTAGAATATTTAATTTTGATATGAAATAAGATACTTGATTTCATAAAGATAATAATGATATTTTAAAAGATTCATTAAATGCTAAAATTGATTATTTCATAATTACTTTCAAAAAGTAACCCCTTACCTACTTTTCAAAATCACTATCAAAATTTGCCAGATTATCAATTAATCACTTTTAGAAGTTTTACCAAACATCATTTTAAGTCAAAATTATAAAATAAACTGATTTTAATTTTTCAAAAGCAATACCAAATTGACCCTTACAATGAAATTCAATATATTGTACTTTCTCATACATTTGTAAAGGTAAATTCCTCACACATGCTAAATAACTCTTTTTATGGGCAATAATGCATTAATGCCCAAGTCAAACAACTGTTATTAGGTTAAATAATATGAAGTTGGTCCAATGATAGGCCCCTAACACCTATACCAAAAAATTATGGGTTTAAGGGGTCGTTTGTTTTTTTGTCTGAAGACAAAATAGTCCTAAATTTTACTCAGACTGAATAGTGACTGAAACCTGAATCTGAATGACATGTTTTTTTTTTTTTTCTCACGTCTAAATGTACTGTCAACGTGTTTGTTTTTTAAAAATAAAATTGTCTGAAAATAAGTAATTTTACATCTATACCCATACTAATTAAAAGAAATAATTTAACATGCAACACTCTTTATAAGATTTTGCATGTTCTTCCGCAAACAAAGTTTAATTTAACAAAACAAAAAATTAACCCAGTAATATAATTTTGCATGTTAGTTCGAGTTCAATTTATTGTAAAAAAAATAAAAATAAAAAAAAATTCAATTTTATATATTGTCCAAATATCCGGTATATAATTCTAGAAACTATTTTTTTTTTTTTTAAAGGTTACTAGATACCTTTTTTAAAAAAAAAAAAATAGGTCCCTAAATTATATACACCGGTACATATATTTATATATAAACAATTATTCTATAACTTCTTCAAGCCACGAAATATACTCAATATCAAATGCAACCACACAAAGAATATTTGATAAATTATATAACTGCAACTATGACAATCATAACAAATTATCATTCTATATTATGTTTAAAGAGTTCTATAACTGTCACTACACGTAAATTAAATAAAATAAAAAATTAAAGAATTCTTACCAGGATTTGGTAAGAAAGAAATTAAATTGTTTAATCCCATGAAGATTTCAATATGAGAAGTGATTACAGTTTTTTTTTTTTTTTTTTTTTCTTTCTAAAAGCCTTTTAAAAAAAAGAAATGCGTTAAAAAAAATAATTTTACACCATATCAAATTAGGATAAATTTAGAAATATATCTTTTTTTGGAGGATAAACTTGGAAGAAAATATTTTAATTATAATTCAGTGATTTGGAATTAAGTTAAAAGTCAGGATTTCTTACTCTTTTTTTTTAAGTTGTTTTTTCTTATTTTTAAGTTGTTTGACCACTTAAAAAAACAAACAAAACAACTTAATGAGTTCAATTCAGACATATTAAGTCTTAAGTGAAAAAGACAAACGACCCCTAAGTCTCTCCCCCTCATCAAACCCTAAATTATTTGTAGTAGCTAAATGGACCATAACATGATGATTTAACAAGGAAAATGTTTTTTATTTTTTTGAAATTCAATCAATTTCTGCTTATACAACTTGCAAAATGTGCCTAATTGATTAAATCTAGGACACATATACATGAAACTGAACTAGGCTCTTCTTCAAAGCTCAGGCATGCCCTTTCCGGTTTTAGCATCATATGTCTTCTCCATCACTATGTCCATTGGAGTATCCTTGGCACCAGCAACATAGGTCTAGGTGTTGTCCTTATTTTTAAGATCTCAGGGCGAGGAATTATGGACCCAGATGCTCTTATACCTCTAGAAACTCTTACTTTGGTTCCATCTTCTAGGTATCTCGTTCCAACCTTACAGTGCGTTCTGCATGAATAATATTCGATTATCATTTCTATGGAAAGACATATGCTGACATTACCATGATTGTTAACTTTGATCAAAAGTACAATTGTACCCTGTAACTGTGTCAATAACTTGAACATTTGATGCGTGAATTGGGGCTTCAACAGTAAAGATCCCACCTTCATGACCTTCTCCTCCCTTTATATGTTTTTTTTTACCTGCCTACACAGCCATAAAAAGGTAACCGTGAAAAAATATAACAATTGAAACAAGCCAATCTTTGTGCACATACACAATTATATAACAATTGAAACAAGACAATTGAACCCGGGTTGCCATGCTATAGATCTCTGAAAACCCTTTCCGAAAACATATTATAATAGAAAATCTGACAACTGAGTCAAAAGTTATGCCCGTTTCTTTGGAGCACCTCTTTTGGACAATTTCCTGTCCATCTCTTCTTCAAACTCTAAAGCCAACTGTCCTACATCATTTGTGCACATACACAATTATATCATCACACATTCAATCAATTCCGTTACGAATTTAGGAGGCAAAATGCTTTTGCAAGGCATTGAACATGTAAGTTTAAGAGTAACTTTAAGATTAAAACGTCAAACATCTCAAGTCTTGCTTAACCAAAATAATTTTTGAACTCTCTGTACCAGTGATCGCATAACCCCTTTATTAAATCTTATCACAGAACAAGTCACTTTAACTCAATACACAGTGCTTCCACTAGAATAAATATGAAAAATTACAACATATAGTGCGTATATTACTGCAAAAACAATTACTTGGAATTAAAGCAACCTCTCACCAGATTTTTCCCCTCAACTATGACACGATTTTGAGACAGAATGACACGCTTAATAGTGCCACTCTCACCTTTATCCTTTCCACTGATTATCATAACAGTGTCTCCTCTGAGTACTTTCCAGTGCCTAATGAATTTCTCAGCAGCTTTCCAACCCATTCAAACTAATGAAGAGATCGAAGGATACGTCGAAGTGATTGAGTGATTTTATTTAACAAGGAAAATGTTGAAGTACATTCATTTAAGATACATGAAATAATTATAAACAACCAAACAACAAACAGAGCTAGCTATGGTTTTTGTTACTCTTTGAGAGTTCTACAACTTGACTTGTAATTCCATCAGAACCTATAGTTTAGAAACCTCCTCCTCTTATCTCTAGAGAACTTCCACACAGAAAGAGAATGAATTGGAGTTCCCTTCCAACCTATAATCAGACTCTTCCCATTCATGTGATCAAGATTCAAACAATTAGCATAAGGAAACCTTTTAAGAACCAAATTAGCCTGGTACAAACATGAATCACTGAATCCAATTTCCACCATTCTAAACCTAGTAAAAAATGCTCTCCACACATCGATCTTTACGCTTCGAGTAATTCTATCACTACCCTCCATCGCTACAATGCTTCGAATCCCTTTGTTCAAAATCTCTTCCATCGTTGTTCTTGTCTCGATATCCTGGTCCAAGCAAGTTTCCAAGCTATCAAAATATGCACTGTAAAAGAACAAGGCCTCAGTGAAACGATTCACGAATGAAGGTGAATTGTGATTGGCTTCACTTTCAACAACGACCATGATAGATGGATTGAGCTTTTTGATCAGCCCCAGTAGATATTCCAAGCAACTAGGCCATGCGAGCATCATTCTAAGTATCAATGCACAGTAAACGACTAATGACTCGTTGTTTTGAATGTGGAAAAGTTCTTGCTTGATGTCTACGAAACAGGAGACACAAACAATCTCGAATGAAAAATTAGGAATGTTCAATGATTCAGCAAAGCTTGTCAATCTCTGACCTACCTCCTCTAATTCTTTCTCTTGAATTTTAAGCCCAACAGCAGTTATTTTAAAAAGCTCAATGGGGCGGTGTTGCTGATCATGATCAGGCCCTGCAAGAGCCTGCATGAAAGCTATCCATTGAACACCACTCCTGATCTCAAAATCGATCACATGTATCTTACTTTCATTTGCAACATTTTCTAATATGGATTGGATAGCTGCGTAAAACAATATCTGATTAAATGGCAATTTCTGGTAGCATTTAAGGAATGAGATATTGTAACTCAGACCATGATCAGTTAAAGTTGTTCCTGCTCTAAATTCCTCTGCTGTGATCCTTCCTGTTTCTTTATCAATCCTTCCTCGAAGAGCTTCCGCGAAATAGTAAACGACCCTCTGCACGGAATTAGCTCTCTCGGCTGCTGTCCATTCGCAACGTGAGAGCAATCTGCTTGCTCGTTCATATTGTTGGTAGCCTACCTTCTCTGCCGCGGCTAGAAGAAGGTGGACTAGTTCGACATCTCTGGTTTCTTCTTCCGACAGGCCCGAGAGAGCGTAACCAAAAGGGTGCATCACCATTGAAAAATCATCAGAACTCTGGTCAGAGAAATGTATGTACCTTGTGCCAGCCACTCTCATGATTTCTTCTGTCGATAATTTCCTCCGGTGACCGCCTTGATCGTTAGTTTCATCGTTTGTTGGGTTGTTGGAGTAGTGTTTTCCTTTCAATTTCTTGGACCTACTTGCATAATTGCTGAGGAGTTCTAGAGATGATAATGCAAACGGAGATGGTTTGACAAGTTCTTGACTACTAGTACTACTTTGGATGTTTTTTAGCTTTGGGCTCAAGTGAAAAGACTCTGGTGGAGGTAAAACAAAACAGGGTTTAAAGTCATTCAAGATCCAATCATCATCAATAGGTTTTTGTTGTTGTTGCTGCATCATATGATTCTGATCCTTGAAAAACTTGCCGTCAAGTTCAGGAGAAAGAGGAAGTCGATTAAAGTCGTCAGCCTGCTGTCCCAAGTACTCTTCATTGGAAAACATTTGATCTTGAAGTTGCTTTGCTTTCAGCGCCGGTTCTTGCTCATTACCACAATCTTCAAGAAGAGCGCTGTAATCATCACCTTGGATTCCATTGAAATCAAACGGCGTGAAAGAGAACAAATCACTTGGCATGGTGTGAGTGTACGTGTATATAGAGAAATATTGCTTCGATTCAGCTTTATGGTCACCTGAAATCTGGACCGCAAAAAGTTGGATCACTTTTATTCCCGATTAAAATTCTTTGATCATATTATAACTGGGTTCATGGAATATTCAGAAAGCAAAATAAATAAGAAAAAGACCCCTACGATTGCAACTTGGATGATGACATAAATATTATTTCTTTTAGCTGTGCAGGGACACTACGACGTAACCAATGTATATGACATGCCAGAGAGAGGGGTTGATTTAAATACAGATGGGGGCTTATTGTGATATAAATTCTATTCTGGTGCTTTTAATGGTTGATCTCGATATGTCGCAGTAGACGGCTGTCCAATTGGTGTAAGTTTTCATATATATATAATTTTTCTATTGTCAGTTCATCATAACAATAAATATATCAGGACGAAGAATATGGACCACAGATTATGGAGAAGTTTTGACAAATGCATACACTTTGAGTCAAAGTATGTAAATCTAGTGGTCCATATTTTTCGTCATGATATATTTATTATCAGGACGAACTGATAATAGAAAATCTATATATATATATATATATATATATATATATATATATATGTTTAAAATTGAAACTAACAATATAATTATTGGAGTTTTTATTTTTACCCAGTATTGGTGGTTTGATTGTTTTTACCAAACTTTCCACTAATGAGATAAAAATATATACCCTTAATGATTTCTCAATTAAATACACCGGTCTTTTTCAATTAAACACATTAGTTTTCTTTAATTAAACACACCAATTTTCTTCAATTAAAACACCACCAGTTTAATTCCTAATGTGTTTAATTTGTGTGTTTAACTCCTAGTGTGTAATTTGTGTGTTTAATTCCCAGTGTGTTTAATTTGGTGCATGGGAAATTTGTCCTTTCAATGGAAAGTTTAGTAAAAATAATGAAAACACTAATTCCAGCTAAAAATATAAACCCCTTAATTTTTTGATTAAAAAGTGCTATTTCTTCAAAAAAAAAAAAATATATATATATATATATCTCTCTCTCTCTATATATATAAATAAAATTAAGTTGTGGGGTCACCAAAATCTGCTAGGAGGAGGACCATTGATAACATATAATAATTTTGTCATTGATGACAAACGTGAGGCTCCAAACATACAATGTTCAAATGATTCTATCTAAATTCCCTAAGAAATTCAGTCGATGGAAGACGAGTGAACAAAGTTTAAAAAACTGGCATAATTTGATTATATAAATAAAATAGGGTGATATAGGTAACTTGGCATTCTATTCAATTTTTCTTCCATAGACAAACAATTTAGGCATATTTATTGTATACTAATATACATCACCACATTTATATTATTATTATTATTTTGATAATTTTATATTTGTATTAGTATGCAATAAATATACATGTGTGTGTCTATATGAGAAAAATTGGTATTTTATATATTTTATTAAAAAAAAAATTATTATACCCTTGTATAGAAATTCACTATACTGATATATAGCAAATAAAATTTATATTAAAAAATAATGCAAAATAATAAATTTTAATTTAAAACTAAATGTTGTATCTGAATATTAAAAAAATAAATAATAATAACTTATAATGACTGAATATTTTTTATTCCAAATAAACGTATTAATTGATAATTTGTTAAATATTAAGGACTCTTTCCGATATGATCCCTTATATTTTTAATTTTCAAATGAATTGACTGATTCTTTTCAAAATTAAGTATTGAGTGGTTGTGGTTCTTATTTCCATTCAAAACCGAATACTAGACTAGACTCATTCATACTTCCATTAAAAACTTGTCTTCTTCGGTCCTGCAAACAATGCAAATGGAGAGAAATTGAAATCCAATATATCAAATAATGCAAAGGATGATCGAGTTTTTCATATCAAAATTACATAGAATTATCAATAATTAGTATATTGAATCCTCCCCGGTTTTTTTTAAGGTTATTTTAATTTGAATGAAACACTTCGAAATCCTCCTGACCATACAATATTTTTATATGTTTAGGTGTCACTAAATAAATAAATAAAAATTAAACAGAAAATTTGACTATGATAGAATCTAAACTCGTGAAATGATAATTAGTAGTGCTAGTCGTCTCAATTCAAAAAATCAACAACAACAACAACAAAAAAACCCAATTCAAATGATTTGTCCACGTCATCTCTTGGTAATGACAAACCATTTGATACCTAATTTGGATCATATAACATTGCTCTTAATATTTATCAATCTATCAAATGACAATCACTAAATTAATATAAAAATTGGAATATTTAATATCATTGAATGAACTCATAATGAAATATAATTAACATATAATTAATATCTTAGTTTTTGTTTTAAAGGATGAGTTAAGTATGTACTTATAAAAGTAATCTAGCATTTGCTTTCACTTTTATAAATGATAAATCATAGAAACAATGTCCGGTGGTAGAATCAATACATGCATAGTCCGAATATCCACTCCTTAAAAAGTGATTGTTGCTCTACAACTCTAGAAGCCCGTCCGAAATGCAATCGTCAATCTAATGATTTCAATTGTAACAGATTTGTATTTTTTCTGACTTTTTTAAAATATGTGATCGGTTGTTGAAACCAATCACATCTTAATCACATATTCATTATAATGCTTATGTGTCATGAGATTATGTGAGATTGGAAAAAAAATCAAGTTAGTAGAGGATCCAAATTCCTCCATGAGTGCATGCATGTCTAGACTCTAGATAGATGTTCTCCGGGCTGACTGGGATAATACAAAGAAAGACTTTTTGGGCCACATTATGTTGAGAAGCAGCTCCAAGATGTGGCCCACGGGATTCCTGAACATCAAAGTCAGTTATGAGATAGCATATATATATATTTATATCTAGTTGAATATTAGCACTTTTTAGGTGCTGATTGCTATAGCCGATTTGCATATTAGACTTTGCTTAAAAGTTACTCATTTTGAGATTTTCTTTTGCTCTATGTCTCTCTACGGTTGTGTGGCAGAGTGAGTGATCATCACCTCAAAATATTACAAGTAGAGATGTGGATTTTGAAACACAAAATAAAAGTTCCTGATTTACCAAAATTGATGTCTGTTCTTGACATTTTGATCAGGTGATCGACAGTGTGCATGTATCATGCAAAAATTTGCCCATTAAAGTGATGCAGAATTCCGTAGTACTGTTAAGATCTTTAGCAACTCAAGAGGGAAATAGCATAGTACTTGAGTAGTGGAAATTCTTGATACATATCCCTCTTATAGATTGAAGTTCTCTGACAAGCTGATCTTTGTGCTGACCTCAATAGATCTGGTGACATCTGTAATCATTGATTATGATTTATTTTTTTCCTGGTAGTCTGGTATGGGATATCTCCTCTTATAATACAGAGATAATGCCATATATAACTGGGGATCATTATTATTTGACTCTCATGTTTTTCAATTATCCCAGTACCGGCCTCTTAGAAGAAAATGATTCCTTTTCTCAATATTTTTAAGAGAACTATGTGGTGGTGGTTTGAGTTTATTAATTATGATAAAGATTAATATATGAATACAATATTTGGTACAGGTTTATGACAACGAACCAACGAATACAATATTGTCATTGACCAGAATTTTAAACAAGAATATTAATTTGGAAAAATTAAAAAAAAAAATAGATTACACGATTAATGAACAGAAAAAGTCCATATTCAGACCTTGTCATCGTTCTCACAATTAGAGTTGACAGAGTTACTGGTTCTTACCCTCTGACATAGCAAAATCATCCCAAGCCACATCAAACTCTTGACAATTCTAACCATTCCAATCGTCACAGTGAGGTAATACAACCACCAACCGACGAAATCAGCCACCCCCACATCCATCAACAGCTCTTTTTTAGCCTCAGCAACAACCACCAAAGACTCAACCTCGTCTCTCAACTTCCACCACCACAAACTACCAATGCTCAAGGCCATGGTCACTCTCTCAACCCACCTCTCCTTCCGAGGAACCTCGAAGATCGTATCATCTACGACTGGCTTCACGACGGATCTAAACCAAAGAAGCATTATATCATGCAAACCCAAGAAGAATATGAGTCTACTCAATAAACTTCTCCCTATACCAATATTACTAGAGCTGTCGATACCAGCCGCTATGCTTCCTTCAATCCCCAACCCTACACAAACTTGTAATGTGCAAAGGAAAATCCATGCCATGTACAAACGAGGTTGATAAACAGGACGATGGTGATGATCACTAGCCGGTGACTCGCTTAGAAGGGTGAGTTTACCCGTCAAGCCATTGACGAGAGTGGCTACGCTGAGAGTCGAAACTAGAAGGTAAAGAAGAGCCGGATTTGTGTAGAGGAAGACGGAGAAGAGAAACGAAGAGGATGGTGTTGAAGGATAAGAAGCGATTGTCAAGAGATATTGAGCACAAGAGAGTCTTGCTAGTAGGAGAAACGAAAGAGGAAGCAAGAGAGTGAGGAGGTTTGCTGTGAGGATATAGAATGGTTCCATCATCAGCTGCTTAGCCTTGTGTTGCCAGTTCTCGTTGCCCATAATTTTGTGTTTGATATGATAGAAATGGAAATTGAATTGTGTTGTTGTTTGTTTGTTTGGATTACAAGGAACATATAAACAGGATTAATTAGGGTGCTATATATGTGAATTGAGTTTTAATTAGGTAGAGGAAAGGAATATATTAGAGTGGTTGTCACGTCCATGTATAGTTTTAATTAGTTGACACAAGACATGGTCTTACATATTTGCCATGCCTTTCATGAATTTTTATTTATTGGGATTATATATCTGAATATATCCCAACGTATCTACTTGCATAATATATATATACGATATCGGTTGGTATTTTATTAAGTTATATTGTAACGTTTACTAATCGGGAATATAAATGAAAATCTTTAGCTGAAACTTAGGTTCCTTTACAGCATGAACTATATTTCTGATTTGTTAAACTGATTTTAGTAAACACTGTAATAATAAAACGAGAACGAAGTTTTCTTTCCCTAATATATCGGATTCTTGACTAGTGAACGCACTCTATATTCACCAATAAAATTTATACCGATCTTAATATGATTCGATCGAATTTAAGAATTGAAAGTAGCATAGTCCAGGTTGACTTGTTAAATTAGCTTTGGTTTCGACGAATTTCCGAACTTTATTGTTGTCTGTGGTCATGACCTTAATATACTATTTATCATTTTATTATATATATCACAATCCAAAGACACCAGCGTTTGAGTTACGTACCAGAAAAAAAAAATAGAGAGTTCGTCAGTAAGAAATGAAAGAAAAAAAAAATTGTGGTATTTGTTGGGAAAATTATTTGTGGAATACTATATATATAGAGTTGAGTATCCACTTGCGTACAGGGAGAGATGTCAACGACTCAACAACACAATTTTATGGCTTCTTTGCCTTATCTATTCTCAGTCAATAATTTTTTATTTTATTTTTTTTTTTGTATTAAATTAGTGAAATATATATAATGCCATACCAAATTCTTATAAATTATAATTGTTGTTATCTCCAATATAAAAGTGGTTTACGTACTATTGATATGACAATAATGTCAAGAGACTTGCTTCTTATGTGGTATAAAAATAAATTTGATAGATAATCAATTTAAAATTTGGTCTCCTATACTTTTGTCTAAAACATATTATTTTTAATGACCTGTCTATTTTTTTTTTCCTGTTTTATTTTTTATTTTATTTCCTTACTAAAAATAGATGAAAAATTAATGTCGGTTTTAAATATTTACTAAATCAGTCGAAAAATATAGCTTTGCAATATAAAATAGACGGTCATGTTGACAATGTTTATTATTTATTTTACTACGTCAGCTTGAGGTTGAAAGATTTATTAACAGAATGTTTATTAATCTCACGTGGTATCTTTTTTTTTTTTTTCACAAGCCACTTTTGTATCGAAAACGCTCTAAAACATATATAATTTTGTATCATCAATTGTGTGATAATAATAAATGGAAATGGGTATGGACTTTGACCCGCTCCCTACCTCTAGGCTCTAACTTGTTTTCAATGACGTTGTAACCAAACAATCATCCAATAATATTCAAATTTCCTTATATTGTTAGTTGAAACACACATTGTATTTGACCCCAGATGCCTTACGTTTCAACGGCATGGATGTAATTGGTTGGTGACTGATCCAAAGATCAACGGCAAGTGATCATTCTACTAAGTCAATACGCATGATTACGCACCGTAACCCGTATGCGAAATGTGTATTTTAAGTTTTAAGTTTTAAGCAATTATATTTGTATATTTGTCCTTATCAATGTTAAGCTCAGCTTAAAATATTTAAAGGTAAAGGTTTATCCAATTTTTCTATTGTCAATTCGAACTGACAAAAGATATATCAGTTCCTTGTCTGTGGACCACTAGATTTAAATACTTTTGACTTAGCTACATGCACTTGTCAAAACATCTTTTAAATCTAATAGTCAACATAAAAGGAACTGATATATTATATATATATATATATATATATATATATATTTTATATCAGTTCGAACTGATAATAGAAAGACTGAAGGTTTATTTTCAAATAACTATATATATATATATATATATATATAGACTATATAGTCTTTATATTGTTAGTTCGTCCTGACAATAAATATATCAGGACGAAAAATGTTGACCACATATTATGGAGAAGTTTTGACAAGTATATACACTTTGAGTCAAAGTATGTAAATCTAGTAGTCTACATTCTTCGTCCTGATATATTTATTGTTCGGACGAACTGATAATAGAAAATCTATATATATATATATATATATATATATTCTTTTGTGAATTATTACAATAAATTCGAGATTTGGATAATGATGCAAGCACAACTTCATAATAGAGGTGTGAAAAGCATATATATTACTATACTAATGTCATCATCTAGTTTTTAATCAATATTTATATGGGTCATGCTGCTATTTAGGTTTTGACTTTTTAAATTCTACAAAAAAAAATTAAAAAAATATATTACTCTGGTAACAAATTAACATGTAACTATAATATTGATCATATCAGATCGAGTTTACATTGTTGTTAATAACTTGGCATGACTCATGAGAGTGTGGAATGTGGTAGCTACCTTATCAAACTTGGATACATTATTTAATAAAACAAAGAGAAACAGAGATTGTGGTGCTGTGTTTGATTCTCTGTATGGATGCAATATCGAGAAAATACAACAAAGATAACTTTTTAAAGCCTCGTATTTTATTTTTGTTTGAAATTGTTATTATTAGGCGCAAAATTTTTTACCTATCTAACCAAACTATTCACAATTACTCTCTTTAAAAGGAAAAAAATAAAAAATAAAATCTAAAGTTCTAAATATTATTTTTAACATTAACGCTAGACAATCCAAAAAATTAGCCCAAAAATCAACCCAAATGATGTAATTTGTGTGGTAATGACAACTCACTTACCATATCATTTATGTTGAATTTTGGGTTAATTATTTGGGTTAGCTATTTGGGTTGTCTAGTATTACTCTGTTTTTAAAGGTGAAACACCCCTTTTTAGATTATTGCTTTGATTGTTCTTATCAATCTTTTTTTAGTCTTGCTATTTTGTTATTTTATAATTAAAAATATTATTATTATAAATTATAAAGAAAAACCCACTTATATCTATTTTTATGTATTTATATTTTACATAGAAGAGAAAATATATTACTTTGGATTTGGTTTCCTATACATCATGAATTAGTGATTAGTAACCTATATATATATATATATATATAAATGTTCAAGTCAGTGCGCACTGATATAACTTCATCAGTGTGTTGGATGTGAACCATTAGATTTACATATTTTGACTCAAAGTATATGCACTTGTCAAAACTTCTCTATAATCAGTGATCCACATGTATTGGTACAAACTACAAGACACTAATCAAGGCTGGACCAGAAAAACTAGGATCAGCTTTAAGCGCAGACAAAACTGTTGGACCAACCCTCTCTCAAGTCTCAAACAATAAATTCCCATATTTCTGCTTCAAATGGGCGGCACCTTTTAACATTGTTAGGCCTTTTCCATTTATCCAAACTTTATAGTATAGGTTAGGCCCAATAACGATATGTTTCACCCTTTCTTTTTTTTTTTTTTTTTTTTTTTTTTTTCTATACGGTGATAACTATTTGTTTCGTTTCTTTATCTGATTTATCAATTAGTTTATTTATTTTTTTAATCTAAAAATATCACAAATATCAAGTATTAAACCTTGGCAATCAGGAGAATTAGGTTTGCTAACCTCTGGCAAGAATGACATAATCATTTCACCAACTCCAAATAAATACAAGTTCACTGTATCTCTTCTGTTTGAATGCTTCTAAAAATTGTGTCTCTATTCACGATTTGTCTTTGACAAATTTCTCACTTGACATGTTCGCTTTCACCATGAAAAAAATTCCCAAACGATGGGCGCTGGTCCACTATCAAAGTATTATGTAGCATGAAAATATCATATGATTGGCCGATGATATTATATTTACATCACATGATAATATATGAGTGACTAGTATCTATTGTGCGGGAGAAAAACTTCAAAACTCGTCCGAAGCATTTCACCATAACCAATAAAATCATGTTGTGTGATATGAAGAATCAATCAAATGAGTATTTCCTATTATCCGATATTAGAGGCGTACCTATTAAGGGTTAGAGTGGGTTCAAGCCCACACTAACCAATCTTGAGTTTTTTTTTTTTTTTGTTATTATTTATTAAATCTTTATTTTTATTCTTTTTCGAGTTTTAAAAATATCATATTGAATTTATCAAAATACCCTTTATATTTACATGTTTTTTCGAACTAAATAATACTTGTAATAGACTTGTCATATTAATCGAAGACATTACGTCAATCTCGAAAACATCCGTTTCATTTACTTATTTTATCAAATTTATACTAAATTTCTTTGTTAACATCAAAATTTTGGTCTTCAAATTAGGTATGTTTTTGTAAATTATACGAATTTGAATATTTTTTTTTATTAATTTTGAAATCCTAATTCACCCTAACGTTCAATCCTAGTAACATCCAAGGCCGGCCATAGGGGGGCAGCAAATCCAGCATTTTACTGGGGTTTGCAACTGTTCCAATATATTTTTATTTTTTAAAAATCGGACTAATCTAAAGGGAAAAAACATTATATACGATTATATGCTGAACAAACTCTAGGCATAACCAAATATATAAACAAACAAACAAAAGGAAGCACAATATATATATAATTTGGTGCATAAGGTGTGTATTGGTTAATGGCTGTTTTCGAAACGTATTGGAACCCAATTGACCGATATTTTACTTAAAAAGAAAACCCAAGACCTAATCCTTTACTTAAAAATAAAACCCAAAACTCAAATTCTATAGATTATTATCCTATTAATAATATTTATTTAATTTTTTTTATGTTAATTATAATAAATTTTGTTATGAGACCCGATGTTTATAAATATCATTAAATAGATTGGATCCAAAAATATATTAAGACGGTCCCTATAGGGAGAAAATCTTGGCTGGGACGGTCCCATACACGTGGCCATGGGACCGTCCAATGAGAGTGCGCCACATACTGTTCCAAACAGTATGTGGCGCACTCTCATTGGACGGTCCCATGGCCACGTGTATGGGACCGTCCCAGCCAAGATTTTCTCCCCTATATAATATGAATATAAGATTCCACAAGCAGAGTGTCCCCAGTTCAGTACGACAATAGAGAAAAACTTAGATGGAATAGTCATATATTATCCTTAGACATTAAAAAATCGAATAGATAACAATTTGCATGTCAGTTTTTGAGTAACGGTCCATAGTAAGATTGTCTCACTCAAGTTTTTCTCGACAATAATATCCCACGTGTAAACAGAAAAAATTAGTATAGGACAAAAAGGCATGGCCCACGTTTTGCCAGGCCAATCAAATGGCGCGTGAAACGAAGCACGTTTGATCACAGATGAGTTCTACTCTATAGTAGAGTTGGGATTATTTTATTTTTATCGGATGGTGGAGGTAGGGGTGAGTCGTGAGTGGTGGTGATGATATGTAAATGTAGTTGCTCATTATAGCTTTATATTAAATGAATGAAAAGAAATATTAAACCAGAGAAAGCAACTTGTAAGGTTTTTTCTCATCTCTCTTTTTCTTCTTTTTCTCTCTCTTAATCAATCACTCCTGATCTTGATCTTTGATCCTTTCCATTTCTTTTCATTTTTTTATTAACTTTATGGAGTAATATGAATTATATTATCTGCTATAGTCTATAGATAATCTCCATAGGATCATAACTACTACTCTTCTCTCTGTCTTGTTTGAAGCTTTTTTGGTAACTAGTTATGGATGGTTCTCTCTCTCCAAAATTGGACACACAGGTTTCTGATGAACTCAAACCAGAAACTCAGGATTCCAAAAGAAGGTGGGTTGGTGTATTTTTTTTCTCTGGATATTTTTATCTTCAAGTTCTTGTGTTTTAGCATGTGTATATATTTGACATGTTAATATATGTATATATATATATACATATATATATATATTTTGTGGGGTGGGGTGTTACAGGAAGATGGTTCAGAAGACTGTTGTTACAGTGAGGATTGGTGAAAATGGTGGAAAGCTGAAGAATGAAGGACCACCTTCTGATTTATGGTCTTGGAGGAAGTATGGACAAAAACCAATTAAAGGATCTCCTCATCCAAGGTTTTCTCTTCTTCTTAATTATCACTTAAAACATTTTTCTACTTTCTCAATCAATTCCCCCAAATCAAGTCCTCATGACACCTTTGAATAGCATCAATTTTTGGAGTTGAGTAAAAATCTAGAAAATTTCAAGCTTTTTTTTTGTTTCTGTTGGCACAAACAGGGGTTATTACAGGTGCAGCACATCAAAAGGTTGTTCAGCGAAGAAACAAGTAGAGAGAAGCAGAGCAGATTCTTCAATGCTAATAATCACCTACACATCTAGCCATAACCATCCATGTCCTGATCTCCACACCACCACCACCAACCTCACCAAACAACCAAAAGAACCCCAAACCCAAACCCAAACCACAGAGGAGGAGGAGCCCACTACCCCAAAACAGGAGCAACAACAACAACCACAAGAAGATCAAGGACAACAAGAAGATCAAGAGAATCAGCCCATTATGAGCAACAATGATGAGGAAGATAGGAGTCAAGATCAATTTCATTACTTGCAATCCCCAATAAGATGCAGTACACAAGACATCATGATTAACCACCAAGAAGACCCCCATGACACACTGAATCTTCTCTTGGATGAAAAGCCTCTTTCTTATCAAAATCTCATGACATTTACAACAACAAAATCAGAAGAAAATGACTTTTTCGATGAGCTTGAAGAACTACCCATATCTTCAGCTTTCACTGGCTTCATGAGAAGCAATCTTTTCGATGAAAGGATTCCTGTTGTCCCCTCTTGATCCAAGTGTTTCTACTTTCTAGTGTTTGCAGCCTTAGAAAAAAAAAAAAAAAAAATTGTAAATAAATGTTCATATTATATATGACATCCCATGCCCACTACTAGTGTAGTTTTGGGAGAGTTTGCATCTCATCTCACTGTATCATGAACAGCAAAAGTTAGTGGGTAGATAGATTGTAGATAGATGTCTTTTCTGGGAGATCCAAATTTAATGCTTTTTTGGTAGATGAGAAAACCCACCACAAGTCACATAGATACAACAATTTGGTGGTGGTTTCTTTGGATAAAATATATGTATCATTAATGATGGCACGAGGTTCACGAGTGAGTGCTCAAAGATCCTCTTCTTGTGTACATCTGGATTTTCTTTTTCCTGTTTTGAGAGTTGGTGATCATTTCTCTCTCTCTCTCTCTCTCTCTCTTTTTGTTTTTACTGTGGATTAATTACTTTCTTCAGGTGGTTAATTTGATTGAAAGGATGTTGGGCTTTTTATGTTTGTGAGAGACTGAGAGTCGGAATCTGTCCGCAAAAAGTTAAAAAAGAGTTGCAGAATCCTCAAGGCATGTAGAATATGCCAAATTAACTAGTTTCCTTTAACGGGAATATCGACATTTCAGATTTGGCACGACACTCAGTCGATTGAGTTCCAAATTTGTGACATATTCCATTTACTAAGGCCATCCATCTCCAACCCGTATTCAATTTGAAGATTGAAAATGGAATATTCATCTTCATAATTTTACTATTTGAACCATTCTCCATTTTACGATCTCTAAATAATAAAATATTATTAGTTTACTTTATAAATAATATTTCAAACTTTCTTTAATAAAATTGTTTTATCTACATTATCTTATTAGATAATAATTTGCTCACTTATATTACATCTAATTTTTTTTAATCATTTTTATAATTTGTCACACCTAACTATTTATATATATAATGATTTTAATAAACAAAGATCATCTGCTAATATTATCCATGACAATTTTAATAGTTCCGGGCAATTTCAAGGTGGGTCGTCAATAATTTTAGTAGTTTTGATCAGTTTCCAAATTATTATTGTTGGAGTGGAGATAACTTGTCATAATACTAGTGTTAATTTTTAAATTTCAATGTTATTTTTATTTGTTTTATTTTCATTTTCAATGTACTTTTTTTTTTTCCATTGTAATATTTTAATTTAAGAATGTTAATGTTATTATTTGGTTTTATTGAATTATTTTGAGTTAATTATTATGATATATGTTAATTAAATATAAAAATTGATGATTTGAAAACTTTTGTTTTAAATTAAAATACCTATTAATTCATTAATAAAAAATTTAAAATTTAAAAATAATTAAAATATAGTCAAATTAACTAGTTTCCTTTAATGGGAATATCGGCATTTCAGATTTGGCACCACTAAGTCGATTGAGTTCCAAATTTGTGAAATATTCCATTTACTACTACTATGACTAGGCATGCACTTCACCATTTTAGCTTTAAATGATGAGTGACGATAATGGCACCCCTCAAAAACTGTATCTACACCTCTTTTGTAATTATACCCATCAAAAATTAAAAAAATAATCTCTAATTTGTAATTAAACCCCACTTAATGCCAAAAATACCCTTTCTTTAATTATATTGTATTGTATTTTGTAAGTACACACCACCTATAACTATTATTATGTTATTTAATCAACTTTATTATTATTTCAAATTTTGTGTTACCTTTAATTCTCTTACTATTCTTTCTCTTTCCTACTTCTTTTCTCTTCTCGGTTTTTTAAAAATCAAACTCCATTTTTCGTTAAAAATCTATTTTAAGATTTTATTTTTTATTTTATATATATATTAGAGAACCACTTTCCGTTTGAGAGAGTTTTTGGGATGCAAGATTTGTGCTATGTCCCAATTGATGTGGAAGTAGATGGGTGTTAAATGATATTTCAAAAAAGATAAAAATAGTGTTCGATGAAATTAAAGAAAATCTAATATATATATATATCTAAAGTGTGTTTGAAAGAAATAAAAAAATATAGATAATATAGTTAATTTAAAAGTCTGTTTATATACATAATGATTTTGTTCTTCTAACAAAAATAATAAAAATTAATTTAAAACTTACTTTTTTCACAACCAAATTTGTCTCATGATTTTGATTCATTTTCCATACTTATCAATCAATTAGTATTTCCTTAAAAATGATTGAAAATATATTTAAAAGGGAATCTAGGATTAATGAAAATGGAAAGAGTTTTTATGATATATGTTAATATCAAACCATTAATAGGAAAAAAAAATTACAAGAGATTAAAATAGAAAACTAATTAATAATTATTGGTGGGTGTACTAACAAACAATTAATCTTCTTAGTAATTTTACTCAAGGGTATTATTGGATTTTTAAAAATATACTAATTTGGGGGTGTACATACGGTTTTTAAGGAGTGCAAATATTGTCGCTCTTAAATGATAGGACCACTAGATAGTTAAAACTCTTTGGGATAATTACCCCGGTGGTCATCAATTTGATGACACACTATCAAAATAACCACTAGATTGAGAATTGGTTCCAAAATGGTCATTTTTGGCGAAAAGTATGACACTTATGGTCATTCCATCCAATTCCATCTAATGAGTGGCATTTTAGTAAATAAGGGGATGACATTAATTTATTTTAGATGATTTTTGGAAATCAATTTTTTCTTTTGTTTTTTGAAACGAATAATTAATTATATTGTGTGTGTATATATGTATAGCATATCTGTATAACATATCTCATATATATATATATATTTCTATTTTGAGAAGATTAAGGCTAAAAAATCTAAAAAATCTAAAAAACCAAGAATAGACAAGCGTATTGATTTAAACCATTTCTTTTGTTTTTTGAAACGAATAATTATATTTAGTGTGTGTAAATGTATATATATATACACACACTAAATATAATTATTTTTTTCAAAAAATAAAAGAAAAAATTGATTTCCAAAAAATATCTAAAATAAATTAATATCATCCCCTTATTTACTAAAATGTAACTCATTGAAAAAATTGATTTCCAAAAAGCATCTAAAATAAATTAAAATCATCCCCTTATTTACCAAAATGCTACACATTGGATGAAATGACCATTAATGTCACAATTTTCACCAAAAATGACCATTTTGGAACCAATTCTCAATATAGTGGCCATTTTGATAGTGTGTCATTAAATTGATGGCCACCGGGTAATTATCCCAAACTCTTTTTAAAATAAGAACATCATTTGTGTCTCATTGACTCGTGAGTACTAGTTGATCAAACTGGAAGTTATGACATCATAAAGGGGAAGAATTTGATTTATATTTATTATAGTAAAAACTTTATTTATTTATATATATACATACCCATACAATTGTTTTCAATAATAATAATAATAATAATAAAGCACACTTAGAGAGAGATTCAATAAAAAATTTAAATAAAAGAAAAAATTATAAATTCTCATGTATTGAGAAAATAACATTTTTATTTTTTTTATTTGAATTTGTAATAATACAAAGAAATAAAAATAAAAATTAGAACACATATTAACAAGCATTTTCAACACATATATTTTGTTTTGACATGTGTGTGTATATTAGTTAAGCGGCAACTTATCCACTAGTACACAATTAAATCATTCATTTGAAGGAAGGTAATAATATTGATAAGACCATTAACCATATAATGATGGACAAGAATCCCCTTCTCTAACTTCAGACCCGGTTTCTTCACCACTCAAATCCTGTAATGGACAAGAATCCTCTTTCCAGATTCAGAACACTATCAGCTACAGCCAAATGGGTTGAAATGTTCAAATTGAAAATGGCTACTGAGCCATATGTGAGAGAACAAGAGGAAATTAGTTGGTTCATGATAATCATTAAACAGCCACTAGGCACTACACAAAAACAAAAAGAACAAAGGGCGATGTCCACAACAATTTGATCCATTTCATAAACTTTGATTCAACTAAAACTAACTGCAATATCTCTTCAATTTATGTGATACACATGTCATCAACTCATCATTATTCAGCACTTCAAATAATTTTTTTGTTGTGTAAACATGTTTCTTCTCACAACTGAAACTACCGATCGTTCTCTTCTAATATGTGAAATAGCTAGCTTGTTCCTTTCGATATACTTTGCCTAAAATATATCAGAAAGATACTTATATAATCTGCTCATCATGATTACCAAATTGTAGATAAAAACACTTTCTGGTACACATGTTTATAGAATCAAATTTCATTAGGTCTCGATAGACATCAAACCTAAGATGGTGTCAGTTTTTTTTTTTTTATTTGATCAAGTCTTGTTTTTCATAATATTTTTCTAATATAGTGACATCTAAATATAAAAAATATTACAGGGTCAATAATCAATTTTTTTTTTTTTTCTCCTCCTTCATACAAACAAGCTTTTGATTCAAATTTAAGCACTCTTCAATTAATACCTTTGTAAAAAAAAATAATAATAATAAGTAATGCTAAATATCTTTATCTTTATATATCTCAAACAAGGGCGGCTGGTGTCTTAGGTAACCATGTTGGTTGCCTAAGGCCCCACCTAAAATTAAGGTCCAAAAATAATTTTACAAATAAAAAATAGTAAATACTAATTAAACACTCAGTACAGTATATTAATGAAATATAAATATTAAATACTAATTAAACACTCACCATAGTACGTTAATGAAATGTGTCATTTTGTGCCGTGTCGTGCTGTGTTTGTATGGAATCATGCTTTATCAGATTGTGTCTAGACCGGCTTGACCTAATTTACATATTTAATTAATATTAGACATGTACAGTAGAAAATATGAATTAAAAAAATAATAATAATAAATACAAAAACTCAAAATTTCATATAACATTTTTTTTTTTTTTTTTGTGAACATGTTTCTTCGCACAATAGCAACTTTTGATTGTTCTCTTCTAATATGTAAAATAGCTTGTTTCTTTTTAACATACTTTGCCTGAAATATATCAGAAGGATACTTATATAATCTGCTCATCATGAATACCAAATTGCAAATACAAACACTTTCTGGTACACATGTTTATAGAGTCAAATTTCGTCAGATCCCGATAGACATCAAACCTAAGATTGTGTCCGTTTGTTTTTCATAATATTTTTCTCAGTGTTTCAAAATTCAAACTGAGGCTGGCGCCTTGAAGCGCCCTCACCTGCCTCACGGGAAAAATCGCCCTTGTTCAAACCGCACCAACAGACGTAGACCCATACCTGATCGAAGTTTTCATTCTCTTTCGACTGCATAGGCGGCGACACCGAGGATTGCTCTAAGATTGTACTTTGAATCGTCATTGTAGATAAGGGACTGATTCTTGATGATTTGTTGCTTGTCGTTGGAGTAAACAACCGAAGAAGCTGATTCGGTTTTCATTCTCTTCCGATTGGTTTTGCTCCCCGAATCAGCTTGTGGGTAGGCGGTGACACCGGGGATTGCTCTAAGATCGTACTCTAAATCGTTGTTGTAGACATGGGACTGATTCCTGATGATTTGTAGTTTGTCGTTGAAGTAAACAACCGAAGAAGCTGATTCGGTTGATGGATCTTGAATTTGGTAATTGTCGAAATTGAAAGTGGAACTAGAGTTGAGCTCTGAGAGCATACTCTATACCCAACCGGAGAGATCTGATGGATTGTAGTGAACAATATCACCAAGATGAGAGATTCCATCCTCCTGAGCAGAACCCATCACCATATCAAGCTGCTCCAGCTTATGTGCCACGTCAACCATGTCGGAAGACTTCACCTTGTAACCTAGAACTGCCAATAGCTCGTCCATGCCGTCGTCGCCGCCGTCTTGTTCATCTTCCAACATCTTTCCTTTATCCGCCAGTACCTTGTAAACATGTTTCTTCGCACAACATCAACTCCTGATCGTTCTCTTCTAATATGTGAAATAGCTAGTTCCTTTTGACATACTTTGCTTGAAATATATCAGAAAGATACTTATATAATCTGCTTATCATGAATACCAAATTGCAGATACAAACACTTTCCGGTACACATGTTTATAGAGTCAAATTTCGTCAGATCCTAATAGACATCAAACCTAAGACGGTGTCAGTTTAGTTTTTTTTTTTTTTCCTTCGATTTAGTCTTGTTTTTCATAATATTTTTCTAATATAGTGACATCTAAATATAAAAAATATTATAGGGTCAATAATCAAAAAAAAAAAAAAATTCTTCTCCTTCATACAAACAAGCTTTTGATTCAAATTTAAGTACTCTTCAATTCATACCTTAGTAAAAAATAAATAAAAATTAAGTAATGCTAAATATCTTTATCTTTATATATCTCAAGCAAGGGAGGCTGGTGCCTTAGGCAACTTAGGCGGTTGCCTAAGGCCCCATCTAAAATTAAGGTCCAAAAATAATTTTACAAATAAAAAATATTAATTAAACATTTAGCACAATATGTTAATGAAATGTAAATATTAAATATTAATTAAACACTCAGCATAATATGTTAATGAAGTGTGTCATGTCGTGTCGTGCCGTGCTTTATCGGATTGTGCCTATGGCGGCTCGACCTAATTTATATATTTAATTAATATTAGACATGTCTAGCATAAAATATGAATCAAAATACAAACTCAAAATTTTTAAAAATAATAATAGTAAATACAAAAACTCAATCAACATTTTTGTATTTTATAAATAAGAATAATTTTCAAACAAATTATTTTCCTCCTGCCATCCAAAAGTTCTTACTTATGGATGCCCCTAATTATAGGTGCAGCACATCAAAAGGGTGTTCAGCGAAGAAACAAGTAGAGAGAAGCAGAGTAGATTCGTCAATGCTAATAATCACCTTACAAGAGTTTTTACTTGAACAGTAAATAGGTAGACGAAGCAAAGGAATTTGATAATTTAAACGATTGTCTTCATTAGTTTAATATAAATTGTCTTCATTAGTTTTACAGATTTTGGCTTTTCTTGTTTTATATATCTGTTTCCTCCCCCTCTTCTCCTTCTATCTTTTTCTTTGTCATATATTTTTTTAAAGTGATACTCTTGCTATCTCGAGGAGTCCCACTGTTTCTTTTTGGTTTAACGCTGCCAATCCACTCGTGTTAAGTAAGTTCCCCCTCTTCTCCTTCTATTTACATACTCTTACTATATTAGTATGTAAATATTAAATACTAATTAAACAATCAGCACAATACATTAGTGAAGTATGTTATGTCGTGCCGTGCTATGCTGTGTTTGTACGGAATCATGTTTTATCGGATTGCGTCTAGGCCGGCTCGACCTAATTTACATATTTAATTAATATTAGATATGTCTAGACAATCTAGCAGAAAATATAAATCAGAATACCAAAAACTCAAAATTTTAAAAAATAATAATAATAAATACAAAAACTCAAATCAACATTTTTGTATTTTACAAATAAGAATAATTTTGAAATAAATTATTTTCTTCCTGCTGTCCGAAAGTTCTTACTTATGGATGCCCCTAATTACAGGTGCAGCACATAAAAGGGTGTTCAGCGAAGAAACAAGTAGAGAGAAGCAGAGCAGATTCTTCAATGCTAATAACCACCTACACATCTAGCCATAACCATTAAAACATTTTGTCTTCATTCACTTAAACAAGGTTTTCTTTAATGCAAGGTTGTCTTCGTTCATTTAAACATTTTGTCTTCTTTTTCTTCCCTCTTTTGAGTTGGTGATCATTTTATCTCTCTTTCTCTCTCTTTTTGTGTTTTTTTTTTTTTTTTACCGTGGATTATTAACTTTCTTGGAGTGGTTAATTTGATTGAAAGGATGTTGGGCTTTTTATGTTTGTGAGAGACTGAGAGTCGAAATCTGTCCGCAAAAAGTTAAAAAAGAGTTGCAGAATCCTCAAGGCATGTAGAATATGCCAAATTAACTAGCTTCCTTTAACGGGAATATCGACATTTCAGATTTGGCACGACACTCCGTCCATTGAGTTCCAAATTTGTGAAATCTTCCATTTACTAATACTATGCCTACGCATGCACGTCACCGTTTTAGCTCTAAATGATAGGATCACTAGATAGTAAAAACTCTTTTTAAACTAAGATAGTAAGAACATCATCTGTGTCTCACTGACTTGTAGTTGTGTTGTGAGTACTAGACTACTAGTTGATCAAACTGGTAAGTTATGACATCATAAAGGGGAAGAATTTGATTTATATTTATTATAGTAAAAACTTTATTTATTTATATATATACACACACCAATCCAATTGTTTTCAATAATAATAATAATAATAAAGCACACTTTGAGAGAGATTCAATAAAAAATTTAAATAAAAGCAAAAATTATATATTCTCATGTATTGAGAAAATAACATTTTTATTTTTTTATTTGAATTTGTAATAATACAAAGAAATAAAAATAAAAATTAGAACACATATTAACAAGCTTTTTCAACACATATATTTTGTTTTGACATGTGTGTATATTAGTTTTGCGGCAACTTATCCACTAGTACACAATTAAGTCATTCATTTGAAGGAAGATAATAATATGGAATATTATTATTTTCCACCTCATTTATAAGGTATTGGTCATTTTCCACCCTTTAGTTTGAGTAATGATTATTAACTTTACCACTTCATTTACCATTATACCCTTATTGACAACAGAAAAATAAAAATTTTAACGGAATAGTTACTGTAGGGTGTATTTTGACAATTAACAGAAATTAGATAGTGGATTTTGGCCATTACTCAAACTAGAGGGTGGAAAATGACCAATTCCTCACAAGTGAGGATGGAAAATCATAATATCCCTAATAATATTGATAAGAGACCATTAACCATATAGTAATTGACAAGAATCCCCTTCTCTAACTTCAGACCCGGTTTCTTCACCACTCAAATCCTGTAATGGACAAGAATCCTCTTTCCAGATTCAGAACACTATCAGCTACAACCAAATGGGTTGAAATGTTGAAATTGAAAATGGCTACTGAGCCATAAGTGAGAGAACGAGAGGAAATTAGTTGTTTGATGATGATCATTAAACAGCCACTAGGCACTACACAAAAACAAAAAGAACAAAGGGCGATGTCTACAACAATTTGATCCATTTCATAAACTTTGATTCAACTAAAACTAATTGCAAAATCTCTTCAATTTATGTGATACACATGTCATCAACTCATCATTATTCAGCACTTCAAATAATTTTCAAAAAGACTATAATGAATACGATGATTCTCATTTAACTCTACAACATATAACAGTGTCATCAATTGCAACAATCACAAAGGATGGGATGGTCACGCACCAGACACAGCAGGCTCGCTATTACCATCTGCTATAGCTGTCAGGGGCTGAAGAGCTTTAAGGGGATTCATGATAACACCATCAATAAGCCCATAGTCCTTGGCTTCTTTTGCACTCATGAAATAATCGCGGTCTGTATCCTGGTTGATCCTGTCAAGACTTTGACCGGTGTGGTAGGCAAGATATCCATTTAGGTTTGCCTTGTGATAAAGCGTTTCATTTGCCTGAGAATCATGTACACTAATTATGGTTATGTTAAGGAAAGATAAGTTACATCCGGAACAGTTACGATTAGGTCTTATCATTAACCATGTCACAGATGTACGTTTTGTCCATTGTGTTAGAACTTCTGAAAGGTGAATTAAGCAATTTGAGTAATATCCGGTGCTTAATTTCCTTGTATTCTTTTTTCGTAAAAAAAGTAGAAAAAAGGTTGGATAGACAGGGGGTACTGCCGTTGCTATGACACTAATTGTTGTGAGCCTCATATGGAAACTAGAAGAGGTGAAATGACAATGGGAATGGCATTAGCATAGTACCACCACTATATTGACAGTTTTTCCCCATAAATGCATATAATCGCACCTATGGTGTTTAAACAGAAGGATCCTGAAGTAGGTTGGTTAAAGAAATATGAGGTGTTATTGAAACAAACACAAACAAATAAATAAATTTGGGTTTTAGGTGAGGGGAGGAGGGCTAAAAAATGTACCTGAACATCTATGTCACTTTGCCCACCTTGTACTCCACCAAGAGGCTGATGGATCATTATCCTTGAGTTTGGCAAACTGAATCTTTTTCCTAGAGTTATGTTTGTGAAGAGAGAAACATGTTTAGTATATATGGGAAGCAGAACCGTGGGGTAGGTCTAAACAATACAAGTTACAAAAATTGTTTACCTTTGGTCCCAGCACTAAGCAGGAAAGCTCCCATACTGTTAAAGAACAAGAACAAAAAAAAAAAATTATATTCATTACTAATGGCAAAAGGACACCTGGGAGGGTACATATGTACATAGCATTCTCATGAACAACATGAGATATCTTCACATTGACCACATGGTTATGTAATTAAACTTTATATAATTGTATTAAACTGTTACAATTCTATAATTCAATGTTTTAATTGTACTCTCTATTTCTCTGAAGTAATATAATTGAAGCAAGACACCTATGACCTAACACTTGACTCCCAGTTATCTAGGATTGATGACAAAAAGAATGTTAGACCAAAACATTCTCAATGTGATTACTTCCATGCATTTTTTTTTAATAGGAAAATGCCACAATGCATATACCGTAAACACCAAAGGCAATGAATGAACGAAAATCACTAAAGTTGGGATGCTTAAACCAGACAACTATTTGAATGGTTTTCCATTAGCAACTAGAATTGGAGCCTCAATACTTCTTCCTAAGCCACCAAACTGAAGGAATGAAATCCCACAAAGCAACCCATTATCTAAGTCTAACATCCTGAGCACTAATGCAAAACATCTTAATTTAACTTCATTGTCACCACTCACCACAGATGAAACCATAAAATCCATGAAACAGCATCAAGACTATAGGGGGGTGGAAAATAAAAACGAGAAAGATTGGCTTGGATCTATCTTATGAAATCTATAATTCAATTTAAACTACAAAATAAATCACTGCCACTACTCAGAAAAATATAACTAGAAACAGTCTTCTGCATATAAGATTGACATTATATATACAGCACACCAAAATGGCATAGCAAATACATATATATATATATATATATATATATATATATATTCATCTAGTGTGCAAATAAATAAACTCTTCACTACATAGAGAAGATATAGATATAAACTCTCACCCTCTCCTAAATATACAAACCTTACATCATCTGAAACCCATGATCAATCAAACTCTAAACCAGACATGCTGCTTTATTAGAGTGAGGCACATATTGGACTAGACAAAGCCTAGTCCACTTCCAAAAGAAAAAAACCAAACTTTCTGCCAGCCAAAAGATTCTTGGAGTTGGGTTTGGCTTGCGCTCAAAACTGAGCCATCACTCTCAATAAATGTCATAAGTAATCCTTAAAATACGCAGTAGATTAACAATACAGTTTTAACTGACAAAGAGACAAAATAAAAACTCACTAATAAATCTCAACAAAAAGAGTAAAAGAAAAAGTACATGATAATGTGGAAATTAAGGAAACGTGAACAAGAACACAACATAAGAAATGGAGAGAAAGACAATTTGGGATAATTCACACACACCAAAAAGTCACAGTGATAATTAATCAAATTATGTCAAAAATATGAAGGTTTTTTTTTTCATTAGTAAACAGAAAAACACAGACAATTTATAAATGTAAAGAATGTTTAATTAAGCTACTAAGGTATGTACCTAGCTGCTAGTCCAACACAGACAGTGGAAACATCAGGTCGAACATGCTTCATCGTGTCAAATATAGCCATACCTGAAATTAAGATGACATGCAATTCAAGAAATATTTAAAAGAAAAATAATCACTGTACAAAATTAAATAGAATAACACCAGTACTGATGCAAAATCTCTTAAAAAGAAATAGTACCGGCTGTAACTGATCCTCCAGGAGAATTAACATACATAATGATATCCTGTTCATAACATCAGAACATACACTAACTGGTAAGTCACTCGCACTGCACAAGGCTCATTACTAAATTAATTTTCTAGAGCAGAGAATCCTACGGAGTGGAACATCACCGAAATTTACAACAATACATGACAATAATATTTGAGCAAAAACATGAGCATTTTACACTGCTCAAGAATGAGAGTTTATTTTATCTACTTGGCTATTATATACAGATATATCAGTGGTATAAATCAACAAGCAGACCTTATTAGGATCGACAGAATCAAGATAGAGAAGCTGAGCAACAATAAGGTTTGCCATGTCATCATCAACAGCTCCACCACAGCGAATTATTCTCTAAAATAAGCACCAACATCAAAAGTGACAGAGGTAAAAACAACAGTTTAATATATCCAATATGACTTAATAGCAACAAAGACAAACAAATCTCCTTACATGTCGAAACAGTTGACTAATAACACTCTGAAATCGCTCCATCACCATTGGATTTGGAGGAGGCCCTTGAGCTTGCACATTTGCAGGGAAGTATGATGAAGATGGGATTTGCAAATCATCCCTACATTTAAGTTCCAAGAAATTCCATTAATCGAACCAGCGACTAACTAAACATTAATGAGTTGCAGAGGCATAAAGTTTTGCATGAACAAACAATACCTAATGGACCAAAGACCCTGTCGAGAAGCCCTCTCTGGTGTCGAGAAGCCCTCTCTGGTGCCCGAGTAGACAGCCTTTGCCGAATAATTCGGCCGAGTCCTTTGGATACTAACTTGTTTACTTGATTTCCTGCGATTCTTAAAAACTCAGTAAAGCCAATAAATGAATAGATGAAAAGAATAGAACTCATAACCAGTTTTTTTTTTTTACTTGGCTGTAGATTATAACTAAGAAGTTAATGGAAAGAACCAAACGAGATAGCTGTCATATCAAAACAACTATGAAACACAAAATTGAAAAAAAAAAAATCTTGAACAGAGATAATACTAAGTTATCAGTGATAGTTTTATGAGAAAATGAACAAGTACCTGGAACGAAAGGGCTGGAAGGCGAGAGAGATTTTCTGAGAATCGGAATTTGTGCTAGGGTTTGCGGAGAAGACAAGAGACGATGTAGACACGCACGTGTGCGCCATTTCTGTTCGATTATTGTTTTAGCTGGTTAAAGTTAACACTAAAATAGAGGAGTTTTCTGCGAATTAGAAGGGTCTTATCTGCTAGATATTTAGGGATAGAGACGGCGCCTGGATTTGGAGTGATAAGAGAAGTGTTCCAGCAAGAAATCACTTAACACTGACTTGCTCATTTAGTTAGTGATAGTGAATGACTGAATATCTCCAAACCCGTCTTATTTGACCCATTCGTTAATGGGTCGGATCAACAAGCCCGATATCTTGATTCTTGCCTTCATTTGATTAACATTTTTTATTGGTTTAAATTTCATTGAAAGTCGCTCCTTTCATTTCTCTATAGCATGGAAATTAATCTTTTGTGGTTGGTTAAAATTGACTAAATGTAGAATTCATTACTAGTTTATTAGAGAAATGAACATGATATGGTTGTTTTTTTTTTCTCCTGAATAATGAGTAATTTTCATGTGAAGGGTCAAAATAAAATGTCTCATACCACTGTCTTTGATGACAAAGGATGTTCATTTAGTCAGTAACGACCAAAGTTCGAGTTGGGTTCAATTGTTCTATGTTAAAGGATGCTCATTCAGCCGAGCGGTTGATAAACTTTTTGAAAGTAATAGCCAATAATATTAACCCATATTCATCCATACATCAGACAAATTTCTGATGAATTTGGGTGAGACGAAATTTCAATATCAACCAAGAGAATCGAAAATCCCTGATCGACAGCCAAAATGAGATTGGTTGTAATTGCCTCACCCAGATACCATAATGTTTGCCCTCCCAGATGTGCCAAACACTTTCAAAACACCAAAATTCAGCAAGAAAATAACAATTTCATCAACACTCACTTGATCTCTGACAATCATAAAAACGATACTTCAAGCACCAAAGGCATCCATCTTCAACTAGATTGCATTTAATAAATCTTCTACTAAATGATTTCTATCCAAACATATTTGACTGCAAAACTGATATGATCTACATCATCTTATTTATACACAGCATCGGTTGCACCAGACTCTATGGCCATATTTATTGAGCTGTATATTAACAGCAAATGTGAATCCATACTGTATAGATCTCTCTACATATATGAAGTTTAGAGAAAAATGCTTTCCCTGCCTCTAAATACAAAATATCTGCAGGACTACCTGCATGTGCCGCTAAGACTAGAGCAAGATTCAGGAAAACATCAGCAAGTCGTTTCAGCCTGCAGCCTTCCTTGAATTGCCTTGTAACACCGGAGACTGCAAAGAGGAAGCTTCGACTTGGAATCTCTATACCTGTATGGGTTAGCACAAGATGGACCGGCACAGTTCTCACGAGGAGGAGGATAACTGCACAACACAAACCAAAAAGGTTTTCAGACATCCAGAAGCAAACATTAAGGTCATGTGTATCAGTCATTTACATAGTCTATGTGCATATTTGCTAAGATGTGTTAACTTCAAAACTTGCAACGGATAATACCTGCCGGGTTTCGAGTCAAATATACTGGGGAAACCCATTTCTTTTGGAAATGTCACAACCGTTCCAGTAGGACCCATGACCCATCTGATAGTACTCGATGCAAGATTCAGTGCAATAGCAGCCTTTTCCTGTAAAATTTATGTAAGTGAGAAAACCAAACAATTAGCTTGAAAGCAAGACTTAAAACGGACGGTTTTGCCAAAAGTATTACCTGTGCCAACTCTTCCTGGCGTTTTTTCTTTTGATCCTCCTTCTTCTTCCTACTGGAATCTTGACCAAGTATTTTTCTAATAGCCTCAGCCTACAAAATTGAATAAAAACATGCTAGTTACCTCCTCTGTATATAAAAATTTTAATTGAAAAACAAATGCAATACAATAACCATGAAAAACTAACCTCAGATTCCCTATTAGCCTTCTCAACTTGTATTCTTCGTCTCTGCGCAGCCTCAGCTTTCTTTAGTTGCTGCTCCATATCTGAAAGTTTCTCCTTTTTCTCTGTAATTAAAAACATTAGGAAAAAAAATCATCATTAATATGGAGAGGTAAAATTAATAGACCATCAACGGAAGCACTAAACGGCAATAGAAGCTTACTTCTTGATGGTGCTGGAGGTAACCCATTTGGGAACTCGATCAAACTTGAACCTGGAGCAGTGGAGGCATCTTTACTAGATTGTAGGGCCCTTTGACGTGTAGTGAGAGTCATCTCCCTCTTATTGTCCATTAAAGAGTCAACAGATTCCTTCTTCTGCTTTTTCTTCTGGTTACCTTCAACCTCACCATCAGATGCTAGCTCTTCATCTTCCTCATAATCAGTAGTATCTTCAGATACTCTATCTGGTCTGGACCTTTTCTTTCCCTCTATACCAGACTTAGAAGAGCCAATATTTTCAAAATTAGACACCCTAGAAAATTTTCGATGTTTCGTGCCTGATTCTTCATCATCTTCTCTATATCCAGCAGAAACCTTTGAAGATTTAAGTTTCTCCAGATACCGAATCTCATCATCCTCCTCATCGTCAAATTCTCCATCCAAAACACGCTTCTTAGGGACCCGCTTGCTTTTACGAACAGGACCTGATTGATCTCCTTGTTTCCCAGAGGAATTCTTTCCAGATCCCTTCCCCATCACAGAATCCTCCTTCCCAAAACCAAAACCGCCTCTTGAGAAATCCTTCCAGGGAATCCCTTGCAAACCACCCCTCTTATCCCCGTCATCTGCCTGCAATAAAAAAACATTTAAATGAAAAGATCACACAAGATTTTAAACGTTATTCAAATAAAATAAAATAAAATAAGCATTAATTAAGATACAACAAAATGCATTAACACAGAAGATATATTTCCATACAAAATAAGAAAGATATAGAAAGTTAATCTATCCAAATCCATGTCTTGATGTCAGAAATCAATATTCACCATAAAAAACCTAGGATCAAATTACATAATCAATATAGATCTTGCACCAAGCAAGCAGTTTTACTGGGTATCAAACTCTAAAGAAATTCTTAAACAAACCTTGACATCGGATGGTCTAAAACTGATTATAAACGTCTTGAACAAACTTTAGGTATGTGAATATGTGATACCCACTTAGGTGAAACAACAAAATACTCAAGGAAGAGAGACTACATAGTTAACACTAAATATCATAACACCAAAACAGTTTACCAATAAGAAAAGGATGCTACCGCGTTTCACTGACTTGAAAAAACAAGACGCAATAGGTTATATGTACCTGAAGATTCTGCTTCTGCCTCATTCTAGAGTCATCTGATGACTGCGAACCCATAGAAGACCCGCCACCTGGTGCACCATTGGCTATTGCGTTGGCATGAATTGTTCGCGTGACACCACCAACTTTAAGCTTAACTTTTTTCACCTTATTCTCGTTTCCTAAACAGTCAATATTCACTCCTAACGTTCCGGAACTTTGGCTTTCACCATTCTTTCTCCAATTAGCAGGGGCAAGAACACCTTCACTTGAGCGTTTGTTATTATGACCACTACGTCCATGTTCATTATTGTAGAAAGTATTAAATCCTCCATCATCCTTCTTACTCCTCTTCTGTGCTTTTTCTCCTTCGGTTACACTAGCAGAAGAGAACCCAGAAACATATTGATTAACACTGAACTCTTTTCGCCTAGGTTTATTAGTGAAACCAGTATTCTCATCGCTAGAGACCTTGTTGACATCATCTGAAGGTGGAGTTGAATCACGACTGTCAACAAAAGGCTGTGAATCAGGCCGAGGTCGACGACAAGCTTGACTCCTCTTCTTTCTCACAGCATTGTTAATACCGTCAAAAAGAGGGGCACCAAACTCATCCATGAAGGAAAAATCTAAAGTCGTTATAGTCCAGGTATCTTGCCTCCACTTGTTCTCAGTTTTAGTGATGAAATGAAACCATTAAAACTATGCACTGCAGCAATTTTGAAAAGGCTACACGAAAAAAAAAAAAAAAAAAAAATAGAAACCATGAGTTTTATAGATCCTAATAGATAACAAAAACCATTCTCAATACCAATTTAAAGGAGCAAGTGAGTAGGAGATATATAGAGCATTCATTACATCAACAAAAACAATAAAACAAAAACAATAAGGCAGTAAATCAACAAAATCTATTGCCACTGACATGATTTATTCAATTATACAGAATTCACCAATGCATAAACAAGAGAACGCAAAAAACACAAAATCATACCTCACTATACACTATAAGGATCGAAATTTCAAAAAACTGGGAAAAAAATATATAAATCAAAGGCAATAGAATGTGATTCACCGTGTGAAAAGATAAACTAAGCAAAAATCAGTACAATCAACAACCTTTCAATAAATGAAGTAAATTTACAATTCTTACAACGTCCAATCAATTCCTAACTAAGAAAATTCAAGAAATTGAAGCAAAAACCACACATATCAAACAAACAAAGCCCAGAAACAGAAAACACAACACATTCGCATATCTATCATCCCCCCAAAAAAAAAAAATTAAAACCCGAATTAAACAACCCACGTAGAAAAAAAAAACAACGAGAATCAAACACAAAGATCAAATCGAGATTTATTTACCTTGTCTCGAACAGGAGAAAAAAAACTTGAAAAGCAGAGGAGACGAGAACAGAGCCGGGTCGAAAAGAGGCGAAGAAGAAGAGAAGAATAGAGAAGGAAAGAAGAAAAGAGATTTGGTAAATTGAGTGGTGATATTGTTGTTATTGTATTGAATAGAGAAAAAGTAGGGTTGGAGAAAAGAGTTAGGGTTAGAGAAGAATAGGTAACAATGATGATGAGAATGAGAGAGGTAAAGGAAAGATGAGTAATTATCTTCTTGTTCTCCATTTTTTTTCTAATGCCACGCCCCAGGCCAGGACCCAAACCCACACCCAACACCCACACACACACACACCACACTTCGCTGTGATTTTATTTTTTTGATTTTAAGTTTTTTTGGTCGATTCGGTCACTTTGACTCGTTGATCCAACTCAATACCCGACTCGCTTCTCTCTCTTTCTCTGTCTCTCTCTAGAAGAGTTGTCCCTTCTCTCTCTCTTTTGCAATTGCCTTTTATTTCTCTCCCTCTTCTACACACGGTTACGCTGCAAGTGTGTGCGCACGTTTAGGCCCTGCGCACCTGTGTCAATGTGCTCACGTTAGTGGGTTCCGTTCTTGTAACTCACTCATGTGGCGTGTCACGTATCGGTTTTTTTTTTTTTTTTTTTTTTTTTTTTTTCTTTCTTAATTTTATCAGCGGCTGAGAGATATTCAACTGTTTTATTATTATTAATATTATTATTGAAATTTGATACCATTATATTTCAAAAAAAATAAAAATAAAAAAATTGATACCAATTGAGTCAGTGATCTCATGTTTCGGGTTAGTCAGAATTTTAAAACCAAACAGGTCAGTTGTGTCGAAATCTAACACTAATCAGCAGGGACAGAGCCAGGATTATGTTCCAGGGGGCACTATAAAATAATGAGTTAAATCGACATATATCTTAGAAGTTGTGTTAAATAAAATAGTAATTAAAAGATATTGTTGTTTATATTTTAAAACATTAATTTTTGTATGAATTATTTAAAACGAATAATAGTTTTTTTATTGAGATAAATTATCTTAATTTTTACAATTATGAAAAACATTTTAAATGGTCCTTTTTAAAAAATATTCCATAAATTCAGTGTTTTTTGGGGGATGGGAATGACTCGAACCCACGACTTTATAGTGTAGGTGTGAGAGGTATACCATCAGACCAAGCTTATCTTGTCCATTTAAAATGATCTTTGAATATGATGAAAACATAATAAAAATAAGAAAAATGCTAGATATTTCAACTCATATCTCAACTTGTAACTTAAACAATTTTATTCGTATAAATGTGACGAGTGAAATAAATCATAATTAATATGTATATATCCATTTGTCAATCAACACACATAGTTGCATTACTCTAAAAATAATATAGGCTAAAATTTATAGCTATTAATTCAATATTCAATAATAATGTTTAAGAGTTAGAAAATAAATTAAAATTTAAACTGTACTCTTAATATTTTTCTAATATCCAAAACTATTCTAATAGTATATTTAGAATCTAATATATTGTCCACATGATTAAGAGAAAATTATTAATACTGTAATTTATAAATAAAAAAAAATAGAAAATATATATATGAAATGAGGGTACAAATATAAAAGTTATAAAACTTAGTGGAAAATTTTATAAAATTACAAAACTTCAGGGGGGGTAGTGGCCCCCTCTCGTCATAAGGTGGCTCCGTCCCTGCCGATCAGATTAATAGTCTTGGGTAGGGTTAGTTTGGACTTGTTATAAGTACATAAAAAAGATTGGAATCGAATCGTATCACTTACATAAAAGGAAAATGCTTGAGCGAGTTCGACCGCTTTGTTAAGAATAATTATACAAACAATTGTTAATAGTCTCTTATTTTCTAGCATTTTATTACTTTTTTGGGATCAAACAATCCAAATATTACGGCTTTGCCAATCAGATTCTTTTCCAAATCCATGTTTTGTTCAATCAATAATTAGATTAAAATACTTCAAAAAAAAATCAAACAAATTATAGGTGTGTGTGTTATTTTTTGTGTGATTTTCGAGACTACTATTTTTTTTTTTTAGCCTAAAATTGACTAATATTGCATTTATTATATATATATATATATATATTTTCTATTATCAATTCTTCCTGACAATAAATATATCAGGACGAAAAATGTGGACCACTAGATTTACATACTTTGACTCAAAGTGTATGCACTTGTCAAAACTTCTCCATAATCTGTGGTCCACATTCTTCGTCCTGATATATTTATTGTCAGGAGGAACTGAATGTGGACCACTAGATTTACATACTTTGACTCAAAGTATATACACTTGTCAAAACTTCTCAATAATCTATGGTCCACATTCTTCGTCCTAATATATTTATTGTCAGGACGAACTGACAATAGAAAGACTATATATATATGGATCCTATCAGGTCGTCTTGAAATTATACTACAGCCACATGTTTTAATAAATTCAAATGTTTGTTAAAAAAAAAAAAAAATCAGCCTTTTATTTCAACATGTAGTTGTGATTGGTCGTCCTGAAATTATAATAGAAAAACTATTCTCTCTATCTATTCTCTCTCTATATAATTATATATAAATATATATATACAGAAATTCTATTATCAATTCGAACTGACAAAAGTTATATCAGTTCCTTGCATGTGGGCCACTGAATTTAAATACTTTGACTTGGCTTTATGCACTTGTCAGTCAAAGTATTTAAATTCAGTGGTCCACATATAAGGAACTGATATAACTTTTATCAGTTCAAACTGATAATAGAAAGACTATATATATATATATATATATATATATATATATATCAAATTTCTTATTTAAAAGGTTACTTGATGATTTAATTTGTGATTATCATGTAAATGAAATATGATACAAAGTGATGGTATGACAATCACATACCAACCATCCACAAAGCGGATTGGTAGTAAGAAACTTATTTAGTTTAATAATATTTCAGGTTAAATTGCCTCAAAGGTATATAAAAAAAAAAAAACGAATATATCATTCAACACAAGCAGAAATTATTGAATCAAGTACGATAAATAATTGTTAATTTCCACAAAGAGAGCTTTTCCTTACAATCCACAAATTATCTATTTATACTCCGATTTAAAAATTTTTATTAATGACAATTTTAACCTGAATTAAAATTACTAAATAAGACAAAAAAATTCTAAAGACACTCCAAACTAATTAAATTAATAAAAAAAGAAATTCTCTCTCCTGTACTAAATTTGTTATTACCATATTAAACTCTCTCTCTCTCTCTCTCTCTCTCTCTCTCCATTTAAAAACAAAAATCCTATCTCCATATATTGTTTCTCAATCAATCTCTAATTAATAGTTAAAGAAAAAAAATCTTTTGAATATTTTGGTATTAAAAAGTCAATACAAATACCTTGTTTAAAAAAAATAGAGATATAAAAACTTAATTTGTTACAACTAGAGATTAAACTCAGAATTTCTAAGACTAATGAAAAATTAAAGTTTTCTAGGCAATCACATACCTACAAAAGTAATAAAAAAACATTTTCATATTTTGATTTTTTTTTATAAAAAAAAAAAAACAGGGTAAGTTCTTTTTTATTTTATTTTTTATTTTAAATATATACATATATACGGTTCCTAAAAATCAAGCTTATTTGTAATTTTTTTTTCCTTAATGTTTAGTCTTATTTGAGAAAGAATGGAGATAGGAAATTAGAGATTTGTATTGGAGGAGAGAGTTTAATATGGTAATTAAAAATTTAGGAGAGAGAAAATATGTAATATTTAATATAATGGTTTAGAAAAGATAATTTTTTTTATAAATAATTTAATTTAAAAAAGAATACTTCTCGGATGAATCCAAAGGCTACGATTGTTCATTCTAACTTTTATTAAAATAAAATGGAGTGTCTTTAGAAATTTTATTTTTAAAATGGATTGTCTTTAGAATAGGAGTGCTAAAAGATAAAAAGGATAATCTTGGAATAAATGGGAGTGTCTTTAGAATTTTTTAAAATTTAAATTTTGAGAATGGAGTGTCTTTAGAAAAGAAGTACCAAAAAAAAAAAAAAAAAAATTGGATTGTCAAAAAAAGCTCTCTTCCACAAAAACCTTATAATTACATCTTTATCAGTTTAGTTAAATCTGTACAACAGTTAAAATAACACGTAAAAGCTCTATAACTCTCACCCATTACACAAATGAATCAGGAGGATATGATATATCTAGTAACTTTTGAGAACAGACAAATTATTTGGCAATAATATTGCACTTTTGAATTTTATAGGGAACTCAATTATTACTTTTCTATCGTAAGTTCGTAACTTTTAGTTGAAATAGTTATTATATTCTAGTGAAAAAAAATGTTAAAACATCTTTTTTTAGTGTATCCACTCACCAATTGACACATCAACTGTCACATGTGTTGTGATAGAAAAGTTGTGATTTTAGGTGTGATATCTAGCATTATTATTTTTTTTTTTATCCTCCGTTGAGTTGATCTGTATCCAGACCTACTTTAATTTATTTCTTTTATTTATTTCATTTTTATTATTTTCAAATGTAGAGTCTTATTCTCAAGTGTTTTAGATCAAAAAAAGAGGTCAAGCAGAAGATCTTGAATTTTTTTTATTTTTTTTTTAATGTGAGTTCTTGACAATAATTATTGAAACTGCATTCGTAATGTTTGATCTAGACATATCTATCCGAATGTTAGCCTTAAATTTAATACCACAGGCAAAATTTTGGCAAATTAAAATCTATTTCCTAAGAAGGCAAAGTAATTTTTTTTATATATCAATATGCGGTGACTCGAACACTCGAACATCTAACATTGTCAAGAAGAATAGTTGCACTTTGTCATCAAACCACATTGGGTTTTGGTATTAGGAAACAATTTTGCAAACCAATGACTATAGTTTTGAGAAATAAAGTACTTTCATGATAATAATAATCTGACAAGATGAACATCTAAGAGGTTGTGGGTTCGAGTTATCCCTTAACCTCGAAATATTGTAATAATAATAATAATAATAATAATAATACAATAAAATAATTTCATAAAGTTACTTTTTTTTTTTTTTTTTTGAAGAAAGGAAATTCATTAACAAACTGCAAAGAGTACAATTAACCTTGAGAGTCACCAAGGATGATCGAGGCCACACAAGGTGGAACCTCCTCCAACCAAAAACTATCATACTCAAGGGTCAAGCCAAACTTGGCAAGAGCGTGAGCGGCCATATTAGCCTTTCTAGGCACAAAGCTAACCTTACAAACGGGAGAGGAATCCAACAAACCGCGGATATCACTAACAATAAGGCCCACATCAGACAAAGGGATTACATTGGAATTAAGCATGTTCACCACCACTTGTGCGTCAATTTCAAACACACAAGGCCACAACCAAGAATATTTAGCAAAAAGGATACCTCTCAGAACAGCTAAGGCTTCAGCAATCTGAGGGTTAAGAGCCGCTGAAATGGTCAAGGCACAAAAAGCCATAATAGACCCTTCATTGTCACGAATAATAACCTCTAACCCCACTTTTCTTGTTATTCAGGTCCAGCGTAGTATTGGTATTAACTTTCAAGCACCAAAGATTAGTGGGCCTCCAAGTCAAGGACAGTAGAACCGGCACAGTAGAGGCACCATCCACCGCCGCAATAGCATTACGAAAATCCACAAGAAAAGCCTCCACCCAAGGCTTAATCTCAAGCACATTGACCTCAGTTGTATTGTGAACATAACCATTGCGCCAAAACCAAACACGCTACAAAGCCATGCAGAGGACTTCTAAATCATCACGTTGCAACTGGTTCATGCAGGCAATCATAAATTCGAGAAAGGGGAGACCATCATTAGAGCATAGATCTTTTAAATTTTTAAAAGAGGTTCTCAAAATTTTCAAAGTAGGGTAGGACCACAACGTGTGAGTAGTTGTCTCAAAACAGTTCTCGCACATCGGACACCAATGTTTGACTGACATCCCTCGCCTAGAGAGATTAACCAAAAGTGGAATCCAATCATGGCAAACTCTCTAGATGTGCATTTTCACCTTAGTCGAAATTTTCAAGCGCCAAAGGAATTTCCACCAAGACTCCGACAAGCTTAACCCCGAGCTACTCGGTAGAGGCATAAGAGAACAACCAAAGTGATACCCGCTCTTGACGGAATAAGACCCCAGATTCTCAAAGTACCATGTGAAGGAATCATGATGAAAGAAGAACAAGCAAGGAATGTTTAAAATAACATCAGCATCCTCAATAAGGAAGGACGCGTAGACCAACACTTCATTCCACGAACCAGTAGCTGTTTTCAAGTCCTTCACCTTAGCCAAAATCCCAAGAACAGGGGGCAAAATCAACTTAAACGTGGACGGTCTCGGGATCAAGCGATTGTTATAAATAGAGACCAAATCCCTAGACCCAATACACCATTTCGTGCCAGCTTCAAGGAGTTCCTTTCCCCACACAAGACTCATCTAAAGAAAGGAGCTTAACGAAGAACACTTGGCCTCCAAGACGGACGAGTCCGGAAAGTAGCAGTGCTTTAACACCCTAGCTGCCAAAGAATTAGGCATATGAATTAACCTCCAACATTGTTTAGTAAGCATGGCTTTATTGAAGATGTTAAGGTCTCGGAAACCCAATACCCCCACGTCTTTGCTTTGATACATTTATTCCAAGAACATCAATGTATTTTGCGTTTCTCCTCATCCTACCCCCACCAAAACCTAGCACTTAACAATGACATGGAATATGTCGGGATTGATTGCACCACTGCTTTTAATAAAATCTCCTTACCTCCAACCGAAAAGAGTTTACTCTGCCACCCCTTGGCCTTGTCCCAAACTGGAGTCTCTATCTTCAATCTTTCTCCTTCTACAACAATGGAGGAATTGATAAATTAATATTTAAGTATTAATAAATAACGTTAAAAATATGGTGACTATCTTCACTCGTATAAACCATATTCATTTTTTATTATTATTATTATTATTTTTTACCTTTTTTGCCTAAATATTGCAGGTAGGGTTGTAAACCCTAACTTATGAGGAGGCTTGACTTGAGTTCTTAAGCTATAAGGAGAGGCCTTTGACTCAGGCTTGACCTGATCACGTTTTTGTTGTCAGATAAACCCGTGAAGGACCTGAGTATAAAATTTGCACAAACACATATGTAAATGTGGGGGGCTTGTACCGGCTCTTGAGAACATCATTTAAAATACTAAAACATGCTACATAATATATATATATATATATATATATATATATATATACATGTTAGCTTTCTTCGTGTGTTTTTAAAGAGCTAAAGTATTGATACTGAGATAAAGATAGCTAAGCTGTCTGGGCACATACAAAGA
Source organism: Acer saccharum (assembly GCA_030490815.1). Taxonomy (NCBI): domain Eukaryota; kingdom Viridiplantae; phylum Streptophyta; class Magnoliopsida; order Sapindales; family Sapindaceae; genus Acer; species Acer saccharum. The sequence goes on from CM059870.1 coordinate 37,563,944, forward strand.
AGAAGTTAGTTGACTAACGGGAGGGGTTATTTGTGCAATTAAGGACATTAGTTGACTATTAAGCCATAATGTTAAACGTTAGGGTAAGTTTTATGCAATTTGCCCTATTGAATTAAAAAACATTAAAAATTCATTGAGACTATATATTTATAGAAATGTATTACTTTTGGGGAGCCACGTCAGTATCTGGAAGAAACAGAAACTACCTGTTATCCTGAAAAATCCGTCGGGAGTTTCTCGGGACAACCTGGACCACGACGTACAGGTGCATCGCGGCTGGCCCGAACCGGGTAAGGGGTGGCTCCTCCCCTCCCCTCCCCTCCCATCCCATCCCATCCCATCCCATCCCAGAATAGATACCAGAGGAGGCCCTTGGTCCGGTTGCCAGGTTCCGATACAATGCAATAGGACCGGTCCTGTAAGGAGGAATGAGATTGAGATAGTGTATTTAGGGAGTGTGACAAGGGTAGCTTACTACAGTAAATGAGGGGGCCTTTTTTATTATTTAACAATATGATACGTCATAGGCCGCTTCCATATGCTATGGCCAGCTATCACAACGAAAGAAAATAGCACAAATGTCAGGTATATTATCATACATGGGGGTTCGAACAAAAGGGGGACGATAGCTAAGTAGAGTAAACGTAATAGAGCTTGAATTAGGCAGGGTAGTAGCTAAGTAGGATAATTATATAGGAGCTTGGGTTAGACGAGGTAGTAGCCAAATAGGATCACATATAGGAGCTTAGGTTAAGCGAGGTAGTAGCCAAGTAGAGTCCCTTAGGTTCCTCCCCTTTTCTCCTTGGAATGCAGGGGTATTTATAGTGTCCTTTTTTAGGGAGGTAGGTGGAGGTAGCTTATTTAGGCGGGAATCTGTGACTCCATCCCTATCGTTCCCTCCAGCCAATGATCACGGTGGTAAAGCATCAAGGGTTAGGATCGTGCCACCGGGGCCCTTTCTCCGTTAGGGCCTTGGTTTTGATAGGTGAGAGCCTTAGTCCCTATGGCGAAATCGGTGGGACTAATCCTAGCCCCTACTTTTGAGCAGGGTCATGGTAACCACACGCCTTGGAGGGTCTTGATCGTTCCACCTAAGTCTTAGGTCCATATAAGCGTTTCTGTAGGGCTGATATGGCGAACAGGTGGTGTTTTCGGGGGGTTTTGATTGGTCGGATGAGGTCATTGCAATAGTAGGAGGCCGTTGTCAAAATCTGGCTTGATGGGGGACAGTGTCAACGCCTGTCCCGCTCAGTGTTCTAGTAAGCGTTATGCGCTAGTCGGGCGGAGACCCAGCGCCTAGGCCGATTAATCGGGGATTAATCGGAAAACTCAATTACAAACAAATTCCAATCAGAACTCCAAAAAAATATTCTTTCCAACAATTTTTTTCCATATCCAAGCATAAACCAATCTAAATCTCCAATTATCAAATCCAAAGAAAATTATTTCTAAATCCACAAATGCCAAATTACCAATCAAAATATCCAAACATCCATCCAAATGCAATCACAAAACAATCCAAATCCAAACATAAAGACACAATCAAATCAAAATGACAAATTCCAAGTTCTAAGTTCAAATAAACATCAACAAGTTAACAACATTCAAAATGTAAATTATAAAACAAGAAATGAAGAAACTATACAAGTTTCTTAGTCTCCTCCTCCTCCAAGGATATTGTCATGCTCTTCATCGGACTCAAACTCAATTTCAATTTCCTCATCCGTATCATCATCCGCTTCTGAACCGAGTTGTACTTCTTCATCATCCTCATCAACAACCCATTCATATGCATTACTAGCATCACTTGCTTCTAGCACCTCAACTTTCTTTCCCTTCTCTCTTAACTTTTTGTTTCTATTCATAAATGTAGCATTAAACTTGACATAGACTAGATCTAGCCTATTCCTTTTCTTCGTATGTATCTACATAAATCAATAAATAATAAAACATAAAACATAAATATTGTATAAATTATAAAATATAAAATGAAAATATGTCACTTGTGAGTTGAGTTATGACTTACCCCCTCAAAAGTGCTCCAATTCCTTTCGCATCCGGATGAACTACTAGTTAAGGAGAGGATCCTAATTGCTACTTTTTGCAAGTTAGATGTTTGAGATCCATACATTTTCCACCATTGAACTACATAAAAAGAATAAAGGATAAATAAGTTCTAAAAGAAATTCTAATATAAATATGGACAATAAAAAGAATTGAATAATTTTATAGTTTTCTAACCTGGATCGTAATTATCATCATTATTTAGACATCCTTTTGCTGCCAACGGCTTTCCAAAAGAACCCTCTTTCCTACTATACTTTGTGAACTCAATATTCACAATAATATCTTGCATATCAAGGTTATTAGGAAAGTACATCTCTGCAAATGTAGTAAACCCAGTAGAAATTACTTCATCACCAAAAATGGATAAATCCTTATAGAAGTAGTAGGGATTTAATAAATAAGCAGTCAAATGTAGTGGAGTATCAAGCCGATCTTTGGATTTCTCATCAATAATTGCAAAGATAGGTAGATAATGTTGTTCAACATTGTTCAACGCCTCTTTTATCTCAAGTTTTGCTTGTAAAAGCTCTCCATATAAAAAGGCCATGGATGGCTTTCGATCCCCATCAACCAATCGAAGCACTTTCACCAATGGACCAAATACCTTTAAGCACAAGTTCACACCATTCCAAAAACCAAGGCTCACCATAGTTGAGTAGGCCTCTCTCCCCTTAACAGTGTTCGCCCATTTGCAATTTTCCCATTCGTTACTAGTAAACATTTGTCTCAAACTATCCTTTTTCTGCACCAAACTTTCCAAGCTTAGGAAAGAGGAGGCAAACCTAGTGACTCCCGGCCTCACTATATCCCTCTTTTTTGTAAAGCTCCTCATTAAAGACAACGTCTTATGATGTGCATAAATGAAGACAGTGAAAGCTTTGGCCGAATCAATGAACTTCTTGTACTTTGGTAGTTTAACAATACTTTCAAGCATCAAGTTAATAGTGTGAGTGGCACACGAGGTCCAAAAAACATGTGGCAACTTATCTTTCAATAACTTTGCTGCGGCCATATTATTGGAGGCATTGTCGGTGACTATTTGAACAACATTATGGGCTCCAATTTGATGAATCGCCTTAAACACATACCTAAAAATAAATTCACCGGTGTGTGCCTCGTCGGAGCATTCCTTAGAAGAAAGGAAAGTGGTTCCTTCCCTACAATTCACACACAAGTTCATGATACTCCTCCTTTTTCTATCAGTCCAAGCATCCGTCATGATTGAGCACCCAGTAAGTTTCCACTCTTCTTCTTGGTTTTTGATGGAAACATGGGTTTTCTCAACCATTTTCTTCAATAATGTTTCCCTCAACTGCCACTGACTTGGAGGTTTGAAACCCGGTCCAAATACACCAATTGCTTGAACCATTCTTTTGAAGCTATCATTGTCAATGGCATTAAAAGGAATGCCCGCTTCATACACCCATTGTGCCACATATTCTTGCACCGATGATGTCCTCTCTTTAAAGAGTGATTCATTGATGTTTTGTTGTCGCAAAGATCTACTGCCGATGGAACAAGAGTTAATGGACTTTGTAAATCTGTCCATAGGTCCAAGAAAATTAGGCCCTTTCATTCTCCCTAACCCTTCAATTTCCTCACATTCATCTCCGCCACTAATATTCACTCCTACTCTTATCTCATCTTCTTCCTTTTTCTTATTTCTCTTCTTGTTTTTGCCATCTTTAATGGCTTTTCTACATGCATCAATATTCTCCTTTGTTGACCTCGTACACGAAGCCACATTTCCCTTTATGTGACCAACATGTTCTTTCAATCTATATACCCCCCCTGAAAATGTCTTTCCACATAGGTTGCATTTCACTTTATCTAAATTTTTTGCATCAACCAATTGGCCAAACTCCCACCCAACATCATTTGATTTCCGTTTCAACATGGAATTAGCATCAGAGGAACCAGAAATATTGGGCACTGAACTCATGTTAAAATCTGAAATCAAAATGACAAATTAAAATTTAAAATCCTAAACTCACAATTCACAAACAACCATCCATAATTCCATATGCAATCACAAACCAATCCTAAACTCACAATTTAGCTTTATTGAAGGCAAACCTACTGAACCAATGAGTATTGACAGTATTATGGAATTTATTGACAGTATTATGGATTATTGAAGGCAAACCTACTGCAGTCATTGAGTATTGACAGTATTATGGAATTTATGGAATTTATTGACAGTATTATGGATTATTGAAGGCAAACCTACTGCAGTCATTGAGTATTGACAGTATTATGGAATTTATTGATAGTATTATGCACCCAGGAATGTATTGACAGTATTATGGATTTAAAAATTACTCAAACAATTCAAATTTATTGACAGTATTATGGAATCTATGTTGACAGTATTATGGATTCAAAAAGACTGACAGCAAGAAGAGAGAAGAGGGTACCAATGAGTATTATGGAATATATGTTGAGTTGTTGACAGTATTATGGATTCGAAGGCAACCAATGGGACAAAACTCAAATGCCCTGCAGCCAAATAGAAACACAAAGCACAAACAAACCTTATTAAAAAGAAGCTCCACAAGGCGAGCAACAGCAAGAGAAACAAGCAAGAACCGACAGCAGACTAGTAGAGCAAAGAGACCAGACAAAAAAACCAAAGATTTAAATCAAAGTCAAAACAAGGGATCAAAATCTCAATTAGCTTCCAATGAGAATTAACATAGCAAACAACAAACCTCCAATGAGAATTAATTCGAATTAAGAATTACCAATTAGCTTTTTTTTTTAACAACAAAGCTTTATTGAAGGCCAGAGGCCAAGAGCAGAGCTACATATAAAACAGGCGTAGCCACACAACAAATAAGTTGCCCACAATCAGGAGATTCAGGACAGCAAACGAAATAGAAAACAAACAAGCAGACCTGAGCTCTGCACAAAACTGGAGAAGCTGCCTACAAACAGGAAAGCCAACGAAAACAAAAACAAACAAGCAGACCAGACCCACAACCAACCCCGAGCAAAGAAACTGAGGGGGAAAACGCAGCACATAACAGACCCTACATGATTAATTACAAATTAAAACTTGAAAAGAGATGAAAAATTGAAAACAAAAGAGAGAAGTGGGTACCTGACGATTGACAGACCGACGAACTAAAGAGCTGGAGACGACTGCGAACTGGCGCTGGCGGTGATGGAAGACGGAAGCTTTTCAGCAGGCGACAAGATGCTTCTTTGGCGATTTGGGATTCTTCGATTTAGGTTAGGTTTCGATAGAGCTGAAGAGGGAATTAGGCAAAGCTGAAGTCAAATGTAGACTATGTAAGTATGTAGTGAAAACCATATAAAACGCCATTGTTTTTCTTTTTTTTTTTTTCTTTTTTTTTTTCCACCTGCTAGGCGGAGTCAACGGCTTTGACTCCGCCCAGCCGCCCAGCCGATTAGTCGGCGACCAACCCGATTAGTCAAAAAACGCATAATTCACCCGATTTTGCCATCTTCTCTTCAGTTTCAGGCCGCCTAACCGTATTGGACCGATTAATCGGTCTAGGCGGCCGCAAACTAGAACACTGGTCCTGCTGCACACTGTTAGGCACCCTCCTCCACTATTTCCTTCTTCATGCTTGCTGGGTTTCTGTGAACATTTTATTGGGAAAATACATTATCCTCTTTTATGTATGAGATAGTTGACCTCCAATTAGGGCTAAGATGGAGAGAGGCTCAACCGTTGATGTAGTGTGGCCAACAGATGATCTCAACCATAGGTTGTTCATCTTCCCCTATTTATGTATACTGTCTCGTATTAGTGAGTTGGAGCTGAGGCTTTACAGGTTGCCTCCAGTCCCTTTTTTCTCCCATGTGAGCTAGAGTGAGGGCTGGCGTCAACCCTTGGAAGGGCTGTGACCTGCTAGCTGCCATGGTCATCGTTAACCCTTGGAGTGGTGGTCACTAGAGTGTTCCTAAGAATTTTCCTCAAAGGGGGTCGTTTCTTGTTGAAGGAGCGGGCCATGCATGATTAGGTAGGCACTGCTTAGGGTGGTTCATGGCCGTGCCGCGAGCTGGGAGCGGGTTCTTTGGTGAACCATGTCTTTCCTCTCATTAGGCGCTCTAGGGGAGCCAGACCTTTAACGGACCGCGCTCGGGGAGGCGGGGTCCTTAGTGGGCTAGGTTCCCTTTCTCGATAGGCGTTCTTGGGAGACTAGGTCCTCGAGGGATTGTGATAAGATCAGGTGTTCCAGGGCAGTGCGGTACATGATGGACCGAGTCGTTCTTCTCGTTAGGTGCTCTAGGGGGATTGGGGCTACTTCCGTGGTTGGTACCAAGGGGTGGTGAGGCTCTTTAATTAGAAAAGCTCTTCCTTGAATTAATTGCCCATTTTTCCGGTTAACACTACTATATTTAAATATTCTCTCAACTAGCCATCCAGACTCTTGTTCTTCTTGTTCTTGTTCTTCCTCTTTTTCTTAGAACAAAGTTGTAACATACTCTTAACTTGGAAGAAATTGATGTTCTATTCAAGTTACTCACTATGCAAACGGTGTTCAAGTTAGCAAGGTATTTTTTTCCTTTAAAACTGCTTATTTAATCGCTTGAAATCGTTGCATAGAGATATTAAAGTAGTTTGGTGGTGTTTGTGTTTGATGTGTGATTAGGCTTCCAATTGGGGTTTTTGCGATTAAAGGCATATAACATGTAATTGAACTGTATTTTAACCTATTCATTTTTTTTTTCTTTAAAATTGCTTATTTAATCGCTTGAGATCATTGCATGGAGATGTTAAAGTAGTTTGGTGGTGTTCGTTGGAGATTTGTTTGAGATTTTGAAGAAAAAAAAGGTGAAGGGTGTTGTCAAACAACCTAAATATCTGGATTCTTGTAACTCAAAAACAGATAATTATAGGACAGTATTTAGGATCCTATCATTTGTTGCCTTGTAATTTGATATTCAAGACTATTTAACAAGATTAGCCTTTTTATTGGTAGTGAGAGTTGCCTATTTATCTTTAATTGACAACTTAAGATTTTACTTCAAGTGTAATAAATTAACATTTTGAGTACATTCTCACAAGTAATAATGGTTCAATTCCCGTTACCATTTGAACTCTTGGAATTAGCTCTTTGATTTTGGGTTTGTGTTGACATTGATACCTCGTTGGTAGAAAAGTCAACCTTTAAAGGGTAACTCGGACTCTTAATCGTGTGGGAAGAGGTAAGCGTCATTTCCTGAGTGTGGTACAACTTCGAAACTCCGTATCTAGAAGTCAAACTTAACCCTAATCAGCAACGATGCGATGACTTCGAAGAAGCCAAATCGACAATGACTTTAAGGAGCCCAATCAAGTTGAACCTGTGGTTGATGCTGAAAAAATGGCAGAGAAGAGGAATCCTTGTCATTTGCACCCATCGCCTTCTTCGGTGGTTAAAGATGTGAATAATAATGGTGTTGGCAATGATGATATTTTGAGAGTGGAGAATATGTTGGATTCATTGTCATTGAATCCAGATGAGAGTGCACAGAAGAGGGATTTGAAGTTAAAGGAGATAGGGTTTGACATTGATTTGAATGAGAAGCGTCAGGATTTGTTTAGGTTGTTGCAACCTGCAAAGCAACTAGAGAAGGAACCAATAGAGGTGAGGTTGTTTATCTTGTGTTTGTTTTTGGTTACTCATTTTAAAGAACTTTATAGTTGCTTTTGGGATACATGAAAATATTGTTGTTGAGTTCAAGTTAAGCACCTCACCCATGTTTGGAAGAACTCGACGAGGTTTCAATCGATCCTGATCAGCCAGACCACAAAGTCTTCATTGGATCCAGATTGTCAAATGACATCCGTAAGCAATTGATTGAATTCTTGAAGGAACGACGCAGCAGCTTTGCCTGGTCACACTCAGACATGGTCGGTATCCACCCAGAGGTAATAGTTCACCGACTGCAGGTCAACCCAGATCACCAACCAGTAAAACAAAAACGAAGGAAGTTTGCTCTAGAAAGGAATAAAGTGATCAATGAAGAGATCCAGAAATTGTTCGACATCGGTTTTGTGAAGGAAGTAAAATACCCCGACTGGTTAGCAAACGTCGTGGTAGTAAAGAAGAAAAACGGGAAATGGCGAGTCTGCATCGATTTCACAGACCTCTACAAAACATGTCCCAAGGATTCATTCCCACTCCCACACATCGACATACTGGTCGATGCAACTGTAGGGCATGAACTACTAAGCTTTAGGAACGCTTATTCTAGCTACAACCAAATCTTGATACATCTTGACGATTAGGAGAAAACAGCCTTCGTCACCGAGCGAGGTATTTTTTGTTATAAAGTAATGTCTTTTGGTTTAAAAAATGCAGGTGCAACCTACCAACGACTAGTTAACAAGATGTTCGCTAAGATGCTTGGATCGAGGTCTACATCGACGACATGCTGGTCAAATCCCTGATCGCTCAACAACATATCGATCATTTGAGACAGTCGTTCGCCGTACTTGACCAATACAGTATGAAACTTAACCCTACTAAATACTCATTTGGTGTGTCTTCAGGGAAGTTTCTAGGCTATTTGGTCACCCAAAGAGGTGTCGAAGCCAACCTAGATCAAATTCGGTCGATCGAAGGAATCGAGTCACCTAGATGTATTAAAGACGTACAGAAACTCACAGGTCGTGTAGCAGCACTGAATAGGTTCATCTCAAAGTTGTCCGAACGATGCCATCCATTTTTTAACACCCTTAGAAAGAACAAAGCATTCGAGTGGAACGACGATTGCGAAAAAGCATTACAAGACTTGAAAACCTACTTAACCTCACCCCCACTACTCTCAAAACCAAAGGACGATGAAACGCTACTCATATATCTAGCAGTATCTGACACAGCCGTAAGTGCCGTACTAGTTAGAGAAGAAGATAACGTACAACACTCGATGTATTACGTGAGTAAAACGCTACTCGACGCGGAGAGAAGATATAGTCGACTAGAGAAACTCACATTAGCCCTTGTTGTTGTAGCGCGCAAACTAAGACCATACTTCCAATGCCATTCCATTAAGGTATTAACTACTTATCCTTTCAAAAATATTTTGCATAAACCTGAACCTTCAAGTCACTGGCGAAATGGGCCGTCGAGCTAAGCGAATACGACATCAACTTCCACCCACGGACGGCATTGAAATCACAGGTATTAGCCGATTTTATCGCAAATTTTACCCCTTGTGAAAATGTGCAGGCTGAACAAGAATTAATAGCCCATACGGAAACTGCTGAAACCAAAAAATGGACCTTGTCGGTCGACGGTTCTAGTAATATCAAAGGTAGTGGACTAGGATTGGTACTCAAATCCCCAGAGGGAGTTATACTAGAGCAGTCGATCCATTGCGAGTTCCGTGCGATGAATAACGAAGCCAAATACGAAGCGTTAATCGCTGGACTCGACCTCACCAAAAGCTTGAACATAAAAAACATTCAAGTTCTCAGTGACTCGCAGCTAGTCGTTCGACAGATGAATGGTTTATATGAAGCAAGAGACCAAATAATGACCACCTACTTAGCCAAAGCCAAACAACTGCAATCGACCTTCGACGAGTTTACTATTTAACAAATACCAAGATCAGAGAATTCCCGAGCAGACGTGCTGGCAAGCCTTGGATCGACAACGACCAATGGTTCGAAATCAATACTTGTCGTACATCTCATGTCGCCAACAATTCAAGAAGCTGAAATACTAGCGCCTGTTGACCATGAAAGAAGTTGGATGGAACCCATATTCAATTATCTTCGAGCCGACATCCTACCAGGAGATAGATCCAAAGTAAGAAAGATCAAAGCCAAAGTTGCAATTTATATACGGTAAACTCTATAAAAAATCATTTACATGACTTTACTTGAGATGCGTAACCCCTCGAGAAGTGTACGATGTCCTAAAAAGTCTACACTACGAAGAATGCGGAAATCATTCTGACACTCAAAGTTTGTCGAATAGAGCTATCACAGCAAGACACTATTGGCCGACAATGCGGTCCGATTCCCAAAATCATGTGAAGTCGTGTGACAAATGTTAATGATTTGCACTAGTGTCACACCTCCCCTCAGGTATGTTAAATTCAATATCGACCTATTGGCCTTTTATGAAATGGGGAATGGATATTGTAGGTAAACTTCCTGCAGCATCCGGAGGTGTCGTCTACATACTAGTTTTAACAGACTACTTCACCAAATTGGTCGAGGTCGGAGCATATCAGCAAGTACGCGACATTGAGGTACACAAATTCGTATGGAAAAACATAATTTACAGGTTTGGAGTACCATGGGAGATAGTGACCGACAACGGATCCTAATTCATTTCATATGACTTCAAAAACTTCTGCGACAAGTATGGGATAAAGCTGAGCTTCTCAACTCCGCGTTATCCTCAAGCCAATGGACAAGCAGAGTCGACCAACAAAACAATTGTCAACACACTAAAGAAACGATTGGAAGCAAAGAAAAACGAGTGGGCGGAAAAACTCTTATAAATATTATGGTCATACAAAACTACTCCACGTCGGTCGATTGGAGAAACTCTTTTCTCGCTTGTCTACAGCTCAGAGGCAGTAATCCCAATAAAGACCCGACTTGCAACCGCTCTTAGTGAAAACCCCAATGAGGAGCAAAACAACTTGGAACTCACTTTCAAACTAGATCACCTAGACGAACGTCGAGACCGTGCCACTCTGAGGATCCAGTCATATCAACAGAAAGTCGCACGACATTACAACAAAAAAGTACGGACTAGAGTTTTCAAAATCAATGACTGGGTACTACGACGAGTCTTCTAAAACACAAGGGAAGAATGAGCGGGAAAATTAGGACCGACATGGGAAGACCCATATCAAATAACGGATGTAGTAGGGCGAGGAGCATACAAATTACAATGACTTGACGGTCGAGAACTACACAACACCTGGAACGCTTTACATCTAAAACAGTACTATTTCTAAACTTACTATTTTGATATATTTTTCGTATACTGTTACTTATTCATTCTTATCGACATTTCAAAACTAACGAATTGACCCACGATGAGCAATGATGAAAACTTAATGCCATTAAGTGCAAAACTGAGCTTACAAACAAATATCATATCTTGCTCTATACAAGTTGTCGACTTCGACAAACAATATATTTCCATTACAGATGCAGTACGATATCTACGACTCGACATCCTACTACGAATTGACATCTACAAAATCAACTCTTAATATCCTTATTCAACAAACGCATATTAAGAGTGGGGGAATAACAATGGGGATAAATGTCGACTCAAATGGCAAATGTCGACCCAATAATGCATGTATGCGAAAATTCTATGTAAAAAAGGTCTTATCGACCCAATAACACATGTATGCGAAAATTTTATATAAAAAAGGTCTTGTCGACCCAATAACGCATGTATAAAAAAATTCTGTAAAAAAGGTCTTGTCGACCCAATAACGCGTGTATGCGAAAATTCTATATAAAAAAGGTCTTGTCGACCCAATAACGCATATATACAAAAATTCTGTAAAAAAGGTCTTGTCGACCCAATAACGCATGTATGCTAAAATTCTATGTAAAAAAGGTCTCGTCGACCAAATAACAAATATACGTGGAAATTTTCGCATTAATAAAGGTCCTATCGACTATAAATTTCATATATACTACGCATGTACGCGATTGCCAATAAATACAGATCATCGACCATGAATCTGCTATGTACAATGCATATATGCGATTTCCATTTTTATGATAAGATCATGTCAATTAAAATGATGTCGATCGACTTACGTATGTGCATGAGTTTACAGGCTGATCTCATTCAATTAAAAGTTACTATTGTGCAAACCCCATTATATGATGGTCGTATCGTTTCACAATATCAAATCAAAATAACACATGAAGTCGATTCAAAATAAAATAAAGGATTTAAGTCATAAATATAGGTTGAGTCGACCAAATCATCCTTAGTTATAGACCAAATTGAAAATTATAAATATATATATATATATATATATATATATATATAATGATGATGAAAAATGAGATAGTCGAACAAAAGAAATGATCAAGCCTCCTTCTGGGTTGAATCAGCGGTAGCAACAGTTGGAGCTTTGACATTGTCGAGGTTCTCTTCAAGGCGCTTGTCGCCATCTCCCTCTGCATCAATCTCTTCGTCTGCTCCCGCTAGAGATTCCTCAAGTTTAAGACGCTACATCTCTTCATAAGCGTCTACCTCCTCTTGCATTTCTTTAGAATCCCAACTTGCATGTGCACTAGACAAATATTCCTTGAAAAGCTCCGCCCTGGCCTTTCACATTGCGTCTGTCGCCATCGACATCAGTCGTTTCTTCAAATCCTCGACAAGCTACTCTTGTTCCTTAACCTCCTCCTTGGCTTTTGTCGATTCAGCAAGATGTCGATCTCTCTCCTCCATCACTCCCTTCAACTCTTCCTCTAGAGCCAAGTTCTTCTACTCCATCTCTTTCATCACCTTGCCAAGCTTAGCGTTATCTGCCTGCAGGCTATTGTTCGCCTTCCGATACTTCACACACTTATCATTTACTGACTTATACCTGTCATGCAGATGCAACTGCACTTGCAAAGCCTACAAAAGTGAAATGTCATATCAATAAGAAAGATGATTAGAAAGAAACTTTGAGGAACTTTGAGACGACAGAAAGCTTACCTGGACTGCTGAAAGGATACCCGTATTGAAAACCTCCTCCGTTTTCTTACCCTTCAAATACAATTTATCAACAGAGAGAAGGAATCTGTTCGACCTATCCAAAAACCCGGTCGGCTCCTTGAACGACTAAATCCCAAAAGAAAGGAGCTTCATCGACGAGTCTGGTTCAAAAGCAGTCATAATCGACTTCTCCTTCGAACCAGATGCCGCTTTCTTTCCATGGTCGACAGCAGAATCTCTTTTCTGTCTTTTCCTCAACGGGCTCCTCTTAGGCGACGACTCAAAGATATGTTCTGGTACTGCTGGCGCGCTTTCTTTTGACTTCTCAGCAGCTTGCTTCTTTTTCGCTGCTACTACTACTACCGCCCATTTTTTTGGCAAGATCCTCCCTGTAGAGCCTCATAGATTCAGCTTTATCTGGAATGTTGATTTGTGCACTCGCCATCGACGTCACTACGAAACGACGTTCAATATCAGTTATGGGCGATAAAAATTTCATATCATACTGAAGAATTTCAAAACTCCTCATAATCCAAACATATGACAAGAAATCCTTTACGTAAGGATAGGGTGCTCGCGATCTATTCAAAGTCGACCATCGCCATAAACTACTAGGCCTAAGTTTACCTTCCGTAAGCAATACTCTACAACTCCTATGTTCGACAGATATAGCTAATAGTTCCTTAGTACGTGCAGGTGCCACGTCACATGACGGTTTACTGGTTGCACCCTTCGTTTCTACAAAAGCAATGACGCATCAATACGAGTTGCGTAAATAATAAAAAAACACCAAATGACAATTGGTAGACGACACTCACCATATCGATTCCAAATTCGTCGATACTGATACTGCGACTCTCCCCAAGGACTGTCGATCGGAGGACCTTTCGTAAAAAAGAAGGTATCCTTCCAATAATGATCATTTGTCATAGTATCGGTAATAAGTTGATTCTTTTTATCTCTGGGTATCAGCATGTAACGACCTTCGTCGCCCACATGCTCCTTCAAGTAATAATTATGAAGTAAGCATCCTAACCCAAACTTCACATTGTATCTCTCACTAAGGATGCCTAAACTTAACAAAATTCTCCAAGTATTTGGCATCAATTGGCCCGGAGCAAGGTCGTAATATACCACCATTCATCGAACCAGTTGGGGAACCGGAAATCTGAACCATAAACGAAGGGTGTATTTATAAAAACACGTCCACCTTGGTATGTCCCAATCTGCATGCTCATGAGCCTTCGGCGTGCGTAGTTCGATGTCATCAAGGATACCATAAATCATCCGCAAATTACGCAGGTTTTCTTCTGTAATTACGCTAGCTGGACTACCATCTAGAATACCTAGAGGGCAACCAAAAGTAGATGCCTCTGCAACCTCTACATGTTCCGGGTATTCGACCATCGTTGCAATAATGCGTACAGCGCCTTGCTCCAACATACCCTTCGTATTTACATTAACAACGCTCGACGGATCCTCAACTGTTACCAATCAATTAACATCTTGTGGTCCACTATCGACTCCTTTATCATCCTCACCTTCCATATCATTAGAAGTCCAATTGTAAAACAGGTCTGAGACTGTTTCGTCGCCCGACATGATATCTCCAAGAGCTAACAAATGCAAAAAATGCACAAGTCAGACAAAAACTAAACGCTACAATCATGACCTAGGGATTCTAGATCAAAACCTAGGGTTTTTTAACAAAAAAAAAGAAGGGGGTCATCCCTAAAGTTCAACCTAGCCCTAAACAGCTTTGCCTACCCAAGGTCGAGCGGTTACTCAAATCTAAGCGACTACTCTTGACCTAACGATGTACGAGTAAACCAGAAGCAACACATCATATAAACAAAACCAACATGGTAACAAATCAAATGCGTCAAAAACGATCAAGAACACATTGAAGAACATCAAAGATAGCAAAAACACACATTTCTCAAGTAAGATATCAGAAACTTCTATTTTTCCTAGAGATTCATAAAGGTAAGTTTCATGCAAAGGTATACAAAGAAAAAAGCAACTATTTACTAACCTTGAAGAAAATTTGAGAAGAAATCATGAAGAAATCCGCAGAAAAACCAGCAATATCAACACCTCGCAGACGAAGAAAAATCGCTAGAAAGAAGACAAAGGAAAGAGAAACTTCAAAGTCGTGCAAAAAGTGATCCTAGCAAGTGTAGCGGTTTACTTATAAACCAAACCTTCAACCCTAGTTGCCACGTGTCAGCACCCTTTCAGTTGCCAGTTAACCAAGGTAACCGCCCGTTTTAAAATTCGAAAATTTTATCTTGAAAATAATGCTCAATTTAATGCGTCTGACATCAACCTAGAACACTGAAACGCCTACATCCCATCAATGTGACTACCAAAACTTCACTCAATTTGAATTCCACATGCTTTAAATTCCACACGCTACTCTAGACGTATTCGTCGAACAACGAACTATCTTTAGGAATTGACTTCATTTATTCGACGGTCAGAGATTGCCACTCATGGCATCCAGAAGTTATCGATTCGACTCAACAAAGAAGCGTTCAACAAAAACAACGGTCAACTCGACGAGAATCACTCTCTAACTCATTTAAACCTCTCTTTAGAGAGTGAGGGATAAACTGTGGTAGCCAAAAATGGCCCATAGGCCCAATGTATTAAAACCCAGACCTTTTAATACTAAATCCTACCCAGGCCCGTTATGTTGGATCGACCCAATATAAGTATTGGTTACAGAACTTGGTCTTTCAAAGACCAAGTCAATTTTCAGTTATTCTGGATGGATAACTTAAAGAGAGAATCTCTCCCATAATCTCTCCAACGATCAAATCATGATCATGGAACAGTTTACTAAACTCTTCCCCTATAAATAAGAGAGCTCTTTCACAGTGAAGCTCTCTGAAATCTCTCTTAACTAAAGTTCTCTAAAAGCATATTGAAACTCTGCAGAAATACATATTCAAGTCACCGGGATTTGATCAAGATTTCGACCATTATTATTTATCATCCATTGCTCAACCCAAGTATACCTAAGGCTAAGAAACCTAAAACCATCTTCATCATTTTTATTTGTGTTTTTCTTCTACTCTAATTATATTTGCAGGTTCAACAAGGCACCCGCCCTAGGTTGATAGACACTGTTTTACAAGTTCAACGAGGAAACGACATCATTGATTCTACGAGTTCGAACGAGTTGCTTTGGGCCTAGTACAACCAAACCCGTTTCAAATTATATGTAGATCGACCACCTACATACTGTATATATCCACACACAAAAAATAAAAAATTGTGGGGTAATTTGAGCAGGTCTATCCATAAATTTGGTAACGTTCAGATTTCGTCAAAAACAATCAAAATACACGACACATATGGCAGGAAAAATCAAAACCTAATAACCAGAAATCTGCATAAATTTTGCAAAATGGAAAAAAGAAATCAATAAAAGAACCAGGAAAGCCAATCCAATATAACAAGCTACAAGGCATATATATACAGAATTTCATCCACCATGAAGAGAACCGCTATCTATGGGAAAACTGAACGACGGTTCTCCGATTGGTACAACAAAAGGGCACCACCCATTGTCCCCCCACCCATCACAAATACAAAACCTATGGCGTTCTAAGAATTCCTATTCGATCTTTACTATCGGGGAAGTTCCTTGCAGTATTGTTTTCGGGCATCAAAAGCTTCGAATGGAATCAAGGTTCAAGTTAACTTCCTTTTAAAGTGTGTTCATCGACCTTCATGGAGATCTTCGGAGAAAACTGCTGTCCGAGAGACATTGTCATTATCAAAAGCACTTAAACCAGAGTAAGGTCCGGAAGAGAACATTGACGATGTCCCATCAGACTCAAAAGTAGTAGATGACTGTCTCAGGTTAGCCCGGTTATTGGAAGAGGCTAACATGGGATCCTGACATTCTGTGACGCGCTGAACCATTTTAAGTGATTGTACCACTTCACCCATTGTGGGTCTTTGACTTGCCTCAGGAGCAACACAAGCAGCCGCAATGGTGCAAACCCTTACAAAATCTTCTTTTGGATACTTTCCTCCAAGCCTTAGATCTGCAAGCTCTTCCAGCCGATCCTTGTCTCTAAGAATTGGCCTGGCCTGAAATACATACAACACACACGTCTTACTTTTGTGTACACTACCAAGTACATAACACGGATGATTTTAATATTCAGAACGGCATAATTTCAAAATACCAAAATATGAAATAAATCATTAGTGATGATTTACAATAACAAAAGGCTGAGAGTTAATATGAAATTTACTGACCCAAGTGACAAGGTTTTCCTGTCCAGATGGTTGTGACATTTCCACAGGCTTCCTTCCAGTCAACAACTCCAGGAGGACAACTCCATAGCTGTAAACATCGCTTTTTACCAGTAGATGTCCCGTCATAGCATACTCAGGGGCTACATACCTATCAATCAAATTCCATTCTACTTAATACCCAAATTTATTAAAGAGATAACAACATTAAGTAGACCAGAAAATGAAAATTACCCGAATGTGCCCATCACACGAGTAGATAGGTAATTCATCCTGCCTTCAGGTGCCTGTTTGGCAAGACCAAAATCAGCAACTTTGGCATGAAAGTTGTTTTCAAGCAATATATTGGATGCCTTGAAATCTCTGTGAATAACACACGGTTGTGAGTCCTCATGCAGGTATGCAAGTCCTCTTGCAGCATCTAGTGCAATCTTCATTCTGGTGTCCCAATCCAGAGGACAATTTACTCCTAGTGGACCTGTGATAAAAAAAATCACCAATGTTATGTGGTTTATTAACTATCAAAAATATTCTCAAATAATTTAATGCTTGTTTGGTTGAGCATTCTACTACCTCAAAAGGTCTACAAACATCTATTTGAGTTTGTTTTAGTTGTTTGGTTGGACTTTTGAGATTGTCTATTTTAAATTGAGTAGAGGCTAGTAGAGTTTAAACCTCTACTAGGCAAAAGCTCATGGGGAGGAGCTTCTCCAAATAGACCTCTTTTTTTTTTTAAAGTCTACCAACCAAACATCTATAATTTTTTTTTTCAAAAACTCTATTTCTAATAGATCTACTACAGGTAGATCTTTTACCAATAGGGGTTTTTCAAAAGTACAACCAAACAAGCTCTAGCATCTTATGTTTCTTTAATAGAAGATCAATCTTAAAAAATGATATCCAAGTGAAGAGGAAAATATCATAATTTAAGAGTCAGCATATCTATTATTCAATAAAGCTATTTACCATGGAGCCAAGCCTCCAAGCTTCCATTGGGAACAAGCTCATAACAGAGCAGGTGTTGTGAAGAGTCGCGACTGCTGTAGTAACCCACTAGTTTCACAAGGTTACGGTGATGCAATCTGCTAAGCATCTCAATTTCCACCAAAAATTCTTTATCCCCTTGTTGCCCTCCATTAGTAAGCCTCTTGATTGCTACAGCAGTACCATCACTCAAGACACCCTTGAAAACTCTGCCAAACCCGCCCTCTCCCAGTATGCTTGCAGCTTCAAAGTTGTTTGTAGCTTCTTTAAGTTCTTCATAGGCCAGAAACCTCGTGCTTGTAGGGTGGGGAAGAGATCCTGCTACTGGAACTGCACCGGCAGTCCTTGGCTTTGCTAGAGAAGAGGATGAAATGAACGAAAGACAAAAAAAAAAAAAAAATGTTTATAAGAGTCGTGTATATCAATCAGTACTCATGTTCAAGGTGTGATTAAAAGATTTTAGACCGGTTCTTAACATGTTCAACTCTCCTTTTTCCAGGCAATGACAGCAGTATAAAAGATAAGAATACATACCAGTCCCTATGGGGGAGCCTTTAGTCTTCCCGTCACGGAATGCACATAAACAAACAATAAGCACAGCTATAATGGCAACTGTCAGTAGGCCAGCACCAATACCAATTATTAGAATTAAATTCGAATGTTTTCCCTTATTTGAAGTACTGGAGGATGTTGCAGTTGGGGTTGGATATGCCGGTGCTTTAGTAGGTGATGAAATAACAGGAGCTGCAAAACACATGTAAAGCTTTATCAACATAACTATAACAAGATTAACATCAATAAACGATCCAATGAAAACTTGTTGGAAAAATAATATATATTAATAAAAAAATTATAAAAAAAAGAAAAAGAAAAAGAAAAGAAAAGAGAGAAGACATTAAGATAATGGTTTCATGGAAAGAACCATCTGTTTGCATATTAGAAAGGTCTAAAACACACATGTACACATGCATGCATGCACACACATAACAGACTATCTCAAGTGCTGAAGTTCAACTCATTCTTCTTGTTTTTTCTTTTTTTCTTTTTCTTTTTTTGGTTTTCTCTCTTCTTTAATTAGGTAAAGTTGGATTTCAACAGGAGATTTTGAATCTATAAACTATGAAACAGGAGTCTTTTGTTAGGCTGAAACTAAGTGATCATTGAATATCAATTATGCTAGTTTTTACAAAGTATCAGGCAGCTTCTTCCAACTATTCAATAAAAGAACTTGTGAATACCGATGTTTAAACTATGACTGTGCAAGTGACTTAAGCTTAAAATTAAAAATCAATAAATCTCTTGGCAATCCAAGATCTCTATGTTTGAATCTGATCTTTGAAGAGAGCAATTGACCTTGAAGGGATATATTCCAAATTAAATGCAGGTAAACATCTTATAATTTGCTTGAAAATGAAGACTGTGAACTCGATTGATCTTTATTGATCCTTTCACATATGTTTGCTTCAGAAACTTTCATTTCTTTGCACGCACACTCGTGACTTTTCTTCTTTAAATGTCCATTTCCTTTGAGGTATATATATATATATATACATGGTTTTTCTCTTCTCAGGACCAAACTGAACTTTTAAGATTAGGACTAGACTCATGAGTCATTGATTAAGTTTAAGAAGACTTTGACTAAGCTGAAATATGTGAATCTAATGGTTGATAGTTATGAAATTGATATAAATAAAATCAGTTCGTCCTAAGGAGAGAAAGACTATATATATATATATATCTACTACTCAAGACTTGTAGCAAAGATGATTCTGAAACCCCCATGACGTGTACATCTAGTCTAACATAGAGAAGTCAAAATTACTCTTGAAACTATAGCATCACAAATCTATGAGATACAAATTAAACAAAAGCTACACCAATTACAAACTATAAGACTGCAATAACTAAGTAAAGCATTGCAGACTAATACAACCAAAGTAAGATCCTGAAATGATTGAGTTCATGGAATATTACCTTGAGAAGGTGCAGGAGGCTCAAACCAGGTAAGATTAAGGAGTTTGTAATCACCCACCAACGTAGGGTCAAATTGAACCCTATGTGTAGCAAGTGAAGAATTTATTGCAGATGCAGCGCTGGCAGGAAAACTGATTCCTGTATGTGGAGTAATATCCATTGAAATATTTAATTGGGATAAGCTGATAAAATAAAAGTTGATCAGCTCAAGCTGAGAAACTCGCAAACCCAGCTGTGATGCAAACTGTTCTAGAAAGAAGTTCCAATTAGGAGTTTGTGAGATGTTTAAGAGGAGAAGGTCAAGCTTTATAGGATACACACAGTGGCAACCAAGACTCTCTCGTTTCAACACCGTATCGGGTTCGCAACAATCTGGCAGAATAAGAAATAAATACCCAAGTGAACGACTAAGCTTCAAGCATAAATTGGTTAGCAAATATGAGTTGAATATGGCAGCAGGAGGTTCAGTGTGTTACTATATCCTTGCTTAATAGTAGTTTGTACAAAGAAATATTAATGTACAATCTAATTCTTCCTTGATGGTTGAGTTGCAAAAAAAGAAGGGAGAAAGCGAAGAAGGTAATAACAATGTAGAGTACAACTTACTGGAAGATTCGGGAGTTAAAGGTGGCTGAGCTAAACCGGAAGGAATTGCACCATGAATTACTTGTGCTGGGGAAATATTTGCCAACCCAGCACTGGGAGGCACCAATCCACTCCTCTTCATTGATGGTTTTGACAACCTCGAACTCGTAGGTGGGTGGCTAGCAGTTATCAGCGGTCCATAGAATGGAGGGTGGGATGGTGCTACTGCAAGCGATGGTGCTCCATGTGGTGATAAACGTTTTCGTCTTGGTCTATGAAATGGCGGAAGATTGGCTGGCAGGGGAAGATCAGGAATAGCTGGGGCAACCAAAGGAGCTCTAGTTGGAGATATTAATGGTGCTTCGAGTATATTGTCGGCTAAATTAGCATCGGTGATGAAAGTCAAACTACATAAAATGACCAAAAGATTCGGCAGCCAATACTGGGCCTTTTTCAATAATCCTGCAATATAATATACAAAAAGGTTTAATCCACCAACCCAACGGATATATAGCAGGTATCATGAAACATAAATCTGATTTTTTAGATAACCAAAGAACCTAATATTCAGATATCAAATATATTTGAAATTATCTTTGGTCCTGATTCAATTGGCATCCCAAAGATCAAGTATGTGCATATATACATTAATGTTTGAATGTTGTCACAGTCCATCACTTTCATGAACTAACATATCCTCCTAATTTTAACTCAAGAAAAAAGTAAATAAAATAAACCATAAGATCTTTTCTTTGGCTGCAAAATAATATAGCTAAAGAATTGAAAAGACAAAAATATTGGATCTCAAAGTCCATACCAAAGAAATTGGAAAACAAAAAAAAAATACCACGAAAACATGCTTGTTTAACAAATGGAAGCCAAACATTTTTGCCTTCCAATACAGTAATAAGATGAAATATGCTGTCCAAAATTTTCTTTTCTTTCTCCTGCTATGGAGAGAAAGACACGCATAAAATAAAATTCAGAACTATTAAGCAAAACACAAAAATCACTCAGAAACCAATCATCAAAAAAGGTAAAGAGAACAAAAAACAAAATCAATCAGAAATCAACTCGAATTTCTGCAGAGAAATCACTCAAAGTTCAATATATCAAGAAAATGATCTGCGACTAAAACAATGAAAGCTGCAAAACCCTATAAGTTGAAAAATGGTAGAAAAATAGAGATTATATACCTAGTTCTTGAACTTTTATCACAATAAAGCCACTCAATGAAAAGCAAAACAGAACCTAACATGATTTTTGGCTCAGCTCAGATAACTTTCGTTTATCGAAACCAATATTTTAGGTAAGTAACATTCTTATTAGTTTTTTCGTTCCCTACATTTCCTCAGCTACAAAAAGCGGCATCATAATACACTTAAATACTCTAAATTAAAGAGAAAAATAGAAACGGAGAGATAAATGAAGATTTAAAATTACCAGCGGCAACCAAATCTGAGAGCACCGACATCACCGACGCCGTTGGTTAAACGAAACGCTTCAGATCTGCGAGATTACTAACAAATCAACGGCGATGTCAGATCACACTCTAAATGTCGCATAAGACCCTAACACGAAAAGCAACACTATACGCACAACACATTGGTAACAGCCACTGAAGGAGTATCCAACGGTGAAGACATCGTCGTCGAAATCACAGCTCGGAGAGAATGAGTCGGAGTCGAAACCGCCATCACAGAGTTGAATCCGAGATGTTAACGCTTTGAAGAAATCGAGCGAGCTCGGTGAGAGAAAGAGAGAGAGAGGTCTTACGACTCCTGGTGACGTGGCAGAGATATCGTTGGTTTTACTCTGGTATCAGTGCTGCAGAAGCTTTTTTTTTGGTTCAGTTAGTAGTCTTTATTTTATTTTATTTTTTTCTCTTTTTATTTATTTATTTATTTTCTGGAATTTCGTATTTATTTTTTGCTTTTTCGATGATGTGCGTGAGAAAAGAAGAGTGGTGCACAGTACCTTTAATTATGGCCGATGACTGAGAGCGCCGTTAACGGAAAAGTACAAATTAACGGTAATAAAAGTCGTTAGTGTTTCACGATTTCAGGTGTCTACTGCGAGTGAATAGATACGCTGCAGTGTTAGTACGTGATTCTACGATAGACGGTCAAGATCTTGGCCGTCTGATTGTTACAGAAATAAATCAGATAATGGAAATAACACGTAATAAAATTTAAATTTCCAAAATAATACCGTATTATCAACATCACCTTATCTCTTACTTTTCCAATTAAGCCGACGTAACATTTTGAATTTTGGCATCTTTCGATTGGTTAGTCAAGTCAAATTAGCGGCAAATTAATTAATACAATTAAAAAAAAAACAGAATATTATAATTAGATTTAAGATATGGTTATCTGTCTCTTTCGTATAAATAAGGTTAAATAAAATATTTATTGCTTAAAGAATACAACAATAAAAATACATTTCCTTTTTAAAAAAACTAAATTAAATTAAATTAAGGGGTAATTACTCTGGTGGCCATCAACTTTTACCATCACTATCAAAATGGCCACCAAATGGGGAAATGGATGGAAAATGGCCATTTTTGACAAACAATGTTACACTAATGACCATTCTATCAATTTCCATCAAATTCCATCCAATGAATGGCATTTTGGTAAATAAGGGGATGACATTAATTTATTTTAAATGTTTTTTGTAAATCAATTTTTTCTTTTATTTTTTGAAACAAATAATTATATTTAATGTGTATATATGTATAGTATATCTCAAACATATATATATATATATATATATATATATATTATTTTGAGAAGATTAAGGCTATAAAATAAAATAAAATAAAAATCTAAAAAAATATTTGAGATAAGTTGAAAAGAGATATATATATATATATATATATATATATATATTGAAAAGATTAAAGTTACAAAATCTAAAAATTCTAAAAAATATATTTGAGATAAGTTGAAAAGAAATATATATGTATGTATATGTATATATGTATGTATATGTATATATATATATATATATACACACACACACATATATATATATATACTGTATATATATTTGAGATATGCTATATGTATATATACACACTAAATATAATTATTTGTTTCAAAAAACAAAAGAAAAAATTGATTTCCAAAAAATATCTAAAAAAATTAATGTCATCCTCATATTTACCAAAATACCACTTATTTGATGGAATTTGATGGAAATTGATGGAATTTGATGAAATGACCATTAGTGTAACGATGTTTGTCAAAAATAACTATTTTCCATCCATTTTCCAATCTAGTGGCTATTTTGATAGTGATGACATAAGTTAATGGCCACCGGAATAATTATCCCTTAAATTAATTAGCTAGTAGCTATATTGAGATTTGTGAATGATATTCACGTGGCATGAGGTGTAGCCATGAATCTTGAGAAAGATATAATAGAATTGCCAACACAGCAAAAAAGACTTTAAATCCATAGAATTGAAAACGACATTTCGAAATAAAATCTTGGAAGCTAACTGCAGCATGTTTGGAAATTGGAAAAAAATTGGACAAAGCTTTTGTATACTATACACGACATACACGCACGAGCCACGAGTACATTAATACAAGTTAGTTAGCTACAGCGATTGATGATAATACCAACAACCGAGTATAGATAATATAGTAATGTACAATAATGTTTGAGGGGCCATGCTCTTATAGTTATTTTATCCTCCATTTCTTGATTTTCCTATAAGAAATTAACTTTTTAAGTTTGTGCCGTATGCGACGATTCTTAATTTAGTTTGATGGTAAATGAAACTCATTTAATGACAGTAAAACTGTAGAAGATTATATATATATATATGTATATATATATATATTGAATGTTTTTTTTTTAAGTATTATATTATTACATTAATTTGGGGTTTATGGAGAGAGGGAGGATTCGAACCTGTAACCTAGTGGTGCATATGTGAGAGGTTTTACCATTGAACCAATCTCATTTTGTTGTTTGTTTTTATTATTATTATTATTTATCAAAAAATTTTGAAATATTATTTATTATATATCAATTGATAAGTGTGAAAGTTGAGTGAAACGAGTATTTATAAAGCAACATTATGTTACGTTTTGATTTACCTTGATTTATGTAATTGAAGATCAAAGAATTACTATTAAGATATGTTGTATTATTTCTATTGTTGCATTTTTCTCATCCATAATTCCATTGATATAGGATGTAGAATGATTGTTTCTTTGCATAACTCTCCTTTAGACGTAGGATCTAAATTGATGAGCCTGCTATAGCCTATATAGGCTATTATGTAATATATAGAAAAACATATGGAAAATTTCTCTTAATTCTTTTCAATTTATCACATCCCATGATCAACCCTAAGCAAAAGACTAATTACTTCTTTTCCCTTTTTTGAAAGGCTAATTCGACCAACTACAGTAATTAAACGGGAGATTACTTGAACCTATGTTTAGACAATTAGGCGTGAGAGACTCAATTTTTGTCAGCCAATCACTCTAGAAGTTTGGCCCTATTGGTTTAATGATGTCTGCAGGCGCCGTTGGTACAAACCATAATGGGCGGGATCATAATATCATATCACCTAACGCCCAGCCTTCTTCATACCTAACGCTAGCTACCTCCTTCCATTTTCAACTTTATATGATAAAATAACTGATTTCCACAACACCCTAATCAATCTAGTTACATTAAATAATTATGTGCTAAACAGAGGTTTCGCTTCCATCACGAAGTTTGACCATCCATTTTGACTTATTGGCAACAGAAATCTAGAAGAGAAGGTAACAAGGCACTAAAGAGTAAAAGACTATCCTTAGTACGTTTGGACTTATACGACCAACTTCCAACCCATTTATATTATATCATACGATATGTATCTTCAATGTGATTGGTTTTCCATGTTACATGACATGATTTGATTGGTTTATGTATATACGTTTCCGGAAAAAATGACCAGACAAATGATCTATATTATTTTGCACATCACCTTATAGCACAAGTTGTAGTATGCCTCCCTTCCACATTGGTGGTAAGGGGTTCGAATCCCACCGTACGTATTTTACATGTATGTATGAAAAGTTTTCTCGGTTTATTTGGAGCAGATATTCAGACTACACATGCATTGTTTGGTATTGATAAGTCTTGGTAGTCCCATTGTAATAGTCGTAATACTTCAAAAATAGAATTAAAAATGATCTCTGTTATTTTGTTGAGTTAATCCTATTCAGGTTTGGGCTTGTGCGTGACGGTAAGCATTTCAATATTGGTCCATTTGCTTGAAATGGACCACTCTTGTGGACAATTGGGCTTTGATAGATTATTGGGCCATTTTCAGATGTGGACCGACCCGCCCAATAACCTTCCGTATTCATTCTGCGAACAAAGTAGCGAACTCATCCCTTCCTTTCCAGGCTCCAGCTCAGTCTAGTTGAACCCTGCAAGAGAGCAAGACGAAGAGCTCAATATTTCGTTTTCTCAAACCCTAAAATCACAAAAATTCACAATTAGTTTCCCTAGTAGTTATAATCCAGAAAAACTAAAACATGTCGAAGAGAAAATTCGGATTCGAAGGATTCAACATAAACCGCCAACCTACCTACAACTTCGAGCAATCTCAACCTCCGCAGCGTCTTTACGTGCCTCCATCGTCTCGCCAGAGTCATGACAATTACGAAGACACCGACCTTGACGATATTGATTACGACGATAATGATAACGCCAAGGACGTCGCCAACAACGAGAGCGGTAGCGCTGCTGAAGTTGACGAAATTGACCCTCTCGACGCCTTCATGGAGGGGATACACGAGGAAATGAAAGCCGCGCCACCGCCCAAGCCGAAGGAGAAGTTGGAGAGGTATAAAGATGATGACGGCGAGGACGATCCGATGGAGAGTTTTTTGAGGGCGAAGAAGGACTTGGGGCTCACATTGGCGGCCGACGCTTTGCGTGCGGGTTATGATTCGGATGAGGAGGTTTATGCAGCAGCTAAAGCCGTGGATGCGGGAATGTTGGAGTACGATTCAGATGATAATCCAGTCGTGGTTGAGAAGAAGAGGATCGAGCCAATCCCGGCTTTAGATCATAGTTCAATTGATTATGAGCCGTTTAACAAGGATTTTTATGAGGAAAATGAGTCCATTTCAGGTAAATTTTTTGTCCAGCGTTAGCTTTTTGATTTAATTGTTTTGTCATCTTACAAGCATGGCTGACTTTTGACAGAATTCTATAGTGTATTGTTAATGCTATTTTGTTCATTATTTATGTTGTGGATTTACATGCTTTCTTTTCAAGTTCTATTTAGCTAGCTATTGTAGGCTGAATTGTTTGGTAGCTTGTAATCCGAGTTTTAGATTTGAAAATTTGTTGAAATTGACTAGTCAGCATATTTTTTGCGTTAGAAGACGTCTCAAATTCATTGCAATGCCAATTCTGTGGCTGAATTTAACACTGACAAAAAAAAAAAAAATCGATTGGAAATTGTGTGCAATTTTAGGCTATAACATTATAACAATGTATAGTAATGGGATAAATAATTTATACCTGTCAAATAGTATAAAATTTCAGTTTCAATCCTTTATTAGTCTAGGTTTGTCAGTGTAATGCTTGAATAATGTTCTTTTGTTGATGTTTTTGGTTGTAAAATTACTTAATTTCCTGGTTTTTCTTATTAATTTACTTTTATCTTTTTAGAGTTAATTTTGCCTCTAATATCCATGATTTTGTCTTCCAAAGGAATGAGTGAGCAGGAAGTTATGGACTACAGAAAGAGCCTAGCTATTCGTGTTTTTGGTTTAGATGTCCCAAGGCCAATTAAGACATTTCAAGAATGTGGCTTCTTGACACAACTAATGCATGCTATATCAAAACAAGGGTATGAAAAACCCACATCAATACAGTGCCAAGCTTTACCAATTGTCCTCTCTGGTAGAGATATCATTGGCATAGCGAAAACTGGTTCTGGTAAAACTGCCGCTTTTGTGCTTCCTATGATTGTTCACATTATGGATCAGCCTGAACTTCAGAAGGAGGAGGGTCCAATTGGAGTGATATGTGCACCTACTAGGGAATTAGCGCATCAGATTTACTTGGAAGCTAAGAAATTTGCAAAATCACACGGTATACGTGTATCTGCAGTCTATGGTGGTATGTCTAAACTTGAACAGTTCAAAGAACTCAAGGCAGGATGTGAGATAGTTGTTGCAACTCCTGGGAGATTAATAGATATGCTAAAGATGAAGGCGTTAACAATGTTGAGAGCAACTTATCTGGTGCTTGATGAGGCTGATCGTATGTTTGACCTTGGATTTGAGCCACAAATAAGATCCATTGTTGGTCAAATCAGGCCAGATCGCCAGACATTGCTCTTCTCAGCAACAATGCCTCGCAAAATTGAAAAGTTAGCTAGGGAAATTCTCAGTGATCCGGTAAGAGTTACAGTTGGGGAGGTGGGAATGGCAAATGAGGATATCACTCAGGTAGTTGATGTAATTCCTTCAGATGCAGAGAAGTTACCATGGCTTCTTGAAAAGCTACCTGGAATGATAGATGGTGGTGATGTTTTAGTTTTTGCTTCAAAAAAAGCCTCTGTGGATGAGATTGAATCTCAGTTGGCTCAAAATGGGTTTAAAGTTGCAGCTCTTCATGGTGATAAAGACCAGGCATCTAGGATGGAAATCTTACAAAAATTTAAATCTGGAATCTTCCATGTTCTTATTGCTACTGATGTTGCTGCACGTGGTCTTGATATCAAGTCAATCAAGTCAGTGGTGAACTTTGATATCGCAAGAGACATGGACATGCATGTTCATCGTATTGGTAGAACAGGTCGTGCTGGTGACAAAGATGGGACTGCTTACACCCTAATAAGTCAGAAAGAGGCGCGATTTGCTGGTGAATTGGTCAATAGTTTGATTGCTGCTGGTCAGAACGTATCCATGGAACTGATGGATCTTGCAATGAAGGTAATTTTGCATGATAAAAGTTATACAATGTATGCTGCACTTTCAATGGTATTTATACATG
This sequence comes from Acer saccharum, assembly GCA_030490815.1. Classification (NCBI taxonomy): domain Eukaryota; kingdom Viridiplantae; phylum Streptophyta; class Magnoliopsida; order Sapindales; family Sapindaceae; genus Acer; species Acer saccharum. The sequence continues at coordinate 37,592,527 of CM059870.1, forward strand.
CAATTGTTCTGTTTAGTTTGTATGAAATTTAATTTTATGTGCTATGCATTGCACTTGAATCAACTAAGCCTTGAGGTAACTTAAAGTATAGATATAATATAATAGTAATCCAAAGTTAGGTAATTTGTTTTTAAGTCCACAATTAGTATTGGAAGGGGATTTTTGGCTTTTAACATGTGATGTCTTTGGAGGTGAAAAAAATTGAAAGAGACTTGACATTTTGGAGACAGTTATGTTCAATTTATCAAATCAATGGCCATGAAAGTTTGGGTTTCCTTTTTTTTTTTTTTCCAACTATTACGAATCTTATTTCAACAATGTAGTAATATTTACCTTTTGAAAAATTTTAAAGATGAATTTGCTTCCAGTTGATATATAAAGTGACTAGCACATGTCTAGTTAATTTTTGGTTAGAACATGGAATGTGGTTACTGTTAGGCCCAAATTTGCTTCCAGTTGATATATAAAGCTACGTAGCACATGTCTAGTTAATTTCAGTACTTTTGATGATTGCTGTCCTCGACATCATCAACTTCTGTTACTAAAAGTATAAAAAGGGTGTGAAAAATGTTAATCACCAATGATTATTATGGATGACACCATCTTATGCTTGACATATATACTCTTTCTTCTGTCTTCTTTCTTTGTCGATATCATTGATATCTCTAATGTTCGTAAAAGCTTATATATTAGATGATCATACGCCATACCATATTTATTGAGTGACATTTTGCTTGTAAATCACTAGGATGGGAGGTTCAGGTCCAAGCGTGATGCAAGAAAAGGAGGTATGATTATAAATGCTTATTCAATTAGGCTGTTTGTGACTCGAGAATTAGCAACACCTTCATTTGATTTCTTGCTCAAATATTCTTACTGTGGAATTTTATTTCCCCAAAAAACATATGGAGACCAAATTTATCCTTTTCAGTTAATGTGAAGGAATAAAAAATGTGTAGCATCTGACACAGAATATGTGTGAATTTCTTAAGATGATTTTTGCAAATGAGGAATCTTATTTTAAGGCCTATTAAACTCTTTGCATGATGTATAATTTCTTGTACAGGTGGGAAAAAAGGTAAAGGGAAGGGTGGTGCTGGTCGAGGTGTGCGCGGAGTTGATTTTGGTCTTGGTATAGGATATAATCCAGAATCCAATAGTAGTATACCTCAAAGTGCACCAAGTCGATCTGCTGCTGTTAATTCGCTGAAGACAGGAATGATGTCACAGTTCAAGAACAGCTTTGTTGCTGCCTCACCAACTTCTCAAAGTCAGGGGGTGAAAAGCAGTTCAAGTTCATATGCCAACAAGAGACCCACATTAGCTGGATTTGTATCTGGTGGTTCAATTGGTGGGGACATATATAGAACTCAGTCAACAAGCGCTTACAGTCCTGCTGCTCCTGTATCAGGACTAAATGCCTCTGGTCATCAGAATTCTGGAGAAAATGCCAATCAGAAGAACGCAGAGAGGTAACTTTTCTGTGCTGAACTTCTGTCATATGATTAGACAGTGTTAATTATCTGCTAAATTAGCTTTGATGCAGTTAGGCTTATTATTGTTTCTGTTTTCCCTGTTCCAGAGAAAAGCCTAGAGAGAGGCGGAGGGCGTCTGGTTGGGACCGTTGATGTATACAACTGAGGCCACCTTACATGAGTTGGGACTACATATCTTTCTAGTCCAATCTCGAGATGTTCTTATCTGTATAATTTTTCATGCTCTGTAAGTTCTTTTTTCTGTTTCCCTGATTCTGTATTATTTCACAGCTCAGTTAGAAGTTAATTATGATGTTTTTATCATCTGCATTTGCTACTTTCCCATGTTTGATTTTAGGATAATTGGATCAGTACAATAGTTTAGCACTTGAAGAATTGTATAGATAGTATGTTGGGAAAGAATTTCATTGCTATTTTTGAAAAGTTGCCCTTATACATTAGTTTCTTTTCAGATTGCAATCTGTGATAGGACAGATTCACTGAGCATGTGATTTGTTACTGGTTATAATTTTTACTAAATTAATAATGTGCAATCACAATTCACAGGTATAATTTTCGTTATGTATTAGCGATGACTTCATACTCGACCAAATCAATCGCTTCCATAAGGAGCAGCAGACTTCATTCCTTGTTTCCTAGACTGTGCTGCTCCTGAAGGATGTGATCCGTTTTTTTTTCCTACCTCTCCTGGGATTCCATGTTATATTTTCTTATTCAAGTTATTGTTGTGTATTCTTTTTATATGTACTTTCACTTGCCATATTCTGTTTTGTTGTTTCCCTTTCATTACTGGGCCGGGGAGGGTTTCCGTGTAATGTGCTGCTGATGTGCAATGTTCCATACTTCCATTATCAAGATTAGAAAGTAATCTTTTCAATCTCCATTCTCATGTTGGGCTGATGGTTCTCGTCTTTAAATTTTCCGTAAAGCAGCTCGTAATTCTCATTGGTGTTGTATAGGTTTTCTTAACAAGAAAGGAGGTAATTTTGGGTGGGTTTTTTTTCTAATTGATTGTGATAGGAGGTTTATTTGGTGTTGTATACTGTATAGTGTATAGGAACTAGGTTAACATCTTCCTCCCATTTTCTTCCCTCTTAAATGTCAAATCACTTCTTGATTTGACTAAATTGCAAACAAAATCTGGACGGACAGACCGTGTTAGAGGCAAAAAAGGCAGTATTTTTTTTTTTTTTTTTTTTTTTTTTTTTTGACTTGGGGAGTGAGATTTGAATTTGGGACTTAACTTTCCTGAGAGATGGGGTTACCACTGGAGCATTGCCCTCGACCACAAGTAGCCCAATCAGGTGCACATAGTGGGCTCGATTGATAAAGTAAGATCTAGTAGATTTGAATTTGAAGTCTAATCATGATATAAATGATAATGATTAAGAGCGGCGTATTTTAACGGAAGATTTAAAATAGAATCATCTATGGTCTCACGATACTCTAGTCATGAATGGATCTTTGGCAATGGTGTTTTATAACTTTTATTTTTATGAGAGAGAATAAAGATAAAAATAAGATCTGTTTGTGATCGGAGACCATCAACAATTCTATTTGAAGTGTTCTGCTAAGGTGCATTGCTCTTAATCTCCTAACAAAAATGAAGGGAAAATTTACAAATGAAAGACTGAATCTTTCGTTCAAACAATTAAAGTTTTTACGGTCCTTGTACATGAGAGTGTTCATTATTGTACACTACAGTAACTTATGTCTTTGGACAATGATCCATATTTGAGTTCCTTGCAATTTCCTTTCTTCGCCTTGAAGTTGGGCATATCTCCAGGCAAGGCTCGTTGAGGATGGTATCGTCTTCAGGCAGTGGTGGAAGGACCCCAAATTTAAACTGTTAAAAGCAAAACAGAGTTGATTATTAAACTTCTTCTCTTCAACTTTGGCATTATGAAGTGGTATATAACAAATCGTATCTCTGTAAACATTGCAGTAAAGATCAAAATTGCCTCTTTAGACACAATGCGACAATGCCAGCGACTTAAAAAGAGAATACTTTTCATAAGCTTACTACAGAGATTGAAATTAAAAAGAAACAATGCATTGATTTGGGAGCAAATACTAAAATTTATGGAACTGAGAAGGGAAATGTGTCGAGTGTTGTTGAAATAGTGCTAGATAAAGAATGCTGATGCAGCAACTTGTAGCTATAATCGGGAAGTGCAAATTCAATTCTACATCCAGAGATCTTTCATTGTTAAACAAATAAAACAGAGTACAAGGTCACCTGGCAGCTATAGTCACCGAAATCCGGCTCCATCAGTAAAGGAACCCCCATGTAATCCTTGAAGAAGGTCTAAAAAAAAACCACATCAACCAAAGTAATTACGTGCAATGACATCCAAAATCCTATAAACTTGGTTAAGGATGGATCGATCACTCGCTCACCTGAGTTGGAATCCTACAAGTATTAATACATACACCTACACATTTGCTTTCCTCCAAATACTTGCATTTTTCCACAAAAACCTGCACCAAAAACCACCGATGAGCCCGCCATTGTGATACAACTGTGTCGCTTATAGAGCATAAAACGCAATCCAATTAGTTCACATAATTACCCCACTCTGGCATGAGCTTCCATCAGGAAGATCCACAGAATTCACCTCACACTTTCCCATGAGCCATTGACAAGTGAGTGCAGTCACCCTTGCTTCAAAATCATACAACATTTCAGAGATTTATACAAAAATTTGAGTTTATTCAATTAAAAAGCTTACATAAAACATACCAACCATGGCGGCAGCTAGTTTTCCCTCTGCTATAGGTGATATAAGAGTTCTAAAAAGCTTCAACACAAGTGGAGGAAAAAACGACGCCAGTATCCGAATCTGTCAAAAGCTATAGAACCGTAATTAGAGGAAATATTGAAATTGAATGCGTAAATAATTAAATAAACAAATGTAAATACCGCTGCATCTCTGGTATCAGAATTGGTTTTGCCTTTCATCAAGAGAGCATTTGCCAATTCAATCATTCCATCGTATCCAGGCTTCTCTGAATCCAATCCGACCTCCTGTTATTTTCCCTTGGAAAAAAGTTCACCACCACATTACTCAAACACCATAAAAACACGACAAGCAATTTGTAATTGAAACTCACCTGAACCAATTTTTTACGAAACGAATTGAGGAGCAACTCATCGATGAATCCAGGTTCGTATTCGATTCTTTCGCTATTTATCTGGAGAATTCAATTTGATTATACAATTACAATAAAACTGAGTAGATTTATATAGAAATCCAACGGAAAGATTGTGCCGATATATAAAAATCGATTGTTAAATAAAGAACCTGTTCAGATCGAGTAGAGGAGCATGAGACGCGAAATCTAGGGATTTGGAGGTGATGTTTTTGTATGGAGTAAGAGTGTGAAGGAGATGATGAGATTGTTGAAGGACGAAGAAGAGCCAGTGGCTTCATTTTCAGTTTTCAGGTAATTTATTTTGTTATTATAATATAATATATATTAAAGTTCTAACTAATAATCCGATGTTCCTTCTAAACGGTGCGTATCAGTGGGATTCGTAAAATTGGGGTGCCACCAAACGACAGTGTTTTAGACTGAAAATGGCCCAACCCAAATAGTGAAGTTATGAAGTTTTTAAACAAGCAAACGTAAATTATTATTATCAATAAACCCTAGACTGAAAAACCCCAAGTCCCCAAGAGAGAGTGAAGAAAATGAAGCACAATCAATGCCGTCTGATGACGTCCGGCCTGAGTCTCGTGAGACGGCTCTGCACCGTGACCACGGGATCTGTGACGGAGAAGTTGACGGGAAATAATGATAGACTATACAAGAAGCTGTCGGCTCTTGGGATCACCGGACGGAGCGTGGAACAAACGTTAAATGAATACAAATTGGAGGGTAAAGTCATCAGAAAAGCTGAACTTGGTCAGTCCATCCGGGGGCTCCGCCGTTACGGCCGCTTCAATCATGCACTTGAGGTCCTACCTTGTGTGAAATCTATTTTTTTTTTTTTAATCTCTGTATGTCTATATTTTCAATTTAGGAGAAATGATTGGAATGGTTGTTTACTCTGGGTTTTCATTTTATCTCATGTGAATTTTATAGTTTATCAATCTTCAATGCCACTCAATCCTGTTGAAGATAATATAAATTACCAGTTTAGACTTACTCCTGTTTGAGAAATTTTCTTGCTTTCTTGTAAGTGTTAATCATTTTCTGCGTAGTTTTTACCGTGAAGTCTTAATTTTTTTATCATTTTGTAAAAAACGGTGCAGGTCATGGAGTGGATGAAGAAGCGGAAAATCAACTTCTCCGTTACGGACTATGCTTTATATATAGATCTTGTAGCAAAAAGTAAAGGGATAGCTGCAGCTGAGAATTACTTCAACGGGCTTCCACCATCTGCGAAAAACAGATTTACGTATGGATCTCTTCTGAACTGCTATTGCAGAGAACTTATGACAGAAAAGGCATTGGCTTTATTTGAGGAGATGGATCAGTTGAACCTTGTATGCAATTCTTTAGCTTATAACAATCTCATGACTATGTATATCAAGTTGGGTCAACCTGAGAAGGTCCCCTTCTTGGTGGAACAGATGAAGCATAAGAACAAATATGTGTGCAACTATACATATACTATTTGGATGCAGAGCTATTCGGTTTTAAATGACATTGATGGAGTAGAGAGAGTTTTCGAGGAAATGAAAAAGGATGACGAAGACAAATGCACTTGGACAACATATAGTAATTTAGCAGCAATCTATGTCAAGGCTGAACTTTTTGAGAAAGCTGAGTTAGCTCTTAAGAAACTAGAAAAGACGAAACCTCGTGATCGCGAGGCTTACCATTATCTAATCAGTTTGTATGCAAGTACTTGTAATCTAGAAGAGGTCAATCGGATATGGAACGTCTTGAAGTCAGCCTTTCCCACAACAAATATGAGCTATCTTGTCATGCTTCAGGCTCTTGATAAACTAAATGCTGTTGATGAGTTGAAAGAATGCTTTAAGGAGTGGGAATCCAGTTGCTCTTCTTATGATATGAGATTAGCAACTACTGTTATACGTGCTTACTTGAAGCGGGACATGTATGACGAAGCTGTAACTGCCTTTGATGATGCTATTAAGAGGGCTAAAGGGCATTATTTCAAGGCTCGGGAGGCGTTTATGGTTTACTACTTGAGGACCGGTCAATTGGACTTGGCATGGAATGAAATTGATGCAGCTATTTCTGAAGCCAAGGAACTTGACTGGAAACCAACGGAAGAAACAGTCGATGCATTTTTTAAGTTTTTCATGGAAGAGAAAGATGTCGATGGAGCAGAGGATTTTTGCAGGATTCTAAAGTCCCTTAAGCGTCTAAATACAAATGCCTACTGTTTGTTGATCAGGACTTACATGGCGGCTGGCAAATCGACTCCAGAAATGCAGCAGAGGTTGGAGGAAGATGGTATTGAAGTAAGTCATCAGCTTGAGGACTTGATGGCTAGAATTTGCCCTGAAAAAGACTAGGAGTGACCCCGATTTTTTAATTTTGCTACTATTCAGTGTTGAGCCTTTTCATGTAATAAGAGAATTTTTGTAAATCTATGGTCAGTGGCAGACAAGTTAATTTACATCTAAGCAAAGCAGGTTCTTGTATTCACGAAGTGAAACGTAATATAAATAAATCAATAAACAAAATACTCACAAGTGGTAGATCAATCTTAAAGCAGCAGATTTCTTCTCTTACCTTTGTTACTCCACTTCAAAATTACATCCTGTTAGTTACACCGCATATGATCATTCTTTGAAGCAAATTGCCAAATTCAAATGAAAAAAAAAAACTCAAATCGATATACTAATCATATGTGAACTGATAAGCTATTCATTGTCACCAAGAACACGGTAATTAAAGTGGTACAGATCAAAATGAGCTTGAACCATTCAGTTGATTGCTGTTCCAAGATGATGTCCAGATGATAAGTTGAAAAACGCAAAACGCACTCCAGCCCCAGTCACATGTTAGGGTGATGATACAGGAACTGCTGTGGAATTAAAGAATCATAAAATGCAGTATAGCTTTTGTTTGAGTGAAGAGCCTCTAGATTTTCTGTTTCAGAATCAAGTTGGTGATCCCTATGGCAGATTTAGGTTGATAGTGTTCATCCGTATCCACCTCTTCTATTTCCTGGACAATACATTGTATGATAGCACAATCAACATCAAGTTCAACTGTTTGAATTGAAATGTCAGACGTGTAAATTGAAAACAGCATGAAAATTTAAATGACAAGATACAAACTTGGTATTAACTCGTATAATATTAATGTGCATCCTCGAAATAATTTTCACGGACAAGAAAAAATGTCAAGACTCTTGACAAGGTTACACAATTTGGTCCGATTTATCAATATTAAACACCATGCATCCATGTCCATTTCCTAAGCATATAAAATCAAGTGATCATACCAACAGGAAGAAACAAAAGTTTGTCACCTGAACAATATCCTCTCCCTTGACAACACGTCCAAAAACAATAAGCTTCTCATTTAAATCTGGCATCGGTGCAGTCGTAATGAAAAGATCAAATCCTCTGCTGTCATGTTTAGCCTTAGAAGTTCCAAGCATGAATGCTTCATGCTTCAAACTAGTTGGACATCAGAAAACTCAGAAATCACCAAATATAAAATATTAACAAACTATATACTACAATGGAGAAGAAGGGAAAAAGAAAATCCCTAGAGATCAATTTAAAACGGAAACCTTGTATCAAGTTGACTATAATGCTTTCCTCTCATTGTCCAATCTTCGATAGTCCCTGGCTTATCCATATCCCCTGCTTGAATGACATAGTGCTTTACTATATGGCGGAAAAGCATACCCTTGAAGTGCCCCTTTTGACTGCAATCAATTCATATGCTATTAAGAATAATCGTGGTGGGAATATGTTATGTTTGAGGACAGTTTAGCATGTCATGGCGAGAAGTGAACAAAATGCAGCAAGCTTAAACAAATAAAATTTGTGATTATGTTTGTAACCTGTCTTTCTCAAATACCAATTAGATACTTGCTGATTTACTACTTGATAATTACAAGTGACTCTGGTACATTGAATTTTTCTCCCTACATGTTCACTGATTCACTCACACAAATAACATCTCTATCAGAACATCAGAAAATCGCATGCATCAGAAACTTCTTTATTTATTTATATATATATTTTAAGAAACAAACACGTTTAGCGGAATCTAACAATTAAAGAGTTGGATTCTACACAAGTTTACAATCTTTAAGCTAATTGTATTAATATATATATATATATAGCAATGCTGATTATTTAAAAGAATTTCATTATTTATCTTTTTTAAATAAATAAAAAAACAAATTGATACAAACACATCCCAATAGTTTATGTATCAATGTTTCAACATTCCAACGCACAATCTCATTGGTAAATATATTCATTTGCTGACTGACCTAGCAATTGATTGCAAGCATATTAGTAGCGAGCTAAATAATCATACATGAAACATCAATAATATCAGTCACATTTAACAAGCTATTCACAAATCAAAAAACTATTAACAGGTAAAGGATAAATATAAAATCTAACTACAGGCCAAAACAAATGGTCATTTTAGTGCTCACCATAAGTCAATGAATTCGTCAACTACTTCAGGTGAGCTATCCTTGAAAAGTTCCACTGTTATGGTGCCTTTCGGGGTAATAATTGTCTAATATTATAAAAAGAAACCAAAAGGGCAATGTTAACTGATGAAATTTCTGTGAAACATCAATTAACAGGCATCCGTCAGAGATAATATATAGTGTGACATGCATTGCCGAGCTAGATTAAAAACATTGAAGTCTCCCACAAGTGTCAGTAATTAAATGAAAACACAAGGTTTAATAATATATTCAGAAAGAGAAAAAGAAATTATAGCAACAAATAGATAATAAATACAGAAACATAATTTATTTTTTTGAAATGGTGCACATTGAATTAGACATTTAGACAACGAAAACACAATGCAGCTGACATTGATGATTGATGCAGCATCTAAAGCAACCTTGAAAAAGAAATTGAACATTGTTTCTTATTTACCAACCATAGCACGTGCACGCCCATGTCAATAAACATGATCAGTATTGAAAAACTTTGAACAGAAACCAAAGAGTAAAACAGAGAAACTGCAGTTCAGCATTCGGATGAACTTACCGCGTATCCAGGGAGATCGGAGTTTTTCATGTCCAAAACAGAATTGTCAGCCTACAGACAAAAGGAACATGAAAAAAAAAAAAGGTCTAGAAAAATGATCACTTCCCTTTCCTAAAAACAAAAACTTAGGGAATTGAAAACCAGCAACACACATTCTTGAAGAAAAAAAAAAAAAAAAAAAAACAAGTAACACAAATGGCAAACATCTTTGAAAGCATATCTTAAAATGTCTATAAAGGTTATAAGACTGTACCCCAAGAATTTGTTCGTGATTATCAGCTGGAAAGCTTGATCTACACACAGTTCATCAAGTATTTAGTCAATTACTAAGTTCAAAAAAATTTCATTTCTAACAAAATATTAAAATAAAAACACAAATTTAATTTATTTTTTTAATAAATAAAAAAAAATATTCTCAAACCTGTGGGACCTGTGTCTGAATGTAGAGACGAGAAAAAACAAAGCCAAAACAACAATCAAACCGAACAAAATAATAGTAGTTAAACTTATTCGATTCGGTCCTTTCTTCTTTTTACTTTGTATTAGCAGAGCTTGAGGTTTGATCCTCGCCATCAAGTCCAAAGCTTCGATTTAATTGTTAGATATTCTCGCTGCCTATACAAAATTGAAGACTGATAATCTGAAAGCGCCAAATGTGGAATATTAAAGAAGACCTAAAACAAAACAATTGAATGGAACCCTAAAATGGTTTTGGGAATTTTTTTAATGAAATGACGAGTTTGGAGATGAGTTAATGGAAGTACCTGTGTGTTGCTTCGTCGACGTGAATCTCTGTGTTTTTGAGATTTACAGTTTACTGATCCCCGAATGTTGGATGGATTCGATCACTTTCCGTTTAGTTGACAAGGTACAGTCCAGTGCAACGTTTTACAATTCTTCAAACGCGTCGTTTGGTGAGCCCAATGCCGCTTGCCACAACAACCAGGCTCTGTTGATTTTTTATTTATTTATTTATTTTTTAAAATAGAACTATAGAAAAATTCTTCTTATTAGTTATTATGACTAAAATCTTATATCAATATTTATATATTAGCGGTTTCTCTCAAAAGGGATCCTTTATTTTAATTTCGGTAAGAATTTTAATGAAATCACATCCATTTTTATGAATTTTGATCTGATTTCTTATAAATTCTTAAAAAATTTTATGGGTAGATTGCATTGAACTTATCATTTACAAAAAAATTCAGATTAAAATTTATAGAAATCGACGCAATTTCATCAAGATCCTAATAAGAGATCCTTTATGAGAAACTCACTGATATATATATATATATATATATATACATATTATTCGGTACAATAATTTCTCAATTCGAATCGCCACACTTTTTAATTAAGAAGAACAGAAGAAAATAATATATAATTTTTTTTTTGAAATACAAGTAAATACAGGTCTGGAACACTATTACATTTGAATTTTAAAAATGGACATTATTTATAATTGTTTGATTACAGGGACATACTACTACACAAATTCTTTAGTCATTGAATTCTAATATTCAATAGTAAACAAAAATCAAAAGTTTGGAAATTTATAATTTTCAAACTCTAATTATAGCTACTTTTTAAGCTCATCTCATTTTAGGATCCAATGTATCAAACAATACAAGGCCTTTTTTTTTTTTTTTTTTTTTTTTTGATAATACAAACAATTGCCGGGACCGACGAGATAGGACTCTACAAACGCAGCCCGGACGGCAACTCCCACGAGAAAGAGAGAACACCCACAGAGTAGTGGGACACTACCCACACAAATAGTGGGAAAATTGGCTCAAAGCCCATGCACCCACAAGTCCTTGAACCTTAGTGGTGGGGGTTCCCATTGGGAAGGCCCACCACATTGGCAAGGCACCATGTGCAATACAAGGCCTTTTCTTGACTAAACTACTAAAGAAAATGCTGTTTTTTTCTTTTCCAAAAAGCAATTTCTTTTCTTCTTACAAACCTTTCACATTACATGCATTTTCCTCAAGCAATTGCTTGCTTATTGTTCTCTCTCTCTCTCTCTCTCTTTAATCACACAAGGATCTGAGAAAGAAACTAAAAACTAATCCCGCAATATATTACAACACAGATAAATCTCTGAAAATTTTAAACACGTCACTATGTGCATCACTTCATCCGAAAAGAAAACAAGTAGGCAGCATTTCACATGAAATTCACATCTTCTTCCTGTTGTTCCAGGACAATGGTGGCAAGAGCGAGTCGGTATGCTGAAGATCTTAGGTTCCTGACAAGAACATATATCTCTTTCCTTCTCCGCTTCACTGGCATCTCATTCCACTGCTCCTCCCTAAGACGCCCCAGTAAAACAGCCTCGCAAAAAGCCTCTGCCACTGGCTTCTTGCTGCAAACATGTTGATTGTTGAACCCTTATCATATGATTTTCTGATTAAAAAAATATACATATAATTGACAGGAAAAAAAAAATTTGGAATTGCAATGCACACTAACCTCCCTCGCACAAATCCAGTCGTGACAAAACCGATTGGCCAACGATGAGATTCCTTACTGGCAGGATCCTGTGCTATCTGGAGCTCCCACTTCCCAGAAGCTGTTTCTTTGAAATACGATCTCACTGAAGACTGAGGCATTTCAAGTCCAATCTCCTTACTGCATCATATAACATTATTTAAAAGTGCAGCAAATCTTTATTATATATGTAAGAAACTAACATATTCTATTCAAAGATAAATTAGAATATATTTTGCAGAAACATCAACAGTCCAATTTCATTAAATTCAATCTTCAGGGAGCAGGTTCAAATGGTCCTTGGGAACTACCAAATGACAACTATTTTCTCACATAAATTATTTTTCCCTTGTTATGCCCCAAGCATACCGAGCAAACACTGTCCTCAAATTTAATTACTTCCAAGTTCCAATAATCAAGCTCCCCAAAAATGTAAAGGATTTACAAATACAAATAAGTACCTCTCACTATCAGAGCACAAGCATTCCCCATATTCACCAATTACCTTAATCGAAGTTCAAACAAATCAAGTTTACAGATTTTCAAACTAAGAACAACTTCTATCCAGGAGAAAAGAGTTGTGAAAAAAAAAAAAAAAAAAATTACCTTGATGTCCATAGTGATACATCGGTGAGAGATGGTGCGCAAACAACTGCCCCCTCTTCAAAAATACCCTCTTTGTAAGCATGGAGAAGAACCCTAAGGAAACATAATTTATGGTCATAATTGACTTGGGTCTCATTTAGGCCGCCAAGCTTGCTTTCATTTTTCATTCTCTTTATTAAACTTGTCTTCTGATTTGGAAGTTGAGGGAATAATGGCAAATGATTTCCATGGATTTCATTCAAAAAATAAGTTAACACACCAGTTGTTCTTGCCACAATTATGTCAATGGAATTACCATGACTGACAAATGATGTCATATGACTCATATCACTCCTTCTACACGTCATATCTGATAAAGAATCACCATCAACCATGTTTTTCTCACTTGAAAATTGACTATCCTGTTCTCCAGTTGCTACTTTGTCAAAAGAAACACGGACAATATTCCATGGGGACGGAATGGGAATTCTTAAAGGTCTTATAGCAGCAGGACGTAGTTCTGATTTTTGATCAGCGGCAGCAGCTTCCATTGCCATAAAGGATGAGTATGCATTACAATCAGGAAAATTGGAAGGGAAATACGGTGCTCCAGTCTGCAAAAGAGAGAATATGCATTCAATATTTAATAAACTATAGCTCAAAACCACAATACTAAAGTGGCAAAGCGCACATACTTACTTCACATGCAATCCATTGTTTCTCTCTGAGACCTATTGCATGAGCCCCCTTGGAGACAAAAGAAACCCAAAAGACTCTAACCCAACTTAGTGGGAGTATAATGGACCATCTGAAATGCAAATAAACACATCGAAAAGTTTTCTTTTCAGTTACTATCATGTATTACAAAAGATTTCTGACTCATTCTTATAAATAGAAAGAACTTTATTTTTATAGTGCGTCAATGGAAATAATTCCAAAACAGAGAGAGAGAGAGAGAGAGTAAGCTAGTCTATTAAGGCATAATTTAAATGGAATTGAAATGGGTTATATAATTGTTTTTCTGGAAAAGTGCATCATTACTCATGAGGCCATCAAGACAGAATTTATAAAGTAAAGCCTCTATTAAGCTTTAATTTTCACATATAAATTAGAATAGGTATTGGGCAAAGTCATAATCTGGATACACAAATAAAAACAATTGGCGCCCTAATATTAACCCTGACCCTCTCAGCTCAAGTGTAACCAGTCTGGCAAGGCTCCAATTCTAAATGGGCAAATAATAGTTGAGATCCACTTATGGTAAGAAAATGTGTGGCAGCAAACTTTTCGTTTATTACTATGAAGAGACAATCAATCAGAATAAATGGAAAATGGAAAATGAGTATAGCAATAATGAATGCTTCCTGATAAGCAAAATTTGTGTATAATGAGAGAACAGAATGGTTTGTCATTCACTTTGACACATATCTTATGACTCTGGAGATCAACAAGCCAAATGGTGCTCAAAGGATGTCAACCAAAAAAGATATGTACTAAATAATTGAAGAAATAGAAACAGTGAGTGAGCTTTAGAACTTGAAAAATGAAATCTTATTTTTCTGATAAATGTAAATGACAAACTCAAAATAAGAGTTATAAAGAGATACATACAGAAGAAAAGAAATTACCCTATAGGCGACCCTTTTTGGTTATTATTTTTAGAAGCAGTATAGGGCAAGATCTTGAACACTGCACCTTGTTTGAAGTCTTCGTTGTCCCTGATTTTGAATCATCAAGGCAAATGAAATCCAAACGCTGTTGATGTTTTTCCATACAAAGAACATTTTCTTCTACGGGTGGACTTATTCCATTGTTAGCATCCCACAAACTTCTGTCATAAAAACAGGTATTTCCATCAAACTTTGATTGTGACGAAGAGAGAAACTCTTCGCTCTTATCTGAAATTCCTGGTAAGGCAACATGCTCATTAGCTTCATCTTCTCGTACATTATTGGATATAATAGATGAAGCAGACTCAGGAAAATCCACAGTCCTTTCATTTGACAACAAACGAGGATCCTTGACAATAAAAGACAAATTTGCACAAGAAGATATATTTTCTTCATCCCCAAGTACAAAAATATTATTTTTTTCAGAGTCACTATCAGCCTCCAAAGATGAACATTTCTTCAATTGCAAAGAATCCTTTGAAATGCTGCAAAGCAGTCAAAACCATTTAGTCAATCTTAAATTTTTGTCTTGGCTGATATACTTCTACAGTTCTACATAATAGCAACTCACTCGGTAACAGGACTCAGTGTCTTTTGAAGGAGTTGAAATGCCTTTGATCCAATTACTTCTAGTTTTGCAAGTTTACCCTCCAGTGAGAAACAATTAATCGAGGTGCTGGTCTCATTCATCTAAAATAAAAGACACAAAACCTAGAATTTAGCATATCTAGGCCTTAATGAAATTGACTCAGAGTAAAGGTACGGAGTTCAAACTTGCTAAGGTAGAACTATTGCAGATTCGATAAAAAATTACAATGTATGATGTTTCCTAGAAGAACCAATGACAAATATTTTACCTGTTTCTGACAAGCTAATTTTAGGGCATTATATCCCTCATCAAAAGCTGAAGCATGCATCCACACCCAAAGTTGGCGAAACCGCGAATGACACACATGGGGATCATTACACCCAACAGCATTATGGAAATTGCCATCACCTTCTCCATCCTGATTGTGGTAAGGTTTCCACATATAGGTCACGGGAACAATAGGCTGAGAAAGAGGCGCACCAACATGATGAAGCTGGAAAAAGAAAAACACATGACAGAAAAATGTTTAGATATCCAAAATCGTTCTCATTATTCATAAGGGTTGATAAAGTGACATACCATAGCACTTCCATAAATAGTCCCAAACAGAACAGACTGGGAAATATCTTCAGACAGGTATGAAGGGCAAGGCACCAGTACCATCTGCAGTATCGACCTTAATGAATCCTGGAAAGCATTTAAAACCAAAACTAATTTGGACCGTGAAATCTTATTAAGCACGAGAAATTGTGCCCTCAATCAAACGATAGAATGTAATACAGTATTATGATGAAAAAAATGGGTAATGCCTGCCTCTGGACCCTCCATCTGTACAGCAATGTGATAGCTTGCATCATGCACAACCACTCCTTGTTTGAACCACTTTAACAGAGCCCTAGAACCCCTTCCTCTGCATAGCATAAACACTATTTTTAGCCAATCTACAAAGACAAGCTCTTATGCATACCAATATAAATTCAAATTTTGTTTGTGAATTCATTGCAACAACAGCAAAAACATAATAATACCTGCCCTGCAAACCTAGAGGAAGGTAAAAACCCCAAAGTTTCTTCATCGTAAATCGCTTGGCATGCCAAACATGAGTACTCAGTCTCTTCGTGCCGTCCCCAGAAGCAGAGAAACCACTTTCAGGGTTCTTTTTAAGCTCCATTCTCCTGCGTAGGCGACGTGAAAGTTTCGACTGATCTTTATCAGATTCCAAGACATTGCTTTTAACAGTTATTCCTAATTTCCGCCTCTTTCTAGATTTTTTCTTGGCAACTTGATTGTCATAGGCAGTGGTTCTCCTTCTCTTGTTTCTTTGAGAGCGAAAATTGTTTTCCAATCGATTTGATACAATCGAGTGAAGAGAGTCCAACTCAGAAGCTCGAGACTCTGCGAATTTCTGTACATTGATTTTTCGAGGCGGAGCTGATGAAACCTGAGACCGTTTAGTTCCATCGGAAGCCATTCCAATAAATAATATTGCAGCAACCTTGAATCCGTTATGTGCTCTGTAAGTAGAACATTAAAAAAGAGTTTCGAAATAAAAGCAGGGTTTAAGCAATTAGGGTTTTGACGCAGAGAGACGTTAATACATTATCGAGGATGTGCCGATGGGGAATGCGTCATGCCCCGTTTTCAAAGGACAAAGGATAACCCGTTTAGGTTTCGGTTGGACATCTGCAAGACTGCACCCCATACGAAAATATTCTAAATAAAATTCGAAGCAGAATAAATAAAATAAAAATAAAAAATTAATTTTAAAAAAACTCAAATTGCAAATGAACAAAATACTGAATTTCGTGTAAATGTGTGTTTGGTATGGCTTTTGAAATGATCAAAAACGCTTTTTTAATACTATAGGCTATATTTTGAAGTTTTTTTTAGTTGTTTGACAAAACGCAAAACAGATTTTTTTTAAGTATCTCAATTACCTTTTATAAAAGTCATTTTATGTCTGCTTTGAGAAACCCAAAATTTTGGTTTTTCTATAAAAAAAAAAAATAAAAAAAAGTTTCTCCTTACAATCCACAAATTATCTATTCACACTCCAAATTGAATATTTTTATTAATGACAATTTTAACCTAAACTAAAATTACTAAACAAGACAAAAAATTTAAAGACACTCTAAACTAATTAAATTATTTTAAAAAAAAAAATCTCTCCTAAATCATTAGATTAAATATTACGTATTAAACTCTCTTCCCTAAATTTGTTATTACCATATTAAACACTCTATTAATCTCTCTCCATATATTACCATATTAAACACTAAATATATATATATATATATATATATATATATATATATATAACATATTTCGATACCTTCTTTATCAATCTCTGATTAATAGTTAAAGAAAAAAAAAAACTTATGAATATTTTAATTTTTTACTAACAGTAATATATATATATATATATATATATATATATATATATTAAAAAGTCTTTTTTTTTTTTTAAAGATATATGAAAACTTGAATTGTTTCAACTATATTCGATTAAACTTATAATTTCTAAGACTAATGAAATAATTAAAGTCCTCTAGGCAATCACATACCTACAATAATAATAATAAAAAAAAAAATCATATTTTGATTTTAAAAAAAAAAAAAAGGCTTAGCATTAAAATTTATTTATGTTTGCTAACTAGCTTTTTGTAGTGACAATCAACCTATCTAGCCTCATCATTTTATTACAACTTTTATATATCACTGACTAAACTCATTGCTTTGCATAGAATCAACCACTGCCAGCACCCTTGTGGCTTAAAATAGGTACATGGCATCCATCGTTTTATATATATATATATATATATATATATATATATACACACAAACATATGGTTCTCTCAAGCTTATTAAGTAAGGTTTTTTTTTTTTTTTTTTTTTTCCCTTAATGGTTAGTCTTGCTTGAGAAAGAATGAAGATAGAAAATTAGAGATATTTATTGGAGGGGAGAGAGTTTAATATAGTAATTAAAAATTTAGAAGAGAGTATTTAATATGTAATAATTAATCTAATGATTTATGAGAGATAATTTCTTTTTTTAATAATTTAATTTAAAAAATATAAAAAGGATAATTTTGTAACAAAATGAAGTGTCTTTAGAATTTTTTAAAATTTAAATTTTGATAATGGAGTGTTTTTATAAAAGAAGTATAAAAAGAAAAAATTGGATTGTCAAAAGAAGTTCTAAAAAAAAAAAGGTTTTAAAGCTTTTTTTAAAACATGTAAATTGTCTCAACTACCCTTTATAAATTTTATAGATATTCCACCATAACCCTTTCGTTATAAATACATTGTCAACACCTTTTTTGTAATTCACTCAACCAAAAGCTATTTCTAAAAATACATTATTAACACCTTTTTTGTAATTTACACAACCAAAAGCATTTTATGTTAGAAGTTCTATTGTAAGAAGATCTACTCTAGAAGCTCTACTTGAAAAGTCATACCAAACACACCCTAAGTGTGTAACAAATGGGAAGTGTTATCAGTAAAGCTGGTATAATAACAAAACAAAACAAATTAAGAGTGTGTTTGTTATAACTTTTCAAGTAGAGCTTTTAGAGTATATCTTTTTGCAATAGAGCTTTTAACAATAAGCTATATTTTATTTGGTATTCAATTAAAAAATTACTTTTAAGTTATTAGATTGTTTGGTAGTGTATCTTTAAAAGAGCTTTTGGTTGTGATAAATTACAAATAAGGGCATAAATAAAGTATTTGTAAATTATGACTCCAAGGGGTAAAAAAGATTGGCAAATTAATTCTAGAAGAATTTCTTTGATATTCAAAATGAGTTTAAAAAAAATTACAGATATTTGAGTTTAAAAACAACTCACAGGTGTCTGAGTTTAAAAAAAATCGCATATACGTAAGTTAAAAAAAATCATAGATAAATGAGTTTAAAAAAAAAATAAAAAATCGCAAATACATAACAAATCAACAAAATATAAAAACTTCATAACAATAAACAAGCATATTAAGCATTATTATTATTATATATATATATACATACACACTAGTGGAGAGGCACGTGCAATGCACAAATTTGTAGTATTAAACCTTAAATATAATATATATATATATATATATATATTTTATATACGAATATAAACTTATTTGACATATTTACAATAAGATATTGTCAGTACTTCTAATATTTCATTTGAACTTGAAGTTCTTACCAAGATTTGTCTATTAAAGTTACTTTATTTTCATATATTATATATAATACCCGTTTCTTTTTTCCTTCTAACCTATATATTCAATAAAAGTCAAATATATATTTCCCAGATTTTTGTAACTTTTATTTATATTTATTTGCTTCTCATATAAATAAGTTCTTTTTTTTTATTATTTTATATATATATATATATTCTTCTCGTTCATTTCCATCAACTGTTTGGTATTGTACCACTCCTCTTTCATTTATATGTTATATATTTTTTAAGAAATAAAATATTATTACTCCTCTCTTCTGATGCATTTTAAAATATGAGTTTTATTATGTATTTTTTTTTTTTCCTGTTATGATATTTGTTATTGTTAATTTGTTAATTATATAATATTTTTTTAATTTTATAAATAATTAAATAACACCTATATTTTATATTTTAATATTTAAATAATTTTTTATAATAACACAAAAAATGATTTATGGGTTCAAACCTAAATCTCCTAAATCTACCCAAACAAACCTGATTTTTTTTTGTTTGGTTTGAATTGATTTGACAAATCACATTGGTCTGGCTTGGACGGTCTTATTGCCACTTGATGAGACCCGTCCATTGAGATTGCACCAAATTATAGTTTAATAATATATATTTTTGTTCTCAAGATAAATGGTGCAATCTCATTGGAAGGTCTCACCAAGTGGCAATGAGACCGTCCCTTTAAAGATTTTCTCCAATATATATATAATAGCACGATATTTAAAGTTAATAATTATATTTTTTTTTCAAAAAAAATAAAAATTAAATAAAAGCCGTTTAAACAATAATTAATTAACTCATACCCATCTTGAATTTTGAATTAAAAGAGTTAAGAGCATCCCCAATAGGCTGGAATTTGCAACCTCCTTGACTATATTTAGGGAGGATGAATCGGAATGTGCTCCAATAGGCTCCCTATCCTACTCCCTAAAATTTATTCCGGTCAAAGGCTCCTTAAATGTAGGGAGGGAAAACATCCTCCCTGTTATTTTTTTATCACTCATCAAATGAAATGGGTGGTCCAGATGAGTCCACATCATTCATATCAAATGGTCTAAATTCATCCTCCTTGTTTTTTATTTAACCCAAATTCTTTTTATTTAAACCCAAATAATTCATCATTTTTCCTTATATTTACTTTCTCCAACGGCTAGCCACTACTAAATTCATATATTTTTTTTAACCCAAATTGCAACAGCTCCTTTTAACCCATATATATATATATATATTGTATAAATACTATTGCTATTTCAATAAATAATAATATTTTTATTTAAAAATAAATAAATAATAATAGGGAGTCATTTTTAGGGAGGTTTGTTGGAGTCTTCACTACTTATATGGCTCCTTATTCGTAAAAAATACAACCGGCTCCCTAAATAAAAGGAAAAAACAGGGAGCCTTGTTGGGGATGCTCTAACATAATCTTTGTCTTCTTCATCCCCCACATAATAATTCCATGATCTTGACCTAACCAGTTAACCTCACTTAGAAATTATTAAACTAAATAAAATATGCTTCGATTTAGAAGAAGATGTTATTTATAAATTCCCATTTTAATCTCATATTTTAGTGGTCCTCTCCTGTGGGGGTTGTTTATATATATTTTTTTCAACTCTTATTCCAACACAATCTGCCAAGTTTTTTAGAATCCAACGGCAAAGACAAAAAAAAAAAAAATTTAAATTAAATTAAAAAATACCACACACACTACCCAATTTCACTCTCTCTCTCTTCTCCTTTTATATCACTCACTCACGTTTTCTCTCCAAACTCTCTCTCTCTTCCTCCATCTCCATTTTTGCAACAGAGATGGGTCTTAAGCTTTCACCATTTTTGGACTACATAGATCTCAAGTAAACTTTGGGATCTCTCCATCCACAAACACCCAGAAAATTAGATCTCAGAAACATTTAATGTTGTTTTTTTTCTTCCATCTAAAAAAAAAAAATCATCTTCTTCGTCAAACGACTCAAACCCACTCGATTGATGGACTAGGTCAATGCATCTAGTCTTCCATTGATAGACCATGTCGCTCCCCCCAGATCCTTTCCTCTGCCTCACCATCATCGCTGTCGGCATAGAGAACATTGTCTTATTCCACACCTCCCACACCTCCTCCATCGAGAATATCCCCATCAACGTTCCACCTCATACACCTTCATTAGCCTCACCTTCATCAGCCTCGCCATCAATGCACCATCTGTATCGAATCCTTTCCGCTGTTCTTCATCTCTCCATCATAATTTTTTTTTTTTTTAAATTGATGATGGTTGGATGCTTGGATGATATTTAATAATTGTGGGATTTTTATGGGGTTTTCAATGTGTGTGTTGTGTTAGATTTTGCTGTGTGTGTAGTTGATTTTTAAGTTTTTTTTTTGTTTTTTTTACTTTAATTGAATCAGGGTTGTGTTGATGAACTGAGTTTTGTCTTGTGGTTTGTGATATTTGCTGCCTTGTTGGGTCTGGGTTTGATGTTAGTGATGCGAGACATGTAAAAAGGGAAGAAAAAAAAGGGTAAAAGGGGAAATAAATCAAATGGGCACACCTGAATTGGAAAAGGACACAGAGGGAAATAAGGCAAATGTGCAAACGAAAATCTACCCTTTTGAAAAATTTAGCCTCTTTTATATTTATATATATAGGATATATATTATTGTTTATGATTATCCAAAAAAAAAAAAAAAAATTGAACTTACAAGTCAAAAATGAAAACTTCAATCGTTTGAAGATGAGGAGATAAAAATAATGTTCAATAAATATTTAAATAAAATAATATTTTTTTAATGGAAGGAGTATATGATAGAATATTTAAAATTTATAGAGGATAATATTGACATTGCATCTTTATTTTTAAAAAAAATCTCAAAAAGAGTTTCTTGGGAGACCCGGTAGACACAAAATAGTTTTTTTAAGATTAAAAAAAAGGTTAGACATTAGTTGAGTTTTAAAGATCGGCCTATTTGATAAGTGCCCACTATCTTATAAAACTTAAGCTGGTTAATAATTGGACCATATATGAGAATACTAAACAAATAGAAATATCATATTTGTTTGGGCATGCATTAGTACTCGTTGGAGAGGATATGGAAACGAGAGATGAGGTAAAACATGAGTATTGTATAGTAAAGAATTTAAGGGGCATTAGTTGGGGGAAATAAGGATATGGTAGAATAATTAAAAATAGTAGTAATTTGGAAATTACTAGATTGTATCCCATCTTGATGAAGGATATCATGCCCCTTCATAATAGAATTAAAAAGATGGGTGTAAGTAAATAAATAAATAAATAAGAAGATATGAACCGGCTATGTGGTTATGAAAAACAGTTGGAGTTGTTGGAGGTAAAGATTTACTGTCCCAACCTTCAGAAAGAGTTCAGGCTTACATTGGATAGATCTCATCATTCTACCCCATTTAAAAAAAAAAACAAAATCATCCAATTCGGACATCGGAACACAAAGTTCTGGCATTTCGAAGTTCATGGCATATATTACACGTTTTAAATTAACTCTTTATAGTACTTAAAATATTTATTTGAAGCAATAACATAATATTCTCTATGGTTTTACTGGTTAGGCACTTAGGCTATTTGAAATGTTGTAACCATAGTTCGACCTCTAATAATATCAAAGAGTATGAGGTTGTAAAATAACCGAAAGACATTAGTCGAGTTTTAAAAGATCGGCCTCTAGTGATAAGTGCCCATTTTCATGTGGAACTTAAGCTGGTTAATGATTGGTCAATCTAATCTATGAGATTACTGGACAACTATAAAAATCAAATTTGTTTGGGCATGCATTAGTACTCATTGAAGAGGGTACGGAAACAAGCTTCAACGAGGGATGGGATAATACTGGATAGTAAAAAATTCGTCCATTCTGCAATCCTGTTTTATCAAGTCGAACAATAAAATCATTAACAAATGCACCCTACAAAATGAAAACATATAAGTAAATAAATAACTAACACAATATCATTATAAGGATACACAAAACAAATAGAAAAATATTACCTTTCCTTGTCCACGGTAATTCTTATCAACATCAGGATGCCCAAAATAGAACCCACCTACATCAAAATTCCTAGCAATACTATCTAGAATAATAGAACATTCATCCACAGAATAAAGGTCATGCCTAAGAGTTTGAAATGGCTTAACAGAGGATAAATCAAAGGGTTTAACACCAAAACATCCATTTCCGAAAGAGTTGTGACACAAAAATCAGATTTTTTTTGTACCTACATCAATGAACATTACATTTTCACCCATATTTAAAGCATATTCATACAGATTTAATGGTGGGAAATATTTCATGAATCTATGATGAGACATTTTTTAACAGATTTACTTAGCTGTAAAATATTAAAAGAATGATCAATCAAAAAATAGATAAGAAACAATTAAATGCATATGAAACCTAGATGTTGAAATGCATAAAAAAAATGACTAAAAAAACTTACAAAATAGAGGACTGGTTAAAAAAAAAAAAGAGCAGCAAATGAAGCAATAGTATACGTATACCTTTATATTTATAGTAAGAAAAAACTAATAACAAACCATTAATAATAAATTAAAATAGACCCGAACCATCAAACCGATCCACCAAACTGCCCCATCGAACCGATCCATCCAAAATGTTTCTAGTAGTTGGGGGGAAGAAGGACATGGTAGAATAATTAAAAATAATAGTAATTTAGATATTACGGGATGGTACCCCATCTTGATGAAAGATAACATGCCCCTTTCAGAATATAATTGAAATAATAGGTGTAAATAAATAAATAAATAAATAAATAAATAAATAAGATATGAAGCGGCTTTGTTTTTACGAAGAACAATTGGAGTTGTTGGAGGTAAAGATTTACCGGTCCAAGCTTCAGAAGAAGAGTTCATGCTTGCATTGGGTAGATCACATCATTCTATCCTATTTTTTTTTTTTTTTTTTTAAATATCACCCAATTCGGACATCAGAACACAAAGTTACGGCCTTCCGAAGTTGAGGGCATATATTACACGTTTTAAATTAATTCTTTATAGTTTATACTTTATACTACTTAAAATATTTATTTGAAGCATCCGAAGTTCAGGACAACCGAGGATTCTACGTTTCAAAAATATGTTGGATTTTCAAAACATTCCAGCAGGTGTGATATCATGTCTTTCATCACTACAAGTGTTCTATTGGTTTTCTAATAGTTTTTCTCATGGGGCACATGTTGATATAAGCTTGTTACATGAGTTAGAGGGGTTGGAACACATCAAGGATATAAGGTTGATGTTGTGCTCTCTAGATTGTATTGACAAATTGTTTTTCTCTCCCAAGTTAAAAGCATGTGTAACATCCTTAAGAATTAGGTGCCCTGAAGAAGAGTGTTCCTTCCTCGTCCTTGACATATCATCTTCAACTATGAAAATAATGAAAATTCTTCAGATAATTGGTTGTAATTCTTTGAAAGAGATCATGTTTTATGGGACGGAAGATGATCAAGAGACGCCCAACAATTTACCAAGCCTTAGTAAGCTATATTTGAGGAAGTGTCCCATTAAAGATTTGAAATGGCTCATACACGTCCCTAGCCTTTCATCGCTGCAAATAGGTGAGTGTCCCTCACTGACTGAAGTGATAGCATGTGATTTTAGGTCTTCATAAATTAAAGAAGCTATTGACATTTTTCCAAATCTTGAGAGGATGACGCTTATAGATCTACCAAACATGAAGAGCATATGTCGTAAAGCCATGCTCTTTCCTTCCTTCAAAAGAATGTCTATATGGAAATGCTTGAATCTAAGAAACCTCCCGTTTAGTTCCGAAACTATAACAACCGACTGTTTAAATGAAAATAGCTATAAGTGAAGAATGGTGGCACCAATTGGAGTGGGGGGATGAAGCTACTAAACATCATTTGACTTATAAGTTTAAAACTGTTATGGGAATCAATTTGAGAATCTAGTTATTGATTACTTCTGGACTTGGTACGTTCAAATCCTATCTTCATGTATCTTATAGTTTTTTATTTTAATAATCATAGGCATCTTAACATAATATCTCAAGTTCTGTCTCGTATTGTAAATTGTTGTTTCAATCAACTAATAAGCGACGAGAAAGATAATTTCGTACTAAATGTCAACTAATAATAAAATAACATGTCACTAGTTAGGATATCTAGCATCACAAATTGGGATGTCTAATGTCATAGTTTTTTTATTTCATTACGGGTTTTGCTATTTTCATTATATAGTTGAACACTTTTAGATTTTATATATATTTTTGAAATATAAACACTTCTAGATTTTAAATCATTATATTATTGGAAATAAAAGAAAAAGCAATTTTTTTCTTCAATGAATGTACATTATTTACAATTAATAAAATCTCAGAAAATAATAGTACCTCATATGCATCCATGACTTCCCAATTGGTTTTTTTTTTTTTTTGGTTTTGTTTTGTTTTTTTGTTTTTTTTTTGTTTTTTGTTTTTTGTTTTTTGTTTTTGAAGCTAAACCTACCAATTGTTATATCAAATATAAGTAAAACTTTTCTTTTGCTTCAAATTGCTTAATTTGATGACAATATTTAGTATTTACATATAAGTAGCGGCAGGCATAAAAATCGAAATGGAATAATGAGTCCAGTTTTGATTTTACTGGTTAATCACTTTGGCTATTTGAAATGTTGTAACCATAGTTCGACCTCAAATAACATCAAAGAGTATGAGGTTGTAAAAGATTCAAAAGACATTAGTCGAGTTTTAAAGGATCGGCCTATGGTGATAAGTGCCCACTATCCTACGAAACTTAAGCTGGTTAATGATTGGACCATCTATGAGATCATTGAATAATTGAAAAATCAAATTTGTTTGGGCATGCATTAGTAATCGTTGGAAAGGGTGCGGAAATGAGAGATAGGGTAAAACATAAATATTGGATAGTAAAATATTCGTGGAGTAGTATTTGGGGGAAATAAGGATATGGTAGAATAATTAAAAATAGTTGTAATTTGGAAATTACGGGATGGTATCCCATCTTGATGAAGGATACCATGCCCCCTTCAAAATAGAATTGAAAAGATGGGTGTTAAAAAAAAGAAAAAGATACGAAGTGGTTATGCTGTTACGAAGGACAATTAGAGTTGTTGGAGGTAAAGATTTACCGGCCCAATCTTCAGAAGAAGAGTCCATGCCTACATTGGATAGTTTGCATCATTCTACCATATTTAAATAAAAATAAAATAAAATAACACAATTCGGATATTGGAACACAAAGTTATGACCTTCTAAAGTTCATGGCAATAATATATTTTATTTGGTTAACTAAAAAAATAGTCCTTAAAAAAATTAACTGAAAATAGTAAAAAAAAAAAAAAACTAAAGATGGAAAAAATCTTGTTTTTTTAAAAAAAAAAAAAAAAAAATGGTTTGGAGTGTCTTTAGAACTTCCTTGTATTATTTAGTGATTTTACTTCAGGTTAAAATTGTCATTAATAAAAAAAGAAGAAGGATGTAAACAGCTAATTAATAGATTGTGAGCAGTATTTCTCATTTTAAATGTAAAAAATTATAAAACAAAATAAAACAAATTATGATACCATAAACGAAGAGAATGAAAATAAGGAGATGAAAAAAAAAAAAAAAAACCTGAAATAAAGAAGAGGAGCCAATGTGAAAAGAATTCTCTGGTGCTTTGGCAATGAAGGAGGTGGCAAAGTTTTTCTTGCATAGCAAAGTTATAGAGTTAAGGCAAAGGAGGGTTATTTTTGGAACACCAATTTTATTACAGAATTGGAGAGGGATTACCATTGTGTTTTGGGAGGAAAGCCCATTCCAATGGAAAGCCATTTCCAATATTTATTAGCAAACCAAACATAAAGAATGATCCCTTTTCCATTGCATTCCATTAATTTCCGTCCAACCAAACATGACATTTAATCTTCTTGTACAATACTATACATATCACTAAAAAAATTAATAAATTCTTATGAGGCTTAGGTAATTACCAGGGGAAGAGGGTGATGAAATACATTGTTGTGACAACGGCAAATTCTTCCGCTACGTACATTACAATAACTCACTTCTTAAGTGTGTGTGTGTATATATATAATTTCTTTTATAGTTTTAATACTCAATTATAAATTAAATCCTTCAATATCATAGTAGAAGTGGAATTGTAATTCTAGAATATACACCACTTAAACTAATTGGTATTCACAATACAAGTCTATACTCATCAAAAGATCAACTACTTAATTGATCCATTTAGACTTTAAAAAACAATCTTTACATAGCTTTCACCCACAAAGGTCATTAGTTGAAAATAATTTACGAACTTGAAATTAAAAGAAACTAAAACAAAATTTAAATTGAAGGGGGACTTTGGGGAAAATAGTCTTTCGATTTAAATTCTTAACGGAAGAGGGACTTTGGAGAAGAAATGAAACTATGGAAGATGTTGGGGAATATATCAAAATATAGGGGTTATTGTAATAGCTCCCTTTTTAAATGGTTCAGACTTGGTCCACAATGGCACAATCCACATAATTAGTTGTATAGGTAACTGTACCCGACCCGGCCCAACCCATTATGATGATACAAACGGGCCATGAACTAGAAGACCGGGGTGCATACACATTCAAAACCCATAAACCCTTCAATTCATTCCAATTTCCAAGCAGGGAGTGAGTGACTAAATATATAAATTTCATGCGAAGCACCAGATCCGTTCCCTCACTCCTCCACTCTCGTTCCTGTGTCAACCAGAAATACGCAAAATGAAGATCAGGGACGTTCTTATATATTCCTTGATCGTAATTTCTTCAATCTCAGCTGCTTCCGCTGATTCGATCCACGGTTGCGGTGGTTTCGTCGAGGTGAATCTCGACTTCATCGATACATGTTGTCGTTTTCTTTATCTTTCCTTTTGACTGTGTTTGGTTGCCTAGAAAACGCAAGATTAGCTAAGAAAACAGAATTCAGAATCTTGGATTCTTAATTGACTGGGAACCTAAGGAGCTTTTTGGAGCCATTTTCAAGTTTCAACCAATGAATCTACCTTGCAGGATATCATTTTTATTTATTTATTATTTTTTAATCGTTCGAAAAGATTGGTCTAAGCATGTTTGACTATTGTGTAGGCGAGTTCGTCACTGATCAAGTCGAGGAAGACGACTGATTCTAGATTGGATTATTCTCATATCACGGCAAGAATTGCTGCCTTTTATTACTAATCTCTTCTTATTGTTTCTTGATTTTTTTTTTTTTGTACTCAGAATATAACTGTATTGTTCTCCGAACTTTAGGTTGAGCTGCGTACACTAGATGGATTGGTCAAGGACAGTACTCAGTGTGCTCCCAATGGTTATTACTTCATCCCTGTATATGACAAGGTATTTTTCAAACAGACAGTTCTTGCATTAATCTTTAATGATGCTTTCGATAGGATTTCTTGGGCATGCTACAAGATAGATCAGAGTTAATCTATTATAGTGAAGTGATTTTGCTATAATGTCTTGAAAGCTAGTCAGTTATGGTTTCTTTTGCGGTCAACTTGATTTGACCTATCAAGAAGCCTGCACACCTGTCTATAATTTTTAAGAAAATACAGCATTATTTATTGTTAAGAGTCTTAACAAGAATCAGTTTGTTTTGTTGATTTTCAGTCTTTCTTTTTGCTTAAGAGGGTTATAAATCAAATGCTTGATTACCTAGATTTGTTAGTGACACATGGGATGTTGGGGCTGAGAATTATTTTACCTAAGAGTTTCAACGGATTTTAAGTTGTCTCCACAGATGTCAACAAAAGTTGAGGTCCAAAGTTCAAATACCCCTTTGGGTAAAGAAAATAAGAATTTTAACAGCTTCCCGAGCTTTTGGGTTGTCATTTCTGTAGAAGGAAGCAGAGTTGATTTTCAATTTCACGTTTTTGTCATTTGTAGATAGCGCTAGCCGCTAGCCGCTAGCCGCAATGCAGTGTTTATCAGTCTTTTCCTAGGTGCATCAAACTTTTCATTTGGTGTGGATGAACCGTTGGAGTTGGTTTGACTATGGAAAATGCCCACGTTTTCTTTTCCTGACACAGTGGATGCATAATTTTTCATAATTGTTTCCTTGTTGGTACAAGATATTATAGTTTGGGATGATTATTATACAAGAAAACACAAATAAATCATGTCATATGCTTGTTTGACATATTTTTATAAATGGTTCATTTATCATTTTGCTGATCGTTTTTTTTTTTCCTTTCTGTTCACAGGGTTCTTTTGTAATTAAAATCAATGGACCAGAAGGATGGTCATGGGACCCAGTTAAGGTTAGTAGCATCATAGTTGTTTATGTAAACTTACTTGGGCACATTTAATCTTTTTTCCTCCTTTGCACATTTTCTTGTATATTCTCCAAAATTAATGTTTGACCAATAAAAAAATGGAACTTGTAGGTGCCAGTCACTATTGACGATTCTGGTTGCAATGGTAACGAAGATATTAATTTCCGGTTCACAGGGTTCGTTTTAATAATTTTATGCTATAATATCTACTTTCATAATTTGTTCTTAGTATTATCTTTTGCATAATAGAGTTATGCGTTTGTGCTTGTTTCGAATATCTTTATAACTCACTGTTCACATGTTTATATTGTAGGTTCACCTTATCTGGTAAAATTGTGGGAGCTGTTGGTGGAGAGAGCTGTTCAGTTAAAAATGGAGGCCCTGCAAATGTTAATGTTGAACTTCTGTCTCGCAGTGGTGATCTTATATCATATGTTGAGACATCATATGGAGGAAGTTACTTGTTCAAAAATATCATTCCAGGTACATCTGCTCATTTTGTTATCTTTTAGAACCGTCCCTTCAACACCTCAGCCAACCCCAACCCCCTTCCCCCAAGAAAAAGGCACACACACACGCACAGACACCCATTTTGGAAGGTGGGATTACTGTTTTGATGATATCCTTCTTTGGGTGTAGGAAAATACAAACTACGTGCTTCTCATCCTGATCTGAGAGTCGAAGTTAGAGGTTCCACGGAGGTTGGAATGTTGGATGCTGTTCAGTGTTCATTTAATTTCTTTCCAGCCTTTTGAGATGTTTAACTACTTGTTCTTCTTCTACTTCTCTTTCTCTCTCTCCCTCTCATGGTGCCAATCATACATTTTAATATCATGTTGTTACTGGAAAAATGCAAACTTTTGCAAATAAATCATTTGAAAAATTCTCTGTGCAGGTTGATTTGGGGTTTGAAAACGGCGTTGTTGATGATATATTCTTTGTCCCTGGGTATGACATCCGTGGGTCTGTTGTCGCTCAGGTATTGCTGAGGGGCAGAGGTTGCATGAAATGCAGTTCTATTTGTTATTTGTTATGAGTTATTATTAGTAATATTTATTTATTTATAATCCATCCTTTATATATAAAACCTTTCTTCTAACTTTTTAATATGTTAAAATATTCATCCATCAGTGGCTCTAAAGACTAATAGTAGTATTAGACAAGCCATAATTTTGTTTTCAACTTTTTATTTAAATATTAGAATTTCTTACTTTTTCTTGGGCTGGCAGTCGCAGATAGTTGATTTTTTTATTTTTATTTTTTTATTTTATAGATTGTTCATATTTGGTTAATTTGCTGGTGTAGTAATTTTTGTCAATCTCTCATATTGTAATGGAAAGTCATGTATTCAATTTTGGAATTGGGACATTGATTCGAGACCAATAATCATTCAGATGTGTAACTTCATGTTTTCCATCTTTCGTTAATAACTGAATGTCATTTTACTGTTTTTGCAGGGAAATCCAATCTTGGGAGTTCAACTATATTTATATTCGGATAGCGTCATTGAGGTTGACTGTCCCCAAGGTTCTGGTATTGATCCTGGAGAAAGAAAAGCTCTGTGTCATGCCGTATCTGATGCTGATGGAATGTTCACATTTAAATCAATACCTTGTGGTAATTCTATTTTTAATGTTTGTTTTTACAATTTGTGCACCCATGTACGTCTACCAAAGTTAGTGTTCAATTAATGCAGCAAGTTCGATTTTTTTTTTTAAAAAGCTTTGACTTCCTACAAATTGTTTGGTTCACATCTTTGTTGCTTAAAAGAGTTCCATTAAAATATATATATATATATATATATATTTTTGGTCACTTTCATCCTTTCTTCTGGCCTGAGCTAGTGCTAGCTTCAGTTGTCTTTACCAAAAAGGGCAGAGAAAATTGATGTTGCCTTGGATAAAAAAAATTAACTAAAGTATATTTCAATTTGTGAATACTGGTTGTGATAGTTAGAATCAGATTTGTGTTCTGTGGATGCATTCCATCTTATGTGAATGTAACCTTTTACCTGGCTTCCTATTTCTGTAGATGACACATTAAGATTTAGTTGGCTTATACACCTTGTTAAGCTGAAATGCATTAGGAAGGTGACATTATCATGCATTTTTAATTATTTCGTGTTTGTATTGAATACAGTGTCTGATGGAGTTGATTATTTACAGGATCATATGAACTTATACCCTACTACAAGGGCGAGAACACAGTATTCGATGTTTCCCCTCCTTTGGTGACAGTGTCTGTTAAGCATCAGCATGTGACAGTTCCTGAAAGGTTTCAGGTAAGAGTCTTGGTTGCTCACATTAAGGAAATATTTTATATGCATCCTTATCACGGGCCTGTCTCTATCTTGCTAGTCTTTGTATCCCAATGCCTGGTATCAGCCTTTTGTTCATCATTTGAATTTGGAATATGGTCATATTGATTTCTTTCTAAAGTGGCACTTTGGTATTCTTTGAAGAGACATTTTTATTACCTTCGTCTCTTTTAAAATCTTTAGCATGTTCAATATTATTCACTTTTCGTCATCCCTGATTCCATGTCACCTGATTATACAAATATATTCAGTTGTGATCATCTGTTATTTGTAATTTTATAGGTCACAGGATTTTCTGTTGGAGGACGTGTAGTTGATGGAAATGACGTGGGAGTGGAGGGAGTGAAAATTTTTGTTGATGGTCATGAGAGGTCTATCACGGATAAAGGAGGCTATTACAAGCTTGATCAGGTATGTTGAATAACATGGTGATTAGTTTGCTTGAGGTCATGAAAGTCATTTGTGTTCTTTGAGTGACCAGGTTTGCTAAGTATTTGTGATTACTCATAATTTCGCCATTAGTTAGGGGCTTAGGGCCATGATGTTTATTTGGAGGCATTGAGGTGTTAAATGTGTTTCATTCATACATAACATTAAACCTGCTGGTTTTGTATTATTCCATTGTTACTCGTGTATTTATTTATCATCAATATTAAGCTTTCTTGAAAGAACGTCAGTTGTCAATTTTACGTCATTTCTGATGGACTCATGAGATTCTTCTATACACTGCAAATATGAGCAGATGTACTAAGGTGGCTTTTGTTCCAAAAACTAGTAAATTCTTTGGTTTTTTTGTATATCCCCTTTTATACTCTGTTTCCTATAAGTAAAAGAAGAAGAGAAAAATGTATCTGACTTTGACAAGGAGTGAACAAACTTATTTTGAACTTGTTCAGAGAGCAAAGATAACAATGCTTATTGAGATCAGATCAGTGCATCTCTCTCTCTTTTCCCCTTTAACCCCTTCATAGTTTTACTTTATATATTGCTAAGGTATTGAATATTTTTAGGTTACATCAAATCACTATATGATAGAGGCTGTGAAGGAGCACTACAAGTTTGACAAATTGAAGGAGTATATGGTATATCTCATAAACCAGAACATATTTCACATTTTATGTTAAACTTTTGACATGGTTACCGTCCTTTATGTGTGTCGACATCTTGAAATTACGTTATTCACCCACTCCTTTTTCTAACTTGCTTGTTTGTTAGGTTTTACCCAATATGGCTTCAATTGCAGACATAAAAGCCATTTCCTATGACGTTTGTGGTGTAGTACGGATGACTAGTTCTGGTTACAATGTTAAGGTAATTTCCAAATTTGCAATTTTATCTCTTAGATAAACTTGGACAGTGTAGTAATTAGTTATATTTTTTGTCCATTTGAATTCCAGGTAGCTTTGACTCATGGACCAGAGAAAGTCAAACCCCAAGTGAAACAGACAGATGACAAAGGAAATTTCTGCTTTGAGGTAGCTTTGCACATTACATTGTTGCATACTTTCTTGTTAATTACTTATGTTAATATAGCTTAAGTTACCAAGGGTAACGTGTTTCCCTTGAATTGTGGATACAAAGATTTTGTAGTTTCATTGAGTATTTATAGTTTTATGTTTGCATGAGCAACTCAAATTGGGAGCTTACTTTCACAGTTAAAAGTTGTGCATCCTGTCAAAATAAGAAAAAAAAAGGAGTTCCGCTTTTTATAACTGTAATTACGGAGTAGGAAATTGTGAGTAAAAATAAAGCATGTGCGCACCTAAAGTTGATTTTCTCCTTACAGTTTTTATTGTTGTTAACTATCAGTGGATATAAATGTGAAAATTTCTAATAACAGCCTTGTCTGTTTATTTCAACAATCTTATGTATGAAATGTTTTGGTGTTTAGTAATTCTCTATTTGTAATTAGGCTGTGGTTTATTAAAGCATCTTGTGAGCTAGTGGATCCTTGATGGAAAGGGTGTAACTAATCAACCTCTGAGATGTAACTGCAGTTTCCTTAACAGCCATTTGATTTAAAAATGGTGTTGCTGTAATTATTTTATCCAAAGATTTTCGTTTTCAAGATTATTTACTAAAAGATAAGGTTGTAAATACTATAGACTGTTGTGTTTTGATTCTTTCTTGTTTTAGGTCATTATACATGTGATTAAATTTAGTGCATCCCTTTTCCGGATGAGTCACATCTCTCCTTTCTGTCTCCAATATGTTCAGGTTCCAGCCGGTGAATATAGCTTATCTGCTTTGGCTGCTACACCTGAGAGCAGTTCGGGACTTCTATTTGTACCACCTTATGTTGATGTTGTGGTCAAAAGTCCATTATTAAACATCAAATTTTCTCAGGTGACATTTCTTATATATAAAAAATTGTTAGATTCTTGTTTTATTAATTGAAATTCGCTCAGCTGTACACTCAATCTTTAGATGCTTGGATTCCAAAATATGTTAGATTCTCGACATAGCAACTTGACATGAGTATTATGTTGGTTGATTTGTCAGGTTGTAAAATTTTCAATGATTTTTATAAATGGAGATTAGCTTAGTTATTGTTTTCGATGACAGTTAAATTTGTAACTTGGTTTAATGTCCTCTCTTTTTAAGAAAAACGTGAAGCTACTTATAGTGCTCTTAAATTTTATTGTTAATTTTCTTTCTGCTTTATCATGGAACTTGGCATGGGTGTTTGATAGACTTCAAATGTATAAGATATGCACTTTTTTTCTTAATAAACTATAAACTGATCATTTTGTTTTTGTGTTATTAAGGCATTGGTCAATGTGCTTGGTACTGTAGCTTGCAAGGAGAGATGTGGTCCCCTTGTTTCTGTTACCCTTGTGAGATTGGCTCGAAAACATAATGTGGAGAAAGAAAGAAAGACTGTTAGTTTGAGTGAGGATAGTAATCAATTTCTCTTTCGAGATGTTCTCCCTGGAAAATACAGGCTTGAGGTACAATGCTTCTCTATCATTACACTATATGTTCCAGTAATTGGATGAAAAAAACTTATATAGAGATGGTATCTTATTTCACAACTGCTGCTAATTATTTCACGTGCTTTTAAGTTTTGTAAATTTTGCTGATTCTATGTGCATGTTTCCTTTATTGGTCTTGTATTTTAAGGTCAAGCATACTTCCACCGAATCTGTGACCAAGGAAGATAACTGGTGCTGGGAGCAGCGCTTCATTGATGTGGATATTGGCGCAGAAGATGTTAAAGGAATTGAGTTTGTTCAAAAGGGTTATTGGGTTAATGTTGTCTCTACCCATGATGTAGATGCTTACATAACACAACCAGATGGCTCACCTGTTACTTTGAAAATTAAGGTAAAGTTTCTATTATTTACATGTCCCTAGTGAAATTAATATAATACTTCACTAAGTTCACACCCATTCCTATATGAAATGCAGAAAGGTTCACAGCATATATGTGTTGAATCTCCTGGAGTTCACGAACTTCACTTTGTTAATCCATGTATCTTCTTTGGGAGCTCAGTAATGAAGATTGACACATCAAACCCATCGGTATAGTATTACATTTACATAGTTTTTTTCTTGTATTTTTGTGATTTTGATCTTACCTCCTCTTTTTCCTCTGTTTGTAGTTTATATGAATTATATTTAATCATATATCCCTTATTTTGTTAATGTAGCCTATCTATCTAAAAGGAGAGAAGTATCTCCTTAAAGGGAAAATCAATGTTGAGTCGAGCTCACCTGATGGTGTATATAAATTACCCGAGAATTTTATTGTGGACATTTTCAGTGAAGGCACTGTTAGTGATAGAACTACAGCCAGACTTGCATCAAGTACAAATGAACAAACAAGCAATTCTTTGTATGAGTATTCTATGTGGGTTAATCTTGGAGACAAACTCAGTTTGGTTCCTAGGGATGCAAGGTACTTTTTTTTCTTTAGATGTTTCTGGATATTTCTTGATTGAGCTCTGTAAATTATTCGTACTAGTTTTCTTACAGTTGAAAAGCATGTGGAGTTTACAAAATTTAAGTGTTTTCTTTGTTCTCTACTAGAAGAAAAGTGGCTTAATCGAGTTAATGGTTATTATTATTGTTATTGTATACAAATCCTTGGACTTCATAATTTCTGATTGAACTATTTGAGATAGAAAATTGTTCAAAATCATCTCTTTTAACATTTCCATGCACTAACCAAACATGAAATGTTACAGGCATATACTTGTAGTTGGTAACCTTACTGCAAATTTTCAAAGCTAAACGTCTATTTTAACATTTTTTCACCATATCATTTTTCATTTTGTTGGCATTAAAATCTTTCCCCTATTTCTGTAAATTTTGAACTTAGAAGTAACTTTTGCTTTCTTTTTTGGTTTAGATATGTTGATGTATTGTCATTGTCTTTGGAATCTGAGTTTTGGAGACATAAATGGATAAATAAGAATGGATAAATCTGTTTTTGGAAAGTGTAGGTTTCTTTTCTTTTAGCAGATGAAGGCATATAATTAATCGAGAAAAGAAAAGTTTGAGTGGCATGCAACTCTCTGTTCCGTTCTGTTGTATTACTTCAGGCTTGTAGTTCAAATACCTATAGATTTAATGTTTATGTATACGTTATGATTATTTCTCTCTTTTTGGTGAGCTTCCCTTGTGCCAATTTTCATAGAAATGCTATAACTTATGGTTTTTTATTTGTTGATTGTCCTTTCTTTCTTTCTTTCTTTCATTTTCTCCCTTTTTCTTGTTTTGCGTAGTTAAGTCACTGTTGTATCTATATGTAGTACATGGCTAGGAAATTTGATTGAACCACTTTATGTTGCTAGCTGTTTGCTGCATGATTTATGCCCTTTAAGTTTAACTGTGATGTTTTGCAGGAATAATGAAGAAAAGAAGCTTTTGTTTTATCCTAGACAATATCATGTAAGTATTAAGTCATTTATGTTTTGCCCATAAGTTGTACTGCAATGTTTAATTAAGCCTCATTTTCATCATTCTCTTACTTTGTTTTGTTAGGTCTCAGTGACAAATGATGGTTGTCAAGCTCTAATTCCTCCATTCACTGGCCGACTAGGGCTGTACACAGAAGGCTCGGTTTCACCCCCTCTTTCTGGTGTTCATATAAAAATTGTTGCTGCAGAAGATAGCCAGATTGCTGAACTGAAGAAAGGCGATATAGCACTTGAAACTTCCACTGGGACTGATGGTTCCTTTGTTGGTGGTCCTCTATATGACGATATAACTTACAGCATTGAGGCTTCAAAGGTCTGGAATTATTTATTTATTTTTTAATATTTTGGATGATATAACATACATAAAGTGTATGTTTATTCTTCTTTTTGTGATGATCTTCAGATTCCTTGACGTCTCTCTTATTTGTGCAGACTGGCTATCATCTGAAACAAATAGGTCTAAACTCCTTCTCTTGTCAGAAGCTTAGCCAAGTTATTATTCGCATATATTCTAAAGATGATGCTGGAGAACCAATCCCTCCTGTGCTTTTATCATTGAGTGGTGATGATGGTTATAGGAATAACTCAGTATCTGCTGCTGGTGGAAGTTTCCTCTTTGATAACTTATTTCCAGGGAATTTCTACCTGCGTCCTCTACTGAAGGTATTTTTCTGTAGAATTTATCTGTCTCGTATATGAAATCAGAAACTGTTTTCATAATGTTGAACTTTTGGGATCTTGAACAACATATTAATGTGCTATTGTCAACCACCTCATCCAATGGTTATCTCGTTTCTGTAGGAGTATGCATTCTCACCTCCATCTCTGGCTATAGAACTTGGTTCTGGGGAATCTAGAGAAGTTGTTTTCCAGGCAACTCGTGTTGCTTACAGGTTTTTATTTTTTATTTTTTAGTTTTAGCAGATCTTGCATCCGTCATTTCTTATGTTTATTTTATAACAATAATGATGTTGCCATAGCACTAATTTATATTAAAGGACAAGACATTTATCCGGTAAATCTACGTAGTCATAAATTTGACTAAATTCAATTACATGACGAGCTCTTTAACAAATTCAAAGATGTCTGAATTTTTTTTTGATATCAACACCGTAACTGTCCTATGCCATTGATAAAGACTAACTTAAAAATAAGTGTTCTTGATATGTTTCCCTTCAATTAATGAAGTCCCTAGCTATTTACTGCCTGGCGTTTCTTAATTATTTCACGGCCATCTATGTCTTCTTTTCTACTTTGTTTATTTTCTTTCTTCAGATTGTAGATTTTCAAATATTACGTTTTAGCTTTTCTATTGCTTCCCTTGTGGACTTCTCATGACCCAAGGGTTTTGTTCTTGTTCTTGGGATTTTGCTCTGTCACATTAAAGTCGCTTTATAAAATGATCAATTAAAACTAAACTGATATAAAAACATATTTATTTATTATTATTTGTTACAAATGTTGACTTGACGTTTTTATTTTAGCATCTTCTTTTTCAAGACTCTAAGATGGTTGTATATTTTTTCAGTGCTACAGGTAAAATATCCCTGTTGTCTGGCCAGCCAAAGGGTGGTGTATCAGTTGAAGCCCGGTCTGAGTCAAAAGGCTACTATGAGGAGACAGTGACCGATTCATCTGGAAGTTATCGTCTG
Source organism: Acer saccharum (assembly GCA_030490815.1). Lineage (NCBI taxonomy): Eukaryota > Viridiplantae > Streptophyta > Magnoliopsida > Sapindales > Sapindaceae > Acer > Acer saccharum. The sequence goes on from CM059870.1 coordinate 37,630,982, forward strand.
AGAGGATTACATCCTGACACAACTTATGTAATCAAAATAGTCAAAAGGGAAGGCTTAGGTAGCAGTAAAATTGAGCGTGCATCTCCTGAATCTGTTACTATCAAGGTTAATTTTGTTTCCACTTCTTTTATTTCAATCAATTATTTTCCACATTTCAAAATTAGTTGTCATTATCATATATCAGAAAGGTATGGACAGATTGTTTGAGGGTGTTATTTATGCCTTTATCTATGAGGTCCTAATATGATGATAGAGAATCACTTTTCTTGATATAGATGAAGCATAAATGCATAATCATCTAAATACTTTGTCCTTTGAAATTCAAATGAAAAAGGAAATATGTTCTGCTAGATATTGTCTTATATAGGGTTGTTCAGTGTTTGTATTTTGTTGGTTTTTAAGTTCTTTTTTATGATACCTTTTGTTATCAGTGATATTTTCTGTTGTCCTATAAAAATATTTGTTTTGGTTTAGCCTCCAGTATGTGAACTCTGATGTGTGAATTGGTTCTAATTTGTAGGTTGGATCTGGGGATATCAAAGGAATCGATTTCTTGGTATTTGAACAGCCAGAAAACACTATTTTAAGTGGTCATGTTGAAGGACATAGAATCGAAGAACTACATTCACATCTCCAAGTGGAAGTCAAGATGGCCAGTGACACATCTAAGGTGGAGTCTGTCATTCCACTGCCACTATCCAACTTCTTCCAGGTGAAGGACTTACCCAAGGGCAAGCACCTACTACAACTCAGATCCAGTCTCCCATCAAGCACCTACAAATTTGAGTCGGAGATTATCGAGGTTGATCTAGAGAAAAATGCACAGGTTCATGTAGGGCCACTCCGGTACAGTGTAGAAGAGGATCATCACAAACAGGTTTTTATTTCATTTTCTCAACAAATGCATAATTTCTTTGAATAAATTCTGGTGTCTGAAAGAAGAGAACGAGCTGGAGATTTCTTTTACTCACCATAAGTAATTGGTTGTTAATTTCATGCGTACTCATGATCAGACATTGTCTTTTGGAATATCTCTTGTTTTGAACCAATATATCTTCATCAAACTACGATGCAATCTAGCTTGTATTAGATCAGAGTTAAATGAAGTAAAATTTCCCCCCTCCTTTCTTTACCTTTCTTTTTCTCTTCTATGTCTACAGGAATTAACTACTGCACCTGTATTGTCCCTTGTTGTCGGAGTTTCAGTGATTGCTCTTCTAATTAGTATGCCAAAGTGAGTTGAAACTACCCTGTAGTGTTTTTACTTGTTTCATGACTTATCATACTCTGATGTTGATGAAGGAACTCTGATTATTAAACATTTTTCTTACCATTTATTCTATATGCTCACTTGAAGATTGAAGGATTTATACCAAGCCACAACAGGAATACAAACACCGGGATTTATTGCGACTGCAAAAAAGGAAGCAAGGAGGCCAGTTGTGAGAAAGAAGACATACTGAAGATATACTCTTTTTGTACCATAGAATGCAAATTATTATGTGGTAAATCTAATCTCCTCCATTTTTGTGAGTTTTGGCAAAACACGATCTAACTTAGATGAGAGCATCTGCATCTTCTTTCATGAACTGGAGTTGCTTTCAATGTAGAATTCAAGGGTTGCAATAGTATGTAGAAGCAAACATCAATAGCTGTTCATTCTTCTTCCTAGTTTGCAATTCTAATGTTATAGATTTATTTTTGATTCCTCCCGAGAAAAAACAAATTAATATTGCATTTAGGCAAGAATGTAGTGCTGATAATAATCTTTTAGGTTACTTTGAAACTTCTTGAAATGTGAATCTGGTATTACTGAATTACTAATTAGTAATTTAACAAACAGCTATAGTGTTCTAAAATTAGGTGGGCGAGGAGCATTATCACTGCACTTCACCAATCAACAGTACCTGATATTTTATTTCGTGGTTGAGATATGCAGATGTGAATGTAAAAACTCAGGCCAGAGAGGAGTTGGGGTTAAAATGTCAAATTTTCTTAATTGTGGTTGGGGAATAAAACAACAGGGAGCACATGCTTTATTTATATGTAAAAAAACAGGTTTATCTTGATAGTGGGGACGGACGCTAATTTACAGAAATGGCAGAGACATGACATGAGACATGTCACATGTAGAATTAATGGTAAATGTTTGAATTAATCTAGAAACCTTTTTTCTCTTTTTTTTACTAAAAAACAAAGCATTGTTCTTCGGTCTTCACGGTTCTTAAACTAGCCAAAAAACATGTCGGCCACTGGTCAACTTTCCAAATCCTTAGATCCCGGGGGACTGCAGTAAAAAGTTACTTCAACTTTTTCTTTTATTTTATTTTATTTTTTATTATTATTAGTTTTTTTTACCACATCTCATCTGATGAAGGATGAGCATTTGGGGAATAGAGATGGATATAGGTCCTCACATCCCCATCCCACTTTCAAAACCCTCCTCCATTCCCCCCCATTTCCCCATTTGGGGAAAATGGGGATGGGGGAGTTTTTTTTTTTTTTTTTGGGGGGGGGGGGGGGGGGGGGGGGTACCCCCATCACCATCCTCATTTTCCCCGTTTTTTCCCATTTTTTCCTGTTTCCCCGTCTTCCCCATTTCACCCGGTTAACTAAAATTTACATATCATAAAAAGTAAAAACACAAAATCCATCATAAATTAAATTACAAAATAATATCCATTACAAATTCAAATGAAAGCTAATTTTGTTCTTTCATCATAATAATTCATAAGTTCAACTTTAGAAGTCATAACACTAATTAAACAAAAGTCCTTAAATTGAATGGACTCAACAACTTTGAAGCATTTGAAATATAACACCAACAACTTTGAAAGATGTATATATACTAAGTAAAATAGAATAATAAAAATATTAATAATTATATATATATATTTTATATTATATATAATATTTGGGGGATATTTGTGGGAAAAATGGAGAAATGGGGATGGGGGGACCATTTGAGTTTGGGGATCAAAATCATCAACCCCCCCCCCCCCCCCCCCCCCCCCCCCCCCAAAATGGGGATAGGGATGTGGAGATTTGGGGCCCTGGGTATAAATGCTCATCCCTACACCCGATTAAAAAAAAAAAATGTAATCATCTATATAAAAAAAAATAGCGTTCAATTTGTGTCTATTTAACCAAATTGCACTATATATACACAATCATTTATATTTTTTTAATATACTTAATTGAAAACATGATATCACGAGACATAATTAATATCTATATATAAATTAAGGTGTTATGTAAAGTCGTAAAGATTATCTATTATTTATTTGAAAATAACATATATAATATAAAAACTCTTGTAACGTGTATTATTTTTTTGGCAGGACTATGTTTCTCTAACCTACAAACTTTTGAATAAAAGAAAGGATACGTCCTACCTTTGTAACTACACGTGTAACGAATTCAATTTCACTGTTCAAATCAATCAATCTTCAAAGTCTCAGGAAAAAAAAAATCAATCAATCAATCTTCAAAAAGTTGTGACGTAACTGACGTACAGTTAATCCCACTCCAGTCAATGATACGATCATCCGTAGCAGATTCCTACCCACTAGTTGGTGACAGGTCAAGAGCAAGATATCTGCTTACTCAAAGATTTATTACCTGTTTCGCACCACAATTAATTGCAGTGCACTCGTTTTGTACTTTCCCGCCGATCCACCCGTTGGTTCAATCTAGCCGTCCATTACTGAAGACGCTGACATAGCATAGGCACCCCACTTATCTATTTCTAGCATCTGATATTCTGATTCATCCACGTGGGCAAACGAGAGAGATACCATGTTGGTCCAAAAAATTAAACGGTCCAGATACGATTGAATCATTAGATAGTTGGACTAATATTTTGTTCCGGTATATAAGCGATTTTTTCCAAATAAAGAAATGAAGCCCAAAATCGTAACACAAGTAATTGTTTGAGGAGCGAAGATTCCAATGTCTGAACTAAAGTAATAGCTGTCCAGCTCAGCTAGACAACACTGTACACAAAAAAATCTCTCTCTCTCCAAATCTTATCTGTTTCACTTCTCTCTTGTTTTCTATCATCCGAAATATCCTCTTAACAATGGCCTCTGCCTCTTGGTCTCCTCCTGCTTTCACCAAACCCTACCAAAACCCATTTTAGCCGCCCAAAGATTCCACCTTTTGGATCTATATACGCACAGATACGTATTCAAATACACATCTGAGCTTTGGGTTATGGCGTCAACGCCGCCGCACTGTTCCCTCACAGCCACCAAGCCGTACCAGAACCACCAGTACCCTCATAATCACCTCAAAAACAATCACCACCGTCACTCCCACCAACAGAATCCTCACCCTCATCACTGGACTTCTCATAAGGTCTCCCTCACCAAACCCCCTCTCGCTCCCTCGCCGCGTAATGCGCCGAAACCGGCGGCTACCTCCACCACATCCACCCAAAACCCTAATTCCTTCCATTCACTCTCTCCTTTGCCTTCCTCCAAATCCGAACTCACCTCCGATTTCTCCGGGCGGCGATCGACCCGATTCGTTTCGAAATTGCATTTGGGTCGACCCAAATACTCGATGAGCACCCGACACTCGTCGGCCGCTGAAGAGGCGCTTCAACAGGTCATCCAGTTCGCGAAAGACGACAAGTCTCTTGATAACATACTGTTGAATTTCGAGGGTAGGCTTTGTGGCTCTGATGATTACACGTTCTTGCTTCGAGAGCTTGGAAACAGAGGTGAGTGGTCAAAAGCTATTCATTGTTTTGACTTTGCTGTCAAAAGAGAAAGAAGGAAGAACGATCAGGGAAAATTAGCGAGTGCCATGATTAGTATTCTTGGTAGACTAGGAAAAGTTGAACTTGCTAAGAACATTTTCGAAACTGCTTTAGAGGAGGGTTATGGTAACACTGTTTACGCGTTTTCTGCATTAATTAGTGCTTATGGGAGGAGTGGTTATTGTAATGAGGCTATTAGAGTGTTTGATTCTATGAAAAGTTATAATTTGAAGCCTAATTTGGTCACTTATAATGCTGTGATTGATGCGTGTGGCAAAGGGGGTGTGGATTTTAACCAGGTTGTTGTGATTTTCGATGATATGTTGAAAAATGGGGTGCATCCAGATCGTATTACTTTTAATTCTTTGCTTGCGGTTTGTAGTAGAGGAGGGTTATGGGAGGCGGCTAGGAATTTGTTCAGTGAGATGGTTAATAGAGGGATTGATCAGGATATTTTCACTTACAATACATTATTAGATGCTGTTTGTAAAGGCGGGCAGATGGATTTGGCGTTTGAGATCATGGCCGAAATGCCTGCCAAGAATTTAATGCCTAACGTTGTAACTTATAGTACTATGATTGATGGGTATGCTAAGGCTGGGAGATCAGATGATGCATTGAATTTGTTTAACGAAATGAAGTTTTTGGGAATTGGATTGGACAGGGTTTCATACAACACAGTGCTTTCTATTTATGCGAAGCTTGGTAGGTTTGAGGAGGCTCTAGATGTTTGTAAGGAGATGGAGAGCTCTGGGATTCGAAAGGATGTTGTAACTTATAATGCTCTTTTGGGCGGGTATGGGAAGCAAGGGAAGTATGATGAAATTAAAAGAGTGTTTGGAAAGATGAAAGCTGATCGCGTGTCACCTAATTTATTGACTTATTCAACTTTGATAGATGTGTACTCAAAAGGTGGTATGTACGAGGAGGCAATGGAAGTATTTAGAGAATTTAAAAAGGCAGGATTGAAGGCTGATGTGGTGCTTTACAGTGCACTGATTGATGCATTGTGTAAGAATGGGTTGGTTGAATCAGCTGTATCTTTACTTGATGAGATGACAAAGGAAGGGATCAAGCCTAATGTTGTTACTTACAATTCTATAATCGATGCCTTTGGTCGGTCAGGTACTGTGGAATGTGCAGTTGATGATAGTGATGGAGTCCCTGTGTTGCAAAAGGGAGCTTCAAATTTAAATTATGTAGTCACTGTGGATAATAAAGAAGGTGAAGAGGCAGGAAAAGAGGATAACCAAATTATAAAGATCTTTGGGCAGTTAGCTGCTGAGAAAGGAGGTCAAGCAAAGAAAGATAACAGATGCAGACAGGAAATGTTGTGCATTTTGGGTGTCTTTCACAAGATGCACGAGCTAGAGATTAAACCAAATGTCGTCACTTTTTCAGCCATTTTAAATGCTTGCAGGTTAGTCCCTTGTCTGTTCTTTTCCATATATTTTTTTTCATTTTTATTTTAAGGATTGTCATATTATGATTGGTTGAAAAATCCGAATTTGACAGAACTACCAGAACTTTAGCTTATGGTTTTCTTTGTCTACTAGATATTAAGATTGTTGAGTCTTTGCTTTAGGTTTCCCGGCTGATGATGATGTCAAAGCAACTTTTGACTTTAAGCTGATTTTGGAATTTCAGCATTTCCAGAACGCACTATTCTTAGAAACATGCAACTTCATTTGTTGCAGGATTTAATGGCAGCAGCATGATAATGTGATATGTAATTTGACAATTGAAAAATGATTGGAATGGGATTCTATTTATTAAGAAGATATCACGAATGTCCCCACAATTTCTGACCTAGGGTTTAGGCATTGTAATCCAATGTCAGAGTAGAGAAATTGTTGCGATTGCTTTGATGTTTTTAGTATCTTGCCTATGTGTGTACTACTCAGAATGAACAAGTGTGCTGAGTCTGGTAGCTGAACATGCAAACTATGAACAGGAATGAAATAATCCCTTCTTTCTTTAATTGGGCCAGTCAAATTAGAGTCTCCTGTTTGGGGAGATCTGGTAAAGTTTTCTGCTTTACAAGAAATCAGTGCCATATTAAATGTTGAGTTATCTGAGCTTAGAACAGTGGGGCTTTTATTTCTGATCTGTCTCTTTCGTCAATTACTTGTGACCTGTTTTTTTCGTCAATCACTCTCTCTCTCTCTCTCTCTCTCTCCCCTTTTCTCTTTATTAATATTCAAGGATCTTCAGTTAAAAATATGTGCGGATTTGGTTTACATTCTTGTCTTTACATGCAGCCGTTGTAATTCATTTGAAGATGCTTCAATGTTATTGGAGGAGCTCAGGTTGTTCGATAACCAGGTCTATGGTGTTGCACATGGACTTCTTATGGGCCGTAGGGATAATGTTTGGGGTCAGGCACAGTCCCTATTTGATGAAGTAAAGCTAATGGACTCCTCTACTGCATCTGCATTTTATAATGCTCTGACTGACATGCTATGGCACTTTGGTCAGGTTAGTTTTTGTTATAGCTACTAATATAGAGTACTTATTCAGTTGTTTGCTCAGCTGGATTATGCTATATTCTATAAGGATGATAGTGGATTGATGCCATAAACTTGTGCTTGTCTTAAATGTTCTATACTTTTGACATTGTTTCACAGAAACGAGGAGCCGAACTAGTTGTGCTTGAGGGCAAACGTCGGCAAGTATGGGAGAATGTGTGGTCTGACTCATGCTTAGATTTGCATCTGATGTCTTCTGGTGCTGCTCGAGCAATGGTGCATTCGTGGTTGCTAAATATACGCTCAGTTGTGTATGAAGGCCATGAGTTGCCAAAACTATTAAGGTATGGATTTGTATGTGATAATTACAATTCACTTGCATTAAAATTCATTTCAATATAAGATGTTGAAGCTCTTCTCTGTTCAGCATCTTGACTGGATGGGGCAAGCACAGCAAAGTTGTTGGCGATGGTGCCCTAAGACGAGCTATTGAGGCGCTCCTCATGGGAATGGGTGCGCCGTTTTGGGTTGCCAAGTGCAATTTAGGTAGATTTGTTTCAACGGGACCGATGGTTGCTGCCTGGTTGAGAGAATCTGGCACATTAAAGGTGCTTGTTCTTCATGATGACAGAAACCATCCTGAAAATGTGAGGTTCCATCAAATCCCTAATTTGCAAATGCTTCCCTTGTAGTTGTTTGTATCATCAAATCATATTCCTTTTTTGGGTAAACCACCCAAACATGTTTATAGAAGCATCAGAAAATGAACATACACATCTCTCTCTCTCTCTCTCTCCCACCATCTATCCAATCTATCTATGAACACAAGGAAGAAATTTCTAATTCATTTCTGAGCAAGCATCGGGTCATTTTAAGGTACGACTTAGGACTTAGGACTTAGGACAGGACATGAATTCATATGTTCGGCTGACAAGAACCATAGCACAAGCTTCAAAAGGATATGGTGCCGAAAATGAATTACCAATTTCTTCCTTGAGGTAATTGCAGTGATGGGGCGATGCGTTTTGGCTAATCCTTTTCTATGACACGCATATTTCACATGCATTAACTGAATTACAATCGATGATGATGTTTACATGATGATCGTTGATGCTTCATAGCGCCAACGCATTCGTAGTACTAGCTAAATGTAGGACGCTTTTTGGGTCCGGGGTTCCTTAAACTACTTTCATGCAGGATTTTGTTTGTCTTGTTACAAAACCGATAATTAGCGATACAAAATTGACGAATCATGTATTTGAGAAGGGTTAACTAAACAGTAAACACCTTTACTTGAAAAAAGTTGTGTATCTACTATATGATATTCAACACTTTCAAAAATTAATTGAGAAGATCTATTGTTCTCAGTTTTACTAATCGTGTTCCAACTTGTGACAATGATTTTTTTATATCAATGTGTTCATGACTGTAGGTCAATGATGTAAACGAGCTTGAATTTGCTCGTTTGCTCAAAAGAGAAGCTGAACAACTTTGCAAATTCGGAATGAAAACCGTTTATGAAAAACTTTTTCAAAAAAGCATAAACCATTTTTGAAAAATGAAAACGATTTTTCATAACATTTTCAAAAAACGGTTCTTGAAAAAAAAAATGTTTTTGGTAAACGCTTGTAGAAAAATCTTTACAAAAACGTTTACTGAAATTGCTTTTACGTTTCCCGTATACATATTTGAAATCGGTTGTAAAACTTCTTATAAGTTAGAATTCGTCTTTTTCACACTTATGCAAAATGATCCACTTAAATTTTGACAATGAACCTATGTTTACCATTCAATTCTATAAAATGATTGAAAATTTATATATTCTAATCCTGCATTTTAAATATTTAAATATTCAACAAAACAAATGAAAACCCTTATTAACTTTATTAATAACGTTGGTAACAATTACATTAAGATTGAATTCGGTGAAAAGATACTTTTGGTTATTTTGTGTCGATTAGATGCGACTTCAGATTCAACATATTCTTCTATTTTACATGAGTAATGTACAAGCCATGCAGAAACGTGCAATCACACATACCTTTAACTTAATGTATTAACTCCTATTTATTCATTATCTACGTTATGGCAAATATTTTATGGGTACAAGCTATTTAATGGTATAAACCTTTTTTTTTTTTTTTTTTTTTTTTTCTGGACGACGAGAATTATTTGTTTTGATCTCTATTCTTCTACCGTACTTGGTATTAGTATTTACCTGGATTTCATTCTTTCACTATCAGTGGATAAGGTCGAAGCTATTCTATCTAATTTTTTTTTATAGTAAATTTTCATGAATAAAAAAAAAAAAAAGAAAAAAAAAAATTGAATTGTAACAAACCCCTTTGAGAATCTTTTGAATCACTCCACTATTTGATTCAAACAGTTCTCAGCGATTTCCACTTAGTTTCATTTACATATATGCGCTACGTATATTACAGCACGTACTTGAGGCAAAAATATGATTGAGGAAATAATACAATGTTTTTCGGTGAAACATTTTTTTTTAATTTTTTTTTATTTTTATATCCAACATGCAATTACAGCAACTCGAACTTTGGAAATTGTCAGACTGAATAAATGTCGTCCTTCACCATCAAGTCACATTCGACGAGTGAAACTTTTTTCTTAGTTAGTTAACTATTTAAAACAGTAAAATAGTTATAAATATTATTATTTGTTTTAATTAAATTATTAATAATTTAATTTGAGGGTAATATTAAAATATTAAAAATATTTAAATTTAAAGTATACATACAATTTTAAAGAGGCACGAATATTACCACTCTTTAAAAATTCTTAGGCGGGCCAGCCCAACCCGGCCAGGGCTTGATCCGTCTCTGCCATGAAAGAGTCGTTAAAAACTTTAGGTGAAGCAAAATAGGTTGAATTTTGTCCCTGAGTTAGCATGATTATCAGTAGTGTCATTAAGGATTGTTTTGTGTTGCTGACTACCGTTGAAAGTTAGAATTCCGACTTCCATGTCAATTTCAATCAAATCTCTTGTAGCATTGAAGAGACTTGGTTTTTGGCATAACTAAACAATGCACTTTCTGTCTCCAGCACTTTATCCTCTTCCTCTGCCACGAAAAGATTCTCTTTGTTGACCACCACATCTTTGACATCTATTTGCATCAAAATGAGCATAGAAGTTTGCAGAAGAGTTGACTGATCAACTTGGGAAGTTGCCATTTAATTGTACAAACATCTAGCAAACTCATTGACTCTGCTTGTGATGAAACTAACACAGCGATTAGGTCATATTCATGATCAAGACCATTCAACACACTAATGATTATGTCATGAATTGAAGCTAAAATTTTAAATTTTGTCAAGTTGGGGGGCGAGAATTTATAAAGAGAAAGGATTAAAAATGAATTTTCCAAGGGTCCTAATAGCTCACCAATTGACATTGAGCCTTTCTTAGCATTTTGTAGGATTTCCCTAGCTTCAAGAGATGTTTTAAATTTGTTTTCCTGACCTAAAATTCCTTCACTTTTGGTGGAAAACAACCAACAAAGCAACAATTAGTCAACTCGATCTCTTCCATGATTGAACTTAGGATTTGGTGGAATGAAATTAACGTTTCCATTGGCACCAACCTCTTCAATGTAGTGTTCAGGAGGCGTTCGAGTACTAGAAATCAACTTTTCAAGTTCAAGCTTCTCTAATGGCGGTTTTGCATTGAAAACTGAGAAAGATTAAAATAGAAAACAATCTGGAAAATTCTGTGACTAATTCTCATTAACCGATCGACTTTAAGCTATACAAAACTAGTAGAAATGTTTACATTAGTTGAATTGAGCATGAAAAAATGTACATGATTCCATACGTGTTAACTTATCCATACATGTTTTCTTATTCATCAATATTCATTTTTAACTCATTCGTCTACTCATATGTGTATGTGTGTTGTAGATAGAGACGGAGCCAGGATTTTGTTCCAGGGGGCATCATGAAATAATAAGTTAAATCATATCGACATATATCTTAGAGGTTATGTTAAAGAAATCATTAATTAAAAAATGTTGTTTATGTTTTAAAATATTAAATTTTTTTTTTGTAATTTTTGAACTCACAACCTTATGGTGTAGGTGTGAGGGTAGACAATTTAATCCATATAAATGTGACATGTGAAATTAATTCTAATTAGGGAAAATTGCACAAACTTACCTTAACGTTTCCCATTATGACATAATATTCAACTAATGCATTTAATTGCACAAACAACCCCTCCTGTTAGTCAACTTTGGTTAAAGATAACCATTGACCATTATTTTTTTTGAAAGCCCAAAATTGCCCCTGCACTTTATTACAAAAAAAAATCTTAATTGTCCTTTATTTAAAACATTATCTACTTTAAATTATTAGAATATAAAAAATAAATACTAAACATAATCCTTTTTAAATAAAAAAAATTCAAATATATTAAAAACAAAACAATTTAAGAAAACGTTATTTTGAGAAAATACAATTTAATAATATATTAAAAACAAAACAATTTAAGAAAACGTTATTTTGAGAAAATACAATTTAATAATATATTAAAAACAAAACAAAACAAAAAAATGTTATTTTGAGAAAATATAATTTAAAATTATGCAAGTCCAATATGAATAGTGGAAATGTGCTACATATTTTTGAAATTTAAAACATATATTTTTTTTTATTTAAAAAGGATTATGTTTAGTATTTTTTTTTTGAATCAAAATATAATGCGTAATTTATATTGAGTCAAATTATTTTGTCTTATAGAGATGAACATTGAACAAATTTTCGGTGATACTGTATTTTATTATGACAAATGATTATATTTTTATTTCAAACTCTTGATGATTTTATTTATATTTGTGTTTAGAATACTAAACATAATCCTTTTTAAATAAAAAAAATTCAAAAATAATATAATAAAAACAAAAAAAATTCAAAAATATGTAATACATTACCACTATTCATATTTGACTTGTATAACTTTAAATTATATTTTCTCAAAACAACGTTTTTTTTGTTTTGTTTTTAATATATTATTAAATTGTATTTTCTCAAAATAATGTTTTCTTAAATTGTTTTGTTTTTAATATATTATTTTTAAATTTTTTTATTTAAAAAGGATTATGTTTAGTGTTTAATTTTTATATTCTAATAATTTAAAGTAGATAATGTTTTAAATAAAGGGCAATTAAGATTTCTTTTTTAATAAAGTGCAGGGGCAATTTTGGGCTTAAAAAAAAGGGAAAATTGCACAAACATACCCTGACTTTAACACATATATGAGGCATAATCCAGTTTTGCCAAAATTACAAGAAAATACCCTTGACTAACCGTTGACTGACAGTTGACCATACTAAATGATAAAATGACCAAAATGCCCTTCTTCAATGTTTTATTAATTTTTATTTTTTAAAAATACTGTAAATATTAAAATAATTAAAAACTAATTAATTAACAATATAAAATTTAGAAGTCAAATATTACAAAATGTCCAAATTACCCCTCAATATTATAATATTTTTAATTTTTTAATTGTTTGATAACTGTTAATTATATATTAAAAGCCAACCAAAACAATTTAAATTTATATTTTTTTAAAGAAAAGCAAATCAAATTAAATGTTAAAAGCAAAAAATAAATAGCAATTGATCTCCATAGAGACCTACGAAACAGTTATCAAACAATTAAAAAATTAAAAAAATTATAATATTGAGGGGTAATTTGGACATTTTGTAATATTTGACTTCTAAATTTTATATTGTTAATTAATTATTTTTTAATTATTTTAATATTTACAGTATTTTTAAAAAATAAAAATTAATAAAACATTGAAGAAGGGCATTTTGGTCATTTTGGTCATTTAGTATGGTCAACTGTCAGTCAACGGTTAGTCAACGGTATTTTCTTGTAATTTTAGCAAAACTGGATTATGCCTCATATATGTGTTAAAGTCAGGGTATGTTTGTGCAATTTTCCCTAAAAAAAAAAAATCATGGTCAATGGTTATCTTTAACCGAAGTTGACTAACAGGAGGGGTTATTTGTGCAATTAAAGGCATTAGTTGAATATTATGCCATAATGGGAAACGTTAGGGTAAGTTTGTGCAATTTTCCCTTGTAATTAATATATATCTATTTGTCATTTGACACATCACTAGTTAGAATATAAAGTTGACGGTAGGTCTAGCATTACTCTAAAAATAATATATACTAAAATGTATGGTCATTAATTCAATATTCAATAATAATGTTTAAGAGTTAGAAAACAAATTGAAATTGAAATTGTATTTCTAATATTTTTCTAATATTTAAAAACTTTTTTAATTGTTAAAATTTATAAAAGTTTGTTTGATAAAATTTATTAATATTTAAACATAAATATATGCTTATATTTACCGTGTTTTAATTATATATATCATTAAATCAACACATTTTTATATTAAAAAAAAATAAAATAAACAAAAAGTATATAGATAAATAAATAACCTACCAAAAGTATGACATGGTATTAGAGTGAATAAGCAAGATTTAGAGAAAATATTTTTAAGTATATAATAAAATTAGTTAAAATAGAATTTAGTAAGTGTAATTTTGATTAGAAAAAAGAATTATAATTGATATAACAATATATATATATATTTATTGTGATTTGATTTGATTTATATTTGAGATATAAAGAAAGAAATAATATATTTACAATCAATTATATACTAGCTCCTACGGTGTACATACTTTTTATAGTAACAGAAAAAAAATCTAAAATTCATTATACATTAGCATCCTAGAGAGTTTAGAATCAAGCCAACCAAAACTAAAACCTAACAATATTTTTTATAATAAAAGAAAAATAAATCTAAAATTCATTATACATTAGCATCCCATAATGCAATCGACAAATCTAGAAGCAACCTCAGTATCATAGTTGTTGTTTTCTTCTTTTATTTTGGGTACATCTTCAATTTTTCTCCAGTAGGCACATAATATAGGCATATTTATAGCATATTAATATATATCATCATATTTTTGCCATATGTGTTATTATGATTGAAGTTGTGTTACTTACATGGTAAAAGTGTAGTGATACGTATTAATATGTTATAAATATACCTTATATTGTGTGTTTATGAGAGAAAAATCGAAGATGTCCCCAAAATAGAAGAAAACAACAACAACAATGAAAGGAGTGAAAATGGGATTTTTGGTAGTTGAGAAAGCTTTTAGAAATATTTCTTTTGGATATTCTACATGCTAGCTAGATCATTTATAGAAATTATATAACCATGTAAAGCAATTTATAAGGTAACAAAATTATACTTCGAAAGAACATCAACAACATCCCATAATTTCGTCATCTGTGTTCCTTTTTCAGATTCAATTACCAAATTGGGCTGTTTAAACATAATTTTCCAAATTTGTGCGGGCTGTAATATTTAAATCTTTATCTACTAAATAGGTATAAATGGAAATGGATTAAAAGGGCAATTACCAATTAGGTCATAAACTTTATTTTAAATTCCAAGTTGTTTGCGACTTTAACAAAAGTGACCAAATTTGTCCTTACATTTTTCCCAAATACCAAATTAATCCCTCTAACTAAGTTCCGTCAGTCAACTTTAACTATGTAGGGGTAAAATTGTACTTTACTCCTAAACAATATAATAATGACAAATGCACGGTTTTTTTTTTAACACATGTATATTTTTGTTTATTTTATTTGTGGGTTTTTATTTTTAAATAATTTTGACAACAGTGCTTGTATAATATTAACAAAAAAAAAAAAAAAAAAAAAAAAAACAATTATATAAAAATAGTGAAAGACTAAACTAGGAATGAATGGTAACTTTGTTTATAAAATAAGGGTATAATTGACATTGTCTTATTAAAATATTTTTAGATATTTTTAGAAAATTTTAATTAAAAAAGGTACAAATGGTGTTTCATTAATAATATTTTTAGATTTTATTGTAATTATAATGGTGAATTTAATGCACAAAAGACAAAATCACTTTGCTCTAATATGACAAATAAGGGGTATTTATGTATTTTAACTAAAATTGTTAAAATCAACTGTTATATTTAACATCATTAAATCGTTAGAGGAACTAGTTTGGTGACTTCTAAAAAGAGAGGAACTAATTCAGCGTTTCAGAAAAATCTAAGGACCAATTTGGTCACTTTTATAAAAATCGCAAACAACTTGGAATTTGAAAAAAAGTATAGGACCTAATTGGTAATTTCCCTAGATTAAAATAACCAAAACAAAATTGATTTGAATCTTCTCATCACATTAAATGTCCTCACATTGTCCTCACCTAAATCAATGGTCTTAATTAATTCTATCTTTTGGTAAAGTAAAAACAGAAAAATTAATAGAAATAATACAAAGTATTGATTTGCTATATTTGACACATGTCAATAGATTATGGAGGTGAGGACAATTAATGTGGGGATCTGTTAGGTTTTTATTTATTTATTTATTTATTTATTTTTTTTATCCACCTCTAGAAAATTTAGAGATTTTCTTCTTACAATTCCATTTTTTATTTTTACACAACTTTTTTTTTTAGAA
The DNA here is from genome assembly GCA_030490815.1 of Acer saccharum. Classification (NCBI taxonomy): domain Eukaryota; kingdom Viridiplantae; phylum Streptophyta; class Magnoliopsida; order Sapindales; family Sapindaceae; genus Acer; species Acer saccharum. The sequence continues at coordinate 37,646,774 of CM059870.1, forward strand.
AAGAAAAAAAAAATACACAACTTTCTAAATACACTCCATTATAAAAATTTTAAAAATTAAAGAGACTTCATTTTTTTTTTCCTAAAAATTATCCCTTTAATCTGTTGCCACTCTTATTCTAAAGACACTCTATTTAAATAATAATAATTAGATATTTTAATTTTACCATATGTAGACCAAAAAAAAAAAAAACTAATAATTTGAATTTGAATGATCTCCTTAATCCACAAGAGAACTCATATGATGTACTCATTTTTGATTTTGCATATTTGGTCACTTGTAATCTTATATCATGAACTAAGATTTACAAAAATATTCTCTCTGCAAGTTGAAAACAAGAACAAAAACTAAATAAAACAAAAACAAAAACAAAATGATAAGTTAAATTAAAGATACGTATGTTCCGATAAACAAAAAAAAAAAAGTGTTTTTAACTCAAATTAAATATACCCTACATGTTAGGTTAATATATATATACAGTCTTTCTATTATCAGTTCGAATTGATATAAAATATATCAGTTATTTGCATGTGGACCATTGGATTTAAAAGATGCTTTGACAAGTGCATGCAACCAAGTCAAAATATTTAAATTCAATGGCCTACATGCAAGGAACTGATATATCTTTTGTCAGTTCAAACTGATAATAGAAAAATTTTATATATATATATATATATATATATATATATATATATATTAAAATAGGATGTAAAAAGTTATTTTGTGGATCATAAACAACATCACTCAAAAATTTATTGTTTTTGTTAAATCCTTTTTCTTGAAGTATTATAAGAACTATTACAATAGGATTGATGGAACCTGCTGAAATCAAACAATACATGTGTGGTCTGGATATCTACTCCTATAACGGGAGATAACTACTCCCACAACCCGAGAAGAAAACTCTTCACACATGCTTGTAAAACATACATCGTGGGATTTGAACCCCTCATCACTTATGTGGAAGAGAGATGCACTACCTGCTATACTAAGAGGTGATGTGCATCATCTCTCTTGTCTTATTCATTTTCTTTCTCTAAAAAAATTGTCGATTTTTTTTTTTTTTTTTTTAAATGAAGGCATGGACACAGATCCATGGAACACAGACCTTGAAAAATATGTTAGCAAATTTCCAAGGATGGAGTTAGGTGCAAAACAGTTAAACAGACCTCCATTTTTGAAAGTTTGTTCTATTTTATTTATTTATTTTTTGTCTAAAGAACACATCTTTATTACTGAGCCATCCGGATCCGCCCTTCCATATCTTACATTATTGTAAAAATAATAATATGATCGACAATACAAATGAAATCTAAACTCAAGACTCTTCAAAAGCAGTAATCAATTAGAAGATGAGAGCTAATTTGGTAGTTTAGAGATCCAGCGTTCTTTGTCGATAAATGAAATATCTACAAAGTAATTCAAGTAAGCAGGATCTGTGACCTTCTTTTCCCAAGACACACGTTTGGAAGTGTCTGCTCCTGCTCCACTGCAACCTGACTCCAAATATTCAATATTTTCCCTGAAATTATAAAAATTAAATAAATCATAAATCATAATTATTTATATATGCTTCTAATAATAAAACATGTTTAATGCTATCTATGTATTTGATTATAAATTTAGTCTTACTCCTTGTGAATGTAATTCCAAGCATCCCAACCCTCAGGTACTATAATATCTGATAGTGTTGAATCAGCAAAAATAACTCTAGAATAGCCTCCATAAGCTCTCCCAAGGTAAGCTTTACCATTAGTTCCAGTAATATTACAAGTCTTGAAAACAAAAGCACTTGGATCTGTTGAAGAATTCCTCCCCTGTGCTGTTATATATCCAGTTCGATATTGTTCAGCATATGCTCCCATTGACAGATATATTTCACATTGCTACGTACATTACAAAACAAAACCAAAAATAAAAATTTAAATTACTTTTGTATTTTGTTATATAAAAAACAAAATGAATTTGTTTTTGCATGCAAAGTAGTACTACGTACACACCTCATAAATAGACTGGCCGGAGCCAAAAATGAAATCTATAGCACCTTCAATGTAACAACCTTTGAAGTAATGGCGGCCTTGGACATCCCACAAGGTATCTTGAAGACCAGTAAAGGCACAGTCATAAAAAGCTGATTTATCTCCATATATTCTTGCTGCCAAAGCCTGTGTAACTTTGTTCTGCTCTATACCAATCGATACGTCATACGTATTCTATTAAACATATATAGATATATGATATTATTAACTACCTATAAAATAAATATAATGTAGTTAGATTTTCGGTATATAAATAATTTCATATATACATACCTTGAATGTAATGCCTTTAACAAATATGTTATCAGGAAAACAAGAGAAAGTAGCGCTAGTATCTGTCTCGTCATGGTCGCTCCACTCAACAAAAGTGGATTTGCTGCCTGCTCCTTCAAGAAAGATATATGGTTTGTTCAATGGAATTGTAATCTTCTCCCTACACATCAAGTAAAAAAAAAAAAAAAAAAAATTTAATCTCAGAAAAAAGTAATCAATAATAAATGAGTAAATTACAATAAGCTTTGAAGTGGAATCAATTAGGCATGATGATGTTAATGTGAATTTGTTACCGATATTTTCCGGGAGAGATTTGGATACGTTTCCATGCACCGTTGTTATCAGGAATCTTATCAATGGCACTTTGAATGTTGGTGAAATTTCCCTTACCAGATTGGTCAACTGTAATGGTATAAGCGAGTTGATTTTGATCAGATTCGTCTGATTCGAAATCAAAAGCTCTACAAACACCGGAAAAAAACAGCAATAATAACAATAGAAAGAATGAAAACGGTTGATAATGCTGCATTTTTTTTTTTTTTTTTTTTTTTTTTTTTTTGATGTTATGATTTGTAAAGCTACTTGTTGCTCTATATGATAAGAAAATCTAGCAAGTGAACATTGAGAAAACTGGCAATGAAACACAATTTAATGTATTTTTTTTTTAAAGGAAAAAGCATAACAGAAGACTGTAGTGTAGATGTATATATATATGATAATTATAAATGTGGAGGACAAGGAAAAAATTTATATGTGGACTGTGGAAATCAAAATGATTTAATTTTCTACTGGCATGGAAAGAAAATCCACTGCGAGAAGTAATTTCTTCATCTGTAACAAATCTTTGATTTTCATTTACATTTAATTCTACTCGAATCCTGTCACGTGTTTCCCTTTGCAATAAATTAAAGATTAATTCGGGCAAATTATTGAGTTTTCTTCCCATATATCAAATGATCTCATAAATAAATGTTACCTAATTTAATACCAATTCATACGATATTTTAATACATTGGTTGAAAATATTCTTTACTTTTGTATGTATTTAGTTCTCTCTTGTTATATGTCTTGGTTCATAAAAATTCTTGAGATTTTATTTTCTAATTTTGTGAAAACCTTAAAAGGGTGAATAATGAACCCAAAAATCAAAATGAAGGAAATGAATAACGAATATTTTGGGGCTTAGTGATTTTGTTTTTCATTAAACAATTCAAGAATCTTAATTATTATTTTTTATATAGAATCTTAAGATGTTTTGTCTCGGTAATTTAAGCAATTGTGTGGAGGATTCTGGTCTCTGGATCATCATATGTTTATTCATGAGCCTGGGTCGTTTTGGGTTGAGTTGAGACACTTCTAGGCCCAACATGGTTTACATTAAATGGATCAAAATGGGCTCTTTAACCAATCAAAAATTGACGAGATAAGGTTGGTTCGGTAAAAACCCCTCACACTTGTATCATGAGGTTGCGGGTTTGAGTCATCCACTTCTAAAAAAAAAAACCCCGAATTTATACAATAGTGTAATACTTCCAAAAAAAAAAAAAAACTGATGCAAAATTATTAATTTAATATTTATAGGGACTAAGGAGTGTTTATACATTAATGAAAAAAAGAGGGAATCAAGTTTCAGGGAATCATAAAAGAAAATTTAATTTTCGATTTGTATGTTAGGTTTACGTAACTTGATTTCTAACATGTTTCGCAATTCATGAATTATGTTTGAGAATTTAATTCTCAATTTGTGTGTGGGGTCTTGTAACTTAATTTTCAACAGATTTTAATAAATTTGTGTCACAAATTAGGAATTGAGTTCTATTTTCCTTACCGTGATTCTCAGTTAGTAAAATGCTCATATATTATTTATTGGTTTATTTGCTTTTCTGGGATAGTGAAGGATTAAGAAAAAAATTATCATAATTAAATAGTGATCTGTGTGAAAAAATCTTAAGACAATTTTGGACTTAACAATTTTTTAAACTTCCAGAATTATCAACCACCGTCCTCCAATGTTCCAGAGAAATCCATGATCTTCATCATTCACTAATATATTACCATTTTTTGTTTTTTTTTTTTTTGTGTTTTTTTTTTGTTTTTGTTGTATATTACCATTTCTTTTATTAATTTAACCAAAAAGCAAATCACATCACTCTTCATAATTGCCAACTGGGCTCTCCTCATATTATATTAATTTAAAGGTTAATTGCACTAAAATGCCCTGAATTTTTCAATTAAGGAAAAATATTGCTAAGTTTCATAAATTCAACACAAATATACCCTCATATTAACCTCCATCCATCAACCGTTAATGTCAGCATGGCAATTTAGTTTTTTTTATTTTTATTTTTTTATTTTTTTATTTTACAATTAAAAATGAACTAAATAAAATTATTTTTCAAATAATTAAAATAAATAAAATGGACGGAGGAGATCTAATCTCCTCCACACCATCATTTAATTAAAAAAAAAAAAAAATCTCTAGATCGAGCTCCATCAGAGATGGAACTCGCTGGAGCGTCCTCTATATGGAGGAGATGCTCCATTGGATCCAGATGGAGTGTCCTCCATTGATGGAAGAAGCTCCATCGAATCCAAATGGGCTTTCTTAAGATTTTACTAATTTTTTGTATATAATGGTTCATAAAAATCCTTGAGATTTTATTTTCTAATTTTTGTGAAAACCTTAATGCCCCGTTTGGTGCACGGGATTAGATTGGACTGGATTGGAGATGATTAAATATAACACTGTCTATTGTTTGGTATAACATGGGATATGACTAAAATAGTTCAATCTTATGTTTGGAATGACCTAGGATTGGATTAAAAATATTTTACTATTTAGTGATTTATTTGGTTAATTTAATAAAAAATAATCCAGACTTAAAAAAAACGCATTCATCAATCTCAAAAGTTTTTCCTTGAATTAAATTCCATAATAATAATAATAATAATAATAATCCAAACACACATCTTTTCATCACACCATAATTCTAGATCAAAACACATATGCTCCATCAATTTGACAAACCTAGATCATCAATCTTCACAAACAAAGATTATCAATCAACACACTCAAATCCTCTACTCCGACAACCACCATATATCTAAACTTTATAAAACAGAAATTGAATCTCAAAATACAAACCTAGAAACAAAAATAATTTCAATAAAATAACCTAAAGTAATTGCACAAAAAAGCAATAAAATAAATAAAACAATTGATTGACAATTTCACCATCTTCTAGCATCATCTCCACTCATTTTCCTCTTCTCTCCATCTTTGATATTGATCATTATTTAATTTCATTACTCTTTTATAATCTGAAAATGAAATGATGATAACCAAAACAAATATTTGCTCTTTGCTTCTTGTTTCGTTTTGTTTGTGGGCTGTTTTTTTTTTTTTTTTTCTCTCTGTATGTTTTGTCTTGAATTGCTCTATTCTTTACACTTTTCTTGGGGCTGTTTGCTTGTTCATTGTCTTGTGACTTCCTAGCCTTTTCTATAAAGTTTGATGTTAAAAAAAATAAAAAAATAAAAAAGAAGAAAAAAAAAAAATCGTTCATGGAAGGTGAGAGAAAAACAAGACCAGAGATAAATAGATCTCAGATAGATAGAGATATTAGAGATAGGTTTATTAAGTTTGAAAAATAAGTAAAATGGTAGTTTTGGACATAAATAAAATAAAATAATAAAAACATTTAATTTTAATTAATTAAATCAAAATTTAAACAGGTGGGGCATAAATAGATCAGTAGGGGGTGTGCCAATAGCACAACTCGTTATTAAAACAATGACACTCTTAAAATTACACCTTGAAAAAGTGTCATTTAATTTTTAGACCCTGAAAATGATCTGTAATTAATTCCAATTAAGTGCAAAATCAGCCAGCATGCATGTTATTTCATTGAATAAGAAGGATTATTTATATTAAGAAAAGGGGTGGATTTACAGTTGGAAAAAGAAAAAGGTGAAACTAACTTTCTCAAATTTGAAAGATCTAAGGGATCATGACAAAAAATTTAAAAGAAAAATGTAAATATATATATATATATAAAATTTAACTATATTTTATAAAAGAAACAAAAAATTAGGCCTTCCTGCAGGTATGGACTAAAGTTGGATACATAGTTATATAATTTCGATCCAATGGGAATATCCGAATATCTTCAAGATTTTCTAGGAATGGATTAAGAGTAACACTATTACGTTCAAATTATTTATCTAAAATCTTTGTTTTAAATTACGTAACATGAGTTAACAAATAATTTGTAATTTGTTCTGTATAGATGAAATAAATGTGAACGCAGCTCTATAGATAGACCATAATGCAAAAACTAATAAATTGACGAATATTAAAATGCTACTGATATTGGAAATCGCTGCTACTGTACTGCACAGCACCAACAGATAAAACATAAAACTCGACTCATCAACCTAATCCCCATTAATCAAATAACACGCTAACTTTTAATTGTGTTAATTTCACACTTTAGACATAAAATTTCAAGTGTTGGAGAATCTTCTCATAATAGAGAGTAGATACTCGATCGAGCATCATTTGGTGTTTCATTGAAGCAGATTACGATAGAATCTATTATGCCACACATGACGTACCAAAGATTTAGTTTCTGAATATCTACTTTTTCACGAGCATACTCAGAAAATAGATTTTATAAGTTATTATTGAAAGATATTGCCGGTCAATAATATATGTGACATGCTATATACTATTGATTCGAGTCGGTGGAAATAACACTCATTAAGCCTAACAATAATACAGGTTTGAATCGTCGCCGTTGCATATGGTATATATATAAAATAATACCAACAAGGGTGTAGATCAGCTGGTAGATGGACGAGCTTGGGTCTTGGGCAAATGACTCCTATGTCAACGGTTCGAATCCTACCAATGATAAAAGCTCTAAAAAGTACATGGTTCCGGATTAATAGATAATTTCAAATAGAATAATAAATATTGCCAGCCACTAATTAAGCTATTTACGCCAGCTCACTTATTTCTATTATTGCCACTTGCCAGTTCATCCCATAAGGGATTGCAATTGCCACAGCTTGTGTTACTGGAGTTGACGAGTCTCTAGTCTCTACATGGTACGTTATATGTATTCTGTTAACACAAGAATATAACAACTAACTGTAAATATATTTTTCCTAATGTTATTACACAATTTTCAGACACAGAAAGTTTAGAGTGCATCCGATCTGTTATATTGTTATCAAATCTAATTTAGTGTATATGATAAACTATAAATATTTTACAAGTTTTAACAATAAAGGTTATAAAATTCATCGATACCTTGAATGTAATGCCTTTAGCAACAATATTATCGGGATAAGAAATGAGAGTACAACTAACATTTGTTGTTTGATGGTCGCCCCATAGAATAAACATTGATACACTCCCTGATCCATGAAGAAAAATATATGGTTTTTTTTGGTGGAATTGTAATTTTCTCTCTACACATTAAAAAACAAACTCACGATCAAACATCCCAATACAAAAAAAATAAAAATAAATAAATAAAAATGAATAAAAATAAATTTTTAAATAGAAGGCAATAAGTAAACTTGCAAATACAAACAAGTATTTTTCGGGAGAAATTTGAATGCGTATCCACTTAGGGCCAGTTTGGTATTGCTTTTGAAAAGTTAAAATCATATTATTTTATAATTTTAAGTTTTTAACATAAAATGATGTTTGGTAAAACTTCCAAAAGTGATTAATTGATAATCTGACAAGTTTTGACAGTGATTTTGAGAAGTAGGTATGAGGTTACTTTTTGAAAGTGATTATGGAATAATCTATTCCAGCATTTAATGCATGTTTTAAAATATCATTACTTATGAAATCAAGTTAAAATCATTTATATACCTTATTTCATCTCAAAATTAAATATTCTATTTAAATATTTATTTGATTTATAAAATCTTTTAAAAATATTTTTATTGTTCTTATGGAATTTTTTTTCCAATTTAAATATTCTACTTAAATATTGATTTAATATATATAATTAATAAAAAAAATGAAATAGGATCATAAACTCATGTATATTTTAGTCATTGTAACTAATCTCAGCACTTTTGCAATAAAATTACCAAACATGTGTATACTGCTTTTGAGCTATACAGTAGTTTTAAAAATACAATTAACCATACATCTGTGTATAAAAGTTACAGTAATACGAAACTGGCCCTTAGTATTGATAACCGGAATGGTGTCAATAGCACTTTGAATTTTTGTGAAGTTTCCATAACCAGATTGGTCAACAGTAATGGTATATGCGACGTGAATTTGATTAGAATCATTTAATTTAATTATATTCCAAAGATGTACCCAGAATGGAAGAAAACACCAAACACCAAACACCAAACACCAACAATGAATGGAGTGAAAATGGGTGGAATTGGTGCATTTTTGGTAGTTGAGAAAGCTTTTAGAAATATTTCTTTTGGATATTCTACTTGCTAGCTAGATCATTTTGAGATGCAAAGAGCCCAATTTGTAGTAATAGTAATTATAGGACACCGTGAAGCAGTTTATAAGGGCCCGTCCTGTAACGTTTTTCAAAGGGTGTTTTTGTTTTTGGATTACGAAATAAAAATGAGAATGAAAACAGTGTTTTTGGTTTCAGTTTCAAAATCCAAATACGCGTCTGGTAGCAAATCCTGGAAGTTGTATTCCGAATATGAAAACGTAAAAAACGCATCTGGTATCATTTTACATGCCAATATTAATGAGTTGAATTTTTATTTTTATTTTTATTTTTTTGGTCAGATATGGGCAACACCCAGAGCAGGAAGAGAAGAATTTCTCTGATTTTTCAGATTACCTTTGTTTTTGTTCAATTTTTACACTTGATTTTGATGAGAATTATTTCAAATTAATATGTTTTCACAGCAACAACAACAACCATGGAGGTACCAGAATTCTACCGAGATTTCAACCAAATTCAATGAAGAGCTTTAATAAAGCCAGATTCAACCAGATCTGACGAACGGTGGACGGGATCTGAACCAGATTCAACCGTCCGAACTGCTTATGCTGTTCCCGTTCCAATCCATTCGAAGGGGAGGTGCATCTTCATATCAATCGATGGACCCATCATTAGCAGCAACTGGAGAATACCGGGGATCTGGTGCCGATAGAAGCCATCGGACGGCGGCGCAAGCACGTCGGTAGGGAGGCGGAGATCAGGTAGTGGTGGCGTCGAAGAAAGAACTTCGCGAAGCTTGTGGCAGCTGTGACGGTGTCAGAAAAGAAGAAGAAGAAGAAGAAGAAGAAGAAGAAGAGAGAAGCAAAGGAAGAAGAAGAACAGTGATGGAGAGATTCGAAGAAGAAGAAGAAGAGTGACAATGAAGAAGAGAGAAGGAGAGGAAGAAGAACAACGGTCTGGAATAAGAAAGAAGAAGAAAAAAAGAAAAAAAAAAATTGAGTTTTTATTTAAAGCGAAAAACAAAACGAAAAACAAAATGAAAAACACCAAAAAGTTGTTTTGGGAATTTTTCACTTTTAACACTGTTGTTGTTTTTGTTTTTGTTTTGCAAATAAAATGAAAAACAAAATGGAAAACGATAACGAACGCGTATTCGAAATTGGATTTGGAAAACAAAAACAAAAACAGCCCCTGTAAAACGATAAATGACAGGCCCTAAGGTAACTAAATTGTACTCGGAAAGAAATTGTCTTTGGAAAGAACATCAACAACAGTCCATATCATGTGTATTCTTTTTTTTTTTGAATGTTAACCAAAATTGAGCTGTTTAAACATAATTAACCAAAATTTGGCCATTCCCTTCCAACATTTACTTTCTTATGCCATAATATTTAAATCTTTATCTACTTAATAGGTATAAAGAGGAAAGAGGGATGCTAGAATCACTTTCTTATGCCATTCTCCGAAGAGTCCAACACACTTTTTTTTTTTTTTTTTTACACTCATCCAACATTTACTTTTTGGAAATAAATTTTAAAACCATTATTAATGAATTGTTTTTGCATGTTATTTACAATTCAAACCATCCCCATCTTCTCAAATTGCCATTTTTTACACCAAATTGCCATAGTCCTTTTCTTTATTATTATTATTATTATTATTATTATATACCTCTTTTTTATTTTCTAAAATGTCATTAAATTACAAACATAATTTATATTTGGAAAATTATCGTTTTTGTCTATATTATCATAAGTTCATCATATTTTATAAAGTAATTATTTTTACGCGATTTGAAAAATATGGTTTTTGTTTTTTTGAAACAATGAAAAAAAAATATGGTTAAAACAATTAAAATTTCATTAATAATATTAAAACTCAAATATACCAAAAAAAACACAAGATGTCAAGGTTTATTGTATTTTAATAATTTTAATATTATTAATATTATATTTGCTAATTTTCTTTTAAAAATAAATATAAAACAAATTTAATAAATATTATTTAACCCATTTTACCTTTGAACATATTTGCTAGACATATTTGATAATGACAATTTGGTGTAAAAAAAAAAGGACAATTTGGGAATGCAATTATGCAGAAGGTTTGAATTGTAAATAACATACAAAAACAATTCATTAATGATGGCTCTAAGGGGCCGTATGGGGTAATCAAATTTTTCTGATTTCTAGGGAAGTTAAACACAGTAATGTGATTCCTTCGAAATCTGTATACTTGTGTTTGGTTGTGCATGAGAATATTGTATCAGATCCTTGGGAATATCAAATATATGTGTTTTGTTAAGTTGAATGAATTTTTAATTGTTAATAATCATTTTTTTTTCATAATTACCTAAAAAAAAATTTCTCAATCACAATTGCAAAATAAAATTCTCAATCACATAAAATAAAATAAAAAATAAAAGACAGTGACACCAATATTAGAATAAATAAATAAATAAATAAGATAAAAATAAAATGAATAATCTCCCGTTTCTTCTTACACTTCTTCTTCTTCAACTCAAAGTACAGTTAGTTAAAAACAAAAATAAAAACAAAAATAACAAAGAAATCTCCCTAATAATAATAGTTTCCCAAACCAATTTCTCTTCTATCGACCTAACCTCATTCTCTTCTCTTGTTGCCAACAAAACCTAGACCAGATTGTAAATATTGTAAATCCCTCTTTGACGTAAACCAGAACCGTCGTTTGTCATCCGTCGTGCGTCGTCCATCGGTTGTCATGCGTCATCCGTTGTGTGTCGTCTTCGTCTTCATCTATGTCGTCATCTATCTTGAAGGATCCCTATGGAGATCCACCATCCATCTATCTTGATGGACGGTGGAGATCCAATCTGGATATTGGATCTTCACCTATCTGATTTATTTGTTTTTTTTTTTTAAAAAAAAAATTATAAAAAAATCTATTTAATCTCTACAGATCTAAAAAGATGTTTTTTTTTCCCAGTTTTTTATTATTTTTTTAGTTTTTTTTAAAATTGCTTTGATTTTAAGGATTTTTGGAATTTGTTGTGTAATATTGATTTTTGTTGTGTTGTTGTGGATCAAATTTGTTTAATGAATATTGGTAATAATTTGGATGAAGATGATGAGATGGATTAAGATAAAAGGAAATTGTTGTGTTTAATTATTTGTTTTTATATTTTGTTTTTAATTGATTGTAGGTACCATAATGGGAATTAGATAGAGGGCAATCTGAAACCCACCTGTTGGGGTTAGACCTGGCAATCGGTCGTGTTATTGCGAATTCGTGTTGTTTTGTGTTAAAATTGCTCCATCCGAACCCGACCCGTTAGCTTAATGGGTTGAAATATACAAACCCAAAACCATTTGTTAAATTAATGGGTAACCCGACCCGGCCCGTTACAAAATATTATATTTGAGATTTATTAAAAAGTTGAAAATAAATAGCACTGAAACATAATCAAACTCATGCAATCAAGTTCACTAGCTACTTTTAGAGTTTTAGGGTTAGGGTTAAGGTTATAATATTGTGAAATAATTGATTTATAGTTTTAGAGTTTTTAATTTAGAAAATTTTCCAATTTCAATAAAAGAAAAAAATTAGAATTTTTTTTTTAAAATAATTAGTAAAATAGATTCTAACCATAATTATAGAGATTTTTTTTAATATAAATTCCATAATGTGACTATACAAAGATATTTTTAATAACTTTCATAAACACATTAAAAAAAAAATCTTTATATTAATGGGTTATTGAATTAACGATTTTTTTAAGGGTGAACCCAAAACCGGCCCATTATATTTCGTGCCTTAATGGTTGACCCATTAACAACCCAATCCGATAAACTTGACCCACAAACTGTTATTTTCGAATGGGTTTGGGTTGTGTTAATGGGTCGTGTAAATTTTGCCAGGTTTAGTTGGGGTGGGTTTCACATTACCCCATGTGGGTAATGTAATTACCATTGTAATCACTTTTCCGGGTTAAAAAAAAAACTCAAAACTGGTAACAACCATGAGAATGTTATCAGATTTCCATTTTCATGCAAAGATTACCCCATACCAAACGGCTTCTAAAATTTATTTCCACGGGTTGAGCCTGGTAAAGCTCATAATTTAATTTACTTTACTTTACGGGCTGAGCCCGATTTAGTCTCTATTGACTTGACATCTTTATTATTATTATTATTTTGAGGGAAAAACAGTAGATTACAAACAAGCACGACAATCAACCGAAACAAAGGAATGAACACAAGGAGGATAGTCCTCCAGCCAAAACATGTCATCAACACAGGATAGATCGTTTTTAGCTAATACATGGGGTCATCTTTATTATTGAGCCTTCCCTTCCATATCTTTCATTTTGTTAATAATTATATGAAAAGGCAAAAATTAAATGAAATCCAAGCTCAAAACTCTTATAAAACCAGTACTCAATTAGGGCGTGTTTGGCATCCCACATTACATTGGATAAGAGGCTGGTATGTATTAAGGTAATGCAAGGACAAGTGTTTGGCAGCTGCTATGTATTGTATTAATTAATACAAGGGACAATTATATTTTAGTCCCTGTAGTTTACTTTAATTTGTGTTTAATTCATGGTTTTTTGGAATTGTAATTTTTAGTCCTTCTATAACAGAATTCGTCAAAAGGACAGATTATGTCATGTCAGACTTGTTAAATAACGTTAATGCCCCTGATGTGTGCTGATCCCATTGAAAAGACCATTTTACCCTTACTTTTATCTTTTGTGTGATTAAATTGCTGAAATTACAATTTTACCCTCTAAGATATTCGTTAAATAAAAAATATATATTAAAAAAAATGAAAAAAAAAATTATTTTTTTAAAAAAGATGGATCTCCATCGTCCATCTTTAAGATGGATGGTGGAGATATCTTTTTTTTTTTTTTTTTTTTTTATATATATATTTAATTTTTAAAACAGAAATTAAAAATAAAAAATAATTTAAAAACGAATTTAAAAAAAAAAATCTATTTATCTGGTTTATAAGAAAACAAAAAATAAAACAAGCATAAAAATTTTGTGGATCTAGTGATCTCCACCAGATCTCTTTATAAAAAAATAAAAATAAATAAAAATATAAAAATAAATAAAAATATAAATAATCTAACATGAACTCCACAACATCAATCTCTAAGACCTAGATTCCAGAAACCAACATCATCAAAATCATCGGCACCTAACAAAATCTCTCTATACAAATCATCAAAATCATCACCAGCCACCAAATAATTTAAAAACAAACCTAGAATCCATACACCAAAAACACAACCAAACCCAGAATCCATACCTTCCCAACAACCAAACACAACTCCAAACCAACACCCAAACACTTCAAAGAAAATTTTTTTAAAAAATGGAAAAACAAACAAACAAAATATGCCCAGCAGCTTTATGACAAATCGGAGCTCCATCTCCAAGAGACTCGATCCAGATGGACCAGAGAGAGCGAGAAGAGAGGAATGGTGGTGGTGTGATTCACGACAGCGGTGGAGATTGATTCGCGATGGCGACGATTCGATTTTTGGGTTTGATTGTGGTTTGGTGCGATGTTGTTGGACGTTGTTGGGTGTTGGGTCACTTCTTGTAAGGTTTATGATTTGTATTGGCTTGATTCCATTGCAAAACACTCTATGATTGTATTAGTTGTTGCTTAGGACATTATTTGAAGAAAGGAAGCTTACGAAGTGAAGAGCAACGTCTAGTGCAAAAGTCGTCTTCAAGAGGTGAAAAAGGTCAAAGGTAAATCTTGACTTCCACCCTCTTGCAAGGCGTTAGCGCACACACACACAATTCATACATGTGTGTCCCTGCATCGTGGTTCAAACATTTGGTATAACATATTCACACACTTCATAGCATGCTCATGCATTGATCTTGTATTGACAAACATTGTGAAATTGCATGCTTTGTGATTATCTCTTTGATATGGCATGCTTGTGTGAATATGTGTTTATTTGTTTCCGTATTTTGTGTTTAGGACTTGAACATGTTCTCATTTAATGCCTTATCAAGTTCCGGTCATTTCGGTTACTCATTCATAAGGTTTCGAGTCCAAACAAGTTGACTATGCTACTTTTCGTTCTCATTTGTTATGTTGTCTTCATCATCGGATTCCGAGACGATTTCTCAACTATTTTTCAAAGTTGAGTAGTCGTAGTCGTGCATGAGGGAGTCACGGTTTGTAATCCAAAAACGGATTTGAAATCGGAGGTCGGATGCTCCAGATATGGGCCGACGAACTGAGAGAGCGCGCGAGAGAAGTGGGAATCACGTGTGGCCACTTGGCCAGCCCGTGTGGGAGGCCGTGGGCCCCACGGGCAAGGGAGCCCTCTGCTCCCGTGGGCCCCACGTGCCCCCCATGGGGTGGTGACATGGCAGCACATGATTCGCTCGTAAATTCTCTCCTTTTCCCTCCTTTTAAGCCAACCTCCTTCCCTCCACACTTAGAGATTTTTGATGAACACTTGATCATTCTCGCATCAGAATTTCTACAATTTTTGTTTACTTGTTTTGATCATATCTCTCTCATACGAACTCGAAATCAATCGATTCAAAAACCAAAATTGTTGGTCTCAAAGAGAGCTACAAACCCCAAGCATTTCCAGAGGCATTTGACTTCTGCATTTTTCTCAGCTGGTCCATTTCCAGTCCGTGGTCAGCTTGTATGTTTCAACTTCTTCTTTTTCAATTTCATCTTTGATCATCTATTGATTCTTTCCATTTGATTGATGAAATTTGTTGAGAAGTATGTTAGATCACATGCTAGGGTTATTTGATCATTTGTTAATTGAGTTTTAGCTTTGTGATGTGTTTTGAACATATATGTGCTAAACTTGATTTGTCATAAAATTGATTCTAGAAAATATATGTGTGATGTGCTTCATGTTATTTTCTATGTTTTATTTCATGATCTAAGAACTAGGTTTTTACTGTGCTAAATTGAATATTCATACCTTTGTTCTTATTGATTTGCATGTCTTGATTTCTAGATAACTGATGCAGGGAAAGTTTAAGAAACGAATGACTAGGAAATTTGTAGATATAAGGCAACGGAATCACTCACGTTGTAATCGCGGAATCACTCAACGCGACCAAGCCGAATGCTTGATATACAAGAGGAATCACTCAACTCCAAAAGATTATGAAACATAATCAAATTAAACTCAACTCTACTCTGCCTCAGCAGATTTTCCATTATAGATAAATAGGAATTACATCACCATTTTCAAAATAATTCTAGTCAAAGACTCTTGCATTTTCCTAGCTAATTGCAAGTTACAAGACACTTGAATGAAACCCAAGTTACAAGACACTAGAATGAAATAAGTGCAAGTCACTAGACACTTTAAAAAAAAGCAATAACTGAATAGAGCACTAGAAATAAGTGCCTCTAATTAACTGCATCATTCTCCCCTTCCTGAAAAGAACTCGTCCTCGAGTTTAATGACCTGTAATCTCTTTCCATAATACCTCATCAAGTTTTCGTAATTCTTCTTCATTGATCCATGCATCTTCAAAATCTGGTTTGTTCTTCCAGTGAACTAGAAACTGCTTGTACGTACCTTGGCGGGTAGTAATTGACCTCATATCAAGAACATCCACAAGAGAAGATGTTGACTGAGATTGCACCTGATTAGAACCTTCAAAACCTTGTGATAGATGACTTGGCTCCCCATGATAAGGATAAAGATCAGAAATATTAAAAACTGGACTAATTCCCATGGCTGGAGGTAACTCCAATTGATAAGCATTTGGTCCAATCTTTTTGAGAATACGACAAGGACCAAACTTCTTATTCTTGAGCTTGTGATATGTTCCTGCTGGAAACCTCTCTTTTCTTAGATATACCATCACCAATTCCCCTTCATGAAATTCCACATCACGCCGTTTCGCATCAGCAGTCCTTTTGTATCTGTCATTGGCTTCTTTCAAATTAAGTCGAACTTGCTCATAAATTTCTCGAACATGAGCAGCAAGTTCTTCAGCCTCCATACTACTTTTTCCCAGGTTTGGTATAGGCACTCGATCGAGGATGTGGCTTGGAGCTCTACCATATGCCACCTCAAATGGTACCTTTTGAGTGGAACGATTCTTGGAGCTATTGTAAGCAAATTCTGCATGAGGAATAACAAGATCCCATTGACGTGGATTTTCACTTGTAAGGCTCCTCAATAAATTTCCCAATGTTCGATTTGTAACTTCCGTCTGGCCATCGGTTTGTGGGTGACAAGTACTTGAAAATTGCAGCTTTGTTCCAATGAGCTTCCATAAAGTACGCCAAAAATGACTCATAAATCTTGTATCTCGATCGGAGGTGATGGTTTTTGGCACACCATGGAGTCGAACAACCTCTTTGAAAAAAATATGAGCAACATGGGAAGCATCAATGGTATTCTTGCAAGGAATAAAGTGAGACATTTTTGAAAACCGATCGACCACAACAAAAATTGAATCATACCCTCGCTGAGTTCTTGGCAAACCTACCACAAAGTCCATACTGATATCTTCCCAAGGCTGGTTAGGGATTGGAAGAGGTTGATAAAAGCCACTGTTTTGTTTTGTACCCTTTGATTTCTGACAGGTCAGGCAGCGATTTACATACCGTACAACATCTTGATACATTTTTGGCCAGTAGTAACGTTCTTGGACCAAAGCAAGAGTTTTATCTCTTCCAAAATGACCACCTAAACCTCCTCCATGTAATTCAGCAATAACATAAAGCCTCAAAGACCCTTTTGGAATACATAATTGATTCCCTTTGAACAAATAGCCACCCACAATGGTAAACTCAGCATGTTTGCCACTGTTATACTCTTCCATGACCTTTGAAAAGAATGGATCAGCATTATAATATTCCGGTAGTAAATCAAACCCAACCACTTCATAGGATAAAGCTGTGAGAAGATAAGACTTACGACTAAGAGCATCAGCCACCTTATTCATCACACCAGATTTGTGTTGAATAACAAATGTATAGTCTTGGAGGAAAGAGACCCATTTAGCATGTCTCGAATTCAACCTTTTTTGAGCATTAAGAAAGCGAAGAGCTTCATGATCAGAAAATAATACGAACTCTTTGTGTATCAGATAATGACGCCAAAATCGCAAGGACTGGACAACAGCATAAAACTCTTTATCGTATGTTGAATACCGTCTTTTGGATTCATTCAATTTTTCACTAAAGAAAGCAATTGGGTGTCCCTTCTGGCTTAGGACAGCACCAATACCAACATCAGATGCATCACACTCGACCACAAATACTTCTTCAAAATTTGGCAGTGCTAGAATTGGTGCTTCAGTTAACTTCTTCTTGATTAGGTTGAAGCTCTCCTCTGCTGCCTGTGTCCACCAAAACTTCCCAGACTTCATACATTCTGTGACAGGAGCAATTATTGTGCTGAACATTTTTATGAAGCGGCGATAGAATGTAGCCAGTCCATGAAAGCTCCGCACTTCGGTTAAAGATTTTGGTGTTGGCCATTCTTTGATTGCTTTGATCTTTTCCTCATCAACCTTGATCCCCTGCGATGAAACAACATAGCCCAAAAAGACCACACTGTCTTTCATAAAAGAACATTTTTTTAGATTTGCATATAGCTTCTCCTTCCTCAATATATCAAACACTTGCCGCACATGATTAGTATGATCACCAGGTGTAGAACTAAATATAAGAATATCATCAAAATACACGACTACAAATTTTCCAATAAAAGATCGCAAAACCTGGTTCATTATTCGCATGAATGTGCTTGGAGCATTTGATAAACCAAATGGCATAACTAGCCATTCATAGAGCCCACCTCTGGTTTTAAATGCAGTTTTCCACTCGTCTCCGGCTCGTATTCTTATTTGATGATAGCCGCTACGAAGGTCAATTTTGGAGAAAATTTTTGCACCATGAAGCATGTCCAGCAAATCATCAAGCCTTGGAATTGGGAATCGGTATTTCACTGTTATTTTATTGATTGCTCGACTATCTATACACATTCGCCAGGAACCGTCTTTCTTTGGAGTGAGTAGAGCAGGTACTGCACAAGGGCTAAGACTTTCTTGAATAAATCCCCTCTTCAACAATTCTTCTACTTGCCTTTGAAGTTCTGCATGTTCTTGTGGACTCATCCGATAATGAGGCAAGTTTGGCAAGGAAGCACCAGGAACCAAATCGATTCGATGTTGGATATCACGTACTGGAGGTAAACCATCGGGTAGCTCTTCTGGAATAACATCACTAAACTCCTGTAAAATCATTTTCATCTCATCTGGAACATAATCATTATCTTCTTCTCTGTTGGTAACAACATGGGTCACTAAAGCATAAACAATTGAAGCATTTGTTTTGCACTCCTCTTCAAATTGTTTCACGGAAAGCAGACTAGTAGGCTTCTCTTTGATGGCTTTAGAAGGGATATCCTTGAGAGGATTTAGAACATACTTCACTCCTTTCAAGTAAAGTGAATTAGTGTTGTTATAGCCATCATGTTGTACCTTTCTATCAAATTGCCATGGACGACCAAGTAAAATATGGCAAGTATCCATGGGCAAAACATCACACCAAATTTCATCTTGATATTTGCCAACTGAAAACTTCACCAAGCATCTTCGAGTAATTGGAACTTCACCTCCCCTTTTGAACCAAGAAATTTTATACGGACTCGGATGATTTTCACATTTCAATTGTAATTTTTCTATCATCTCTTTAGCCACCATGTTTGCGCAACTTCCCGAATCAATCAGCATCAAACATTTCTTTCCATACGCAGTGCAAAAAGTATGGAAAATATTGGTTCGTAACCAATCGTCTGGGTCAATAGATTTAGGGGCTGTCATCACTTTTCTAATAACAAGACTTTCAGCTTCACTATCAGGATCACAAACTTCATGAGGTAGATAACCTTCTCCAGCAGTGTCATACACTGGTTCTCCAATCTCTTGACCATCGTCTTCCTCAATCAGATTCACACGAGTTTCTTGACCCCTTTTTGGACATTCATAAGCTCTGTGGCCTTCCAACCCGCAGCGAAAACAAGTAGTACCACCTTGTTTTTGAACCTTGCCATGTGAAGTACTCATCTGGTCCTTCGATTCACCCGCAACTTTTTGTCTTGGCAGTTTGCTATTGCGTTGCCCCTCTTTTGAAGTACCGCTAATTGCATTTGAAAATCTTTTAGAAAGCATCCGTTTTAACTTTTCTTCAGCCTTGAGTGCCATTTGGAAAGCTTCTTCAAGAGAGTTGAGGCGGTGAAGACTGAGTTCATCATAAATTGAATGCTTCAGACCACTTAAATATCTCCCCACCAACTGGTCATCGGTCTCCCGCGAATTGACTCGATTCAGATACTTGTAAAATTCTTCAGTATAATCTGCTACACTTTGTTCATTCTTTTGTCGAAGATGATGAAACTTGCTGTATAAACTTTGTTTGTAATCAATGGGCAAGAACTTGTCATCCAACTTCAACTTCATTTCATTCCAGGCAGTGACATGACAAAGGCCCCTTTGCTCACGACTCAGTTGGTATTGTTGCCACCAAACTAAAGCATGACCCTTAAGTTTTGTAGCAACAAATTTAACTTTCTTTTCTTCAGATAAATCTTTCCAATCAAAGAATGTTTTGAGTGAGGCAATCCAATCACAATAGACTTCTGGATCAAGCTTTCCGTTAAAATCAGGTACATCAACTCGAATGCTTTTATCTGAATTTTCTATGGCTTTAGCAAGACGATCCATCGCCCAAACATTTTGTACTGGTGTTTGTCGAGATGATGAACTGGTAGAACTAAAGTCATCAAAACCATCTCCTTCAGGTTCTTCATTGTTGACAGGTCTGTTTTCTGGTGTAGGAAACCGTTGAAGAAGTTCTTCCATCATCTGGCGCAAGTCTCTATTTGATTGTTGCAGTTCTTCAATTTCGTCACGGCGGCTAACTTCGTCTACAGCAGCAGACCGTCCACGATTTACTCTTCTTCTTGTGGCCATGTCTTTCCAAATAAAATACAAATTGTATTGAAACAGAGGAATTGCAACAAACTTGACAGCAAATACCAAACAAGAAGCAAGAAAATAAAAGAACCAGCTCTGATACCAAAATTGATGCAGGGAAAGTTTAAGAAACGAATGACTAGGAAATTTGTAGTTATAAGGCAACGGAATCACTCACGTTGTAATCGCGGAATCACTCAACGCGACCAAGCCGAATGCTTGATATACAAGAGGAATCACTCAACTCCAAAAGATTATGAAACATAATCAAATTAAACTCAACTCTACTCTGCCTCAGCAGATTTTCCATTATAGATAAATAGGAATTACATCACCATTTTCAAAATAATTCTAGTCAAAGACTCTTGCATTTTCCTAGCTAATTGCAAGTTACAAGACACTTGAATGAAACCCAAGTTACAAGACACTAGAATGAAATAAGTGCAAGTCACTAGACACTTTAAAAAAAAGCAATAACTGAATAGAGCACTAGAAATAAGTGCCTCTAATTAACTGCATCAATAACTTTTGTGATTGTGTGTTGAAATCATATTCTAGACTATCATTGAACATGTACATTTTGCTTGATTGATCATCTAGCTTAATTTGTTTGTGTTTGCATCACTTGCATCACTTTAGATCATAGTCTTGCATTAGGTTGAAGTCTCTAGCAAAGTGAGTGAAGCTTTGTGGATAGAGCAAGGGAGCCTTGATTAGAGTCGGGAGGACTCGGATAATCAAGCAAGGAAGTCTTGTCTAGGGTTGGGAGGATCCGGATAGGCAAGCAAGAAATCTTCCTAGAGATGTGAGCATCTTGGATAGGAAGTTGCTTTCTAGAGGTGTAGGACACATCTCGGATAGGAAGTAGGCTTGGTGATTCACTAGCCCGAGGGTAGATTAGGAGTTGATAGCTTGAGTGGATATCATGAGTGATAGCTTGAGTGTGTAAGTCCTTTTTTTCACATAGTGGATTGCTTCGCCGGTGGTTGTGGTATCAACCCGTGGATGTTTCCTCATTGAGGTTTTACCACGTTAAAATCATTGTGTTCAATTTTGCTTTACTTTCTTTTATCTTCCATATATTACATTGTTTGCACATCTTGTAAATTGATTAACTCTTGTCTTAGTGAAATCAATTCTTTTGCTAAATCTTATCAAGTGTGCATTTTGCCTTGTAATTTTCCGCATTATTTTTAATTGGAAGAATTTGGAGCCTATACCTATTCACCCCCCCCCTCTAGGTATATTTCACTACTACATTAAGGGAAATTTCATTTGGTATCAGAGCGGGTGTCTAGACGCACTTAGATTGATCCTTTCTTTGTAGTATTTTTGTGTTTGTTTTTGTTTTTGTTTGTGATAAAATCATGATTAAGGAAGTATATTACTATGTGGCTTCTTTTGTTGAACATATTGACTTAGATGAGAAAAAGATCAATGATCTTACTTTTGAAAATGAATGTTTATCCAAAGTCAATATGTCCCTCAACAAGAAGCTAGAAGATCATGATCTTGGCTCAAAAGAATTCGATGAACTTAAAGACAAGATTCTAAGTCTAGAATTGAATCTTAAAGATAGCAATGATAGACTTGGTATCTTGAAGCAAGAAATTGAGCAAAGAGATTGTTCTCTTGTTAATGCTAAGAAACTTGAAAGTGTGCTTAAATCCAAACTTAATGAGCATTTAAATCAAGAGAAAAAGTATGAACAATGGCTTGATAAATCACATAAAGATGTTTTGTTTAGTGATAGCAAAGCGGAAAAATATGCCATTGAACTTAGGATGCTTCGTGAGAAACTTGATGAGGCTAATTGGGTGATTAGCAAGATGTCATCTAGTTCTAATAAAGTTGAAACCCTCATTAAAAGTGGAAAGCATCCATGTGACAAAAGAGGTTTGGGTTATATCAATGAGAAGGAGACTCCTTCATCCAACAAATCTACTTTTGTCAAAGCAAGCATTGAATCAATTGTAGGTACACTCTCTCAAGGTAAAGCTATGAAAGCTACCGGAGGTGCCTCTTCATCAACAAGGATGTTCAATGGGAGAACTCAACAACTTAAGCATCAAGAAGCAACAACCTCAAATGTAAGAGGTGAAGCATCAAGGGTTGCTCTTCAAAGAGGTAAAATTGTGAGAAGACCAAATGCTATGGAAGCAAATGCAAATGGTAAACTTCTCAAATTTATTCCTATTTGTCATCATTGTAATATGATAGGACATATTCGACCTAGATGCTTTGAGTACATTTGGAAATGCAAACTTGATAATGCTTTTCATGATATGTCTTTGAATGGACCTAGGCAATCATCCATGTATGGATATAGAAATAGACTTAGGAAGACCTTGGAAAAGCATGTTGTTGAAAGAGTTGTTGATGACTTGCTTGCTAAATCTTGTGTTGTGCCTCACTCTACTATGCATAAGAAAATTGATAATGCTTTGTTTGATATTTTTGAAGATGTGACCAATGAGGTCAAGGTGCATGTTGAAAAGCCTAATATTGAGTCAAAGCATGTTAGAAGTAAGAGTGAGAAGCATGTTGTGAAAAATGTGTGGATTAGAAAAGACACATCTAAATGTAATGTTGCACAATATGCTTTACGTGCCAACTCCTCCTATTCTTGGTACCTAGATAGCGGTTGCTCTAGGAACATGACCGGGAACAAAGAGTTCTTTAATAATCTTGTTTTAAAGGATGGAGGTTGGGTTACTTTTGGTGATGGTACCAAAAAGCAAGTTCTTGGCAAGGGAACAATTTGTATCCCCGGATTGCCTAAACTTCGCAATACTTTGTATGTTGATGGGTTACAAGCTAACTTGATAAGCATTACTCACTTGTGTGAAATTTTTAAAGAAGTTAGCTTTAACAAAGATGTATGCACTATAATTGATAAAAAGGGCGATGTCGTCCTAAGAGTCAAAAGGTCTATAGACAATTGCTATTGTCTTGAGATAGATCCTCTAACATGCAACATGGCACATGAGTGCAATAAGCTTGATTTGTGGCATCAACGTTTGGGTCACATGAATTTTAAAGATTTGAAAAAGCTTGAAAAACATGGCATTGTTAGAGGTCTTCCTAATCTTGGTAAAAAGCTTGAGGTGGTTTGTGAACCTTGCCAATTAGGTAAGCAAACCAAAGTGCCTCATAAGAAAATTTTTTACATAGCTACTAAGAGACCTTTAGAACTTGTGCATATGGACCTAATGGGGCCAATTCAAACCGAGAGCATTAATGGCAAAAAGTACATTTTTGTATGCGTTGATGACTTCTCTAGGTTTACTTGGGTTTATTTTCTTAGAAACAAGACCGAGGCTTTTGATTACTTTAAAAAGTTTTAAAATCAAGTTCAAAATGAAAAAGGTCTTAATATCAAGAAAATATGTCGCATTAGGAGTGATCATGGGACGGAATTTGAAAATGCAAAATTTAGTGAGTTTTGTGATGGTTTAGGGATTTCTCATGAGTTCTCCGCACCTAGAACTCCTCAACAAAATGGTGTTGTTGAGAGGAAAAACCGTGTCTTGCAAGAGATGGCTAGGGTCATGCTTAATAGCAAGAAAGTCCCTAGAAACCTATGGGCCGAGGCGGTCAATACCGCTTGTTATGTGTCAAATCGTGTTTTCAAAAGGCCCGGTACAAAACAAACTTCCTATTAGCTTTGGAAAGGCAAGAAGCCTAATGTGAGTTACTTCCACACTTTTGGGAGTAAATATTATATTTTGAATGATAGAGATCACTTAGGAAAGTTTGATGCAAAAAGTAATGTTGGTCTCTTTCTTGGGTATGCTATTAATAGTCGTGCATATAGAGTCTTTAACTTGACTACTAAGACTATCATAGAGTCTATTAATGTGAAGATAGATGATCTTAGCATGCTTAATTTGTGTGATGATAATGGTGTCAATGAACCTAAAGAAAACATGTTGAATGACACTAATACACCTATTGATGTGGCTAGTAGTGTTTCTAGTCAAGATGATGAAATTGATAGTCATATTGAAGTTGTAAGTCAAGGGTTGGAAAATGCTTTAAATGATAATCAACAAAATGACCAAGTTGTTGAACATTCTCACCCAAGACTTAGAAACTTACACTATCAAGGAGACATCATAGGTGATTTAAATGAAGGGGTTAGAACAAGAAATCAAATTGCTAACCAAATATCCTATGCTTGCTACACTTCTCAAATTGAACCCAAAAACATTAATGAAGCAATTGTTGATGAATATTGGGTTGGGGCTAAGCAAGATGAACTTAATCAATTTGAGAGGAATGAAGTGTGGTCCTTAGTTCCTAGACCCAAAGATATAAATGTAATTGGCACTAAATGGGTGTTTAGGAATAAGACCGATGAAAGTGGCAAGATTGTGAGGAATAAAGCTAGACTAGTGGCTCAAGGTTACACTCAAGTGGAGGGTGTTGACTTTGATGAGACGTTTGCCCCGGTTGCTCGTCTCGAGTCCATTAGACTTTTGTTGTCCATTGCATGCATTAAAAAGTTCAAATTATTTCAAATGGATGTCAAAAGTGTTTTCCTCAATGGATACCTTCAAGAAGAAGTGTATGTTGAACAACCTAAGGGTTTTGTAGACCCACACTCTCCTAATCATGTGTTTAAATTGAAAAAGGCTCTCTATGGCCTTAAACAAGCTCCAAGAGCTTGGTATGATAGGTTGACTCAATATCTTATTGACAACCAATATAGGAGAGGTGGCATTGATAGAACTTTGTTTATCAAACATCATGATCATGATATTTTTGTTGCACAAATATATGTTGATGACATTGTTTTTGGGTCTACTAATAAAACCAAGGTTGATGAATTTGTTAGTGTTATGTCAAATGAATTTGAAATGAGTATGGTGGGTAAGTTGAATTATTTTCTAGGAATGCAAGTGAAGCAAACTAGCATGGGCATAATGTTGAATCAATCTAAATATGCTAAAAATCTAGTTAAGAGATTTGGCCTAGAAAATGGAAAAGATTTTGAAACTCCCATGAGCACCACTTTAAAACTTGACAAAGATGAAAAAGGGAAAAGTGTTGACCAAAGCCTTTATAGAAGCAAGATAGGTAGTCTACTTTACCTAATGGCTAGTAGACCCGATATTTGCTTTAGTGTTGGCTTGTGTGCTAGATTCCAAGCAAATCCCAAGGAATCTCACTTAAAAGCCGTCAAGAGGATCATTAGGTACATCAAAGGAACTCATAGTCTTGGTCTATTCTATTCATTTGATACCAATGATATCCTTGTAGGCTATTGTGATGCGAATTGGGCGGGAAACATAGATGACCGAAAAAGCACATCGGGCGGTTGCTTTTATGTTGGTAATAACTTGGTTTCTTGGTCAAGTAAGAAACAAAATTCGGTTTCCCTTTCCTCTTCTGAAGCCGAATACATTGCGGCCGGAAGTGCTTGCACACAATTACTTTGGATGAAACAAATCCTTAAGGATTATGAGATAGAACAAGGAAAAATGACACTTTATTATGATAGTTTAAGTGCCATTAACATCTCTAAAAATCCGGTTCAACACTCCCGCACAAAACACATAGACATTAGGCATCATTTCATTAGAGATCTAGTTGAACATTCTATTGTTACTCTAGAGCATTTGCCTACTAAAAATCAACTTGCGGACTTGTTCACTAAGCCCTTGGACAAAGAGAGGTTTAAAACTCTTAGAATGTCCATTGGCATGATTTGTGTTGATTGATGTCTTTGTGTGATTGTGAGTGGCTTGATGAGCAAAACTTTAATTGTATATCATTGTCTTTAAGAGCTACTCACTTGAGAAGTAATGATCTTTAACAAGTATCTTTTATTGTTTTTAGATCATGCACTTGAGCTTGAAAATCTTATTTTTGAAAAGTGCACTAATGCTTCTCTTGTATGTTTTAGTTTTTGAGTATATGTGGTTGAATATGTGTAGATAATGGATGCATCTAAAAGTTTATTGTTAAGTACATGATAGATGACCTATGGTATGTATCCATTTTGCTTCGGCACTACATAGTAATCAACGAGCACCCTCATGGAAAGGGCTACACACCTTGGTTGTGAAGCCACCCAATGTAGGAAAGGGCTACGCCATTGTGATGAGTGAAAGCCGCCATGAGGAGTATATGTTTTTGTTAGTAAAATCAAAGAAGTGTTGAAATGAATCATATTAAAAAAAAAAAAAAAAATCTTTGATTCTAAGCCTAAAAGAAATGAAAAATAAAAAGGCTTATTGGTGTATAGTTGAGAATTGTGAAATAGCTCGGGTTGACAAATAGAAACGGGGAAAACGAGCCACATGCACACACACGCTCATATGTTAATATCTATTCATTTTAAAAGCAAACACCGGATGAATATCGATTTGACCTATTTTTGGAAAGGCTTTAGATGGATAGGTGTGGATAGAGTTTGCATGTTGATATCACAATTACTCCTACTATATATTTGAGAAGCATTCACACACACACTTTGCTTATGTGCTTGATTCATTAGCAATGTGAGAATATTTTTGAGAGATTAATGAAAATCTATGATTCTCTCTTGGACTTTGACAAGTTATGAAATATTTTCTCTTATTGCTTGATTGTGTGATTGTGTGAAGTCCCTTGTGAACAAATCTACTTGTTGATAATATGTGGAGCATATGTTAAGGGGGAGCTTTAGTTTATTCAACTTTCGCTTTCTATACGATTTGTTTGCTTAATATCTGGTTCTTTATCTCTTGTGTCCCTTGTCTATTCCTTGACAAAAAGGGGGAGAAAATGTATACCTCACCATGTTTGATATTGGGGAGTTTTTGTATACTTCACACCTTGTGTGGAAATTGTTCCAATTGTGTGAATCTTATTCCTCTTTGTGCTTAATTGTGACTTTGTCTTAAGGGGGAGAATTCTTGTCTTAAGGGGGAGAAAGAATTCTTTCTTGACAATGTTAAGGATAGTTGGTTCTTGGAAATTGGGAAACTAAGGGAATGCTTTAATATATATTTTATTCACTTGAGATAATGCATTTGTGTATGAGATAAGGGATATTTTCTATGTTTATTGTTTGGTTAAATAACTCACCATTCTTCTTTAGAGAAGATCTCTTTTTGGTTGCTATTTTCTCTCATAGGTACTTTGAAGACCGAAAGAGGAATTCTTGAAGACTTGAAGACTTTTTAGTCTAGGAATTTCTTTGTAAATGTGAGATTGAGAGTATGCTATCATTTTGAGTTTATTTGAGTGAAACATTGTATGGTGAGGTTGAGTGCTTTTGCCATGGAATAGCCAAATGGGGAGATTGTAAGGTTTATGATTTGTATTGGCTTGATTCCATTGCAAAACACTCTATGATTGTATTAGTTGTTGCTTAGGACATTATTTGAAGAAAGGAAGCTTAAGAAGTGAAGAGCAACGTCTAGTGCAAAAGTCGTCTTCAAGAGGTGAAAAATGTCAAAGGTAAATCTTGACTTCCATCCTCTTGCAAGGCGTTAGCGCACACACACACAATTCATACATGTGTGTCCCTGCATCGTGGTTCAAACATTTGGTATAACACATTCACACACTTCATAGCATGCTCATGCATTGATCTTGTATTGACAAACATTGTGAAATTGCATGCTTTGTGATTATCTCTTTGATATGGCATGCTTGTGTGAATATGTGTTTATTTGTTTCCGTATTTTGTGTTTAGGACTTGAACATGTTCTCATTTAATGACTTATCGAGTTCCGGTCGTTTCGGTTACTCATTCATAAGGTTTCGAGTCCAAACAAGTTGACTATGCTACTTTTCGTTCTCATTTGTTGTGTTGTCTTCATCATCGGATTCCGAGATGATTTCTCAACTATTTTTCAAAGTTGAGTAGTCGTAGTCGTGCATGAGGGAGTCACGGTTCGTAATCCGAAAACGGATTCAAAATCGGAGGTCGGATGCTCAAGATATGGGCCGACGAACTGAGGGAGCGCGCGAGAGAAGTGGGAATCACGTGTGGCCACTTGGCCAGCCCGTGTGGGAGGCCGTGGGCCCCACGGGCAAGGGAGCCCTCTGCTCCCGTGGGCCCCACATGCCCCCCATGGGGTGGTGACATGGCAGCACATGATTCGCTCGTAAATTCTCTCATTTTCCCTCCTTTTAAGCCAACCTCCTTCCCTCCACACTTAGAGATTTTTGATGAACACTTGATCATTCTCGCATCAGAATTTCTACAATTTTTGTTTACTTGTTTTGATCATATCTCTCTCATACGAACTCGAAATCAATCGATTCAAAAACCAAAATTGTTGGTCTCAAAGAGAGCTACAAACCCCAAGCATTTCCAGAGGCAGTTGACTTCGGCATTTGTCTCAGCTGGTCCATTTCCAGTCCGTGGTCAGCTTGTATGTTTCAACTTCTTCTTTTTCAATTTCATCTTTGATCATCTATTGATTCTTTCCATTTGATTGATGAAATTTGTTGAGAAGTATGTTAGATCACATGCTAGGGTTATTTGATCATTTTTTAATTGAGTTTTAGCTTTGTGATGTGTTTTGAACATATATGTGCTAAACTTGATTTGTCATAAAATTGATTCTAGAAAATATATGTGTGATGTGCTTCATGTTATTTTCTATGTTTTATTTCATGATCTAAGAACTAGGTTTTTACTGTGCTAAATTGAATATTCATACCTTTGTTCTTATTGATTTGCATGTCTTGATTTCTAGATAACTTTTGTGATTGTGTGTTGAAATCATATTCTAGACTATCATTGAACATGTACATTTTGCTTGATTGATCATCTAGCTTAATTTGTTTGTGTTTGCATCACTTGCATCACTTTAGATCATAGTCTTGCATTAGGTTGAAGTCTCTAGCAAAGTGAGTGAAGCTTTGTGGATAGAGCAAGGGAGCCTTGATTAGAGTCGGGAGGACTCGGATAATCAAGCAAGGAAGTCTTGTCTAGGGTCGGGAGGATCCGGATAGGCAAGCAAGAAATCTTCCTAGAGACGTGAGCATCTTGGATAGGAAGTTGCTTTCTAGAGGTGTAGGACACATCTCGGATAGGAAGTAGGCTTGGTGATTCACTAGCCCGAGGGTAGATTAGGAGTTGATAGCTTGAGTGGATATCATGAGTGATAGCTTGAGTGTGTAAGTCCTTTTTTCACATAGTGGATTGCTTCGCCGGTGGTTGTGGTATCAACCAGTGGATGTTTCCTCATTGAGGTTTTACCACGTTAAAATCATTGTGTTCAATTTTGCTTTACTTTCTTTTATCTTCCATATATTACATTGTTTGCACATCTTGTAAATTGATTAACTCTTGTCTTAGTGAAATCAATTCTTTTGCTAAATCTTATCAAGTGTGCATTTTGCCTTGTAATTTTCCGCATTATTTTTAATTGGAAGAATTTGGAGCCTATACCTATTCACCCCCCCTCTAGGTATATTTCACTACTACATTAAGGGAAATTTCACTTCTCATCGCTTCTGGTCAACTGGGATTGATTTCGTGGAGGGGTTTTTAGGTGGTTTTGGTTGGGTTTTAGGTGGTTTTGGTTGTTGGGTGTTTGGAGAGGGTGGTTTGGATGTTTGGGTGATTTGGAGATGGGTGGTTTTGGTTGATTTGGTGCTTTGGATGTTTGGGTGATTTGGAGATGGGTGGTGAAGAGATGAATGGGTTTGGAGAGGGTGTTTGGGTTTTGATTAGTTTTAATTAGTTTTATTTTTAAATTTAATTAGTTTTAATTAGTTTTATTTTTAAATTTAATTAATTTAAAATTTAATTATTATTTAATTTGTTGATAATAATAATAATTATTTAATTTAATAATATTTATTTGTTTTTTAAAATTAATTTGTAAATTACTATTATACCCTTTGGTTATATAAGATTCTATAACATCTGATGTTATTCTACCTTTTTACCCTCGTTGACCTTTGTTGACTTGATAGAACCCTAGCAGAATTGGACGGTAGAGACTAAAATACGTATTGTCAGAGAAAGGATGGACTAAAATTTACAATACCAAAAAACCGTGGGCTAAACGTAAATTAAGGCAAACTACACGAACTAAAATATGATTTTCCCTTAATACAAAGTAATTGTTCTAGTCTTGGCCATGGTTTGGTTTCGGTTCGGTTTCGGTTCGAAACCGTCGGTTTTGGTTTGGGAACTCACCGAAATCGAAACCGAAACCGAAACCGAAACCGAAACTGGAAAACCGGTTTGGTTTTCGGTTTAAAACCGATGATTTTTCAGTTTCGGTTTCGGTTTCGGTTTTGTAAGTATTTCACAATATTTAAAAGAAAAGAAATTGACATTTATTAATAAATAACAAAAAATTACAAAAAAAAAAAAACAAAAAATAACAAAAAGAAAATAACAAAAAATTAGCCTTGAAGGCTTGAATTCAAATATATAATATTACAATGTAACAAAGTTAAAAAAAAAAAAAAAAAAAAATACCAGCCTTGCACTTAATTTTTTACCACAATTAAGCTGCCTACGTATCCTCCACCAATGTAGAGGAATTAAAGGTCACGTAGTTCTTTTACCTTTAATTAGTTGCTCGATGTTGGAGGTTAGAAGTTGGAACGGAATCTATTCACTGCCTTCCGTTCCCGTGGTTTGGTCACCTTCGAAGAAGTCGTTCACTATATCCGACTGGAGTTCTTGTTGTCTATATTTTGCCTTTGTCCAATCATCAACACATGCTTGGATTTCAAGTGATTGTGGAGACATAGCCGATCGTCTTGGGTCCAAAATATTTCCACCTGCACTAAATTCTTGTTCCACAGCAACTGTAGAAACCGGCGTTCCAAGAATTTGTTTGGCAATAATAGCCAAAATTGGATATTCCTGTTGATTACTCTTCCACCAAACTTGGAGATCAAATCCTTCATTTGGAAATATATGATTGGCTTCTAAATACCAGTCAAGCTCAGAGGCAGATGAGGATGAAGAAGATGTTCGTAATTTTTTGGATCTTTGGGAAAACAGCCGATCCCCCAAACCCCTTAATTGAAATTTTGCGGAAGAACTACTACCACCAGATTTGGGTTGGGGTTGTGAAACCGGCACGTTGAAAGACTGACCATACATTCTAGCATATTCATTGTATAATTCATAAAGCAAAGTTTTAACGGAAGCACATAACTGAAGAATATCAACCTCTAAATTTAAACATTTGTAATAATTGTCTAAATAATCCTGCAAACAATCTAATTTAAAGCGTGGATCAAAACACGGTGCAAGCAAGTAAATCTTTGGAATCTCCTCATAATACGAAACTCATTTTGTTTTCATGGCAGCAACACATAGACTCAATTGAACATCAAATCTACAATCATTAAATGCACCAGCAATATTAACACCTTGAGTAAGAAATAAATGAGTAGTGGGATAGTAAACACTAGATAAAGCAATGGTAGCATCATTAAAAACACGTAACAATTCAAGAATTTTTATACATACATCACAATGGTTCAATTCAAGAGAAATTGAAGGAACGTTATAATTAATAAAAGAAACTAATAAATCCTTATATTCAACACTTTCACTAAGCAACTTATAAGTTGAATTCCAACGAATGGTAATGTCACGAGAAAATTTTCTGGGACGCATATTATTCAGAGAGCAATACTTTAACCATTGTTTCATGATTTTGCTATGCCTCCAAATATAGTTAATACTATCTCTAATTGGTCTAATAAAAGCAGAAAGCTCTGTTAATCCAGCTTGAACACACAAATTTAAAACATGGCATGCACAACGTTGATGAAATAATTTACCCCCAAAATAGGGATTGCACAACTCCCGTAAGTAAGGAATAGATGCGGTATTGCTTGCAGCATTATCAAAGCCAATAGCAAAAAATTTGTTTAAAATATTATACTCTTGAAAAATGATTTTAAGGAGTCGAAAAATATTTTGAGCTGAATGCAAGTCATCGAAAACACGAAATGCAAGAATTCTTTTTTGCATGTCCCAGTCATTGTCCATATAATGACATGTGACACCCAAATATGAATGACTACCAAAATTGTCGGTCCATATGTCGGCACATACGGAAACGCGACCTTGAAATTGTTCAAAAAATGTTTTCAAATTGTTTTTTTCTTTTTTGTAAATGGCATTTAGTGTACGTGTGAGAGTGGCTATAGGAACACGTTGCATTACAGGATTTTATGCATTTTGGCAACAATTAACAAAACCTACTTTCTCACCAAAACCAAAAGGTAAGTGTTCAGTTGCAACCATTAATGCTAATTGTTCTCTATTTTTTTCAGCCATGTAATGAAATAATTGATTAGAAGAGGTTGCGTACCTGGCGATTTGGGCTTGGTTATTTGCACTCGCGAATTTGGACGGGTGAGTTTTTCTGACATAGGTCCATAACGTGCCATATCCGAAGTTTCTTGGAACATTGTATGTTTTGGTGTAGTTATTGCACTATGATAACTCTTATTTCTACACGTTGTGTAGCCCCTTACTTTTATCTTTTATGCTTGTTTTCTGGGTAAAACCGGGTATTTAACGTTTTAAATAAGTGTTTCAGGTAATTTTTCATCACAGGGGCTAAAGTGCAAAAATAGAGAAATTCTAGGGCAAAAGTGCAATTTCAAGAAGTTGGTTCTGCGCCCTTGTTTTGCGATTAAGGGCCGCAAAACAAGGAGCATAAAGGGACCAGCACATCACATTTTTGCAATTCTGCGGCCTAGGGTGCAGAATAGGGCGCAAAACCAAGGCGGAATTTCGACGAAAGTCTCCTGCAGAACACTTAACTTGCGGGGACCATATCTCTCTCCTTCGATCGAACTGGGTTTCGTGCTATATACAGTTGGAAAGCTCTAGAAGTCTTCTTTCCAACAGTTCTTTAAGAACGTGATTATGATGTTTTTGGAGAAAGTTATACCTGTTTCCGTAACAGTGCGCGCTGCTGGAAACCCATCCGTGAAATGCCCAATTTTCAGCCACTTAAGGGCATTTTCGTCCTTTCCCCCATTTCTGCCCTAATCTCCTAAACACTATAAATATCCCCATTTTCTTTCCTCTCTTCAGTTTTCACAGAATCCCTAATCCCCCTCTCTCTCTCTCTCTCTTCCGCCCCACTCTCTCCTTCTTCCATTTTCTTCACCTTCTTCACTTTCTCACTAAATAAGGAGAGGATCCAAGCTCCCATGGAGGTTTTTCCTCCATGGGAGGCTACCATACATCACCACCACCACGTTTTTCACTTCCTCTACCACAATTGAGAGTAGATTGCAAGGAGATAGGAGGGGTTTTTGACCAATTTCGAGCCAAGCATGGAAAGGAGCTCTTGGAGGAATTTCTTCAAGGGTTGTATCTCCTTTTACTCATTCTCTTTGTATTTCTTGTTTTCTTAATTGTGTAACCACCAATTTGGGGATTTTGTAAACCTACACTTGTGTAATATATGTATGTTTGTTCTTAAATTTGGTTGGGTTTTGTTTTACTCTTTGCCAATTACATGTTTTAAGCTCTAATTGCAATAGCCATGTGTGTGGAGGCCTGAAATTGATATGTGTCCATGATTGGGATTAGGAGTAGAGTAATTTAATATAGGAGTAGTGTAATTTAGCTTCCCATGATTGTTGATTGATTGATGGATGACCAAAATGCCATGTTTAGAGTAATTGGAGTGTTAGAGATTTAGCTCCAAAGAGTAGAAAAGGTTTTAGTTCAGGCATTTAGTTGCTAAATTGGCCTGGGTTCCATATTCTTGTACTTAATGAGTCTTGTTATCAAGGCACAATTGCTCATCTTTGGCTGGATTGGGTAAAAAATTGATTTAGGGAAAATTCCCAAATCAAGAGAATGAACCCTTAACCTATATTGAATGGTCTTAATGAATAACAACCAACTTATTTGCACATTGTTGTTTGGTAAACTTGTTTCCCATATCTAGCCATCCTAGGGAGATTGATAAAACCGAATCCGTATCTAGAGTAAAGACAAACTGAATTCCTCTTGTGCTTGTGTAGATATATGGGTATTTTATTGCTTAATGCTTTCACTTGGTTAGCCACCTTGTGGATGATATTTAGGCTATGTGTTATATATTGCGTGGTTCACATTAACATGTCCAGCGTGATATCCTCTACATTTGACCAGACAGTGAGAGATACACTAGGCTGGCGTGTAGAGCTCGTGTGTGTGTCCCACAGTCCTTAATGAATCCAAGCATTTATGCATGGATATAATCTCTAAGACATCGAGAGAGATTAGAGATTAATTAAGGGGACACGAGCATATAACATACGTGTTGTATGGGTATCTCGTATTCTTAATGCTTTCACTTGGTTGCCATCCCGTATTTGGTTAGCCATTGTGAATGAATTATTGGCTGTAGTATGGCCCACGCGGTTGCGCATTAAATGCCCAACGAAATAACCACTGTATATGACCAAACAGTGAGAGATACACTAGGCTGGCATACAGGGCTCTTGTGTGTGTGCCACGGCACTTAATGAATTCATGTGTACTTTGTATGTGTGGATGTGATTTCTAAGACTCGAGAGAGATTAGAGATCAATTAAGGGGACACGAGCCTATGATATACTTGCATATTGAGGGACTAAGTGAGTTTAGAGCTTAATTAGGAGGATTGTTATGGTTGAGTCATTGCCCTAGTGTACACCACATTTCATGCATCTCTCCATTCCATCCTATCCATGTACATATTATAGTATATAGTTTATTTATTTATATTATCATTTACACTTTTCCGCACCCGCAACACACGAGTTCTCTCGGAGTGTTGTTATAATAGCTAGAACCGATGACGGTCAGCGAATCCCACCTCCCTGCGGAACGATACCCTCACTTGCCGCTGTGCTAGTCTCTGTGACTCGCGCGCTAGCGATGTCGAACTTAAATGTTCATCTTTTGACCAACATCGCAATGACGTGTCGTCACACTGTATATGGAAAGATCCATCTTGTAACTTACTTTTCTTCATATGCATTTTGAAGAGATCGGACTTCGTCGGTTTTTCTTCTTTACCTTCACCTGCAAAAAAATCATCCGAAGGGGGTGGGGGGTTAGATACACTTTCATTAGTATTGGGGGTATTGTGAGTGGGGTCGAGTCCGTCGAACTCGGGACTTGTTAAAGGGGGATTAGGAGTAGAAGGGTGATCGGATCTAAATCGATCTTGAAGGAACTAGTGAAAAGTCACATCGTCGTAAGTGACAGCATCACCAATGGTTTCCAACAAGTTTTGCATTGCACCCTTTCCTTTGTTCACATTTCTTGAACCATCTCCCCCACTTCCACTTCCACTTGCCATTGAAAAATTAATAATAATAAAATATAGATATATGTTAAGAAAAAATTGTTGGAATAATAATGGTAACAAAGTAAAAAAAATAGATGATTGAAAAAAATATATTGTTGGAAATTTGGAATAAGAGTGGTAAGCAACTAAAAAAAAAAAATATTTGAATGAAAAATATATATTGTTGAAATAATAGTGATAAGCAAGTAAAATATATATATATATATATATATGATTGAAAAAAAATATTGTTAGAATAATAGTGGTGAAAAAAATATATGATGGTAAAAAAATATAAGAAATATATATTGTATGCTAGAAAAAAATAGAATAAATAATTAATATATGATATGAGAATTAAAGAAAATTGTAAATGTAGAGAGAATTGAGAATTTGAGATTGAGAGAGATTGAGAGAAGTTGAGAGAATGAGAGTGGTGTGAAGAAAAATGAAGTGTTGGGGGATATTTATAGGATAATAGAAAGGGGTGACTTTACAAATACAAAAAATTAAAGGGTTAAAAAATATATATATGGATGGCCGTTGGTGGTCATCAGAACGGTCGTCTGATGACTGCCAACGGCCAAAAATAAAAAAAAATTTCAAACTGAGTGCCACGTGTCAATCTGTGATTGGTCCAATTTTTTTTTTTTTTCAAACGGTCGCTTTCAACGGTAACTTTTGGATTAGACGCTGCCACGTGGCATCGTCTGATTGGTGGGTTTTTTTTTTTGGTCGCTGTCAACGGTAACGTATATTAATGACGCTGCCACGTGGCAGCGTCTGATTGGTTGGTAATTTTTATTTTTTATATTTTTTAAAGGTCGCTGTCAACGGTAAAATTTTTTAAAAGATGCTGCCATGTGGCAGCGTCTAATTGGTTGGTTAATTTTTTAAAAAAAAAATTAGAAAAGCTGGCGGTTTAACCGGTTCAAAAACCGTCGGTTAAACTGCCGGTTTTGGTTCGGTTTTTGCCTTCGCCAAACTGAAACCCAAACCGAAACCGAAAAACTGGTTTTGGATCGGTTTTGAAACCGTCGATTTCTTTTTCCGGTTTTGAAACCGTCGGTTTCGGTTTTCAGTTTTCAGTTTTCAGTTTTCGATTTTCGGTTATCGGTTAAACCGCGAACAAAACCGTCGGTTAACCGGAACCATGGCCACCACTAAATTGTTCTAATAAATTGATAGGCACACTATCTAATACACTGAGGAATGGTGGTATTTAGGGGTGGACATAAAAATCAAAACCGAACTGAACCGATCTGAAAAAGGGTATTTGGTTCGGACGTTCGGTTCATAGCTTCTATTCGGTTCAAACCGATTTGAAATTTAAAAACCGAATTGAATTCAGTTCGGTTTCAGTTTTAAACGTACGAAACCAAACCGAACCGAATAAACCAAATTGTCTTAATGAATTATTTTGTAAGGTTCAATTTTATTATGGACTGTTTGTTGATGATTTTTTATTTTAGACTACATTATATATTATTTTTTGACTTCTATTTTATAGAAGTTATGAAGATTTTATATTTTGATTGAGTATGTAGACTGAATATGATTGAAATTTTAGATGTGGATTGAAAATTGAGTTGTATTTTGTTTAAATTATTTTTTTACATATTATGTTTCCTTAAAAAAGCTTAAGCCTAAATGCCAAAAAAGCAACTTAAAGGCCAAAAAAAATTAAAAACATATAAAAAAACCTTCAAAGCCCAATAGGCCCAAAACTGAATTGAACTGAACCAAGATAAATGTGTTCGGTTCAATTCGGTTTTCAGGTTCAAAACAGTTCAAACAATTCACATTTTCAAAAACCAAATATATGTCGATTAAATACGGTTTTGGCCAAAACCAAACAAAACTGATCCATGGCCACCCCTAGAACTGGTATTAGCTTGTATTAGGTGTGGCTTCACTTTTTGGATGCCAACTTTTACTTATTGCAATGGAAATTTTTTTCATAGTAAAATAAAATAAATTAATTTTTTTTTTTAATAAATTACAATTATTTGGTATTTAGGATAGGGAACACAATTTGAACCGATAACCACATGGTGTAGGTGTGAGGTAATACCACTGGATCACCCCCATTTCCTCATAAATTAAATTAATAAATAGATAAGTTTTTATTATTATTATTATTTTTTAAATACCTCATATGGTAGCAGCGACTCGAATCTGAGACACTATCAGACTAAATAAGCATTCTTACCACTGAGTGGTTAATAAATAGATAAGTTTGTAATTTTAAAAAAATTTTATTAATAAAAAAATAATCATGTTGTATTCATGTGAAAAATATTTAAAATATTAAATTTATTAATATATCATCATTTTTTTTTAATTATTTATTAAATACAGTACAATATAATATAAGGGTACGGATATTGATACTCATAAATATGATAAGCGCACCCATATTTATAAGTACACCCATGTCTAAAATTTAAAATTAAAACATTACTATAAACACCCATCTTAATGTCAATAGTACCCTTATTTAAATGAATGTTTTCATTTTAATACAACTTATTTATAATAATACAATTTATTTATAAACCCTTATAAGTTATTAACACATACAAATGATAATTTTTTAAGTTCTCAAAAACACAGTCTCGAGAATTCTTAAATTTCGAGAATCTTTACTTCACCTTTTTTTCATTGATAGAGTTCATAACAAAAATAAATAAAGAAATAAATACATACCTCTATATGATCGGAGTCCTCTGAAAATTCTTATTCCATTACTTTGTTATATGATAATGAGAGATTTTGATACTTGAAATAGAATTAGGGTTTAGTGGAGTTTGTTTGCCCACAAGTGGATTTTTTTTTCCTCTGTTTTGTTTGTAGGTAGGGCATTTGTTCTTTCTTTTTGTCTTGTTGCCTCTGTTTATTTGGTTCGTGTGTTTTCTTGTTCTGGCAAGTTCCGTTGGGCTTCTATTCTTCTCGTTCTTTAAAAAAAAAAAAAAAAATTATAATTAAGGTTGAATTAGGGTTTGGTTTTTTTGTTTTTTTGTTTTTTTTGTTTTTAATAAAGTGATTTATATATATATATATATATATATATATATATATATATATTTCACATGGAACAATTCAATTACCTTTTTTTTTTTTTTTTAAAGAGAAAATTCATTAACACAAGAAACCAAAGAACAAACTAGCCTAGACAATCAACCAGGACCAACAACTCCACGGAGGGAGGACAAGACATAGACCAAAAATAATCAGACCCAGACATAACAACTAACTTAGCTAAGGAATGAGCAACTAAATTAACAGCACTGGGAACAAAACAAATGGAAATAGGAAAACTAGCTAAGAGGTGCAAGATATCTACAATAACAACACCAATATCTGCATCAGGAACCACTCCATTGTTGATGATGTCCACCACACATCAACAATTCAATTACTTAAAATAGGAAATTGAGGTTGGAAGTTTACATCCGTCTTGCTATCTATGCCTCATGTACATTTCGTCACAAAAATGAAGATAGAGTATACTACCATGACGAACAAAAGTATATTACAAAAATTTTGCTGGTGAAAGAAATCTCCAAAACTAGAATTGTGCACGGTTCATGTACTGTCCAGTTCTTGTGTCCACCAATATTTCACTGCCTATATTGATAAACAATGGAATGTTTACAATAACACCCGTATCCAGAGTTGCTGGTTTTGTCCCACCTTGTGCAGTGTCACCTTGAAGATATGGGTGTAATTAATGGGTGTAAATAGTATTTTGTTTATTTTTAATTAAACTAATTTGTCCTTATTGGTAAATTCCTATTGGGATATTTTTGTAATTAAATTTTTTATTAAAATATGAGTGTGTTTATCATATTTATGGGTGTCAATATCAGCTCCCATAATACAATAGCAAATCAAACATTTGTATTATTTAATACAATCTAATACAATATATCATCAAACACATGATTGTACTAACAATAATACAGAAAATACAGAAAATTAAAGTTAATTGGGTAGTTTAGAGATCCACCCTTCTTGGTCAATAAATGAAATATTTACAAAGCGATTCAAGTCAGCTGGATTGTTGAATTTCTTTTCCCATGGCACACGTTTGGAAGTGTCTGCTCCTGCTCCACTGCAACCTGCCTCAAAGTATTCAATATTTTCCCTGAAATTATTTAAAAAATAATAATAAAAATCATAATTATTTATATATTAATATTTGCTTAGAATAAAACATGTTTAGGGTTAATTGTACTAACTTACCCTTAATTACTTTATTGGATCTAGTAAGATTTCAAAAAAATGCCCAAAATTAACACAAACACCCTTTGATATCAAGTCAATCCATTAAATTTAACGGTTGACTAACCTTGACCTATGAAAAACCAAATATATCCCCACCACATCATCCCAAACATAAAATATTTTTAATTAAAGTTTGAAAAATAAAAATTAAAAAAAGAAAGATAATATATCGGTCACCTGTAGAAACATCCTCAATTCTCGAAGGAGCCTCCTCTACGAATTGCAAAAGATCGATGTCCAAGATCGGTGAAGATCTCTTCCAATAAGTAGGAGATTGTTAAAGATCTCTTGTTTCCTTTGATGGTGAAGCTCCACCGCCGATATATTATCTTTTTTATTTTATTTTGATTTTTCAATTTTAATTAAAAATTTATTTTATGTTTAAGATAATGTGGCTAGGGTATATTTGGCTTTCCAGGGGTCAAAGTTAGTCCACTGTTAAATTTGACTTATTGACTTGATGGCAGGTGGTGTTTGTGTTAATTTAAGCTATATTTTTGAAATCTTGCTAAATTTAATAAACTAAGTGTAAGTTGGTGCAATTAACCCACATGTTTATTGCTTTTATATTTGATCAAATTTTGATTATGAGTTTTACTCAAAAAAAAAAATAAAAAAAATTGATTATGAATTTACTCTTACTCCTTGTGAACGTAACTCCAAGCATCCCAACCCTCAGGTACTATCACGTCCGATAGTGTTGAATCAGCAAAAATAACTCTGGAATAGCCTCCATAAGCTCTCCCAAGGTAAGCTTTACCATTAGTTCCAGTAATATTACAAGTCTTGAAAACAAAAGCACTTGGATCTGTTGAAGAATTCCTCGCCTGTGCTGTTATATATCCAGTTCGATATTGTTCAGCATATGCTCCCATTGACAGATGTATTTCACATTGCTACATTACAAAACAAAACAAAAAATAAAAATTTAAATTACTTTTGTATTTTGTTATATAAAAAACAAAATGAATTTGTTTTTTGCATGCAACGTAGTACTACACACCTCATAAATAGATTGGCCGGAGCCAAAAATGAAATCTATGGCACCTTGAATATAACAATCTTTGAAGTAATGGCGGCCTTGGACATCCCACAAGGTATCTTGAAGACCGGTAAAAGCACAGTCATAAAAAGCTGATTTATCTCCATATATTCTTGCTGCCAAAGCCTGTGTAACTTGGTTCTGCTCTATACCAATCGGTACGTTGTACGTATTCTATTTAACATAGATATATGATACTATTAACTACCTATATATAAAATAAATGTAGTTAGATTTTCGCTATATACATAATCTCATATATACGTACCTTGAATGTAATGCCTTTAACAAGCATATTATCAGGAATGCAAGAAAAAGTAGCGCTAGTAATTGTATTGTCATGGTCGCTCCACTCGACACTTGTGGATTTGCTGCCTGCTCCTTCAAGAAAAATATACGGTTTGCTGTGTGGAATTGTAATCTTCTCCCTACACATTAAGTCAAAACAATCATCTCAAAAAAAAGTAATTAATAATAGATGAGTAAAATAAAATATATAAGCTTTGAAGTAGAATCAATTAGGCATGATGCAGGTTAATGTTTATTTGTTAGTTGTTACCGATATTTTCCGGGAGAGATTTGGATACGTATCCATGCAGCGTTGTTAATCGGAACGTGATCAATGGCACTTTGAATGTTGGTGAAGTTTCCCTTACCAGATTGGTCTACTATAACGGTAGAATTAGCTCTACAAACATTGGAAAAAAACAACAATAATAACAAGAGAAAGTATGAAAACGGTTGATAATGTTGCATTTTTTTGATGTTATGATTGGTAAAGCTACTAGTTGCTCTATCTGATAATGAAATCTAGCAAGTGAACATTGATAACTGGCCTTGAAACACAACTTTGACTGTGGTATATATATGAAAATTAAAATTGTGGCAGAGAAGGAAAAAAATTATATATGGAAATTCAGATCTACGGACTACTGCCTTCTGGAAGAGAAAGAAAATCCAGATCGATATGCACGAGAGGATCCAGCAATTTTTCATCTGTCACAAATCTCCTCGAATCCTGTCATGTG
Source organism: Acer saccharum (assembly GCA_030490815.1). Lineage (NCBI taxonomy): Eukaryota > Viridiplantae > Streptophyta > Magnoliopsida > Sapindales > Sapindaceae > Acer > Acer saccharum. The sequence goes on from CM059870.1 coordinate 37,689,169, forward strand.
TTTACCTTTGCAAGAAATTACAGATTAATTCGGCCAAATTAATGAGTTTTATTCCCATATACCAATTGATCTCATAAATAAATGTTACCTAATCTTTAAAAAAAAAAAAAGAAATGTTACCTAAATTATTTCTTAAAAAAAAAATAAAAAAAAAAGGGATAATTACCCGGTGGCTATCAAATTGATAACATACTATCAAAATGGCCACTAGATTGGAAAGTTGTTCAAAAATGGCAATTTTTGGCTAATTTAATCCAATTACATCTAATTTCATTCAATGAGTGGCATTTTGGTAAATAAGGGGATGACATTAATTTATTTTAGATGTTTTTTGAAAATCAATTTTTTCTTTTATTTTTTGAAATGAATAATTATATTTAGTATGTATATATGTATAGCATATATATATATATATTATAGTTCTCTAGTTAGGACATCCAACCACAGCCACATGTTTTAATAAGTTCAAATGTTATATATATATATATATCTCAAAAACACACACGCGCGCACACACACACACGTGTGTATATATATATATATATATATATTTATTAAGAAGATTAAGGTTACAAAATCTAAAAAATCTAAAAAACAAAGAAGAGACACGTGTATTAATCTAAACCATTTATTTTGTTTTTTGAAAAGAATAATTATATTTAGTGTGTGATTTGATTTCCAAAAAACATCTAAAATAAATTAATGTCATCCACTTATTTACCAAAATGTCACTCATTGAAAAAATTGGTTTCCAAAAAATATCTCAAACAAATTAATGTCATCCCTTTATTTACCAAAATGCCACTCATTAGATGGAATTGGATGGAATTAGATGGAATTAGATGGAATGATCATTGGTGTCACAAAATTCCTCAAAAATGGCCATTTTGGAACAACTTTCCAATCCAGTGGCCATTTGGATAGTGTGTCATCAATTCTATGGCCACCGGGGTAATTATCCCAAAAAAGAATTAAAATGTTACCTTAAAAATGAGTTCATTTTTGCTCACCCCATGAGCATTAACCCCATCCATGTATTCTGCCAAGTGCCAAGTGTCTAAAAGTCAACTCTTGGACAATTTACACTAGTTATCTGTTTACACTCTATTTTTTTTTAATGACAATTTTAACCTGAATTAAAATTACTCAATTAGACCAAAAAGTTCTAAAGACACTCCAAATTACCTTTTTTAGGAAATAATTTTTTTTTTCCATCTTTAGGTTTTTTTTTTTTTTTTCTCATTATATTTGGTTTAATGAAATATGAGAGAAAAGAAAGGAAAAAATTTGGATGGATTTCTAATATCTTATTTGGATTGTTAAATGAGAGGGAAAGAAAATGAAAAGGAAGGAAAGGAAAGGAAAGGAAAAGGAGGGAATAATTTCTTCTTGTTTCACCCAATTTGGTTTCCACCAAAATTTGGGAGGAAAAGGAAGGAAACGAATCCATAATTAATGATTTTTTAAATATCCCAAAACTAACCCTATTAATATTGGGTATTCATATTGTTGAAAGACTGTTATTTTCGTAAATAAAATAAAATTTATTCATTTATTTCTCGATTGATTTCATTTCCTTTCTTTTCTATTTATAGCCATCCAAGCAATAACCAATACAAACACTTTCTTTTCCTTTCTCTCATATTCCACCAATCCAAACATAGTGTTTTTGTGTGTGTGTGTGTGTGTTTTTTTTTCCTTTTTAACAAACCCTAAAATATCTTCTTTTTAAAAAAATAATTTTTTTCTCACACACCATCAAATCCTCCATCATTATCATCACCAATTTTTTTTTTTATAAATATATATATATATATATATATATATATATATATATAATATTTCTTGTTCAACCAAATTTGAAATCAATTTTATTTTTCTCAAATACCAACCACATTCAATCACCACCATCACAAGAATATATATATATATATAATTCTTTTTTCCAGCAAAATATATTTAAAATTATTTTTTTTACTCTAGAATTGTTTTTACTCAACTTAAAATCCAAAAAAGGAAATCAAATATTGTTTCCAATTTTCACAATTTGATCTCAAAAACAGTTTCAAACTCCTCAGTTTTGTTCAGTGTTATTCTTTATTCAATTTTCATTTGATTATTTCACGTCTCTTTTCCATTTCCCGTTTCAAATTTTCTAAAGAGAAGTATTCAAAATGGGTAATATTAAAATAAAATGGATTGTCCTTAGAAATTTATTTATTTTTAAATGGGTGTCTTTAGAATAGGAGTGCTAAAAGATAAAAGGGATAATTTTGGAAAAAAGAAAGTTTCTTTAGAATTTTTTTAAATTTAAAATTTTAAAATGGAGTGTCTTTAAAAATGAAGTGTAAAAAGAAAAATATTGGAATGTAAGGAGAAGCTCTCTAACTATTATATATTTTAGAGGTTGTTCTACCAATTTTACCCTTATTTCTGTTTTTTTATTTTCTTAACAACACCCGAATTTAAAAAAAAAAAAAAAAAAAAACCATAATCCAAACCAAAAATTGAAAAAAAAAATAAGAAATTGAAAATCAGTTGGAAAAAAAAAAAACAAAAAATAGAAAATCAATTGGAAACAAAACTGGAAATAGTTTTCCAGATTGACTCCAGAATCCAGAAACCACCATCTTCTAAAAATAATCTCCATGACTCTCTTATACACCAAACTAACATCTCTAACCACCACCATCGAACCAACATATCTTTCTCATGCTCTCGCATACAGTTGGGTTTGACCTTGAACTGGAATCGAACCAAATCTAAATTCGAACCAGAACCGAGTTCGACATGTTGTGAAGGGAGAGAGAGATGGAAAGAAAGAGATAAAAGGAGGAAGAGAGGGAAGATAGAGAGAAGATCTTGCGTCAGTCGTGTGGGTATAGGTGTTGGAGTGGGTTTGATATCTGTTGGGTCATGGGTGTTAATGGTGATGAACAGATAATGAATTGATGATGATTCCAATTTAAAAAAAAAAAAAAAAAAAAAGTTTCAATTTCGACTTTTATCTTTTGGAGAAGATATTTTTATTTTCAATTTTGTTTTTAGATGATGATGCGAGTGTTTATTCCTAGAGATGATTGTGTTGGTGTGGCTATTGATTTATGGTCTGGAGAATGGAGATGATGGTGTGAGTGTGGCTGTTAGGGTTTGAGTGTTAAAAAAGATGAAGATGGGATTATGGCTTTTTTGAGTTTAGATTAGTTTTTTTATTTTTTTTTATTTTTTATTATTAAATCTGATTTTTTTATTGTAATGTTTATTAAAATTTTTATATTTAATTTTTTATATCAATTTACATGTTTGCCCTTGTGATTATTTTCTTGTTAACCTTGAGTCAACTTTTGGACACACCCACCCCCTTAAGGATGGTGAGCAAAAATGAACTCCTTAAGAATCCTCTACTTTTACTTTTAGGCACATTTTGATGCGCAAGATTGGATTGAACTATTTTATAGGATTAGATAGGATTGAGATTAGATATGATTGGATTGGACTAGATTTGATTAAATTAATACTATGATGTGTTTGGTGAAACATGAGACTGTACTATAATAATATTTTTTTGTGTTTAAAATGGTTAGAGATTAAATATGATTGGATTTGATAAAAAATATTTCTATATATAGTAAAATTATTTTAAAATATATTTGAGTAAAATAAAAAAAATTATATATTAATAAATTTAAATATTTAACATTAATTTTATAAAATAGAAGTAGTTAATTTTTTAGAACAAAATAAAATAAATCCATATTATTTTTCATATAAACTTAAATTTTGATTGAAGAGAGAGAAGAGAAAATTTTAATCATGACTAGAGAGAAGAAAGTAACAATTAATGTTGAAAAAAAAAAAAAAACAATTGCAATTATTAGCCCATGACAACTAAAACCCTAAGAAGCGGTGGGTTTATTTAGTCCTGGGTTGATGAGATTATTATGTATTGCTGGAAAAAGTTATCCCAATCCTTTTACTGAGCCAAACGTGGATTTCGGACTATTATAGTCAAATCCCAAGTTTATTGGGCTCAACAAAAGCACCCTTAAGGATTGAAATTAGAGTGGCGATAATAGCACATCTTAAAATCTGTATATACACTCCTTTCGTAATCACACATACCAAAATTTTTAAATTTTTTCTAATTTGTATATAGATCTCACTTAATGCCAAAAATATCATTTCTTTAATTATATTGTATTGTATTTTTATAACAAAAAAGAAAAAAGAAAAAAAAAGTACACAATACTTACACCTATTATAATGTTATTTAATTAACTTTATTATTATTTAAATTTTTATTATTATCTCTAATTATATCATTGTTCTATCTCTTCCCTCACTTCTTTTCTATGTTTTCCTTCCACAAAATCAAAATGCATTTTATTTTTTCTCTCCTCATTTCAAGTAGCTCCCTTCATTTCTTCTTGATTTTTTCCTGTCCATAAATCATTTCGATTTGAGGTTTTTTCGGTAGGACATCCATTTTCTATATGTGAAATTAAGTTGTAGGGATGCAAGATTTGTGCCATATCCCGATTGATTTGGAAGTAGAAAAGTGTTTGATGAAATTGAAGAACAACTAATATTGATAACAAAAAAACAAAAACAAAAAAAAAAAAAATCTAAAATGTGTTTGAAAGAAATTTAAAATATAAAGAATTTTTTTTTTGTTTTCCAAAAAAAAATAAAAAAATACATATATTATAGAGAAAAAAATGCACAATTATTTTTTTCTTCTAATAAAAAATAATAAAATTAATTTAAAACTTTTTTTTTTTCACAACCAACTTTGGATATTTGATTCATTCTCCATAATTAGCAATAATTTATATTTCCTTAAAAGAAATTGAAATATATTTCAAATTAGTATTTAAAAAAGAACCAAGGGTTTAAGAAAATGGAAAGAGTTTTTAGTGATATATATTAATATAAAATCATTAATAGGAAAAAAAAATTTCACAAAAGATTAAAATAGGAAACTAATTAATAATTATTAGTGGGTGTAGTTACAAATTATTTAGTCATATTCATAATTTTACTTGAGGGTATTATTGGATTTCAAAAAACATACTAATTTGGGGTGTATATACAGGTTTTAAGAGCATCTCCAATGCAAGAGTGACTTATGAAAAAATAGATAACACGTAGGATAAATAGATAGTTTGTTAATAATTGTATCTCCAATGCAGTCGTGCATATTCAACCTCAAGTTGATGTGGCAAAAAAATATTAGACATTGTCAACATGACCGTCTACTTTCAGATGGTTTGTTGCAAATCTATTATTTCTATTAACTTAATAAGTATTTAAAATTGGCATTAATTTTCATCTATTTTTTTTGTAAGGAAATAAAATAAAAAAGAAAACAAGAAAATAAAAAATTGGACACGTCATTAAAAAATGTGTTTTAAATAGAAGTATTGGAGACCAAATTTTAAGTTAAATGTCTATCAAGTCTATCTTTATGTCACATAGAAAGCATGCAAATGATTATTGGTATGCAAGCCACTTTTACATTGAAGATGCTCTAAGAGGAACAAATATCGCCACTTTTGAAAATATCCTTTACTTTTCTGTATGTATTGGTTCATAAAAATCCTTGAGCTTTTATTTATAATTTTGTGAAAACCTTAAAAAAGTGAATAATGAGTCAAAAAAAAAAAAAAATGAATAATGAATATTTTTGGCTTAAGCCTCTTATCATCTCCGATGTTATTATGTATTTTGGTAGAATTTCTTACCACATATGATGGATAGATGTCCAATGCAATTGTCTACCTTGAATAATGAGCTTATGTGTCAAATATTTTTATAGAGATTATGGAGGTGTGAAACTCTCCTATAAATGTTGACTAGGATTTCTCACCTTATAAAATGGACGCACATTTGATTTTAGATAATTGTATGGGAGATAAGAATATATATATATATATATATGCCAAAGTGGGTCCATATTCAAGAAAAATGCTACTCCCATATGGCGCAAAGGTCAACCCCAAGGTAAATGAATTCTATAATTAAAATTTATTATTAGTACTATTAGCGTTATCACTTATACTGTAATATTTTTTAAGAAGATTTTTTGTTTATTTAACATTTTTTTGTTTTTTAAATAGTCGGGATTTTGGGGCTTAAACCCATAGCCTTTTGGTGTAGGTGTGATGTACATACCACTGAGCCAACCTCATCTTGTTTTGACTTATTTAACATGAAAAATGTTTTCACACCTAATAAATAACTAAAAACATTATTAGATAATATTTTTAGTTGAAATGTTTTCATTAGTTGAATTGAGTACCAAAAAAAAAGTGTGGGATCCCGTACCTGTTGTAGGTGATCGAACTACGTGGTACGTTAATTGGGTCGGGTTATATCGGGCCCAAAGCAACTCACTTAAACCGTTGGATGGATGGAGCCGTCTCCTCTACTGAACCTGCAAAAATGTTCTTGTCGACCTTGGTCGAATGCTCTGTTGAACCTGCAAATGAACTTAGAGCAGAAACAATGCAAAAATAATAAACGCAGATAGAATGAAGAAGGTGGGTTTGAATAAATTAGCCTTAGGTGTGCTTGGGCTGAGCAATGTTTCAGATAGCTGTGGTGATGATCCCGACCAAGTTCCGGTTGCTAGAGTGCTCCTGGACAGAATTTCAGTACGATGTTTATAAGCTTTTGTTTAGAGAGATTTCAGAGAGTTTTCTAGTGGGAGCTCTCTCTTATTTATAGTGTTAGCCCCTCCAACGTTCACTTTTGCCGTTTCTAGATAGTGGGTGTGATTTTAGGAGAAATATCCTCTCCTTTGATTTAGTGGATATTAACTTCTGTAACCGAAGTTTTACCAGGTCTTTCAAACGTTCAAGTCTTGCTGGCATAAAGTTTGGGTCGACTTGAAGCAGATGGGCCTGGACTAATTATAAACAGTTCTTTTTGGGCTTCTATTTGCGTTTGGGCTTATAAGCCATTTTTGGCTACCACACCTGTTAACTCATTTGTCCTCATATATGTGTGTGTCATAGACATTATGAATATTGAATATGCTTTTTTACTCATCGATATTCATTTTTAACTCATTTGTCTTCTCAACTACGAGGGCGTAGCTCAGTTGGTAGATGGATGAGTTTGGGGTTTAGGTAAATGACTCCCAGATTAGCGGCTCGAATCCTACCAAGGGCAAAAGCTTTAAAAAAAAAATACATGATCCCAGATTAATAGATATTGTCAAAAAAAAAAAAAAAAAAAAAACTCATTTGTCTTCTCATAGTTGTGTTGTAGACATTAATTATGAATATGTTTTCTTAATGATCAATATTCATTTTTAAAACAGTTGCCTTCTCAAATATATGTTGCAGACGTTATGTAATGCATGCGACATTAAGTATAAGAAGGATGAGAATAAAAGAATGGCCAAATAAGCAGCAAGTAGCACATCTCATGTTCGAGTCCAACACAAAAATCAGTTAAGAAGAAATTAAAAATTATTATGTAGTATCAATTAACTCATATTTTCCTTTTATTTTATAACCTAGACTTTGGTTCAGTTGCCAATATAAACTATGATGTTGGAGTTGCTTCTAGATTTGTTCGATTGCATTATAGGATGCTAATGTATAATGGATTTTAGATTTATTTTTCTTTTACTATAAAAAGTAATGGTTAGGTTTTAGTTTTGAGTGGCTTGATTCCATGTCAAAACTTTCTTTGTTTGTAATACTTAGTTGCTTAGGATAATTCTATTGATTCGAGTTGGCCGGTAGAAAGGGCACTCATCAAACTTGACAATAAATCAAGTTCGAGTTGCCACCACTACATGTGGTTTATATATAAAATAAACCAAAAACTCCATCCTGAGGTTTAAACTCCGCTATAAGGTGATTTTAATTTGGTATACGATAAGGGGTTTTTTTTCTTCTGCTTAAATTCGAAATTAGATGGTCGTTTTTGAAAACAAAAAATCTCAAGGAGTTTTTGTAAATCTCCCAAAAATTAAAGTTAAAATGTGGGAAATAAAACTAAATTGAAAATTTAATGTTGTTGCAATAATAAAAAATCACAAACCAACCTCATATATGGATAGGCTGGCACCAAAATTGAAATCTATACCACCTTCAATGTAACATTCACGGAAATAATGACGACCTCGAGCATCCCCACAAGGTATCTTGCAGTCCAACAAAAGCACAGTGATAAAAAGCTGATTTATCTCCTATTTTGCAATTGCCACGGCTTGTGTTATTGGAGATTTGGAGGTGACGAGTCGCTATTTGGTACATTATATGTATTCTGTTAACATAAGAATATAACAACTAACCTGTAAATATATTTTTTCTATTGTACGTATTCATGTTATTATACAATTTTTAGACGCATAAAGTTTAGATTACATCCGATATGTTATGTTGATGTCAAATCTAATTTAGCGTATATGATAAACTATAAACATTTTACAAGTTTTAACAAGATAGGTTATAAAATTCACCGATACCTTGAATGTAAGAGAGAAATTCGAAAGTAGCCATGTGAAACATTAACTTTTGTTAATAACCGCTTTTGAAATTTTAATTGTTAATAACCACTTTTTTAAAAAAAATTCAGTGTAGTACCCTAAATTACCAGAATACCCCTGAAAATAGTTTTTATAAAATCTCGAAGCAAACTTGAAATCATGACTAAATTGAAAATGTATAAACTTGAAATTATGACTAAATTGAAATGTCAAAACTTGAAATCATGCCTAATTTGAAATATCCAAACTTGAAATGTGGACTATATTGAAATTTTCCTCTCCTTCTTCCTCTTCTTCTTCCTCTCCTCAAATTAGGTTTAGGTTTTTTGTTTTTCTTTTTTTGTTGCAGGCCACATCGCCGGCGGAGGGGGGATCGATTCCGTCGCCCATCGCCATCCCGTCGCCGGCGAAGAGCAGCGCACGCCACCAGCCCACCCCGTCGCACGACACACGTGAAGGACGCGTCTCTCGTCGTTCGTCGCTCGGCTGGGCGAAGCCCCGACCTCTGCCGACCTCTGCCGTGGAGCCTAGAAGGTCGTCGGCGCTCGGCGACACCTTCGCCGGTGCTTGGCGACCCTCAAAGCACGCCGGCGAGAGGGAGATCGGTGTGAGCGAGAGAGAGAAATCGGGGAGAGAGAGCAGAGGAGAGAGAAAAGAAAGGAGAGAAAGAAGAGAGAGAAAGCTGATTTGGGATATTTTATATGGGGGTATTCAAGTAATTTTACAAAAACATGGTTATTAATAAATAAAAATTCGTTTGTGGTTAAAAACAAATTTCCAATAATATATGTGGTCAATTTTGTCAATTTCCACTGAATGTAATGCCTTTAGCAACAATGTTATCGGCAGAAGAAATGACAGTATCATTTGTGGTTTGCTGGTCGCCCCATTGGATAAACGTTGATATACTCCCAGATCCATGAAAAAAAATATATGGCATTTTTGGTGGAATTGTAATTTTCTCCCTACACATTAAAAAACAAACTCGCAATCTAACGTCCCAGTGAAAAAAATAATAATTTTAAATAAATTCTTTAAATAGAAAGGCAATAAGTAAACTTGCAAATACAAACCAGTATTTTTCGGAAGCAATCTGAATGTGTATCCACTTAATGGGTTTATTTTAGTAAAACCGTATGGTTCAGTCCGGTCTATGGTCCAAGTATATTAAACCCGGACCGGACTATAAACCGAATACTTTTAGTATTACTATTATATGTCACACCCATAAATTTTTAATAAAATTTTAGAAATAAACGGTTAAAGTCAAAAAATCCTAATTTATTATTTCATATTTGTTTTTTTATTGGACACCAACCGTACAAAATGAAAATCTACATTAACAAATAAAACTCCAAGCATGGGATGGTAAAAGATTTCAATTTGTTTCTATTATTTTACAAAGTTATCACTAATAATAAAAAATATTAATAATATTAAACTAAATTAGTGCAATTGTCATGATTTAGTTGTAAATATTTTTTGATTTGCATACATTCAATTGCATTGTCATGATTATATCAATAGCAAGTAATTTTATTTATTATTATTTTTTCTACTTCCAGAAATTCTACACAACACTTTATTTTTATTTTTATTACTCTTTTAGCTTTTGTTAGTTTGATGAACCATACGTAACAGTAACTTGCATATCTCGTTAATTGATCACTTTATCATGCCATATATATTTTTAAATAGTCAAGTATTTGGATTTCAAGTCAAAAACCGTTAGACTAACTAGACCGAACCGAATAAATATAATTTGGTCTAGTTTGGTTTGAAAAAAAGAATGGTCCAAACTTGTCCTATTTTTCAAAAGATCAAAATTTTTGGTTTGGTCCGGTTCTAGTCAAAACCGGACTGTGCCCAGCCCTAGCATAAACAGTTAAAAAAGTGAATAATGAACCCAAAAAGGAGGAAATGAATATACCAAAATGATATATATATTAAAAGAATATACCAAAATAATGAAAACGACAAATCATTTAAATAAGGTAGGGGTGGGTAAAAAACCAATAAACCGAACCAAACCAATCCAATCGGTTTTTTTTTTTCCGGTTTTCTTATGTTGACCGGTTCAGTTCGATTCATTTTTTTGAAAACCGATTAGATCGATATTTTTCCCGGTTCGCTATTTCAAACTGGAAAACCGAACCGAGATCCAACTTATATAAAAAAAAAAATAAAAAAAAAAACCTAGTTTAATGTTCAACAGTCCATGAAACTATAAAACTATGAAAGTGCAACACAACGTATATTTTTTTCTTTGTTTTTTTGTTGAATATTATTTTAAACTAGTATTTTCAATTTGTTCAAGCCCATAATTTAATTTGGTCGATAACTTAAAAGGATTAAAATATGAAAATATGTGTACTAATTAAAGCCCATAAATTTTGGCCCAGTAGGACCAAAACCGAACCAAACCGAACCGGTCCAATTTAGTTGGTTTTTGATCGGTTCACATTTGTAAATTTTATTTGATCGGTTCATATTTTCAGAAACCGAACTTTATCGTTTTTTTATTGGTTCTATTAAAAAATGAACCAATCCATTAAATGCCCTGCTCACCCCTAAATAATGTATTTTTGTAGAAGACAAAATGAACTGAAATTTTTGCTAAAAAAAAAAAGAAAAAAAGAACTGAAATTGTATGAAAGAACAAATTAAAAGATTGACAAATATAGATGCAGATTTTCTTTAAAGATGCATATTGACAAAAAATATATTGGTTCGCTGAAGAACCTGTTTTATTTCTATATCTATACACTCTATATAAAAAGAGTGGGTTGAGTACTTGAGTGGTATTTTAAATGGGGAATGCTATCTACCTTTCCCATTTGCCTTTCCCATTTACCTTTCCCACTCATTGTTTGACACGTGTACACTTTTTCATTTAATAAAATCTCTCACTTTTTGCTACAAAGCTTGTTTACATATTTACCCTTGATGGTTGCTTTTATCATTTCATTAATAAGGGGTAAATATGTAAACAAACTTTGTAGCAAAAAGTGAGAGCTTTTTATTAAATGAAAAAGTGTACACGTGTCAAACAATGAGTGGGAAAGGCAAATGGGAAAGGTAGATAGCATTCCCCATTTTAAACCCTCCTATTTTGTTGTGATTTTTTTAAAAATTGTGAAAGACTTATATACCCTTGCTCTTTTCAAATATTATATAGAATACTTTATATATCTATAGACAATATGTAGAAAATAAAGGGTATATATATGGTATTTCATTATTTTATTTTATTTACAATTATTAGCATAGTAAAATGATATTATATCCTTGGAGAATTCTAAAATGACATAATTTTTTTTAACAAAGAGTATAAGCAAGGATAGAAGGGTCTTTCACATTATATGGTTAGGGACCGTTTTGGAATCCTGCTTGTAAGTTACCATCTTATTTTTTTTTATCAGCATCTCTCTCATCGACTAAAAGACACCAACGTGTCTGTTTTCTGTCTGACTTAATTCTCTCTCTCTCTCTCTCTTGTGACTCTTCATTTTACTTTCTTTATTCCATCAACCTTTTTTTTTTTTTTTTTTCTCATAGACTCTCCATTTCTCTTTGCTTCGTTAGTCAAAATTTTGAAGAAATCTGTAATTTTGATGGTGTTGTGAGTTTTGGCGATGTAGTCATCGTCGGACACGGTGAGAGGAGTGGCGGCAATGGCTATGGAGTTTCCAGCTACTGATGCGGCGTCAAGAAGAACTCAGCTTCATCTTAAAAATTCGCGTGGATATTTGTTTGGAAAACGAAAAGGTTAGTTGAATTTGATTTTGATTTTCTAGCTTGAAAGGACATTGACATTGCTATATTGCTGTATAAAGAAGTCAAATCAGTTTATGTGAAACCCATTTAAACAACCGTAAATCAATAGGAGGTGAAAACCCAACCACAAATAATAGCTTAAACACACAATCAAATGGTACCCAGAAGAAAAAAAAACTTAGTTTAAAAAAAAAATTTTTTAAAAAAAAGTCAGATTGTGTACGAGGCGCAGAAATCAATGGGGTGGTGACATGGCCAATCAGATTCCAGCGACGATCAACGGTTGAGGAAAGTGGGTGTCAGTCGTAGGCTTCTCTTTTGAGTGTTTAATGATTGATGTTGAGAAGTTATTGTGTTTACAATTTAGTAGTGTCTGTTAATTTATTTTTTATATCCATTAGCAGGGCTGGTTCTGAGATTTTCGAGGCCCAAGGCGAACTATAGAAAATAAATTTACGGGCCCATGATATTTCAAGTTGAGATTTTGTATCTTAATTATGAATTTTCGTAGCAAGATTTAAAAGAGTTTTGAAGAACCCTAATTTGATTTTTTATTTTTGATTTTTTGATTTTTGTTTGATGTCTTCTTGTTGTTTGATAAGTGATATGAGTAGTGTTGTACTGTTGTTTTCCCATTTTAGATATATAAAAGACAATTAGTGTTAGGATTAGGATTCAACCCACGTTTGACTTGGTGAAAGAACTTGAGAATGATAATTGGGTTTTATAATTTGTAGACCTTTTTTAAAAAAAAAAAAATGTTTAGTGGGCCTATTTTAAACTCATTTATGAGTTTGTTAGTTTTAAAAAATTATATTTTTAATGGGCCTATTTTAAACTCAATTATGGGTTTACTAGTTTCAAATCATATATGGGTTATATCTGAAATCAATTTTTTAATTTAATTTTTTTTTGACAATTTTGGGGCCCTAAAAGATTGGGGGCCCTAGGCGGTTGTCTTACTTAGCTCCCCCTAGGGCCGGGCCTAGCCATTAGTGATGGTAGATGGGTATGAGCAAGAGAGGAAAACAAGACTCTTCTACTTCGCCTTGTGCTCATCTCAGAACTGCTTATCACAATTGCTTTAACAGGTCTTCATGGCTTTTTTTTTTTTTTTTTTGGGTCTTTAAAAACCCTCTACTTCTTTTTTTATTTGGGTATGTTAAGTGGGGATTTTTTTTGGGTATTGTGTGCAGGTGGTACTCGGAGAAGTTTGTGAAGGGTCAGTGGGACAAAGAAGATTGTGTTTCTGAGTGGCAAAAATGCAAAGCTTGTCTATAGTGTTCCATTTTTCATTGTTCTCAATTTCTAATCTTTAATTGGGAATTTTGCTTTTTGTGTTATTAGTTCTTAACTTGTGTTTTCTTTTTTTCCCCTTTTGATTTTAATGTACTTTTGACAGGAACATTTGAATGATAAGCATCTGAGTACTTCCTGGAAGCTCAAGGCATTATGGATTCAGTCACTCAACCTAATTTAAGACACCCAGTTAGTGATAATGCAAGTGGAGTTTCTCAGTAATACTAATTAAGTTGTTCCATTTTTAACTGTTACAATAGAAAGATAGGAAAATGGACTTTTTTCAATGGTTTTTTTTTTTTTTTTTTTCAGTGAATTATTGCTTCAATTGTATATTGTGTTTCATGTCATATGGATTTAATTGAATCATATCACATCAATTTGGGTGCTTGAACTTAAATAAGTATTCTTCTAGAATAAGTTTCGTATATTTGGTATCCAGGTCTGTTTGCAAGTAATTGCTTTGGAAAATTTAAGTGTTTCCTCATAATATACATCTTGCAAATTCCATATCATGGAACAATTTGCTGTGCAAATCGCTTCCACACCATTCATGCTCTTCCACAAAATGTTTTTGTGTGTGTAATATGTCAGGTGTTTCAGGATAATTGTTTTAGATGATGGAGGTTGAGTCATGAGCAAAGGAAAATTTACGAAATTATGATGTGTGATGGGTGGGTGACTAGAATACATCTTGATAATTCCATATCATGTAACAATTTGATGTGCAAATCCCTTCCACACCCTATCCTTGTATCTTTAAAAAGGCAAAAAGCGCGAACTTTACACTCTTCAAATTATAAAAGACTGACAAAATTAGATGCAGGTTCCCTTTTTTTTTCTTTTTTTTTTTTTCAATTGATTCACTGAATTGCCCACTTTTTTTTTCTTTTTCTTTTTTCTTTTAAAAGGCAATAAAATATTCAAATTGCATCTTTCCTTCTGTAAAAATATATAAAAGAGAAGAATAATTTTATTATTCTTAATACTAAGGGGTCGTTTATTTTTTACACTTCAAACTTGATGGGTCTGAATAAATATTATTAAATTGTTTTGTTTGTTTTTTTTTTAAGTGGTCAAATAACTTAAAAATATCAAAAAACAACTTAAAATAAAAAATAAGAAATCATGACTTTTAACTTAATTCCAAATCACTGAATTGCATTTAATATATTTTCTTTCAAGATTATCCTACCAAAGATAACATATTTCTAATTTTATCATAATTTTATATTATACAAATTTATTTATTTTAACCTATTATTTATGATAAACATCTCAACAAAAAAAAAAAAAAAAAAAAAAAAAACATTAATCTCATTATCACTTTCAATCATCATTGAACCTTCAATTCAAAAAAATTTTAAAATCTAAATCATTATTTATCCTATTTGTTTATATATATATATATATATATATATATATATATAACACAATTATTTATCATATCTTAGCCATGAATAATATATTGGAATTGTTATATAAAAATGGTTTAAGATTTGTTAAATTATTTTTTATTCAGTTGTTTGTATCATATAAAATGAAAATACATGATAATTAATAATAATAAGGGTATCAATGTCAAATTACTTATTTTTAAACCATTTTATATTTTAAAACAAACAAGTTGACATTCTATTCAAAGGTGATAAAAATAAAAAAAACAAACATGTCATTCAGATTCAGGTTTCGGTCACTATTCAGTTCTTAGTAAAATTCATGACTGTTCGGTCTTCTGACAAAAAAAAACAAACGACCCCTATTTCTATTAAAATAGAAGTCTATTTATAGGCATAGGAAATTACATAAAATAAAAATATAAAATAATACTGAAACAATTCAAACTTAAATTCAAATTGAAATACAAAAGGTAACCATATAAAATATTTTATATATGGTAGCTAATAATAGGGAGAATCAATTATTAACATTCCCCCTCAAACTCAATGTGGCAAATCAAAGCCAAATTGAGTTTGCAAATGAAGCCTTATAGGCATGATGATAAATTCGAAGGTGATCCGAAACAATAATTGAATCCGGAGGTGATCCGGGATGTTGATTAGGCCTGAGGTGATCTAGGATGTTGATTGAGTCGGAGGTGATCCGATATATTGATTGGTCCAGAGGTGATCTGAGATATTGATTGGGCTAGAAGTGATCCGAGATATTGATTGGGATGGAAGTGGTTCGGATATAGATTGGGCCGGAGGTGATCCAAGATGTTGATTAAACCGGAGGTGATCCGAGATGTTGATTGAGTCGAAGGTGATCTAGGATGTTGATTGAGTTGAAGGTGATCCAGAATGTTGATTGAGCCGGAGGTGATCTGGGATATTGATTGAACCGGAGGTGATCCATGTTAAAAATGAGTCTGGAGGTGATCCAGGATATTGATTGACTTTGGAGGTGATCTAGATTGAAATTGACTCCGGAGGTGATCCAGGATCTTGATTGACTCTGGAGATGATCCAGATTGAAATTGACTTTGGAGGTGATCCTAATCAAAAGCAATGAATGACTAGTGGAAGCCAATTAGAAAAGTTACAAACGACGCCGCCGCCGCCTGCTATCGCAGACAGCGACTCAAATGGTTTATTAATGAAGGGCTTGTTTATAGGATCGAACAAAGCTTTGATACTATGTAAAAATATATAAAAGAGAAGAATAATTTTATTATTCGTGATACTAATTCTATTACAATAGAAGCCTATTAATAGACATAGGAAATTACAAAAAATGGAAATATAAAATAATATGGAAACAATTCAAATACAAAAAGTAACTATATAAAATATTTTATTTCTCGATTTTAATAAATAGTAAACTGGCAATGTTACAACTTACAAGATTTGGGTAATGATTTTGTTTTCCATCAAAAAAAAAAAGGTAATGATTTTGTTTGTCTCCGTGATTTACGCAATGTGTGGTGGATTCTGGAACATTATATATTTATTCCAAAATGGTCGTTCTGGGTTGAGACCCTTCTAGGCCCAACTTCGTTTACATTAAATGGGCCAAAATGGGCTCTTTAACCAATCAAATATTATTAACTTTTTTTTTTTGGAAGGGAAATATTATCAACTTAAAGTGTGATTTCTATCAACCTCAAACAATCAAATCTTTATAAATTAATTCTTTCAAAAAAAAAATTATAAATTAATTTATTTCCTTGGTGATATACCATTTATGGTGTGGCGACTCGAATCTAGGATATCGTCAGACTGAATGAGCACTCTTTAGTTTATCACCAAGCCACATTGGGCGGTTATTTGTTTTAGTCTTTAATTAGCCTGTAATTAGGATGCTTAACTGGCTGTTCAACTTTTAAAAAGACCAAGACAAGTTGGGGTTGCCCGGTGGGAAGCCCCTCAAACAAACACCATGAGATTGTAGGTTCGAATCATATTTCTTCCTTCCAATCTTGAATTATTGTAATATTTAAAAAAAAAAAAAAAATACAAAGGCCGGTGAGATTTGAGAACATTTATGACAACTTCCAAACTAGGGCCCATTCTTTGGAGACTTCAATTTACGAATACAAGGCATGTTTATTAATAATGAATGAAAATAAAATGCAATTAAGATTCATGGGTAAGGGAATCAGAAATAGATTTTACTTTCCAGTTTGTGTGTGAGATCAACTAACTTGATTTCTAACGGATTTTAATAAATATTTATCACAAAGTAGGAATTAAATTATCTTTTCTTCATAAATTTTTTTTAAAAAAAGGTTATCTTTCCTTCATTATGATTCTGGATTAGTAAATGTGCAAATATATTATGAGAGCTTCTTTTGATAATCCAATTTTTTTTTTTTTTTTTTTTTTTTACACTTCATTCTCAAAATTAAAATTTTAAAAAATTCTAAAGACACTTCATTTTGTTACAAGATTATCTTTTTTTTTTTTTATCTTTTTTGAATTAAATTATTAAAAAAAGAAAATATCTCTCTTAAATCATTAGATTAATTATTATATATTAAATACTCTCTCCTAAATTTTTAATTACCATATTAAACTCTCTCTCCTCCAATACATATCTCTAATTTTCTATCTTCAATACATATCTCTCCTCCAAAACTTACTAATATGTTTGATTTTTAAGAACCATATGTACGTATTAAAAATAAATAAATAAATAAATAAAAATAATTTTATATCTCTCCTCCAAAACTTACTAATATGCTTGATTTTTAAGAACCATATGTATGAATTAAAAATAAATAGATAAATAAATGAAACTCAAAAACAAGTACCTCGTTTTTTTTTTTTTTTTTTTTTTAAATCGAAATATGAAAATGTTTTTTGTTACTCTTGTAGGTATGTGATTGTCTAGAGAACTTTAATTCTTTCATTAGTTTTAGAAATTATGAGTTTAATCGAATCTAGTTGAAACAATTTAAGCTTTCACATATTTATATATATATATATATATTACTGTTAGTAAAAAACTAAAATAGTCATAAGTTTTTTTTTTTCTTTAACTATTAATCAAAGATTGATCGAGAAAGTATGAAAATATGATTTATTTATTTATTTTGAAAAATGGAGAGAGATTAATTAGGTGAGAGTGTTTAATATGGTAATAACAGATTTAGGAGAGAGAGTTTAATACTTAATATTTAATCTAATGATTTAGGAGAGAGAATTTTTTTTTTTTTTTTTTTAATAATTTAATTAGTTTGGAGTGTCTTTAATTTTTATTTTTATTTTGTCCTATTTGGTAATTTTAATTTAGGTTAAAAATGTCATTAATAAAAAAAAAAATTAATTGGAGTGTGAATAGATAATTTATGGATTGTAAGGAGAAGCTCTCATATATTATTTAGAGTAAATGGTATTTTTGCCCCTGAATTGTTCACAAATTGCTATTGTGCCCTCTGAATTGGCAACAAGTAATGAAAGGAGGACGGACATCTAGGGCAAATTGTACTTACATACCTAGATTATATGCATAATTGCATTATAACTAGAAAAATATAATAATAACATCACACACCTTTTGACCGGTTGACTATTATCCAAAATAATAATAATAATAATAATAATAATTGGTTTATTTTCTTTCTTGGTTAGCGAAGGATCAAGGAAGAAAAAAAGAAAAAAATCATAATTGAATAGTGTTCTGTCTTAAAAAATTGAGAAAATTTTGGACTTTAGCAACTTTCTTAACTTCCAGAACTATCAACCACCGTCCTCCAATGTTACAGAGATAGAAATCCATGATCTTCATCATTAACTATTATATTACTTAGTTTTGTCAGCGATCCCAAACTGAGATACTCACATTAATTGTCTCTCCCTCTTTTCTCTCTCTGAGAATAGGAGTGTGAAAGTAGTAGTCCCCTAGGGTTTCTGTCTTCTTCTCTCTAGAAGTAGCTGTTTTCATTTCTCCTGTCTGTTTCTTTTCTCTTCTTTTCTTTTGGTGCAGGTGTGGGAATCAGAAATTATGAGTGCAGCGAAGATAGCTCAGTTGTATGAGAACCTCTCCTTAGAGGATGAAGATGTAGCGGTTCATGAAATCTCAGAGGATTTCATTCAAGATGGAGTTGAGGATGTTGACCGATGCTTGGTGGGAAAAGTTATTTCCGGAAAGAGAGTCAACAGAGAAGCTTTCAAAGGGCTGATTGAGCAGATCTGGAATCAATTTGGACAAGTGGATGTCGAGCTAGTTGGAGAAAACACTTTTATGTTCTATTTTACCAACAAGGAAGATCTCAATAAGGTTTGGAACAGGGGCCCTTGGCATTTTGGGAAAAGTCTTATAGTATTGGAGAAGCCAAAAGGCCCAGGGGATATCACGAAATTAAAGTTTAATCAAGCCGATTTCTGGGTGCAAATTCATGATATTCCCATAATGTGTATGAATCGAAGAACGGCAAAGTGGTTAGCGGAACAGATAGGAGAAGTAGTGGATATACCAGCAGAATCAGGGGAGTGTTGGGGGAAGTTCATGAGAGTTAAAGTCAGAATGGACATTATGAAACCCTTGAAGAGATGGCTCCAAATCAAATTGGGGAAGAATGAAGATATCACCATGGTGGCTTTGAAATTTGAACGCCTTCCAAATTTCTACTTTGCTTATGGAAGAATCGGTCATAGCTTAAAAGAGTGTTTGGATGAGGTAGCGAAGAGGACAACTTTAGAAGGTCAACCTACAAAATTTTGGTCATGGCTGAGAGTAGTGCCAGTTGAAAAACCGAATGCCAAATTAACCTCCCTGACTGCAAGAAGTTCATCGGAAAAGGGGAGATCTGTCGAAGGATCACGTGAGATTGAAGGAGACGGATCCTGACAGATCCCTCTCGATGAGATCTGGCAATCTAGCTCCTCAGAAATCAAAATCAGACTCAGTCAGTTTAGCAGCGGCGGAGAAGACTACACCAACGGAGGATCATCAGGAAACCCTAGAAACAGTTGGGCTTGGGCCAGCTAAAACAGATTAAATGTGTGTGGATAGGTTGGGACCAGGATAGACAGTGGCTCTTAGACCAATGGGCCTTCCAGAGAATGAGTTACACAATAAAAAACAGGCCCAAGAGACGGAATCAGAGTCCAATAAGAGTAATCTGTGGAACAAAAAAGCCCCCCTTGAACCAGAGAGTGACCCAATGCAAGTAATAGATCCTTCTTCCCTCATTTCCCCAACTAAAAGAATAAAGGGGAAAAAATGGAAGCGAGCTGCCCGTCAGAACTCTAAGACAATTACAAGTTCGTTAGATAGATTACTCAAGGTGTGTATGACTACTAAACGAAATGCCAAAGAGAATGCTGGTTCCCCTTCTACAAAAAACGCCTCCCCTATGGCAAACAAAAGGAAAAGCCCTTCAAAAGATAAGTCCCCCTCCCCTCTCTTCCCAAAACAACAGCTTGCAACTCTTCCTTCCTCCTTTGCGGTTGATGGTACTGGATGTAAAAGGAAGGTTGTCTTCGAATTACCGGACGAGGAAATTAGGGATCAAAAGAGAGAGAAAAGGGCAGTTTGTAACGTTGAAGATTCAGAATCGGCGAAGCCTGCAAGGCAGGCTCGCCGGGACCAATGATCAGCTTATGTTGGAACTTCCGGGGACTGGGGAACCCCCGGGCGTTCATAGCCTTGAAAAGGCTGCTTAAAACTCACTCCCCAGATTGGGTTTTCCTCTTGGAAACTAAATTAAATGGTAGGAAAGCTGACATAATTAGAGATGTTCTTGGTTACAGTGGGTGTTTTAAGGTTGACAACAGAGGCAATAGTGAGGACCTGATGCTCCTTTGGAAAGATAACATATCAGCTTCCATCCTTTCCTTCTCGGTTGGCCACATAGATGCCAGAATGGGCAACATAGATGGCTTCTATTAGCGATTCACAGGATTCTATGGGGACCCTGTTTCCAGCAAGAGAAAATCTTCTTGGGACCTATTGCGTCAGCTAAAGGATACATATGATCTTCCATGGGTTTGTGGAGGGGATTTTAATGAGATTTTGAGCATGAAGGATAAAACGAGCGGGTCTGAGAAATCTTTTTCAGGGATGTTTCAGTTCAGGCAAGCTGTGGATGATTGTAACTTGTCGGAGTTGGGCTTTTCGGGACCTAGGTACACTTGGAATAACAAAATAGAGGGGACAAAAAACATACAAGAAAGACTAGATAGGTTCCTTGCAAATAATCGGTGAAAAGATGTCTTTTGGAAAGCAACAGTGACCCATTTGGGGTTTAACTCATCAGACCACTGGCCGATTTTGCTGAATTGTTCTTCTGACCCTTCCTTCCTTAGAAGCAGAAGCAAGTCGTTTCGTTTTGAACCAATATGGATCCGAGAGCATGATTTCAGCAACACAGTGAAGGCAGTCTGGAAAGGCCAAAGCCTTAGTGACCCGATTACCAACCTCAAATCCAAGCTCATATGATGCGCTACAACCCTAAAAAACTAGAGCAAGGATCGTGTTGGCTGCTTGAGCAGGCAGATAGCAGAGAAAAACACTGAGATTAAGAAGCTCTACCAGAGTAGTGGTAAACCAGGAGTGATGATAGAAATTAACAAGCTTGAGAGATCAATGGAGAACCTACAGGATAAGGAAGAGCTTTACTGGAAACAAAGATCAAGGATTGATTGGCTTCAAGTTGGGGACAAAAACACAAAGTTCTTCCATTCGAAGGCAACGAACAGGAAAAAAAAGAATTATATTTCCAAGCTTCTTGATGGGAATTGATGTGTTCAAGATACGGAAGAGGGGCTAGCCCGAACTGTTAAGGATTTCTTTTCTTCCCTGTTCCGATCCTCAAATTCAACCACCAATGAGATCAACAAGGTATCAGGAGCCATCAAGTCTAAGCTGTCAGAAAACTGGAGGGAGTACCTTAACTCTGCCTATACTGCTGAAGAAGTCAATAAGGCAGTATTTGACTTGAATCCCACAAAAGCCCCGGGACCGGGGAAGATGTTACTAAAGCTTGTCTTCGAATTCTGAATGGAGCCTCTTCTATCAAGGATTTCAACGAAACAAGTGTAGTTTTGATTCCGAAAACGAAAAATCCACTGGATTTGAAGGATTTCAGTCCTATCTCTCTTTGTAGTGTCATCTACAAAATTGTTACCAAGGCAATGGCTTTTAGACTCAAAAAAGTTCTGCCGGAGATTATTACTCCTTACCAATCAACTTTCATTCCAGGGCGTCAAATCCATGACAACGTCATAGTGGCCTTCGAAATCCTACACTCCCTAAGCCAAAAATAGTCTGCGAAAAAAGGGCAAATGGCACTGAAACTTGACATGAGCAAGGCGTATGCTAGAGTAGAATGGGAGTTCTTAGTGGTAGTCATGAGAAGAATGAATTTCCCGCCAAATTGGATCAACCTAGTGGTGGATTGCATCACAACCTCAAAAATGTCCATCTGCCTGAATGGCCGAGCTGTTTGCTCAATATATCCCTTAAGGGGTTTGAGACAGGGGTGTCCACTATCCCCTTACCTCTTCCTTCTTTGTGCGGAAGCATTCTTGAGTTTGATTACAAAAGCGAAGAAGAATGACAGGGCCCTTGGAATTAGATGCTGCAGAAACAGCCCCCTTATCAGTCATCTTCTCTTTACAGATGATAGCATCCTTTTCTATCAAGCTTCTCAGGAAAGTTTTGTTAGAATCCAGAACATCCTTGACATTTATGAGAAGGGCTCAGGACAACAAATCAATCTTCAAAAATCAAAACTGACTTTCATTCCAAAAGTTCCAAGTTCAATGAGAAGGAATATACAGAGACTTATGGAAATTTCGGAATGTAATCTTCATGAAAGCTATTTAGGTCTTCCTTCCTTAATTGGCAGGGATAAATGCAGGACTTTCAATGAAATTGAGGTCAGAGTTGGGAATAAGCTTCATAGCTAGAAGAGTAATATGTTTTCATATGGGGGAAAAGAGATCCTAATTAAAGCGGTGGCCAATGTTATTCCTACGTACACAATGAGTGTATTTAAACTCCCAGCCAGCCTGTGTAATGACCTTAGTGCTTTAGCTTCTAAGTTTTGGTGGGGTTCAAAGGATGGGAAAAGGAAAATTAATTGGGTTAGCTAGAGATCGATGTGCCACCCAAAAAGCCAGAGAGGATTAGGCTTTAAAGATCTCTCACTGTTTAATCAAGCACTCTTGGCGAAGCAGGCTTGGAGGATACTTCATTTTCCGGATTCATTGGCTGCTCGAGTGTTAAAAGCCAAATACTTTCACAATGAGGATTTCATGGAGGCTTCTGTCAAAGCAGGGTGTTCCTACTTTTGGCGAAGCTTGGCCTGGTGAAAAGAGCTTCTCTCTAAGGGACTTTGGTGGGCAGTTGGGGACGGAAACAGCATCCATGCCTTCAAAGACAAATGGATTCCCCGTCCTTCCACTTTTCAGCCTATCACAATCAACCTAGAGTCAGACATTATGGTCTCAGAGCTTATTGATAGAAGAAGAAGAGGCTGGAATATGGACAGGATCGATGACCTCTTCCTTCCAATTGATAAACCAGCGATTTTTTCGATCCCTATTAGCTGGTCTGGCGATAAAGATGTTCGTAGGTGGCATTACGATAAATCGGGTAGATATACGGTCAAAAGTGGGTATGATCTGGCACAATCTGGTAAATTGACCTCCTCTGCCTACAATCCCTCAATTTCGAGCAAGTGGTGGACTTTTATGTGGAAACTAAACATTCCTCCCAAGGTGAAGTTCTTTATTTGGCGGGTGTATAAGAATGCTCTCCCTACTTTAGAAAACTTGTGGAGTAAGCAAATTGTGAAGAACCCTTGTTGTTTCAGATGTTTAAATCATGTTGAATCCATAGGTCATGCCCTTTTTTCATGTAAAGAGGCCAAGAAAGTTTGGGGCAATTCATGGTTTGGTAATTTTCTGACCATATTCAGGCCCCCTTGCGTGCAAAATTTTCTGATTTTCCTATCAGAAAAGCTCCCCCTGATGATTTAGGTCAAGTGTGCATGGTGGCTTGGGCAATATGGGAGAACCGACACAATATGCTGAATGGTGGTATTTTCAGGGATGGAGATTCTATGGCGACCCGGGCGTTAACGCTACTAGAGGATTACAGGAAAGCTGGAGCTACCTCTCTCCCAGCCGAGCCTGCCCCTTATTTTTCTAATTCTCCCATCTGGATCCCCCCTCCTCCAAGTTTCCTGAAGCTCAATACTGGAGTGGCTACTCGGGGTAAAGCCTTGTCTTTGGGGGTAGGAGCAGCTATCAGAGATGACAAAGGGAAAGTTATTGCTGCTCGTTCAAACATTGTATTTGGGTCTTTTTCAGCAGAGATCTGCCAGTTGATAGCTTTCCGAGAGGGTTTATTGTTGGCAAAGTTCTATAACATCCCTCTCCAGTTGGCGGAACTTTCTTCTCGGTTTGATGTGGCTTTAGTTTCCAGCCCCTCTCCTCCTCTTGGAGAAATTTCTTTTATTGTTTCAGATATTAAGGCTTTGTTAGCTGAATTAAGGGTCCATGATTGTCTTGTTTGCCCAAAAAGGGGTAACACCTTGGCTTTCAGTTTAGCTGTGTTGGCTTTTTCTTCAACTAGGGAGTTTTTATGGTTAGATTCTAGTCCTGTGTATTTCTATCCTAACATGTAATGGTTTTTCTAGCTAGTTCATCCAGTTTTCGTTTGTATCTTTCTTGGGTTGAATGAATTTACAATTTATCGAAAAGAAAAAAAAAACTATTATATTACCTTTCTTTTATTAATTTAATCAAAACGCAAATCCAATCGCTCTTTATAATTGGACTTTTCTAATATTATATTAATTATTTATCTACACTTTCGTTTTAAAAACTCTGTTCATCACTGAAAACTGAAAAGTATTATGATTTATGTGGTAATGATAATTTATTAACACATTAGATTGAATTTAGAATTAACTATTTGAATCGTATTATATTATTCATTATGAAAGAATTGTATTATTTTGCTAAGATCAAGGTGGCTATAGTATGGCCCACAAAAGCTAGGAGAGGCAAGAGCATCAACACGACCAGATACTAAGAACATCTCTAAGGGGCTCCCTAAATCCCCTCATTAGCTAAAATAGGGAGTGTATTTGGTTTTAGAATACTCCAAGGGGCTCCCTAAATGACTCTCTATTTTAGAAAGCCACCAAGAGGCTCTCCAAATGTAGGGAGCCATTTCAAGCTCCCTATCTTCTCTTTTTTTTTTCTTTTTTCTTTTTTTTTTTAATTTTATTTCTAAGTTAATTGATCCCCTCTCTCTTATTCTTACAATTTAAAACAAAATAAATTTATTTATACTTGAAATTTTAAAAATATTAAAATATTAAAATATTAAAATATCTTCTCTCTCTTATCTTTTTATTATTTCTAAGTTGATTGATCTCCTCTATATTAAAATATTATAGGGAGGATGGTTGGAGTAATCTCATGAAAAGTTGTTAGCTAAAATAGCTAAAATTTAGAGAGTATAGTTAGAGATACTCTAACAAGTTATATCGCGCAAGAAACTTCTTGTTATAGTAAAATAATTGAAATTCCATTTACTTAAAGTGATCCTCCCTGGTACACTTTTATTTGAATTTTGATTTTTTTTATTTTTAATTGTTATATACGCCCGTTCAACTACTTACATCTTCTTGTAAAATACGAATAATGAGAATTAAATATCTCAATTCTAACTATTTATACATATTTATAAAATGCGATGAATAAAACATTTTGTTTAACTAATTAATTGTTTTGGATGCCGAAGATTCGAAGACCGATTAAATTAAAATTAAGACTAAATAAAAACTATCAAATTGTATAGAGTTTTTTTAACTTCATTTTTATAATACACCAAAATTAACAATTGACATAGATGTAAAATAAAAAACTCTACACCTTACACAGGTGACAAACTGACAATTGGGCACCTAATTATAAATTATAATACATATTCAGAAAAATAAAAATCCTTCACATATTTTGCATAAACAATATCTTTATCTTGAAAATTTAAAGCATGCATGCAATGCATAGACGACATGCTAAGTGACACCTTACCTATAATGTTAGAATTTTAATATTGGTCAAATATTAAATTAGTGAAACAGTTGGCCGTTGACAGATTACAGACCCCGTGTTTATTGAAAAATACAACTATGCATGATCAGGTGTCTTTAAATATTGCTATTATTTTTTTGAAAAAAACAACTCAATTATTAATGAATAGACACTTTTAATTGTTGTTGTAATTTTCAAAAGACATGTCTCTCTCTATTAATGCCTTTTTTGAAAAGATACAACTGTATGTAAAAACTCAATAAAAGCGTGTGCAGAAAATTATATTGTTTAAACATCATATTGTTATCAAACAAAATTCTCTCAATTGTCAGAAACCCAAATTCCATATTTCCATCTGTGAATTTTCTTTCTTGCTTGAAACAAATTCACTTGAAAACTTGTCATATCTAGAAGGCTATTTGTAGAGGAACCCACAAGCAATTAGAGAGGATGTAAATATCGCTTTTTGAAAAGCGTACATACTACGTGTTTCAAGTCTATATATAGAATTCACAACACATAAGTGT
Organism: Acer saccharum; assembly: GCA_030490815.1. Lineage (NCBI taxonomy): Eukaryota > Viridiplantae > Streptophyta > Magnoliopsida > Sapindales > Sapindaceae > Acer > Acer saccharum. Next base: position 37,715,781 of record CM059870.1, read on the forward strand.
CATCTTCTAAGTAAATCAATTTTTTTATATAACTTTCGACTGTTTGTCCTCCACAAATTGTTTGCACGATGTAATAATTCCATGGAAACAACTAGTCGATCGTATTTCATATAAAAGGGTTTCTCACGGCACTAAAAGAGAAAAAAGGTAGCATAAAGTACACAGTGCCCAAAGGAAGACCGACCGTTAGGGGTAAAGCCAAAAAAAATTTGTTTGTGTGATCAATATAGTAAAATATAATATTTTGAGAGCTAAAGAAAAATTTTAGAAAAACTAATTTTTAAAATGAGTAATGCTAAACATCACAACCACTATCACGAACTTTTCAATTACAACACATGTGACAGTTGAGATGTTAATTGGTGAGTGAATACATGTGATTAATTTATAGGTTTCTAGCATTACTCTCGTTAGAAATATGTAAATTTAAAGTCAATTAAACAATCACATACGAAAATAAATAAAGAATAATAAGGTGGGGTATAAAATTTTATGTGATTCGATGTAAATCTATATCAATGGAACGTAGTAACACTCGAACACTCGATCGGTGTTTGTAATGGTGTAGCAAAGTATCTCTCTCGATTCTAAATATTCTATTCTCTCTTATACTTAGGAGACCCCAGAAAATACTAAGTAAACCTCTGCGAATTCAGGTTTACAACCCAACAACACCAACCGCCCTAATTTCTGAAAGCTTACTTTACTTGATTCTATTTTTTATTCAATTTTCTCACGTACCCCACTTTGTTATATCTATAAATAAGTGCACACGCTTCATGTTTCCTTCATCAGTTGAATACAAGCAAGCACACATCTCTTTGAGTTGATCCTTTTTCGACAGTGTTCTTATTAAATTCGTTTTAGCTTTTATTGTTCTTGCCATTCTTATATATAGAAAAATCTTCTTTGCGATCTCTGTTCTACTGCATCTAGCTTTTATTGTTCTTACCATTCTTATCAAACTTATACATTCCAATTCTACTTTCGATATATTCTCGGAAGGCAAAGATATTAAAATCCCGAAATTTCTTCAAATTTCAATAGTTGCCTTTCACAGTGTATATATATTATTTGATAATATACTATCAATCTTTTAACGATTCAATTTCCAAATAAGTAGTCCTCTAAACTCTGTATAAAAAACCCATTAAACTTGGAGGTTTTTGTCATATTGAGTTCTTGTTTCTAGTCATCTCTCCAGTTTTGCTCTGTTTTTTTTTTTTTCTTTTTCCCTCTGTTTCGTTTTCTGTCATGGCTCCTCCAAATGATCCTTCAAATCCACTACTAAACAAACTTGTCCCAAGCACTTTAGACAAATACTTGGCCTTAGAAAACGAAAAGTTGAGTGTCAAAGGTGTCACGGTGCTCTCTGATGTTCCTAGCAATGTAACTTTCAAGCCCTTTTACTCAATCACCAAATCTTCTGATATTCCACTTCCTCTGCTCCATCGTGTCCAAGCCCACTCTCACAAAGGCGGGTTCTTGGGATTCAAATCTCAGGACCCATCTGATCGTTTGATCAATTCCTTGGGTAGATTTAACGGTAGGGATTTCTTGAGTATCTTTAGGTTCAAAACATGGTGGTCCACTCAATGGGTTGGGACTTCTGGGTCTGATTTGCAAATGGAGTCTCAATGGGTACTCTTAGATGTCCCTGAAATAGCTTCTTATGTCATTATCATACCTGTTATTGAAGGCAGTTTCAGGTCTGCTCTTCATCCTGGAACTGATGGTCATGTCATGATTTGTGCTGAGAGTGGTTCTACTCAAACAAAAGCCTCGTCTTTCGATTCCATCGCTTATGTTCATGTGTCTGATAATCCTTACAATATCATGAAAGAAGCCTATAGTGCTCTTAGAGTCCATCTCAATACTTTCAAGCTCTTGGAAGAGAAACAAGTCCCCTCTCTTGTTAACAAATTCGGTTGGTGCACTTGGGACGCGTTTTACTTGACTGTAGAACCGGCTGGTGTCTGGCATGGAGTCAAAGAGTTTTCAGAGGGCGGTCTCTCGCCGAGGTTTATCATCATTGACGATGGTTGGCAGAGCGCCAATCTTGATTGCGATAACCCGAATGAGGATACTAAATATCTTGCTCTTGGTGGTGAACAAATGACTTGTAGGATGCATAGGCTCGATGAAGGAGAGAAATTTAGAAAGTACAAGGCTGGATCCTTGTTGAGTCCTGACGCTCCGTCCTTTGATGTTAAGAAGCCGAAGTTGCTGATCAATAAGGGGATTGAAATCGAAGTTGCTACCAAGGAGCGTAACAAGGCGGTCAAAGCTGGAGTTACTGATCTTTCCGGGTTTGATTCGAAGATCAGTAAGTTGAGAAAGGAATCGGAGGAGATATTCATTGCAGAAAAGATCAGTACTCCTGCAGATGTAGGGTGTGGGAGTTGTTCTTGCAAGGCTGAGAATTATGGGATGAAAGCGTTTACAAGTGATTTGAGAACAAAATTCAAAAGTTTGGATGATATTTGGGTGTGGCATGCTCTTTGTGGTGCATGGGGTGGTGTTAGGCCAGGAACTACTCATCTGAATTCAAAGGTCGTTCACTGTAATGTCTCTCCTGGACTTGACGGGACGATGGAAGATCTTGCTGTTGTCAAAATTGTTGAAGGTGGTGTTGGGCTTGTTCATCCAACTCAGGCTGAAGATTTTTATGACTCTATGCATTCCTATCTTGCCCAAGCAGGCATTACTGGGGTCAAAGTTGATGTTATTCATGTATGTGTTCCTATTCAAACCATGTTTACTTTTCATATTCTATATCTGCTTTCATTTTTTTTTATGTGTTATAATATATATGATTATACGTACAGACTCTTGAATATCTTTGTGAGGAATATGGAGGCCGGGTTGAGCTTGCAAAGGCTTATTACAAAGGACTGTCAAATTCCCTGAAAAAGAACTTTAAAGGATCTGGAATCATCTCTAGTATGCAACAATGCAATGACTTTTTCTTCCTTGGAACAGATCAGATATCAATGGGAAGAGTTGGTGAGAAATTTAATTAATTAGTGTAGCTTTACACTTTGAATAACTTTAAAAATAAAAAAAAAAGATTCTGATTGGGTTGATTGACTTATTGTTTGGTTCAGGTGATGATTTCTGGTTCCAGGATCCAAATGGTGATCCAATGGGAAGCTATTGGCTACAAGGGGTTCATATGATCCACTGTTCCTACAACAGCTTGTGGATGGGTCAGTTCATACAGCCTGATTGGGATATGTTCCAATCCGATCACTGTTGTGCCAAATTCCACGCCGGTTCCAGAGCCATCTGTGGCGGTCCTGTCTACGTGAGTGACTCATTGAGCGGTCATGATTTCGATCTCCTGAAGCAACTTGTCTACCCTGATGGTACCATCCCCAAGTGCCAGCACTACGCCCTACCAACCAGAGACTGCATTTTCAAGAATCCCTTGTTCGACAAGAAAACCATTCTCAAGATTTGGAATTTCAACAAGGTAAAATACATTTATTTGTGTGTTTTTCTTTTTGATATACCACTTGCAATGGCGGTGACTCGAAACTGGCAGATTGTCAAGCTGAATGAGTGCTTATAGTGTTTTGTCATCGTCTTAGTTGTTGATGAACCTTTGAAGCTCATTTGATTTGCTACATATTTTTACAGCATGGAGGGGTGATTGGAGCTTTCAACTGCCAAGGAGCTGGATGGAGCAGCAAAGAGCAGAGGATCCTGGGCTACCCAGAAGCCTACAAGCCGATGTCTGGCTCAGTGCACGTTACTGACATTGAATGGGACCAAAACACAGAGGCTGCACATATGGGTGACGCTGATGAATACTTGGTCTACTTCAACCAGGCTGAGAAACTACAACTGATGACCCCAAAATCTGATCCAATTCAAATCACAATCCAACCGTCCACATTTGAGCTATTCAGCTTTGTGCCAGTCAAGAAGATTGGACCCGGCATCAAATTCGCTCCGGTTGGGCTGATCAACATGTTCAACAATGGAGGGACAGTTGAAGAATTGAAGTACTTTGATTCTGGATCTGAGACTAGTGTCAAGATTGATGTCAAAGGAGGAGGAGATTTCTTAGCCTATTCAAGTGTGTCTCCAAAGAAGTGTCAGTTGAATGGTGCTGAGGCTGATTTTGAGTGGTCAACAGAAGGCAAACTGACCTTGAATGTCCCTTGGATTGAAGAGACTGGTGGCATTTCTCACGTGGTTTTTCTCCTTTGACAACTTTTTAATTACAAGAACTAGGCAGTTTGAAGTTTAGTCAAGGTCTAGGGTGTGTAAATGCCTTGGCATTTAACTATTTAAATAAATTACCTTCAATTATTTGTGCGAAGGTTGTTTTTTTTTTTTTTTTTTAGTATGAGATTGTTATTGAACTTTAAAAGGGTGTTAATTCATCACTCCCTTTAACTAATTGACCAAAAATCTTGTGTAATTTGATTGTTTCTGTTAATTTCCTTGTTATTTTTTTATTTTTTTATTCCGAAATCGATCTTACTACTTCTAATCGGAGCTATTCCTACTAACTTATATATTTGTGGGTGGAGTTCTACACTTTTTTGTGTTTTTGATCCCAGATTATTAGACTTGATAATCATTATTCTGATGATTTAGGATCCCACACCTGAAACTTGCCGATTTAATTTATGGGATTCTGGATTGAACTAGATTTTAATCACCATCTTTGAAGTGACCAAGCTTTCTTCATTATTTCACTATCTTTTTTTGCTGAAACTCTAATAAGAAATTAGAATTGAATGAAAACATGGGAACTAGCTTTCTCTTAGCAAAATATGAAAAGGATTTGCTAGAAACAACAACAGATATTTTTAAAAAAAGTGAAATTCTTCTTGGATCAACAAGCATAGCCATTACCATATTATCTTTCCAACAACTAATTACAGTAGAATGCACTAAAATTAAAGCTTCTACCATATTCAAGAGTGAAAAGAAAGATTGCCTTTAGCTGAAGCTTAATTGGTCAGATCCGCCGCATATTTGCAACGCTAGAATCTCTCACAAACCAGATTGTTCCTTCCATGTTCCATCTACTTATTGTATTGCAGACATCGACTGCTAGAAAACAATTATCATTCTTGCTCGGTTGAGCTTTTGTTTTGTCATATAATAAACTTTTGACTTATTTGCTCAGCGAGTTTATTCAAACTCCTTTAACGGTTGATACCGTTAAGTTTCACAGGATGATGTGATACTTTTTTATTAAAAATTTGGATCAAACCCACAAACATACGCATCTAGAGTTGAACATTTCAGACATCTCCAATGTATAACACCAAATTTTACATAAATTTAGTGTTAAAAGAGCATTTTGGGAGAATATACTTATACCAAAAAAATTTCCACTCCAATGTTTTGTACAAAATTTTACACCAAAAGAACATTTTTAAAGAATATTCATTAAATAAATCTTTAAATTATTATAAAATTTTAAATTGATTAAATGTATAATTAATAAATACATTATAATTAATTAGCTGCTTACTTTAATTTTTAAAAGAAAAAAAGTGACGATATTTAACTTTGTTTGAATTATTATTAAATAAATAATAAGGAAAACGACCGAAAGAAAGAAACAAAAGATCAAATAAAGAATTAAAACCATGAAAAAGTTGTTCTAATTGCTTCCTACTTCTACCGATAAGAGATTAAATAAAATGAATTAAGATAATAACAATACTTTAATATATAATTTTTTAGACAAGATGGTAGTGTACACGTTAGAGGTTGGGTTTCGACTCCAGCCTTACAAATGTATTTTTTTCCTGGTGTTATGTGAGTAAATTTTTTTTAATTATATGAGTAGATATCTAACTATATATATACTATTTGATCTCAATAGGTCCCGTCAAACCTTGAACCACCTTTTCTATGTCAGGACAGTTCAACTACCAGCCAGGGGTCAAGAGTGGACTCAAGTATGCGGCGCCAAATGTCTGAATAGACAACCGACCAAAGCCGGGGTCAAACCAGAAACATCCAGCACCAAATGGTCAAAGACATTTAAAACCTCTCAAACAGTCGACACACAATCTCACAATTCACTTTCAAAGGATCACAATAAACCATAATTTAATTTTGTATCTACTAGTCCGGTTTCTTCACGAAGAAGATAATATTTGGGTTGTCATATCAAAGAATTTGGATAAACCCACAAAATGTGTCGGTTTGTACCTGGAAAACAGAGACCCCTGTCTCCAGAATCCAGATTAACAAAAAAATCCAAGTGAAAGTGTCAAAGAGTGACGAGTGTTTTCGGTTTTTGAAGACGCGTTGGTGCATTTTTTTTAATCAGAAACGTATAAAAATATGAGTGTCTTTTTGGTCGGCCCAATAGAAACCCAATTTGGAGAAAAGTGAAAAGTCATGGTAGTTAGATAACCAACTGCTATTTAACTAACTAATAACTATATGAGTTTGTACTAAAAGTTTTGACTCGAGAATTCTATTAAAATGACCGTGTGATGATGTTATGGTCTTGCACATTGCACTCTTGCTGCCTCATCCATCATGCATGGAAGCACCATTACCATACATGCATTTCACATACCATTATCTAGCCACTTAGTTTAACCCACCTTATCCTAATGAGCCAGGCCGGGCCCAATTTTTTTAAATAGGTAAATGAGTGGTATAATGGCACCTCTCAAAAATTGTATCAGCACCCCTTCCGTAATCATATACATCAAAAATTTAAAAAAATCCCTAATTTGTAAATAAATCTCACTTAATGTCAAAAATACCCTTTGTTTAATTTATACATGGTCCAAAATCAGGTTTCAATGGTGTTATTAACACCTCACTAGTTTTATCAATACACCCCAATTCTTGAGTCAAATTAGACAATTCCAGTAAAATTGTAATTTGGATCCAACTCGATCCGATCCGATTGTTAAAAACTTAAATCCAATTGTAAAAGAACTTTAATATAAGAGGAGTGTTAGATATACTCTCCCAACCCACTCTCCCTTCTCCTTTTGACACTCGTCCTATATTGACTTTCCAGAAATAAATTTTAGAGCCATCATTAATGAATTATTTTTGCATGTTATTTAAAATTCAAACCATCCACATCTTCCCAAATTGCCCTTTTTTACACCAAATTGTCATTTCCAAATATGTGAGCAAAAATCTTCAAAGGTAAAATGGATTGAATAATATTTATTAAATTTATTTTATTTTACACTTTAAAATACAATAAACATTGACATCTTGCATTTTTTTAGTATATTTCAGTTTTGATATTATTAATGAAATTTTTATTTTTTTAACTATATTTTTCAATCGCGTAAAAATAATTACTTTATAAAATATGATGAACTTATGATAATATAGACAAAAAGGATAATTTTTCAAGTATAAATTATGTTGAGTAATACTAGACATCACAACTACTATCACAACTATTCCAACACAACACATATGACACATGAGGTGTCAATTGGTGAGTGGATACATAGATAGATGAGATAAAGCATTATTAATGTGCATCTACTCACCAATTGATACCTTATGTGCTACATATGTTGTATTGGAATAGTTGTGATAGTTGTTGTGATATATAGTGTTACTCGATTATGTTTGTTATGATATTTTAGAAAATAAAAAAGAGGTATATAAAATAATAATATTATTAATATTTAAGAAAAAGACTATGACAATTTGGTGTAAAAAAAATATATTTTCAAAAAAAAAAAAATTGGTGTAAAAAAAGGGCAATTTGGGAAGATATGATGGTTTAAATTGTAAATAACATGCAAAAACAATTTATTAATGATGGCTTTAAAATTTATTTTAAAAAAGTAAATAATGGACAATAGTCAAAAGGAGAAGAGAGAGTAGTTTGGGAGAATGAGTTGAGAGAGTGATTCTAGCCCTCCTTATAATATAATCTCCAATTAAACTCAATTATTCTTAATATATAAAAATTAAAATAAACAAAATAATTATTGTACTGCAAACTTGTCCCAATAATATTATCCCAATATCTTATCAAATTAATTATATAATTGTCAATGCCGGATATATAATCATCAAGTCATAGCATAAAACAAATTTAAAAACAAAACCAACAAAGAGATAATGATTTCATTTACAATTGAGGCAATCGTAATGGTTCAATAGTTATCTAGTGAAAACTTAAAAACAAAGCCCGACAATTTTACAAAAGAAAGAAAGAACTAACTAATTATTAAGTGAAATAATTTATAAAAAAGTTCAAGATAAGTAACAATAATAACTAAATGTATGATAAAATTATATTACACCTAATTGAGCTATATATATATATATTTGTTAAGTATTACACTATTATATAAATTCGGGGTTTTTCGGGGAGGGGAAGGACTCGAACCAAAAATCTTGCGGTGCAGGTGTGAGGGATTTACCACCGGACCAACCTCATCTCATCTAATTGAGTTATATTTTGGGGCTGAATTGTTAATCATTTAATTGGGATTTAGCGTATGAATAAAAAAAACATAAAATTAAATATATGAACTTGTATTTCAAATAAAATAATATATTGACTTTAAATATTTTGACAGATTTAGCAAATTTTTATACGGAAATACATTATATGACCCAATCCAATAGAATTTCAAAATTTGGATCCAATAAAAAACTCAAATCCAATCATGAATATTGTTGGATTGAATTGGATCTTGTACAACTCAAGTTTTTAGTGCCTATTTGGAAGAGCTTCTTTGCTAGCTAAAAGAGCTTTTTTAGTTAAAAAAACTCTTTTCAAAAAAATTGGTGTTGTTTGGTTACCATTCAGTAGAGCTTTTAGATGATTAAAAAAGTTGTTTTACGTCTACTGGAAAAAACTCAAATTTAAAGTTTTTCTAAGTAGACATTTTGAGTTTTTTTTAATAACACTAAAGTGTCTATTATAACCTTATCATTATTTTTTACAAGTATTTTGGTAATCTTATCATTTAAAAGAGATAAGCTTTCTAAAGAGAATTTCTTATTACAATGTTTTTCTTTTTAAACTTCATTTCTAAAGACAATTCTAAAAATTTAAATTTAAAAAAAAAAAATTCTGAAGATACCTCATTTTTTCTAAAATTATCTATTTTATCTTTTGACATTCATAATCTAAAGACACTCCATTTAATATATATATATTCTAATGACACTCCATTTTATTTTAATATCACACATTTTGAATAGTGGAATGGGAAATGGAAAAGAGATGTCAAGTAATCAAATAAAAATAAAACAGAATAAAACAGAACAAAAGTGAGGAGATCAAAACAATAAGTAAACTGTTTTGGAGATCAAACCGTGAAAATAGGAAAATAATATTTATTTTTCTCTTTTGGATTTTAAGTTGAGTAAAAAAAAAAATTTAATATATTTTTTAGAAAAAAGAAATATATATATATATATATATATATATATATATAGTGTCTTTCTATTATCAGTTCGAATTGACAAAAGTTATATCAATTCCTTGTATATGGGCCACTGGATTTAAATACTTTGACTGACAAGTGCATACAGCCAAGTCAAAGTATTTAAATCCAGTGACTCACATGTAAGGAACTGATATAACTTTTGTAAGTTCGAACTGATAATAGAATTTCTGTATATATATATATCACTATATATATATATATATATATAGGGATCCATGGCCTCATTTTTTGACACAATTTTTGACACAACTTCATGGTCATTGGATCTTGCTTCTTTTAATGGATATGATTTATTTTCTTTTTCTTTTCTTATTTATTACAGACATTGTTTCTCACCTAATTAATTCTTTATCTCTCCAGAATATTATTATTTTATTAAATTCTCTCACCTTAATTAATTTTATGTCTTTAATTTCTTTTTCTTATATTTTCTTTTTTCCTTTTACACGTTTTCATTTTTTTTTCTTTTTTTACTTAACCTAAAACCAGAACATATGACTCTCACTTTTCGGTCTTTAAAATCCCTTTATTTATTTTTTCTTTCTCCTTTTTTTTTTTTTTTTTTACTATTCTTATTTCTCAATTTACTTTATCTAAAATAAAAAATTTTATACATATAATCACTTTCATATTTTTTTTTTCTTTTCCTCTTTAATCATTTCTTTTTTCATTAGCTTATGAGCTGTACTTTTGCAAAGTTGTACAATTTTATTGGTCTTGTTAATATATTTGCAAAGTTGAACAGAAACTTCATACATGACTTCATTTATACTGATATTTGTAAAATAAAATCTATGTGCAATAGTAAATCAATGAAAAACTATCAATGAATACTGACTTGATCTATAAAATCAATAAAACATGTTCGGCATGCTAGATGTACTTTGCCTATCTCAGTTTTCCTATGATTTGCCCATCTCAAATCAATAAAATCTATAAAGTTATTCATTACTAAAATTTGTAAAATAAAACATGTTCAATAGTTCAAAAAATTCAAAAGAAAAATAAAATAGGAGAGTGATTACATGTATTATTTTTTTGATTTTAGATGAAGTAAATTGAGAAATAAGAATAGTAAAAAAAAAAAAAAAAAAAAAAAAAAAACAAGGGATTTTAAAGACCGAGTAGTGAGAGTGATATGTTCTAGTCTTAGGTTAAGTAAATAAAGAAAAAGAAAAAGAAAACGTGTAAAGGAAAAAAGAAAAGAAAAATAAATTAAAGACATAAAATTAAATATTATGGAGAAATAAAGAACTAATAAAGAAAACGACAGAAAGAAATAAACAAAAGATCGAATAGAGAATTAAAACCATGAAAAAAGTTGTTCTAATTGCTGCCTACGTCTACCGATAAGAGATTAAATAAAATGAATTAAGATTATAACAATTAATGAATACTTTAATATATAATTTCTTAGCCGAGATGGTAGTGTACACATTATTAGTTGAGTTTCGAGTCCAGCCTCACAACTGTATTGTCTTCTCGGTGTTATATGACTAATTTTTTTTTAATTATACGAGTATATATCCAGTCGTATATATACTGTTTGATCTCCATAGATCCCATCAAACCCTTGAATTACCTTTACGATGTCAGAATTTATAGTTTAACTACCAACCAAGTGTCAAGAGTGGACTCAAACATGCGACGCCAAATGTCTGAATAGACAACCGACAAAAGCCGGAGTCACACCAGAAACATCCAGCACCAAATGGTCAAACCTCTCAACAGTCGACACACAATCTCACGATTCACTTTCAAAGGATCACAATAAACCATAATTTAATTTTGTATCTACTTGTCCGGTTTCTTCACGAAGAAGGATTGTCATATCAAAGAATTTGGATAAACCCACAAGATGTGTCGGTTTGTACTTGGAAAACAGAGACCCCTTTCTCCAGAATCCAGATTAACAAAAAAAATCCAAGTGAAAGTGTTAAAAGAGAGACGAGTGTTTTCGGTTTTTGAAGACGCGTTGGTGCATTTTTTTTTATGAGAAACATATAAAATATGAGTGTCTTTTTGGTCGGCCCAATAGAAATACAATTTGGAGAAAAGTGAAAAGTCATATGTTAGACAACCAACTGCTATTTAACTAACTTGTAACTGTATGAGTTTGTACTAAAAGTTTTGACTCGAGAATTCTATTAAAATGACCGACCGTGTGATGATGATGGTCTTGCTGCCTCATCCATCATGCATGGAAGCACCATTACCATACATGCATTTCAAATACCATTATGGCATTATCTAGCCACTTAGTTTAACCCACCTTATCCTACCGAGCCGGGCCAGGCCCAATTTTTTTTTAAATAGATAAATGAGTAGCGATAATGGTATCTCTCAAAAATTGTATTAGCACAACTTTCGTAATTATATATATCAAAAAATTTTAAAAAGAGAACTTCTCCTTACAATTCATAAATTATCTATTTACACTCCAATTTAAATTTTTTTTTTTATTAATGACAATTTTAACTTGAATTAAAATTACTAAATAAGACAAAAAAAAAAAAAAAAAATCTAAAGACACTCCAAACTTATTAAATTATTAAAAAAAGAAATTCTCTCTTCTAAATCATTAGATTAAATATTACGTATTAAACTCTCTCCAATAATTATGTTATTACCATATTAAATACTCTCTCTCTCTCTCTCTCTCCATTTTTCAAAAAATAAAAAATAAAAATTCCTATCTCAATACTTTCTGGATCAATCTCTGATTAATAGTTAAAGAAAAAAAAACTTATGAATATTATGGTTTTTTTACTAAAGTAATGTATATATATATATATATATTAAAAAGTCAATACAAATACCTTATTTCTATAAATAAATAAATAAATAAAAATTAGATGTATGAAAACTTAATTTGTTTCAACTAGGTTTGATTAAACTCATAATTTCTTAGACTAAAAGAATTAAAGTTCTCTAGGCAATCACATACCTATAAAAGTAACAAAAAGTATTTTCATATTTCGATTTTTTTTTTTGAATAAATGGTACTTGTTTTTGAGTTTTTTTTTTAATATATACATATATACGGTTCCTAAAGATCAAGCTTATTCGTAAGTTTTTTTTTTTTTTTTTTTTTTTTAACTGTTAGTTTTGCTTGAGAAAGAATGAAGATGGAAAATTAGAAATATGTATTGGAGGAGAGAGACTTTAATATGGTAATTAAAAATTTGGAAGAGAATGTTTAATATGTAATATTTAATCTAATGATTTAGGAGATATTTTTTCCTCTTTTAATAATTTAATTCAAAAATATTACCTATCGGATGAATCCAATGACTACCATGGTTTATCCTAACTTTTATTAAAATAAAATGGAGTGTCTTTAGATTTTTTTTTATTTTTTTTTTAAATTAAGTGTCTTTGGACTAGGAGTGTCAAAAGATAAAAAGGATAATATTGGAATAAAATGAAGTATCTTTAGAATTTTTTTTAATTTAAATTTTGAGAATGAAGTGTCTTCAGAAAAGAAGTGTAAAAAGAAAAAAATGGATTGGTAAAAGAAGCTCTCTTAAAAAATCTCTAATTTGTAAATAAATCTCACTTAATGTCAAAAATACCCTTTGTTTAATTTATACATGGTCCAAAATCAAGTTTCAGTGGTGTTATTAACACCCCACTAGTTTTATCAATACACCCCAATTCTTAAGTCAAATTAGACAATTCCAGTAAAATTGTAATTTGGATCCAACTCGATCCGATATGATTGTTGAAAACTTAAATCCAATTGTAAAAGAACTTTAATATAATATGATCTCCAATTAAACTCAATTATTCTTAATATATAAAAATTAAAATAAACAAAATAATTATTGTACTGCAAACTTGTCCCAATAATATTATCCCAATATCTTATCAAATTAATTATATAATTGTCAATGCCGGATATATAATCATCAAGTCATAGCATAAAACAAATTTAAAAACAAAACCAACAAAGAGATAATGATTTCATTTACAATTGAGGCAATCGTAATGGTTCAATAGTTATCTAGTGAAAACTTAAAAACAAAGCCCGACAATTTTACAAAAGAAAGAAAGAACTAACTAATTATTAAGTGAAATAATTTATAAACAAGTTCAAGATAAGTAACAATAATAACTAAATGTATGATAAAATTATATTACACCTAATTGAGTTATATATATATATATATACAGAAATTCTATTATCAGTTCAAACTGACAAAAGTTATATCAGTTCCTTGCATGTGGGCCACTGGATTTAAATATTTTGACTTGGCTGTATGCACTTATCCGTTTGGAAGATCTTCTCTGCTAGCTAAAACAGTTTTTTTTAATTAAAAAAACTATTTTCAAAAAAATTGGTGTCATTTGGTTGCCACGCAATAGAGTTTTTGGATAATTAAAAAAGTTGTTTTATGTCTACCGGAAAAAACTCAAATTTAAAGCTTTTCTAAGTATGCCTTTTTGAGTTTTTTTAATAACACTAAAGTGTCTATTATAGCCCTATCATTTTTTTTAAAAGTATTTTGGTAATCATTTAAAAGAGCCGAGCTTTTTAAAGAGAATTTTGTCTTGCAATCTAATGTTTTTCTTTTTAAACTTCATTTCTAAAGACACTCAATTCTAAAAATGTAAATTCTTTTTTTTTTTTAAAAAAATAAAATTATGAAGACACTTCATTTTTTCCAAAATTATCCATTTTATCTTTTGGCACTCATAATCTAAAGACATTCCATTAAAAAAATATATCTAATAACACTCAATTTTATTTTAATATTACACATTTTGAAACGGGAAATGGAAAAGAGATATCAAGTAATCAAATACAAATAAAACAGAATAAAACAACATAAGTGAGTCGAAACAATAAGAGAGCTATTTTAGAGATCAAACCGTGAAAATAGGAATATAATATTAGTTTTTCTCTTTTTGGATTTTAAGTCAAGTAAAATATAATTTTAAATATATTTTATGCAAAAAAGAATTATATATATATATACATATATATATATATATATATAGTGATAGTAATAATTGAATGTGGGTGGTGTTTGAGGAAAAAAAAATTGATTTCAAATTTCATTGAACTGGAAAACAAGAAAAAATATATATATATATAATAACCGGTGATGATAATGATGGTGTGAAAAAAAATATTTTGAAAAAGAAGAAGAAGAAGATATTTTAGGGTTTGTAAAACAGAGAAAAAAAAAAAAACATAAAAGTTGATAAAAAATAAAATAAAATAAAATAAACTTGTTTTCTAAAAAAAATTGTTTAGAGTGTCTTTACAACTTTTTTTCTTCTTCTTGTTTAGTGATTTTAAATCAAGTTAAAATTGTCATTAATACAAAAAATTAAAATGGAATATAAACAGATTGGATTGTCAATAACAATTCTCTTCTCTTTTTTAAGTGATAATCAAACGACTAACCACTTTCCTTTAAAAGCTCTGCTTGTAGAAGATTTATTTCAAACAATCTACTACTAAAAGACCAACTTGAAGAAACTTTCCCAAACGAACCTTATTCAAAAGAGTGATTGCAGTTAAAATATTCGGTGTACAAGTTGATGCTTCAAAAGATCTATTTGAAGAAACTTTCCCAAACAAACCTTATTCAAAAGAGAGTGATTGCAGTTAAAATATTCGGTGTAAAAGTTAATGCGTAATATTTTTTTAATCATTCCTGAATTACCTCAAATGACTTCAACCGCAACTCTAGTTTCTAGTTTCTGTACTAATCGCGTAATCAAGTGTCCTTTGTAAATAAACCAACGAAGGCTGTCAAAGAAATCTTTCCCAAGAATTTGAGTTGTAGTGAAATTACAACTCCATCAAGAGATTGTTTACTTTCCTTAATTAACTGATTTAAACTCGTACTTATTTTTATTCTCAACAAGGCTCAAAATCTATGGAGTCTACTCAATTGAATAACATGGAAGATAACAAAATTGAACAGCCAAGTCTATATGGGGAGATTGAAGAGATAGAAGACGAAGTTGAGAAAAGGTTCAAACAATTCAAAAACTTTGATAAGATTTCATGTTATTACCCATTTGATCATCGCTACGTCGACAAATCAAAGTGTATTGATCCAGATAGCAAAGTAGCCAAGAAGATGCAGCTAGAGTGGGAAATTCTGGAGAAGAATCTCCCACGTTCAATTTTTGTTAGAACATACCAAGGAAGATTTGATATCATGAGAGTTGCAGTTGCTGGCTTGGAAGGTACCCCTTATTGTCATGGACTCTTCTTCTTTGACATATACTTCCCCAGCAGTTACCCGGCTCGTCCTCCGGAGATCTTCCATCACTCTAATGACTTGAATTCGAACCATCGAGATGGGAAAGTTCCCACCAGTCTCCCATATTTCAATCAGTGGTACAAGCAGACTTCACAAAGATGGAATCCGAAGCAAACTGACATCTTGCAAGTACTTGTCTCAATTCAACATGTTTTGAAAGGGAGACCTTATGTTAAGGAGTCACTTCTCAACACTTTCAGTGAAGGGCAATCCAAGAAGAGTAACAAAGAGGTTTTCATGCTGAATTGTGAGGCAATGCTTTGTACACTTAAGTATCCTCCAGTGCATTTCAAAGATCTCGTTCAAGGGCATTACCGAGTAAGGGCTCATCCGATTCTTCTGATTTGTAAAGCACAGATGAAGAATAATAATGATAACGCTCTCAACCAATTGTTCTTCAAACTCCTGAAGGCATTCGAAGTGAACGGAGCTTATTGTCGTCATCACTATGATATATCATTACAGGAAGAGGAGTCTTCAGAGCACCAAGAGGAGAGAAGTCAGAGTAATGGGTATACATTTAAGTTTATCAACAAATTTAAGAATATGCTCTAACTATAGAACTGAAAGTAATTGGATGTTTAGTTTGGTTCAGCTAAATGTTTTGCTTTAGAATATTTTTAACAGAGATCTTTTTCTTTATCTTATTTTAAGCTCTTTTAATAGGAAAATCAAGTATATATAATAACAAATATCAATCTATACTTATGATAGTTCTGTTCTTTTCCAACCTGTTCTATTTTTGATAGTTCTGTTCTTTATCAATCTGTTTTTCTTAATTGAGTCCCTTAAGTGTGTATAATTTATGATTGTTGTCTCACGATTCTTATAACTCTCACTAAAACTTTCGAAAAGCTATCGGTTATCCAATCCTAGACGGGTTTACAAGAGTTAGGTTTTGATTTGAGAATTTTACAAGTGTTAGAAAAATTAAACTGGACTGACAATTCTTGGTAGTTGTTTTAGGGTCACACCAACTTATCTAGATCCCTGATCTAACTGTCCAAAAAGGGTCATTAGGTTAACATTTTGATGTTTACATACATTACTAAATTAACATACCCAAAAAGCAACCGGAAAAATTCATAGATTTCACGACCAGAATACTAACAGTGGTCTAAAAAGTGATAGGCGCAAGTCAGGCGGCAAGACGAGTAGCTGCTGGCTAGAGGAGCTGTGGAGGCGAGACTCGAGAGTGAGTGCAGACTCTGGAGCGAACCAGAGAAGAGAAGAAGAAAAAGGTTTTTTGGGGTTTTTAAATTAATCTCAAAACGACGTCGTTTGCCTAGGGTGCCTAGCGCCGATTAGACCTTAATCGGCACAGCCGGCTGCCGCTTTTGGATCACTGAATACTAATGCAGGCTCCTACAGTCCTTTAGAACATTAACAAGTTGAAGCACTTAACATTCTATTACCAATTATTCATGTATTGTTAGTAGTAGTTCATTAAATTGCAATATTTGATTTCAATATAGCTCTCTTTAATAACTAGAAAGATTATCATCATCAATTTGTCCAATCTCTGTTCTGTTCCACGTTTTCGACCACATGTCATTTGATAACAAGTAATAACATCACAAACTTGATGTCTTATTTCTACTTCAATCCATTAGAATCAAACAAGAACTTGTAGATTCTATAGAATATACATACAAGAATAAATATCCTGATCTTAAATATCTGTGAGTTAAATCTGAAGACATTTTGCAGCAAGTTCATGTCTGAATAAATCATCAATCAATTTTATAATCAAACACAATAGAAAATACTGTAAAAGGAAATCGTTTTAATCTAATTAAAATCTAAATCTGAAGACATTTTGCAGCAAGTTCATGGTCCTAATAAAATCATCAATCAATTTAACAGTCAAACACAACTGAAAATACTGTCAAAGGAAATCGTATCAATCAATTTAATCTAAAATTGACATGAACAAACTCCGACTAGAAAAATAAATCACAAAACAAACGACATGTACCTAAGTGAAACCGAACAAGTCACCGTCCTGTCTCGTTTGGCCAAGCTCAAGCTGCAGTACATACAATCGACTAGAAATATTAGAGGCAGAGAGCTAGAAATCTCTGAAATGACAACAACTGAAAAGACAGATCACGAGTTTGTGCGTGAATCTAATATCATCCGAAATCAAGACATGAAGTGGGTTTTTATTAAATTCACGCACAAACCCGAGATATGTCTCCTCTTTTTTTAGTACTGATTGGTATACGAATACGGGGCTGTGGAACAGAAATGGAACCGATACGACGTTTTTATGACTGCAAAATTTCGTCTCCGTAAGATGCCCTAGTTTACGTGGCTGTGATGCGACGCCGATGTATCACGTGTCATACTGTTGTCCGTACGATCGGCGCGCATTTGTTTGTGTGTAGACTTTGGAATTGCAGACAAGATCATCGAGTACGGTAAATGAACAGTTACAAATTTAACAATAACAATAAATTTTTTATTTTTTATTTTTACATGACTCAAAAGGTTCCAAAAAATCTTTATGTGAAACTAATAAAAAAAACAAGGAATGTCCACCATCTTCTACCTCTAATTTTTATGTTCTCCAACTGGTTGTTGGCTAGGTCATTAGAAAAAGTTTGGGTGTATCTATATCTATATAAAAATATAAAAGAGTAATGCTAGACGTCCCAATTTTTTTTTCCCAAATTCTGTCATAAATGATGTGGCACGTGAGATGTCAGCATCTTATAAATCATGAGATTATGTGGTGACTGATGTGATGTTGACACCTCACGTACCACATCATTTATGATAGAATTTGGGAATAAAAATTGGAACGTGTAGTATTACTCTATATAAAAATTGCTATGATTTGGTGGAAATATAGACGGAAATATCGATATCAATAAATATTGACGAAAAAAATTAATGAAACTTTTAAAAAAGTTAAAATAATTAATAATTTAACAAAACAAAAAACTTATTTCTTTTCAAATACTTAATATAATATCTAACAACTATATTAGGAGTGTGTGGCGAATAGAATCCATTGAATTTGCTATGATCCAAGATCTAATCCGATTCGATTGGATTGTAGAAATTAGAATCTGATCCGACCCAATCTTAGAGTGGAATTCGATCTAATCCAATTGCAAAAGGACAATGCTTAGGTACTGACCAACCAATGGGCCTTTGCCACATAGCCCATTTATAAAGAATATAAGGAGATAAATGTAAAAAACTAAGAGAAAAAAGCCACGTGGTAACACCCTATTGGTGGGGTCAGTACCTTCATTACCCAAGCAATTTCCATTGCAAAATACTTAAATCTAATATGATCCAATCTAATATATTAGATTCATATGAAGCAATTATTAATATATAAAAGTTAAAACATTCCTAAATTAACAAAATCAAATTATTAATCAATACGGTACTTCAAATAAAATTAGCAAATAAATAATTAACATAAAAGCAATCCATAATTCGTATACTATAAAGTTCAAAAAGTCTTAACAAATTATAAACATTAAACATAGAAATCCAAGCTCCGACCTGATCCAAAATTTACACCAAAAATTTGCTCAATATTCATCTATTTAAGACAAAATAAATTGGCCAATATTAATTATGCCTTATATTTTGGCAGATTGGTGGATTCCATATAGAAATCCAAATTCTGATATGATCCAACAGATTTCAAAATTTAGAACCCAATCATATCCTCAAATCAAATCCAATCCAATCCGATCCAATCCAATAGATTGGATCGAATCCGATGGATCTTATTGGATTGGATTGGATCTCACACACTTCTAAACTATAAGGTATAAATATAAATATAATGCACATTCAAGCTATATGAAAATTAAAAATCTTTCATTAAAACTTCAGTTTTTAATAGTTTGCATCATACAAGTCATATAAATTTAATACAAAAACGAAGACTTAGGTGGTTCAAACATAGTGCGCTGACTAGTATCTTGATTCATATAATACAGATACCATAACATACAATTTGGTACGTACTTTTCAATATAATCATGAACATGTCATACGTAAGCTTTTTGATTTCTTTCCACCGTCCTTTAATATAAAGGAAATTGTGTGTCTATGTATAATGATAATCGGAGATCCCTAAACTCATGGATTCAAAATTGATTGAAAGATTGCATGTACTTTAAAAAGACAAAAAGTAATTATTAGATTCTAGTTGAAAAAAATCAACAACAAAAAAAATGATATTTAAAAATAATAATAAAAAAAGCTTATAAGAATCTTGTTTGAAAAATAAAAGTTAATAATGGGATCCTTGGTGAAAAAAAAAAATACAAATAAATTATAGTTATAGATTGTTACATGGTTTGTTTGGAATCTATTAACATAGACACAAACAAAAAGGTAAAATTGTGACTATTTGAGTACATAATTATTTTAATTATAAAATTAAACAAAAAGATTAGTGAATATCTTAAATTTCTCATTTTATATCGATGAAAATATATAGGATATTTTACGGATATTTCCACGATATTTCTGAAAATATCCATGGTCTTACGTAAAATTACAGGTTCACTTATATCGATATTTTCGAAAATGTCTATGATATTTTTATGGAAATAATATTATACCAATATCGATATTAGTATCCTTGGGATGTGAAAATATCAGTATAAATAATAGGGATATTATTGATCGGACCATATTTACACCTATTTGAGCTCCCTATTTCTTATTTTTTGTACTCGTTTTTTAGCGTATTTTTGTATATAATGTGTTTTGTGAGCTTTTTGTAGGTTATTTACCATAAATAAGGTATTTGAGCTAAATTGATGGGTTTTGGAAGTTAAAAGAGTTGAAATGGAAATGGCTCATGCAGAACACCTGACTTGCGGGGGGCATATCTTTCTCCTCCGAAAGAATTAGGTTTCCTGCTACCTATTTTCGAAAAGCCCCATCTATTCTCTTTCCAACGGTTTTTACGGATAGTGATTCCGATATTTCTAGAGAGAGTTATGTCTGTTTCCGTAACGGTGCGCGATGTTGAAAACCACTGAAGAACAAGAAGCACTGTACGATCGCTGTACAAAAGGGCTGTACGTACAACGCCTATATTGCCAAAACAATTCCATAGAATTGGCACTGTACGGTCGCTGTACAAAAGGGCTGTACGTACAACGCCCTGGGCGCTAGTTTCACGATTTTTGACCGATTTTGAAGGGCAATCTTGTCCTTTCACACCCCATTCATGCCCTAACCTCCCAACTCTTTAAATACCCCTATTTGGGGTCTGAAACAAGAACTTCCACACCTCCCACACCCTAAAACCGAACCTCATGTAATTCGTAATAGTTCAAAACCAACTTGGCTCATATCTGGAAAACAGAAATCAACAACACAAGAAAATCACGTTAGAAAAATCGATTTCAAACCGAGGCCCGTGTTTCACACGGTGTCCTTAAGACAATTTCGCCGGGCAACACCGTATATGTTTGGCGATTGTCTCACAGGATACAACGGTTCAACAGTGGTAGGCCTAAGCACTATCCACAACCAGCGAACTCAAAATCGAGTTTAAACTCACCAAGAAACAGAGAAGAGAAGGAGAAAATTCGGCTACTGCAAACACTGTATATTTCGGAATGTTTTACCAGTGAAGAGAAGCTAGGGTTTTACAGAAAATCGAAAGTAGGGTTTAGTTGGAAATCCTTGATTAACACGTTTTTAGTATGATAAAGGAAATTCAATTAATTAGAAAATAATCTTCCAATTAAAAGGATTTATTTCTAATTAAAACCGATTCTTTATTCTTAGTGATCAAGTAAGAAATTAGAATCCAAACAATTTAATCCTTTCCTTATCAACCTCAAAAAATGTTGACTTAGGGAAATGGCAAAAAGTCAACTGTACTCTCACGGTCCAATCGGAGCGGCATTCGTGTACGTAGGTCGCGCCCACACACGAGTCGTGCATTCGAAGGTTCAAGGTCCATGATTTGCACCCCCCACCCCCCCCTGCGCGCGTGAGAGAGAGCCTCTATACCACACACTGTTGATAGCTCATATCACACATTCACTTATATACTATATATAAATGATTTCCCTAAGCAATGTGGGAACACTTTGATCCCTACACAATGGGTTCACTTTGAGACTCAATTTCTCATTCACCCATTAACCATTTTGTGAATTTGAGTATACCATTTCGAAGCTCTCACGGAGGAGAATTCGAATCCACTTTAATCTTCCATTTTCATGGAATTTATCATACTTAATTTGTGCTCTCAAATTAAGAGTTTATCACAAAATTTCCAACAATCCCCCACATGAATGAAATTGACCTAGGAGACACAAAAGATGATGTTTAGTAAGTTCAAACGGTCGAAACCTGCATAGAATAGGTAGGTGTTACCCTTTGAACCTTCCCTTGTAAAGGTATGCTTACTTTACTGGCTGATCAGTAGATGTGATATCCTTGAACTGTTCTACCGTTTTGTGTAAACGATCACACACCTCACACAGGTATCTTCCAGACCCGATTTGGTTCTCATTGTTATGTTTGTTTTGGCCATGAACATACGCTTGGTTCTGTGAGAGTCTCTGGAGAATATAGCCCTTCACTATTATCTTTTAGAAGCGGCCCCACTTCTCTCTCACATAGGTGATTTCTTAATTAAGAGTAACCCGCATTACTCTGCTCGAATTTCCATAGCTTGGAATTTCGACGCATAAGAATCATTAAAAACATAGTTTATCCTTTTCCCTTCGGGCATCACTGTTTCATCATAGGAATGGACTTGAGGGTAACCCCCACAGTGATCCAACTCAGTCTTACAACTTGGTTGTCCCATTGAACCTAGATCTTGGGATCTCCAGTCAACTAGGTTGGGTTTCCATTGTATCGACCTTTTATTTCATGGGCTTTAGTCCCATTCCTCTCGATGATGTCTCAACTAATTCTTTATTTAACCCTTTGGTTAGTGGATCCGCAATGTTATCTTTTGACCTTACATAGTCAATAGTGATAAGCCCAGTTGAGATTAGTTGTCTAATGGTATTATGTCTTCGACGTATATGTCTAGACTTCCCATTATACATGTTGCTCTGTGCCCTTCCTATTGCTGATTGACTATCACAATGGATGTAAATCGTTGGCTCAGGCTTTGGCCATCTTGGAATATCCTCTAAGAATTGGCGTAGCCATTCAGCCTCCTCACCACATTTATCTAATACTATAAACTCAGATTCCATGGTGGATCTGGCTATACAAATTTGTTTGGAGGATTTCCAGAATGCTGCCGCACCTCCTAATGTAAACACATACCCACTAGTAGATTTTGAATCTTTCATATCAGATATCCAGTTTGCATCGATGTATCCTTCTAGTACAGTAGGATATCTGGTATAATGTAGTCCATGATTACGAGTGAATCGTAAGTACTTCAGTACTCTAGTACTCTTACTATTCCTTTCCAGTGATCGGTTCCTAGATTACTCGTGTATCTGCTTAATTTGCTAACTGTATTAGCTATGTCTGGTCTGGTAAAACTTGTTAAGTACATCAGACTTCCTATCACTCGAGAATATTCTAATTGAGATACGCTCTCACCCTTATTCTTGGATAGGTGTAGATTTGTATCTACTGGTGTTCTGGAAATTCCAGAATCATTTTTGTTGAATTTTTCAAGAATCATGTCAATATAGTGTGATTGACTTAGTATGAGTCTGTTAGATGTCTTTGAGATTTTCATTCCCAACATTACATTAGCTGGTCCCATATCTTTCATATCAAATCTTGACTTCAACAAATCCTTGGTAGATTTGATCATTTTTTCATCACTACCAACAATGAGCATGTCATCAACGTAAAGGCACACAATGACATACCTATTTTCTGTGTCCTTGACATAAACACATTTGTCACATTCGTTGATTTTAAATCCATTTGACATCATTGCATTGTCAAATTTCTCATGCCATTGTTTTAGTGCTTGCTTTAAGCCATATAAAGACTTCACCAATTTACAGACTTTCTTTCTTTGTCTTAGAGCAGAAAAACCCTCAGGTTGTTCCATATAAATTTTTTTTTTATCTAAATCTCCATTTAAGAAAGCCGTTTTCACATCCATTTGATGTACTTCAAAATTTCGCAAAGCTGCAATTGCAAGTATCATCCTAATGGAGGCTTTTCTCGTCACTGGAGAATATGTATCAAAGTAGTCTAGGCCTTCTCGTTGATTGTAACCTTTAATTACAAGTATGGCCTTATACTTATCAATTGATCCATTTGCTTTCATCTTTCTTTTGAAAATCCATTTGGATCCTAGTGGTTTACATCCCAGAGGAAGATCCACTAATTCCCAAGTATGATTCTGAAGTATGGAATCAATTTTGCTCTTAATAGCCTCTTTCCACAAGAGTCCTTCAAAAAAGCTTACCGCTTCTTTAAAAGTTCGAGGTTCACCTTCTAGCAAATAGGTCATAAAATTCGGACCAAAAGACGTTTCCGTCCTTGCTCTTTTGCTACGTCTAGGTTCATCCTCAACTTCATTTTCTTGTTCTTGGTCCTCACAACTATCAGCATGTGTTCGTTTTGACGAACTTACTTCATCATTGGATTTACATGGAAATACATGTTCAAAGAACGTTGCATTTCTAGATTCCATTATTGTGTTTTTGTGTATATCTAGTATGTCAGATTTATAGACCAAGAATCGATGAGCACTATTGTTTTGTGCATATCCAATGAAAATGCAGTCAACAGTTTTCGGATCTATTTTCACCTTCTTAGGTAAAGGTACGGCTACTTTGGCAAAACACCCCCACATTCGTAAGAATTTATAGGAAGGCTTTCTTCCTTTCCATAGTTCATATGGGGTCTTGTCTTCTTTCTTTCAGGGTACCTTGTTTAAAAGGTAATTGCTAGACAATATAGCGTCACCCCACATGTTCTGAGGCAATCCAGAACTTATCAACATTGCATTCATCATCTCTTTCAAGGTACGATTTTTACGTTCTGCAATGCCGTTTTGCTGAGGGGAATATGGTACAGTGGTTTGGTGTATGATTCCATGTTGTGTATAGAATTCACCAAACGGTGCTACATACTCACCACCTCGGTCACTTCTTAGTACCTTGATTTTCTTGTTGAGTTGATTCTCAACTTCAGTTTTATAGAGACTAAACTTCTCTATAGCTTCATCTTTGTTTTTCAACAAGTATACATAGCAGTATTTGGTGCTATCATCTATAAACGTGATGAAGTATTTGTTACCACCTCTTGTTTGAACAAATTTTAAGTCACATATATCTGTGTGAATTAAATCAAGAGGTTTAGATTTTCTTTCAATAGTTTGAAATGATGACCTTGTTAGTTTTGCTTCAACGCAAACTTCACACTTATGTTTAGGATCAATATTAAACGTGGGAATATGATTTAAGTTAATTAATCTATGTAAAGTATCATAATTAACGTGTCCTAGTCTACCATGCAATAAATTGGAAGACTCAAGCAAATAAACTGAAGAATTATCTTTATTGATAGTTCGTTTAACAACAGATACATTGAGCTTAAAAAGCCCTTCAGTTACATATCCCCTACCCACATAAGTACCCTGCTTAGTCAAAACTACTTTGTTTGATTCAAACACCATCTTGAACCCATGCTGATTTAACAACGAACCGGACACCAAGTTCTTGTGAATTTCAGGTACATACAGCACATTGTTCAAGCTCAGGGTTATACCAGAGGTCATCTTGAGAACGACTTGCCCACGTCCCTTGACGTCAAATGTGGCTGAGTTGCCCATATATAGCTTCTCCTCATTCGCCTCTTCTTCAAATGTATTGAACATCTCTCTGTCAGAGCATATATGGTGAGTGGCTCCAGTATCCAACCACCACTCCTTTGGATTTGACCTGACCAGGTTTGCTTCTGTCATAACTACAGAGAGATTGATCTCGGATACATCTTTTGAGATCTCAGCAACCACGTTTGCCTCGTGGTTCTTCTTCTTCTTTGGCAACCTGCACTCAGAAGATTTGTGACCCAGCTTGTCACAGTTGAAGCACTTCCTTTGGAATTTTGGCTTTTTAGAGACTCCTCCCTTTAGACCCAGTTTGGATCCTTTTCCAGGCTTGTTCTTCTTTGGTTTAGAACTTTGCCCATGCTCAACTACATTGATCTTCGCTTCAGGCGCATTGACATCTTTCTTATCATACTTCCTGTGATCTTCTTCAATACGAAGCTTGAGAATCAGATCTTCGATCTTCATCTCCTTTCGCTTGTGTTTGAGATAGTTCTTGAAATCCTTCTATGAAGGAGGAAGCTTCTCAATGATTGTAGCCACCTGAAAGGTTTCACTCAGGGTCATCCCTTCGGCATGTATCTCATGTAGAATCACCTGTAGTTCTTGGACTTGACTCATAACTGTCTTGGAGTCCCCCATCTTGTAATCAAGAAACCGGCCCACAACAAACTTCTTCAAACCAGCGTCCTCAGTTTTGTATTTCCGGTCTAATGACTCCCACAGTTCTTTGGCTGTTTTCTTTGAAGAATAGACGCTATATAGCGAATCTGACAGCCCGTTCATTATGTAATTGCGGCACAGGAAATCCGAGTGGTTCCATGTATCAATAGCATTCCATATCTGAACATCTCGCTCTTCAACACTATTAGGTTTAGGAGCATCTTCAGTCAAGAACCTACCAAGGTTCAGCGTGGTCAGATAAAACAACATCTTTTGCTGCCACCGCTTAAAGTTCGGCCTACTAAAATTATCAGGTTTCTCCATATGATTCATCGGTAATGGTACCGAATTCATGTAGGGATTTGCCATAGGAACATTCCATTGACTCATATATTGGCTCATTATCGGATCAGGCATGTTTCTCATGAAGGAGTTGATGGCCAGAGTCGTTGAGGCCACAATAGGCAACGCTACAGGCACCTCGCCCACAAGCACAGAGTTCACAGCCGAAGTAGTTAATCCCACAGTTGGATTTGCGTTCGAAGTCTCTATTGGAACGCTCGAGTTCACATTAGAGGTATTCGCCATAATATCTGAAATAAAAACAAACTTGTTTTAGATTGACGAAATAATATCAAACGATATTGTAATGAATCAAAACAGATTCAAATCACAGTGAATCAACACGATTCAAGATTTCTGAAAGAAATCACAATGAATCAAATGATTCCAGATTTCCGAAAGGAAATCACAATTAGTGTCTAGAAGTATAGACCCGATTGTCCAACCGAAACCACAAGAGATTTCGAAATCAGTGTCTGAATGAAGACAGACCTAATTTTCCAAAGAGATAAATGAAATGATCAATTGAAATACAGTGTTTGAAACCTGATTTCCTCAGATTACGGATGTACCAAAACTGAAATCAGTGTTCCAAAGAACCCGATTTCCATAAATACACGAATTTACGAAAACGAAATCAGTGTTCCAAAAGAACCCAATTTCCAACTGATGCAGTGATTATTCAAGTTGTGACGATCTGAACCAGAAGTCTGAAACCAGAAAGTTTGAAGAAAACGTTTTATTTAAAAGTTATACAGAAAATTGTCTTAAGATTGTAATTCGTAATAGTTCAAAACCAACCTGGCTCATATCTGGAAAACAGAAATCAACAACACAAGAAAATCACGTTAGAAAAATCGATTTCAAACCGAGGCCCGTGTTTCACAAGGTGTCCTTAAGACAATTTCACCGGGCAACACCGTATGTGTCTGGCGATTGTGTCACAGGATACAACGGTTCAACAGTGGTAGGCCTAAGCACTATCTACTACCAGCGAACTCAAAATCGAGTTTAAACTCACCAAGAAACAGAGAAGAGAAGGAGAAAATTCGGCTGCTGCAAACACTGTATATTTCGGAATGTTTTACCAGTGAAGAGAAGCTAGGGTTTTATAGAAAACCGAAAGTAGGGTTTAGTTGGAAATCCTTGATTAACACGTTTTTAGTATGATAAAGGAAATTCAATTAATTAGAAAATAATCTTCCAATTAAAAGGATTTATTTCTAATTAAAATCGATTCTTTATTCTTAGTGATCAAGTAAGAAATTAGAATCCAAACAATTTAATCCTTTCCTTATCAACCTCAAAAAATGTTGACTTAGGGACATGGTAAAAAGTCAACTGTACTCTCACGGTCCAATCGGAGCGGCATTCGTGTACGCAGGTCGCGCCCACACACGAGTCATGCATTCGATAGCTCATATCACACATTCACTTATATACTATATATAAATGATTTCCCTAAGCAATGTGGGAACACTTTGATCCCTACACAATGGGTTCACTTTGAGACTCAATTTCTCATTCACCCATTAACCATTTTGTGAATTTGAGTATACCATTTCGAAGCTCTCATGGAGGAGAATTCGAATCCACTTTAATCTTCCATTTTCATGGAATTTATCATACTCAATTTGTGCTCTCAAATTAAGAGTTTATCACAAAATTTCCAACACCTCACACCTTTCTTCATCTTCTCCATCTTCTTGCCCAAATAAGTGAGAGCTTCAAGCTCCCATGGAGGTTTTTCCTCCATGGGAGCTCATCATACATCTTCATCACCTTTTTTACACTACATCCACCCATCTAGGAGTAGATTACAAGAAGAATGGAGTGGTCTTTGGACCAAAAACGAGCTAGGAAATCAAGGAGAGCTTAAAGGAGTTGTCTTCAAGGGTTGTCTCCTTTAAATTCAATTCTTTTTGTATTTCTTGTTTTCTTGGATATAATCACCAATTTGGGAATTTTGTAAATCTACACTTATGCAATATATGTATGAATGTTTCTTAAATTCTTTGGGTTTTGTTCTATTCTTTGATTTAAGCATAATTTCTCTCTTATTATGATATGCATGTGTGTGGATGGTCAAAATCGATATGTGTCCATGAATGGGATTAGGAGTAGAGTAATTTAATTTATGAGTAGTGTAATTTAAAATCTCATGATTGTTGATTGATTGATGAATGAACCTAAATACCATGTGTAGAGTGATTTGAGTGTTTTGAGTGTTTTGAGTTTTAACTCCAAAGAATGGGTGAAGCTTGGTTGATTATGCATTCACATGCTAGATTAGGCTTTGGTTCTTTATTATTGTGCTTAATGGGCCTTATTTCAAGGCACAATTGCTCATCCCATGGCTTGGGTTTGGGTGATGAATTGATTTTGGTGAATGCCTAAATCAAGAGAATGAACCCTTAATTCAATTGAATGTTATTTATGTTTAACAATCAACATTGATGCATATAGTTGTTGGTAAGCTTATTTCCATTTTAAGCCATCCATCTTAGGGAGTTTAGAGAGATAAGGAGAGAGATTTCTCTATGATTGGGAGGGTTGTGCATTCAAGAGATTGGAGAACGCCATAGTCATCCAGTGGTGAGAACATCTCGGATTGACACCCGAGAAGACCCGGTGTTCGATTCCCGATTACGGATGAGGGGTCTCCTTTCTATCCATTTTGTATTTCTTTCTTTGTATTTCTTTCTCTTTTTCGATGTGTACTTTCATTCATTAGGGAATTGATATAAACCTAGCATTGTTGTCTTTTTTGTTGCATATGCTTGTTGATGGTTGAGTGGTCCTATGAAGTGCTTAAAGCTTTCGAGTGGTTAGTCACCATTTGAATGAACTTAGGTTGTTGTGTGAAGGACCGAGAGGTGAAGCACTCAACGTGCACTAGTAGATTGGCCACTACATGTAGAGTCAGTGCGCGGTTTTGCATGTATTGTCGCTATATGTGTCTCACAGTTCTTAAGGAACTCGAGTGCAGTTCGGGCAACCATTGAAAGATAGGTTGCTGGTGCATATCAGTATAGCCGTTGTTGCTGGAGTGAGGACAATTGGCGAGGATTAAGTGAGCACGGCATTCAACATTGACTATGCATGTTTTTATGAAATTATGTGATTGCTATGGTGGAGTCATTTACTTAATGTAACCATTCACATTCCATATCTCTCCATTCCATTCTATCCATGTACATATATTGTATATAATTTATGTTTTATTGCAATATTTACATTTAATGCACACACACACACCTCAATTTGTATTTTCCAAATAAGCTAAGTTAGTGACAGTTGACGGATTCCACCTCCTTGCGGAACGATACCCTTGCTTGCATGCTATACTAGTCTCTTGACTCGTGCACTTGTGAGGTTGAATGTAAAATTCAAATCTTTTGATACACCTCAACGACGTGTCATCAATTATCAATTTTTCAATCATTGGACTATAGTGACAAAAACCGATAAAAAATAAAAATAAAAATAAAAATAAAAGCTTGACTATTTGATTAAGGCAACTCAAGACCGTAAAGTCATCCTTGAGTTTTCCTTTGATTAAAGCCTTCCTAAATTCTTGTACTTAAACACACAAGAATCCTGATGGGTTTGACCCATTTGTGGAATAAGACTAAAATTGACTTTGTGAAGAGAGTTAGACTTTAAAACAATATCACTCTCGGGTTGGATAACTGGGCAAGAAGCATTACGAATTCTCTCTTGTTGATCATTGCTTGATTGGAGATTCAAATGAATTTTCTTGTCAGTGTCATGGTTTGAAACCGAGTTATGTGGGTGAAGATGGATTTTGGTGGATTTGGTCTTTGTTTTGGTGAATTGGTTTTCACTAGTAGGATTGATTGTGTTTTGGTGGTCATGAAATTGAATTGGAGAGTGGGTTTTAGGGTTGAAACGCGAATTGATCTTGGTGATTTCGATTTGGTTTTCATGGTTGTTTGAGAATCGATGGAGTTTCTGGGGTGAATCAGAGATTAGGTATGGGTGTTGGTCACAGTGAGGAGGTTTCAATAGTTGTGGATATGTGGTGGTTGGGTTGATGGGTTGGTCACCAAGAAGATGGATTTTGGTGGATTAGGTTTCACAACTAAACACTTGATTTGGTGAGTGCGTGACTTTTTGGTTTGGGGTTTGTGGGTTTCACGAAACCGTGTTTGATGGTCACGTGTTGGTGATTCATGAATTGGAAGGTGAGGTGGTGAGTGGGTTTCATGGATTTGGGTGTAGGTGTTTGTGTGGAATGGTGATTCACGAATTGGAAAATGAGTTGGTGAGTGAGTTTCATGGATTTTGGTATATGTGTTTTGAGACATAATTGAGTCTCTGTTTGTTGTAGAGAATGGGGGTCAATGGTTTGGTGGGTATATGATTGATTATGTAAAGATGGTGCAGTGAAGAAAATGGAGGTTGAAGATGAAGAAGATACCTGTGAGATGGTGGTGGAGAACATATTCGTTGGTGGGCACTCCACCTTCGATATTCACTTCTTCAATCGAATGAATCTTCTGCTCCGTTTTGATGAAGCTCTCGATCCACCCAAAAGGCCTGCACTCTAAGTTCTTCGACATCGGAGTGACTCCAATCACCGACCATGGCTACCGTACCTCCCTGGGAAACAACCGAGGGCTCTAATACCACTTGACGCAGTCAGAAGCTAGATAAAAGCCAAATCTATGGCAAACAACGGGAAACCCCAAAATGGAGAGAAAACTCTCTAATTTTTAATTCTCAATATCAATAGTCTGCCTATTACAATAACAAAGCGGGGTATTTATAGCCCACTCATAAAACAAAACAAAATATAAAAAACGATTATTAATATGCTAAATCCTCCTACATCAAAAACTCCCCACATATGCTTAGAAAATGCGTATGGTGGGATTTTAACCCCTCACCACAAATGTGAAAAGGAGGTGCCTAACCACCTCTACTAATAGATGATGTGCGAGTGACACATACTCACATAGGGAAAATGGGAGAAAACTAAGATTGAAAACGTTGTTGCTGACGTGGACCATGGATCCAGCCGAGAGCAACTACGGTCTTAAGGTCGATAGAATTGTTGGTCTACCAGCTTTCATTGTGACTTATGACCTAAAAACAAAGTAACCATTAGGAGGTTAAGAACTAAGCTGGTGTTGGATGTGAAAAGTTTGTGAGGCAAGTTTCGGCTTACATGTGAAATCCATTGCTCTTAAAGCGCTTTTCTATTGCACTCAAGAGCGTAGCTCAGCTAGTAGATGAACAAGCTTGGAGCTTAGGTAAATGATACCCAAGTCAATGGCTCGAATCCAACAAATGGTAAAAAGCTTCAAAAAAATGTATAATCTAGATAGGTGGATTATTCTGTGGATAGATAGATATTACAGGGGAAAAAAAAGGCCTTTCTATTTTCAAATGATTAGACTCGTGTGTGCCCTGTGTTGATTTTCGAGTGATAACGTGGCGTGCCAACCTAGAACTAGGTACACTAATATACCATGTGTCCATGTCCATGTATTGTAATTTTGAGATTATCCAAGTTTTGAAGCTCCACCAGGGTCAAGCACAACACAGACTGGGTCTGATTTGGACAAGACGAAGTATGAGCCCAAGTTAAAGCGCAAAACTTAGGGTTCTTACGTGTGTCCGTTAGAAAACGCCCAGTCCAACTTGTTTAATAAAATGAAAATACAAAAAGAAGATGATGATGGTTTATTCGAATTCCATGTGAACACGTCATTAAGCACATGAAGATTAGGATAAATAGAACCCACTTTTGATGAGCCATGTCTGCAGCCACGTCGTCCACAGTCCATCTGCCTTTTTTGTTTTGTTTGTAAAGTGTATATTTATACAAATGCAACAAAATATAATTGTTAGAAATATTAAAAGTTTTTCATATATTAGCAAATAGCTAGGAGCGGCTTAAACCTAGTCTCTCAGTGCACATGGAGAACGTGCTAGTCTTTGTTTCCAACTAGCCGCGTGCTCAACGTTAATGGCCCATGAGCCACCAGCACGATGGCCACAAGCTACTAATTAGGGTTTCATCCCTATATATATTATCATTCCAAGGCATGTGATGATCTAATGCTTCAAATGGTCCACCATGTCAAATATCACTATCTGTATCGTATGACGGGCTGTGAGTGGACGAACACAATGATAATATTATACCTTTCTCAAAGCTTTTTCTTCGAATACAAAGTAAACCATCTAATTACAATGAAAAACTACTATGGTAAAAATTAGAGCATATATAAGCAAACTTGGGCGTGGCATAGAAACAACACACCACGTATTGATCAACAAAATTAAATATTATTAATCATCAATAATGGATGACTAAGAAGATTAGCTAGGATTAATTCATGTGCCTTAGCCGTCTTTAAATTTGTTTGCTTTATAATCTACGGTTTTTCTATTATCAGTTCGAACTGATAAAAGATATATCAGTTCTTTTTATGTGGGTCATTAGATTTAAATGCTTTGACTTAGCTGCATGCACTTGTCAAAGCATATTTTAAATCCAATGATCAACATGTAAGGAACTGATATATTTTATATCAGTTCAAACTGATAATAGAAAGACTGTTATGATCTAAGCTTATCTACTAACTAATATATATGTATATATATATATATATATATATTCTATTATCAGTTTGTCCTGACAATAAATATATCAGGATGAATAATGTGAACCACTAGATTTATATACTTTGACTCAAAGTGTATGCATTTGTCAAAACTTCTTCATAATCTGTGGTTCACATTCTTCATCCTGATATATTTATTATCAAGACAAACTGACAATAAAAAGACTATATATAATTAATTAATTAATTAATTAAGAAAAATAAAGAGAGTATATCTATACACCAACTAGTGGATGACAGGAAGAGAACATCTCATATTGCTACCTACTTGTTCGTTATATATAGCACATGGAATATATTATACAAAGGTAACCTCCTAATCTACATTTTGCCACGTTTGGTTGTTTAAAACTATGCCTTATACATATACTTTTTTTTTTCTTTTCTTTTTTTTTTTTGCTTAAAACTCAAGTTACTTAACCACCGCTCCCAATGTCTCCTAATATGATTGGGCAGTAAATGACACTCATTACATCTGAAAATATCTTAGATTTAAGTAGTCACATGTATATGATCTATAATTTTTTTTTAAAAATAAAAATCAAGTTAATTCCTTCTATTTGTTTTTGGTATGTATATGTTGTGTATATACACATGACAAATTCACGTGATTAATGCATGTTCTCTCTAGTCTCTATAGCTAGCTGATCTTGATCGTCTTAAAAGAATTTAAGCTGTGGTAAATTTATAGAAGAGAGAAATCAAACTCTTATACAAACAAATGCAATTTTTAAGTGATCAAAAAAGAAGAGAGCTTGTTCTAATGGTACTGGTTAATTGTATGTAATCGATCATGTGATCATCATGACACAAGCTAAAAATCACGAGCTATAAAATGCTATATATGAATTATATATGTACCCGAAAACATGGAAAAAAGGAAAGATTCCTTAACTTCCAAGACATATCAGAATGTGTCTTTGTGCGGTATCGGCGGCGAAGATGCATGCATCTTTGTCTGAGAGATTGTCTGGGTTGATATCTAATAAATGGAATATGGTATGTACTTTTTGATCAGACATGTTAAAACATTATTTGTAGAAACTTCCTTAGGAGAAGACTCATCATTTGATGGAAACTAGGGTTCATGAATGAATGAATGAATCTGTCAGAAGAAAATCTTACCTTATCCCAACATTAGGATCTAAAATGTATACTTGTGTGTTGACACGAATATTGACAATAAACAATCCGCAGCCACACCATCTTTATATAGTTTATAAATAGGTTTCCCGTTTGGAAACATTCGCTAACCACCCATCAAAACCCTAATAAAAAGATGTTAATTTTATATATTTGCCACGTTTATTGAGCTGGAATGAGAAAATTAATTAAGGACCCCGGCGGATTCACATTATCAATGCATTGAATTTGGAAAGTGAGGGAGGAATAATCCAGGGTGTTTTGATGAGATTGAGTGATTGAGGTGTGGTGGTGGTTTGGAGAGATAGTTGGGCGGTGGTGGTGGTGGTGAAGAAGAATCATGTGGTTGCATGTGCATTGAGTTGGAGAACATGCCCAAAGCAAAAACAATCAACATTTTTAGGTGTACACTTGGCTCTCTCTTATTCATATATCCAATTCTCTCGGAGGCCTTCCATGAAATTGTATTCTAGTGGTGGTCCCTCCCTTTTGGTTTGCCTTTAATTAAATAAAATGTATTATCCTTATTGCCCACCAAACCCATCTCACAAATACCATATAAAAGCCATCGCTTGTGCAATTTCTGCTATAAGGTCTTGTCTTTGGAGGTCTATATAACACACCTTTGTGTGCTTTAAAAGTTTATTGAGAGAAGTAATTTTTTTTTTTTTTGGAACAATGGGAGTTAATTCTCTACCACTTCTTCATTCACTTGACTTGAAGGGTGTCATCCTTCAAGGAAATGAAAACGACTCCAATAAGTCAAGTTCTTTATGGAACAAATTCTTGGAAGCCCAAGCCAAGAGGAGAAGGCAAGCTATAAGGAAACAAAAGGCACTTCTGAGGAAAAATAGAGGACAAATCAGATGCAGGAGGCCTAGAAGGATCTTGATGAAGAGAAGATCATCAGCTGGAGTTCTAGAAGGTTCTAGAAGGCCCTCAAATGACGTCGGTAGGAAGGTCAGGACCTTGAAGAAGCTTGTCCCGAACAGCGAATCCAGTACAGGCTTGGATGGGCTGTTTAGAGAAACAGCTGATTATATTTTGGCTTTACAGATGAAAGTAAATGTCATGCAGGTTATGGTTAAGGTATTGACTGGTTCTGATGATCAGTGAATTACTAATTCATTTATTGTGTAAAGGCTGATGATATCCAATTTTTTTAAAATTTTTTTTTTAAAATTTTCATCATTTGTGATTCATGATCATCGTTCGTAGTCAATATAGGAGAGCTTGTTTGTTTGGTAATTAAATTCTGTACAGCTGTATGTGTTCATGCTGTCTAGATTTAACAATAGCTTATTAAGTCATTCGATTGTGTGAAGAATGACTTTAAGATGAACCGATGAATCTCTGATTCATTTCTATCATTTTCCAGATTTATATATATTCATTTATTTGAATAACGTTTTTAGCTTTTATATATATTTGTTCTCTTAAAAATTCCCTGCATTATTTCGGATGTTAATGGAGTTGTAATTGATCTGGATTCTGGATCCAATCATATTGTGGGAACAGATGCAGTATTAATACAATTGTATTTTTAAAGCTAGCCATCACAGATTTCTCACCAATAGTGCTTTTGTCATAATATATTAGTAACCAGCAGATATTAGTAACCAGCAGAAATAGATTGTTGTCTTCATATTTTAGCATCAAAATTGATTAGTTTAGCTGGTAAGAAATCATTAATGATATTTTTCTTTTTCATGTACACTTTTAACGTGCCAGCCTAATAATTAATTAGTTCAGGAGGCTCCACTTCCACGTACTTATCTAAACATCAATGATATTTCAACTCTCAATCAACTTATACAAATAAATAGAAAATAAATTTTGTGATTTTGACCCAACTAGAAAAAGACTAGCTAGGAATCTAGGATGAACCAAACCTATCCATGAGTTGAATTTCTCATACTCCTAATTAGAGAATTTGAATAAGAAATGTTGTGATTTTATATTACAATTTCTAACCAACTTAAAACCTACCGGGTTAAACTAAACCTAATCTCAATCATCAAGTCCGTGTTGGTTATCAAATTTGGCATTATTTTTTCCGATTGACAAACAATTAGACTGAGTATAGTTACGTGAAATCTTGTTCTAGTTCTTTGTTGGGTTTTTCCTGATCAAGTGACACCCAAATATAAAATATATTATAGGATCAGATCTGTTACTTTTTTTTTTTTTTTTTTTTTAAATCTCATATATGTAAGTATTTCATTCAAACTGTAGATTTAAGAAACAGTCCATTAAAAAAAGACAAACCACAAAAAGGATCCAAACCCTCTCTTTCATATTTAACTATCATGTAACATTACTAAACGAATCTAGTAGCAAAATCATTTTAAACAATGAATTTTGCTGCTACATACGCTAGTTAATCCAGTTTTATTAGTAGAGAGTCACGACTTATGAGAGTGTCTACCAGGGGCATAGCTTAGCTGGTAGAAGGACGAGCTTGAGGTTTAAACAAATGACTCCCATGTAGGGATGTAACCAGGATTGAAGACTGGGGTAGGCTAGAATTTTTTTTTTTACTAAATATCAACATCACCTAGTTAGGAGGACATAGTGAGACGTCCCTGTAAAATGTATATTCTAAATAAATACTTTACAAAATTTTATTTTATTTTTAAAAAAGTCAAATTAAATTATAAGAGAAACATGAAACACAAATGGGAACACTAATTAAATTATATAATATTCTTACATTAGTTTGATTCATTCTAAATATACTAATATAATTTTCTGAGAAATTTAATGAAATTTATTTAACAATATCGTTACTTTGTAAATGTAAAATTGGATTAAATAATAATTGGATTACTCCTAAAATCTCATTATCTATATTTAACAATAATCCTAAATTTTCAAAACAAAATAAAATAAAAATTTTAAAGTAACAAAATAAAATATTTAAAGCTATAATATTTACTCGAACATATCTAAATGTTGATGTTGATAAATAGATTGAACCAAGTTTGAAGAATAGGGAGAAATAATCGTTATTATAAAAAGAAGAAAAAGGAAACAAAGATTATATTTTTCACTATGATTAGGAATTAAAATTAATTATTTAATTTTTTTTCTTTACTAATTTATTTTTTTAAGGGGGGCTAGGGTAGGCTTGAGCCTACCCTAGCCCCCACACAGTTCCGTCCCTGCTCCCATGTCAGTGGCTTGAATCCTACCAATGACAAAAGCTTTACAAAAAATATCTAGTCCCGGATTAATAGATATCGTTAAAAAATAAAATAAAAATGAGAGTGTCTACCAAATTTCTTAAAATAAAAAAAAATAAAAATAAAATAAAATAAAATAAAATAAAAAACTATTATACGAGAGGATTGTGAAAAATTCAAGCTCAACCTCTTAAAAGCCCAAGAAGAGCCCAGTGCCACCTTTATAAACCGAAACGGGCTTTGGGTTGGATAGGAAATTGAATTCAATCAAATTCATATAGAAATCACGACTCACACGAGCTGGTGCCAATGACTAAGTCTCAAACATTTCCAATATGAAAAGTTAAAATTTGCCTTAAAATCATGATCTAACGATACGGAGAAACACCAAAATCTTTGCTTTTGTCTCTTTAAGCACGTAATCACCCTATTTTTCTCCTCTTTTGGATTTCATTTTAAGCTACTTCGAGGCTTAATTTCAGTTAATACTAATATTTCAAACCCATTTTAGAGAGGTAAAAAAGAACATGGTGGGTCCATAAGACTTGTCTCAAAAAAGATTTGTTGGTGGCGGTCGACAACATCGACTGTTCTAAGATTTTCGAACATTTCCAATACCACATTTTGCATGAAAAGTGGGACACGGCAATTTCTTAATTTGCTTTAATATTTATAAACCATATCTCTATTCTCTCAAGTCAACTAATCAAAAAATAAATAAAATTTTTTTATGTCTAACTATATTGTTCAATCGAAATATAGCATTCTTGAAAATACATATAATCTGCAAAAAATATCCCGGACTGACACTCCCACAAGAGGGGAGAGAGCACCCATACATAAGTGGGACAACATCCACACCAATGGTTGAAAAATTGGCCTTAAGCTATGTATACATTGGGCCTCGATTTTGGATGGTGGTGTTTCCAAAGGAAAGATCCACCACCATGGCAAGAGGCCGTGTGTATATGTCGAATTTCTTATTTATTTGAACTATTAAAATAAAATCTAATAAATGGAGATGGTGTATGGTAGCATATAACTCATTTATTAGGGTAGTAAAAACTAGGCGTATGGATATGGGTGACGTGCAAGGTTTGATGATATTGACCGTATTTAAATTGCGACGTGTCGATGACTGCTTGTGATGAAATATTCCAATTCGAGAAAAGGCAAGGTGTCGGCACCAACCCATAAAATAGGTGGCAGCTAATAGCAGCTAATTGAGTACCAAATACCAATTGGACCTAAATACGTTTCCACTTAATGATACTGACCGGTTTCTATTTCCTTTTTTATTATTACAAGTATGATTCGAAATACAACTTCCATCCAATAAAATATATATATATATATATATAAATTCTATTATCAATTTAAACTGACAAAAGTTATATCAGTTCCTTACATATATGCCACTGGATTTAAATACTTTGACTTGGCTGTATGTACTTGTCAGTCAAAGTATTTAAATCCAATGGCTCACATACAAGGAACTGATATAACTTTTGTCAGTTCGAACTGATAATAGAAAGACTGTATAAATATATATATATATATATATATATATACAACTTCCATTACAAGGGATGGATCTCTCATCTCTCATGTAGTAGTCAAAATTGGGCATCTGGCCTAATTAAAGAAGCCCACTATTAAAACGGTTGAATATGTCCTTCAAACCATCATAAATGGGCCCCAAAGCCCATAAAAGTGGCCCATAAACCATTAGACCAAGTCAAACACATGGTCAAATCAAGTCAATAAATTAGACAATTATGAAGGGACGTTACACATATCCCAAACGTCTCCACTTAATTGTCAGGTTCAAACGAACCATAATGGGCAATTAAAACCCTTGATCCACCCTCCCGTTTAAATGGATTGAGAGGTTGGAGACCCCTAGTCTCCACTATAAATAACACGCCCTCTCTCAAAAGAGGGGGTCATGAAATTCTCACTTGTATGCGTAAGCTCATGCGTAAGCTCTGAAACTCTTCCAAATCTCATATAAACTCATTGCATTAATTACGGTGGTGCTCCTCTGCCATTAATCGCTCGATCATTGATAGCTCGATAGTGGACACACACCTCGAGCATTGCTAATCCCAACCCCTCATCGACAATACTCAGAGGGTTCCATCCAACAATCTTCATTATATCAAGTAACCAAATTGCTCGACAATCGATATCAACCAACACTTAGTCGTTAAATCACTCAAATCGACTGTGTCGAACAAATATGGTTTGTCATTCTCAACCCCTTTATTTCTGTCATATCAAACATTATACTGACCTGAGCGTCAGAGAGTCTCCCAAAGGGAACACCCCCTCCTGTGGCTCGCCATCGCTCCGTTTATTTATTGTTTTACATGTTGCCAGTGCTCACCTCAACAATTAAAAAATCAATTGTAGATCCGATCGACTACATCTCACACTTGGTGATTTACTAGGAAAATATGGGTCTCAAATCAAAACCCTATCGCAATTCATAAAAATGGAAGTGTTCAAACTAGGGATGGCAATTAAACCCGAACCGTGGGACCCGTCCGAACCCAACCCACTTAAAGAGGGTTTGGGTTGGGATAGGGATAAGTGTACCCATATGCGGGTTTGGGTTTGAAAATTGTACCCATCACGGGTTCAGGTTCGGGTATGGATTTGGAAAAAAAATCCATACCCGAACCCACGTACCCGCGAACAATAAAAATTATATAATATCTTATTATTTAAAATATTATAAATTTAAACTCCAATAAAAACTTTTTTATTATATAGAGAATAAAATGTAAACATTTCAATCTATTAAGTGTTTTTATTCTTTAAAATTATAATATTTCATATATTTAAATAATATATAAATAATTTAAAAAAATAATAATAAAAATTGGCGGGTTCGTGAATTCGTGGGTTTTACTCGTGGACCCGCTTGTTTTATGGGTTCGTGGGCGGGTTTGGGTGTTCCCCAAACCCACAGGTAAAACCAGAACCCGAACCTGTTTATTTTCACGGATTCACGGACGGGTTTAGTAGACAAAAAATTTCACGGGTTTATGTTTGGATTTTGTCAAACCTGCCCGGACCCGTCCCATCGCCATTCCTAGTTCAAACTCTTTGTCACGGGTGGTTGTACGTTTAGTTATTAGAAGTTGAACACACGATTATTTATATCATATAAATTTGGTAAATCCTATGCTAAAAACATTAAAATTGTTAAGAGCATTGTCTGTTTCTATTTGACTTGACTCGCTTCAACTGCATATATAATATATTTATGTAAAAATTTTAGAATTAAAAGACGATCGATGTTTGAAGATGAATGTTTTGAGAACTTTTGACTTGGCCATGTGAGCTCAAATCCCAACTTTCGATTTGAAAATCTTGATGGGGTCAATCAAGAAGATCGATGATTCACATAAAAAGATTATCTACCAAAAAGTTTATTACCACCACCAGTTCACGAGTCAGATAATATCAATGACCACCTTTGGGCTTCAATTATTATACATGTCAACCTTCTAGAAAGTCTTCTCTTCATTTTTTTTTTTTTAATTAATTAATTAATTAATTTTCATTTTATTAAGGTCAGGATAAGTTCGATACTTCAAGTTGGTGACTTTTTAATTAAAAGTAACGGTTAGGTGGGTTAATTAATCTTTTTATTGTATTTAAAATTAGTCACGAGGAAACACGTAGGTTTATGTTTAGCTAATGCCCCCTATCAATAATGCAGGATTAATTAACCACTTATTTTTTCCTTCTATCATTCAATATATATATCATTCAATATATATATACACGGTCTTTACTTCTTAAGTATGCACCGATATAAAATACATCAGTGTATTGTATATGAACCATGGATTATGGATAAGTATAGAATGGTATATACAGACTGAGTCAAAGCAGTTGAATCTAATGGTTCACATGTAACGCACTGATATATATATATATATATATGTAGATTTTCTATTATCAGTTTGTCATGACAATAAATATATCAGGACGATATCAGAACGAAGAATGTGGACCACTATATTTACATACTTTGACTCAAAATGTATGCACTTATCAAAACTTCTCCATAATCTGTGGTCCACATTCTTCGTTCTGATATATTTATTGTCAGGATGAACTGACAATAGAAAGACTGTATATATATGAGATATGAGTAATGTTACTTTGCCCAAATTTGGTGCCCAAATGACGTAACAACACTTTCGTCCATTCATTTAGATTGTATTAGATTTGCTT
This sequence comes from Acer saccharum, assembly GCA_030490815.1. Lineage (NCBI taxonomy): Eukaryota > Viridiplantae > Streptophyta > Magnoliopsida > Sapindales > Sapindaceae > Acer > Acer saccharum. The sequence continues at coordinate 37,757,529 of CM059870.1, forward strand.
GATTTAAATGAATGGACGAGAGTGTTGCCATATCATTTAGACACCAGATTTAGGCACCAAATTTGGACAAAGTAACATTACTATATGTATATATATATATATATATATATATAATTTATCTTCACGTTATACCTATAAGACGAGTTAATGTATCAATTCCATGTTTTAAATACTAATGACGAATCAGATCACTTTGATAACATTTGCAAACTAATTGAAATTTTGAAAGAAGTCTGTACTTAACGGTAATTGCTCTATTATTATATCATTTAAAGTTGTTTTAAAAAGAAACCAGTAAATAGATAAACAAACAAGAATAAGCAAAGAAATATTCAAAGATTTGACCGATGGACAATGCTATAAATATTGATCGGATGTGGCAACAGGAGGAGCAATAAGTAGCGAAGACCGGTGACCGCAGAGGCACAGACAACAGGCCACAGACCACAGACCACAGTCAAATTTATTTATTGGGCTCCGAGTCCAATACAATATACAAATTACTGGTAATCGAAGATGGTGACTACCCCTCACAACAATACAAATCACTTTTTATTAAAAAAATAAAAATTAAAAATCACCTCCGCAATTTTTGTCTCTTTTTGAGCTCCCAAACGTATCCAACAAGCAACATACTAGTCAAACACACTCACTATTCACCATTTGATTGTTTGTTTAATTCCTTAATTATTTTTTTAATTAATTTAATTAATTAACATAGCTTCAATTCCACCTCCACTAACAAGAAACAATATATATAGATGGAGATTATTTTAATTATAGAATTTAATAGTAATGGAAAAGACAATGTCCTGGTGGGAGCGTGTATTGAAAGCAAACCCTATAATATTCCAAAACCGCGTTAAAAAAAAAAAGAAAAAAAAGAAAAAAGAAAAAAAAGGGCTTCCACCGTAAATATATGACTGGACACCACCATTAACCCAAATTAGAATCATCATGTAACGCCTGCACCTTGTGTTTCTTCATTCTTGTTTGTTTATTCCATGGCTTATTATAATTTCCATCAAAAACAGTAAATGATTCAAATCTCACAATCCAACACCGAAACAAGATGAGGTTGTTTGTTCGTCAGTCACAAATATATCATAAAGTTATGGATTTAAGTTTACCTAAAATACTAAATTAATGTAATATTTTAAAATAATCAACACAGTCTGATTTTCGATTGATCTTGATTTAAAAATGAAATTTTAAAAAACAATCATGAATCGGATGAACCGGAGGGGTGTTTTGTTGATGATAAGAGGAGACTTTTTACAGTTTTTCCCCTTTTTTTACAAACATACACTATGAGGTTGCAAGTTCTGGTTCTCTCTTTTTAAAAAAAAACCCTGAATTATATTGCAATACTTAAAAAATAATAATAATAATAATAAATTGATTTATCACTTGAAAACATATTCTAACAATTCAAAATAATAGGATATAATTAAAAAAAAAAAAAAAAAATCCCATGTGTTAAATGCATATAAATATATAATTTTTGTTTGTTTATTTTTAGTGGTGATGAATAAGGTAAGATACTAAGATATGATAAAAATCACTTTAATTATTGTAACATATAAACTGGAGAAAGCATGAATCTCGTTAAACGGTGCTGGAGTGGAGGCCAAACTTGCGGCACAAAGAGGGGCTTGGACGTACTTGTGATGTCATGCTGAACGAAAGATGACCGTTGGATCTTACACGTGAACGGAAGCGGCGCTGATGCGGGACCCATAAGATTACAAATTGGAAAAAAAAAAAAAAAAAAAAAAAAAACACGTGGGAGATATTGAAAGGTGGTGGTGGTGGAGCATCGCATCGATCATCGAACATCGATATATGTGAGAGAAAGAGACAGCGCCCGTGTATCGTGTGAGCTTTGGTTTCGCGGGAAAGGAGCTCATTAGCTTACATTGATTTTCCCAAATCTAGTTTGGATTTAGCTTGCCAAATCTTTTTTGTGTCGCTAAACTCTTGTCTTTTCGATTTTTTATCTAAAGATCCATCACACTTTCTATAGGTCTATTATTTTTATGTACAATCCACACCGATTTTTCTTTTTTGAAATTTGATAATAAACATGGTTAAAAACAGTGTTACAGAAAGCGTTAGTTGCTAGTCAGGTGGTGACCCCCCGCCTAATATCTAACCCAATTAGCGACCAACTACCTAGTGTCTAGCCCGTCTAGTCAAGGATTAATTGGGGATTGGGTAGTTGATTGAAAGTCGATCGGTGGTTGGTCGGAATTTTTTTTAATATACATTTTTTATTGTAATTTTATAAATATTCATACTATTTCATATATTGAACATTAATTGCGTGTTTACTAATCAAGAATCCTACTTAGGAAAGGGAATTAAGTTCCTGATTTATGAATTTCACTATTTACTAAATTTTTAGGGAATTAAATTCCGTGGACCCCACTCATAAATCATGAATTAAGTTCCTGATGGAAAGGGAACTTGATTCCTCCCACACATCCTCCCTTTCCTGATTGAAAAAGGAATTCATAATTTATTTACTAAAATATCATCACTTTAAAAAAAAAAAGCAACCGTTTTCTTATTGACTTTTGTTTTTAATTTACGTAAATCATATTAGTTTACTCTTTTTTTTTTTAATCTTAATATTTGTTTACATAATTAATAATTTATATTATTCTAGCCGTGTGATTTATAAAAAAATTCATCTTTATATATCCATATTACAATACAATTTATGAACTAAAATTAATTACAACACTTTTCAAAAAAAAAAAAATGTTAATTATTATATTTATAGTGTTATACTGTTATGAGTAATATAAAATATATTTTTTCATAATAAATTATATATATATATATATATATATATATATATATATATCATCATGTTTTATACACAAGGATATTTTTGTAATCAATTATGTATTATTCTGATTCCTTAATTTAAGTAAACATTAGAAATGGAATAAATTTGATTTTATTTCCGATTCCTAAATTGTTAGTAAACACTGGAATGTAATCTATTAACTTGATTCTGATTCCCCTCCGTTCCCTTTCCGGTGGAACTTAATTCTGATTCTATTCATTCCTGATTAGTAAACGCGCCCTAAATTGAAAATAAAATTCCAAAAAACTCAATATTAAGAATCAAAATCCATAACACAAGTAAACAAAATCTAACAAACTCAATTAAATTCCAAAAAGTAAATAAAAAAATTCCAACCTAGTCGGTAAACGGTGACTAGTCATTCACTTTGACCAACTAGGTCAACTAGGCGGTAAACCACCTAGTCGGGGCAGCGGACCGCCAACTAGGGACTAGGCGACGCCTAGTCGGGGACTTTTGCAACACTGGTAAAAAGAGTTAAGGTATACAAAAATTTGTCGAAATATAAAATTAAATACATAGTCTAGATGAGATATATTTACTCCCATAACATAGCGAGAAGAAACTTCATCATAAATATTTATAAAATGCATATAGGAAAACTCAAATACGCAATGTGGAAGAAAATAGGCACAATGTGAACTAAAAGAAGATGCCCAAGTAGAATCATGAGATGTGATTGAAGGGGATATTGTTTACTTAAAAAAGAATATAATCCCAAATGTAAAAAGGATTTTGAGATAGTATGTATCTCAACTTTTGTACAATGAGATGATAATTGTATTGCACCCATACATAGATACATATTAATACTGCATATCTCACTGTAGCAGTTTTTTTTTTTTTTTTTTTAATTAAATTGAATTATTACAATCAATTTAAGATTTAAAGAAACACGAATCGAATGCACAATATCAATATAGGTGTCACGTCACGAGATAACTAATATTATTCGAACATAAATTTATGTATTACAAATAGATTTGTCTAGAATTAGAATAAACAAACATCATTGTAATAGCAATACGAATCGAATATACAATATCAATATAGGTGTCACGTCGAGAGATAACTATTATTATTCGAACATAAATTTATATATTTCAGATAGATTTGTCTAGAATTAGAATAAACAAACATTATTGTAATCAATATATTGCCCAATAATGTTTCACACTCAACTTAAAAAAGGAACAAAAAAAAAAAAGTATGATAATATAGTTATTTGCTTTATAAGATTATTCAAGAGCTATTTACATACATTAAAACACAAGGTTGTACATAAAATGAATTTTTTTTTTTTTTTTTTGAGAAAATAACTATTTGAAATTTTGAACAACTACATATAATTTGAGGTTTGGAAAGTAGACATTTTAGAACAACTACTATGTGAAAGAGATATCAGTAGTGGCCAAGTTCATTTCTCAAATGAAAAGGTATGTGAAATGAATTATAATTAGAGGGAAAGTAGTAATAAAAATATAGGAAGGGAAAATAAATATTCACCAAGAAAAGTGAGAAAGCAAATAATTGAAGCATGCATAGGTAAGTCGGTTTGACACGCAAATTATGTCAGCGTGCCATCTCTCTCTCAATTATACACCTTACACACGTGCATGGACTTTTTTCCATCGAAAGAGAAGAGAAGAACAACACACTGTACATAAATGCTACTATGTTTCCACATCTTTATTTATTTATTTTTGTTTTTTTCCTTTTCGTGTTGTGATTTTCATACGCTACAAAAGAAAAAAAGAAAAGCAGCCATTATCACCGACAATTATATATAAGCTTCCAACATTTAATTTAAATTCCCATTTCAATCTTATTCTATATTCGGCTCCTTTTTTGCCCGACAAACTCTTCATTCTCATCTATAATAATTTCCACGAATAACACTAAACCTAATAGTGATGGGATAGCCAACAAAGGCGTAGCTCAGCTGGTAGATGGACGAGCTTGTAATTTGGGTAAATGACTCTCAGGTCAGCGGCTCGAATCTTACCAATGGCAAAAACTTTCAAAATATACTTGGTTCGAATTAATAGATATTGTTAAGAAAAAAAATAGTGATTGGATAACTCTCGCACTTTTGAGTGTATCCCCTTCTCCAAATTAACCTTAAATTAATCGTAAATCCATATATATTTTTAACAAATATTATGTTTAATACACTGATTTTTATAAACTTTCTCAGTTTTTTTTTTTTTTTTTTTTTTTTTTTTTTTTTTTTTTTTTTGTCTGTGTTGTTCTCCGTGGAATAATTCATATTCGAATAGTTTTTATTAAGATAATTCTTGAATGATAAAAAATATATGAAAAATAATTTTCCTAAATCATTATAACTTTAGTCGGTTGAATCATTCAATGCTTCAAACAGAAACATTTATTTAAGTTTATAGAATACCATTGATGTAATGGAAGTCTTTATCTTTATAATTTACAATCAATTAAGAATATAGTAGTTAATTATTTTAATGAAAGTTAGCTATAATTAATTAGTTTATTATTAAGTTAAACTATGACATTATCTCTAACATATATAATAATTAATAAATAATCTAGCGATATATTAATCAAGATTATATGAAGAAAAAAAAAGAAAAGGAAAGGTGATATATCCACCCTTAATAAAGTAGTTATGACATATCTCCTATCATTTATATGATAGAAGTTCGCACATTTACCTATTAAATCGTAAAGTGTGATAAGATCCCTCACCTCTAGTAAGAGTTATATGTTAAATCGTATTTGTATTGGTTGATCTCATTTGATCAAACGACATATCCTTGAATCAATTTATATTAAATTAAATAATAAAAAAAGAAAATAAAAAAAAGAAAAAGAAAAGGCCAATATTTTACTTGCACACTTTCACAAATCCCATGCACACACGAGCGAGCGAGAGAAATACAAATTGGAAGCCTTTTTGCGCCGTAAGAATCTCACGTGTAGCACGACCCCGTTCACATTGTGAACCGGTTAATCCGGTCAAATTATAAGAATGAGAACGTCGACCACTTTGTCGGACCACCACTGGACTCATCATCTACATGCATCGAATTTGAAACCGGAACTGTTCACATCCGTACAAAATATTGACCTATAATAACCGGTCAGTCTTTGTTGCCACTTAGCCAACCCTGCTCTTGCCAAGTCTCTCACTTTCTTCCATATCAATATCTCTCTCTCCCCCTCTCATTTTCACCTAACCCTTCTAAATCAGATCAACCCTACTCTACTCTCTCTCTCTCTTTCTCTCTTGAACACTAAATATCCCTCACTATTTGTTCTCTCTCTCTTTTTTATTAATAGGGTCTCTGTTTTTGATGAATAGTTTGAAGTATTAATTGATCTATGGACATAAAAGAAGCTGTAGAGATGGATGGTGGTATGGGATCGTCGTCATTTCTTGATCATGTATCAGCTGGTTTTCCATTACATGGCATATTTGATTTCGCTGAAGGAGAGAAGAGCTCATTAGGGTTTATGGAGCTACTGGGTGTTCAGGACTTTGGTTCTTCTTTGTCTGATATGGTACAGCCGCCACCGTCTACGGCACCGTCGTCCTCCTCTCCAAATCCAACCGTCGTCACGAAGATGGAATCTCCTGAGTTGTTGAATCAGCCTGCGACGCCTAACTCCTCGTCGATTTCGTCTGCGTCAAGTGAGGCTGTCAATGATGAACAGGTTAAAGTTGAAGAACAGGAAGAAGATCAACAAAAGACCAAAAAACAGTGAGTTTTTCTTTTTCTTTTTCTTTTTAATCTCAATTTAATGCTGTATAAAAAACCCTTTTTTAAGGGATTAAAAAGGTTTTTTTTTTTGTTTTTTTTTGGTTGTGTTTTGATGTGAGTTTCTGCAATTTCTAATGACAGTGAAAAGATGTGGAGGTGGTTTTTGTGATATGGGAATCGAAGATAAGGATTTTGTCGATGTATTAATATTTTCTACTTGTTTGGTTTTTTGTGGGAATAGGTTGAAAGCCAAGAAGACAAATCAGAAAAGACAGAGAGAGCCGAGATTCGCGTTCATGACGAAGAGCGAGGTTGATCATCTGGAAGATGGTTACAGGTGGAGAAAGTACGGTCAAAAAGCTGTGAAGGACAGCCCTTTTCCTAGGTACTAACTTCAATGTTTCTACACAACTACTATGTGTAATGTGTTTGTGTTTCTTCTCCACTCCAAAAAATGAGTTTTTTTGTATTTATATTTTTTGTAATTTTTTGAATGTTTGATTGATTTAGGAGTTACTATCGTTGCACCACTGTCTCATGTAATGTGAAGAAAAGAGTGGAGAGGTCTTACAACGATCCAAGCATCGTGGTCACTACTTACGAGGGTCAACACAACCACCCAAGCCCAATCATACAGCGTCAAAGCCTAGCCGGAGTTCCACAGATGAACAACAGTGTTGGGTCCAACTTTGCAATGCCAATTCAGGGCACAATGTCTCATTACAATCATCATCATCATCATCATCATCAACAACAACAACAACAACAACCCTTTGTCAATAGCTTGCTACAACCTATGAATTTGCCTTGTAATTACGGTTCAACAAATGTTGCTGCTTTCCTTCATGAGAGGCGTTTCTGCAACCCAGGTCCAGCTTTGTTCAAAGATCATGGTCTTCTTCAGGACATCATCCCATCACATATGCTAAAAGAAGAGTAGATTAATTAGTATATTAATTCTCTATTAGTACTGCTGTCTAGTGTAGTTCTAGTTCTAGTTCTCTTCTCTTTTACTAACTCTTTTTTAAAAGGTGTAGATGTTTGTAGTCTTCTGGTAGTAGACAGAAGCTGATCTTTTCTTGCAAAAGAAGAACCCATCACCTTATTATTATTATACGCAGACCCTTCTGAAAATCAGTGTAGCTGTGACATGGGTTTTTGGTCCAATGCAAGAACTTGTTTCTTTCTTGGGTTCAATATTAATCTTCTTTTTTCTGCTTCTTCTTTGTCCTTGTGGTTTGTGGGTTTGGATATATAAAGATAATATACTTCATAGTTTCTGATTTCTGACCCCTCTCCTTTTTTGTCCTATTTCTTTGTTGTTATTGTCCAAGGAATGTGCATTGATTTCATTGAGAGTAATCTTCTACTACTACTACTACTACAATCAAGATTTTTGAGGTATAGGGTTTCTCTCCATAGAACAGTTAATGCTACCTTTCTATAGCCTTGCCTTGTTCGGGAATCCATAAAAACAATGTTATTATTATATTTTATTTTCTTAACAAGAGGCTCTCCTATTCTGGGAATTTGGTGGGGTGAAATTAATTTGTTATTGCTAAGGGAGGGGTACAAATTGGAAGAATAACTTACCTACTATTGACCCACTTATAGGCTTATAGCCCGTTGAATTAATGCCTGTTCTCTCACTTTTTTTCTTTTTTCGTATAATTACAGCAACCCCATTAATGGGTTCATGGATTTAGGTCGCCGAAGAATAGTGGCAGTTTGATGGTGCATGACAAAATAGAAACTCTTTAACGCAGGAATCTGTTTTTAAATGGCATTATAAGGGATTCTTAGATCTGTAGATGTGAAGCTGGCATTGCTTTTTAGGAAACATATACCAACTTTTGATTGCCGATCTTTTATTATTATTATTATTTTTTTTAGCATGACCGCCAATTGAGGGCAATGATCGGCTGCTTAAAGTTCTTCCCATACCGTTCTTTTAATAAATTTATGTAGCAGATGAATACAAGACTAGATGGAAAGCAAAAGGCCAGCTTTGATTGCTGTTCTTTTTTTTTTTTTTTTTTTTTGTTGGAGGACGACACCGCCAATAGTGGGCAATGATAAGCTGATATATGCATATGTAGATGGACTCCTTTTAGCTTACCGATCACACTGCATTTCAATATACTTCTTTATTTGCTATGTACTGTCCCTGCTTTCCTCTTTGAAATCTAAAAAAACCCGGCTATTAACGCGACCTCCGAACCAACACAGAGTTGAATAGTTGATGAGTCCTCTACAAGCATGATAACTAACCATCTTATCCAAATTAAGACAATTGAAGATCACACCAAGTCTTTTACGACAATTGCATCAAACAGGTAATTCTTGGAATTAAGCCTATTAAACTTCACGGGCCATTTCCCAAGTTTCAAGCTTCAACTGAGACAACCAACGGCTTTTAAATCAAGTTCCGGCCATTCAGGAAAATGTAAACATATGCTTGTCTAGTTCACACACAGCAATAAAGGGAGCTCACCTCGACAAGCAATCCATGTGTCACACAAAATCAAAATTACCTGGTCGGCCTCTACAAAAGCATCTATGGGACCGAAAGTGTTTTGTTTGCAAATTGCAATAACCCCAATTCTTCAAAACCTGCTAACCACTCTGCACCACATGTAGCAAAAAACTGTAGAAACTGCTCTACATAAACTTACGCCTTTAGTTTTTGTCTTTTATTGTTTTAATCAAAACTTTGCGCTACAAACATAACAGCACAACATAAAGCATCAACTTAAGTCATACTTTGACGAATGAATATTTGATTGTTTACATTGTCTGAGAAATAAACAGAAAGAGCTGTCAATTGAGTTACCTAACCAGGACTTCAAATTTTCAGCAGCAAGGCATGGTACCATAGCCTCTATCTAAAACACATGCTCATACTAATGTACTATCGTCTAACCAGAACCAAGCCAAAATGAACTTAGAATTGTTAACAGTACAGCTCGTATAAATGAAGAACATAAACGTTTGGCTAGCCCAAATACATCTCTTTGAAAGACATCCGGTAAGGCAATGACAACTGCATATCTAAAGAGCGCACACCTTTTTAGGCAAGCTCTTTTTACCTTATTTTGCATTGAAATATGCTGTATATGTCTTGTTTTAGCAGATAGAGTAACTTTAGACGAAACAAATGAAGATTTATAAAATCCTAGTAAAGATTTCTTTCTTTCAAATGTCACTTGTACAATTGGATTTTTGGACATGTCACATGAGGTCTACCTTGAGCTTTAAAAAGAAAAAGAAAATACATTAAAGGCAATCATTGAAAGAGTTGTCCTGGAAAATTACTCACATGGGCCAGAAGTCTCAAAGAATTCTAATATTAGTAGTTGTAAGTAATTACCCCTTAATTCAACCATGCCAATATTGAAAGCCACAAAGTTGACAGAAGATGATGCACAATGGTTGTAAATATTTTAACAACCGATGATGTATAATGTGTTGTCTTACCAGAATTATACATTACTCAAAAGAGAAGAGTAAACATCCATGCAATCCCACAAAATTAAAATGTAATTTAATATTATAATTAAATTAGAAAACACCTAATCCTATACTATGAATCCAAAATCCTCTTAAGCAACCCCAAAGCCCATGTAAGAACAGCATAGAGGATGAAGCTTTAATCTTTTAAGGATATAAATGTAAGAAAATTATCTCCTACTTTATTCATATTCATATGCAGATACAAATCTCTATTTTGGAAAAGAAGTTATATCATTGGTTAGGGTGATTTAAAAACAATCATAAAAACAGGATAACAATATGAAAATAATATAAATTTATTTTTACATTCTAAAATTCTATCCAAGAAATTCAAGTTGCATCATTATTTTATAAACTGTCTATAGATGTCATCGATGAAATGCCATCTTAATACTCTTTACCTATTAAACGCAGGCTGGATCAATTATTGGACTTGCTTCTGACTGTACTTGTAAACGGTCTAGTTCCTGAAAAATCACAGCACACTGAAGTGAAGATATACTCACACACTCTAACCAGTCAATGTGCTTCAAAGCTTCCACGGCACGTGAACCATTCCACCCCATAAGCAGAAAATCACTAATTTTGTTGTGATTATTATTTTTTTGATAAGAAACAAAAATATATTAATGAAAAAAGAGCACCAATAAAAGAACAAAATATACTCGAAACAAAAAATATTCAGCCCTAATCATTAAAGTGACCTACTATTTTCATCTATGCAAGGGAATTTTTAATCACTAGTTAATTTGCCTGAGATGCTTATACAAAAAATACTTCTTCTAATTGTTATTGTTGTTATGATTATTATTATTTTGATAATATATATATTAATGAAAAGAGTACCAACACTAGAACAAAATATACTCAAAACAAAAAATATTCAGCCCCAATCATTCAAGTGGCAGAACCTACAATTTTCATTTATGCAAGGGAAATTTTAATCATTAGTTAATTTGCATTAGGTGCTTATTGCAATACCATCAATATCAAAATATTTACGTAAAACATATAAATCTTCCAACAAATATTGCATCGTCCAAAAAACTTTTTAAATATTGTACCCAAGTCTTCCCTTGAATAAACTTATAGCAGTGGACTGATAAATAATGTGATAGACAGATAAAAGTTTTAAACTATAAAAGAACCAACTAACAATTATTTCTTACAGGTGCAGACATGGACGGTTGTTGGAGTTGAAGCTTCTGATGAAATAAATGCGTCTGAGGCTGCACTTCTTGGGTTTGAGCAACTTCTTGGGTAGAAAGAACTGGTGACTTAAATGAAAGCTGTTGGCTTAAATTTTGCGGCTTCTGTAACTGCTGCTCATATAAAATATATCCCTTGGGTTTATCCCACTGTAGATCAATTTTCAATGACATTAATATATGCTCGAATAAAAAAAAACAACAGGCAGCAACTAAACTAACAAGGCAAAAAGCTTACTTTACTTTCACAAGTGACACAATTGTAATAGTACTTCTTTCCATCAGGGCAGGTGTGTTCGCTCCAATCACACTCTAAATCCACTGTCTCGGGACTTTGACGTCCAGCAGGAGCAGTTGAGGTGCCTGCACTTGTCTGAGGATTGCTTCCAGCCTTCGGAGACTGCAGAGATGCATATTGACAATATATCATCAGGTCAAATTCTCTAAACACCAAGACAAATCAATTAAACTAGAGAAAATAAATGATGGCACCATGTCGATCACTATTGAGTGAAATGAACCTCTGCAGGGAGTACTTGCATTACCAGTCACAAGCTGCATTAAAATGCATGTAAGGGAGGTACGTATATCTATTGTGTAGCACCTAAAACTTCTTGGTCATGCCCTAGCTTAGCACATGGACCCAAAAAAATAACCACAAAAGGTGGTTGTGTCACTTTTTAATAAGATTTTCTTACAAGTGTTCTAGAGTTCATTTTTACTAAGATTAACAATCTGCTATCTTTCCTCCTTAATTCCATAAAAGATTTATTAACATGTAAATAAGGATATGAGGGTACAAGTAGGTTTCATAACATATACATGAGAGCATACCCATTTTCTCCATGCAAAACAACCTAATAAAGTAATAAAAGCACTCAATAATTATCCTAGAAATCAAATGGATAACTTGAATCCCCTTTTCAAGATGTACTGCATATATCATTACTGTAGACTGTAGTGCATTGAACCTGGTAACCTGAAAAAATTTCTGCTGCTCTATATTTAAGTAAACCAGTGTCTCATATGTAATTCTTTCTGAATCTCCGAGACTACTAGTTGAGATAAATGAGAACTTAGCGCTGGATTGTGTCTACCTGAGACAATTGTGAAGGTGATTGCAGTTGAGAAGAATGTAATTGTTGAGTGACACCAGGAGCAGCAGCTTCTTGGTTTGTCCAGTGGGAAACAGCTTGTGGTTGGGAATTCACAGATATATGTGGCAAAGGATATGATGCATTAGAAGTACTCCCTCCTATTGAATCACCAAGATTGGGTGCTAGCCTGAAATAAAAAAATAAAAAAAAAGAGATCAACTAAATATACTTGACATGAGCATCTGAGAAGGCAACCAGAAGTATTGAAACAAAAATTATACCTAGCTGGTTCTTGAGAATTGGGACCAAAACTTGGGTTACCAAATGAATGATTTCCCCTGGAGAGAGAGAGGGAAAGAAAAGGAAGAGAAACAACTAATTAACAGAGGCTGACTGTGAGTTATAGCAACAAAGCATGGAATTCCATGCATATGGAGACAAATCAGTTGTGTTTCCACAATGAAAATTAATAGTCTCATCTTATCTTGATTTAATTTTGCAATATATATATATATATATAACAGTTTTTCCCTCCTCAGGACCGAACTGAACTTTTAAGATTAGGACGAGACTTGTGAGTCATTGATTAAGTTTAAGAAGACTTTGACTAAACTAAAGTATGTGAATCTAATTTTTGATAGCTGTGGAACTGATATAAATAAAATGAGTTCGTCCTGAGAAGAGAAAAACTGTTTATATATATATATAGAGAGAGAGAGAGTAATTTTCTAATGAGGACTTTTACAATGCACACTTTAAGCACCTTTTGATGAAATTGTATGGAATATATTGAATCTTGATTTGATTTTTTGTATGGATGGTTAAAACATTGAGATACATTTATGGAAAAAAAATTAAAAAAAATTTGGGTGCAAGAACTAATTTTTTCCGATTTTTTTGAAGATAAAACATTTAAAAATAGGGAAATATAAGAAAAAATAGTTCTCAAATCCAAAAAATTTCCAAAATTTTACCAAATGTGTATTTTAATTTTCTTAGGATGCATACAAAAAATCTCATCAAAAGGTGCTTAAAGTGTGCATTGTAAAAGTCCTTATTGGAAAATTACTCTCTCTCTCTCTCTCTCTCTCTCTCTCTCTCTCTCTCTCTCTCTATATATATATATATATATACATATTTGCAAGCTCAACTAGGAAAGAACAAAATCCCAACCGAAAAATCATTGGCAGAAAACATTTTTTTAAATAAAAATAAAAAATACAATAACCATGTTTGTGCACATGTTAATTCAACCAAAGACGTCAGGACAAAAATTATATTTATTAGGCAAATGATTTATATTTTACACCAATAACAGAACAGACAGATGCAAATTGCAATCACCAATTTTAATTTTGTAAAAACATGATAGGAAGATTCATTAGCTTAGAGCATTAACTAGCAGCTTATATGATCACAATTCAATACATTGAAATATGATCTTCCAATAACACTCAACGCTTGGATTCATAATTCTTGCAAGTACTTGTAATGGAAAAAAAATAAATAAAGCAAAATGTAAAAACCTTGGTTCTCCAGTCCTGGGTTTCTTAGGATCCGCAATCCGAACAATTAATGGCTGATCACAACCCTAGAATGTGAAGGGGGAAAAATAGTTAAATACCCTTCAAAGAACGATCTAAGTACTAATGGAAATCAAAATAATAGATACACTTTACTCTCATCATGAAAGTTCCATTTAATCCTTTAATTGCTGCCATTGCCATATCTTTACATGAAAATTGAACAAATCCGGATCCTTCAAAAAATAAAATTCTATCTTAGAACAACTGAACTGAACAGTTAATACAAATATATGATACCTTTAGGCTATGTTTGGTAGGAGGGAGAGAGAGTATGAGGGATGGATGAATTAAGAGGGAGAGAGAGTAGGAGGGATGGAGAGGATAACATCTATCCTTCATGTTGTTTGGTATTGAAAAGAGAGTTGAATGGATAGATTGGTATATAATTTGTAAAATCACTATATCACCCTTTAAAAAATTGGAGGGCATTATAGTCATTTCCCTCCAATCATCTCTCCCTTCTTTCTCATCCGCCCAATGATGGGCGGATTCCTTTTGGTGGCCCCGAAGGATCATCTCTCCCTCCTCTTCTCCTCTTCTCTCTCTTATCCCTCTAACCAAACAAGGGATTGGAGCTCTCCCTCCAAAGTCCAACCCTCTCCCTCCCTCCATCTCTCCTTCTTACCAAACAAAGCGTTAGGGAAAATGTGAAAGACTCAACAAGGGAAGGAGTGATAAATAAATGCAAGAACAAGTTGAGGGGTGGGGCTTTCAACAAAGAGGTCAGGGGTTCAAACTTCAAAACCCCTGGAGCACATAGGATATTTAAATTCTACAAGTTCAAAGTTCCAAGGTTGTAAGGTCCGGTAGTAGCCCTTAGTTTAGAATCCAGGGAATAACGAAAAGGTCAGGGGAGTTCTGGGAATACACACATATAAAGATAAATGATTACAATAACGGTTATACAGAGTTAATTAGTATTTAGATTAGAAACACAACAAATAACACAAGAAAGATTCATCAAACGAAGCACAAGAGCAAAAGTCATTATCCAATGAGTTCATTCAATGGAAACATGCTCCATATTAAATAGGAAGGAAACAATAAGGAAAAAACAGAAAAGAACGAACCACGACTTTGCCTCAGCTCATCACGCATAATGTAGATATCTTCAACATGACCATATGGGGAAAATACCTGAACCAGAAAATACCCATATATAAACTCGTATATCTTCAAGAAAAAAAAGGAGGGGTGGGAAGTAACTAAAATTAATTTGAAGGAATTCATTATGGTCTTCCCTAGCATCATGAGATACTTGCCTGCATCGAATCCAGATAGCAGATGTTAATGAGATGCAATCAAGTACATGTGCACAAGGGTGATATATGCAGATTATTGTTACCTAAAGCGAAAAGATGACATGCACACATAGACATACAGACAAGTAAATCTGCTTAAGTAATATTAACTGTATCCCGCATTTCATAACACAAAACATGTATGTCAACCGTAGTCTTCGATCTGCGATTTGAGCAGGCACTGCAAATATTTTTGTTTACAGTTTAATGACAAGTACTGTAGCAATTTATACTGTGAATAGTATTCAGTTCTGACCATGCAACAAGGCCATTTTCTCATCAAGAAAGATTATTTTTAAAAATAATATTTAATGCAATAAATATATATAAACCAAACCTCTCCCCACCGTGGTGTGAGCAGGATCTATATCCAAGATTCTTAATCATAGCATAGTCAACGATAGCAAAAAGCTACAGAGAATTCTACTAATATTCATGATCTGGGCAATGATTTTATTGCCTAGGAAATTTTCTATTCATCCCACTCAAGGGGTGCATAACATTCATAAATGCAATAATTGTAACTTTGACCATCATATATACCACTGCTTACCTACCATGGCATTGCATGTCTGTCTAAACAAATTAAAAGAAATGAAAACAGGAGACATGACGATTATTTGTCAATTTAGGGGAATAAATAAATGCTAAATGGAGGTGAGAACATACTTCCTCAATTTCCCTTTTTTGAAGCTTCTTTGCTCAAGCAACCAAAATATAACTTTTGCAAAGGAACCACCATGTTTGGGACAAATGGAACACAGATTGAACAATGCAATTCTACTATTATTAATGACCTGGGCACTAAATTTCGAGCCTCAACAATTTTATTGCCTTGGAAATTTTCTATTCATCCCGCTCAAGGGGTGCATAACATTCATAAAGGCAATAATTGTCACTTTTACCATCATATATACTACTGCATACCAGCCCTCATTGCATGTCTGCCTAAACAAATTAAAAGAAATAAAAACTGGAGACATTGCGATTATTTGTCAATTTAGGGGCAGAAATAAATGCTAAATGGAGGTGGAGCATACTTCCTCAATTTCCTTTCTTGTAGTTTGTTTGCTCAGGCAGCCAACATATAACTTTTGCGGAGGAGCCACTATGTTTAAGACAAATGGGACACAGATTAAACATTAATTCAACAAGAAAATGCGATAAAAAGAATAATATTGCAATAGCAAAAAAAGAATCTTACACTTTTGACAACATAAGATGAAAAAAATGATGAATTACAAAGCAAAGATTATAATCATTGTAGAAGCATGATAGCAAGTCATACAATATATTGGCCAGAAGAAGAGAAGAAAAGATATAAAGAAGCATGTCCTATCAAAATTCAAAAGATATAACCTACTCTTTAGCCAGGGCAAAATCTAATGTCACAAGAGTAGCAAGTCATATTTCCACATTCAATAAGGTGGAACCAAACTCCCAACAAGCCCAATAGTAAATTTATTATATACATTCTTATACACAGATCCAAACAACAACCAGATGGTCCTAACTGTTCAGAGAATGAAGATTAGCTTGAAGATACTCTACAATTTCCTCTAACTGTCAAGACTGAAGAGATGTGCCTCCATTTATAAAAGTTTTCATTATATAACCACAACAGCACTACTAATCAAGTACTTAGTTGTTTTTCTACTCCTTGCAACAAGCCACAAGAATTATTATTTTTTTGGAGCATTCCTAAATTCATAGCAAATAAGTGCTGGAATTAAAACATAAGCATATAAAGGTATCATTTCACTCGATCAGTGCTCATTCATTTCAAAAAAAAAAAAAAAAATTGATGCTGACCAGCATAACCATAATTGTCTTGCAAATTGTCTATTGAAGAGGTGGTAAATATCAAAAAGTTACTGACAGCTTTAGACAATCATTGGAACCTCAGGTTCCAATGAAGATATCTATATATTAAGTATAAGAATTTACCGAGGCGTTCTCGCTCTCCATCAGCATATTTGACTCTAATGAAACTCTGTTCCTGAAATTTTTTTTTACATATTTACAAATTATAAGAAAATGGGAACACCAGCATCATGAGGTTTCTTAGTTGTTATCCTGGCAGATAGGAACTCACCCCAGGAAAAGTATACTGATTGTGTAGAGCTCTGATAGCCCTGCCAGCTTCCTCAAATGTCGTATATTTAACAAAGCAATAGCCTGCAGAAAAATGTTTCATGCTACGTCTATTAAACTACCATAATTACTTCAAGATGGCATGCAATGGCAGCAAAAACATGCCTTGGATTAAAAACATGTTCTAGGACGTAAGCACAAATAAATTTTTTAGAGCAAATTCATGAAATTATAAATTGAAAGTTCAGACTCCTTGGGAAGCTCAAAGTGATACTGAGATGAACAAACGACATAGCAGCCATGAAATGGCAACTCCAATAAAGGACAAAGCTTTCTGAAAATTAATGATACAAGTGAGACTGACAGTCTGACAATACACTGTCTTGATGGCAGTAAACCAAGCACACACAACAAGCAGATCACATGGGCACTACAGTGCAGTAAAAGTTTATAACAAATCAGTGATTCTTTTTTATAGGGAATGAGAATGAACATGTTTTCGAAAACCAAAGTATACAATGAGGTGAACAAAGCTGATCACAGAAAAAAAAAAAAAAAAAAACACAGAACAAAAATGAAACTTATATGGGGACAGCCTCAAAAGAATAAACAAAGGCATATAGAAACATGAAATGTTTCTGACCAGAAAAGTTATAATAATAACTAAAGTGAATCAAATCAATTTCTTCAAGAAAGAGTTTTGCATACCTAGTTGTTGATTGGTTTTCTTGTCCCTCGGTAGAATAATCTCAACAATGTTCCCATGTTGTTCAAACAAGGGGCGTATCTGATGTAAAAGCAATATCCCAAAGTTAAAATAGTAGTAAGTAGCATAGTTAAAGAAGCAATGTCCAAAGGTTACATAGGAGTTAACAGTTGCAAGAAGCATGATGAAAGTAACAATTCGATGGAGAAAGGAAGAACAAAGTCTTGAATGCATGTGCATTCTTCCCACATTCTCAGTCCAGTGGGTGTGTGTGTATAAAAAATAAAAGATGGACAAAACACTATATCATGGTTTCTTCATATTCTGCAGACAATTTTCAGAAACATTGATCACTCAACACCAACAGAACAACTTACATCTTCTTCAGTAGCAGTTCTTGAAACTGGTGCAACAAAAAGTTTCGCAGGAATGCCACCATCAATATGATCTATGGAACATGTAATAATAGAAAATGTATACAGCTTCAGTAACCTTAAGAGAAAAAGATTGAAGTTCAAATTATAAATTGAAAACAGGAAACATAATTGACATGTCAAAAATGGAACGGAAACAATACTTAAGATTTCTCTTAAAAAAAAAAAAAAGAGGCCAGAACAACATTTTCTCAATGTAAAATCATAACTATCCCCAAGAATGGTTGTATTTTAATTTTTAAATACACTACAACACATTCTTTTTTCATGCCAATATCATGCTTCCGTTTTATTAAATTTGGCACTGCGCCCACACACCCCGCCCACACACCCCACCCACACACTGTTGGCGTGGGTGAGGTTTGGTCCCAAACCTCTTGCTTTCATTTAAGAACTCTAACAAACTAGACAATCCCACAATGCCAATAGCATGCAGTGAAGGAATCTGAGGAAAAAAAAAAAAGTGAAGCAGCCGATAGTTCTTACTATGATAAATGATATCACAATGAGTACTAATACCGAGTGAAAAAAGTACCTAAATTCATGACGCCGTATTTTAAAATAAAACAAAGCAGTAATAGAGAAAGAAACAAAATGAGACCTGAAGAAGCACCGCGAGCAGGTTGATGGAAGCCTCTCTTTCGACCAGAAAAGGGCGGAGGCTGACCATAGTGAAAATCAGTCGGTTCACCACTCATTTGGTCATACTGGTGTTGGCCCCAGCGGTGGTTGTGATTGTCAGCAGACCAAGAGCAAGAATTGCGGTTCAATTCTTGGTGATTAGGGAAGCTTTCTCCTCTGTTCCACTCCATTATCTGAAACCCTAATTCTAGAATTTTGGTAAAGTAAGCTATCATAAGAGAAGAAGAAGATAATTGACAATATAGAAAGCGCGGGAGGATTAAAAAAAAAAAAAAAAACCGTGGGAGTTACCTTAACCTTAGCCAATTCTTGGAGGTTTGGTCGACGCTATCGGGTATTTGAGTGATTTAACTAAAATTAATAATTAAAAAAAAAACAAATGAATGAATATTCTTAAATGTTATATTTTTCTACTTTCAATGAATTTCTAAACGATTTCTTAAATGAATTTCTACTTTAATTATATTTTTCGCGTTTTTACAAGTTTTTCACATTTTCTAATAGTTATTCACGTTATTCAATTTATTTCTCACGTTTAGCAGCAAAATTTTTCCAGAAATTTGAAATTTCGAACTAACGGTCCAAAATTTCTAAATCCAAAAACACACTCCAAAATCACAATCAAATCACAAAAAATTATACATTATGTAAACCATAAACATGAATTAAAATCAAATAAAAAAAATAGAAAATTGAGAGAAATCACACCTTTCTCTCTCTTGACTGAATTTTGAAGATTGCTTCTACTCTCCAGTCTCCTTCCGTCGTCAAGCCGGCGTTGTCTCCCAACTGAGTTCGCTGGCGTCGTCTCTGCGTCGTCGACGTTGACGGTGCTTCGGTCGTCGACGGTAAAAACCCTCGGCGACTCTGCTTTTCTTCTCTCTTCGCAAATCACGATTTTTTTTCACTAAAAAGTGAAAAGTCAGTGATTTGGACAGTGAGGGGAAAGATTGTTTAAGCAGAAAGTATATTGATAATTTCTCGTTCCATGATGTTACAAATAACCATACTTTTGCATGTGATTAAAACAAAACACTAAATTCCTTTTAAAAATAATAAAAATAAAAATAAAAAAACTAATTTAGGAGGGTATTTCTGAATTCCTCTCGTTTCTTTATAATATTTTATGCTTATATATATATATATATATATATATATATATATATATATATTTGTATTACAATAACATGGTTGGAACCTGCCAAAATCAAGGATATTTACTCCTATAAAGGCATAAATTGGAAGAAAAATCTTCACATATACTTATAATCTCACAAATCGTGAGAAAATTCCTTACATATATTTGTAAAATGCGTAAGATGGAATTCGAGCCCCTCACTAATCACCATTAATGTAGAAGAGATGTATAGTACCACCCGTATTAAAAGGTGATGCACATATTTTTATTATTTTTTTATAGAACTTATATTTTTTTATGCTTAAGAAAAAGATCTTATATTTTTTATTGAATAATTTATTTTGTTATATTATTACATATTTAACTCTTCAAATTTATTTTTATTTTATTATTTTGTTAACTTATGCTAACAGATTAGTTTTATTTTTTTTATAATACTTTTAATAAAAAAAATAGATTTTTTTTTTTAAAGGTGATTGTTTTCTTAATTTTTTTTGAATTGATTGTTTTCTTAATAATGGGTGAAATAGATATGTAAAAAAAAAAAAAATTAAGTAATTTTTATTAAGTTCACGGTTCATTTTACTTGCAAACTAGAGGTATTTTAATAAATTATGTTAAGTTTTTTTAAAAAGAAAATCAATAAGTTATGTTAAGTTATTTTATTTTTAATATTACAATAACTAGGGGATTGGAAGAGGAGGCTATGATTCGAATCCATGACATCATGGTGCTGGTGTGAGAGGCTTACTACCGGACCAACATCATCTTGACAATAACTTACGTCAAGTTAGCCATTATGGTTCAGGGACTAATTTGTTTAATTTCCAAACAATAAGAATTTAAAATTAAAATTAAAAAATGATAGGGTTACAAATAAGATTACTAAAAAGGACGAATTGTAAGATAACGTGAAAAATTTTGTTGAAAAAGGAAAAAAAAAAAATGTAGTGAACAACTGAGATAAAACGAACCAGAGAGAGAGAAAAAACCAGCCCTAGTTTCTGGCAGTCACTCGTCTCACTCGTCCTCGTCTTCTCGCCGCCCAACCCTCTTCAGGTATCGATTACTTACCATCATCCTTTCGCCGATTTCAAATTCTTTTTACGATAATCGAGTACGTGTCGAACAGGTGGATTAGCGATTTCGTTTGTCTGAAGCTCGCATTATTTTGATATTTGATTATGTTAATTAACGTAGTCTACCATGCGATTCTTAGGTTTGAATCTAAGGAACAGCTAGAATTTACGGAGAAACATGAAAATAGAAAATTAAACATTAGGAGATGTTCTGTTATGATTTCTGTAGTTATTTCATATATTTTTTTTTAGATTACTAAATCTTTTATCATGAAATTTGTGTGTATTTTTTTTTTCTTTTGAAATTGATGACTGAAAATGGTCACACAACTTGTTTACGCCAGGAATTTTAAGAATGAATATCGGTGCTAGTTTTGCTAGGAGTGTTTCACACTGTATCTTTTGTTTTCCATTAAATTTTTGAATTCCATATATGTATGGTGGTTGATTAGATAAGATTTATGTTGATAGTGCAGGAGTCATATTTAGTTAACTTTCTTTTGCATGGCAAAAAGACCGGATCCAGATGATGATGATGATTTCAGTGAACTCTACAAGGAATACACTGGTCCATTAGGATCCACAGTTCCCCGTTCACAAGATATGGTAAAACCAATCAAGCGTTCCGATGCGGGTTCTGATGAAGAAGAGGAACCACGTGATCCCAATGCTGTCCCGACTGATTTCACTAGCAGAGAAGCTAAGGTTTGGGAGGCTAAATCAAAAGCTACTGAGAGGAATTGGAAGAAGAGGAAAGAAGAAGAGATGATTTGCAAAATATGTGGAGAATCAGGTCATTTTACTCAGGTATTGTTTGGTTTCTCTGTGAATGACTTGCTGGACGTATCTGTTACAACATTTTATAATCACCTTACTTGTGTACTTACAATTCACATGTTTAGTTCTGTTATTTTTTTTTATATTAGCATTAGATTTGATTGCTAGTTAAGGGCAGTTTGATGGATTTTGTTTTATATTTATATAGAGTCCAAAACCGTAATTTTGTTTGTACTCTTCGACTAACACAATATTAGTCTCACATCCTGGCATCCTATATTGTTAGCCTATTACTCATTAGCTTGGACTTGAATTCAGTATGGGATTGTTGCCTCAGTAGTGAGTTAATTATATGGTTTTGATTAACCTGTTTCAATGTACCAGTGCTGCTGATGTTGTCCTGTATTATTATATTTATTATTTCAGTCTAGTATAAGATTTATTTTGGTTCAAATCTAAGATGGATCTCCATCCCACACTTCAACTTCAAGATTCATTTATGGAATAACAACAGAGACAGACATTTAAAGACACACTTGCACTCAGAACTATGTGAGATCATGAGATTTTTATTGTCATTTTCTCAGGTTTTTCTCTTCTTTCAAGGAATTTATTATATTTTATATTGAATTATATACTACCTGGTACATACATAGGGGTGCCCTTCTACTCTTGGAGCAAATCGCAAGTCTCAAGATTTCTTTGAAAGGGTTGCTGCAAGAGAGAAACATGTAAAAGCACTTTTCACGGATAAGGTGATACAGAGGATCGAAAAGGATATTGGTTGCAAAATCAAAATGGAGGAGAAATTTATAATTGTCAGTGGCAAGGATAGGTTAATTTTGGCAAAAGGTGTGGATGCTGTGCACAAAGTAATTAAGGAGGAGGGTGATCAGAGGGGTTCTTCTAGTACTCGCAGGAGCAAATCTAGGTCTCCTGAGCGTAGTCCCGTTGGCACACGGTTGCGACGCTCTGAATCTCAAAGGTCCTATCCAGGTTCACATAATGCATCACAGTTTCATCAGCGGTTTGTTAGGCAAGATAAGGTTATGGAAGACCGTCTTCGTGAGGATCTCCAGAAATTATCAAGGGGTTCTCCACAAGGTAGGGACAGCATAGGATATCTTTACGGCATCCATAGAAAGCTGGTAATTCCATGCTCGTAGCTTGTTAGGCCCCTACAAATATTTTGGATGACTTATACCAATTGTTTACAAAATGTGAATTTTTAATAATTCTGCTTGTTGCTTATCATTTGTTTGCAGCAAGAGGTAAGTTCTTATGTTCAAGCATTATTTGTGCGAATCTGAAGTAACTTTCGTTGGTGGTTCTGAATTGATCGGATTGTCTCCAAAAGAAATTATTAACTGAAAAGCATATCTGGATTGCTACGGATGGGTTCACTATGTGAAATATAAGATAGTATGTCTAGTTAAAGAAACCATCTATGTTAGCATCTCGAATCAAGTGCTTAATGTACTCTTCATTTCGTGAAGCTTATGGTAATGATGGAGCTAGAAGTCGGTCAAGCAATTCTAAATCTCCCGCTCGCCCCCCTTATGCTGGCAACTCATATAATTCATTTGATGGTCATAATCAGAGCATGGGTGGTTATAGAAGTGATGGATGGGAAACTGAGAGACGGGGAGCTGATTCAGGCCGTCAGTTTGAGTACCCTGCCGTCCCTCAGACATTAGAAGATTTAGAGTTGGAGTATAAGAGGGAAGCAATGGAACTTGGTAGAATTCGTGACAAGGAAGAAGATGAAGAGAATTACAAGCATCGTGAGGTATGTTTGTCTTGTTTAGTTCACACCTCTTGTGATTTTAGAAAGTTGAAATCCTTCTTGAACATGCCATGTAGCTGTTAAATTCAGTTTGAATGTATCATTATATGTTATGAAATTATATTTTTCTGGATAATGATATACTCTTCCTCACTTAGGAACTTCTGTTATGCATTCTTCTGCAGTTGTGAAAAACAAAGTTAAAGGCCCTCGTAACTTTTTCACATTATGGATTATGAATAAAAATATCTTACTTTAGGCAATATAAATTTCAGACTATCAAGGAGATGAGAGAGAGTAACATGAAGAAACTGACTTCGCTGAGGGGTGTGCATGCAAAACAGTGGGAGGATTTTCTTCAAGTCGATGCCCAAAGACGTCAACAACAAGCACGGCAGCAAATGTCTGCCTCTGGTTATGGTGCTTATAAACAGCATAACTATCCTGATTATGATGGTGAACCCAATGCTCACTATGCCGGAGCCAGTTTACCTATGGATTCAAGGAACAGGTACCCAAACCCTATAGAGAATTATCCTTCAAGGCCGCATGACACATATGGTGAGTTTCAGCGTCAGAGGCGTGACGACTTTGGGAAACCTTACAATCGATACTAAATTGGATTAAAAAATTGTGGGGTGAGTTGTCCCTCTCATTATTCTATTCAAAGGAAGGTTTAATTTTTTCCATTTCTTATTTTGTTTCTCTTGCTAATTTTTGAGCATCCATATTCTCTTTGTCCTCTACTCATGGTAAGATTTCACAATTTTATAATACATGATTCTTGGTGGTCGCTTTGAGTGTGTCTTGAAACTACTGTATTGGTTGTTTGCAACTCGAGTGGGGGTGAAGGATTTCAATTTAGTAGGCTTATTGTCGTGTCAGGATGGTGAATATTGACGTTGGTTTTGGGGATATTACAGATTTTGTTTTGTTTCTTCTGTGTTAGCTTAAAATTTCACTTAAAAACTTTTCAGGCTCCACAAGTTCTTGGTTGGATAGGAGTAATGCTCGGGAGTTCCCATATATAAGTAAGGTAAGTAGGTTATTAAATTGTACTTGAGAAGGGAACAATGTTACAACTTCAACTTGTCGGTACACTACATTCTATTGCATCTCAACTTGGTGGTTCAATATTGTCCAGAACATTTTTGTAAGGATGTGAGATTGCTGTTCTTGGTTTAATAGTCAGGGACTGTATTTAGAAATTGCCAACTCTTGAATACTTGATAATTTGCCCGTAGTGAACAAATTTTTTGGATAAAGTAGAAGCTTTAACTTTATTTTATTTTTTAGAATTTTATGATTTTAATATTCTCCATTGCAATGTTCTATTCGTCAACTCCAAGGAGGGGTTCTGTTTATGTGGCTGTGATAAATCAGTAGGTGAATCTGACTTGAATGTTGGTTCTGCCATTACCCTAATTAGTGAAGTTTGTAGTTCGATGGTTTAATTTCATTTAATTGTTTAACCTCTCAAATGTGTCAAGTTTGTTAAAATCATTTTCATAGAAGCAAAATTTTGTTGTTCAATTAAGTTGATAAATCAGATGGATGGGAACACAAAAGGGTTTCTGCTAGGTTGCCATTTGTTTTCTTTTTATTTTTTGGTTTTATATTCTTATATTTGATGGTTTAATTTGCTTACATTTCAAGGGAAACTGATTTTAATTTCTTTTGTTACTCCTGTATGTTCGAGTTTTTCACACCGAGTGCATATTTACATGAATGTAATTATCAAATTTGTGAGATTTTCATATTTAATATAGCACTTAATTGTGCCAGTGAGATTGAAAAGCATAAGTTAGCTTGTGTCGGTGGATACATTCCGGTTGTTTGAATAAGTAAGAAACTGAATATGTCATTGAAGTGAAATTTACATCCACCCAAACCCAATAAGCTTATTCTCTCAGGCTGATCCTTCACCGGTGCCATAAAGTATAAATTTCCACGAGTGCCAGAAGAATTACTTTAGAGGTTATCAAAGTCTGAAAAATATTTCATCAAGTTTTGATTATTTGTTGCTTCCAGTTATGGCTACTCTTTCAAATTGGTCAACTTCTGTGTTACTTCTCAGTTCTCACAAAATCTGTTAAAAATGTTGTCAAGAAAAGATCTGTTATATCTTGGAAATGTCTGTCTTTAGCTGGAGTGTAGGATTCTTCGTTCTTGTGCATTCCACTTCTTAAAATTAAAACAGTGAGATAATATGGTACTGGTTAATCACATAACTCAGTATCTGCCTTTGACATCGAATTTTACAAGTAAATGAATTCGTTAGGACTATAACTTGCAATCTTGCGTCAACGATTTCATTTATAAGGTTAATGTTGTTTACCATCACGAGAAGAGACTTCTCCGGTTCCCAACCATTGTCTGGTTCCCAACCGGTTTTCATTCATGTACATACACAAGTTTGCACTACACTATGGATAATGGTTGGGAACCGGAGAAGTCTCTTCTCGTGATGGTAAACAACATTAACCTTATAAATGAAATTGTTGATGTGAGATTGCAAGTTATAATCAACATTAGCCTTATACTCAGTATCACCAACTTGTTTATGTACAGTCTAGTGCAATTTCATTTATAATCGTAATATTTTCTGGAAATCAGGAATAGTTGGTGATCGATCATCAAGGCTCAATGCATATGCATTAAGTTTCCTAACCAATTAATAAATGCAATCTTAGGGAATTCCACTTAATTAATTAACCGTACTATAAAAATGAATTAAGCAAATTTGGAGAGCTACTGATGTTTACAGATGGATTCAACAGTCATGGTTTCCTATTGTGGGAAAATTATAGAAACGACAGTCACAGCCAATGCCTCTGTAGCAGAAAACTGGGTTCGTAGTATTCGATCAATGAACAAGTACAAAGAAGAGTCACTTGTTGTAGGATTGAACTGCAAATGGATTATACATCCTATAAGATCATTGAGCGGCAAAATTGTCACCTTGCAACTGTGTATAGACACCAAGTGTCTGATTCTGCTACCGACTTGCATGGAAAACATTCCGGACTCGATCAAGAACTTTTTCGATGATCCTAATGTCGTGTTCGTGGGAATTGATGTTGAGGAGACATTGAAGAAGCTCAAAGCCGAGTATGGGCTCGACTTGTGCAAGAAGATCGACATTCGTGATTTGGTGAAGTTACATTTTCCTCTTAGTTTCCATGGAAAACCTGGTTTGAAAGCTCTTGCATGTCAGTTGGTGGATCTTCGGATGTGGAAACCGAAACACGATTGCTGGAATAACTTGGGATCAAGGGTTCTTCGTATGGAGCAGATCAAGTATGCATGTGTCGATGCGTATGTTACTTATAGAATTGGACAAAAGCTACTTAAAGAGACACCATGATTCTCTGATGTACGTAGCTCCAATGTTCTTGTCTTCTGGTGTCGATTGTCAGAAACTCATGAATGACATGTTGTGACATATATACATGTTAATTGGAAAGGGGTTTCTTCGAGAGAACTAAATAAAATTATTGTTATCTTTCTGGAAATTTTTTCTCATTCAATCGAAGAAAATAAAAATATGCAATAGCAATCAATTCTATTGTCCGTTCTTACTGTTTGTCTATTGCTTAATTAGTCGACAGAGATACACACAAACAGCAACAGCAATCAATTCTTGCTCTCATACGGTACATCATGTTAAAGGTACATGTAGTTTTATTGAAAATATTAAAAAAAAAAAAAAACTAATTTTAATTATAAATATGATAGAATTTTATTTAATGACCATATAGATTGCACAACATATGTCTTTCTTGAAAATATCTTCGTGGGTACTAGGAGTAGGACATGATGCCGATAACTAATCATGTGTCGTCAGTGTAGTGTGAGAGGGTACACTACTCAAACACATAACGTTGATGGGAAGAACATACCACTGGAACAATCTCATCTCGTTGAACCTCCTCCAAGTTAGTTTCAATGATATATAGAATTCGTACAGCCACTTTGATGTTTATTCCGGGACAAGCTGAATTCTAAGGGATAGTTTAATTTATGGGTAGTGTTAACCTGGGGCACAGGATAACAATAACTTATTTCCATTAAAGGAAATAAAAGAACTGTATTTATTGTAACAAGACGATAAATACACCAATTGACTTTTGCTTTTATTTCCTTTAATAGAAATAAAGTAGTTGTTATCCTATGCCCTTATGACACATTTAACACTACCCTTAATTTATTTACTAAATCGGTCTATGGTCATCGGTCCCACATCCCATTAGAGTAATCTATAATCTATTTCTATCTATTTCCAATTAATGCTTTTGAGACTACAGTTGCACATTCTTTGAATATCTCATTATATGCATGCAAAATCATGATTACAATGAACATTAAATAATCACAACGATCTTGATAACAATCGTTTCATTTTCCTAGAAGAGTTAATGTGAAATGCACCCTCTTCGCCTTCCACAGCTAATCTCTCACGCTATATAAGGAGTACTATAATTTGTAAAGATAGAAGCATATATCAGAGTGAGAGGAACTTACTTGGTCACAGATGGCAAACACACGCTCTGTTTTTTTTCTGGCAAGATCATTGAAACAACTGTAACAGACAAGGCCTCTATAGCAGACGCATGGGTTGTCAACATTTCTTCAATTCACGGTGGACAGAAAATCGTTGTAGGATTGGACAGCGAATGGAGGCCGCATCCTAACCGAGACATGGACAACACAACTGCTGTGTTGCAGCTATGTGTTGACACCAAGTGCCTCATAGTTCAAATGTTCTTCATGGACTACATTCCTGAATCACTCAAGAACTTCCTCAGTGACCCCAATGTAACTTTTGTTGGGGTTGAGGTTGCTAGAGATGTCGCTAAGCTGAAGAATGAGTATGGTCTGCAGTGCAGTAGCATTGCGGATGTTCGTGATCTGACTCTGAAACGTTGGCCGTATGTGTTCTACAGGAAACCTGGGCTGAAGGATGTTGCTAGGCTGGTTGTGGGGCTTGAAATGCCGAAACCGAAGAATGTTTGCAGGAGTGACTGGCAGTCCAGGGTTTTGGATGACTTGCAGATTGAATATGCTTGCATTGATGCGTATGCTTCTTTCAAAATTGGTCACAAGTTGCTTAAGGAGATGTAATGTGATGCAAAGAAGTGGGTTTGTTTGATTATGTCTAAAATTTAAAGTCTTGTCTGTTTATGTTTTCTGTTTAATTGAGTTTAGGTACACATTTTGGTGATGAATTGTGGTCTTGAATTAAGGTGTACTTGTTTAATTATATGTTTTGCGTTTTATAATTAATGAGAACAATTATATGTTTTCTTATGATAAAGGGTTAATTGCACTAACATACCTTACCTTTATCGAATCTAGCAAAATTTCAAACAAATGTATAAAACTAACACAAACACCCCTTGCCGTTAGTCAACACCGTTATAGTTAACTATTGACTTTCAAAAAGATAAAATTGACCTTACTATTGAGTAGTCGAAATTACAACTGTCCAACAAACTTTGAAAAATTAATAAAAAAAATATTGCCACGTAAGCTCTTATATTTTTTTTATCAATTTAAATAAAAAACAAAACAATTTGGTTTCTAAAAAAATATATCAATTTAAATATATATATATATTTAAGAGCTTTTTATTTTTTAAATTGATATGTTTTTTTAGAAACCAAATTGTTTTGTTTTTTATTTAAATTGATAAAAAAAAAAAAATTAGAGCTTACGTGACAATATGTTTTTATTAATTTTTCAAAGTTTGCTAGGCAGTTGTAATTTCGACTTCTCAAATAGTAATGTCAATTTTATCTTTTTGAAAGTCAATGGTTAATTCTAACGTTGTTGATTAACGGCAAAGGGTGTTTGTGTTAGTTTCATGTATTTGTTTGAAATTTTGCTAGATTCAATAAAGTCAATGTATGTTAGTGCAATTAACCCTATGATAAACTGCTTTTGCTAATTAAGTTAATTTTGTTTTATGAATTGAAAATTTGCCTCAAAATTTATCTCTTCATGATGTTGGTATATGGAATAGAGAGTTTATTTATATATATCCTCAGTAACTTATGTAACATGAGTTCTCAAGTGTACCTATTATTAAATCGTAAAATGTGATTGTTACTTCCATCTATAAAAAAAAAAAAAAGAACACTGCTTGGGTGTTGACCATCCAGCCATACTGACCAACCAATGGTTGATTGCCACATAACACAAAGTAAGGAGAAAATAATAAAAAGTGAAAGAGTTTTGGCCACGTAGTAACACACTATTGGATGGTCAGTATGGCTGGGTGCTGATCGTGTAGCACCCAAGCTTTTTCCAAAAAAATATGTGATAGTTAATTCTTTTCACTTGTATGGAGAGATTTTGAGTCTGCTGTATTTACGACTATAATAATGTAAATCTTTTTTTTTTATTTTAAAAAATTGATATTAATGATGTTAAATAAAATAAAGAATTATAAAATTATACAACAAAAAATCAAGGACCAAGGAGAGGATTCAAACTCTAAAGAATAAAGAGGTTTTATTATCATTTTCCTGTAAATTCTACCTAATCAAGATATTTTTAGTTCGGGGACCACGGTCTGCCTTATCCCAACACCTTTTATCAATTATTCCGCACTTCACTCCCAATATATGGTTTTTTAAAAAGGTATCTAAGAACGTGTTAGCACATAGTATAAGCATGTTGGTCGGATTAGAGGTCATTCCAAATCTAGCAATATCAACCGCTATAAGTACTATCAAGAAAGTCAATAGGGGCGTAGCTCAACCGATAGATAAACGAGAATGAGATTTAGGTAAATGATTCCGAAGTCCGCGGCTCAAATCCTATCAATAACAAAAGCTTTCAAAAAAATATTTGGTTCTGAATTAATAAATAAAAATTAAGTATTTTATACCTTCATATTTGGAACTTTTCAGTTTGTTATCTCCGTATATGCTCATAGAATACTATGAAGACATTATAAAAAATCCATAATGGGACTTTTTTCCCAAAGAATTAAAAAAATAATAATTCCACAATGGTACACGTGGCATTATCTAAAACTTTTTTTTAATCTTCAAAACAAAAAATAAGGTTTATTAATTTGCTAAACGACAACGACGTGGGATTGGGTTTAATTTTAGACCAAAATTTGAATACTTGTCAGATAATATATGGGACCCCCCTTGACACGTCTTTATATTGACCGGCTCCTGCCGGTTGCCGTCCTCGGACTGGGTGACACGTTAAACCTCTACTTATTCTGCGATTGGCAACATTAAAAAACATATGTGCCGGTTGTTTTTCTGTTTTGTTTTTTTCCGGGATTATTTTGACTATATTTATATTATCCATGGTTTTTTTAGATGATTATATAAAAACCCTCGTTTAGAAAAAAAATCAAATGAGATAGAAGCTCATAATTGAAGATAAATATCTCCAAAAGCCGTGGGTTTCAAGGGCTTTTTTGCTCAACTAAAGGTACATTCGATTTTGTTTTCACTTTTTCTGTGATTTTTTATTTTTGTTTTAACGTATTTGTTGGTTCCTTTTCTTGATCGGTGGCATTGTGTCGTTGTTGTTCTGAAGTTATGCTTTTGTTTTATCCATTTTCGCCGTTGCATTAATTTGGTATTTTTTTTTTGGTTATTATTATTATTGTCCACCGTTTGGGTGCTAAGAAAACAGAGGAAAGAGCGGTTGTCGGAAAATCTTAATTTTTTGGATTATTTTGTTTTGTTTTGAATAATTGCTATATTTATGTGCTGTTTTGAATATTAAAGAACCCCGATACTGCATTTTTTGTCCTGTTTTCATTTTTGTGCTGTTACTTGTTCAAGGCAGGACTTTATCGGTTGCTTGAAGTTTGGAGGTTGATGTGTGATTTAAGGTTCAGAATTTCTTGGTTGTTTGATCCTCAACTGTGGAAAATCATAGGGTAAATGATTTGATTTAGAATTGTATCTATTTGTCAATTATTAAGGACAATAAATCCTTTGAATTTATTTATTTTACCTGAGGAGAGAATGAGAAAGGTTCTTCATTTACATGAGGTTTGTGGTCTGTAATCTTCAATGGATTCGTTAACGGTTAAGGGGTGTATCTTCAATAGTATTGCAGTAGAATCGTTTTTATATTGATCAGTTAAAGGTGGGAAACTGGTATTATAGAGGTTGTGACCTTGAATGGATCATTTAGCTTCAAGAGAAAGAGAGTTTGAAGTAGATCTTGAAAGTGGTGGGACGACAAGCGAAGAGGACAAAACCAAAGATCTGGTTTCAGAAAATGGACAAACAAAGAGAGTCCTCAGTAGGGTTTTGACTGGGATTTTGAGGGTTGATGGATATGTTAAGCCTAATTCTGCTGCAGATGAGCATGTCGAGTTGTTGATTGACAAAAATTCCGAAGAGGAGACTGATGAACATGTTGCACCTGTGAAGAAGTGTGTTGAAGGGAAGCGTAAGAAGACTAAATCTACAAAGCCTCCCAAGCCACCACGTCCACCGAAAGGTCCATCACTGGATGCAGCTGATGAGAAGTTGGTCAGGGAGATTGCCGAGCTTGCCATGAGAAAGCGTGCCAGGATTGAACGAATTAAAGCATTGAGGAAAACGAAAACAGCAAAGACTTCAAATTCTAACAGTAGCTTATCTGCTCTGATCATCACACTTCTGTTCTGCCTCATTATTCTCTTTCAAGGTATTGTTTAATCTAAGAGTCTAATTGAGCTGTATGCTATCTTTACATATCTGTTTTTCAGTTCATGTGTCCTGATTTTGGTTCAGCTTTTGCATGTAAGCTAGTTTCGATTCTTAGACTAGGCTTCCAAAATGGATTCCGGGTAAAATCTTACCATTGGTTTTCCACTTTGTCGTTAAGCTTATCACTGCACTTAAAATCCTTTGTGGCACATAAACTTTTATTGCAAGCTAAATTGAATAGGTTTTATTTTTATTATTTAGATGTTTGTTTTTCTTCAATTTCCAAAGTTTCTCCAGTTGATGCTGTACATATGTATTCTGATAATTCCTCTTACCAAAAAAATGTGTATTTCCTGATAATTCCAACTTTTAGATCCTTCAACAGCAAATTAGGGACAATGTTTTTTGGGGACCTTCAGAATATAACTTGATACAAAGATGCAAAGTTCAAAATTAACCTAGTTGCTGCCATACTAAGAACTTTCTTGCACAAACTATTGCTTCAATTTAAAGCTGTTTTAAATATTTAACACATTCAAGCTGCCATGTTTACCAACTATTGATAATGTGTATCATGATTATCATCTGTATGTAAAGTCCGATCCTTAACTATGTATGAGGTTTTGCTCTTTGATTGGGGAAAA
This sequence comes from Acer saccharum, assembly GCA_030490815.1. NCBI lineage: Eukaryota > Viridiplantae > Streptophyta > Magnoliopsida > Sapindales > Sapindaceae > Acer > Acer saccharum. The sequence continues at coordinate 37,790,830 of CM059870.1, forward strand.
GAATGGGAAAAAAATAAGAAGTTTTCAAACTTCGAACATTTTATAAATGAAATATAGGTTTTTCAGAATGCATTGAGGGAAACATATGTTCTTTGGAATGTATTGAGGAAGTGTGTTGCAATAAATGGAGCAACTCTTTTAGGAATTCTTTTTCTACAGAACATTGTATTGCCTGTATTTCATGATGCATGACTTACAATCTGTTGATCCCAAACAGCTTAACGACGAACAGGGTAAACTACTTGGAGAAAGATTTTCGCTTAGAGATTATTTAAATATGCATCTTAGACTTGAATACCCAGTAACTTGCTTCAAGATACCTTACCTTTGTGGAAACTGCCAGGAGAAAGTTTATGCTGTCCGTGAAGTCCCAGCATCTCAATTGTCTCTATAACTTCTTTCTTTGTGTGTACGTGCACGTGCATGCAAGCAAGCGTGTGTGTATATAAACACTTTACATCATGGAAACTCTGATTACAGGATTATGCAACAGAAGCCATGCAAGTGTTAGCATGCAGGGGTCTCCTGCACCAGCTGTCATTGGAAGTGAGAGTTTGATATCCATCCAGCTTTTCAAGACTTTCTCTGCCGATGAGAGAGATGGGTCTGGCTTCGACTCCCTCGAGTATGTTTTACTTTGTTTAGTGAAAGATATGTCATATTTTTCATGCATTTGACTCTCCGAATCTCTCCCTGTGTACTCTCATCTTTCTCATATACTTTTCCTTTGTTTCGTGGTTGCAGTTTGGCAAAAGGTCAGGTCTCTGACTCTGGTTCAGGTCCTGGGGAAGAACCAAGTAAAGTTGCCAGATGAGATTGAAATATCATTGGAGATGCTAATTGTCCATGCATTCACGCTTGCTGTTTCATAGCAGTACATTAGTTGAAGTTTTGCCCCCCTGTTAACTGATGTCCTCATGAGTCATGTCTCATGTCCAATATCTTCCCGACTATTCTGATTTTTGTACATGTGTATAGACCGCCAAGCTCTAGAGGGTATCCTTTAAAGTTTGTCTTTGTACAATGATTTCATTCAATGTTTTCCTCCATTTGTTTGTATGGATTGGTTGTTTTTGCTTACGTGCTCAATTTCCATTTCATGATTAAAATTATGGTCTTATTATGTTGGGGTTTTATGGGAAGCAGCCTCCCAAATCCCCATTTAATTTTAAGTGGGTTGCTAGTTTTTAGTATACTTGTGATTAATTGACTCGCTGTGATGTAAGTGGCCCTATTATACGGTAAATGATGTTGATCAGTGATAAGCTCCTCGGATACACATCATTAAGATTAGGGGTCGGCAAGGTTCAGTTTGGTTTTAGGTAAAATCGAATGGATATTTTCAGTTTTTAAAAATTAAAACCGGTTTAAACTTGTTAGTGTGAGTAATTGAATTGAATTGAATTGTTTTTAATGGTTCGTTTTAATTCGGTTTTGGACCTAATGTTCCCGATGGGCTAAATGAGTTTTTAAAAGATATTGAATTAAATGGACTTTTGGAGCTAATTTTGGGTCAAGAGCAGATTATAAGACTTGGAAACGTTTAATCTCACAAAGAGACTGTTATTTTAATTGTTAAAACAAAAATCTAAAACTAGATGTCATTATAAGTGTTGACCGTTGACACCAAGTTAATTTACAATATTTTTTTTGAAGCAACTAGGCTGTCCGGTACCCATTTTGACAGCCCTTTTCGTTTTTATTTTTAAAAATTATTTCAAAATATTTGTTCAATACACATTTTTAAAAAGCAATTCAAAAAATATAAAAAATTATTTTTTACTTTAACGTGTTACATTAAAAATATTAAAAACTTATTTTTCTTGAATTTGTTTTTGTTTTCCATATAAAGTGGGTCCCATATCATTAAATAAGTAGTCTACATATCATTAACATATATTTTATTTTAATAAAACCTTTTTTTTCCTCCGCCTTCTTTGATTTTCTTTGCCTTCTCCATTCTTTTTCTTCTTCCTTCTTCATTCTTTCTCCTTTCTTCTTCAAATTGAAAAAAAAAAAAAAAAAAAAAGCATAGATTTTTCATTTTTTTTTTACTCTTCTTCAAATTGAAAAAAAAAATACATATATATTTTTAAACCTTTTCATCTCCTTCTTCTACTACTACTTTTGCTCCAAGTAAGATATTTGATGGAGAATTTGGTCGAATATGTTGCATGCATAATGGATGTTTGCGGTTGTTAGAGAGACTAATATGGTTCATTATACATCAGTCACAAGAAGACAAGCAAATGATAGTATAGCATAGCTATACATAGGACTTGTTGTATGTGTAGCAATCGATGAAGCTCAGCAACATAAAGGTAAAATATAAAGAAGGCGAAATAGAAAAGAAGTTAGTCTAGGTAGTTAAGGTGCTCTCGGGTTATGATCAAGTCAGTTACATATGTTGAGGTGTCAGCATCTCATTGGTTCATCTTCCTAATCATCAAGAAATTAGTTACAAAGTTTGTTAGAATCTAGCTAAGCTGAGCTCAAATATATATGTAGAAGAGATCACACAAAATGTATGCATTCTTTTTGTAACTATCAGATAATATGCAGAAAGCTCTTGAGCTTCAAGAGGCTATTTATGGTAGAAATCATAAATCTCAGTTTAACTCATTTGTTCTTTTAGAACTTTTATCAAACACTTTCATGATCACGTCAAACACCTTCAACTTTCCTCTGTTCTCGTTTTCGCTGTAACTCTCACATGGTATCAGAGCTTTTGACAGACGTCAATGGCAGAAAATTGATCCAACAACAACTTTTTTTCAACTGAATCACACAATATCTCTTCTTCTTCTGCAAAAAACCATGGATTTCTCTTCACTAGCCAAAACTTTAAGCCTCAACCTTACACTAAAGCTTGATCACACAAACTATATCTATTGGAGAACTCAGGTGTTAACGGCCATTGAAGCACTTGATCTTGAAGGTTTCATCAATGGTGAAAAGACTCCTCCACCGAAGTTCATTGCCACTCTTTCTGGTGATACTGTTGGTCAACGAAAAAAATCATGATTTTCTCAACTAGAAGAAATCGGATAAACTTCTAATAAGTTGGATTTTCTCAACACTAACTCCAAGTGTTCTTGGTCAGGTAACTAATTCCAAATCCTCATGTGAAGTGTTGTCAAAGATAGAACGTACTTATGCTCAGAGAATAATGGCTAGAATTATGCAATTGAAGCAACAATTACAAACACTTAAGAAAGGTTCAACTGTAGCTAGAGAGATTGTTAGTGATTCTTTAGCTGCAACTGGAGAGATTGTGAGTGACAGAGACATGATTATGAGTCTCCTAAATGGAGTTGGTCATGAGTATGATTCTGTTGTGACCTTAGTCTCCTCTCAGTAATGTACTATGTCACTTGAAGATGCTCAATTCCTCTTCTTAATGCATGAACAAAGGATCGAACACTTTAGTCTTCAACTCATGTAAGTGTGTCAAATCCTTCAGCTCAATATGCTTCGAACAATTCTGGCTTCAATAGTTTCAACAATAACAAAGGCAATGCAAGAAACAGTTTCAACAACAACTTTAGAGGTAGCAGTAGAGGAAGAAATAGAGGAGGCAGGTATGCTGGAAGATCAAATCAAAGACTCCATTATCAGCTGTGTTCCAAGCCTGGACATGGAGCTTGGCAGTGCTTCAGACGCTTTGGTCAATAATTCCAAGGAGGTCCTAATCAAGAAAATCAAGGAGGACAAAATAGTTACTCCAACCAAGGAAGTCAGGCGTTCATTTTTCAACACTAGAACTTTACCACTTTTGAAAAAGGAAATGTCTCAAATGCAAACAATAATCCTGGCATGTTTGAAGAAAGTTTACAGATGGGACCAGCTAGCTCTCATCAGAACTCAGCATATTATGCCACCCTTGAAACTGTCTTTGATTAGTCATGGTACGTGGATACAGGAGCCACCAACCATATGAGTCATATGACTTCCAATATTGGGAATCTCTCCATCAAGTCTGACTATAGTGGTAACAATAAACTTTCTATAGGAAATGGTGTTCAATTAAACATTACACATGTTGGTAACACTAATGTCAAGTCACATCATCAACCATACACTAGTTTGCATATTAATCAAGTCCTCTGTGTGCCTGCAATCACAAAAAATCTGTTTAGTATCTCTAAGTTTACCAAGAATAATAGTGCATATGCTGAATTTTCTTCACTTGGTTGTGTGATTAAGGACCAGAAATCCAAGATACCTCTTCTCTAAAGATCTCTTAGGAATGGCCTATATGAGCTAAAGCTTGTTAAAGCTACTCCTCAAAGCTACGAACTCCTGAATTTGGTCTCTTGTGCAGCCTTTAATGTACATAGAAATAAATGTTCAATTGATGCAAATAAGGCTTGTGCTCGCAACTTGCACAGGCGAGCTAATTTAGCTCCTTTTAATGTTTTTATTTATTTATTTATTTATTTATTTTTTATTTTTTTATTACTACTAAGAACAATACTGTAATATGGCATGCCAAGTTGGGGCATCCATATCCCTTGAAACTTAAAAAGGTGTTAAATACATTGCATTTTCTCTTTAATGTCCATACTACATCCTTTTGTGACTCTTGCAAACTAGGAAAAATGCATAAATTGTCTTTTCAAAGAGCTAACATCACTGTCAAGGCTCTTCTAGAACTTGTCTATAGTGATGTTTGGGGACCAGCTCCTATGCTATCTAGTGAAGGTTATAGATACTACATAGCTTTTGTAGATATTTTTATAAGGTTTACTTGGATTTTTCCTATTAAGCTAAAATCAGATGCTTTTAGTGTCTTTGTTAAATTCAAGAAAACTGTTGAGTTACAACTTGATACGAAAATCAAGTGTTTCCAAGCTGACATGGGTGGTGAATATCAGCCCTTTGTACCTTATTTGACTGAGATGGGTGTTCATGTGGGGTTCTCTTGTCCCTATACCCATCAACAAAATGGAGTTCCTAAAAGGAAGCACCGAAGTATAGTTGAAATGGGTTTAATTTTGCTTGTCTATGCTGATATGCCCTTGAAATTCTAAGTAGAGGCCTTCTCTACAGTAGTTATCTTGATCAACAACCTTCCACAACAGTCCTTCAATTTATGTCACCCTTTGAGAAGTTGTTTCATAAAAGGCCTAACTACAACTTTCTTAAGGTTTTTGGTTGTTCATGCTTTCCATACTTGAGAGATTATTCAAGACATAAGCTGGATTTTCATACACAAAAGTGTGTATTCATTGGTTACAGTCTTTGTCATAAGGGATACAAATGTCTTAGCTTTTTTGGGAAGGTGTATATTTCAAGGAATGTTACTTTTAATGAAAGAGAGTTTCCTTATAAAGCCATTTTGAGCTCTATAATGCCTATAAATATGTCTGATGCTTCTACATTCTCTCATTTTGGAAACCTCAACCATGTCAACAATGTGCCTAGATTGTTTCAGCTTTTTGACAATGTTTAAACCTCTAAAACAGTAACAATGCATCATGAGCCTTGGTTAGTGGTTGAACATCATGGTGTGTCTTCAAACTCATCACGTGATAGTGGTTTTTCTGAACCTCATGGTGATTCTCATCGTCTAAGCTTATCTAAACCTACTCCAAGTACAGACAGAGGCTTGTAGGCTACTAACATTTCTCTTCAAAATCACGTGCCTTCAAGCAATGCTTATCATATGATAACAAAAGGCAAAATATGATCATTAAGACCTTGTGTTTTTCTCTCGGAATGCAATTTTCCTTCCAGTTTCTTCACTGAGGTTGAGCCAAAGTCAATGAAGACTGCCATGACTGATTCCAGATGACTTCAGATGAAGGATGAGTTTCATGCTCTACAAAATAATCACACCTGGAATCTGGTTCCAACCACCTTAAACAGGAACATTGTGGGAAGTAAATGGGTATTTAGAAGAAAATTCTGTTAGGATTATACTCAATAGCAAGAGTGTAATATTGTTTTTGACAATCTTTTCATATTAATAGAGTGAATTCTATTTTAAACAAATCTTATAGCATTTATAGATTGAATATTATAATTATCAAAAGTAAATAATCATAAGGTCAAAAGACTATAAGAAAAGAAGAATTGTTCGTACATTTGGATATGTATGAAGGAGACACAATTCTTTAGTTAGTCTTGAATAATGTTCATAACTTAAGGTAAAGGTTGGGCACATTTATCTTGTTAAAGTTGTAGATTCTTTTGCTAGCATTTGAGTGGGATCAAATGTGTTATGATGGGTCTAAATCATCAAAGTGTCTTTGAGTAAAAGAATCTAGTGCACTAGGTGCATTGAATAGGATCACAATGAAATACTTTATCTAGAACCGTCAGTAGATAAACATCTTTTCATTACAAGAGGACAATCGGAGAGTCTATCTTAATCCTGAGCTATCAATCGGAGATAAATGATGGATTTATGGTTACAAGTGTTATCATTTGAGCTATCAATGAATACGATTATATAGCATAGTCTATCCTCGATAGTTTGGTGGTATTCATTTTCTAATCAATAGATGACTTCATTTATAGATATGGACATCGTGGCTCCATTTATTAAATGAGAGTATAATATCATCATATGGATGTTTTGAGGTATTGGATATTAAATCTCAACGTTGAGTTTTCGATAGTGACTATTGAAAACATGGCTTCTGGACAAGTCAAAATATCCAAGTTCAAAATGTGGTCATATGAGTAAATATGGTAACTTGGAGAGCTATAAGCGGTCTATGAGCTCTTGGCGATTGTTGATATTATTCACGAGGATTCACTATCTCCAATAAGATTGTCTAGGGTATGAATGAGAAACATTTACTTATTCTATCTTTATTTAAGAGTGTAATTTTAGTTCTTTAGTGGAATGAACTAAAATTAATAGATTGAAACCTAAGTGAATCATTTGTTGATTGTGATTGGGTTGTGTCTATTGAAACTTAAATTTAGATAGCCCGCCAAGATCCCCAATCTACACGGACTTGCATGGATCACTTGATATATTCTACCGGACTAATTATGGGTCTATCTGGAATTGTATTAAGGCATGTGGGCTTGTTTCTTTTAGTAAGAATGAGCCTAGTTCACATGTGGGCCTTTTAATTAAATGTCCAATGGATTTAATAAAATAAAAAATAATATTTGGGTTTATCTTTGTGTATGGGCGGCAAGGCCAGAAGAATAGCTTAATATATTATTTTATTTTATTATTTGATTAAATGGGAATTAATTGACTGATTGATTAATTATTTAATTAAGAATCAAAATTTTTTTCTGACTAGGAAATATGTTTCTTAGTAGTATACTATTGTGGTAGTATAATAAATATAAAAGACTTTATTTGGTAAGTAGATAAATAAGGGATTTATTTATCTAGTCAAATAAGGAAGTCTTTCATATAGTCATTATAGGATTAAACACTATAGAGTTGGATTAGGGTTTGGATTCAAAAGAATGATAGGAGTATGGGTGAAACACAAATCCTCTTATAGTGAGGATTTCGGCCACCTACAAGACTCCTCATCATAGAATGCGGAAACCCTAGTTATTTTAGGGTAAGGAATTCGGCCTCCCTATATATGGGAAGGTGTAGAATTCGGCCAACCCTAATGCAAGGCTTGAGAGTTATTTTCTTTTGCTTGAGAAAAATAAAATCCAACTCTAGACATTAGTGTGATAATTTGGCCAAGAGAGAAAAAGAGAAGAGATCGTTTTACTTCGATAGTGCACTAGTAGCTTATACATTAATAGGCTTTGTGCATAACTTCGAATAAGGTTCACGTGAGTTCTGATCATTAGATTGAGAATTCAAAAGTGACCGGAACGTATTTTGTTATCTTTTGGAGGTTTAGTGACTAACGAAAAAGGAAAAGTTTTGTTATCCATCCTCAGGTACACAATTTAAAGAGAAAGGGAGACCACGCTCCTAAGTGATTCACGTTCGTGATTGGATTGGAAGATCTTACGGATTACCATTGACTCAACATCAATCGGATCACATGACAAAGGTACGATACTTTTAATCATATATGTTAATTAATTAAAGGGTTAAGGTTCAACTTATGGAAAAATTTTAAACTATACTAAAACCTTTTTTAGTCTCACTTCAACTGCATGCATACGTTTTTCCCTACAAATTCAACCCTAATGGATCAGTCTTGAAGCATAAGGCCCGGTTGGTTTCAAAGGGCTTCCATCAAATAGCCGACCTTGATTACTTTGAGACTTTCAGTCTCGTTGTTAAGCCTTCTACTATTAGAGTGATTTTTGCTCTAGCTGTTCATTTTAATTGGGACATTCAGCAAGTGGACATCAACAATGCGTTATTGAATGGTGATTTACAAGAACAAGTTTTTATGAGTCAACCCAAAGGTTTTGTTGATAAAAGGCTTCCTTCCCATGTTTGTAGGCTTCATAAGGTATTATATGGTCTAAAACAAGCGCCCAAGTCTTGGTTCAACATGCTGTGTTCAACCTTATTACAATGGGGTTTCAGATGCTCTATCTCTGATCCTTCCTTGTTTATCAAACATCAAGGTTCTGATGTCTTATTTCTCTTGGTCTATGTTGATGATATGCTGATTTCTGGTAACAATTCTGGTCTTATTCGCAAGGCTATTCATCAGCTGCACACCAGTTTTACTCTTAAACATTTGGGGTCAGTCAACTACTTTCTTAGCTTGAAGCTTTTCGTGATTTAAGTGGGTTGTATCTTACTCAATCAAAATACATTGTTGATTTGTTGAAGAAGACCAACATGTTTGATTCAAAACCTTGTCCCACTCCAATAAGCTCTGGCTTGAAACTCACCAACCTCTTATAGAAGTGTCACTGGAGCACTTCAATACCTTTGCTATACTAGGCCTAACATTTCCTTTAGCATTAACAAGCTTAGTCAATTTCTGGTTGCTCCCACTCAAACTCATTGGCAGGCCTGCAAACAAGTATTGATGTATCTTAGGGGCACTCTTCACAAAGGTCTCTGGTTCAAGCCTTTAGCTACATTAACGTTAGAGGCCTATGCTGATTCTGATTGGGCAAGCTGTTTGGATGATAGGCGTTCTACCAATGGTAATTACGTATTTTTAGGAGGCAACCTCATTGCTTGGAGCTCGAGAAAGCAGCAGGTTGTTGCACGCTTAAGCACTGAAGCTGAATATAGGTCACTATCTCAAATTACTTCAGAGGTTTTATGGCTTCTGTTATAGGTAAAAATTAGTGGTGAAGGACACGTCATCAGCACGAAAAGCCAGGAAAGCGAGAGTCAAGATAAGTCAACTCATGGAGCAGAAACCTCCCACGATAAACCCACTCGGAAAAAAGAGTAAGTAGTCCGACCACAAACGAAGACGATCAACTCGGGCAGCAAATCTCACTCGGGCACATTCGGGCATACTCGGGCATACATACTCGGGAATCAATGAGATAGTCACCAACATTCGTATGCCAATCATAATCAGCGACCAGCACATCCACGATAAGCAACGATGTGGACTATTAGAGTTTAACAAGGAAACAAGCAGTTCTCCCGCGAATAAAGGAGAAAGAATCTCGTCCAGAATCAAACTCAGCCAAAAGAGGAAACACAATCTAATTAGGACTAGGAAACCGCTTGAAACTTGGGCACCACAATACCAAACCCTAGCGGCCACCTTAAAACCCTAAGAACAACATGTATAAATACCCCCTCTATACACAAACAGGGGGTACGTAAGAAAAAAGGGTAGAACGGGAGAGAGAGAGAGAAAATTGTATTGAAGAGCTTGTAATCATTCTGCCATTCTTCATCTTGTAATCGTGATTTATAGTGGATTTGGCTTTGTTGCTAGAGGCAACAATCCCGTGGATGTTTCTCCGATCTTTTGGAGTTTTACCACGTAAATCATCTGTTATTTCTTTACAATCTTTGACCGCACTCACATATAAATTGCAATAACTTGAGAACGAATCATTGACTTGGTGATCACCAAAAATCACCGTCAACAATTGGCGCTAGAAGGAGGGGGATCCAGAATCTTGTGACAACAATGGCTGGCGACGGAGATGGTAGCGATTCCAGGTACAGTCAGGGCGGGCCAAGTAACGAGTTAGAAGATGACACCGCGCTCAATATGGCGGATGCAACTTTGACGACGGCAGACCAGTCAGCTGCCCTGGCTGGTATTCGACGTTTACCTACAGCGAATGAAGAAATCGCGCAGCGACTCCGTGCTTCTCTACAACAACTCATATCAGACGCAGCAAGGCAGGGAATTGATCTCTCTGTTACGGAAGGATTGATGTCACCTCATGAACTGTCCGCCCCAAGCCAGCAGACAGCAAGACTGCGCTCCGCGGTGGTGATACCAACCCCTGATGCACCCCCAAAGGCGAGGCAAGATCCTACAGGCAGACCAGAGATGCTATCTGAAAGAGTAGCCAGGAGAAGCAGGGAGCACAGAGAGGGGAATGATTCCGACAAAGAGTACTATCAAGATCGGGTAGCCGGAGATCGAGACCGCCCCAGGAGGCGTGGCCACCGGAGAGACCGGTCATCCTCGGAAGAAAGTGAGCAGAACCATCATCGCAAGCGCCAAAGGGGCACAGTCCGACTGCATGGCCTAAACCGAGATCATAGAGAGCTGAATCCCGAGGAGAGGGGCCAAAAACTGACCATAAGCCAGAACTTCAATGCGTCAGGAGAGCCTGAGGGGGAAAGAGACATACTTATACAGAGCCTCACTCGGGAAGTTCAAAATAATCGTCGGCAAATGGATGCTTTGGTCAGGCGGTATGGGCGTAATGAGCTGTCAGACGATGAATCCGGAAGCCCTTTTACCAATGGGGTTTTGAGGATGCCTTTCCCAGAAAGATTCAGAATGCCCCACATCGAGCTGTTCAAGAAGGATACAGACCCAAAAGAGCATGTCCGGAGGTATAGGAGCGCTATGGCGCAATATGTCCATAATGATGCATTACTATGTTTGAATTTTCCTCAAACTCTTGGGGATCTAGGCTCCCGGTGGTTTGGAAGGTTGCCAGCAGCAAGCATAAGTAGCTTCGGCGAACTGAGCAAGGCTTTCTCAAGGCAGTTCCTCGGGAATGTACACAGGAAGAAGTCAGTGGCTCATTTATCCCAACTCAAACAGGGAAAAGACGAGTCGCTGAAGAAATATCTGGGAAGGTTCGGTCAGGAAGTGTCCGAGATCGGAAGTGCAAACGACGAAGCAATAATTGCCGCGTTCATTAACAACCTTCAGAATGGCCAATTGTCCTTTGACCTCAGAAGAGCCCGACTAACCAGCTATGCCGATATGATGGACATGGCAGGAGGTTACGCCTTGGCCGAAGAAGAGGAAATTGCCACAGGAGGTTACTTCGTACATGGCGGTCGCCCAGAGGGATCCAAAACCAAGGACCAGACCAGGATGCCCGATACCAAAGGTGATAAGCAAAAGAATAAAGCACGGGATGGTCGGGATGGACGACGAGCATACGACCCAAAAACCGATCAACCACGGCAGAGGTTCCAGGGCCGATATACGAATTATACCCCGTTGAAGAAAGATCAAGAAGAAGTCCTGGCAATCCTAGAAGAGAAGAACATGTCCAAAGAACCACCTAAGCAATCGACATATGCTCGGAGGGACACCACCAAATATTGCCGTTTCCACAAAGAGAATGGGCACGAGACATCCAAGTGTTTCCAGCTAAGGGATCATATCGAGACTCTTATTAGGGAAGGACATTTGAAGGATATTGTTTTCAAAAAGACGGACAGGGCAGATGGACAGAAAGACAGCCGACAGGACGGACGAGCAAGAAAACTTAGTCCCAAGAAAGCTGAGGATGAAGGAGCAATTAACACCATCTTCGGAGGTCCAGCAACGGGCAAGAGTAACAGGGAAAGAACCCAGGAGATTCGGGAAGCTATGGAGGCACGGAGAGACCTGGACGTCAATTCTATTGAGCCCGACCCGAAAAGAATCAAGGAGGGCTGGGACCCGATCGTGTTCACAGAGGCCGACTCACACGGAGTGGATGTTAGGCCAAATGACGCACTGGTGGTCAGCGCTCGGATCGGCCATAGAGAAGTTCATCGAATTCTGATCGACAATGGGAGTTCGGCAGACATTCTTAGTGCAGAAGTATATGACCAGCTGAGGCTAGACAGGAAAGACCTACAGCCTTTTCCCACACCCCTTAGAGGATTTGGAGGGGTCGAAGTGAGGTCACTCGGCACGGTTAAGCTACCTGTGAAGATCGGAAAAGCCCCTTGCCAGAAAACAGTGCTGCTCGACTTTGTGGTGGTAGATACGGAAAACTGACCGTATAATGCTTTACTGGGCCGACCATTTTTGAATAAAGCCAAGGCGGTGACAGCAACTTATGCCCTCATGATGAAATTCCCGACCGAATATGGTGTGGGAGTGGTCAAAGGGTCACAAGAGATGGCCCGTAGAGCAAACTTATCAGTATATAGAGATAGGGAGGTGCGCCAGGTATACATGGTAACAGTCCAGCAAGAGGATAGAGAACCTGAAGAACAGGCAGAAGTGCCGAAAGATTTTGAGTTGGATCCCAGAGAAGGACCGGAGGATAGGGAAGACGAGCCGACCCAAGAGGTGGCACTAGACCCGGAGGATCCAGGTAGGACAGTGAAGGTAGGGGCAAATTTGAGCGTACATGTCAAAACCGCACTTATTGCGCTACTGAGAAATTACAAGGATGTTTTCGCTTGGAGCCATGAAGATATGCTGGGGGTAGACCCGAAGGTGATTTCACATCATCTTTCCACCGACCCCGAGTTCCGACCCGTGGTACAAAAAAGAAGACTATTCAATCCAGAAAGAAGCGTCGCAATCAAGAAGGAAGTAGAAAAGCTACTTTCCGCGGGGTCGATAAGGGAAGTCAAGTATCCGGAGTGGGTGGCCAATGTGGTGTTGGTCAAGAAAAAGAACAAGCAATGGAGGATGTGTGTAGACTTTACAGACTTGAACAAAGCTTGCCCAAAAGATAGTTTCCCACTCCCGAGGATCGACCAATTGGTGGATGCGACAGCGGGACATGAATTGTTAAGTTTCATGGACGCATACTCGGGATACAATCAGATCCGGATGAATAAGGCAGATGAGGAAAAGACGTCGTTTACCACGGACCAGGGTTTATATTGCTACAAGGTAATGCCATTCGGATTGAAAAACGCCGGGGCAACATACCAGAGGCTAGTAAACAGGATGTTTGCTCGGCAGATTGGAAGAAATATGGAGGTTTATGTGGATGATATGCTGACTAAGAGCACAACTGCAGAAAAACACGCGGAGGATTTGAAGGAAACCTTCGACGTCCTAAGAAAGTATCAGATGAAGCTCAACCCAAGCAAGTGTGTGTTCGGAGTACCTTCGGGAAGGTTTCTAGGCTTTCAGGTGCACCAGAGGGGAATCGAAGTAAATCCTGAGAAGATCAAAGCACTAGAAGGAATGGCTTCACCCAGGACGCTAAAAGATGTGCAGAGGCTAACGGGATGCCTCGCGTCACTCAATCGGTTTATAGCCAAGTCAACAGACAAATGCGCCCCATTCTTTAAAGCAATAAAAAAGGGGAAAGGGCTCGAATGGAGTACAGAGTGTGAAGAAGCCTTTCAAAAATTAAAAGAATATCTGGGGAAAGCACCAATCCTTTCAAAACCGGTGGTGGGAGAAACATTATACTTATACCTCTCGGTCACCGAGGTGGCGACGAGTTCGGTGTTGATCCGACTGGAGGAAGGAATACAAAAGCCAGTGTACTATACAAGCAAAGCGTTGTTAGCGGCGGAAACCAGATACTCGCCGGCAGAAAAAATAGCGTTAGCTCTGATCACATCGGCCAGGAAGCTAAGGCCATATTTCCAAGCACATACAATAGAGGTATATACAGACTGCCCGCTGAAACTCATTCTTCAAAAGCCAGAAGTGTCAGGAAGGCTGACCAAGTGGGCAGTAGAGCTCAGCGAATACGACATCAGATACACACCAAAAACGGCCATCAAAGGGCAGGCGGTATCCGACTTTATAGCAGAATTCACCGAGCCAGACGCCGAGGTAAGGAGGGCAATGGAAGATGAACAGACTACTAAAATCCAGTGGAAATTACATGTAGATGGGTCATCGAACACGCATGGCAGCGGGGCAGGAATAGTCATAACGACCCCCGAGGGGGATACTGTGGAATGTGCCATGAGGTTCGATTTCAAGGCAACCAACAACCAAGCAGAATATGAAGCCTTACTGGCCGGTCTGAGAGTCTGCATAGCACTAGGGGCAGATGAGCTGGAAGTTTACAGTGATTCACAGGTAGTGGTCCATCAGGTACTGAATGAATACCAGGCCAGGGAAGAGCACATGATAGCTTATTTGGACATTGCAAAAAGACTACTTAAAAAGTTCAAAGCATACAGAATCTCTCAGATCCCTCGGGAAGAGAACGAAAAGGCAGATGCTTTGTCCAAATTAGCTTCAGCCACCACAAGCATCAGATCCAAAGCAATACCAGTGGCGCACCTGACTAAACCAAGCACAGCGGAACCCGAGGAAATCATAATAGCAGAGATCCGACCTAGCCCGGGCGACTGGACATACCAACTCAGAAAGTACTTGGAGGAGAACATACTACCGGAGGATGCTGTGGAAGCTAAACGCATCAGGTACAGGTCAGCCCGGTACACGATTCTGAGAGGAGAATTATATAGGAGAGGATTCTCGAAGGTATTGCAGAGATGCATTTCCGGTGAGAAGACTGGAGAGATCCTGAGAAGTATCCACAGTGGAGTATGTGGGAACCACACTGGGGGTAAAAGCTTAGCACACAAGATACTCCGGCAAGGGTTTTATTGGCCGACTCTGTTCGCGGAAGCACAGCAATTCGCAGAAAGTTGCGAAACATGCCAAAGAGTAGCAAATGACATTCGGCGACCCCCAGAGTTGCTCAGAAGCTTAACCTCGCCTTGGCCCTTTGCCATGTGGGGACTCGACCTGATAGGACCAATGCCCACAGGAACGAAGGGAGGAGCCAAACATGCTATTGTGGCGGTGGATTATTTTACCAAATGGGCAGAGGCAGAAGCACTTGTACACATCACCGAGGCAAACACTACCAGCTTCGTTAAAAAGAATATAATATATCGGTTTGGGATCCCGAGCATCATCATAACAGACAATGGGACTCAATTCGATAATAAGAAGTTCAGAGAAATGTGTGAAGAGTTCAAAATCGCAAACTACTACGCATCGCCTGCTCATCCTCAAACCAATGGCCAAACAGAGGCCGTGAATAAAGTAATCAAGCACACATTGAAGGCAAAGCTAGAGGCAAAGAAAGGTGGCTGGGCAGACAAACTGCCTGAGGTGCTATGGGCATACCGAACAACTGTGAGGTCTTCCACAGGGGAAACTCCTTTCGCGCTGGCATTCGGGACGGAAGCTGTTATCCCAGCAGAAACTACTTTCACATCCCCCAGGGTCCAGCTATACAGTCCCGAGCACAACATAGACATGCTGCAGCAGAACCTAGACGAGCTTGAAGAAATCAGAGACGCAGCACAAGTAAGAAATTCCGCATACCAGCAAAGGGCCGCTAGGTACTACAACTCCCATGTTCGGGAGCGGAGATTCCAACTCGGGGATCTAGTGCTAAGGAGAGTATCACCGAATACCAAGGATAAATCATCAGGATCCCTCGCCGACAAATGGGAAGGACCATATATCATCAAGAGAATCGTAGGGCACGGGGCCTACATGATATCCCGACCAGAAGGTGGCCTGGTACCCCGACCATGCAACGCACAATACCTGAAGATCTTCTATCCCTGAAAAGAATCCGGTTATGGTTCTACAGTTTATTTATTCTGCTTTAGCTCAGTTTTTAGTTTCTGCGTTGAAATTTCAGATTTATTTATTAATTTCATGTTCATGATCATCTAATAAAGTTCAGTTGCAAATACGATGTGGCGGAATCAATAAAATCCATGAGCAATATTTCAATGGAGGTCATTCAAGGCGACCGAATAAATGCCGAAAAAGTCGAGCGCTATAAGGCCGCGAAAGAGCAGACGAGTGGTGCTCGAAGGGCGGAAAAGCTGTAGTAGCATGCCCGCCTAGTTAAAGCGATGCAAACGCGTCCCTTAGCAAAAAGGCAAAACCGAGGCACCAGGATAACTGGGAAAATGCTCGGAGCGCCGCTAGAAAGACTAGTGAGATGCGCAGTCGTGTTGGCCGGTACAAAGTACCCCAACGATTCGACGAACCCTTGCACAGATAAAACCAGGAGACGTCCTAGGTGACTTGTGTAAGGACCTCAACGTATGGTCGCGGCGAGCCCCGACGCAACGTGAAGGTAAACAACCCCAAAAAAAAAAAAAGAATTAATTACCGGTTAAATAAGATACTCGGTCTAAATCAATAAGCCAGTTACATAAGATACTCGGCACGAAATTAGTTACCAGTTTAATAAGATACTCGGTCTAAATCAATAAGCCAGTTACATAAGATACTCGGCCAAAAGTTAGTTACCGGTTAAATAAGATACTCGGTCTAAACTGATAAGCCAGTTACGTAAGATACTCGGCAAAAAGTAGAATGTAAGAGTAAAATCTGGTCTTATATTCATAGTGTATAGAAAGATACAACATACGATGTATATATGAAAGATGTACAAGTATAGTTACAAAAAGTTACAAAAAGGCTTGAAGATCAAGAGGAAGGCGCCGGGGGTGGTGAGCTGCTTCTGCCAACATCAGGGTCAGGCTCCATCACATACTCGCTCAGAAGACTGTCGTCCGATGGCCATATGATCACATCTTCTTCGTCATCCATCCAGGAACTGTAGTCGGTACCAGGAACGGGCCCCAAGTCGGGTATCTCGTTGCTAAAACTCGCCCTTTCACTGGCGTAAAAGGTAGAGAACGACTCGGCGGTCGGAACCTCAAGGTGCATGGGATGTGGCGTTTTTCCTTTACTTCTACAATACGCTCGCCACTCCTTCATTTGGATCCGGAGAGACTCCAAGGATGTATCCACATGCTTCCTAATTGACAAGCTCCAGTTGGCCCGGGCCCGATCAGTCGCCCTGTTCCTCTGCTTAAAAAATTCGCCGGCCGAGACCATTCCACGCTGGAACTCCCGAAGGAGCAGAGCATCATAGGCAGGAGATCTCTTAAAACGGTCAACGCTTTGTAGCTCCATTTCCAGCCTAGATCCCTTCGACAGTTCCTTGGCCGTCAGGGCTTGACACTCCAAGTCGTTGATTCGACTGTTCATAAGCAGACTTGGCGTCTTCGGCGTTCTGTTCGGCTCGAAGCAAGGCTTCCCGGGTGGACGACAGTTGATCTTGTAGAGTTCTGACCTCCTCCGCAGCAGAAGATGCCCGTTGCTCGGCTTCCATTTGTCCGTGCTAAGCATTGATTTACGAGCATCTCACCCGACCTGGCCTCCTCCTGACGAGCTAACTCAGCCCGAGAACAGTGATCTTCGCTCTCCTTCAATTGGGCTTCTAGCCTTCTTATTTTTTCCGCTTGGGCTTCGCCAGCTTCGCAAGCCCCAGACATCTCGGCCACCATCTGCAACAAACAAATCAACAAATATAAAAAAAAGAGGAGGAAGAATGCGAAAGGACGCATATGAGAGTCACTCACGTAGGAAGCGCTGTTGAAGAAATTGTGGAGTCGGTCAGACACAGTCCCGGTCCTGAGACGACTCCAACGATCCTCCCCAATATAGGCTCGGCCTGAAGCCATGGCCCTGAAAATAGTCTCGGGGGTGGGATCATCGATTTGGGGAGAGGAGCCCATATCACCCACATCGCCTTCGGGGAGTTCAACGGACGGGGCCGCTCGAGGAAGGCCGGCTGAGCCACCAGCACTCTCTCTGACCTGCTCCCGCGGCGGGGTCACGCTCGCATCATCCTCCCCCTCGTCCTCCGAAGAGGAATTAACATACGCAACTACTCGGGGAATCTTTGGGAAAGGGCGACCAGAAGAAAACGAAGCCTTCCTTTTCCCAGTCTGCCCCGCTTCAGTGTTGCTGCCCCCAGGAGTAGAAATCGGATCAGCAGAAGCAGGAATCTCTGAAGAACGATTCGGTTCAACTGAAGTCGGAAACTCCGGAGCTACCGCACCTGAAGGCCCCCCAACCGCTTCAAAAGGGACGTCTTGCATATCAGCAGCAGAGTGGGGGGAACCAGATCCGCTGGGGGGATTTGCCCGCTCGGGCTCAGGGAGATCCCCTACTTTTTCTTTCCCCTTGGAGGAAGGACCTGCAGGATTGCCCGAATCAACAGAGGTCCTACTTACTCCAAAGTTCCCCGAGGCGCCCTCAGCTCCCGCCGAACACACGGTCGGTTCTTGATCGTGAGCCTCCTCGGGCACATAATCGGGTACTCCCTCTTCATCATCTCCCTCGGGAACGTTCCCGGGAGTACCCTCGTCAGATTCGTCTTCAGGAGGGGCTATCCCAGCATCTCGTTGACGAAGGACTGCCTTTCGACTCGCCTCGACGATGCCTTTCATCCGGCGTGCCAGACCATCACTGACTATATCAACGTCAAACACTTCAAAAAAAAAAAAAAGAGAAGAATCCGAGTTAGCAAGCAAGCTTAGAAGTCAGGTTGCAAATAAAAAATGCATACAAGTAAACTTACGGCGTCGGCGGCACGCGGAAATCTGAGGGAAGAGACGGGCCTTGATCATTTTCCCCTCTTTATAGAGATAGGGTTTTCCCCTTTTCTCTAGGGGGCGGACTGCTGCCCGAGCCAAGGTCTTCAGCTCCTCATCAGTAAAAGCTGAAGTTAGATGGTTCCACTGCGGCGTGCAGAAGTACCGAGGAACCCGGCAGGTCATCTGAGTGCCGTCCAAATCGAAACTAATCGACTGGCCCCAGTCTTTGCCCACGAAGAACCAGCTGTTCTTCCAAAACTTGTTCGAGGTCGGGAAGCCCCAAACGAACCCCTTCATCTTCTCGTCCGTGGTCGGTTCGACACAGCCCTTGACCACGACATTCTTTGGAATCCAGAACTCGGGCTGGTTCGACTGGAGAAAATAAATCCCGGTTTTCCCCACTGGCCTCAGCGAATAGAAATGGCGAACCTCGCGAGGAGTGGGAGGTGGCCGCTTCATTCTATGCCACATGTGCCACATGCACATCAGGATGCGATAACTGTTCGGCGTGAGCTGGGCCGGAGCAAGTCGGGCTTCAGCCAAGAACCAAGTAATAAAAGGCTGAAGAGGAAGAGTGACGCCGCATGTAAGCATGGACCCGTAAACTGCTACGTGGCCGGGGGGTGGGTTCCATGCAGCCCGACCTTCGGCTGGGATCAGCGAAATCTCATTGCTGTCCAAATCGAACCGCCGCATATATCGCGTTATCTCGTCAGGGCCGACCACGTTCGGCTCAACATCATAAATGCAAATACGCTCGGGGGAGAAGGGAATACGAGCAGCCCTGTGCTCCTCTTCAATATCATCTTCGATAATCCTTTGAGCCGCCACTCGGCTTTCCCGAGAATGCGAGTCCTTATAAACTCTGCGAGTAGTCATCCTCTTTCCTGGTCTTCTGCTCGGGCGAATATCAGTACAAGCAGAAGAATCTGACCAAGCTTCAGGTTGGTATGAGTAAGGTGGTGATGAACTGGCAGAAGCAGTAGGAATCTCTGAAGCAGGAGGAACCTCAGAAGTAGCAGGCCTTTCTGGAAAAAGTCCAGAAACGTCGGCGTCAGTGTAACGCGGCTGATCGAAAAGAGGCTCGTCTAATAACCTGTGAACAACCGACGCAGTGAAAGCATCATTTCGCTCAATAGCAATCATACCAACAGTAAAAAGACGGTATCTAGCTTCAGGATCCATGAGAACTAACCTTGATTAGGGAAAGGCAGGTAAATGCAGACAACAGAGGAGAAACCTTCGAGTACAGGCCTGGGGGTCGAAACAGACGATCTCGGCAAAGCAGGATTAAGAAAGCAAGTTGGCAAGTTGGAGGAGAGAACAAAATACCCAGAAACGCAAGGGACACAGGCACACTTGTTTCGAAGAAATACTCAAATGGCGGAAAAGAAATAAGAAGGGAAGGGGAGGTGGATAACCAACATATATAGGCGGCACATTGATTTCAAAAACGAACGAAACCCTAGGAGAGGCACAGTAAAGCGGGAAAATAGAGGGGCGTGGGCTATGACGTGGGCTACACGCGGGCAAACAGAGAGGTCGTGTCTCATAAATGAGTCATGACCCAGCCAAACAAAGAAAAGACAAGTGGCAACCGGAGAGCACCTTGAGCCGCCAGAGAGTAGAAACGTCACCATCAAGAGATTTCTGAAATGAGTGGTGAATCGAATGCGTGCGGTCGTAATTAAGACACGTCATTTAAAGCTTCGAATCAAACGAGGATACATTAATGCGGAAAACGACAAGCGAGGACCAGTTGTGAGAAATTATTGAAATTAAATATTCGTCCCGAGAGGACCTGGCTCAACATGATCGGCTCAAATATTTAAGGGGGTATTGTTATAGGTAAAAATTAGTGGTGAAGGACACGTCATCAGCACGAAAAGCCAGGAAAGCGAGAGTCAAGATAAGTCAACTCATGGAGCAGAAACCTCCCACGATAAACCCACTCGGAAAAAAGAGTAAGTAGTCCGACCACAAACGAAGACGATCAACTCGGGCAGCAAATCTCACTCGGGCACATTCGGGCATACTCGGGCATACATACTCGGGAATCAATGAGATAGTCACCAACATTCGTATGCCAATCATAATCAGCGACCAGCACATCCACGATAAGCAACGATGTGGACTATTAGAGTTTAACAAGGAAACAAGCAGTTCTCCCGCGAATAAAGGAGAAAGAATCTCGTCCAGAATCAAACTCAGCCAAAAGAGGAAACACAATCTAATTAGGACTAGGAAACCGCTTGAAACTTGGGCACCACAATACCAAACCCTAGCGGCCACCTTAAAACCCTAAGAACAACATGTATAAATACCCCCTCTATACACAAACAGGGGGTACGTAAGAAAAAAGGGTAGAACGGGAGAGAGAGAGAGAAAATTGTATTGAAGAGCTTGTAATCATTCTGCCATTCTTCATCTTGTAATCGTGATTTATAGTGGATTTGGCTTTGTTGCTAGAGGCAACAATCCCGTGGATGTTTCTCCGATCTTTTGGAGTTTTACCACGTAAATCATCTGTTATTTCTTTACAATCTTTGACCGCACTCACATATAAATTGCAATAACTTGAGAACGAATCATTGACTTGGTGATCACCAAAAATCACCGTCAACAGCTTCAGTCCTTATTTTCAGAGTTGCACATTTCACTTCCAACCCTGCTATATTGTGGTGTGATAACATGGGTGCAAACTTGCTTGCTTAGAATCTTGTGTTTCATTCTAAAACAAAACATATTGAAATTGACATTCATTTCATCCGAGAGAAGGTTGTTGCTGGTGTGGTGGAACCAAGATATGTTCCAACTGATCTTCAGGTTGCAGATGTTCTTACAAAAGGATTGCCTACTGAGAAGTTTCTCTTTTTCTGTTCCAAGCTGAATTTGGTCTCCTTACCACAATTTAGCTTGAGGGGGGATGTTAGAGAGACTAATATGGTTCATTATACATTAGTCACAAGAAGACAAGCAAATGATTGAATAACACTGCTATACACAAGACTTGCTATGTGTATAGCAACCGATGAAGCTCAGCAACATAAAGGTAAAATATCAAGAAGGCCAAATAGAAAAGAAGTTAGTCTAGGTAGTTAGGGTGCTCTCAGGTTATGATCAAGTCAGTTATAGATGCTGAGGTGTCAGCATCTCATTGGTTCATCTTCCTGATCATCAGGAAATTAGTTACAAAGTTTGTTAGAATCTAGCTAAGCTGAGCTCAAGTATATATGTAAAAGAGCTCACGCAAAATGTATGCATTCTCTCTGTAACTACCAGATAATATACAGAAAGCTCTTGAGCTTCAAGAGGTCATCAATGGCAGAGATCATTAATCTCAGTTTCACTCATTTGTTCTTTTAGAACTTTATCAAACACTTTCGTGTTCACATCAAACACCTTCAACTTTCCTTTGTTCTCGTTTTCGCTGTAACTCTCAAGCGACTTATAATAGATGTTTGGGATTTGAAGGAACTAGTGGGGATTTGTTGATTTGTTGATTTTTTGTGGTCGACCTATGATGTCATTGCACTTTATTATATCATATTATATTATTTATTATAATATATTATTAATTATTTAATAATGAAATTTATTTTAACTTAATTATTTGTTATTACAGTGTTAATACTATATTATTTTTATATTTTCAATTACTCTACCGAACGTGTTTTTATTTTCAGAATACTGTTTTTCGCATATGCTACATGCAGATGCGTTTTCAGATTTTGAAAGTAAAATCAAAAACACTGTTTTTATTATCGAAAAATAGCAAATGAAAAACGTTTACATGACACACCATTACATTTATAAACAAAAGAAATCAACAAAACACTCTCGCATATTAGAGCATCCCTATTAGTTCTAGTAATTGCATCAAGCGACTTCAATTTGTAGCGGGAAAAATAATAATAATAATAATAACAATAATAATATATAAACATTTTTTTTTTTTCTTGTATATAACCTGTTTCAAGTCGAACTGGTGTTGGATCAAAACCGAAATCAATTCGGTTTCACAAATGTAAACCGTTTTGAACCGTGAACCGAACCGAACTACACTTTTCAGTTCGAATCCAGTTTTGGTGCCTACCCCTAATTAATCTACCAAGAGATTAGCCATCCAAATTGTAATTTAAGGCCTTGTTAAACCAGATGGACGAAGGTTGAAGAGATCATCTCTCTAACTACGTACAATCGAACAGCAAGGTCAACATATTTTCACCGATTTAGGATTTATCTCAAACCTTAAATATTTCTGTGACAAAAATCAACTTTTAACTTTACAAAATGAATAGACGAAAGACAATTTGAAAGGAGAGGAAAGAAATCACATATTCACATGGTCACTTGAACTTGCTAGAGGTGAATTACATCTCCTTCAACGAAGACAATTTGAACTATTTTTTTTTTAATTTTCCTATATATCTTCCATTTTTCCGATGCCTTTATATTTAATAAAATCGGGATAAATAGTTCTAGTGCTTGACAAATTCTCAAAGTTTATTTATAGTTAGATTTCAATGAACTTATCATCCACAAAAAATTCCATATCAAAATTCGTATAAATCGATGTGAATTCATCAAGGTGTGAATCGAAATTAAAGTAAAGGAACCCTCACTTATTAAGGCTCAATTTTTTTTTTTTTTTTGTCACTATTTGGACCAGGGTTTGTAAGAAAGTCACCAACTTTAATAACTTAAGTTTAAAAGGCACTAAAGTAAGTGATAATGTTGCATTGATAATGTTATGATGTTCAACTTCCATTGGAGGTCTGTTATAGAGGAAGATGAAAGAATAAAATATCAGAAAACTTCGGGCCTGTCCTGTAACGTTTTTCAAAGGGTGTTTTTGTTTTTGGATTACGAAATAAAAATGAGAATGAAAACAGTGTTTTTGGTTTCAATTTCGAAATCCAAATACGCGTCTGGTAGCAAATCCTGGAAGTTGTATTCCGAATATGAAAACGTAAAAAACGCGTTCGGTAGGTTATCCAAAATATATCAAAAATTATAAAAAATTGATTTTATTTAATTTTTTATTTTGGGTCAGTATTTGCAACTGACAGCACCAGGTGGCGCCACCGCAGCTCGCCCAAGTCGCCGGTGCCGGCGAGGTCGCCGGGATGTGCGACGGCTAGGGCTGGTGGCGGAAAAGGCCGGCGGTGGCTGGACCAATGGAAGGAAGAAGAAACGGCCGTCGGGGAAGAAGAAGAAGATGGTGGCGCGGGCGGCGCGTGCGGCGGCCTCCGTCGTCGTTTTGCAGCGGCGATACCTGGGTTTTGTAGATCGGCCTCTGAGGATCCGATCTATGGTGGTTTCGGCCTCTGAAGAAGAAGAAGAAGAAGATTCCGACCAGAAGAAGATTTCGGCCAGAAGAAGAAGAGCAAGAAGAAAAGAAGAAGAAGAAGAAGAAGAAGAAGAAGAAGGAGAAGAAGACGAGGCTGTCGATCAAGGAGAAGAAGACGAGGCTGTCGAGGAGGAGGAGGAGGAGAAGAAGAAGAAGATGTCGAGCAAGAAGGAAGAAGAAGCTGTCGAGCAAAGAAGGAAGAAGAAAAAAAAAAAAAATAGTTTTTTATTTAGATTGAAAAACGAAACGAAAAACAAAATGAAAAACATAAAAAAGTTGTTTTGGAAATTTTTCACTTTTAACACTGTAGTTGTTTTTGTTTTTGTTTTTGTTTTCTAAATAAAATGGAAAACAAAATGGAAAACGATAACGAACGCGTATTCGAAATTGGATTTGGAAAACAAAAACGAAAACAGCCCCTGTAAAACGATACAGGACAGCCCCTTCAAAGTAAGAAAGAGAATGTGTAAAGTAAGGGCATTTTTGGAAATCACTTATTTTAGTGCCTTTTAAACTTAAGTTATTAAAGTGGTGACTTTCTTATAAAACCCGGTCAAAAAGGTGACATTTCCTACCATTTCCACCACTTATTAATTTTATATTTTATTCGAAATTTCTTCGAAATGAAATTTCATCATTTACGTTGAGTTCCACCTTTTGCACATTAATTCACTAAGTTTGAGGATACGCATCCTTTATAGTGACATAGTGGGAGTAGCATTCGGAAACATGCTTTAATTAACAGTTGATCTCATTAGATCTCGACAGACCCCTAATATAGTGGGAGTAGCATTCGGAAACATGCTTTAATTAACAGTTGATCTCATTAGATCTCGACAGACCCCTAATCCAATTGGTATCATATTTTTTAAAGTTTGATGAAAGTCAAAAAATATGTTCTCTCTCTCAATGCGAAAAGCCATGTCACAATCAAATTGATTTTGCTACACTTTTATGAACACGTACACATGCAAGGCTAGCTAATAAAGATGGACCCCCATGTTAGTGGGGGACTACTACTCTTGCTTGGTGTATAATAATTTATTGTGATCTAAGAATTAAATCTTCATGAAACTTAACTAAAATATAAGACATGGATCTGATCTTGAAATTTCTCAAGTTCCCCATATCGCATTCGTACGTTCACGTACTTTGGCTTGACATTTCATATTGATCAGCCATATATGTCTTTGTGCAGCATATATTTAATATAACTATATATGAAATTAATTCTAATATATATAGAAGGTTTCAAGTGTGGGATATATATATTAATATTTTTTTCAAGCGGAAACGTTATAAAATAATACGATTACTTTTAATAGTATGTGCAGATTATTGTGTAGAGTTACATACTCAATCTCGTACAAAAAAACACATAGAATTTCACACCAGGTAATTATTATATATGGATCGAAGAAAGAAGTTTGAATTGGTCCATGAGGACCATGACTTTTCCATTTTCCGTACCTTCTTAACATACCGGTCGTTTGAAGGTTATGGAAATGGTCCATTACGTCATTACCTTTCAAATTTTGGTCATATCAATCAATTAATTAAGGCACCCCATCCTTGGAAGATTTATGGAAATGCATTGCATGTACAGAAGGCTCATCCATGACTATATATGATCTCCATTCTCCACCTTTTAAGCTATTGTTTTCGTCATACCCTCCCATACATCACAAATTCATGCATACACAAGCACACATCATATCACTACATGAGTCCTCCACGGGGGAGTAACAAAAAGCATGGATGGCATAATTTCTTTAATGCTCCGTTTGGTAGGGAGGAAAAGGGAGAGGAAAGAAAGGGGTGGAGGGAAAAGGGAGAAGAAAATGGAAAAGTGTATGTTTGATATAGAGAGAAAAATGGAAGGAAAAAATAGTGTGTGGGGCCCACCATTTTGTTTCCTCCCAAAAGTGGGAGGAAAAGGGAAGGAAAGAAAGGAGAAAGAAAGGGGAAATGAGACCCACCATTTTTTAGGTAACTCAAATTACAATTTTATCTAAATTTTTTTTAATATATTAAATATAATATAAGGGTAAAATAGTAAAATTGATAAAATGATCTTTTCTTTCCTTCCTGTTTACTAAACAACACGAGGGAGAATTATTTTCCTTTCCTTCCCTCATGTTTTCTATCCCTCCAAATCTTTCCATCCTTCCTATTTTCTTTCCTCCCTACCAAACGGAGCACTTTTTTATTTATTATTATTTAACTATGCAAATATATTTTTTTCTTAAAAAAAAAAAAATAATAAAAAAAAAAATAAAAAAATCTATACAATATTCTTTTTAATTTTCACCTCCTCGAGTCCTCCATACAATATATTTCTGAATTTTTTTTTGACAAAATGAGAAACGTAGTCAAATATTATCTAATACATGAAATAAAAAAATGAACCGTTGAGTACTTGATCATGATGATGCGATTGGTTGTATTATAGATTAGCCAGATATAAAATTTGAGGAATAAAAGAAAAGAAAAGAGAATGAATCCTATATTTAAAAAAAAAAGAAAAAAAAAAAAAAAGTATGAGAAATATTTATATAGCTATGTACCTAGTGTGATGTGAGCGAGATTTGAACCTAAATCTCTTTGTATAAGGACAAATTTAATTAGTACCAAAAGTCAAGAAGCATACTTAAATTTAGTAATCTGATTACAATATTAATAACTCAAAACTCCTCTCAACGACGGTAGTGTAAGCGAGATTTGAACCTCTCGTACAATGATAATAGTACCCACATTTAACTAACATGCTTAAATTTAGTAATATTTAATTAATTATAGTAGAAA
This sequence comes from Acer saccharum, assembly GCA_030490815.1. Classification (NCBI taxonomy): domain Eukaryota; kingdom Viridiplantae; phylum Streptophyta; class Magnoliopsida; order Sapindales; family Sapindaceae; genus Acer; species Acer saccharum. The sequence goes on from CM059870.1 coordinate 37,817,646, forward strand.
TTAATCAACTGCTTGTGTTCGCTTAGATTAATTATAGTGGAGATCGATAAACTGTGTTCCCTTTCTTCCCATCCTATATAGCTCATCGTTGGACACTTCTGTTGTTAATTTCTTTAAGATCAGTAGCACAATTAAGAACACTAGGGCCCATTTCGTTCCAGGTAATAGGCTAGCAATAAAAGTGTAGCTCTTGAATCTAAAATAGATTTCAATTTCTTCTCAATCAATGCAATGTGTATTATATGAGTTATAATATTTTAGATGCGTATCGTGTGTATGTATTAATGTATATAAGGATCTTAAAGAAATTAACAACAGAAGTGTCCAACGATGAGCTATATAGGATGGGAAGAAAGGGAACACAGTTTATCGATCTCCAGTATTAATGTATAAAAGCAGCTATAAATTAAGTGTAAACGCGGTTTGGACTCCATGTTTGCATGGCAATTTGCTCAGGTCAAATGATCGTACTATTTTTATATCTATTTTTAGGTCCCCAATTCCTACTTCTTGGCTTGTTCCTCGGGTAAAACCGGGTATTTAATATGTTAAAATAAGTGTTTCAGGTAATTTTGGAGGTCAGGGGCATTAGTGTAATTTTAGAGAATCAGGGGTCAAAGTGTCAATATAGAGAATATATTGAAGGTTCTGTGATTAGAGAAGAGTTGAGGGGATTTATTGTAATTTTCCAGCCAAAGCACGCGCGCATGCCATGTCATTAAGTGAAACGATGCGTTTTGGCAATAGTAGCTGACCTCATCGTGATGTCATCATGACGTCACGTCGTCTTTTACCTCCAGCAACCCGACAGCAGACCCACTCGCCCGACCCGACCCGACCCGACCCGATCGTGACCCGACAGAAGACCCGACCGTTCTAGCCATTTTTCGGCGACGTTTTCGACGGTTTTCCTCCCAGATCGCCGGTGCGCCTCTCCCCTGTCCGTTTTCCATTAGTTCCAGGTCACCATGCGGAGCGGAATGGTCGCTGTCAAGAGGTCGCCGTGAAGTTCTCCATGGACGGAAGCCAACTTGGAAGCCACCTTTTCTCTCAACAATTCCAGAGATCTTCGCCGTCTTGTGGTCGCCCCCATCAACAGCCAACATGCCAGCGACCTCCTCAATGTTCAAAGGGCAGAGATCTTCGCCCCCAATGTGGTCGCCCCCGCCAACGGTGACTTTGGCAGCAACCTTTCGTGCCAACTCAGCCAAGGACGAGTTCAGACCTATTTTTCTGGCAGCCATATATATATATATCTTGTTTTCTTTGTAGATCAAACCCAGCCCCCATCATCATCATCACACACACATCAGATTTTCCATCTTTTGACAACCCACAAACACCACACATCACACCTTTGAACCCTAGATCTAGGAATTACCTCTCAATATCAAAAACCTTTCCACACTCTTCCATCATCTTCTCACATACAAAAATCCCCCAAGTTCCCACCTTTTTACATTCTTCCATCATTCCCTTCACATATTTCCTTTCACACACCCATTTCCATCCATTTTTGGAAGGTCATTCAAGGAAGGAGGAGAAGGAACTCAAAGAACAAGAGATGCTCACATGGACTTTATGGGTTTTCTCTACACTTTTCCCTTCTTTGTTTATTTTTCATTAATGTGTAACTAATTCTAGCTAGGGGATTGATGTAACCATTTTGGACTACTCTATGTAATTAATTAGTCTATTCTCTAATTCAATTCGATTTTAGTTTCAATTATTGCTTTAATTGCTCTAATTGCTCTAATCTCTCTACTCATGTTTTGTTGTGACCACAAGGGACATGGGTTTGAGGGTTAGTTTATTTAAGGTGTTGAGTTTAGGTGTGTGTGACCATCCCATCTAAATCTCACCACAAGCTTAGTAATTGGGAAGGTTGGTTTATGCATGACCATGCTAGGTCAACTTGGCTTAGAGTTTTATGTTAAATAGGGAGATTGACCATTGCTGCCTACATGACCATGTGTGAGTAATGAGAAAGACCTAGAACTTAATGGATTTATCTTAAAACAAGCCCTAAAATTGGATTGAAGTGCTTAATGAGACTAAGTGAGTGCATTGAGTGGTCTAAAAAGGTTGCATCGATTCCCTAGTGATTCCTCCCATCATTTCACTACTTGTGTATTCATTTGTTGTGTTTAGTTTAGCTTTTAGTCATAAATTTGCTGTAAGGTTTATAGTTTGTGTTGGCATAAATTCCATATCAAAATGTGTTTCTCTTGTAATGTTTAGTGGTTCGTATTGAAGAATTAAGAAGACGAAGGATGTCTCAACCACAATTCATTCAAGAAGCTGGCTTTTAAGAGATTCGTGCATCATTGTTCAACAAAGGTATTAAAGGACCTCATATCTCTTACAAGGCTAGGCACACACACACACATAGCATTCTTGTGTGTTCCTTCATGATTAAACATCACTTATGTTTCACTTTCACACACTTGACAAAATATGCTCATGCATTCATACCATATTGGTAATATTTTGTTTATTGCATTTTCTAGGACTATGTCTGGAAATTAGCATATGTGTGTGTATTTGTGCTTGTTTGTTTTCGTATTTTTGTACGTGAACTTGAACATGTTCTTATTTGATGTCTTATTGAGTTCCGGTCATTTCGGTTACTCATTCATGTAGTTTCGAGTCCAAACGATGTAGCTACACTACTTTTCGTTCTCATTCATTGAGTTAACTTCATCGTCGTTTTCCGAGATGATTTCTCAACCATTTTTCGAATTTGTGTAGTCGTCGTTGTGCGTAAGAGAGTCACGGTTCGTAATCCGAAAATAGATTCGAAATCGGAGTTCGGATGCCCAAGATACGAGCTGAAGAACCAAGGGAGCGCGCGAGAGGGGCTGCTGGCCGTGAGGGAGGCCGTGGGCCCCACGGCCAAGGGGGCTCTCTGCCCCCGTGAGGCCCACGTGCCCCCCACCGCCTGGGGTGATGTGGCCTCACACCATTGGCCCATTTTGGTCCTTCTCTCTCCTCCTTATATCTTCCCTCTCTCTCTCCATTTGAATTTTTAAGAAGAAAATGTTCTAAATCCCGTCAGTCCTCTCCTCTTCATTTTCTCATCTTCCAAACATCATATCTCCCTCATCCGGAGTCGGATTTGAGTGATTCGAATTGGAAAACGTTCGTAATTGAGTCCTCTATCATTTCTGAGTGGTTTGGTAGCTGATTGATCAAGTTTTCTAGTGGTTGGACACTGAAAACCGAAGCAGCTGTCAAGTCTAAGGTATTGGACTAATCTTTGGGATTTCTTTCTTTTTAACCTTCAATTTGCCTGGGGTTTCTTATTCTATATCTATGTTTATGTTTGGTAAAAGCTATTGAGAAAGATAGCTTGATTATCATTCTAATTGAAAGTCAATTTATAGACTAATGTTGACTAGTTTCTATGATTCTAGGTTTTACATATGTTTGTGATCAGTTGTATTGTGATTATAATGGCATCTTAGGTTGTTTGGAACTTGATTGAATTAATTTTGTGATAAATGACCTTGAGATTTGATTTGATCCTTTGATTAATGAAATCTAGGATTATTGAATCTTGTTTGTGTTTTAGAGCAATCTAGGATTTGATTGATGTAAATCTTGAATCCTTGCTCTATATTTTTGGCTAGAATATTGATTGATCTAAATCTCATATATCTAGCATTTGATTGTATATTGATAGCATCTTGAATTTGTTCTTCATGAATATATTTTGATTCAAGTGTTGTATGTGTGAATGAGACTTTGAGCTTATGTGTTTTGATGTTTCACATGCTTTAAGTTTTATTCGTGTATTTTGCATCTGGACTTGATTACTTGTGATATCACATGTTTAGGTCTATTTGTGCCATCGAATGTATTGATCACATGTTCTATGTTGTTTTGATTGTTTGCATCATTTGCATTCACATGATCACACTAGGAAGTCCTTGTAAAAGGCATGAAGTCTTGGTTAGAGTTGGGGTGACTCGGATAGCCAAGCAAGAAGACTTGCCTAGAGTCGGGATGACTTGGATAGGTAAGCAAGGAGTCATGGCTAGAGTCGGGAGGACTCGGATAGTCATGCATGGGAGGCTTCCTAGAGGCATGAGTGCCTCGGATAGGGAGTTGGCTATTGTATTGGTAGGCCTAGGCATATGGTTAGACATAGACTCCGATAGAGCGGGGTATACGGGAGGTGTATGCACTCTTGAGGAATTTCTAATCTACCATCGATGTTGGTTTTTTGTGGTGTCCAATATACGTTGGTTTCGCATCATTGAGGGATTTCACACTTTCCAATAGGGTTGGGTAGGCTTAGACTTCACTAGGTTGGGTGAGCTAAAGATTGGTCATTTTGTGAATGTTCTATGTTTACTTTCCAATAATATAGTACCCAATGGTTGTAGTTCAACCCGTGGATGTTTCCTCCTTGGAGGTTTTACCACGTTAAAAAATCTCTTGTGTTAATTCTTCCTATCTCTATCTCTTATATTTTATTTGTACATTTTATTATCTTGTTTCATAATATTCACTTATGATGTATTGTGAAGCAAGACTTTGTATAGCGTGATTAGTGAACTCATTTTATTGTTCAATTTTATTTCTATGATTCTTTTGTATATTGTATTTGTGTATAGTGATATTTGATCATTCTTGTAACTCGTTGAATATATAGTGAAATACAAGTATTTTTTGTTATTGTACTTATTTGTTTGTTTACCTCATACAACTTGATGATGTATGTAAACCATGCTTATATGATTACCTATTCATATTGTCTATGTATGTTGTCTCTTCTTAGTATATTTGTTGTATGTAAGGCAACCTTGAGGGACAAACAAAAGTTTGTTCAAGGGTTTGAAAAAAGGTATAAAAACCTATTCACACCCCCCCCCCCCCCCTCTCTAGGTATGCCTTAAGCAATTTAACTACGTTTGTATACTTTCATTTGCATTTTTATTTTACAAGTTTGCATCTTAATTTAATCATTTTCAAGAAACCAAACCATTTTCCAAACCCAATGCATTATGCAATTTAATTTTTCACGCACTTAGATTAGATTTTCCTAGACTAATTAGTTTTCAACCTATTGAATCACCAATCCCAGTGAACGAACTTTGATTTAAATTGAAAGTAAATCATTTTTACTGCATCATCAAACATAAGAAGAGAGTTGATCATAAGAAGATATGGTCAAACACTGCACTAGTAGTTATATATGTTGTCAAGTCTAAATCGACATGTTATATACTTATATGCTGCATCCTATTCCTGCATGCAAATTCTAGTTTCTTCACCTCCATGGATCATCTACGTACTTCCCTCCAAGCTATCAACTTTTGGGATAATAAACATTTCCTGTGGTTCATAAATCACATCAATATTGCTCATATGGTAGCTAACACACGACTCTTATTAATTTTTTAAGTAAGTGTGTGGAGTTTTCTTCCTGTTATTATGAGAATAGATATATCTTTTTATGAGAGTAGATATCCAGACAACGCATGTAATGTTTGATCTTATTTTGAATTTATATATTTCTTGGATACTATAAAAAAATCACATCATTGATTTGAACTTAATTACACCATTTCAACTGAAATTAACTAAACAGCACCGGAGCTTGAAACACTTTTCCTTTATTGGTGCTTATTTCCATCTTTGAATTAAGCTCAAACTTATTGCACTTAAGTACGTACATGTATCATCGATTCCATAATTAATTATGTTTTTTAGTAATTTTTTTTTTGAAATAATTATGATTTTAGTTTTGTTATTTTGGGAACAATGAATTTGGTTTTAAGCTCAAATATACATACATTATCGATCCAAATAAATTCATAATCAATTGGTTTGATATATGTTTAAATAAGACTATAAGACCATCTCCGATGCATATGCAAATGCTAATATAAAATTAGGTATAAAAAATAGTAAAATGTTATATTTGGTATATCATTTTAACATTGTACTCCAATACAAAATTCTATTTGATATGTTATCTTTTATTTTATTTTTTTATTTAAAATTATAAAATTTAATAAATACAACCAATGCATTCAATGAATACATTGAATATTTTTTTGGGTTAATTACCCTAGTGGCCATCAACTTTTGCCACCACTATTAAAATGGCCACCAAATGGGGAAATGGATGGAAAATGGCCATTTTGGCAAACATTGTTACACTAATGGCCATTCCATCCAATTCCATCCAATAAGTGGCATTTTGGTAAATAAGGGGATGACATTAGTTTATTTTAGATGTTTTTTGGAAATCAATTTTTTCTTTTGTTTTTTGAAACAAATAATTATATTTAGTGTATATATATACATACATACATATATATATATATATACATATATATTTCTTTTCAACTTATCTCAAATATATTTTTTAGAATTTTTAGATTTTGTAACCTTAATCTTTTCAAAAAAGAATATATATATATATATATATATATATATATATATATATCTTTTCAACTTATCTCAAATATGTTTTTTAGAATTTTTTGAACTTATATATATATATATATATGTTTGAGATATGTTATACGTATATACACACTAAATATAATTATTTGTTTCAAAAAACAAAAGAAAAAATTGATTTCCAAAAAACATCTAAAATAAATTAATATCATCCCCTTATTTACCAAAATGCCACTTATTGGATGGAATTGGATGGAAATGGATGGGATGGCCATTAGTGTAACAATGTTTGCCAAAAATGGTCATTTTCCATCCATTTCCCAATTTGGTAGCCATTTTGATAATGGTGGCAAAAGTTGATGGCCACTAAGGTAATTACCCCTATTTTTTTAGAATTGTTTCAATCTCAATTTTCTCTACCAAATTTGTTAAATTTTTATTATTTAAAATTAAAAAAGTCAACAAATACGACTGCATTTAATGTTATGCCAAATTTGGCATGTGCTATACTTTGTGCCAGCTTTTGGCACTGCATCGGAACATGCTTTTTTACTTTGTACTAAATTTTAGTATTGGAATAATGATTTAGCATTGCATTTGAGATGCTCTAAACAACTGAAATGGAGCTATAGCTTGCCCATCATTAATGGCGTCCAAAGCAATGGAACCATATGTTATAAAGTCGAAACAGCCAAATATGTGATCGTGTCTGTTAATGGACACCCACACAGCCACACTACAAGTTACAACCTGTATCAGCCTCATAGTTACATTCACTTGTGTATACATATAGAGGCATTATTTAGCATGAGATCTTACCAACCTTTTCATGTGGGATTCTCCCAAACAATAAACAATTTTGTATACTATGGTCTCTACCCAAAAGACCTCATACTTGTTTACTAGGGTCTCTACCCAGAAGACCTCATACTAATGGAGGTTGTTTCCATACTTATATACCCATGATCATCCTCATGTCTAGTCAATGTGGTACTTTGATCGCACACCCAACAATCCTCCCCTCAAACAAAGGACCATCATTATCTTTATGGTCCGGGCCTCCCCTCAAGCGATCATTTTATCCGTCCACATGCTCCATCAAGATCTGCTTGCCTTGATAGCTCAAATCACGGATCCATCGCGAGCTAAACTGGGGCCTACCACCTCCTGGTTTGGATTAACTAAAACTACTAATTTTGGGGCATGGTTCTAATACCACTTGTTATAAGTATAGAACATACATTCTCCATATTGGTATGATATTGTCTGCTTTGGACTTAAACCCGCACGGATTTACTCTTGGGTCTCTACCCAAAAGGCCACATACCAATGGAGGTTGTTTCCATACTTATATACCCATAATCATCCCTATGTCTAGCCAATGTGGAACTTTTGGTCACACACCCAACAATCCTCCCCTCGAACAAAGGATAATCATTATCTTCATGGTCCGGGCCTCCCCTCAAGCAATTGTTTTATCCGTCCACATGCTTCATCAAGGTCCGCTTGCCTCGAGAGCTCAAATCATTGATCCATCCGGTTTGGATTAACTACAACTGTTAAGTCAGGGGCCTGGCTCTGATACCACTTGTTATAAGTATGGAACCCACATTTTCCATATTGGTATGATATTATCCGCTTTGGGCCTAAGCCCGCACAGATTTACTTTTTGGTCTCTAATGAAAAGGTCTCATACTAATGGAGGTTGTTTCCATACTTATATACCCATGATTATTCCCATGTCTAGCCATTGTGGGACTTTGGTCGCACTCCCAACCAAGGGCGTAGCCAAGGGTAGGCTACCCCTGGCTGCAGCCCGGTCTAAAATCTAAGAAAAAAAAAAGTTTATTAGTTAATTAAATTATTTATTAGTTTATCATGAGACTGTTAGTTAATATAATCCTAAACATTTTAGAGTAAGTTTTGTATTGTAACCCAATTAGTTAATTATATGCCCACTAGACCATCTAATAAAATAATTTTCATAATTCAAATTTAACCGATCGTTAAACTATTTGATCTCCCATTTTATTAGCATGTCTCTCTTACTCTCTCATCGTCCTCCCATAACTAATCTCGAAATATTAATTTAATTATCGATGTATTTACTACAAAAAATTATGAAACTCAATTTTTCCTTCTTTGTTGTCCTTCAATTTTATTTTACATTTCATACAAAATGTAAAATAAATAAGTCGTTTAACATTTCTTATTTCTTTTAACCTTCATACATAATGTTATAATATTAAAGCTTTTATGTCTTATCAAGTTTCGTTTTAAAACATATTAAATGCTTAGCCCACCCCAAGAAAAAATTTTGGCTACGCCTTTGCACCCAATAATAAATGATAATATACATATATTTTTTCTATTATTAGTTCGTTTTGACAAAAAATATATCAGGACGAAAAATGTGAACCACTAGATTTACATACTTTGACTTAAAGTGTATGCACTTGTCAAAACTTCTCTATAATCTATGGTCCACATTCTTCGTCCTGATATATTTATTGTTAGGACGAACTGACAATAAAAAGACTGTACAAATATATATAGATATATAAATATATATATATATATATATCAATCAGATAGTGAGCTCCCTCAAATTAAACTTGGCTGTCTAATCTTGTTTGGGTTTGACCGTTTCATGATCTTAATGCATGCCTCAACTACTTCTATATACTCATCAATTGTATGATTATTTATCACCATAAATCAAGGAATTGATGACAGTTCATGAACAACTCTTATTCTCACTATTTTGCGAGGAAGCATACATGTGGAAATGGTGTGAAATATGTTAGCCAACAAACGTCACTATACGTGCGGAAGCGTTGCTGGATAGAACACAAATAAACACAATAATAACAAAGAAAAGATAAGATGAAGAGAAGTAATATAAATCCAATCACACACAACACAAGAATTTATGTGAAAACCCAAATCAAGGAAAAAACCACGACTGTCAGGACGACAAGAGAAAGTTTCAATATGTAGAAAATTGTTACAACCACACACTCATGATTCTCTCTATAAAATAATACCCCAAACCCAATTACATCAAATGTTTACTTTGAGATCTCTTTAGCATTTGCTATTTTGCTCCACAACTAATAACCTAGTTATTATGATCTATTTATACGAATTACATGGAGTTTAAACTAACAAGGAAATCTTACTCCTATACGTACAAGAATTACTTGTTCCACATAAATACTATTTCCTATTTATGACAAGTCTTCTTTTAAGGAGAACTCATATTCTTATTATAACTTCTAGAAGCAACATATTTCATCTTCCATGAATATTTCCTGATTTAACGTATGTTTGTGATTGACTACGATTCAAATTGCAGTTGGCCACCCGCTTCCTAAACCGTATTAAACTTGACCACTCAAAAAACCGTTATCTATACGCCACATCATCGTCTATCGCTCTCAGTACCGCTGTGGAAGCCACAGTGCTTTCCACAACGGTATCCACTAAAATTGGACCGCTCTCCATTGCACTGTGAAAATTCATAGCGATGACCACCGCTGTCATTACCGCTATCAAAGCCACAGTGGTTTGCACTGTTCTTTGCTTCTACTATTCGTCATGTCCTAAACCTCCCTCAAACATAATCACATACTCCCAAACGCTCTCACATCTCCAGGAAGTCTCCGTATTGGTAAATCGTGTTTGGTAACCATTGGAGAATTCAAGCTATATCCAACAAAATATCACTCTTTTTATGTTAAATTTGAGATTATCACTAGTTTAATAAGTTAAGTTTAAATGGCACCAATGGACTAAAATATTCTCATATCCTTCTTTTATTACATTGTGCTATTTTTTTTTTCAAAAACCTCCATTGATGGAGGTCAATGACCTCCATCAATGGAGATGAAAAACCTCTACTGGAGGTTAGTTGACCTCCATTGGAGGTCGAAATCGGCCTCCAATTGGAGGTCTCGATGAAGAAGATGATAAAAAAATTGAAAATTTTAATTTTTGCCCAATAAGTCTCTGAAATTGCAAATATACCTAATAAGTCTCGGAAATTACCTAAAACGTCTCGGAAACACCTAAAAAGTCACGAAAAATACCTTTTAAAGTCTCAAAAATTACCTGAAAAGTCACGAAAATTAAAAAAAAAAAAGTTTTGGAAATACAAAATAAGTCTTGGAAACACCAAAATAAATCTCGAAAACACAAAAAAAGTACGAGACTTATTTTTTTGAGTATGTTTTAAGGGTATTTTTTGTCAGATTCACACTTTAGATGCTATTAAAACTTAAGTTATTAAGTTGATGATAGTCTTAAAATCTACTCTTTAAAGAGTGCTATTAAATTTTTTACACAGCATAAATTGTCACTGAATACATATATACAAGAGGAGGGCTGATCAATATTGCATTTCTCAATTGTCATATTGATATTCAATTTCGATACTTGTATTTTTACGTGTTTATGAGAATTTGTGTATATATTAATATATAGCCTTACTAGTTACAACTCAAAAGATTAGTATTTTTTTTTTTTTGAAAAAAAAAAAAAAAAGAACTAGTAATCTAGTATGTTGGGTTGTGATTAATTTCTAGTTATTAAAAAAAAAAAAAAAATTAGTGAAATATTTAGTTCCTGTTTCGATGTTGGGTTGTGATTAATTTCTAGTAATCAATATGATTTATTATACCGACCGACTATCATGCTAGGGAGTAGGGACTTTAGTGAACTGCATGTCTGCATGTTTATTGCTTGATAGGCTGAATGTAGGCTGCAGCACAGGTGCTTTTGGCCTTTGGGTCATAAATTATTTATGGAACCTAGAATATTCATTATTGCCGTGTAAACAATGATTTACAAAAGTGTCAATACGAAATATTCATTAAACTCAAAAACAGCTTCCCGTGTTTTCGAAAAGAGCTCTTGAGAGAAGTCAAAGGGGCACGGCTTGTTGTAAGAAAAAAATCTACATACAAATATAAACACATACAAATAATATGAAAGCAATAAGAAGAAAAAGACGACACCAAAGATTTTATGTGCACTATAAAAAAAGTGACATATAGTGACAAAAATTATTTATTATTACAAGTAAAGAAATTGTCATAATTTCAATATTGTGACAAAAAAAAAAAAATGTCATTAACAATTCGTCACTTTTACTCTCGTCACTAAAAGTATTTGTGACAGTTTTTTGGAACTTGTCGTGAATAATAACTTTTAGTGGCATATTATCACTCGACTTTAATTAGTGACAAAATAAAAATTGTGTCACTAAATTTATATATAATGACAATTAACTGTTTGAAGATTTTGTCATTATACATCTTCTTAGTGACAATTTATTGTTTTAAAATTGTGTCATTTTTCACAAATATAGTGACAATTAACCATGTCAAAATTTTGTCACTATACATAACTTTATCAATAATTAATTATTTAAATATTATGTCACTATACATAACCTTATCGATAATTAATTATTTAAGTATTGTCACTATACAATAGTGACAGTTAACCATATGAAAATTATGTTTGTTTTACACAAATTTAGTGACAATTAACAAGAAGATAACAAGTTACTAATTCAATCAAAGTAAATATAATGGTCCATTCAATTATTATTAACTACAAGAAAACTTAAATACAAAAAGTACAATAAGGAATTGATAATAGAACACAAGAAAGAAAAGAAAAAGAAAAAGAAAAAAGAAAGTGAAAAAAAATATATTACAAAATTGTTAGTGTACATACACCAATTTGCAACAAATTTTGAGATAAATGCATTACATCAATTATATCTGGATAACCATGATGAAGATTCTTCAAGCCTCAATACTAGATCACTTTTGTAAATGAAAGATTAGAATAAACTTTTCGCCTAGATACAAACTGCAATAGAAAGCATATTATTAACACCTCAATAAGATATAATTTTTTTTTTTTCAATGCTACATCAAACAATTGGTTGTTCTATAAGAATCATTTAATCAAACGGTTAGTATGCATATCAACTGATAAATATCATGTAATCTAAGAACAAACAACTATAAATCATGAAATAATAATTATGGGTTCCTGAAAAAAATTAAAAACAAATTAAAGTTAAGAATCATTTCTAAACACATATATATAATTCTATATATAACATACGTTGTTAAAAGAAACTTTCAATATATAAAACTCGAATTTGAGATTACGACCCTGAAAAACAAGTATAAGAAAACAAACCCTAAAAAAAAAAAAAGTCAAGAGAAGCTTACCTTTTCTATCAAGACAAAATTTTCTCTACGGTCTTGGTGACTTCTAAAGATGAAATATGGTTTCAAACCTAAAAAGTGTTTTTAAGGAAAAGAGAAACTAAAGAGAAAAAAAATTAAAATTAAGAAACATCCCTAAACATATATATATATATATATATATATATATAATTCTATCTACATAAAAAAATATATCTTATTCAAAGAAACTTTTTATTATATGAAACTCGAATTTGAAATTCCGACCCTGAAAAACAAGTAAAAGATAACAAACCCTAAATAAAAAAAATAAAAAAAAATAAAAAAAATAAAAAAATCAATAGAAGCTTACCTTTTTCTATCAAAGTAGAATTTTCTCTACAATCCTAGTGACTTCTATAGATGAATCACAGTTTCAAACCTAAAATGTGTGTTTAAGGAAAAGAGAAAATAAAGAGAAAATCTAAATATGGCAGTGACAAAGGGAGAACCAAGAGACATGTGAAGATGGAATATGGAAAAAAAAATAACAACACCACGATTGTGGCGTTTTTTTTTCCTTCCAAATAAAATAAAATTTATTGATTCTGATGCCTTTTAAAAACCTAATTATTTATAAAATAAAATCTTTCCTTTTTTTTTTTTATAGGGTCATTTTGTGACTAATTATATTATTTGTCACAAATTATCAAGTTTTTTTTAACTAATTGTGACAATTATTTTTTAAAAGTCTAAATTGAACAAAACATAATGACAAATAATATAATTTGTCACAAAATAATACCTACTCTGATACATTTGAAATTTGTCACACAAAAATGTATCACTATATGTCACCTTTTTTTGTAGTGGTGGTTCAGCAATTTGCCTACGTCCATGGAGCGCACCGCACTCAATCCACTACTTTCAGAGTTGATTACAATCTCTCAGTCTCTCTCTCAGTCTCTCTACAATTTGCTCACTATCTCTCTAGCAATTTTTCTCACACACGTTAGGGTTTACATAATGGTGATATTTATATGGGAGCACTAAGGTTGGTCAAGTCCTAATTGGGATCTATTACTTTTCTTCTTTCTTCTCTGCGCAAGAAAGCCCATTGCACGCGGATTTGTGTCGGACCGCTACCGGTGCCACATCACTCCGCACAGCGATACCTACTGGAGAAAAACCGTTGTCTCAACTGCTGTCGAGAAATTAGCAGTGCAACACTGTTGATAGACCGCTGCCTTGCCGCTGTCAAAACCTGCAGCGCAATGCACAGCACTACTTAACAAATTGGACCGCTGCATATCACGTTGTGAAAGACACAGCGTGAGCCAAATTCTTTTTTGCCTTTGAATTGCATTAAATTGGCCACAATTAACTTTGCAATCATTCTACACCAAACTCCCATAAAGCAAATTGCTTTTCAATTTACACAAAAGACAAAATATTACATTAACTTGCTTTTGCTTTTGTTGACTTTGAGGTCAATCTTCACAAAACTCCAACAATCTCCCATTTGAAGACTGAAACTCAATAGACGTTCTCCATCCTTCCTCGATGACTTAGTGGATAAATAACGGTGCGCTTATCCCCTACGTCTTCACTCTTGAAGACCCATTGAAGCTGCGCATAGCTCCAGTTTCTCAGTAGTGATTGGCTTGGTTAACATGTCAGCCGGATTCTTGCTACCTGCTATCTTCACAAGCTTTAACACATCTTCTTCGATTAACGATCGAATGAAATGGTAGCGAAGATCTATATGTTTGGCCCTAGAATGGAACGCCGAATTCTTAGCCAAGTGTATTGCACTCTGACTGTCACTGTGCAACACATTCATCACTTGATCGAATCCCAACTTAGCTAACAAACCTTGTAACCATATCAGCTCCTTGCTTGATTCTGTCACAGCCACGTACTTTGCTTCAGTTGTAGAGATTGTCACTATCTTCTGCAACTGGGACATCTAACTAATCGCGGTACTAGCCATTGTGAACACATATCCGGTGGTACTTCTCTTATGGTCCACCTCCCCAGTAAAATCTGAATTCACATAACCTTCCAGCTTAAGTTCGTCTCTTCTGAAGGTTAGACATCGCTCTGTCGTACCCTGTAGGTATCTTAGGATCCACTTCATGGCCTCCCAGTGAGGCTTGCCTGGATTTGACATATATCGGCTCATAACTCCCACTGCTTGAGAAATATCTGGTCTTGTGCAAGTCATAGCATACATTTGACTTCCAATGGCTATAACATAAGGAACTTTAGCCATGAAATCCTTCTCCTCTTCCATCTTCGGACTCTGGTCCTTGGACAACCTGAAATGACTAGCCAAAGGTGTTCTTACCGATTTTGCATCACCCATGCTGAATCTTTACAACACCTTCCGAACGTACTCTGCTTGTGAAAGCTTCAATATACCTTCCTGTTTGTTTCTGCTAATTCTCATTCCAAGAATCTGCTTTGCTGCACCTAAATCCTTCATCTCGAACTCACTCGAGAGTTGCTTCTTCAAATTGTTAATCTCTTCTAAATCTGCACCAGCTACTAACATGTCATCAACATAAAGTAACAGAAAAATAAAACTTGACTTAACCTTTTTGAAATAGCAACAGTGGTCAACATTGCAACTGAAATATCCATTGCCTTGCATAAACCTATCAAACTTCTTGTACCACTGTCGGGGAGCTTGTTTTAAACCATACAAGCTCTTTGTTAATCTACACACCAACTCTTCCTTGCCATCTTCCGCAAACCCCTCCGGTTGCTTCATATATATTTCTTCCTCCAAGTCACCATAAAGAAAGGCAGTTTTCACATCTAACTGCTCCAAATATAACCCTTTTGCTGCGACAATACTTAATACTAACCGGATCGTAGTTAGTTTAATAACAGGAGAAAATATTTCAGAGTAGTCAATACCTTCTATTTGTTGAAAGCCTTTGACCACTAGTCATGCCTTGTATCTCTTGGAACCATCATGTTCCTCTTTGATCCGAAACACCCACTTATTCTGTAGGGCTTTCTTTCCTTCAGGCAACTTGGCTAACTCCCAAGTTTGATTAGAAATCAACGACTTCATCTCATCTTTCATTGCAAGCTCCCACTTGCTCGCATCTTTTCCTTGATATGCCTCATCATAGCACTCAGGTTCCCCTGCATCTGTCAACAGCATGTATTGCAAGTACTTCCTATTTGGTATAGAAGTTCGAGTTGATTTTCTTACTACACTCTCAGCCTGTGTCACTGTAACGTCTCTATGTGGGATAGGATCATGAACATATAGCGGCACACTTTGTTCTTCATCATTCTGATTAACTAGTTCCATGATCTTGTTATCTGACACATCATTCGGCCCAAAGTACTCTAACTCCTCTGGCTCAGACACCTGTGTGTTTCTGTCTTTGTACATAACCCTTTCATTGAAGACAACATCTCTACTTCTGATCATCTTGCAGTTTTGGTCATCCCACAGCTTGTAACCAAATTCATTTTCTCCATAGCCCACCAAAGTACACTTCACTAACTTAGCGTCTAGCTTATTCCTCGCATGATCACCTATATGTACATAAGAAACACACCCAAACACTTTAAGATGAGAAAGTTTTACCTCTTTCCCAGTCCAGATCTCTTTTGGTATAGCGAGGTCCAAAGGCTTTGATAGTCCTCTGTTGATCAAATACGCTGTTGTAATAACTGCTTTCGCCCAGAACTGTTTTGGCAACCCAGAATGTAACCTCATGTTTCTGGCTCTCTCAGTCAATGATCTGTTCATTCGTTCTGCTACCCATTCTGCTATGGGATTCTAGGAACCGTTCTATTGAGCTTTATCCCGCTCAGATAGTAAAACCTCTTGAACTCATTGTCTTCATACTATCCATCATTGTCTAAATGCAACTTTTTGATCTTTAACCCTGTCTCGTTCTCAACCCTAGCTTTCCATCTCTTGAAAGCATCAAACACCTCAGACTTGTGTTTTAGAAAATAAACCCATACCTTCTTGGAGTGGTCGTCAATGAATGTGACGAAATACTGTTTACCTCCGATTGACGAGACTGAAGCTGGACCCCAAACATCGGTGTGCACTAGTTCCAGCTTCTCCTTTACCGGTACCCTTCCGGTCTTCTTGAAGCTCACTCGCTTCTGTTTTCCCAACACGTAACTCTCACAGAAATCAACCTCAACACTCTTCAAATCTGGCAACTTACCTTTCGAATGTAGACACTTCAGCCCCTGACTACTCATGTGCCCAAACCTCTGGTGCCACAAGTTCGGATCATCTTTACCTTCCGCCATAGCGATTGAACCACAGTCATCCGTAGTTGTGTAAAACGACCCATTCTTATTTCTTCGGGCGATTGTCATGATACCCTTCGAAATCTTCCACTTATCATCTGTGAAAGTCGTCACGTAACCCTCTGATGCTAGTTGCCCAATAGAGATCAAATTCTTCCTCAAATCCGATATGTGTCTCACGTTGTTGAGCTTCCAAACAGACCCTTTTAGCTGAATCTTCACATCTCCCCTCCCAGTAATGTTGCATGCTTGATTGTCACTAAGATACACCTTACCTAAATTTCCGGAGAAGTAATTCTTAAACAACTCCCTATGAGGTGTGGCATTGAAAGACGCTCCTGAATCCAGAACCCAAGACTCTGTCTTACTTTCCAACGAGTAAATGAGGCAGTCATCTGACTCCTCTGATACACAGTTCGCACTGCCCTTGCCCTTGCCCTTGCCCTTGCCCTTGCCCTTGCCTTTGCCCTTATCTTTCTTTTTAGATCTACACTCATACGAGAAGTGGTCTTTCTTACCACAGTTTCAACACTCTACATCTTTCTTGTTTCGTTGCTGATTTCCTGAATAATTGACCTGATACCTGGATTTAGACTTACCTCTTGACTTTGATCTTCTCTATTGATTCGTGTTCCGATTTCTATTTCTGCTTTCTCTACCTTCCATATTCAGTGCTGAAGATGTAGAAGCTCCAAATCCCTCTTCACACATCCTGATTTCTACAGTAATGATCATGTTCACAACCTGTGAGAAATCCAATTTTTCTTTCCCGGACGAGTTGGCAATTGACTGACATGTCAGTTTCTAACTTTCTGGCAATTGGGTGAGCATAAACACCACTAAGAATTCTTCATCGAAACCCATAGACACAAAAATTAACCCATCCTTCACTTTATTAAATTGGTTTAGATACTCTCTAAAACCCTGACCTTCCGTCATCTTTAGATTTGATAACTTTTTGACAAGATGGATCTTCCTTACCGTAGAAGGCTATTCATACAGGTTTGATAAAGTCTTCATCAGATCTCTTGCAGTTAGCTGATCCTTTACGTTAAAAGCGACCTGCTTTGTCAAACTGAGACGAATTGCTCCTAATGCTTTCCTGTCTAGGAGTTCGAGATCCTTTTCATCCATGTTCTTCGGCTTCCGCTTCTTTGACCATTCTTCATCGGTCATAGTTGTCGGCTTCTCTTTTATCGGCCAATGCAAGTCCTTCTGGTACAGATAATCCTCCATTTGCATCTTCCAGAAACTGAAATTAGTCCCATCGAATTTCTCAATCTTGTGAGATTCTTTCTCTGATCCCATCTTCGTTATAAAATCGTTGACCTCGAGAAAACCTAGATTTGTGTGAAAAATAACCCGTCCCAGCCTAGGGCTCTGATACCAATTGTTGTAAGAAAAAATCGCACACACATATCTAAAACACACAGATAATATGAAAGCAATAAGAACAAAAAGACGACACCAAAGATTTTACGTGATTCAGCAATTTGCCTACGTCCACGGAGTGCACCGCACTCAATCCACTACTTTCAGAGTTAATTACAATCTCTCTGTCTCTCTAGAAATTTTTCTCACACACATTAGGGTTTACATAATGGTGATATTTATATGGGAGGGTTGGTCAAGTCCTAATTGGGATCTATTACTTTTATTCTTTCTTCTCTATGCAAGAAAGCCCATTGCACGCGGATTTGTGTCGGATTGCTACCGGTGCCATAGCGCTCTCGCAGCGCTCCTCACAACGGTACCTACTGAAAACAAACTGCTGTCTCAACCGCTGCCGAGAAATTAGCAGCGCAACACACAGCGTGCAACACTGTTGATAGACCGCTGCCTTGACGTTACCAAAACCCGCAGCACAATACACAGCGCTACTCAACAAATTGAACCGCTGCACACAGCGTGAGCCAAATTCCTTTTTGCCTTTGAATTGCATTAAATTGGCCACAATTGACTTTGCAATCATTCTACACCAAACTCCAATAAAGCTAATTGCTTTTCAATTTGCACAAAAGACAAAAAATTGCATTAACTTGTTTTTGCTTTTGTTGACTTTGAGGTCAATCTTCACAAAACTCCAACATGGCTCGTGCTAGAAGAGCTTTCAATCCTTAGAAGCTCTTCTCTTAAAACAACAAAACACTCTAAAAAGCAGCTTTTGGGTCTCAAAAGTCAAAAGCAGGCTTCCATACTAAACAAGCCAATCATATATTCGTCTACATAAGACTGCATTCATGGATGGTTTTATGCTGTTTCGACACCATGCATTTACCCAATATGGAACCAGTTAACTGTCTCCATGTCCATTATCTGTCGTCAATGGAGATTAATTGTGATATTTGCAACTTGCCACATTCGCCATTTGGGGTACCTGAGGGTTGCTTGACAAAAAGATGCTTTTAGTTTTTCAACAGTGTTGAAATTTAGAATAGTTGGAAGGAAAGAATTGTCATAACTCTCTTATGTTCTCGACTTATAAAAGATTTATTATTTTCACATTTTATCTTGTTTGTATTGTGTAGACAGTACGTTGAGTCCTCTCAAAAACACGTGAATGACCTTAAAGCACATCAGTTTATACACAAGATGACAAGACCTAACTAGCTCAAACAATGAATGGAACCAAAAGGAGACGATTATTATTTGGGTGGTATTTGTGGTCCATCAAAATCAATCCCAAATTCCCAATCCAACTAATATGAACTGCATCCACAGCCAAACAAAATATATATGAAAAGTAAACAATAATAATCAATATATAGATAGTATCAGTTGTAATTGAGAAGACTTTTGAAAAACATTGATGATATACTACAAGTCAAGTGTCTTTCAATTCACACCTAGAAATTTGACAAAAGTTTATTTACCTTTTTGTCTCAATCCCTATGGAGTGTGAAGACAAACTCTCTGTCTCTCTCATTATCAATTATCATAGAAGAAAAATATCTCTTATCCATGAGATTGGGATAGCTTCTTGGCTCTTGCCAGAATTTGTTATCTTCATTGCCAATTGTCTATCTTTATTCTTTACCACGTGTTTTATATTCAGTCATTTTCAATATATATATATATATATATATATATATATACATGGTCTCGTTCACATCCATGCGTACCGTCTGTACTAATCTAAATATATTAGTATCAACAGAGACGAAGCTAGAAATTTAGCTTTGAAAACTAATATTGTAGGCCACGCAATCTTCAAATAATATCAATAGGAATCATGTACAAGAAAAAGTATGGAATCCCGCACCGGATACTTTTCAACAAAATGTGATACCGTTTGATGTTAAAAGTAATAATACAAATAAATAAATAAAATAGACATTAACTAATTAAAATGTAACATGTCTATTTTATATCTAGAAAATTATTTATAACCAAATCAATCTAATTTTCTTCTTAATTTTTATTTCAATTACATAATCAAAGAGTGTAAGAGAAAACATTTTTTATTTTGTTGTAAAATTTATGCATGTTATTCTTAACGGTATGCATAACCGAAAAATATATTTTAATATATAGTTCCCAGCTTATAAAATGTAAATTTCAATAGCTTAATTAAAATATCATTATACCGTTGATATATTTAAATCACAATTATTTACATACTTGTAACTTAATTTTATAATATTCATGTCAAATCAAATTAACTTATAATAATTTTAAAGAGAATTTAAAGAATAAAGTAATAAAGTAAATTTATCAAAATCAGATTAATATTTAACCTAACAATATAAATAATAAAGGTAGTCACTATAAGATTTACTAATTAGTTTGTTCTAGTAAAAAATATATATATAAATATATTATATATATAATGTGTAATACTAGGCTTTCCAAATTTTTTCCCAAATTTTTTCCCAAATGTTTGTAGAACGTAAGGTGTCAACATCACATCATTCACCACATAATCTCATGATTTACAAGATGTTGACACCTCATGTGCTACATACATTTGGGAAAGAGAATTTGGGAAGCCTGGCATTACTCATATATAATACACACTAAATTAGGTAACAATGTATGAAATAATAAGAAATTAAAATATTAAAATGGATTGATTTTATCTATTATTTTCATGGTCAATAGAATTATGAAAACAAAATTATAAGTTAATTTATATTATTAAAATAATAAAAAGACAAGAGAATATTACACCTACTATATATCATATTTTATGTATAATATTTTTTTTATTGGTTCATATTTTAATTTGATGTATAATAGAAATTTTTTGTTTTATTGGTTGGGGGGGCCATGGCACCTATGACACCACCCCTCGAGTACCAATGCATATTGAACATTAATTATGGAGAAGTTTTGACAATTGCATACACTTTGAGTCAATGCATGTGGACCACTGATTAATGAGAAGCTTTGACAAGTGCATACATTTTGAGTTAAAGTATGTAAATCTAATGGTCAACATCCAACGCACTGATGAAGTTATATCAGTGCGCACTGACGAAGTTATATCAGTGCGCACTGACTTGAACATTTATATATATATATATATATATATTATATATATATATATATATATACAAATTTTCTATTATCAGTTCGTTATGACAATAAATATATCAGGACGAAGAATGTTGACCTTCAATATTGTTCTTTAAAGGAATATTTTGAGTGTTTCAACTTTCAAGCCACTATTTTGATTACTTGTTGATTGATGCAAGGAACTAAATATTGAAATATATATCGAAATATCCACCAATATATCCATATTTGGGAGGAACTGATATCGAAATAGACAAATATCCAATATTCCATCAATTTCGATATATCCTCAAAAATATCCCGATAATTCCAATATTTCTGAAATTTTGTGAATTTCACCTTTAAAATTCATGGATATTTTGCAAATTATTAAAAAAAAAAAATTTTATCTTAAACACTTAAATTCTTGTTCAAATAGTATATATTGAAAATTATTTTAGAAGAAGCATTACATAAACCCTATATCCCGTTGAATGATGAGGACTCAAAACCAACTTTTAGAATGAGATGGGTCTTATTACTAATCTCTATTTGTGAACATGCAGTGCATATATAATTATGGAATTAAAGAATCTTCTGAATCTTTAATTAATGTCCATAAGAATTTTAGATGGTCATACACATCATCATAGATCCTTGATGACCAAAACTGTCATGTCAAAGCATGCGTATTTTTGGATCCGAGAACTTCTACTTCATAACTGCATAAACTTTTACATCATTTTTTAATCAGTAATATAATTCAGATGATAAAGCACAAATCTTTTCTATAATGAGTTTCTGGCTTGAATCATGAGAAGTAATTCACAGATATTCAACATTCTCATTATTTATAGTTTTAATATGATTTCCATTCATCTGTATATTTTTGAAACTAAGCAGATTTCTTCTGGATTTACTTGAATATAACGTATCATTGATACATAATTTAGTAGGGTATGGATATTGACACCCATAAATATGATAAGTACACCCATATTTATAAGTACAACCCATGTCTAAAATTTAAAATTAAAATATTACTATAAACACCCATTTTAATGCCAATAGTACGTACCCTGTAAATCTTGTAAGATCCTAGATCTTTGTTGGCTTGATTCCATTGCAAAACTCTCTTTATTTGTAATGGTTAGTTGCTCAGGTGGTTCTTGGTGAAAAGAAGCTTCAAAGAAGAAAAGCAACTTTTCATACAAATATCGTCTTTAAGAGGAAAAGCGCATACTTGGATGCTAAAGTATCAAGATTTTTCTTCCTCTTGCAAGGCGTAAGTGCACACACACACAATTCATTCACGTGTGTCCCTGAATCATTGTGCAAATATTTGGTATAATACATTCACACTCATTTAAGTATGCACATGCATTGATCTCATATTGTTGAACATTGTAGAATTGCATGTTTTATGACTATCTCTTAGATATGGCATACTCATGTGACATTATGTTTATTTGTTTGTGTTTCTTGTATTTTAGACTTGAACATGATCTCATATGATTTCTTATTAAGTCCCGGTCATTTCGGTTACTCATTCATTAGGTTTCGAGTCCAAATGATGTAGCTATGCTACTTTGAGTTCTCATTCGTTGAGTTGTCTTCGTCGTCGTTTTCTGAGATGAATTATCAACCTTTTGTCAAAGTTTTGTAGTCGTCGTTGTGCATGAGGGAGTCACAATTCGTAATCCGAAGATAGATTCGAAATCAGAGTTTGGAGGCCCGAATACGGTCGAAGAACACGAGAGGAGCTAGCTTGGCCAAGGCCAAGCAGAGGAGGCCACGTGTGGAGCACACATGGCACACGACCATAGACCTCCTCTGCCCACGTGTGCCACACGTAGGGTTGCACATTTTCCCCCGGATCCCCGTTTCCCCGCTTCCCCATCCCTATTTGGGGGAAATTTTTGGGGGAAAAATGGGGAAATGGGGAGGGATGGGGATGAAAATCATCCCCAAATTGAAATGGGGATGGGGATGGGGATGGGGATGGGGAGACCCCACCCTATCCCCATTTCCCCATTTTCCCCACTAATATAGTAAAATGGGGATGGGGATGGGGGGAGGTACCCCCATCCCCATTTCCCCTAAAATATTATAAAAATAATTATATATATATATTTATATGTATTTTGTAATGTATTTTCTTTAACATTATTTTGTAATGTATATATATTTGACATTATTTTATAATGTATTTTCTTTTGCATTTGCAATGGAATGTTTTTTTTTTTTTTTTTTTTTATAATTTGTAATTTTCAACTAAATGGGGAAATGGGGGAATGGGGTAAACGGGGAAACGGAGAAAATGGGGAAATGGGGATGGGGATGGGGGGACCTCCCCCTAAAACTCCTCCATCCCCATTTTCCCCAAATGGGGAATGAGGAGGGATGGGGAAGGGTTTGAGAATTGGGGATGGGGATGGGGGGACCTATATCCATCCCCATTTCCCCAATGTGCAACCCTAGCCACACGCGCCCACACGGGATGTGTGATGTGGCACCTCCTGATTAGTCCTGAAATCCCTCTCTTGAATTCTTTAAATAGTCTACTTTCCCTCCCATTTTAATCTAAGAAGAAAATTTGAATTTCATAGAGCTGAAATTTTCTCTTCAACTTTCCCAACTTCCAAACACCATAACTTTCTCATTCGGACTTCGAATTGAGTGATTCAAGTTGGAGAATCTTTGTATTCAAGTCCCCTACTTTCTCCTAAGAAGTTTGCAACTGTTTGATCATGTTTTGAGGTGGTTCTTCACTCAAAACCAAAACTGCACAGGATTCTTAGGTATTTAACTAAACTTTATGATTTCATTTTTTTTTATCTTCAATTACCTAAGGTTTTCTTCTTCTATATGTATGTGTATGTTTTATGAAAGCTATTGAAAAGGATAGCTTCAAATCAAAGCTAATCAAGTCTAATTAGAGATAAGTGTGAACTAGTTTTCCATTATTCTAGTTTTTCACATGATTGAGAGTTGTATTGTGCTTAGCTTGATATCTAGAGTTATTTGTGATTTGATTGATTCATTTTATGATTAATAACCTTAGCATGTGCTTGAATCATTTAATTGAACATATTTAGGATTAGCACATTTGATTTTGTGTTTAGAGCTTTCTAGGATTTAATTGATCATTTAATTATATCCTTGTTCTAAATACTTGCTAGAATATTCATTGATCATATCTTGTGATTCTAGCATTTTTGTTGTTTGTGTTCTAAAGTCTTGAATATATGCTTAATGAACATGTTTTGTTTTCAAGCTTTAGTAACATGAATAGAATCTAGGATTTGGCATGTTTTAGGTGTTTTGCATGCTCTAGATTTTTGTTTATGTTTAAGATCTAGACAACTTTGTTTTGTGAACTTTGTTGCCTATGTCTAGATCTTCATGGAGTGTACCTTATCCATACATTTCATATGCTCATGCATCATTTTGTATGGTGTCATGTTTTGGATCATAAACTAGAAAAATATACAATTATGTGCTCATTGATTATTTCTAGTTTCCATAGGATGTATTGATCATATATTCTATGTTGCATGTGTTTGCATCATTTGCATCACTTAGATCATTTGCCTTGCAAAAGGTGGAAATCTCATCTTGGAGTGAGTGAAGCTTCAACTTGAGCATTAAGTCTTAGCTAGGAGTGTGATACTCCGGATGGTTGAGTTAGGGAAGCTTAACTAGGATTTTTGTGATCCGGATGGCTAAGCAAAAAGTCTTGTCTAGGATCGGGAGGATCCGAATAGATAAACAAGAAATCTTCGTAGAGACGTGAGCGTCTTGGATAGGAAGTTGCTTCGTAGAGGTGTAGGACACACCTTAGATAGGGAGTAGGCTTAGTGGTTCAGTAGGCCCAAGGGTAGACTAGGAGTTGATAGCTTAGGGTGGATATTATGTGTTGATAGCCTTGAGTGTGTAAGTCCTTTTCGTCATAGTGGATTGCTTGCCTGTGGTTGTGGATTCAACCCGTGGATGTTTCCTCTTCAGAGGTCTACCACGTAAAAATCAATGTGTCAAATATATCTATCTCTATCTCTTTATTTTTGTACGTATGATCAATATAACTTGTTTAAGCTCGATATAACTTGTTTAAGCTCTTCATTTCCTCACATCCTTGTAAACAAGTTATTGATAAAAAAATAGATGCACACATTGTTTGTTGAATCAACATTTGTTTTTTGTATCTTGTAAGTGTTTGAACATTGTATTTTGTGATTCTATATCAAGTTATAAAGTTCTTCTTAATGAATTTATATTGTAATATTCAAAGTACAACTTGTCGAATTTGCTCTTCATTGAATATACTTGTATATGAGATATATTGTTTCTTGGTATATATTTTGTAGACTAAGAGTGGTGAATTGAGCATACATGTGTTAATTGTTTTCTCATAACAATCATGTTAAAGGTTAATTTGTATGCTCACCAAGGTTTTGACATAAGTCACGAAAGAGTTTTTAAGACTAGTGTGTCAACCTATTCACCCCCACCCCCCCCCCCCCCCCCCCCCCACTCTTTAGGTTGTTTAGTATAACCTTGTAGGTATTTTCATACCCATATTTAAATGAATGTTTTAATTTTAATACAATTTATTTATAAACCCTCTTAAGTTATTAACACACCCAATTTCTCTAGAACTAACATCTAGAGACGAATAAAGCTCACTCTCACCAGTAGTGTTAAACTGTTACACTAACGAGTGTGACAAAAATAGATAATAGCACACAACTAGTGTGCCATGGCTACTCTCCAATCTCAATAATAAAATCTTGATCTTACTTTATGCAATCAATTGATGTGCACAACAAAATCTGTTTCATTTCTTTGGAAGAAAAAAAAAATCAAAATAGTAAACACACAACACATGATCAAGAAATGTTAAGCAGTACTGCAGATGATATTTATTATGCAATAAAATCATAACAAGAAACAGTACTGGAGATGATATTTATTATGAAAACTAACAGTATCAAACTTTATTTAATAAAAACAGCAGTTATAAATGGCTTCAAAGAGTACCACTTCATTTGCAGATCAGAAAAGAGTACTAAGCTGTCCATCACTCAACTCAATTGGAGAACATCATGTTGTACCATCATCAATTAGGGAGACTTTGGAAACATTACTTTGATTCTTTCGAATCCAAAGAGAACACCCAAAATTCAGTTTTCAAGTAAAAAATAATTCAAGTTTGTTTTCTCTTCTACAAATACTAAAATTTTGATACTTGAAATAGAATTAAGGTTTAGTTTTTTTATTTTTATTTTAATAAAGTGATATAGTTGAAGATATGAGTGTAAGTAATGGGTGTACATAGTATTTTGTTTATTTTTAATTAAACTAATTTGTCTTTATTGGTAAATTCCTGTTGGGATATTTTTATAATTAAATTTTTAAATTTTTTATTAAAATATGGGTGTCAATATTGGCACCCAATTTAGTATTGTTTGGGAACAATATCTTGGCTCTTCTAGAACCTTCTATTAGATCCGCTGGACCTAATACAGTATTAATATTAGCTCTAAGCAAATCCAAATCTATAAAATATTTCTGACTCCGTAGAATTGTACAAATCGTTGCACTATCGGCAAAACATATATTTTTCCTTCTAGGAATTTTATGGACATTATTTGCAATGCCATTTTATATATATTGTAAACATTACTATCATGGACCCCACCATTTAATTTATATTTTGTTATTGTCACTATAAGGCCATGTTTCAACTCTCTCTCTCTCTCCATTTTGCGCTCCATCATTTTCTTTCTCGATATTGCTTCTTCAGGAGCATCAATCATGTATGAAATGGATAAAATATCGTTTCCAATTTCATTATACGTGATATTAGAATCTTAAATCTCTTTTATGATACTTACAACATCCTGCTGGGATGTGTAGATCCCTTTTTCTTTAAATGAATGACATGTAAATATATCACTTCATAAATATGAGATAAAATAAAATCATAAATCATATTGATTTTTCAAACTTCCGGTTCGACCATAAACTACAAGTTCATATTTAAAATTCAGAAAACTTCAGATTTTGAATGGATTTGAAACTCCAGGTTCCAAATAATAAAGTATGGCATTCATGTATATAACACTAAATCCAAAACTCCAAGTTCTGATCGGTTTGTAAAACCATGCCAACTTAAATATCATAATAATAAATCTAGAAACCTCATGTTATGGTTAGTCAATCAGCTAGCATGACATTCATATATATAACAATGAATCCAAAACTTTATGTTCTTACTGAAATTTAAAATTCAGAACTTTAGGTTTTGTCGGTTTGTAAAACTATACCAACTTAAATATAATAATAATAAATCTAGAAATTTCAAGTTCCGGTTAGTTGGTCTGTTGGGGATTTAAACCGATGAACGCGGAAACGACATGCTTAATATTCGCTCATAACTCATAGCAATTAATAACGTCACTAGCAGAAAAAATAGATGAGAGAAAATAAACCAATTACAACACAAGATATACATGGAAAACCCAAATCGGGTAAAGAATTATAGGTTGTCACGACAATAGAGAAAGCTTCACTATATGATAAATTGTTACAACCATATACTTTATGATTCTCTCTCACACCTCAACCACAAACCACGCTCACAAGATCCTTACAGAGTACAACCCCAATATCCCCTAGGTCTCCCTTGAATATCACCCACAGATCTCTAACTTGATCCACTGATATTCCCCGGATCTCTCCACGAATATTCCTTGGGGTCTCCCACGGATCTCACCACACTTTCTTTGATGTTATATGATGTTCATTTTGCTCCACAACCTTAAATATAATAACATAGATATTAGGTCTATTTATACTAGTTACAAGAAGTTTAGAACTAACAAGGAAATATATCTCCTATACGTATAAGATTAATTTGTTCCACATAAATATTATTTCCTATTTATGACAAGTCTTCTTGTAAGGAGAAATCCTTTTCCTTCAAGCACAAGGTTTTCCTGTTCCACATGAAGACAAACTCTTTTTCCTTTTTCCGATAAGCACAAGAACTTCAAGAAGAATACCTGTCCCATTTCCGCGCAGCTTCTAGTACTATGCAAAATACGCTATCACCGCGGTCGGGGTCGCGGTTGGCCACCTGTGCCTACACCGCGGAATACTTCTGGAGATGACTGCTCAGTAAACCGGTCTACATCTTTTGCCTATGCCGCGGTCTACACTGCACAATACTCACTGCGGTTGATCGCTCCCTGTGTCGCAGTCCATGCGCCTTGTCCGCACAATGGTTCCTTTCGAAATCCGATTCTTCAGTTCTTCTTCGGTCTTCAAGCCTCCCTCAAACACCATCTTCAACTTCCAAACGTATCCCATGTCTCCTAGGAAGCTTCACATCAGTTGAGTTGTGTTTGGTTCACATTGGGTTCATTCAAGAATACGAGCCAAAACTTAGCATGGTCTAGTTGATCTCATATATTACATATAAATAAATAAATAAGAATATTTAAAGAGCATAATAATTAAATTCAGAACTATATATAAGTTCTTTCGACACAGCTGTAGCCAGTCTTTGTCGACATAGTCGTAGCCAATCTTATATACTACGTATAAATAAATATGAATATTTAAAGAGCATAATAATTAAATCCGGAACTATATATAGGTTTTGTCTACACGGCCGTAGCCAGTTTTATATACTACGTATAAATAAATACGAATATTTAAAGAGCATAATAATTAAAGCCAGAACTATATATAAGTTATGTCGACACAGTTGTAGCCTGTTGTTTTTGGCTGCTTTTTGTGTTCGTTGTGTTGTGTCTTGTTCTGTGTTTGGCTTTCTATTAATAAAGCTTACCATTTTCAAAAAAAAAAAAAGGTTATGTTGACACAGCCGTAACCAATCTTTATCGACACAACCATAGCCAGTCTTATATACTGTGTATAAATAAATACGAATATTTAAAGAACATAATAATTAAATCTAGAAAAATATATATGTTCTATTGATACAGCCGTAGCCAATCTCTATCGACACAGCCGTAGTCAGTCTTATATATTACATATAAATATATATAAATACAAATATTTAAATGTAAGTAAATCACTTACCTGGAGATACATTTTACTTACATACGATCGTGCTGATAATGTGTTGTAAAACCAAAATATAAATATATAACAATAAATAACTCACAAAGATGGAGAGAATATAAAACAATTGACTGAAGAAGAAATTCGAATTATCGAATGCATACTGATGGCTTCTCATTGTTTTATTCAATTTCTTTCTAATCAAAAAAACTCACTTGTACATTATGGAATAAACATACATATAGGATTGTAAAAATTAATTCTCAGTGTCGGCCACATGTTTTGGCCTTTTCTTTCTAAATTTTTGTATAAATTGGGTCATGCTCTCATTTTCAAACACAAGCAAATGCAGAGCTTTCAAAAACTCATCTCCTCTCTTGTAATATTTCCTAAAACGCCTCTCTATCAATAAAGCTGTGAATATTTTGAGCCTAAGCAAGTAAGATCCCTTATCTTCGACTTTTTGCTTTAAAGTTTTATTTAGTCGTTTAAACACCAGGAGGTCTTGCCAGGTTAACGAAAGCATGAGAAAAGTATTAAATTTCAAGAGTAACACCTGGCAAGGTTCTGGTTCGAACCGCCGGAACCGGAACCCAAAAAACCAGAACCGAAACCGTTTTTCCGGTTCCGGTTCCGGTTCGAATAGACAGTTCCATTTATTTATTTATTTATTTATTTTTTACATTACAAAATATTACATTTTATTTATAAAAAAAAAAAAAAAAAATGTTAGAAAGGACATTGTAGAGTATTGGGCCATGGCCCATAACCCTTGTCCAGGTAATTATATTTTCCTTTCCTTTCTCCTTCTTTTTATATAGGTTAGACATCTCATTCATTTATCTATTTATCCAAACACAATATGGAACAACTGTCCCATCCTATTCTGTTCCGTGCCACCCTGTCCTATCCAATCTCTGTGCCAAACGCACCCTGGGAGTATTTGAAAATTTGTTTTGTTTAGCTAGGGCGGTGTTGGGTCTGATGGAGATAAGACTTGCTTGGGCCACTTGACAATTTACATCTTGCATCAGAACCACTTGCAACGTTCTTTGCATTTGAAGACTACGAAGAGGCGGTGGATTAAGATGTCGATTGGGTTAAGTAAACATCCCCGCTTGTATGGTTAAAGAGGTGAGAGAGTCGTGCTGGGAATCCATAATTATTTATAACAATTGAACAAATCTTTTTCAAACATGTCATGGTCTGTTGAGGCAAACAGAATTTATTGCATCAGATAAATTTGGGAATATATATATATATATATATATACACGGTCCCATTCACATTAGTACGGACTGATGTAACTACATCAGTACCAATGCATGTGGACCATTGATTATGGAGAAGTTTTGACAAGTACATACACTTTGATTCAAAGTATGTAAATCTAATGGTCTATATCCAACGCACTATAAAGTTATATAAGTGGGATATGTTATAAAAATGAATATTTAAATTATATGTATCTTCTGTTTCAAAACACATGATATGTTATAAAAACAAATATTTTAATTATCAATTTCATGAATTAAAGATGCTGGTGCAATCATCCACTCTTGACTAAAAAAAAAAAAGGGTAGGGGATTTTCCCTGTTTACCTTTTTGATGGGACTCATGGGAGTACTCGAGTTTTACCTTTGCTTTTACCTTTTGCTTATTAACAGGCAAAGTTTGAGGGGTTCAAATGTGATCTTAATATTCTAAATTATTGTGTTTGTAGTAGTTGATCGATCTAGACAGACTCCCAACCTAATCTATGCCGGAATATAGAGGTAGTAAGATACTTTCTCGAACACAATTCGAGGGTTGATTGATCAAATGATGAGAACTTGGCAACAACTTATGATCTTTCATATCCCAACGGTTAAATAAATTCAATGGCTTCAACTTTTGTCCCTCATCTTGGCATTAATATCTCGATGAATAAAGACTCAAATCAGCTGTTCAAAAATGATATCTTAATGTGTATCCGACCAAATTGAGTATGTGTCTACATTTAATTATTTTTTAAAACTTTTTCCATAAATGTAGATATATATCCCAATTCGGTTGGTTAGACAAAAATTGTAACACCATTTCTAGAGATCTGATTTAAGTCGATGAGTAATTCCATTTTTCTATTCCTAGAAGAAAGTACCGAGTGCGGACGCCGAACTTCAATTAATATAACCGTATTTTAATCCTCAAGACTCAAACAGTACCGTAGACCAAATCAAATGAACTAACCCACAAGAAGCTGCATGCTCTCTCAAGTTTCAACAAGTTGACTAAGAAGAGTCAACAGATGGCATTCTTGTAATAATTATGAAATACAATAGCATTTTACATCTACAAAGTCTATAAAAGCAACTCTATGTTCTTGACTACTCAAACATACAATCATACGCTGTTTTTACTACCAGTGATACAAACACTCAAGAAAAGAAAGATAACACTTTTGCTCACCCTCTCCTACATGGATGACGTGTCCATAGAGGGGGTAAATTTTTCCAAACAGGGTCATCTTTTGGATACATTTACCCCTTCCTAGATACATGTAATCCTTTTGAAAGGGGGGTAATGCTTACCCCCCTTATAGGGAGGTGAGCAAAAATAGACTCAAAAAAAAAATAAAAAAAAAGATGTCTCTCGACGTTTCCTTTTTCAAATCTCTTTTCTTCTATTTCTTTCGCATCCTCTTCAAACAATTTACAAACCCAAAATTCCAACACAGAACCAGTGATAGCAACGTCCATGCAATGTTGATTCGTGGTAAATACCGGAAGTACCCTTGTCTTGCTCATAGATCGGATGTTCAAGACGACCTATCCACCCAGACTTTGATCTTCGATGTCGAAGGAGCTTTGTTGAAATCCTCATCTCTGTTTCCTTATTTCATGTTGGTGGCCTTCGAAGCCGGAAGCCTAATTAGGGCTTTTGTTCTTCTCATCTTGTATCCAATCCTTTGCTTGGTCAATGAAGAAATGGGGTTGAAGATAATGGTCATGATTTGCTTCTTTGGGATCAAAAAAGACAAGTTCAGAGTTGGAACTGCTGTTCTGCCCAAATTCTTCTTGGAGGATGTCGGCTTCGAAATACTTCTAGTGTTGCGAAGAGGTGGCAAAAGGGTTGGTGTGAGTAACATGCCTCAAGTGATGATCGATAGTTTCTTGAGAGATTATTTGGAGATTGACGTTGTTGTTGGAAGAGACTTAAAGGTATTCTGTGGGTACTTTGTTGGACTCATGGAAGAGAGAAATAATGATAATAAGCTTGTTTTAGAAGAGATGCAGCTTGGACACGAGAACAACAACTTTATTGGCATCAGTTCCTTCAACAACTCTCTTGATCATAAGTTGTTTCTTCAGTGTAAGGTGAGTTCTTTTTTCCTTTTCTGGTATATCTCGCTTGTAACTACACTTACTATTCTATTATATTAGTATTGTACATGTGTTTTATTAAAGGGGTAATTACCCTAATGGCCATCGACTTTTACCACCACTATCAAAAATAGCCACCAAATGGGGAAATTAATGGAAAATAGTCATTTTTTGCAAACATTGTTACACTAATGACCATTCCATCCAATTCCATCCAATAAGTGGCATTTTGGTAAATAAGGGGGTGACATTAATTTATTTTAGATGTTTTTTGGAAATCAATTTTTTCTTTTGTTTTATAAAATAAATAATTATATTTAGTGTGTACATATACATATAACATATCTCAAACATATATATATATATATGTGTGTGTGTGTGTGTGTATACATATATATTTCTTTTCAACTTATCTCAAATATATTTTTTAGAATTTTTAGATTTTATAACGTTAATCTTTTCAAAAAAGAATATATATATTCCTTTTTGAGAAGATTAAGGCTATAAAATCAAAAAATTCTAAAAAAACATAAGTTAAAGATATATATATATATATATATATTTCTTTTCAACTTATCTCAAATATATTTTTTAGAATTTTTAGATTTTGTAATCTTAATCTTCTAAAAAAAAAATACATATATATATATATATATATATATATATACAGTCTTTCTATTATCAGTTCGAACTGACAAAAGTTATATCAGTTTCTTGTATGTGTGCCACTGAATTTAAATACTTTGACTGACAAGTGCATACAGCCAAATCAAAGTATTTAAATCCAGTGGCCCACATGCAAGGAACTGATAATAGAATTTCTGTGTAAATATATATATATATATATATATATATATATATGTTTGAGATATGCTATACATATATACACACTAAATATAATTATTTGTTTCAAAAAATAAAAGAAAAAATTGATTTCCAAAAAACATCTAAAATAAATTAATATTATCCCCTTATTTACCAAAATGCCACTTATTTGATGGAATTGGATGGAAATGAATGGAATTGGATAGAATGGCCATTAGTGTAACAATGTTTGCCAAAAATAGCTATTTTCCATCAATTTCCCCATTTTGTGGCCATTTTAATAGTGGTGGCAAAAGTCGATGTCCACTAGGGTAATTACCCCTTTATTAAATGTTAATATGTGTTGTTAGGGGTTTGGGCAAATGTTAAGATTAGAAAAAAAAAATCATAATATATTTTTTCTTTACGTGGATTAATGTTTAAATAACATTAATTCTAATAAAAAAAAAATAGTCCAAAAACCAACTCAAATAACATGTTATTAATTTATTCTTACTCAAATAATGTTTCAAGTAACTATTAGATTGAATTTTATATTAATTTTTTGAGTCGTATAACTTTACTTCTAAAATTATAAATATAAATAGTACTTTTTTTTTAATCTAATACGAATTGTACTAGCCAAATTTGTGTCTTTAAAATCTTCTGTCATTCATATATGTCACAATCTAGATGCCGAAATATTTTGATCTTGGTTTGAACAGGAGATTTACTTGGTGAGAAGAAGTGACAAGAGGAGCTGGCAACACCTGCCGAGAGATAAACACACAAAACCACTTGTGTTTCACGATGGTAGGCTGGCTCTGAGACCTACCCCATTAGCTTCTCTTGTTCTCTTCACGTGGCTTCCATTTGCTTTCTCCCTTGCTCTCTTCAGACTCCTTGTTGTAATAATTATTCCCCACGACATCTCCACCCCCATTTTAACCTTCACCGGCCTCCGTCTCACTGTAACTCCACCACCCAAAACCTCAAATTCAACCCCATCAAAATCATCGTCAAAAACAATAAGGCCGCGACAACGCGGCCTCCTTTACGTTTGTAACCACAGAACATTACTAGACCCTCTATATTTGTGTTTTGCATTGAAGAAGAATCTCACTGCAGTCACTTACAGCTTGAGTAGAATGTCAGAGATCTTAGCGCCAATCAAGACCGTCCGATTAACAAGGGACCGTGATCAAGATGGTAAGATGATGGAAAGGCTATTGAATCAAGAGGACCTAGTGATTTGTCCCGAAGGGACCACATGTAGAGAACCCTATCTCTTGAGATTCAGTCCTCTGTTTGCAGAGATGAGTGATTGCATTGTCCCTGTAGCTGTGAACACATACGTTACAATGTTCTATGGTACCACTGCTAGTGGTCTCAAGTGCCTGGACCCGTTTATCTTCTTCATGAATCCTTTGCCGAGCTACACAATGGAGTTTCTACCCGCTGTGCCTGGGCTGTACACGTGTCCTGATGGGGAAAAATCAAGATTTGATGTGGCTAATCATGTCCAAAGTGAGATTGGTAAGGCGTTAGGTTTCGAGTGCACCAAGCTTACTAGGAGAGACAAGTACATGATTTTGGCTGGTAACGAAGGGATCGCTTGCACGGTAATAAAAAATCATAATAAAAATAAAGTCCATAACGTGCCGTACAAAATTACCACCGTTTGCAAAAGTATCATATTTTCTGTTTTATCTAAATTTTTGGGTTTGGGTAAATGACTTCTAAGTTAGCAACTCGAATTATACCAATGGCAAAAGGCTTACATTATCCAATTAGGTGGATAGATAGATACTGTTAAAAAAAAAAAAATTATATATGAGTTGAATATATATCTTTATTTAATTATTATTTAATTTATTTTCTTATGGAAATTTTTATCCATGATCTATTCATGTATAACAACGGTATACATATAACAATCGTTCTTTCTTTAATATCTAAATAACTTTTTAATGAAACTTGTTGTGTTGAGACTCTCTTTTTTCCCATTTTCAATAAAAAAAATATATATATACTTTTTTAAACTATCGGTTATCAGTGTTTCGATTGATGCATGTCACTTGCCAAGAGGGGGTCTAGCATGGGTGGGGATTTTGTCAGATGGGGAGATTTTTTTGCCCTGTTTCTGTTTTGCTCTGTTTTTGGGGTTTTTTTGCTGCGTTGTAGCTTCTTGTTTTTGCGCCTGTTTTTGGCCGTTCTTATATAGTAAGCTGTTCAAAAAAAAATTTGATGCATGTACTCTATCAATCTAATTATATCATGTCAATGTAATATAGTAAATCAATTAATATATATATATATATATATATATATAGTTTTTCTACTGTCAGTTCGTCATAATTAAAAATATATCAGGATAAAGATTTATATAGAAAGACTGTATATTTATATATATATATGACAATAGACCTATATACATCTCGTGCTTCGTTGCAGATGCATACTTGCCCGATGAAAAAATTTTAGATACGGTAATTATAGTTTTAGGTAATTCCTCTTTGAAATATATAGGTGGCGTTTGGTTAAATGGCGGAATGGTAATCGGAATGGTAATCGGAATGGAATGGAATGGAAAGTTGATTTCTTTGTTTGGTTGGGACTTTAGAATTAGCATCTGAATCAGTATTATTTTGTTTGGTTAACAACTGAATGAAATGGAATTAACTATATTTTGACCAAAATACCCATAATTATAAAACATTCATAATAACATGATATATTATGAATAATAATAATAATATATTATTATAATATATAACAAATCATATATATATATATATATATATATTATTATAATATATAACATATTATATATAATATATATATATATTATAATAAAATAATATATATTACATAATAATATATATATATATAATATATAAATATTATTATATATATTTTATATAATATATATTATCTATTAGTAATATTAATATTATTATATAGTATATAATACAAATATTATATATTATTATATATAATATATATTTGGATAATAATAATAATAAAATATAAAAGTATATATTATATATTTAATTATATATTATTTGATATATAATTAAATATATATATATATATAATAAAAAAAATATATAATTATATAATTATAATATAATAATATATATTTAATTATATATTATTTAATATAATAATAATATATATGTATATAATTATATATATAATATATACTTATATATTTTATTATTATTATCCAAAATATATATTATATATTTATATAATATAAATATTTAATATATATTATTTAATATATTAAAATATAATATATATATATATTATATATATAATAATATATTTATATAATATAAATATATTATATATTATTTAATATATTAATATAATATATATATAATAATATTATATTATATATATTTATATATCGTTATATATATTATAATAATAATAATAATAATAATATAATATATAATACATATATATATATATATATATTATAATATATATTTATATATCATTAATATAATATATAATGATAATATATTATTTTTGGAAAGGATGGTATTTTTGGAATGTAGTTTGTGCATATGAGGGCTTTTATGGAATAATTTTTTTACATTGGAATGGAATAGGCATTCCACCAAAATGGTGAAATCACAATTCCAATGGAATGCCCATTCCATTGAATTTTAACTAACTAAACATATGGAATGGATTCCATTCCTGCTCATTCCAACCAACCAAACGCCACCATAATGTTTGGCAGGTAAGAAACCCAAAAAAGTTAGTGCCAACTAGTTATAAAATGGTTAAGTTTTGGACATCTTAGGCTTAAATTCACAGACTTACCCCATGTGAACTGCTTGCAATTTGTACCTAAAATAATGTCTAACCCAACACCAAATAGGTCACTGAGACTACCGAACCCCATAAAGATTGAGAAATATATGAGCCATCTGAATATTTATTCTCATAACCAAATAGATATATGGTAATTATGTATAGTGTGAGACTTGAATCCTCACCATAAATGTAGAAACTACACACTTATTAAGAGACTATATATTTTAGACAAGGAATTTGGAATATTTATTACGTGAGAGGTTGCTGCTTGCCGGTTGATCGATCGATGATATATAGCTGTCCATGCTTGCATGTTATATATATCCTGCAAAATTTACTAGCACATGATGAACAAGAAATATCTCAATATTATATAATCGAGCATGATCGGTATATAAGTTGGTTTGAGAAGATTGTTACATTTTTTTTCGTGGAATTGGTGGAAACTGTCACCTTTTTGAACTGATTTGGTGGAAAAGTGAGTGCTTTAATAAGTTAAGTTTAAAAGGCACCTATTATGGTGAACTACCAAAATTGCCTTTAGATAATCATTTTTTTATTCTGTTTGTACTTCCCCTCTCCACACTTCCAACAAAAACGACAGTCCCAACTTAGTAACTCTCTCTCTCTCTCTACAATAAACTTGTCCTCCCATTTTCTTCTTCAACTTAGAAAAGAGTGGATAACATTATCAATGCATCTTCATTGGATAATTAGTTTAGTGGCGCTATGCAGACGCATTCGGGGGTCGAGCTTGGAGACTATTTACAAAGTCTCGGAGATACAAAATTAACAAAAAAAAAGCTATGATCTAAAAGCAAGTAAAGAGACTTACTTAAGATCTCTACTTCTCAAGAGAGTAGCTATCAAAGAATATGAAGCTCACATTATTCAAAAATAAGCCACTCAACAATCATACAGATAACAACACAATTCATGAAATAAGATCAATGTGAACACTTATCACCAAAAGATCTTAAACTAGCAAATGTCAAAGAGGACCATATAAACACTATACTAGTTCTCAATTATGACATGCTTCATGAATGTGATATAAACAATGAGTTGATAGATGAAAAATCAAGTAAGCAAGTAATATGATATAGAGATACCTTCGCAAGCTAATTTCACCAAATACAATGCCTTCACCCTTTTTATGAGTCCTCTTGGCTTGTAAGTCCTCATGACTACAAGTTATAGATGTGTCGATTCCAAGAGACTAAAGACAAAGTAATCCAACTCAAAAAAAAAAAAAAAATCTCTAAAAGCCATAACAACAATGTTACCATATAGATTCCAAAAAAAAACTTCTCAAAAGTTAATCAACAAATTTTGACTATCATAACAAACAAAGTGAGATAGCTAAGTTCATGTCAAGTTGTAAAGATACAAAGCAAAAAGCTAAGCTTCTTATCAACAACACTAGTCTTAAAGCTAACTCACATGTGCAACTTACACTAATGGTAAGAGCACTCACCCTTGACAAATTTTGTCTTGGGTGGACATACACGAACATCATCAAGATTCTCTTTGACCACAATGTTGAACCTAGAGTAAAGTTCTTCCACAACTTGATTCACAATAATATCATTAATACTCTTTTTCTCAACATTGTTAGCAACACATGCATGGTCAAATTTTGAAGGATATGCATTCTTCACCTTCCGGACATTCTTAACATGCTTTGAAAAATTATCATGCTTTCCATATTCAAAAGCTTTAGCATGCATAGAATTAGGTCCAATCTCTCTATTCCTAGATGCATTTTCTAAGTTGCAATATTCAATGAATTTATAGCACTTGGGCTTGATATGGCCTAAGGTATTGCAAAAATGACATATGGGAACAAAAGGAGAGATTTTACCTTCCGGTGGTGGTGGAGGACAAATGGGAGTTTCAAGGGGTACCTTATTCTTCAATTTGTTCTTCTTCTTGGAACGTCTCTTCTTAGGAGCTTTCTCTTCAATGATATCTTCGCTAGTAGGAAGTGATGCTTCTATGAGCTTCTCTTCAACCACCGCTACACTTGAGCTACCTAAGTTCATATTAGAGATGATCCTATCCTTTTCAAGCAAAATACCCTCAACTTCGCAAAACTTCTTTTCAATAGCATTCTTTTCACGCAAGAGCCTACGAGTTGTAGCAACAAACTCATCCACTTGAATCTTGATCAAGTCCTCCTTCTCATCAATCTCACTTAAGGCTATTTTCAACTTCTCCTCAAGAAACTTCACCTTAGCCAAAAGATCAATGTAGGTCGGATTATCATTAAAATACTCTTGATGACTTTGATCAATCTTCTTATCCAACGAATCTTGATTTACATCCTCTAGAGTAAAGTGAGAAGCCATGAATGCAACAAAGTTGCTTACTAGCTCTTCTTCACTAGAAGACTCATCACTTGAGCTCTCCTCATCACTAGAGTCATCATCTTCACTCCATGTAGCCGCCATAGCCTTTCCCTTCTTGTCCTTCTTAGAATCACCACTAGAACAATCCGAAGCATAATGTCCAAGCTTCTTGCACTTGAAGCATTGAACCTTCCTATTGCTCTTAGCATGGCCACTCCTCTCATGAGGTGGAGTAAAGGACTTCTTGACTTCCTTTTCCCTTGAGTACTTGCCACTTGACTTGGCACCTTTCCTCATGAACTTCCTAAACTTCTTAACCAATAACGCCATCTCTTCATCATCATCGTTACTACTAGCTTCCTTGACAACCTTGAGATCTAAACCCTTGTTCTTAGCCTTTGGTTTCATACACGCCTCAAAAGTTTGAAGAGATCCTAGCAACTCATCTATGTTCATGACGTCAACGTCTTTGCTCTCTTCAATAGCGGTAACCTTGGTTTTGAACCTCTTTGGAAGTGATCTAAGAATCTTCCAATTTAGCCTCTCACCGGAGATAGGAGTACCAAGTGCTTGGCATTGGTTGGCGATGTCTAGTAGCTTATCTTGGAAGTCAACAAACTTGTCTTCCTCACCCATTTGCAAAACCTCAAATTAGGAAGTGAGCAATTAAAGACGAGACTTCTTCACCGCTTTAGTCCCCTCATTGGTGACTTGGAGAGCCTCCCATGCCTCATTTGCGATTTCTAGATTTTGAACGTAGGAAAATTGCCTACTATCAACACCTCCGAAAATAGCATTCACCGCCCGATGATGCCATTTTGCTAACTCAAACTCATTAGTAGACCACTCACTCCTAGGCTTGGAAACGGTCACTCCATCCTCAATCTTGTTAGGAGCAAGATAACCTTCTTCAACGGTCATCCAAGCTCTCTCATTAATAGATCGAATGTAAGCCTTCATCCTCAATTTCCAAAACTCATAGTTGTGACCCTTAAGAAGAGGAGGCCTAGAATTCGAAGCCCCTTCGGTCATCACATCATCTTGGAAAACCATACTAGCAAAAACCTAAGCAATCCACACGTAAGTATAAACCGGATCTCGTCGAGTGCCGTCCGACGACCCGCTCTGATACCAATTGAAAGTATACAAACGTAGTTAAATTGCTTAAAGCATACCTAGAGGGGGGGTGAATAGGTTTTTACACCTTTTTTCAATCCCTTGAACAAACTTTCGTTTGTCCCTCAAGGTAGCCTTATACACAATAAAATAAGCCAAGGAAGACATACATAGACAATACGATAATACAATCATAAGAGCAAGGTCTAAGTATATCATCTAGTTGTGTGAGGTATAAGAACAAATAAACACAACAACAAAGTAAGCTTGTATTTCAATAGATGTTCAATTAGTTACAAGAGTGATCAAAATATCACTATACAAAAATTACAATATACAAAAGAATCATAGATACAACAATGATCAAAAGAATGAATCCACAAACCATACTATACAAAGTCTTGCGTCAAAATACATCACATGTGAATATTATGAACCAAGATAATAAAATATACAATTAAAATAAAAGAGAAAGAGATAAGAAGAATTAACACAAGAGATTTTTTAACGTGGTAAAACCTCCAAGGAGGAAATATCCATGGGTTGAACTACAACCATTGGGTACTATATTATTGGAAAGTAAACATAGAACATTCACAAAGTGACTAATCTTTAGCTCACCCAACCTAGTGAAGTCTAAGCCTACCCAACCCTATTGGAAAGTGTGAAATCCCTCAATGATGCGAAACCACCATATATTGGACACCACACAAAACCAACATCGATGGTAGATTAGAAATTCCTCAAGAGTGCATACACCTCCCGTGTACCCCGCTCTATCAGAGTCTATGTCTAACCATACGCCTAGGCCTACCAATACAATAGCCAACTCCCTATCCAAGGCACTCTTGCCTCTAGGGATCCTCCCATGCATGACTATCCGAGTCCTCCCGACTCTAGCCATGACTCTTTGCTTACCTATCCGAGTCATCCCGACTCTAGGCAAGACTTCTTGCTTGGCTATCCGAGTCACCCAAACTCTAACCAAGACTTCATGCCTTTTACAAGGACTTCCTAGTGTGATCATGAGAATGCAAATGATGCAAACAATCAAATCAACATAGAACATGTGATCAATACATTCTATGGCACAAATAGACCTAAACATGTGATATTACAAGTAATCAAGTCTAGATGCAAAATACGAGAATAAAACCTAAGCATATGAAACACCAAACACATAAGCTCAAAGTCTCATTCACATATACAACACTTGAATCAAAATATATTCATAAAGTACAAATTCAAGATGCTATCAATATACAATTAAATGCTAGATATATGAGATTTAAATCAATCAATATTCTAGCCAAAAATATAGAGCAAGGATTTGAGATTTACATCAATCAAAACCTAGATTCTCTAAATCACAATCAAATACACAAATCCTAAATTTCATCAATCAAAGGATCAAATCAAATCTCAAGGTCATTTATCACAAAATTAATTCAATCAAGTTCCAAACAACCTAAGATGCCATTCTTATCACAATACAACTCACAAACATATGTAAAATCTAGAATCATATAAACTAGTCAACATTAGTCCATAAATTGACTTTCAATTAGAATGATAATCAAGATATCTTTTTCAATAGCTTTTACCAAACATAAACATAGATATAGAAGAAGAAACCTAGTTAAAAAGGCTCGGAGACTAATTACAAAGTCTCAGAGATAATTGAAAAGGCTCGGAGACTAATTGAAAAGACTCGGATTACTGTTGAAAAGGCTCGAACAGTGTATGAAAAGGCTCAGACACAGTGTTAAAAGTCTCGGAGATTCAAAATTGACAAACCTATTCATATTCCTTTAAAAAGCTCGAATTACTGTTGAAAAGGCTCGAACAGTGTATAAAAAGGCTCGGAGACAGTGTTAAAAAGCTTGGAGATTCAAAATTGAAAAACCTATCGTAAAAATGAAAAAGCTCGGATTACTATTGAAAAGGCTTGAACAATGTATGAAAAGGCTTGGAGATTCAAAATTGACAAAC
This sequence comes from Acer saccharum, assembly GCA_030490815.1. Classification (NCBI taxonomy): domain Eukaryota; kingdom Viridiplantae; phylum Streptophyta; class Magnoliopsida; order Sapindales; family Sapindaceae; genus Acer; species Acer saccharum. The sequence goes on from CM059870.1 coordinate 37,860,624, forward strand.
CTATCATAAAAATGAAAAAGCTCAGATTACTGTTGAAAAGGCTCGGAGATTCAAAATTGACAAACCTATTCATATTCCTTTAAAAATCTCGGATTACTATTTAAAAAGCTCGGAGACTGTTTGAAAAGGCTCGAAAAAAGTGTTAAAAGGCTTAGAAACCCAGATCTTCATCGTCTTGCAGATTCTGGTCGACTTCAGGACTGTAGCACCGCCGCCGGTGAGTTTGCTGTCAGATTTTCAGGCGTATGTTGTTGCAGCCAGTTGCTTTCTCTCTCTACTGTTTTCTCTCTAGGTTTGAAAACGACACAAAATGACAAAAAATGGGTATTTTTGTCTAATCACCTAAATAGGTGCCTTTTAAACTTAAATTAGTAATGTGGTGAGTTTTTTACAAAACCCATCCCAAATAGTGCTAAAAAAAATTTGAGCCCTTTTTTTCATGTATGTATTTCACCAACTGCCAAGTAACTACCAAACATTATATAATTTGTTGTATGTGTCCCATCAGTCTTTCTATTATCAATTCGAACTGACAAAGTTATATCAATTCCTTGTATGTGGGCCACTGGATTTAAATACTTTGACTGACAAGTGCATACAGCCAAGTCAAAGTATTTAAATCTAGTGGCCCACATGCAAGGAACTGATATAACTTTTGTTAGTTCGAACTGATAATAGAATTTCTGTGTGTCCCATTATCAGACATGCCAACCTACAAATGAACTGTAGCTCTTTATGAAACCATTTTTGGAAAACTTTATAGAATATTCTTGATTTTTCCTTTTAAACTCCAACACTTTATAATGGTAAAATCAGAACCGCACAAATGTTAATGTGAAGTACTGTAGATTAATAGAATGATAGGTACATGTACTCGATCGAATTAGTCTGCATTATATATATATATATATATATATATATAGTTTTTCTATTGTCAGTTCTAACTGATATAAAATATATCAGTTCCAATTGATATAAAATATATCAATTTCTTGCATAGTTGCATGTGGGTCATTGGATTTAAATGCTTTGACTCGGCTGCATGCACTTGTCAAAGCATCTTTTAAATCCAATAGCCCATATGTAAAGAACTGATATATTTTATATGATCAGTTCAAACTGACAATAGAAAAACTATATACATATATATAACCAATTGCATTAATAGGTTGTTATCATGCAATTTCATCACCGTTTTTTTTAGTTGTGATCAAGATAAAGAGAAAGATGTTTCTTTTATTTGTAGAATTATACTAAACACTAATTTTAAATTCTCAATCTCTCAAATTTATATCGCGTAATACTTTACAATATAAAATAAAATTTAGGTTGGTGGGGGTCAACAGTTGTGTTTCACACTACAAGAAATTTGGCATTTCGTAACGCGTAAAATGAGTTGCGAAAGGTTTACGCAATGCATGCCCGTACGTTGTACACTTGTTGCCACCAAAAGTCTAAAGACTTTTTGCAACACGCCATGTGTGTTGTCTTAGAACAACAATAACAACATACTAAATGTGTTGCGAAAAAAACGTACGTTGTCGTAGACATTTAACGCAACGCGTTATAGACATTGCATTAAATGTTTAATGCAACATGAATTGTACGTTGTCTTAGAACATCAGCAATGTGTTAAGTGTGTTGCCGAAGAGACGTACGCTGTTGTAGATGTTGACGGTGAAATTTGGATTGCCACACACTTAACAATTATATCAATTTAATATAAAACAAGAAAATTAAGAACGCATGCAAAAGACAGATTTTACGTGGAAAACCCTTGAATGGGAAAAAACCACGGCGCCCCCTGAGGGCAGAAGAATAATACTAGGTTTTTGTTGCCTTGTTACACACTTTAGATCTCTCTTACAATTGCTCTCTCCTCTCTCTAGATTTCCGAACCCCTTCCTCATGGGATAGATGGTTCTATTTATACCTGTCTAATTAGGGTTTCCCCTTGTTTTTAGCTGTGTGGGTGGTAGGTTTCCCTCTTTGATTCGTACTAGGATTCCCCTATTGTCACGGATCCGAATCTACTTTCCTCTTTGTGATTCCTTGTTTGTCATGGGTCTTCTAAAAGTTTAGGGTTTATTTCTGTGTTTCTGCCGAGTCGGTTCAAGCCCAGTATACTGGTGTAGCGAGTACCTTCACTTCTGGGTATCGTCTCTTCGGCGACCACATTTCTACTTTTGGCGAGTAAATATCTAGCTTCGGCGACCATATCTTTGACTCCCTTTTGGCTTGAGGTATTTTGTCATTCTGACTTGTCACACTCCCTCCCTTGACCCGGTCAATGAGTGACGTGGCAATCTTTTATTGGCTCTTTTGATAACGTGTCAGGTTGGGGAATTTATACATACAACAGTAGACATTTATCGTAACGCACATTGTACGTTGCCTTAGGCCATGGAAAAAATAAATACCGACACTATCAGACTTCTGACCATATAGAACCAATGTTTTATTAAATTTCACTATTATTTGCTTGGGTTGGGAGTTGAACTTGAGACAATGAAGACAGTGAGGAGTGACTTTACCATTTGGTTGGAAGTTTAACTTTGTTAATAATGCATAACTATTTTTATATATCAGATATATGCTACAAATCTGCTTATATTTTTTTAGAATTAATATTTTATTAAAAAAATATTAATTTTTATTTCTCGGTAATGTATACTCATTCTAGTAATATTTGTAATTATTTTGTATGATAGAGACATAGATAACAAAAAAAAGTTTAATGTAGCATTTAATTAAAGTATTTTTTTTATATTTGAAATCAAATACAATCGGGTTAGAGTTTATCAAAACTTGATGATAACAAACGTTACAAACTCAAGACTCGAAATAAAATTCTCACTACATGAGAGAGGTCTCCCCCACATTTTACGATTTGATAGTCAAAAGTGAGGTTCGAATCCTTATCACAAAATAGAAGGGGATGGGTCCAATCACTTTACTTATGATAGTTGTGTATTTTTAATATTTATGAACACATCCATGATGTTTGGGTTTCTAAATATTAGTTTTTTTTTTTTTTTTTTTTTGAAATGCACAAGTCAACAATTGCTAAAAATATTCTTACGACAACGTGCATATAATATGTGTGTAACGAAATATTAGTATTTTCCGTAATGTGTAATCCAATATTAGTATATCCAACGTGCATATAAAAGGGCTTCTACGATGACGTGTATGACATGTGTGTTGCTAAATATTAGCCTTTCACAACATGCATGATATTTACAGCGACGCGTATGACTTGTGTGTTGCTAAAACATTAGTCTTTCGCAACGCGCATGACATCTACGGCAACGTGCATGACTTGTGTGTTGCTAAAATATTAGTCGATCTTTCGCACCGCGCATGACACGTGTTGTTGCTAAATATTAACTTTTCGCAATGTGCAAACCAGTAGTTACTAAAAAGTCTCCTACAACAACATGCAATGCATGGTATGTGTGTTGCGAAATATTAGACGTTTTCACAACGCACATGACATACGTGAACACAAAAATAACCAGTTGTTAAATAGACTCATATGGCAATGTTCATGATGTGTGTATTGCTAAACATTAGTTTTTTTAACAATATTTGCGTTTGTACGTCACTAAAACACACTTATAGCAATGTGCACAAACTTAATGAAATAACAATGACAACGTGCATCTGTTGTGTGTTGCCACATGTGGTCAATTATTGGCAACATTCACATGTACATTGCCATACATGGTTTCAACAACACATAATTTTTGCACATTACGATAAATGACTTTTGGCAACATGCTTTACATGCGTGTTACGATAGATGACTTTTAGCAACGTGCGTAGCCCTCACGTTGTCTTTTAAATGTTGCTAAAAGTGAAATTTCTTGTAGTGGATTCGAAATTGATTATGGATTAGGTTGGTGGTTGGTCGCCCTTAAGTCCCATGCCCAGCAGTGATAGAGTTTGGAATTCGGTGTTATTCGTGGTGGTTTGAACGATATGGGAGTTTAGGAACAAGTTTTTTGTTTTTGTTTTTGTTTTTCTATAAACAAGACATCTAATATTTTTCCATCAAATCACATTAAAAAAAAAATATCTTTGATTATATATAGTATTTCTTTCAATATATCTTAAATATAAATGCAAGCAAGCATGTGTGTGTGTGTGTGTGTATATATATATATATATATATATTGAACAGCCAAAGATTATAAGGCTACCAAGAGCCACAAACAAAACACAGACAAGACAAACCCAGCCATGCATAGCGCCAAAAACAGAGTAAAGAGACAAAAAAAACAAAACCAGGCAGGAGACAATAGCCAAACAAACCAAAAGGAAAGAAACAAGCAGCACAAAACCGAAAGGACAAAGCCCCAAAAAAAAAAAATTAAAAATTAAAAATCTCCCCACTAAATGAAATCCCTTGCCATATTGGACCCAAGCTTGGCCAAATTGTCCACGAAGGAGTTTGATGCTCTCGAATTGAAGGAGACCACTGTGCCGCTGAAAGTCTCCAGATAACTGCGGATATCATAAACCATATACAAGTGTTTAAGGCTTCCAAAACCTTTATCATTGATCAAAGAAACTGTAACCTTTGAATCGCTAACGATGACAATATCCTGACCCAACATCAATGAATTGGAGGCGCAAAGCTGAGTTGCCTTCTCAATAGCCATAAGCTCTACCTCATGAGAAAAACTTAGTTGCACCCGGTGCAACAGTCAGCACATGCTGATTGGTGCACCACAGCCACTCAAATTTTGACACCTGCTTTTGTACTGCTATTCAAGCCAACAACTCATCCAAATGATCCAACTCAGCTGTTATCACTTCTCAGACAAAACAAAATCTCATTTCTCACGCAAAATCTCATCTCTCACGTGTTTACACTCTTTTAGAACTTTATATATAATTTTTTTCTCACAAAATTTTCCCTCTTCTCACTCCTCTCTGTTTCATCTCAGAAATATTTCCCTCCTTTTCTATTAAAATGTAAACCTATTGATTTTTCTCTTCCCTATTGTCATTGTCTCTAAAAACTTTAGGGAAACAGATTTAAGGAATTTGTCTCACAAATTCAAAGATTTAGGGATTTAAAAGGTAAACTTTTGGAAAAAAATTTGGTGAAATTTTAACTTATTTTTGTTTTTGAAGAACTTTTGAACACATTAAAACTGCCAACATCTCACCGGAGGATTTCAATTGTTGTTTGTCTCTTGTTGGATTTTTTGTGCTGCCTGTGGTTGGGTTGTTGCTATGGTGTTGCTTATTTGGCTGTCTGTCAAATTTCCTTGGTCTTCTTTTATGTTAGAGTTGTATTAAAAAAAAAATCTGTATGAATTGAATGTTGTGAGAAATGAGTAAGAGGTATTGTTTTTTTTTTTTTTTTTTTAAGAAAATTAGAAAGAAAAGTATATTGTTTATGGTATTTAAGAATATTTTAAGTAATTTCTGATTATTATTTAAATTGATAAATATTGTGGTTTTTTTTGTTGTTGTTTGAACTGATGAATATTGTTGGTTTTTGTTGTTGTTGTTGTTTGAATTGGTAAGTAATGTTGGTTTTTTTGTTTTAGTTTGAATTGATAAATAATGTTAGTATTTTTTTTCCATGACCAGATTGATATTAGATGATGGATCATTCAAACAGTGAGCAAGAAAAAGAAAAAATAAGTGATGCAGCAGGGGAAATGATTGTGGAAGAAGACAATGATCTCAAAGTAGGAATGGAGGTACAATCTGATTCTGAAGCTTATAATTTATATAATTCATATGCTTTGAAAAGAGGGCGTATCCGAAAAGACGGATCAAACAATATTAGACAACGAGAGTTTGTGTGTTCAAAACAAGGGTTTTATATGGATGAACCAGGTGAAATGAATAAATTGAATAGGTTAGAAACAAGAACAGGCTGTGAGGCTTTTGTACGATTCACTGTTAATAATGGAACATGGACTATTTCTTGTATCAATTCAAGTCATAATCATGAATTAGCGAAACCTGAAGAAAGACAATTTTTGAGATCAGGTCGAAAAATACCCGATGGACATGGTTCTGTCATTAGTTCCATGGTTGATGCTGGAATAGGGCCAACGAAATCGTATTTTTTTTTGGCAAATGAAGTGGGTGGTGCTGAAAATCTCGGTTTCCTTAGGAAAGATGCAACGAACTACCTGCAACAAAAAAAGAATAAAATGATGGAAGCGGGAGATGCACAAACTTTACTAAACCATTTCAAGTGCAAACAAGGCGAGGATCCAAACTTTTTCTACTCTATTCAAGTGGATCAAGATAATCGAATGACAAATTTCTTTTGGAGAGATAGTAGATCAAAGTTTGATTATGATTGTTTTGGTGATGTTGTATGCTTTGACACTACTTTTAGAACCAACAAGTATAATTTGATTTGTGCTCCGTTTGTGGGAGTTAATCATCATTGGAAAAATGTGCTATTTGGTTGTGCTTTTTTGTTGAATGAGAGTACGGAATCATTTGTTTGGTTGTTTGAGTCATTTTTGGAGTCGATGGGAAATAAACAACCAAAAACTATTTTCACAGATCAAGATAAAGCAATGGAGAATGCAATTGCAAAAACATTTCCAAATGCACGTCATCGATTATGCACTTGGCACATTTCCAAGAATGCTACACAACATCTTGCCAATCATTATGCTAACCCTGAGTTCAAGAGATTGTTTAACAAGTGTTTTTATGGGTGTCTTAGTGAAATGGAATTTGAAGCCTCTTGGAATGATATGATCAATAAATTCAACCTTTAGAGTCATTCATGGCTTCAGACATTGTATTCACTTAGAGAGAAATGGTGTTCATGTTTTAGTTTAGATATTTTTTCAGCAAATATTAAATCCACCCAACGAAGTGAGAGCACAAATAATGTTTTCCATCAAATTTCCACAAAAACGATGGATCTCATTAAGTTTGTTCAGCATTATGAGAAAAAAACAAAAGAAATGCGCTTGGCGGAGTTAGAGGATGATTATTGCTGTAAAAAGGGTGTATCTCACCTCAAGATACCGAGTGGAATATTAAGCCATGGAGTTCAAGTGTACACCAACAAGATGTTTAAATTTTTTCAAACGGAGTTAATGGGCTGTATAGGAGTAAGGATGAAAGAAGTTTCTGTCGATCGAGAGTTGCATATCTATGAAGCGATAGAAGAAGGCAAACAAAGAGTTTTTGAAGTTCAATATAATTCACTTACTTTAAATGTTTCATGTTGTTGTAAGTTATTCGAATCTATGGGAATATCGTGCCGTCATGCTTTAAAAGTATTTGATTTCAACAATCTCACTAGCATTCCATCAAAATACATATTGAAGAGGTGGACTAAAGATGCAAAAAGAGGAATTTCGGCGACTTGTGATAGATTGGCATCTTCAGGTAGTAATGAAAAGTCCATTCACTCATTACGCCTTAGTGAATTGATGCACGCAGGAAATAATCTTTACAGTATAGCTTCTTTGACCGAGTCTGGAACTAAAATTGTGAAAGAAAAAATAGCAGAGTTAATGAAGCTACTTGAGCAGGACAAAGAAACTATTACTGCATTGGAATGCTTGAAAAAAAACGGATGAGCAACCAAGTATTGATGCTGTTGGTAATGAGGTACCAATTTTGAATCCACCGGTTGTTAGGACAAAAGGACTCACGAATGCTCGACTGAAAAGCAATCTGGAGAAGCGGAAAAGGAAGGTGACAAAAGGTATAAAGAAATAAACAAATATATGAATATATATATATATATTTCGTGATATATAATTTGTGTCTTATTTTTAAATGTATATAAATATACAGGCAAACGAAATCAAGATGTCAGCGGTGCATCTCAAGTCACACATGCATCTCATCATGCAAACCTTAATCAATCGGTTTATCATGTTGGTGATTCTCACAATTTAATCTTTAATCAGGTGTGCATTTGATGTTTTGCATACTATTTTAACACTATATACTTAATGAAATATAAATATTTGTTACTATTTTAACACCACATTTCTTGTTCTAGGATTACTTGAGTTTGCCAATAACTTCTAGCTTTAGCTTTACTAGGATGCTTCAAGAAAGTAACCAAGTGCGTCATTCCAATCAGGTATGTCTTAGAGATGTTAAATATTTATAACATTCAGTTATTTTATTTTATTTTTGTAACCAGGTGTGTGTACCTGGATGTTTTTTTTTCTTGATAAATGATCATTGCAGGATTTTTCATCCACTACAAATCCTATGTTTGGACAATGGCCTTCACAGGTTTGTCAATTTTTTGAATGTTTTTTTTATTGGAAACAATTAATTATATTTGAATTGTAATATAAACAATTTTGATTCAGGATTTGAACTTCTGTGGCTTAAATCAGTTCCAGACTCAACAAAGCCATTTCAATTCTTAGCAAGTGAAGGATATCTAAATTTGACTCCACCAAAATCTAAATATAAGTTGCTGGAGACATTTTGGCTAGTGTACAGAATTTCCAACAGTTGCTGTAACTTCTTTTTGTCTTAGAGTCATTCATGGCTTCAAATATCTATTACTGTAGATCATGTTTATTTTTGAAGATATTATTTTGTTGAAATTCAGTTCATACTAAACATTTCAGCTTAATTGGGATTAATTAGCCATTTTATCTTATTTGGAATTGTATGGTTGAACACTTGAACATGCAAATGTTGTTATGTTGAATTGTTGAAATTATGGTGCACTCATTTTAGCTAATCTCAGTATTGTTTTTTTTTTTTAACAATAAACTTTATTGAGAAAGCCAAAGAAGGCAAAAGGAAACACCAATAGGCAACAGCAACAGCCCAGAAAACAGGACAGAAAGAGCAGAAAGAAACAGGGCACCAACACCCCCAAGAACCCTCTAAACAGCACACGCAACAACAACACCCAGACTACACAGCCAAAAAAAAAAACCAAATAGAAACAGCATCGTGAAAGCCAGTCAGCAAAGACCCAACAAAACCAACCAAGCAGGCACTAACACCAATCCACAAAATCGCCCTGCCTACTAGAATCCATTTTAGCAAGATTGTCAGCAAAGAAGTTAGAAGCTCTCAATTTGAAACACACCACCGTTCCCCCGAGAAACTCAAGGAAGCCACGAATTTCGTAGATGAAGTTGTTGGTCAATCTGATATTGTTAGTCAGCTTTATAGTCAATGAAATATTTTTCTCCAGAAAACCTCCATTGAAGCTCCATTAAAGCTTTACTAAAAAGCTTGAGAAATTTTGTTTTAGGCTTTTTATCAAACACCTTTAGTTCATTATTTAACACCTTGTTTTCTCTTTGTTTACACCCAATAACAACAACTCCACAACTCACATCAACTCCACAATTCACATCAACAACGCAACACCAACCAAAAACATCAACAACTCAATAAGCCAACAACAAAACACAAGAAGACCAAGGAAAAATGACAGCCCAAAATAAGCAACACCAAATCAACGACCCCAACCTCAGGCAGCACAAAAAACCCAACAAGAGACAACATCAATTGAAATCCTTCGGTGAGATGTTGGCAGTTTTAATATGTGTTCAAAGTTCTTCAAAAACTAAAATTAGTTAAAATTTCAACAAAAACATCCCAAAAGATAATCTTTTAAATCCCTAAATTTTTGAATTTGTGAAATTGAAGATAGATGAAATGCAAGTTTTCAGAGACAATGACAGTAGGGAAGACAAATCAGTCGGTTTACATTTTAATGGATAAGTAGGGAAATGTTTCTGAGATGAAACAGAGACGAGTGAGAAGAAGGAAAATTTTGTTAGAAAAAAATTACATCGATAGATCATGTTGTTGTTGTGATCTTCTAATTTTCGAAAGATTATGAGAAGGATATCTTTGGGGAGATCAGACCATCGTACACGATCATCATCATCGCCGCGTGGAGGTGGAGTTGAATCGATTCTCTTTCGTTTTTCTGGCAGCTTAGATGGAGATCAATATATATATATATATATATATATATATATATATAACATTAAAGTAATAAAACAAGAAATTATAAAAGAGGGAAATATTTCTGAGATGAAACAGAGAGGAGTGAGAAGAGGGAAAATTTTGTGAGAAAAAAATTATATATAAAGTTCTAAAAGAGTGTAAACACGTGAGAGATGAGATTTTGCGTGAGAAATGAGATTTTGTTTTGTCTGAGAAGTGATAACAGCTGAGTTGGATCATTTGGATGAGTTGTTGGCTTGAGTAGCAGTACAAAAGCAGGTGTCAAAATTTGAGTGGCTGTGGTGCACCAATCAGCATGTGCTGACTGTTGCACCGGGTGCAACTAAGTTTTTCTCCTACCTCATTGGAGTCCCGAAGCCCCACATGCAGAGAAAAAAGGCACAGGATTTTACCATTATTATCTCTCAACACTCCACCAATGCCAACTGCTCCCGGTTTGCCACGCGTCGAGCCATCAACGTTGAACTTTAACCCATTAGGACAAGGAGGGGTCCAAACATCCATCTTGTTCCGCCTAATCAAATTAGAATCAATGCAACGATCTTTTACATTGAGGAGGATATAGGTGATAAGATCAGTTGAGCCCTTGCCATAGAATTTAAACCACCAAGCAACTTTAAGCTTCACGGAATCAGCCACCAGACAAACAATAGAAGCGTGTGTGTATATAAACACTTTACATCATGGAAACTCTGATTATAGGATTATGCAACAAAAGCCATGCTAGTGTTAGCAAGCCCGGCCTTAGGGGGAGCCTAGTGGCGACCGCCTAGGGCTCCCGATCTATAAGGGCCCCTAAAGTTTAAAAAAAAAAAAATTGATTTCAAATATGAGTGACGATATTGACACCCCTCTAAACCTGTATGTGCACCCCTAAATTAGTATATTTTTGAAATTACAATATTACCCTTATTTAAAATGATTAATATAATTATATCTTGTACCATATAAACACAATATTAATATTTTGATAATTTTAACAATTTTTGTAATTAATTTAAACAGAAAAATGATAGTGATTATTTATCTAATTATTATTGTTGTTAAAAAAATTAAGAAGAGAAAACCATTGATTTAATTAGAAAAAAAAAAAAAAAAAACTAAACTAAAATTAATAAGTTAAAAGAAAAAAAATGAAAAATGGAGGCTGTAACCTCTTCAGTCTCATTATCCCAGATAGTCAAAAATAGATAAAAGAAAGGAAAAAAGGAAGGAAAATAAAGGATGTGGTGGTAGGTAGGTTGTAGCCTCTTTTATCCGAATTTTTTATTTTTATTTTATTTTTAAAAAAAAATGAAGAACTTCGTTCAGCTAGAAAAATATATATCATCATCCGTGAGCTTATAAAGCCAACCAGTAAAATTAACAATCCACACAACAATACATCCTGAATCCGATGGACCTGTGCTCTTCCATTGTTGTAGTATTTTTTATTTATTTTTTGTTGCATGTTAATTATATTATAAGTGATTTATTTATCATATTTTTCAATAGAAATTAAAATAAAGGGCATATTTGGTAATATGAGGGTGTGCTTACAAATTATAATATTTTGAAAACTTTTAATGGGGTGTAAATACAAACTGGGGTGCATATACAGTTTTTTAGGGGTGTAAATATCGTTACTCTTCAAATATACCCCATATATGAATTTAATCTAACAAGTCCATAAATGAGTTTAAAATATAGGCCCACTGAATCTCTATTTTTTTTAAACTAACAAACCCATAAAGTGAGTTCAAAATAGGCCCACCAAACATATTTCTTTTTAAGAAAGGCCCACAACCCAATTATCATTCTAAAAAACGAAAACCAACAGTATAATACTCCTCTTATCGGAGTAAGACAACAAGAAATCGAAATTGAACAAAAATCAAATTAGGACTCTCTTAAATCTTGCTATTTGCTACGAAATTTTGGATTTCAGATCTATAATCTAAACTTGAAGTCGTTCACCCATTCTTGAAGTCATTGTTCCAAGAATCAAAGGTAATTAATAATTAAATCAATATTTTTTTTTGATAAACCTCTTTTTGTTTTAGAATTCAAATAGGAAAGGATCAGTAACTTTGTAAGTGAGTCTGGTGGTGATGATCGATTTTGTTTGGTTCAAATTGGTTGTGGATTTTCCATAGCGCAATCAAAAATCAAATTAGGGTTCTTCAAAACCCTTTTAAATCTTGCTACGAAAATTCATAATTCAGATATAAAATCTCAAGTTGAAATCTCAGGGCCCCCTAAATTCATTTTCTATAGTTCGCCTTGGGCCCCGAAAATCTCAGGGCCAGCCCTGAGTGTTAGCATGCAAGGGTCTCCTACACCAGCTGTCACCGAAAGTGAGAGTTTGATATCCATCCAGCTTTTCAAGACTTTTTCTGCTGATGAGAGAGATGGGTTTGGCTTCGGCTCCCTCAAGTATGTTTTACTTTTGTTTAGTGAAAGATATGTCATATTTTTCATGCATTTGACTCTCTGAATCTCTTCCTGGGTACTCTCATCTTTCTCATATACTTTTCCTTTGTTTCATGGTGGCAGTTTGGCAAAAGGGAAAGTCTCTGGTTCAGGTCCTGGAGAAGAACCAAGTAAAGTTGCCAGATGAGATTGAAATATCATTAGAGATGCTAATTGTCCATGCATTCACACTTGCTATTTCATAGCAGTTCATTAGTTGAAGTTTTGTCCCCCTGTTAACTAATGTCCTCTTAAGTCATGTCTCATGTCCATCATCTTCCTGACTATTCTGATTTTTGTACATGTGTATAGACCGCCAAGCTCTAGAGGATATCCTTTAAAGTTTATCTTTGTACAATGATTTGATTCAATGTTTCCCTCCATTTGTTTGTATGGATTGGTTGTTTTTGCTTACGCACTCAATTTCCAGTTTCATTATTAAATTATGGTCTTATTATGTTGGGGTTTAATGGTAAGCAGCCTCACAAATCCCCATTTAGTTTTAAGTGGGTTGCTAGTTTTTAGTATACTTTTTTTTTTTTTCGATGAAGTTAGCGATGATATTGATCGGACCGATTTGCTCTCGCCCTTGTGCTTTTTTTTTTTTTTTTTTTAAACCAGAAAAAACAACCAAAACCAAGAAAAGAGAATCAAAACACAACCAAACTAGAAAAACAATGAAAACGAACCAAAAAAACAAACAAAAACAAACAAAACCCGCTAATGTCGAAAGGAAGGGAGACCCAACCTATCAATACGAAGAACGCCTTTAAGAAAACGAGGGAAAAGATGCGGATCTTCGTAAATGATGTTTTTACCCATTTCTCCATCTCTAGCAAGAAAATCAGCCGCGTTATTGCCTTCCCTATATTGATGTAGCACCATGAAATTCACCCCTTCAAGCTCTGCCACTAGGTCCTCCCAGAAATCCCAAAGATACCACAAGGTACAACTACCTTTCCGAAGCCAATCAACAACAATTAGAGAGTCGCTTTCAATAATCACATTAAAATAAATAAGTCGTTTGCACAAACGAATTCCTTCCAGGATTGCTTTTAATTCCGCACTATTGTTTGTACCATTGCCAAAACAACTAGAAAAAGCCGCTTTCGCCATGCCATGGCAATCCCGAATAATACCTCCACCTCCTGAATTACCTGGATTTCCCCTACAGCTACCATCACAATTAAGTTTTATCCAACCCGCAGGAGGTTTAGCCCACGAGATAAATTTTTCGGGCCTGGCGCAAACCCTTTGATGCTGAATTTGAAATTCCTTCATAATAGAAAAGTCTGGCGTTTTCAGTTTCCGGAAAGAAACATTGTCCTCGGCTAAAGATCTAACCCAGTACCAAACATTTCTCCAAATCTGATCAGCATTTTGATGAACACCTTCCATTCTTGCTTTGCATCTTCTATTCCAAAGGCACCACGAAATCAAGCAAGGAATCAAACCGATTAAAATACCTTTGATAGACGATTTACGAGCATAGTGGAACCAGTTTGTAACTCTGTTTTTCCAGGGAAGAACCGGCCGGAAAGGGATCCCCAGCACCACACTAGCACGACGCCAAACCTCTGAGGCCACTTCACCAAGAGATAGAATGTGATCAATATTTTCCTGGCTTCTTTGCACACAGCAATCACACACCGAAGCCATCGATATGCTTTTGGCCTGAACTCTATAGTTTTTAGTATACTTGTGATTAATTGACTCGCTGTGATGTTAGTGGTCCTATTATATGGTAAATGATGTTGATCGGTGATAAGCTCCTCGGATACACATCATTAAGATTAGGGGTTGACATGGTTCGCATTGGTTTTGGGTAATATCGAATGGATATTTTTGGTTTTCAAAAATTGAAACCGGTTTAAACTTATTAGTGTGAGTAAATAAATTGAATTGATTGATTTAATTACTGTGTTTGTGTTGTTCCCCTGTTTCTTGTTGGGGTTTATTGCTTTGCCTCCTGACCTCTTGTGTGCTGGTGGTGGCTTGTTGGTTTTGCTTTTCTAATAAATTTCGCTGTTCCAAAAAAAAAAAAAAAAATTGAATTGAACTGATTTTAATGGTTCATTTTAATTTAGTTTTGGACCTAATGTGCCCAATGGACTAAATGAGTTTTTTTAGATATTTTTGAATTGAGTAACGATATTTGCACCCCTTAAAAACCGTATATACACCCCAAATTAGTATGTTTTTAAAAATCCAATAATACCCTTGAGTAAAATTACTAAGAGAACTAATTGTATGTTAGTACACCCACCAATAATTATTAATTAGTTTCCTATTTTAATATTTTGTATTTTTGTTTTCCTATTAAGGGTTTGATATTAACATATATCATAAAAACTCTTTTCATTTTAATAAACCCTAGATTCTTTTTTAAATATATTTTCAATCTCTTTTAAGGAAATACAAATTGATTGCTAAGTATGGAAAATGAATCAAAATCATGAGACAAATTTGGTTGTGAAATATTTAAATTAATTTTTATTAGAAGAACAAAATCATTATATATAAACAGACTTTTAAATTAATTATATTATCTATATTTTTTATTTCTTTCAAACATACTTTAGACTTTTTATTTATTTATCAATATTATATGTTCTTTCTTGTTAAAAAAAAAAAAAAAAAAAAAAAGATATTCTTTAATTTCATCGAACATCCATCTTTTTTTTTTTTTTTGAAATATCATTTAACACCTATCTACTTCCACATCAATTGAGACACGACACAAATCTTACATTCTTACAACTTTCTCAAACAGAAAGTGGTTCTCCAATAAACAATAAAAAAAATAATAAAAATCTTAAAATGGATAACGAAAAATGGAGTTTGATTTTGAAAAAACCAAAAAGAGAAAAAAAGTAGGGAAGAGAAAGAATAGTAAGAGAATTAAAGGAAACAATTTTTTTTTTTTTTGAAATAATAATAAAGTTGATTAAATAACATAATAATAGTCATAGGTGGTGTGTACTAACAAAAATACAATACAGTATAATTAAAGAAAGGGTATTTTTGGCATTAAGTGGGGTTATTTACAAATTAGAGATTTTTTTAAAATTTTGATGGATGTGATTATGAAAGGGGTGTGGATACAGTTTTTGAGGGATGCCATTATCGCCACTCTTTTGAATTAAATGGACTTTTGGAGCTAATTTTGGGTCAAAACTTGATGAGTAGATTACAAGACTTTTGAAAATGTTATTTTAATTGTTAAAACAAAAAAAAATCTAAAACTAGATGTCATTAGAGCATCTCCAATGCAAGCGTGACTTGTGAAAAAAAAAAAAAAAAAGATGTCATATAGGATAAATAGACGTTATGTTAATAATTGTGTCTCCAATGTAGTCGTGCATATTCAATCTCAATCTGACATGGCAAAAAAAATATTAGACATTGTCAACATGACCGTCCACTTTCAGACAGTTTGTTGCACAGCTATTTTTTAGGTTGACTCAGCAAACATTTAGGGGGGGTGTATTCAATTAAGATTTCGAAAGACTTTTAATGACTTTTTTTAAGTGGATGACTTTTGCAAATTTTTTGGAATTTTATAGACTTTGCAAGATTATGAAAAACTTTCATAGACTTTTATTTAAAAGACTTTCGTAGACTTTCATTTTAAAAGACTTTTATAGACATTTATAGACTTTCATTGACTTATAAATATAATGTATAATTTGTTTTAGCAAAATTATATATATTTATCATGTCAATAAAAATAATTTTTCAAATGAATAAAAAAAAACCATTATTAATTAAACTTGACAAAAACATTCATGTCTATATATGTGATTTTATTTTATTTTTTATTCTAATTATATTTTACATTATAAAGACACTATGTTCCCTTTTTTAAAAATAATTAATCAAAATTTTATTTGTTTTTATAATGAGTCAAAATATTATAAAATTTCTTTTAGAATAAATGTAGCAAACCGACAATAATATTAACGTTTACATGTCTCTACGAAAGTATGATAATGAGTATAAAAAATCAACCAAAAGTTCATTCAAGTTACTAAAGATAAAACATAAAAACCGCACCTAGTTGTTGAATAAGATCTATGCCTAAAAGTGGTTAGTTTGATACTGATCATAATTACATTGAGTCAAACTCATACGCGACTTTGATTATGGCATATTGGTATGGTTAAATAGTGGTTTTTGTCTTTTATTATTTTATTTTACATAATTAATGAAGTTCATTTGATTTGTTTCGGTGTTGTTTAGTTACTTTAAAAATATTGGTAAAAAAATATGAAATCTCTTGTCCTTAATTGTGTAGCTGATGAAGAGTTGTTTTATATTATTATTATTTATTTATTTTATATAGATCGTTAATGTTTGTGTGTTTTATTTTAATTTTTTATATATAATGTTTATTCATTTTAAAGTTATTTGTTTTATTTTATTTATGAAATTTGTTAAGAATGAGTATGTTTTTATTTGAAAATATAACATATATTTGGTGGTTGATGTTTTTTAAAGAGTTTTATATTTTTCTTTTAAAGTGAAATTCTTTCTATTTTTTTTTTTTTTTTAAAAGTCACTCAAATTCTTTAGTAGGAATGGAAGACAAATTGTGAGATTTGTTATAACTAAAAATTATTAAAAGTCATTAATATTTTAAAGTCATTAAAAGTCATTGAGATTTTGAATACCTCATAACTTTCATAGACCGTTACAAAGTCTTGATTGAATACCACATGATTTTTAAAGACTTTTTAAAAGTCTATATTGAATACCTCATGACTTTTATAGAGTCTTTAAAAGTCTACATTGAATACACCTAAACTTTTTAATTCCATAAAAGTCATTAAAAGTCTTTTAAAATCCTAATTGAATATACCCTCCTTAAAATTGACATTAATTTTTCATATATTTTTGGTAAGGAAATAAAATAAAAAATAAAACAGGAAAAAAAGATGGACACATCATTAAAAAAAATTGTGTTTTAGATGGAAGCATTGGAGACCAAATTTTGAGTTGATTGTCTATCGAGTATATTTTTACACCACATAGGAAGCAAGTCTCTTGATATTGTTGCCATGTCAACAATTATTAGTATGCAAGCCACGTTTGCATTGGAGATGCTCTTATAAGTGTCTGCTATTGACACCAAGTTAATTTACAATATTTTTTTTGAAGCAACTAAATTTACAATGTATGATTCAAAAGAAATCAACAAACACACTCACATATTGGAGCATCCCTATTAGTTCTGGTGCTTGCATCAAGCGACTTCAATTTGTTGTGAGAAAAATAATAATAATAATATTAATTAATATATATATACATTTTTTTTCTTGTATATAACCTGTTTTCGAGTCGAACTGGTGTTGGTTCAAAACCGAATTCAATTCGGTTTCATAAATATAAACCGGTTTGAACCATGAACCGAACCGAACTACACTTTTCAGTTCGGATCCAGTTTTGGTGTCCACCCCTAATTAATCTGCCAAGAGATTAGCCATCCATATTGTAAGTTAAAGCGACGGGTCTTGTTAAACCATATTAACCCAGATTGACGAAGATTGAAGAGATCATCTATCTAACTAGTAACTACGTACAATCGGACAGCAAGTTTAACATCTTTTCACCGATTTAGGATTTATCTCAAACCTTAAATATTTCTGTGACAAAAATCGACTTTTAAGTTTACAAAATGAATAGACGAAAGACAATTTGAAAGGAGAGGAGAGAAATCGCAATCAAAGCGAAAATTATGTTCTCTCTCTCAATGCGAAAAGTCACAATCAAATTGATTTTGCTACACTTTCATGAACACTTACACATGCAATTAAGCTAGCTAATAAACATCGACCCCCATGTCAGGGGGGACTACTACTCTTGCTTGGTGTGTAATAATCTATTGTGATCATAAGAATTTTCATGAAACTTAACTAAAATATAAGACATGGATATGATCTTGAAATTTCGAAAGTTCCTCATATCGCATTCTTACGTTCACGTACTTTGGCTTGACATTTCATATTGATCAGCCATGTCTTTGTGGAGCATATATATCTATATGAAATTAATTCTAATATATAGAAGGTTTCAAGGGTGGGCCGGATACATTAATAATTTTTTCAAGCGGAAACGTAACAAATTAATACGATCACTTATAGAAGTATGTGCAGATTATTGCGTAGAGTTACATGCTCAATCTCAGACAAAAAAAATACATTGAATCTCACACCTAGTAATTATTATATATGGATCGAAGAAAATAGAATTAATGAGCCAGCCCTAGTTGAATTGGTCCATGAGGACCATGACTTTTCCATTTTCCGTACCTTCTTAACATACCGATCCTTTGAAGGTTATTGAAATGGTCCATTAATACGTCATTACCTTTCAAATTTTGGTCATATCAATCAATTAAGGCACCCCATCCTTGGAAGATTTATGGAAATTTACTGCATGTATAGAAGGCTCATCCATGACTATGATCTCCATTCTCCACCCTTTAAGCTATTGTTTTCGTCATATTTAAGGCAGCGTGGCATTTATATATATAACTCCCATACATCACAAATTCATGCATACACCAGCACACATCACTATATGAGTCCTCCACGGGGGAGTAACAAAAAGCGTGGACGGCAAAATTTCTTTTACTTTTTTTTATTATTATTCTTGTTTTAATAATAATAAAAAAAAAAAAAAACAAAAAAAATATTCTTATATTCTTTTTAATTTTCACCTCCTCAATCCTCTCAAATCAGATCAGTAAAAGATCCAAATCCAAAATATATATACACTATCGATCCCAATAAATTCATAATCAATTGATTTGATATATGTTTAAATAAGGCAATAAGCAACTGAAATGGAGCTTTTTCAACAAAAAAAAAAAAAAAAAAAAAAAAAAAAAAAAAAAAAACTGAAATGGAGTTACAACTTGCCCATCATTAATGGCGTCCAAAGCAATGGACCCATATGTTATAAAGTCGAAACAGCCAAATATGTGATTGTGTCTGACTGTCTGTTAATGGACACCCATACACATGTTATAGCCAAATATGTTATTGTGTCTGTTAATGGACACCCATACAATACAGCTTCCACACTACAAGTTAAAGCCTGTATCAGCCTCATAGATTTCAATTTCTTCTCAATCAATCAATGTGTATTATATGAGTTATAATATTTTAGAAGCGTATCGTGTGTATGTATTAATGTATAAAAGCAGCTATAAATTATGTGTAAACGTGGTTTGAAGTCCATGTTTGCATGGCAATTTGCTCAGGTCAAACATAAGAAGATATGGTCAAACACTGCACTAGTAATTATATATGTTGTCAAAGTCTAAATCGACATGTTATATACTTATATGCTGCATCCTATTCCTGCAGCAAATTCTAGTTTCTTCACCTGAACATATGCTCCTTCCATGGATCATCTACGTACTACCCTCCAAGCTATCAACTTTTGGGATAATAAACTTTTCCGGTGGTTCATAAATCACATCAATATTGCTTATATGGTAGCTAACACACGACTCTTATTAATTTTATAAATATGTGTGTGGAGTTTTTTTTCCTGTTATTATGAGAATAGATATATCTTTTTATAAGAGTAGATATTCGGATAACACATGTCATGTTTGATCTTATTTTGAATATATATATTTCTTGGATACTTAAAAAAAAAATCACATCATTGATTTGAACTTAATTACACAGTTTCAACTGAAATTAACTAAACAGCACCGGAGCTTGAAACACTTCTTCTTTATTAGTGCTTATTTCCATCTTTGAAATAAGCTCAAACTTATTGCACTTTTGACTTTGCATGTACATGTATCATCGATTCCTTAATTAATTATGTTTTTTAGTATTAGTTTTGTTATTTTGGGAACAATGAATTTGGTTTTAAGCTCAAATATATATACATTATCGATCCAAATAAATTCACAATCAATTGGTTTGATATATGTTTAAATAGGACAATAAGACCAATAGACCATCTCCGATGCATAAGGTAATGCCAATATAAAATTTAGTATAAAAAATAATAAAATGTTATATTTGACATATCATTCTAGCACTGTACTCCAATATAAAATTTTATTTGATATGTTATCTTTTTTTATTATTATTATTTAAAATTATAAAAGTTAACAAATACAACCAATGCATTCAATGAATACATTGAATATTTTTTTTAGAATTGTTTCAATCTCAATTTTCTTTACCAAATTTGTTAAATTTTTATTATTTAAAATTTAAAAAGTCAACAAATACGGCTGTATTTAATGCTATGTCAAATTTGATATGTGCTATACATTGTGCCAAATTTGGTATAGCTTTTGACACTGCATCAGAGCATGCTTTTTTTTACTTCATACTAAATTGCATTGCATTAGAGATACTCTAAACAACTGAAATGGAGCTATTGCTTGCCCATCATTAATGGCGTCCAAAGCAATGGACCCATATGTTATAAAGTCGAAACAGCCAAATATGTGATTGTGTCTGTTAATGGACACCCACACAGCCACACTACAAGTTACAACCTGTATCAGCCTCATAGTTACATGCACTTGTGTATACGTATAGAAGCATTATTTAGCATGAGATCTTACCAGCCTTTTCATGTGGGATTCTCCCAAACAATAAATAATTTTGTAGTGCTATACTACGGTTTATTATATGTGATAAATTAATATACGATTATATATATACAGTCTTTCTATTATTAGTTCGAACTGACAAAAGTTATATCAGTTCCTTATATGTGGGCCACTGAATTTAAATACTTTGACTGACAAGTGCATACAGCCAAATCAAAGTATTTAAATCCAGTGGCCCACATGCAAGAAATTGATATAACTTTTGTCAGTTCGAACTAATAATAGAATTTCGATATATATATATATCAAACAGTGGGCTCCCTCAAATTAAACTTGGCTGTCTAATCTTGTTTGGGTTTGATCATTTCATGATCTTAATGCATGCCTCGACTACTTCTATATGATCATCAATTATATGCATTATTTATCACCATAAATCAAGGAATTGAATATGACAGTTCATGAACAACTCTTATTCTCACTATTTCAGTATTTTTGGAGGAAGCACAAATGTGGAAATGGTGCAAAATAACACTATTTTTATGTTGAATTTTGAGAGTATCACTAGTTTAAGATAAAGTAAAGGAAATTGATTTTATGGATCTACTTCAAGTAGTAGCTAAAACAAGGGACGATAATGAGAATCCTATTTTTGATTGTGTTAGACTTGCTTACTTGGATGATGAGGATATATTGCTTATCATGCTCAAGACATAGGAATAAATGTTGAACAAGTGATCAAAGAATAAGTTGGTGTACATCGTACAGTTAGTGTTAGTAGCTCTTCCGATGACCAACATACCTCTGATGGAAATAGCGGAAGAAAAAATGATGAGGATGGTGGAGATGAGGGAGGAGGTTGGGATGCTGATGCAATAGGATGGAATGCAGGTGCAACAAGTTGGGATGCTAGTGTAGTATGTTGGGATGCTAGTGCGGCAAGTTAGGATGCTGGTGTAGATAATTCTAATCAAAATCATGGTAGACAACAAGAAGGAACAAGTCAAATTGATGAAGATTTTTTGACTATGACTCTCTCCTCAAAGAGTCTATACACAAAAAATAGTTATTTGGGTGATTCGCAGACAATGTCAAATTCTCAGGTACCATATTATGGTAGTTATGATGGTTACAATATATTTGATTATCTTTCACCACAAATGTCATATGCAATACATATGCATGCAAATCAGCAATATCCACCAAGTTAGGTAAATCCAAACTGCTCAATTCATGGATCCGTTGGAAAAGATCAAACAACATACACATAGCATATTAATAACTACCTTGAAAACTATAAAAGCACATTTTCCTGAAAAAAAAAAAAAAAAAAAAAATTATTATTCGAATCAAGATGAAAATGTACCTTTAATGTCTTTGAACCACCAAAGAATTTATTTTGGTATTAAATTTCAGACATTCAATATATTATGTATGAATTATAATAGAATCATGGAACTATATTTTTTTATGATAATTTTATTTATTAAATATTTAATTTTTTTTATATTGTATATAATATTGTAAAAGTGAAACAAGACATTATTCTATTAAATACTTAATTTTAAAAATTATAGTCAGATTCTATTTATGTTATAATTTATAATAAGTTCATAACTATACTAATTTATTGTTAAAATATGATTCATTTGATGTATAACTACTTGTTTAAGATTGTTCTAAAATTTAACTAAAAATTTCTAAAATATCTATCTTTTTTTCAATTTTTGACAGAATATACACCGACATCGATATTATCCTTGAAATATCCATAAATTTGGAAGCTCAATATCGATACCAACACCGATATTTTCTTCCTTGGATTGATGTTGACCATTTGACCAAAGTATAAAATAATTTAACAAAAAAGTTATTAAGGTAACCTCTACATTGCGAAGTCCACACAATCGTCTGAGAGTCTGAGACTATGCCGATTGCTGATCGCTAGGGCTATATTAGGTTGGACCATAAATAGAATGGGACACCCGGGATTTTTTGTTTATGGTGCAGATTTGCTAGAAGATCACATGTAGATCTCATCAACAGTATTCATAATCCAAGATATTTAACTGCATTGCTTATATTATCATAGAAAAATATTTTTAAACTATATTAATTATAGGTGTACTTTTAGACTTTTAGTCACATTTATTAACCTTTGATGCAGATACGATCTCATAATAGAATTAGCGAAAGATAATTGCTTTCTCTATTTTTTGTTTTTTGTTTTTTTTTTCTTCCAAATTTTGAACTAATCTTTATGATTTGTGTGCGACAGTTGTTTTCAGATAAAATCAACTACACCAGTATTATTATTTCATGATTTTATGAACTCGTTAATTATTTTTAAATAGATTTCTGAATTGGCTTCTTAAAATTTATAGTAATTGTACGACGATTGTATTGTATAATTAGCATCGACTTAATCATTTGAGTTTTAAAAGCATCAGAAAACACCATAAATACATCCAGACATAAACAAAAAATTGGCTATTTTTTCCAAGAGTTTTGGTGAAGACTATTATCATATGCTTTTTTTCAAACATTTGGTCTTTTATGTTAAATAAATGCATTTTGATCAATTTCATTATTTTGTGACAAATCCATCAAGAGTCAACACAAAAGTGTTATTTTAGCACATTAACTCTTATCAATGGTTATGGTAAACATCATAGCAATTATTGTTGAAAAAAATGATGTGGTAATTTATCTTATGATAATATGGTAGTTATAATCATCAATGAAAAATCTGGTGATGTTTAATATTACTATTATTATTTTTTTGAAGGAATTATTATTATTATTATAATAACCGGACGTGTTGAGGTTCAATGTGGATGGGTCGGTTAGAGGATCCCAGGGCCAAGCAGGTATTGGAGGGGTGATCCGCGATAGCGAAAGGAAAATTCTGTGCCAATTCTCTTTGAATATTGGCTGGCATGACGTGATTTTTGCTGAGCTTATGGCAATTGCCAAAGCTTGCGATCTCTGCCTTTCTAGAACAGAGTTGTTAGATAGAAAAATTGTTTTTAATAGTGATTCGATGAATGCGGTTGCTTGGATTAACGGCAATGATTTGGGGGATAACCGTTTTTCTCTCCTAATTTATGAGATACGTAACTCTTTGAATCGCTTGGGGGCTTGGGGCAAGCTAGTGTGGAGTTCAGCCCTCGTTTTTCTAACTTTTTGGCGGATTCGTTGGCTAAGAAAGGGTCCAGCGGCAAGGAAGATGAGATTGTTTGGAATAGTTTGGATTAATGTTTTTGTCTTTGTTTTTGGTTGTTTTTTCTTTCGCTTGGGGTTTTCTTGGGGCGTGTTTTGTTCTGGTTTGCCTTTGTTTCTAGTCTGTATGTGTCAAAGCTCAGCAACAGGGGCTGTTGGTTACTGCCCCTGTCGCAGCTCTTTGATGCTTTTGGGGTTTTTTGGGCGCTTTTTTCCTTTGTTTCTGTTGTTGCTTGGCCTCTTGGCTATTGAATAAAGCTTGCCTTTCAAAAAAAAAAATTATTATTATTATTATTATTTTAAAATTTTAAGAGTGAATTGTTTTTTTTTTTTTTTTAAATTATTAGATTATTTTAAATTAACTCTTTTTTTTTTTTTTTTTTCAAGTGGAGATGAGGGAGGGGTAGTGTAACCTCCCCTCATCCCCATTTAACCCACTGACATCTCTAACCTCGTTAAGACCCGTTACACCCCTAACTTGATCAATTAATATTGAACATATACATGTCAAATTTCAAACAAAAATAATTAATTAAAAATTAAAGTAGCCTTGTAAATAAAAATAAATAAATAAAGTTACTTTTTCATTAGTTATTCTATCCCACCCGCCCTACCTCATTGAAATTAATGATCGAAATAATTGACGACTACTTCTTCTATCTCACTATTAATAATTTTTTTCTCATGAGCACAGATTTTAGACATACTTTTTTTTTTTTTTTGAAAGGCAGTATTATTAAAGGCAAAAGCCAACAGCAAAGACACGCAACAAGAGCACCAAAAGGAAGCCAAAGCAAAGCCTGCTAACACAACAAAGCAAAGCCAAAAAACAAACAAAAAAAACACACAAACAGAAGGGAACAGAACAAAAGACCAAAACAAGCCAGCAGCAAAGCAACCCAGCAAGCTCAAAAAACGCTTTCAAGACAGCACATCTCTTCTAAAACACAGCCAACCCAAAAGCCCCCAAAGCGACACACAAAAAGCAAACGCTAATTGTTTACACAATATAATCCCTTCTTACCAAAAGTACCAGTTTTAATCCTCCTAACAATCTCCTCAACAATATCCTTTTCTCTTCCCACAACATCAAAGCCTAAGACCTTCCTGGCTTTGATGACTTTGGCAATCTCATCTCTTAAGTTCCAAGATGCCTTCTTCACCGTAGGAACTATGTCTTCCTTGACAATATCATGATTAAGATCAAGAGCCCTAGCCTTCAAAAGTCTCGTTTTCATAACATGACTCTTAACCGGTTGAATTCTCTTTACTTTTAAGTATAATAATATACATCACCATACTTTTACCATTCATGTGTATTATTATTCTTGAAGTTATGTTGTTAAACATGAAAAAAGTGTGGTGATGTACGTATATTATTATGCTCAAAGTATATATACCTAAAATGAGTGCTCATGAGAGAAATATTGTTGCTATTAACTTCTTTTTTGATATACCACATGGCTACATTAACTCGAACATGAGAGTTAATTAAGTTGAATGAACACCCTTATCATCGAGCCACATTGGGCAACGAATGCTATTAACTTTTTGATATCCATTTTAAAAATAAAAAAATTAAAAGCGGTGGAGGGTTACTAGAGAATTTTATGATGAAATAAGATATGTACACCAAAAGTATATGTATTAGAAAATCAATTTCAAAATTTAGTATTCAAATTGGTATTGATTTCGAATAAAATTAATAAGATTTAAAATTCTGCATATACCTAAACAAATGGGGGGTTTTCCCGAAAATCCTTACTTTTTTACAAAATGTCACATTTTTAAATGCTTTTTTTCCTATTAGTAACTTTAGTCCCATGATTTTTCAAAATACATCACTTTAGTCCTTTTGTTAGTCAACGATTAATTTTGACTAACGGTGTTAGGGGTATTTTTGACTTATTCTTTTCAAAATGTACCCTGTGTAAAAAAAAAATGATCAAAATAAAAAAAAATATTAAATAACTTATTTAAAATAAGTAAAAGATATAAACGTAAAAATAAAAAGTAAATAAACATGGGAGATCACACCAAGTCTGATCTGGTGTGATCTCCCAAGAGCTTCATCTCCGCTTAAAGAGCTTGAAAAGGGGTCATTTCCCGGTGTTTATCTATTTGTTCAGGTTGAGATTTGTAGCATCTCCTACCTAAATGCCAAATCTTTTTTCAGTTTTTTCTTTTTCTTTTCTCCATGAATCCCTAATCTCTTTCCTTCCATGGTTTCCAAATTTATAAATCAACATCTTTCGATTTTATTTTTTTGGATCTATTATTATTATTATTTTGACTTTATTGGTTGATCACAATTTTGGTGATGGATTTGAAGACGGGATGAAGTTGGAAATGGGATTGAGTTGGAGATGTGGTTGAAGATGGTGTTGGAGATAGGGTTTTTTTTTTATGGTGTTGGAGGTGGGGATGTGGTTGTGGTTGATAATGATGTTGGAGATGGACATGGAATTGATGGTGTAGATGAAGATCTCTGGTTTTTCCTTAATTGTTTTTTGTTTTTTTGTTTTTTTGTTTTTTCAGTTATTATTTAATTGTAAAATGTACTAATAATTATATATAAATTATAAAATATTTAAACTAAAAATTATAATTAAAAAAATTTAGAAAAAGTAAAAACAGAAGGAAGCCTCCTCCACTTTTGTAACATGTTATATATATATATATATATATATATATATATATATATATTTATACAGTTTTTCTATTATCAGTTCGAACTGACAAAAGTTATATCAGTTCCTTGTATGTGGGCCACTGGATTTAAATACTTTGACTGACAAGTGCATATAGCCAAGTCAAAGTATTTAAATCCAGTGGCCCACATACAAGGAACTGGTATAACTTTTGTCAGTTCGAACTGATAATAGAATTTCTGTATATATATATATACAATTTTTCTATTGTCAGTTCGTCCTGATATAAAATATATCAGGACGAAGAATGTGGACCATTAGATTTACATACTTTGACTCAAAGTGTATGCATTCGTCAAAAAAATTCCATTATCTATGGTCAACATTCTTCATCCTGATATATTTTATATCATGATGAACTGACAGTAGAAAGATTGTATATATATATATATATATATATATTGGTAAATGTGTAAAAATCTCATAATGTTGTGAGGATATTTTGGATGACACATATTAAGATTAAGGTGTAATATTGTAATAAGTTTGTGGTTAAAATTGTCATTTTAATTTAATTAAAGAGAGATTATCCTTATAATTCATAAATTATCTGTTTACACTCCATTTTAATTTTTTTTATTAACTACAATTTTAACCTAAATTAAAATTACTAAACAAGACCAATATATATAAATATATATATATATATATATATATATATATATATATATTACTAGTTTTTTTTTTTTCTTTAAGATTAAGGTGTAATATTGTAATAAGTTTGAGGTTAAAATTATCATTTTAGTTTAATTAAAATGATATAAGGGCAAAATTTTATTTTAATAAATTCTGTCATAGTTTTTTTTTTTTTTTTTAATTTTTTTTTTTTTTTTTTAACCACAAGATATATTCAATAGCCAAGGAGGCAAGAACAAACGGAAACAATTCAGTATTTAATCAAATGGATAAAAGTGATGTATTTTGAAAAAACAATGGACTAAAGTTATTAATATTATAAAAATGTTTTAAAACATGACATTTTGTGGAAAAGTAAAATTTTTAGTGAAATTCCACCCCCCACCCCCACCCCCGCAAAAAAAAAAAAAAAAAAAAAAAAAAAAAAAAGAAAAAAAAAAAGGCATGATTGGAACATTGAACAAACATGTCATGAGCCAAACAGAATTTATTGCATCAGAAGAAATTTAGGAATATAATTATATATGTATATAATTATATATATTCTGTTTCAAAACACATGATATGTTATAAAAATGAATATTTAAATTAGGAATACTATCAAAAAAAAAAAAAAAAAAAACCCTCTAGTTTGGGTTTTTGGTCAAACACCACCCTCTAGTTTCTTTTTTGACTAAAAACCACCCTCTAGTTTTTAATGGCCAAAAACCACTCTTTGAGGAAATTATTTTTTATTTTTTAATTATTTATTGTGGGTAAAATAATGTATTTGATTTTTTTTATTTAATATTAGTTTCTTATCAAATAATTATTTTATTTAAATTAATATTATTTAATATTGTTTGAATATAGGGGTAAAATTGTATTTTTGGTTAGAAATGTTAATGGTAGGGTGGTTTTTAGCCATTAAAAACTAGAGGGTGGTTTTGACTAAAAACCAAAACTGGAGGGAGTTTTTTGATATTATCCCTTTAAATTATATATATCTTCTGTTTCAAAACACATGATATGTTATTATAAAAATGAATATCTTAATTATCAATTTCATGAGTTAAAGATGCTGGTGCAATCATCCACTCTTGACAAAAAAGCGGTAGGGGATTTTTCCTCTTGACCTTTTTGATGCGAGTACTCGAGTTTTACCTTTGCTTATTAACTCGCAAAGTTTGAGGGGTTCAAATGTCATCTTAATATTTTAAATTATTATGTTTGTAGTAGTTGATCAATTTAGTTAGGCTTCGATGGACTCCCAGCCTAATCTATAGGATTATAGAATGTAGTAAAGAGAAAATCTTCAATAGAACGGTCTCGTTACCGTTTGGTAAGACCGTCAAATAATATATATTTATGTTTTCGAGAAAAATGGTACAATCTCATTATAACGGTCTCACCAAGTGTCAGTGAGACGGTCTCTTTAAAGGTTTTCTCCTAATCATGAGAACTTGGCAACAGCGTATGATCTTTCATATCCCAACGGGCAACGGTACGTTAAATTAAAATTAAATAGCTTCAGCTTTTGTCCCTCATGGCATCATTTGATATTAATATCTCCATGAATAATTCCACTTTTCTATTCCTAGAAGAAGGTACCGAGTGCCGACGCTGAACTTCAATTAATATAACCGTGTTTTAATCCTCAAGACTCGAACAGTACCGTAGACCAAATCAAATGAAGTAGCCCACAAGAAGCTGCAGGCTGCCAGGCTCTCTCAAGTCTCAACAAGTTGACTAAGATGAGTCAAAAGATGGCATTCTTGTAATAATTATGAAATCAATAAAGCTTGCAGTTCAAAAAAAAAAAACAACTAGCTACAAAGTCTATAAAAGCAACTCAATGTTCTTGACTACTCAAACATACCATCATACGCTGTTTTTACTACAAGTGATACAAACACTCAAGAAAAGAGATGTCTCTCAACGTTTCATTTTTCAAATCACTTTTCTTCTATTTCTTTCGCATCCTCTCCAGACAATTTACAAACCCAAAATTCCAACACAGAAGTGCTGTTAGTAACATCCATGCAACGTTGACTCATGGTAAATACCGGAAGTACCCTTCTCTTGCTCATAGATCGGATGTTCAAGACGACCTATCAACCCAGACTTTGATTTTCGATGTCGAAGGAGCCTTGTTGAAATCCTCATCTCTGTTTCCTTATTTCATGCTGGTGGCCTTCGAAGCCGGAGGCCTAATTAGGGCTTTTGTTCTTCTCCTCTCGTACCCAATCCTTTGCTTGGTCAATGAAGAAATGGGGTTGAAGATAATGGTCATGGTTTGCTTCTTTGGGATCAAAAAAGACGAGTTCAGAGTTGGAACTGCTGTTCTGCCCAAATTCTTCTTGGAGGATGTCGGCTTCGAAATACTTCAAGTGTTGCAAAGAGGTGGCAAAAGGGTTGGTGTGAGTAACATGCCTCAAGTGATGATCGATAGTTTCTTGAGAGATTATTTGGAGATTGACGTTGTTGTTGGAAGAGACTTAAAGATGTTCTGTGGGTACTTTGTTGGACTGATGGAAGAGAGACATAATGATAATAAGCTTGTTTTGGAGGAGATGCAGCTTGGACACCAGAACAACAACTTCAATGATGAGGTTATTGGCATCAGTTCCTTCAACAACTCTCTTGATCATAAGTTGTTTCTTAAGTGTAAGGTGAGTTCTCTTTTCCTTTTCTGGTGTATCTCGCTCGTAAATCCACTTACTATTCTATATTTTAGTATTGTACATTTGTACATGTGTTTTATTAAATGTTAATATGTGTTGTTGGGGGTTAGGGCAAATGTTAAGATTTAAAAAAAATTAAGAATAAATATATATATATATTCTTTACGTGGATTAGCATTAAAATAACATTAATTTTAATATAAAAAAAGTTAGTCTAAAAACCAATTCAAATGATGTGTTCATTGATTTGTTCTTACTTAAATAATGTGTCCAATAGCTACGGAATTGAATTTTGTGTTAATTTTTTGAGTCGTATAACTTTACTTCTAAAATTATAAATATGAACTGTAGCTGAAATAATAAATATGAAATGTACTCGCCAAATTTGTGTCTTTAAAATCTTCTGTAGTCATCCATATTTGTCACAATCTAGATGCTGAAATATTATGATCTTGTTTAACAGGAGATTTACTTGGTGAGAAGAAGTGACAAGAAAAGCTGGCAACACCTGCCGAGAGATAAATACACAAAACCACTTGTGTTTCACGATGGTAGGCTGGCTCTGAGACCCACCCCATTGGCTTCTCTTGTTCTCTTCATGTGGCTTCCATTTGCTTTCTTTCTTGCTCTCTTCAGAGTCCTTGTTGCAATAATTATTCCCCACGACATCTCCACCCCCATTTTAACCTTCACCGGCCTCCGTCTCACCGTAACTACACCAACCAAAACCTCAAATTCAACCCCATCAAAATCATCGTCAAAAATAATAAGGCCTCGACAACGCGGCCTCCTTTACGTTTGTAACCACAGAACATTACTAGACCCTCTATATATGTGTTTTGCATTGAAGAAGAATCTCACTGCAGTCACTTACAGCTTGAGTAGAATGTCAGAGATCTTAGCGCCAATCAAGACCGTCCGATTAACAAGGGACCGTGATCAAGATGGTAAGATGATGGAAAAGCTATTGAATCAAGGGGACCTAGTGGTTTGTCCTGAAGGGACCACATGTAGAGAACCCTATCTCATGAGATTCAGTCCTCTGTTTGCAGAGATGAGTGATAACATTGTCTCTGTAGCTGTGAACACATACGTTACAATGTTCTATGGTACCACTGCTAGTGGTCTCAAGTGCCTGGACCCGTTTATCTTCCTCATGAATCCTTTGCCGAGCTACACAATGGAGTTTCTACACGCTGTGTCTGGGCTGTACACGTGTCCTGATGGGGAAAAATCAAGATTTGATGTGGCTAATCATGTCCAAAGTGAGATTGGTAAGGCGTTAGGTTTCGAGTGCACCGAGCTTACTAGGAGAGACAAGTACATGATTTTGGCTGGTAACGAAGGGATCGCTTGCACGGGTAATCAAAAATCATAACAAAAATAAAGTCCATAACGTGCCGTGCAAAATTACCACCGTTTGTAAAAGTCTCATATTTTCTGTTTTATTCTTTTTCTTGGCTTTCATTGGAATTTACAAGTTGTAAATTAAGTTGAATATATATCATAGGGCTAGCCCTGACATCTCAAGCCCAGGGCAAAAATATCTGTTTTATTATGAATTTATGATTGGACTTAGTTTTAAAAAATTAACTAACTTTTGAGTTTCTTTAAACTAAAATCTAAACAATTATGGCTTGCACTCGCCCGGGGCCGGCCTTAATTATAAATTTATAATGTTGTAATTGGTTGCTTTCCACCGCATCCTCAATCTTCTACCATGCTCCACACATGTGAAAGAGTCATGTGAGTTTCCATACATTTTGACACGAGTTCATTCTTTGGGACACATATCCCTTTTGCTTGTCTTCATATGATTGGCTACCATTTGCTATAAATAGCAACTCTGTATGTATTATAATGTTAATAAGAATCAATGAAAATGAAAGTTTACAGAGGCAATATACATTCGATTTCTTCTTCAGTCTTATGGTTATATTCTTTCTCATTTATTTATCAGTTATTTTAATTTTATTATAACATGTTATCGATACGATTGTATGTAAGTAAAAAGAATCTATAGAAGAGTGATTTACTTATAGCCCACTGTCTAGTATTGTATTGATTACAACCTGAAGATTGTAAAATTAAAATTTCAGAGCTGGAAGCTCTACATATAAT
Source organism: Acer saccharum (assembly GCA_030490815.1). NCBI lineage: Eukaryota > Viridiplantae > Streptophyta > Magnoliopsida > Sapindales > Sapindaceae > Acer > Acer saccharum. The sequence goes on from CM059870.1 coordinate 37,892,996, forward strand.
ATTTTTAATCAAGTCAAAACTTGAAGTTCTTAATTTTAATATGAAGTTCTGGATGTATTTATTATTCAATTTATTTATTGTTATGTATTTATTTACTTTTATACAATTTATTTATTATTAGAACTGGAAGTTCCGAACTTCAATCCAATCAGAAATTGAAGTTCTGAATTTCAACCTAAAGTTCTGGACTTATTTATTGTTATGCAATTTATTTATACGCAATTTATGAGATTGGCTAGACAACCTACCAAAACCCGCAATTTATGGATTTATTTATTCCTATTTATTTATTTATATGCAATTTATGAGATTGGCTAGGCCAACATACCAGAACCCGCAGTTTCTGGATTTATTTATTATGCTTTTTCATTTATTCCTATTTATTTATTTATAAGCAATTTATGAGATTGGTTAGGCCAACCTACTAGGATCTGTAGTTCTAGATTTATTTATTCACATTTATTTATTTATACGCAATTTATGAGATTGACATAGTAGGCCAACCTATCAAAACCTGCAGTTCTAGATCTATTTATCTACATTTATTTATTGATCCGCAATTTATGAGATTGGCTGGGCCAACCTATTAGAACCTGTAATTTTTGGATTTATTTATTATGTCTTTTATGTATTTGTATTTATTTGTATTTATTTATTTATATGCTATTAATAAACTAAGCTTGGCAATGGCAACTAATCTAGAACCTGAAGTTTCTAAAATTATTTATTATTTTGATATTTAAGTTAGTGTGGTTTTGCTAACCGATTAGAACTTGAAGTTTTGAATTTTAATTTCATTAACATGAAGTTATGGATTCATTGTTATATACATACATACAATACTTCATTATTTAGAACTTGAAGTTCCATATTCAAATTCAATATAGAACTTAAAGTTCTGAATTTGAATATAAAGTATTGAATCTATTAACTGAAAATTGTCACTGGGGTGAATTTCCAATTAACAATTCTTATGACTGAAATCGAGGTAGATCACAGTCGGAAAGATATCAAGTAGTTCAATACCTATATGGGTTCTCAGTAAAGTGAATTACATACAATGATGATGGTGAATCAAAAACGATATAACGATAAGATCACAAAGAACACGTTTTTATTAATAATAAACATATACTATAAATACAATGGAGATTTTTAGTGGTTATGGTAGAAAGGTTAAAACTCAGTTGGCAATGAAGCTTTTGTGCATGTCGATAAGTGGCAAAGTAAACTGTAGGGCTTTTGGACTCAAGTTGCGGTCCCTCTTCTATATGGTAATATGTTGTATATATACATCCCAATGCTTGCTGAGCACTCCTCTAAATTCGGTCTAGTGACCTAGAGATTTTCGGGATGTTCCATGGCGATTGGCGAGAAGATCGTAGGATTGATTTTAGGAATCAAGCGATCCTTTATTTGGCGAAATTTGATAGAGTTGACTTTGCTTTCAAATAGAACTCTTGAGTGGCGGGAATGAATCAATTTCCTTATTATTAAAACGTTGTCGTTTCACTGTGTAGGAACCTAGGGTTACAGATTGCGCAGAGGAAGGGTTTTAAAAATTTTTATGCAATCATCAAGTAAACCTAATTGTACAGTAATAATCGAAAACAACAAAGAAGGTGAAACGATTTGGTGGGGGTGGGGTTGGGGGTGTGGAATTAAACTTTTTTGAGGGGAGGGGGGTTCATGACTCCGATGGGGCCTCCTACCTAGCTCCGCACATGCACCCAACCCACTCAAATCATATTATATGATATGAGTTTCTCATATGATTGATTATTCATATCACATGACATGATTTGAGTGAGTTAAATGTAAATTCACGGTCAATGAACTAATACAATATACGTTAACATTCGGCAATAAATTAAAAATAAAAAATAAATAATCATAAAGTATACATAATTTATTTTTTTATGGTGATGAACCACCAAAAATAAAATCAATATCATTTTGTTAGATTTTTTGTTGCATGCATACAGGGCCGGCCCTAACTTTTTGAATGCCCAGGGCAAATCTCTAAAATGGGCCCCTTATTAATTTTCGTAGTTTTTTCGACATATATACATATAAATAATATGTTTTCATATATTTAGTCTGAAAACGATAATTTAATTAAAGATAAAATAAAATCATATGATAAATACATTTATTATATAAACAAATAAATTTATCATATAAGTCAAACAAAATGTGAGAAGATTTTAGTGAGAGTGTTCGATTTTAGACTTTAGAGGGATCAAAGAGTCAGAGGGAGGGAGAGAGAGATGAGCGGCTGCACGTTTGGTGGAGGAATAAGAACTGAATGTCCGATGATAATTGATTAATGATTACATATTACCCTAAAAAAAAATGGGGATTGATTACCCTTAAAAAAAAAATAAATAAATAAATAAATAAATAAATAAATAAATTTTAAAAAAATTTTAAAAAAAATTTTAAAAAAAAAAAAAAAAAAAAAAAAAAAAAAGATTGAAGGAAATTTAATGAAATTAGAATTATTGACATTGGGCCTTTTTTTAAAAGTGTTGTTGGACTTAGTATTAAAGCAACATCAAGCTGGGCTATTTTTTTTTTTAAAAGTTTTTTAAAAGTGTTGCTGGACTTAGTATTAAAACAACATTAAGTTGGGCCTTTTTAATTGTCAACAAAAAATTTATTGGACCGATATACATTTAACTAATAACTAACTTCATGTAAAACTTGGCCCTCCAAATAATGGGCCCTGGGCCAACCGCCCCTAAAATCCAGGCCCAAGGCCGGCCCTGCATGCATATGAAATGTTCACTTTTATATAATCATCAAGGAAAATGACATTAAAGAGCATGCAAACTGCAGAGTCTACTAATAATATAAAAACATATTTATTAAAATGAAAAAGAAAATAACATAACAAAAGGAAACCTAAAAAATCAAAGCCCGTAATTTTTCTTTCTTTCTTTATTGGATTTCTTTTCTTTTCAAAATTATATTATTTCAATTTGATAATAAAAAACCCAGAAAATCAAATCCCATAAATTGAAAATTTCCTTTTTTTTTTTTCCTTTTGTTTTGTTATTTTCTTTTTCATTCTCATAAATATGTTTTTATATATTATCATTATATATTAGTTTATTTTAAATTATATAAATATGAGTTTATTATTATTATATGTGAGTTTATTTTAAATTATGTTTTTATATATTATTATTATATATGATTTTTTTTTTTTTTTCCCTTTCAATTTATGGGCTTTGATTTTCTAGGGTTTTTTTTTTATCAAATTGAAATAATATATTTTTTGAAAATAAAAAAATCCATAAAAAGAAAGAAAAAAAATGACAGGCTTTGATTTTTAAATTATATAAGCTTATTTAAATTAGTTTAAACAAATTATATAACTATATATATATATATATATATATATATATATACACATATACATATACATTTAAATCAACAAACCTTCAGCAATGAGCTAGAGTAGCTCAGTTAGTTAAAACTTGTGGCTTTTAACCTTAAGGTTGAAGGTTCAATCCTTAATAGAAGTGTTTTAATATTTTTTAGGGGTTGGCCAACTATTATTTAAACTAGAGGAACTAAAAGAAAAAATTAAAAAATAACAATAAAGTGTATGTTGACGGTGATTTTTCGTGGTCACCAAGTCAACAGTTGATTGAAGTTTATGCTATTAATTGAATAAGAATGATTGAAACAAAACGAGAAGAATGACAAACACAATTACATGGTAAAACTCCAGTGATAGGAGAAACATCCGCGGGTTGCTTCTAGGAGCAACGAAGTCAAATCCACTATCAAGAATCATTACAAAATTATGCACTCTAATCTCTCTCTCTCTTTCTCGCGTACCCCCTACTGTGTGTATTAAGGGGGTATTTATACATGTTATATTTAGGGTTTGGGGTGGCCGCTAGGGTTTGGTGTCGTGATGCCCAAGTTTTGGGCGAGTGTTTCCATTCCAGACAGATTCTGTTTCCTTTCTTGTTGTATATTTCCTGATTTGGCTGAGTTTGAGTTTGGTTCTGATTCCTCCTCCTTTATTTACGGGAAAACTGTTTGTTTCCTCGTTTGAACACTGAGCAACCACACCGTTGCTTATCGTGGAGATACTGGTCGTTGACTATGTCCTGCGTTTGGAATATGAACACTGGTGATTATCTCTTTTATTGAATCCTGAGTATGCCCAAGTATACCCCCGAGTAAGGTTTACTGCCCGAGCTGATCGTCTTCATCTGTGGTCGGGCTAACTCACTTTTTTTCCGAGTAGGTTATCGTGGGGAATTTCTGCTCTAGTTGTTGACTTATCTTGACTCCTGCTTACGTGGCCTTTTATGGTGATGACGTGTCCTTCATGACTATTTTCACCTATAACAGTGTAAAATTGTATTTTTACACATTCTGTTATAGTTGACCGTTAGTTTTTTGGTCAAATGGACTAAAGTGATGTATTTTGAAAAAACAAGAGACTAAAGTGACTAATATGGTAAAGACGTTTAAATATGTGATAATTCATGAAAAAGTACGGACTTTAGTGATAATACCCCCTTGTCAATAATTAAATTCATCTACCAAGTAAATAACCACTTATTCTTAATCGATGACTGTACTGATTTTAAAATCTTTATATATAAAGAGATTTTGGATAGCTACGTCATGCCCATCCAACTTCAGGTAGACCCCAACTCTCCTCAACTGGGTTAGCAACTTGCCTTTACATATTAAATACCAAAATTATTAAGTAGTTTATTTATTTATTGCTCTATAGATATTCGACCCTACTTTTTTTTTTTCTTTTTTTTTTTTCTTTTTTTGCTGCTATTGCAACCAAATAGTTAAGATAACGACTTGCATAGTTGCATTATATATATTTCTTCTTCTTCTTCTTTTATTATTTGGGAAAATAATGCATTAGAGAATGAGGATTGAGGCGATATGTGTGTATTATACTCAAGTTTCATCTGGTCCTTTTCAGTAATCAATACTTATGTTATATTTTTGTCTATTCTTAGATCTTATCAGTTATCAAAGCTATACCTTGCATTTCATTATATTATTATTATATATATGAAAATTGAAATGTATATATAAGTTGTAACTATCCCAATATATGAAACTCAGATATTTTAAAAATAAAAATAAAAAATGATTATTATCCTTTTCTTGTGTCTCTTGATTTCTTGAATGGCACATCTTGTGCTTTTGATATTGTTGTATCTGTTAATGTACATCTATTTGGCTTTTATGTTGTGTCAGTTTTTGTTGTTTTGAGTTACTGCAATGCAAGTTGAATATCTATTGGCTTTTATGTTGTGTGACTTGTGTCAGTTCAATACCTATATATGGGAATTTTTTTGGAGCTTATCTGAGGAACCAGTCTTTATTAATATATATATACATATATTTTATGGATGTGATACAGTACAAGGTTTTCTTATGTAGAGGATAGTTGAACTGATATGCTACCTGATGCAGCAGCAGCCAAGGCAATGGAATACATGGAGCGGGTGTGAATTTGTAGTTGGGTCGTGTGGACCAACCAAATCCGTACTGAACTTCGTGGACCTCTACAGAGGGAATATGAAGTCGGATCACCTATTATAATATATTTCCGGAAAGGCCAAGACGATCCCTACAGATGTTATGAAGACTCCGTCCTCTATAACAGATCACAACAGACCCAAATTCAGCCATCTATCTTGTTGCGCGAAGACTTGAGCTGGACGAGAGCTGGACGCCGGGCTGAACTTCGTGGACCTCTACAGATGGCATATGGGGTTAGATCATCTATTATAATATGTTTCCGGAAAGCCCAAGACAAGCCCTACATATATTATGAAGACTCCGTCCTCCGTAATAGATCACAAAAGGCCCGAATTTGGCCATCTATCTTGTTGCGCAAAGACTTGAGCTGGACGAGCTGGACGTTTTTGAGTCCTTGTTAGTTTCCTTTTTAGTTTAGGATTGAGTCTTGGAGTCCTTTTTATATTTATGTTATTTGAGGAGTCTGAATCCGTTTAGGATTCAAGGTTTTGGAGTTTTTAGGTTTAGTTTGTTTTCCTATTTAAATTGTTTGAATCCAATTTGTTACTTAACTTTTGATGATTAAGAAAAAATATAGAGAATTGTTTCTCAACTATCCATGTACAACATTATTTGCAAAGATTGAAGTATTTGAAGCCTGTTAAAAATCCTTCGTGCATGAAGTTGAATGTTATCAGTAGCCTAGTATTCTGGCATCCGTGTGCGGATCAACAGAATATTAGTAGGTTGTTTTCTAATTGTTTCTTGCAGGTTTTTCTCGTTAAAGCTTCCGCTACATCACTACCCTTGTTTGTTAATATGTAGGACGAGTCTGATGACAATGTGCGGATTTCAGGTTTAATGCTGCTGCACACATTTCTGCATAAAGTGTGCATGCATCGACGATCAAGCCATGCTTTTGAATTTTTCTATCTTTCACTTCAACACAAAGTGTTACCAATTTTTGATATATAGCTTCACTGAACACATTTCTGCATACAGTTGCAGCTGCATTTATCTCACCATGAAATTCTTCCCTGTTGGTGATCATATGATCTTTATAATCTCAACTCATAAGAGTGCAACTTACATCATTTAGACATATCGCTTGCATTCCGTATTGCAGTCTAGCATATTTGCCTCCTGAAAGGGTATACGATATGGAAGTGTGTTTGCAAATTCCATATTTTCACTATTTTAAACATTACAAATTTCTACTTAAACTTAAATGCTGTGGAGTACGTCTTTCAGGGGAGTTCCTTATTTGGCTATTGGTAAACAAGAAATTTTCAAATCAGTGCGCACTGATATAACTTGATGAGGATATTTAATGTAAGCCATTAGTTTTACATGTTTTGACTCAAGTGTGTATGCATTTATCAAAGTTTCTCTATAATAAGTGACTCACATTCAATATCCCTATGAAGTTATATCAGTACGCATTGACTAGATCAAAACTGATTGATAAACATCTTTGTGGTCCTGCCACGGGTAATCAATATCTCATCATGTTGACTATAAAGCTCGCAATTTGTAGGAGATTATATTTGATCCCACTTGCCACACGTCAGATGGTTCAAATTTCTAACGTCATTGATTGAAATATAAATCCATAAGAGATCCTCTGCTGATTTGATCTTTTTCTTGACTTCACATAATCTCATAACATATAAACATTGTAATGAATGTGTGTTTAAGATGTGATTGGTTTTCACAACTACTTTATCAACAACTAATCACATGCTTTAAAAATGTCAGGAAAAAAAAATTAGATCAGCAAAGGATCCAAATCCATAAATAAGATACGAACGTGAGATGTCTAGTGTCACTCATATTTTAAATCAATAAGAATTCACTAATATCCGCAAAATGTGAAAATAACAAATTTAATTTGTACAAGGAACTCAAACTTGGGATTTCTTACGTCGGTGATGTTTTCACAATGATTTATTTTCTATGAAAGGTTTTAACTTTTAATTATCTATTTTATCATTTCCTCCCATAATATTGGAAATAAATCTATTAACACGTAACGGTAAAAATGTATCGCGGGACTGGAAGTCTGGAATCCTCCCCCACGAGGACGGTGGAATGGTGGATATACTTTCATTATCTAACTATTTACTTTTTAAAAAATAAAAATAAATAAAATAAAATAAAAACTTTCTAAGAATATAATCACGAAAGGCCGTAGCAGTATTGCATTAAGGTCCAGGCCCTAATTTGAGAGAAATTTACTAGTTAATGGGCCGGATACGAAAGCCTTCAAAATGAGCCTATTTGGGCCCGTAATCTAATCGGGTCAGTTTCATCATGATGTACTATTACGGTTGTCGGTTGGCGAAATTCCGAAAATAATAAAATATAAAAGCAGGGATAAATCGGTAATTCTAGAAACTTGCTCTCCTGTCTCTCTTTCTTTGAACTACTCCTGTATTGTATTTAACCCTAGCCTCTCTTGTTTAGGGTTTTTCTTCTCTCTTTTTTTCTCGGTTTTGTTTTTGTTGTTTCTTCAATCCAGTTCTGATGGGAACCGAGAGAAAGAGGAAGGTGAGCTTGTTCGACGTGGTCGACGAGACGTCGATTTCTGCGAAGATATCCAAATTGAACGGCACAGGAGCCGCCATGAACAACAACACTAACAGCTTGGTCAACAGTTGGAACGGGAAGCCGTACACGCAGAGGTACTTCGATATACTGGAGAAGCGTAAGACTTTACCAGTCTGGCACCAGAAGGACGATTTTTTACAGGTTTTGAAGGCCAATCAGGTTTTAATCCTCGTCGGTGAGACCGGTAGTGGCAAAACCACTCAGGTTAGTTTTAATTACTTTACACGACAGACGCTCAAAATATCTTATTATTATCATTATCTCTATTAGCTAATGCGTTGTTTTGATTTGAATTGATGTTCGTATAAAAGCTTTGTGATTCATGTGTTTTTGGATTAGGATTTTGTAAAATTTGCGCACTTGATTGATTAGAGTTGGAGCAGTTTGAGGTTTCGTATTATTTATATGATTTTCACGACTTAAACAACCAGGTATTATGTTAGCGGGTGTTTATATTGTTTTTTTTAAAGACAATTTGCATTTTTTTTTAGTAGTAATGTTAGGAATTTCTACTTTGTAACCAATTTTTGTATCCTATACCATGTTCTGTTCTTCACATTCGTATAATTTCATCCGAGCAGCAATAAGAAGATGGTGTAAATACCGTTTTTGGAGTTATGTTAGGAATTCCTACCTTGTAGCCAATTTTTGTATCCCAGCTTATGTTTCAATAATTACACTAACATGTGGATAGTGAGATGATATCATAATTAATGTTTATTTACATGGTGTAATATAATTGCAACAATGCAACCTCAGCCGGGATACCTTCTATTACTCGGTTTTTTAGTATGACATATAGAACGTTTTGTTCTTCATTTTCTTTTAATTCTATCTGAAAAGCAATAAGACGACGATGAGCTTATGTATTCGCCTTCTGAGTGTGTTTAAAGTTATGTTTATAATAGAGTAACTTAATATTTTTATGCACGGGAAACTGTGGTTCAAGCACTGTTTTGGTTTTCACAGTTTTACGCTGCACTATTCAATAGGGACCCTTTTTGGAAGTATCAGTGAATATTGGTAACTAAGAATTATTTCTGTCCTGCAGATCCCTCAGTTTGTATTGGAAGGGGTTGATATGGAAACTCCTGGACGTAGGAAGATGCTGGTTGCATGTACCCAGCCTCGTAGAGTGGCCGCAATGTCTGTTTCTCGACGTGTTGCTGAAGAGATGGATGTTGCTATTGGAGAAGAGGTTGGTTATAGTATCCGTTTTGAAGATTGCAGTAGTGCAAGAACAGTTTTGAAGTAAGTTTATCACACCAACAGAAGTCCTTTCTTTTACTTACATCTTTTTTTTGTTTGTTGTTTTTTCTCGTTCTTCTTTGTTGAGTGATTTGTCTAAAATGGTAAATTTATGCATTCTTTATTTTTTTGCATGGTAGGTATTTAACAGATGGTATGCTTTTAAGAGAGGCTATGACAGACCCGCTGTTGGAACGGTACAAAGTGATTGTTCTTGATGAGGCTCATGAAAGAACTTTGGCAACAGATGTGCTGTTTGGACTTTTGAAAGAAGTGTTGAAAAATAGACCAGATCTGAAGTTAGTTGTAATGAGTGCTACTCTTGAGGCTGAAAAATTTCAGGGTTATTTTAATGGTGCACCTCTCATGAAGGTCCCGGGGAGGCTTCATCCAGTGGAAATTTTCTACACTCAGGAACCTGAGAGAGACTACCTTGAGGCAGCCATTAGGACTGTTGTGCAGATACACATGTGCGAACCTCCTGGGGACATACTTGTTTTTCTAACTGGAGAGGAGGAAATAGAAGATGCATGCCGTAAAATAAACAAGGAAATTTCTAATCTAGGTGACCAAGTGGGCCCTGTAAAACCTGTGCCTTTGTATTCAACACTTCCTCCAGCCATGCAGCAGAAAATATTTGAACCTGCTCCACCTCCTCTTACTGAAGGTGGCCCGCCTGGAAGAAAGATTGTAGTCTCTACAAACATTGCTGAAACTTCTTTGACCATAGATGGAATAGTTTATGTTATTGACCCTGGTTTTGCTAAACAAAAGGTTTATAATCCACGAGTTCGTGTGGAATCCTTGTTGGTATCTCCAATATCAAAGGCAAGTGCACACCAGAGGTCTGGGCGTGCTGGAAGAACTCAGCCCGGCAAATGTTTCCGACTTTACACAGAGAGAAGTTTCAATAACGATCTCCAGCCGCAAACCTATCCAGAAATTTTGCGTTCAAACCTTGCTAATACAGTTCTTACATTAAAGAAACTGGGGATAGATGACTTAGTGCATTTTGATTTCATGGATCCACCTGCCCCAGAGACACTGATGCGAGCATTAGAAGTGTTGAATTACTTGGGTGCTTTGGATGATGACGGAAACTTGACAGATCTAGGGGAAAAGATGAGTGAATTTCCACTGGATCCGCAGATGTCAAAGATGCTTGTCGAGAGTACTAAATACAACTGCTCAAATGAGATTCTATCAGTTTCTGCCATGCTTTCAGGTACTATTCTTTCCTTGTTATTTGTTTGATGTCTGTCTTGAGTCCAGTGTTAATAAGGTTAGGAGGTAGGTGCTGCAGGGATGCATCATTCTTGAAAGCATCCCTATTTGCCAGCATATGTGCAGATTTCTCTGCATAGTTGTAGATGTTTAACTGCTTTCATGTATATACTGATATACATGCATGCAGTTAAAGGTGTAAAGAGTCTAGGTTGTCATCAGCAACTGTCTTGTCTGGGATCCATGCCCCCCGTTGGCATGCTCCATAGGATTCTAAGTAAGTGCTGATGCATATAGTTGCAGTTTCTCAGTATTCTCTCATGAAGCAAATGGTGTCGTCGCCTCTATGCATCTGCTGACCTACCGTGGGCCTCTTCTGTGATAACCAAAAATTGTTTCTTTAGTACCCAATTGCTTTGTACGGCCTAGGGAGGCTCAAAAAGCTGCAGACGAAGCAAAAGCGAGGTTTGGACACATCGATGGCGATCACCTCACACTCCTGAATGTATACCACGCATACAAGCAAAACAGTAAGTGCCTTTTTTAACACTTGTCCATTTCTCTTCTTCTCAAAAAGCTTCTTATTGATGCAGTTTGATGTTGAAATTCTTTCTTTTCATCTGTGAATGATTGCAGATGAGGATCCAACTTGGTGCTATGAAAATTTTGTCAATCACAGGGCGTTGAAGTCCGCAGATAACGTGAGACAGCAGCTGGTTCGCATCATGACAAGGTTTAACCTCAAGTTATGCAGTACTGATTTTAACAGCCGGGACTACTACGTAAACATTCGGAAGGCTATGCTATCCGGATATTTTATGCAAGTAGCTCATTTGGAACGCACTGGACACTACTTAACAGTTAAAGATAACCAAGTACGTAGAAGTTTGTAGTACTGGTTATAAAATTTTGCCTTATTATCTCTTGTTCCTTTCCTCTATTTTCTTTGTTGTTTTTGTTTGTTTTTCTATCAAGTTTATAGCTATACCGTTTTGTTTCTACTTCCAGGGGATAGTAATAAACTAATAACACAACCTATTTGCACATTACTCATCTATTTTTCAGGTGGTACATTTGCATCCGTCAAATTGCCTGGATCACAAGCCAGAGTGGGTCATTTATAATGAGTATGTCCTAACCAGCCGGAATTTTATTCGTACAGTTACAGATGTTCGTGGTGAATGGTGAGTGAAGCATTTCCTGTTCATACTTTTTCTTGTCTGGTATTTTCTTATTGTATTAACTTTAGCGCTGAATTTTGGGATGTTTTTTCGCCTTGTCGGGCTGATATAAGCATATCCGTTTCCTATTGATTTATTTCTGGGTTTGTGGGGGAGTTTTGGAATTATACAGTAGTGAACCAGAAATTTTCTTTTGTTGCAGGTTAATTGAGGTAGCACCACACTACTATGATCTTACCAACTTCCCTCAATGCGAGGCTAAGCGTGTTCTTGAGAAGCTTTACAAGAAGCGGAAGTAGGAGAGGGAAAACAGGAAATGAAGTCCACCATCTAGATCATTTAAAACAGGAAATGAAGTCTGCACCATCTAGTTCTTTTGCTTCTCTTATATCATTTATTTCAAGATGAGAGGGAGGTGCTTTTGAAAGAGATTTTATTATATCAAAGTTACAAAAAAAAAAAAAAAATTGACAGATTGTTTGTACCAGACCCATTACTGCCCTTTTCATTTGTAGAATCAGCTATTTTAAGTTCGTGTTTGGATGTCAGGGTTTCATTTCTATTCTTCATTTGTCTGATTATGCTCACTGCTCAGTAGCATCTTTTGATTTCCTTGTCTTATGGAACCAAAGCCCATAATTTTGTATAATAATAGAAAAGCACTAATGAAGCAGGAAGTAGACAAACTCGAATCATTGTAGCAACCAATGTTCTCGGTTTGGAAAAATAGTAGAAGCCAAGAACTGAATCTGTCTTTTTACTAACAAGGACGCATATGCAACCAGCTTTAGCTTAGAACGTGCAATACATTCTTTTGTTCATCCTTTTATGTCTAAAAATGTTTGGGATAATTACCCCGGTAATCATCAATTTAATAACAAACTATTGAGAATTGATTCTAAAATGGCTATTTTTGGCGAAAAGTGTGATATTAATGGTCATTCCATCTAATAAGTGACATTTGGTAAATAAGGAGATAATATTAATTTATTTTAGATGCTTTTTGGAAATAAATTTTTTCAATGAGTGATATTTTAGTAAATAAGGGGATGACATTAATTTATTTTAGATGTTTTTTGGAAATCAATTTTTTCTTTTGTTTTTTTGAAAATAATAATTATATTTAGTGTGTGTGTATATATATATATATATATATATATATATATATATATTTATTTATTTACATACACACTAAATATAATTATTTGTTTCAAAAAACAAAAGAAATGGTTTAGATAAATACACGTGTCTCTTCTTTGTTTTTTAGATTTTTTATCCTTAATCTTCTCAAAAAAGATATATATATATACACACTAGTCTTTCTATTGCCAGTTCGTCCTGACAATAAATATATCAGGACGAAGAATGTGGACCACGGATTATGGAGAATTTTTGACAAGTGCATACACTTTGAGTCAAAGTATGTAAATCTAGTGGTCCACATTCTTCGTCCTAATATATTTATTGTCAGGACGAACTGATAATAGAAAATCTGTATATACACACACTAAATATAATTAATTATTCATTTCAAAAAACAAAAGAAAAAATTGATTTTCAAAAAACATCTAAAATAAATTAATGTCATCCCTTTATTTACTAAAATGTCACTCATGGGATGGAATTGGATGGAATTGGATGGAATGGCCATTAATGTCATACTTTTCGTCAAAAATTGCCATTTTGGAACCAATTCTCAATCTAGTGATCATTTTGAAAGTGTATCATCAAATTGATGGCCATCGGGGTAATTATCCCAAAATGTTTTGCAATTCATAAGTGTCTATGTGGAAGGTTCTCCAAATTAATAGTAGTTGGTTGATAATAGTAGATACATTTCTTGGATTGTTGAAAAAAATGTTAAAATGTTAAAAATTTAAGTCATCGAAACTCTGGAGCTATAATATTAATGCAGTGGCAGAGTGATTTTTGTGGTTAGGGTGGGCAAAAAACCAATAAACCAAATTGAACCGGTGAACCGAACCGATCCAATCGGTTTTTTTTTTTTCCGATTTTCTTTTGTTGGTTGGTTCAATTCGGTTCATTTTTTTTAAAACCGATTGGATCGGTTTTTTTTCCCGGTTCGCTATCCCAAACCGGAAAACCGAATCAAGATCCAACTTATATATTTATTAAAAAAAAATTATTAAAAAAAAATCCTAGTTTAATGTTCAATAGTCTATGAAACTATAAAACTATGAAAGTGTGTCACATAATATATATATATATATATATATATATATTTCTATTTCTTTTGCTAAATATTATTTTTAATTAGTATTTTCAATTTGAAAATATGAAAAATATGGTCAAAGACTCAAAAAAGATTAAAATATGAAAGTATGTGTACTAATTAGAGCCTATGAATTTGGCCCGAGAGGACCAAAACCGAAAAAACCAAACTGAACCGAACTAGTCCAATTCGGTTGGTTTTTTATCGGTTAACATTTGTAAATTTGATTGGATCAGCTCATATTTTCAGAAACCAAACTTTATCGGTTTTTTATCGGTTCTATTGAAAAATGAACCAATCCGTTAAATGCCCACCCCTACTTGTGGTGACTATAAACTACTAGTGAATTTTGGTCTATTTATTTTTATTTATTTTTGACGAAAAGCAATTTATTTAGGAAACAAACTAGTTTGGAAGGTCTTTCTGAATACACTTCTCCACACATGAAGGATAATTCTCCATCTACAAACAGTCTTCTTCAATGGTCAGAGCCATTTTCGAAAGAGGGTGGGCAACCACATTTGCCATTCTCGGAATAAATAAAACAGAATCAATAGCTACATTTCGCAGAAGCTGGTGTATGTCACTCAAAAGGATACCAAGGGAGGCACCCACGTTCACCAACTTGACAACCCCAAGAGCGTCTGATTCGATAACTGCAGGGACCATCCCCGTATCTCTTGCGAACTCAATGCCACGAAGGATAGCCAACACCTCCGAAATCTGGGGTGAGTAGCAAGCCTCCACCCGTTGCACTAGAAGCCATAACCATGCCCAAGTGATTTCTGATCACCAAACCCACACCCACACATCCAAGTCCTCTTCTGCCGGAATGGACCAACTAGTTCCGCAAAAACCACACTCCAAAACACCACACACAACACAGCCAATTCGCATGTATTAATAAATACAACCCAATAAATAGCAACTTGGGTGCGTCCTGTAACGTTTTTTAAAGGTGTTTTTGTTTTTGTTTTTGTTTTTGTTTTTCTAAAATAAAAATGAGAATGAAAACAATGTTTTTGGTTTCAATTTCGAAATCCAAATACGCGTCTGGTAACATTTCCTGGAAGTTGTATTCCAAATATGAAAACTTAAAAAACGCGTCCGGTAGTATATCCAAAAAATATAAAAAATTATAAAAAATTGATTTTTTTTAATTTTTAATTTTAGTTCAGTATTTGAACTGATAGCACCAGGACGGCGCCACCACAGCTCGCCCAAGTCGCCGGTGCTGGCGAGGTCGCCGGGATGTGCGACGGCTAGGGCTGGTGGCGGAAAAGGTCGGCGGTGGCTAGACCAGCGGAAGGAAGAAGAAACAGCCGTCGGGGAAGAAGAAGAAGATGGTGGCGCGTGCGGCGGCCTTCGGCGTCGTTTTGCAGCGGCGATACCTGGGTTTTGTAGATCGGCCAGTCAGGATTCCGAATAGGTAGTTTCGACCGAAGAAGAAGAAGAAGAAGAAGAAGATTCCAGCGTGAATAAGAAGATGAGCTGTCGAGCAAGAAGAAGAAGACGAGCCTGTCGAGCAAGAAGAAGAAGAAGAAGATTTTGGCGAGAAGGAGAAGAAGAAGATGAAGGAGAAGAATGTCGACCGTTGTCGAGCAAGAAGGAAGAAGAAAAAAAGAAAAAAAGAAAAAAAAATAGTTTTTTATTTAAAGTGAAAAACAAAACGAAAAACAAAATGAAAAACATCAAAAAGTTGTTTTGAAAATTTTTCACTTTTAACAGTGATGTTGTTTTTGTTTTTGTTTTTGCTTTTATTTTGTAAATAAAATGGAAAACAAAATGGAAAATGATAACGAACGCGTATTCGAAATTGGATTTGGAAAATAAAAATGAAATTTCACTGTACATTAGCATATAGCATTCAGCAAAATCAGAAGGATTATTCCTGGCCAATTGTTCTCTCTTTTTTTTTTTTTTTCTTTTTTTTTTTTTTACTCAAAAAATAAAAAAATAAAATAAAAGCTTTTATTAGTAGGGAAAGAGGAAACAAGTACATTACACACACACGCACTCATAGTCATTTCATTTCACACAACATACCCCAAAATAAAATAAAATTTTGTAACTTGGGGATGCTTATAACATCATCTTCAGCGTCTTCCAGCTGCAAGTTTTCTGTAGAGTTCATCAATCTCCACCTGTACAAATATTAGATGATTTGTGAATTCCTTAACTATTGTTGATGACAAACTGGATAAAGTAACTAGATAGAAATTCTACATACCTGATAATACTTTAGCAATATGTTCCTTTTCTTCTTCAATGTAGCAGTCACTAAATCTCTTTCCATGTCGAAAGGGCGGTGATCGAAAGCGACTCCTTTTACGAATTCGAAGCCCCGAAGCTGGTAGTGCAACAACAAGAAAGATCAAAATAAGTTTACAGTTATTAAATCAGACTATCAAGTTATTGGTAGTGGTTCACGGAACAGGTTCAATGAGTCATGCCTTAAATTCAAGTAGGATGGCAGAGAAAAGAAACACAAAAAATTCTCTTTAAGCTATAAAGAAAAGAACCAGTGAAAACTGCAGAATAGTTTGTGAAATTACCTGCTTTTTCTCAGCTGTGCATTTTAGCTCTGAGAGGAAATAATTCTGTAGCTGATCAAGAGAACAAAGTTCGGAGAATGAACCCATGTGACCCTTTGAATATGCCCATTTTTTGGTGTTTTCTTCATGTGGCACGACTATTGCTACTAGCATTGACTTGAAGCTGTCCCCATAGACCCAGATCTTAAAAGCAAATAAGAAACGTGCAATTAAACCACATGAAAATTACGTAAGACTTTCGACACAAGCAACTAATAAGAACTAAAAAAGATGCTCACATCTTCAACAATAGGAGAGCTACTGTAAACATTTTCCAAATGTTCAAGTGCAACGTACTCTCCTTGGGATAGTTTTATAAGATTCTTCTTTCTATCAATGATCTTAACAACTCCATTTGGCAACATTTGCCCTATGTCACCTGAGAATGACAGATGAATAAAAATCAGAACAGAAAGTCAGCGGCGAAGAATTCTGTTTCGACAAAGAAACGGTACTGATCATCAACCTGTATAAAACCACCCGTCTTTAATGGATTCTTTAGTCAACTCAGGATTCTTGTAATACTCCGAAAAAACTGTTTTGCCTCTCACACATATCTCGCCACAAGGAGGATCAGCAAGCGGATTGTAACCCATCTCCGGTACCTCCTCCAGGCGCAGCTCATTGTATACAAACACTGGACCAACAGCACCCACCATGCACATTTCGTCTGGAAAACCAAGTGTGGTTGGTCCACAAGTTTCTGTCAATCCTGGACAAGCCACAATGCAACATAAAAAGTACATTAGAAAATTTTAAACGGATATTGGGTTCTTGAAAGTTATTTTAGCTCACAACACCCCCATGTGTTCACATTTTTTATGTCTAAGGTGGGCAATGGTTAAATCTTTGTTGCTATAAGCATAGATGTTTACCATAGCCTGTGACTAGAAAGGAACAACAAGTAACCCGTAAGAATTCTTCCACTTCATAGCTCAAAGGTGCCCCGCCACTTACTATTAGTCGAAGGCGACCGCCTAACCTGGCTTTCACCTGATGAAAAAGGAAAAGACATTAGGCAATTGAGAGAAGTTTGCAATGAGAAGTAATCTGTGAACTGCTAGCTCAGGTTATATTTTTAGTTTTTAAATTAGACCAAGTATAGGAGAAAATGAAACTTAACCTTTCTAAAGGCTAACAGATCTGCAAATGGTGATGCATTTTTCTGCTTGTACCCAAGATTCATCCAATAATGTTTGCTGTATATCAACAATAGCTTGCATCAGCTTCATAATTAATTGAGTCATAATGGAATAAAAGGCGTTATTTTTCAATTATGTTCAAGAAATAAAAAAGGAAACTATTGTGATTTGAAGGGGCATCATGAATTAGATAAAGGGATTCTTACTATTTGTAGAGAGCGTCAAATATTATCCTCCTCAAAGGTCTGAGTTCTTTCAGTGCAGTCTGGATACCTGAAATACACAGAAAAAACCTTGAATCAATAATGAGGTTTGGCCAAATTCAGATTCAATCAATTTAAAGTATACATTTTGATGACCGGGAAAATTTCCATGCCTTCGTGAATCTTTTCGAAGACTCTAGGCACACCCGCCAGAAACGTTGGCTTCAACTCCATCAAATCATCCCTCAATGCATTCAAATCCTTCAAATAAGAAAATGAACAAAATATTATAAGTAGGAAAAACGTAGTTGCATAACAACTGAACAGAGTTATAGCAGCATACCCCATGATAGTAACCAATAGATGCACCTTTACGGAAGAAATATTCCTCAATCATGCGGTCAAGGATATGCGCGAGAGGCAAGAAAGACAGATACACATCATCCACTGTCATCTATATAAACAAGATCACAGTAAGGCTGCAAAATGCAACGTTGCAAGTTAAAAACAGTGTGTACTAGAAAGGTTCAAGATTATGTTCACCTTGTCATCAAACTGTTCCATAAAGATATCTATCCCTCTAACAAATGTTGCAACTGTTTCATGTGTCAACACAACACCTTTTGGATTTCCACTAGTACCACTTGTATACATAATTGTGCATATGTTAAAAGGTTTGGGTTGCGAAATTCCCGATGAGTTTTTTGCCCCCTGTTGATCAATAGCTTCTGAAGATGTAAACAAACAGCAACAATAATATTTTTACATGAACAACAACTGAACTAACTAACCATGTGAAGGAACTCATCCCATGTGTATGGTTTGATTCCAATGCTAACAGCCTTGTCCTTCTCCTCTTCCGTAAACGCGGTGAAGCCAATCATTGCTGCAACCAAAAACCAATTCTCAGGAAAAATGGCTTTCTAGCAGTTTCAGTGAGAATTAAATTAAATTATATCTAGTCATTCTTCACCTTTCAGGCGTTGAGCAGATATACAATCAGGATTCAAAAGCTGCATATTTATACAAGTCAGTCAAGATCATTCAACAACAATAGCAAGTCAAGTATGTATTTCAAGTCTTACTTCTTTTGCTTTCTTATCTTGGACAAAAACAAAGTCAATCTCTGCATGATCTATGATAAAATTGACAGCTCCTGGCCCTGAAACAAAAAACTAGCTCAAAAATTGACTTCAAATCAACAAGTAGCTTCTGATCAACTCATGATTGATGAACTGAATCAAGTAAGAACTTACCAAGGGTGTCATAAAGAGGCACACAAATCAAGCTGTGAGCATTGCAAGCCTACACAAATAATCAAACAACTTGTTGAATACAGGTTTCATTCAAGAAGAAAAGTAAATCACAATCAAATAAAAAAATTTATCAGCATACACACAAGTGGAGAAACTAACAGACCTCCATTGCAACAATCCATTGAGGGCAGTTTGCTCCGTATATCCCAACACGACAGCCCTGTCACAAAAAAAATCATAGGTACATATACCCATTTAATCTCTACATCCAACAATGATAGTCATGATTCATTAGTGTAAGAGTGAAGATGAGAGAGACCTGTAAATTCAAATGTTTTCATGCTCGATTCAACGAGATACAAAAACATAAATTTTAACTGATAATCATGATTTATGAATGATAAAATTTAAAAAGTATACATGATTTTCAACAATTCTAAGAAAACAACGGGATAAAAGTTACTTGTTAATAAAAGAAAAAAATATTTTTCATTAAATTTCCAATCACAAGCTTCTGGCAAATACATAAGAACACTTACAGGTTCAGCCCCAGATGCTCGTAGTGCAGAACCAATTTGCAGAACTTCCTCATGGACTTCCTTGTATGTTTTCCAGACGTAAGGCCCTAGCTAATCACCAAAAATAGTTTAATTTGCAATATTATAATCAGAGCTTTCCCAAAAAACCTTAAAAGTCGGCTTGACTTTCCTTTACGATTTGGTCACCAGAGATTATCGAAAAGAGGATAATGAAAGGAAATAATAAAGTCGAAAACACAAAAATAGCTGAAACTGCTTTGTATGCTTTGAAATAGATACCTTCCCATCAACAAATTTACGCCAGCCAAGCATCTTATTTCCTGGATATTTTTCCACAGAATTGCTGCATACAAACAGAGAAGTCAACAAGAAATGCTTATACATGAAACCATAAACATAAAAGGCATTGAAATTTGAAACCATTGCAGGGTCACACTTCAAGGTCTCGCTTTCATTATTAACAAATGATAAATATTAATAGCATAATATATAGTACTTATTCAGGTTGAAAAATAATCCAAAGCAAAAAAAAAAAAAAAAAATGAAAAACAAAGACATGAAAAATTACTTGAAAAGATCCCAAGAAGTAGTTAAATCGGCGTCCATGGGAGGGAAGCCGTTCTTGGAAAGTAAATTTCGATAGACAGGACCAACAGAAGGTTTCCCATCTTGTCCTACTTTTCCTTCCTCCACTTGAACTGCAAAATTCTTCATTCTCTCTCACTCTCTCTCTCAGCTTGCAGAAACTTGGACAACACACAGCACACTTATATAATAATTTAGTCCAAAAGATTGTCAAAATATGAATTTTGATCCATGTGAGAGGTCAATGAATATAAAAAATGAAGTTAAAAACTTGGGAAGAGACAAAAGAGGCTTTAATGCTTAGAAACATTGATATACTTGTCTGATAGGTTTTCACTTGTATTCCTAAGCGAACCTAATGTGAACCAAACAAGACTAAACTGATGTGTTACTTCCTGGAGACGTGGGATAAAGTTTGGAAGTTGAAGGTGGTGTTTAAGGGAGTTTGAAGACCGAAGAAGAATTGAAGAAATGGATTCCGGATGGAAGCGCGGCGCGGACCACGATGCTGACAAAGCGCACGAACCGCGGCATAGGGAGCGGTCGATTCCAGAGGATCAAGCATGGTGCAGACCGCGGTCTATGGAGCGGTCGGTCTCAGAAGTGTTCCGCGGTGTAGGGAGCAGTAGATTCCAGAGGATCAAGCGCTGCAGACCGCAGCGAAGGCAAGAGGCACAGACCGCGGTCTACGGAGCGGTCAGTTTCAGAAGTGTTATGTGGTGTAGAAAGCGGGGTGCACACCGCAACCCAAACCGCGAAGACGATGTATTTTGCTGAGATCGGGAATGTTGCACGAAAAAGGAAAGGTTCTCTTTCTAGAAAGTTTTTGTGCTTGAAGGAAAACAATTTACTCTTTATAAGAAGATGATACGAACTTATTGGGTAGAACTCATCCTTAAAAATCGGCTTGTAAGGAGAGGGTGCCCAATGAGTTATATACCATTGACTAATCTCATACTTAGTCAATATGGGATCCTAACACTCCACCACGCTTCCGCAGCCGTCGTCCACGGTGGCCCATCTTTCTCAGCTGGGTGACTTCGAGGATCCCACTCTCTCAGGTAGCAACCCTCCCCAGGTCGCCCCGTCCGTAACGAACCCACTACTCGGCATGGTGTCGGCTCTGATACCACTTGAAACGAACTTATTAGGTAGAACTCATCCTTAAAAACCGGCTTGTAAGGAGAGGGTGCCCAATGAGTTATCTACCATTGACTAATCTCATACTTAGTCAATGTGAGATCCTAACAGAAGACTTGTCATAAAATGAAATAGTATTTATGTGGAACAAGTAAGTCTTGTATGTTTAGGAGTAGGATTTCCTTTTATCTTAAACTCTATGTAACTAGTATAAATAAAACCTTGTAATTAGTTTATTTGTATGGAGCAAAAGAACACCATGTAACATCATAGAGAGTATGGTGAGATGCCAGGAGACCTATTGGAATATCCAGGGAGGGATCCAAGGGAATATCAGTAGATCAAGTATGAAATCCGTGGATAATATTCAAGGGAGACCTAGGGGACATTGGGGGGTTCTTGGTGAGGATCTTGTGAGCGTGGTTTGGGGTTAGGTGTGAGAGAGAATCCTGAAATATATGGCTGTAACAATTTATCATATAATGGAACTTTCTCTATCGTGCTGGCAGCCCGTGGTTTTTTTTACCCGATTTGGGTTTTCCACGTATATCTTGTGTTGTGATTGATTTATTTTCTCTCATATATTTTTCTGTTGTATTGAAGTTATTAATTGCTATGAGTTATAAGCGAGTATTAAGCACGACGTTTCCACGTTCATCGGTTCAGAATCCCCAACAGTATCCATTACAGAAACAGTATAATACACCTACCAAACTTAATGAAATAAACAAGAAATCAACAAACTCCCTGAATTCACATTAAAAATAATAATAATTGAGCAAAATAAAGTCCATAAACTAAGATATAGTAAGAAATTTAATAATAGCATATTAAAAATTTAGTTGAGTTTCATGTCAAGCTGAAAAGAGGTTTAATGGTGACAACTTTTAGATAGTCGGATCAGCAAAAATCCCGAGTACAATTTTAAAATCCCAAACTAAATACATAAGACAACAGAATGCAAAATTAGCAGCAAAATTGTTTAAAATATTTATTTAT
Source organism: Acer saccharum (assembly GCA_030490815.1). NCBI lineage: Eukaryota > Viridiplantae > Streptophyta > Magnoliopsida > Sapindales > Sapindaceae > Acer > Acer saccharum. Next base: position 37,915,473 of record CM059870.1, read on the forward strand.
TTTTAATTTTTTGAAAATCAGTGGATCGAAACCTGAGACTACCACTATGAAACGTTGTATGGTGGTTGTTTATTTTGAATTTTAAAACGTTTACTTTTGAAGATTCCTTATTTATCTAAAAGGCAACATCTTTTTCACAATATTACCAATTTGCAAAACTTTTAGAAACCAGTGTGTTTAAAGTTAGAAACAAATTAAAAAAAAAACACACAACCCCAATACCATCAATAAAAGCTCAAAGTTTAGTCACCCAGTTTCCCAAAATCCGCGGCTCATGAAAAGAAAAGATAGTGTTCCGACAAAACAGTAAATTTAGAGAGAGATTTTTTGGTGCACTAATATCATGCTAGTGTGTATAGATGAAAAAACTCATGTTACAGGACGGCATGATGTTTGTATATTACATGGGCATGAATCGGTGTCCATACGCATCACTTCACTAATATCATATCATATGAGGTGAGTATTCAATCATATGAAAAAATCATCTTTTTACGAATATTTTCTTGCGCATGGAAGAATCTCTCTACAGAAGTATAAAAGCCAATAGGACACCATACTAGTTGAATGCTATATATCCATGACTTGTTTACTAGACATAACCAAGTTGGTAAAAAAGTAGACAAGTTGTATATGCAGAGAGGGAGAGAGTGAAGATCATGCAATATTAGTGGAGCTCATCTGTCACATTCATGGGACCATAAAGATGGCATGGTTCATTGAGTGTTGTTAATAAGTTTGTTGGAAACGCAAATTGCGTGTTCGATCTTCGATCCCATTCATTTATATTTACTCCAAAACCTTTAGGGCTTTTTAGGCTTCAACAAAAAAAAAAAAAAAAAAAAACCTACAATTCGCTTATCAAATAATTAAATTCCCTTCACTTCCTACTGAGACACACAGCCAATCAGCTGAAAATTTTCAAGAGGTCATTAAATTGCTGTGATGTCAACAGTTTGTCCAGTCACAGTTTGACAACACAATCCCAGTAGGGGTGCCCGCTAACATCTACCACTTTAAATTCTGAATTCTGACATGACACATCGTAACATCGGTTTCTTTTAATAAATAATCTGAAAACCAACAATGACGTAACTCATCTAGTAGAAGAAAAATCATACGAGTATATATATATATATATATATATATAACATTGATGATTACATTTTCTTTTGATGATATTATTTGATGTAAGCACAGCCGGTACCTCTCCATCTTTCCTGTCAGCGGTTGGTGGGGAATTCAAATCCTACTTAAAGAAGACACTTACATCATTCATATTATTATGTACTGCCTAACGCTATTGTTGACTTCTTGTACGTTTTCAATAAACGAAACTAAGATATGTAGGAGTAGCTAACTTATTACTTTTATTGGCAACCCAACTGGCCAACTTTAACTATCAGATAAAGAGTGAAAGAGAACCAAGTTGATGTTTATTTATTTATTATTGTTTTATGGATCAAGATCCTCTCCTTGGCTTGCTTTTCCTTGATTTTCTATAATCCAATGACACCTAAGCAAAATATAAAATACATTGTCAAGATTGGTTCACTTTTTTCTCTCTCATGCAACTTGATATTTGAATTATACTTGAAGAATGTCAGAGAAAAACAAGGACCAATGAGAGAATCCCAACTCTTGTTTTATATGCTGATCATGACTCATGTGAGTGTTTTTTGGTACGAAAAGGATAAGAAATAAATAGAATCATCAATTTTACAAAGTTGAATCTTCGAGTTGTTGGAAAATGTTATTACTCCCCACCCTTTTTTCAACTACTCAACTGCATATCATAAATATTATAAAACGACGAATTTCAATTTATCAGAGTGTTTTAAGACATTTCTTGACCATCATCTCCAAATCACTTACTTTAATTCTGCTGGAGCTGAAATTTTTAATCTTTCTTGTAGATTTTGAAAATTTATTATTACGGGCTAGAGACCGGCTTGATCCCCGAAGTTGTTGCTAACTCAATCAATGGTGACCTAGAGGCAGCTCTTTTGATATGAATATCTAACTCGATGGGCGAAAGCTTATATGTCCCGATCCATTAAAATCATGTCATGTGATATGAATATCTAATCATGCCATGTGCTTTTTTGTCCCAGCTTTCCAATATCATGGGATGTAATTATGTAAATTAGTTTTCACGGGTGTGTTATCCATTGACAGCAATCAACTATGATATACGTTATAACCAAGAAAAAATTATATTAAATTGATAATCTAGATTCTATTAATATAATAACATTAAGATTGAGATTTGCTGTTTATTAATCACAGTCCACAGACTTGATAGATTACCAAGTAGAAGAGTGATCATGCATTAGAAAAATTGCAGTCCATCAACTGAAAAGACATTGAAAAACGTCTGAATCCAAGCGACAGATAACTAACTTGGGCATTTGGTCAAGGACGAAGTAGCTTTCCTGTAAAATTAAATAGAAAATAGCAGTCCATCAACGGCAAAGACTTGTACATTACCAGTTTACCACTCTGATCAAGAATAATAAGTTAATGGGTTATTGGCACCAATGCCCCCCTGAACTTTACACGAGTTTATATTTTACCTCTGAACTTTTTTTTAAACGTTAAACTCCTTGAACTCTCATTAATTGACAAAACTTGACTTTAGATATCCCTTCAAACGGCATTCAGGGGTCAACCAAACTATTTGTCAATTAACGAGAGTTCAAGGGGTTTTAACACCTAAAAAAGAAAAAGTTCAAAGAGTAAAATACAAACTCACATAAAGTTCAAGGGGGAATGGTGCCAATAACCCTAGATTAATTAGTCATGTTTTGGAAACACTTGTAATTTTTATAGATCAAGAAAGATTTATCACTAACCATGCATTAGATTTAAAGGCTAGAAGCAAAGTGTGTTAATACAAGTCATAAACAACTAAAAGTTCAAATAAACAGGTCATAAACAACTAAAAGTTCAAATACACCTAGTTCCATGATCACAATCCTACAAGGCTACAAATGCACAAAATCTAACAATCACGATCACATCTGCTACACAGCCAAATGACATGAACAAGGAAACCAATACGACTACAACTAAGTCTGAATTACATCAAGACGACGACTTCCAAGCAGCAGCTGATAGTTTCTCAAAATCAAGTCGGTTGCTCCGGATACGCCCATTGAGAGAAACAGTGCGTGACCTCAACTTATTAATCTCAACAGTCTTTTTCTCCTTCCTCAATTTTGATGACTCAAGCTGTTCCTGTAACTCAATCATCTTCTTTTTAATTGCTTCCAATTCTTCATCTAATTTTGTTCTCTCATCGGTATGCTGTATTATCCCCCTTTCAGCATCTTTTAAATCATCCATAAGCTGTCCCTGCTTCTTTCTAATTGATAGCAATTCATCGACACGTTTCCAAAGCAAAGTAACATCAAATCCATGCTTTTCCAAATCAAGAAGACTATCCAAGGTGCTAGCAAATATATCCATAGAATCATCACACTTTAACATGTTGATCTTCTCAAACAAACCAGCAAAGGTTACCATAATACCAATAGCTGTTCCTTCGCGATACTCCACTTTGGTTTCACTTAATGGGTGAAAGTGTGGTTTTTGGGGCACTATTTGGAAAACTTCCATAGATTCAATAGTTTTCCAAATATGTGACTTCTTCACAAATGGCAGCATTTGATTTTTTACTGGTGCACTGCCACCTTGGGTACCAATTGTCGAAGATTCCATTACAATATCATTTTGGCTTTTTCTTTCCTCATTCAATCCATTGACAGTATTAGTTGAGGACAACCCTAAACAGAAAAGAAAACGAATCTGTCAACAAAATTACAACCAGAAAGAGGTTATTATGTTTAATAAGCTTACTTAGTTCTTCACCATTTGACGAGTGTGTTCCTCCTCCAATCCACGATGATAGAGGTCGATCATCATCTTCCACATTGTTTGACGCTACAGCAACAACCTTGTCAACTTCTTTTGACAAGCAATCGGTCTTGGGAACTTCACCTATTCTTTCACCAGATGCATCTCCAGCAACTACAAATACAGACAGGACTTCAAATCCATATAATCCAGCCAGGATATCTATAAAAGATAACTGCACAAAAGTACTCCCACCCTTGATAATACCAGTAGAAGCCGGTAACAGTCACATAAAAGAACTCTTCTATATATCTAGTTGAAATTTAATAAAATAAATCCTTTGTATCTTAAGGTCAATGAGTTATCCAATTTACAAAATGACAAACTGCATCATAATTGTTATTCAGGACTAGGAGTGAGCATACATATCGGTTTACTTACATTTCAACCCAAACCAAACTAATATGGTTAGCCAAACCAAATAGAGCTAAACCCATGAGATCGGATTGTAACCGAACCAGCACAGTAATTTTGGGTTGGGCTAGGCAGGTTGACTTAGTAATTGGGTTATTTGCCCACCCCTATTAGGATTGCAAACCAATTGTTTGGGTGTATGCTACCCCATTCTTCTTGTGTTTTTGGCTCATCAAAACCCAAGTCAAGGCTCTGGAAGGAATTCTTATTTGGATAAGGAGAAAATAAAGTGTGCACATGATTTCCTATTAGGATTAGAAAATTAGATTTTCTCAAGAATCCCAAATCAACTAGGATAAGGAAATAGGTTAGTTTTTCTAATTCTAAGAGGATTTAGGAGTCCTATTCTAACAAGGAATGTAACCCAAGTCCTATACCTATAAATAGGGCTGTTGGGAGCTTATTTAACACACACACACACACACACTAAAAAAAAAAACAGCAAGCATAAAGGGGTAGAGAGCAAGAGTGATAGAGAGGTTCTAGCAAAGTTTTGGGGAATTAGCTAAGGGGTTTCAATAAGTTTCTTGTAACCAAGCGTTTTTCTCCATAGTGCTAGTGATTTCTCAAGAGAGATCACATGAGGAAGTAGGCAAAGTTAGCCGAACCTCAGTAAATTCTTTGTTTGTGTGGCATGTTTTCTTTATTGTTCATACTTCATTTTGCATATTCGCATATTATTATCCTATAAATTTATCACTGTAATCTATCGAGAAAACACGATCAATAAGGGAGTTTAAAACATCAAATTGGTATCAGAGCTTGGTCATAGTGTTTTTGAGATGACGTAAAGCCCATCATAATCGAAAAGTTTGATGGGAAGGATAACTTCACGTTATGGCAGAGGAAGATGAAGAACGTCCTGATTCAGCAAGATCTGCAGCATGCTATTCTTGGGGTGGAGAAGAAGCCGACGGAAACTACATATGCTCAGTGGAAGCAAATTGACGTAAAGATGAAGAGCTCTATTGAGCTACATCTTGCCGACAATGTGATGCTTAATGTCGACAAGGATATGAACGCTAAAGAGACATGGGATAAGCTCGAGAAGGTTTACAAAGGTAAAACTTTATCCAACAAACTTTTCTTGAGAGATGAACTTCTTAATCTTCAAATGGAAGAAGGTGGAAATCTGCAAGATCATTTAAGTAGATTTCAGAATTGTGTTGCCAATTTATTAAAGGTGGATGTGAAGTCTGAAGATGATGACAATGCGCTTTTACTATTAAGATCTCTACCGCCTTCGTTCAAGCACTTCAGGACCACAATCATGTTTGGTAAAGAAAGTCTTAAACTGGATGAGGTTATGAAAGCTATCCAATCTTATGTCAAGATGGATGAAAATACCGAAGACTCTCAAGCACATGGTCTGTATGCCAAAGGCAAAGAGAGAGAGGTCGCAGAGCAGGCATGATAAATCTGGCAAAATAGGGGTAAATCAAAATCCAAGGGAAAAGAAAAGGAGAGCAAAGGTTGCTTTACATGTGGCGCTACTAACCACTGGAAAAAGAATTGCAAGATATGGCAAGAAAGGAAAGCAAAGGCAATGGCAATGGCAAGGAATTCAAGTACAGTCAGTGTGGTTACTTCGGATGAAAGTGACAGAACTCCTTGCGGTAACATCAAGCTCCAATGCTATCCAACATTGGATTTTGGATACCGGTTGTTCGTTCCATATGTGTGCTAACAAAGAATGGTTCGACACATATAAGGAAATAAGCTGCGAAGAAGTTTTGACAAGAGATGATTCACCGTGCAAGATCCAAGGTATTGGATCAGTGAAAATCAGAATGCATGACAGAATTGTTAGGGTACTGGATAAAGTCAAACATATTCCTAAGCTAAAGAAGAATTTGATATCTTTGAACACTTTAGACGAAGCCGGTTACAAATATTGTTCTGAAGGAGGGATACTTAAGGTTATCAAAGGGTTATTGGTCTTGATGAGAGGTGATATTCAGCCTAACACTTTATATAAGCTTCAAGGAACTACAATAATAGGTGGAGCAACAATATTTGTAAAGAAAGACGAGACTAGGCTTTGGCATTGTAGGCTAGGACAGATGAGTCAAAGAGAGATGCAAGAACTACACAAGAAAAATCAATTGAAAGGTGTTAGTTTCTACAAACTGAAATTCTACAAGTATTGTACTCTCGGGAAGTAAACAAAGATGTCATTCAAGATTGTGGACAGTGAGAAAAGAAGCAAAGAGCTATTGTATTATATTCATACAGACGTATGGAGTCCTGCACCAACTACATCTAAGGGAGGATCAAGGTATTTTGTTACTTTTTAAAATGATTTTTCAAGAAAAGTATGGGTTTACTTCATAAGGGAGAAATCCGAAGTTTTCACAAAGTTTAAAGAGTGGAAAGCTAAAGTAGAAAACCAAACGGGCAAAAAAATTAGATATCTGAGAAGCGACAATGGAGGTGAATATAGAGACGGCAAGTTCTTACAGTTCTGTAGGGAAAAAGGCATCACAAGGCATTTTACAATGAAGAAGACTCCTCAACAAAACGGGGTCAGTAGAGAGAATGAATAAAACTCTCATGGAAAGAGAGAGAAGCATACGGTTTCATGCAGGATTGTCCGACATGTTTTGGGCAGAAGCGGTTAATCACGCTTGCTACTTGGTTAACTGATTACCCTCAAAGGTTCTTGCTTGTGGTCTAGAAATCCTATTGATTATTCCATTTTAAGAGTATTTGGTTGCAGTGCATATGCTCATATTCCGAGTGATGAAAGAACGAAACTCAAGCCAAAGTCACTCCGAGTGCATTTTCCTTGGTTTTGAAAAAGGAGTGAAGGGTTATAAGTTATGGGATTTTGTCAACAAGAAGAAGGTTTTAAGTAGAGATATCGTGTTCGACGAGAAGATTATGCCCCTAAATAAAATCATAGGAGAAGAAAACTGATATTGTAGAAGAAGCAACCGAATTTCCTCTAACCAAATGGGTCATGGAAGAAGATCCAACTCGGGTAGAACACAAGCAAGTGGATCATGAGGAAAGAGTAGAGCAACAACAACAATCACAAGTACGGGCTCAGGTGGAGCTATCACCATTGCAAGAACAAGACTCCCTGGTTCCTCAACAACCTGAGCAACAGTTTCAGAGAAGTATAGCACTGGATAAACCCAAGCAAGAACGCAAGAAACCGAAAAGGTATGGGTTTGATCAAGACGAAGTTAATTATGCTCTAAATGTTAGTCAAGGAGATCCAACCACGTATCAAGAAGCTATAGCAAGTGATGATCGGTAAAGTTGGATGGTTGTTATGTCAGAAGAGATGCAATCTCTTGATAAGAACTTTGTTTGAGAGCTAGTTTCTAAACCAAAAAATCGAAACATAATTGGCTGCATATGGGTATTTAGAAAGAAAGAAGGGACACATGAAGGTGATGCCGTGAGATACAAAGCTCGGTTAGTGGCAAAAGGGTATTCACAAAAGGAAGGAGTTGATTATGACGAGATATTCTCTCCAGTGGTTAAGCATACTTTAATCAGATTGCTATTATCAATAGCAGCTCAGCAGGATATAGAGATAGAACAAATGGACGTTAAGACCACGTTTCTCCATGGTGATCTAGAAGAAGGCATTTACATGGCTCAACTGGAAGGATTTGTCGAAACAGGGAAGGAAAATCTAGTTTGTAGGTTAAAGAAGTCTCTTTATGGGCTAAAGCAATCTCCAAGGTAGTGCTACAAGCGTTTCGACTCATATATGCTGAAAATCAATTTTAGAAAATGCTTAAAGGATTGTTGAGTTTACTATCATGTGTTCCAAGATGGTATGATTATACTATTGCTACTTTATGTGGACGACATGTTGATTGCATGTCAAGATATGTTTAGAATTCAGAAATTAAAGATGCAACAGAGTAAGGAATTCAACATGAAGATCTAGGGGCTACATAAAAGATCCTTGGAATGCAAATTAAAAGGGTCAAAGTAGCGGGAAAAATCTAGTTGTCGCAAGCAAAATACATTCAAAATATTTTAGAGCGATTCAACATCAATGAAGCAAAGCCCGTGACTACTCCATTGGCAGCTCACTATCGATTGAATGCGTTGCAATGTCCAACTACAGAAAAAGAGTTGGAAGAGATGAGCAAAGTGCCTTATGCAAGCGTAGTAGGATGTCTAATGTACGCAATGGTTTGCACAAGACCTGACCTAGCACAAGCATTAAGTGTTGTTTCGAGGTACATGGCGAATCCAGGAAAGGAGCATTGGTCTGCAGTTAAATGGATTCTGCGTTACTTGAAAGGTACAAAGAGTCTTAGGAATCTTGTTTGAAAAACAAGGGAAAGATGCATATGTGATGGGTTATGTAGATGCTAACTATGCAGAGGACTTAGATAAAAGAAGATCTACTACAAGTTATGTTTTCACTAGTGGTGGTGGACCGATTAGTTGGAGGGCTACTCTACAATCAATTACAGCATTATCCACTACTGAAGCTGAGTATATTGCACTTGCGGAAGCTAGAAAGGAAGCATTTTGGCATGGTTTAGCAAGAGAGTTCGGAATTACTCTAGGTTCCATGGTGATTAGATGTGATAGCCAAAGTGTTATTTACTTAGCAAAGAATCAAGTGTTTCATGGAAGATTGAAGCATATTGAGGCTCGTTATCACCCATGTTCTAAAAAACGCATTGAGGCTCGCCTCGAGGCGCGCCTCTGAGGCTAAATGGGAAAAATCGCACCGAGGCTTAAGCCTCAATGCCTGGTTGTGAGGCTTATGCCTCAATTTACGCCTCAATACGCCTCGCCTCTACGCCTCGAGGCTTAATGAGGCTATACGCCTCAAAGACAGGCTATTTTCAATTGGGTTTTAATAGTTTTGAAGGCCCAATAGTTAATAACTTAATATATATGGTAATATTATGTACAATGCACTAATATGGACTGAGGACTGTTAATATATATATGGACTGCTATGGACTCTTTTTTTTTTTTAATATTTAATATTTGTATGCAGTAAGCCAGTAATCAATAATGCAATATGTATGTATGTTAAATTATTATGTTTATGCTCTAATGAGTGATGAATGATGATATTTGGTCACTTTGACAGTTTGACTATTGCTTTGGACTTTGGTGCAGAACATATTGAATATAATTCATATAAATCATATTATATATGGACTGTTTTTGAATATTGTTTGTTATTAATTATGAATTTGACTATTGCTTTTGACTATTGCTGGTAATATTATGCACTTTCACTATTGCTTTTATGAATTATGAATTTTATGTGCTTTATTTCTTTACATATATATATTTTTACGTATTTTTTACTCTCCCTAGTGAGGCTTACGCCTCGTTACGCCTTGAGGCTTACGCCTCGCCTCAGTAGAGGAAAACGCCTCAATGCTAAAAACGCCTTTTAGAACATTGGTTATCACCGAATTAGGGACTAGGTAGAATCGAAGAAAGTTACACTGGAGAAGGTTCATATAGAGGAGAACGCATCAGATTACTTGACTAAACCGATAACAGCTGAGAAGTTCAAGTTTTGCTTGAACTCACTCAATCTTATTACATGCTGTGGATTGGGTGGAGCACCTCCTCACTTGAGTTGCATTAAGGCAAGAAGAAGTTTAGCAAGGTGAAGGTTCTTGAAGCTTTCCAAAGTTGTTTCAAGAAAGTTCAAAGACATTCTGGGGTACATCAGTCATTTCTTGGTTTTCACTCACCAAGGTGGAGATTGTTGTGTTTTTGGCTGATCAAAACCCAAGTCAAGGCTTAAAAAGAAATTCTTATTTGGATAAGAACAAAATAAAGTGTGCACATGATTTCCTATTAGGATTAGAAAATTAGATTTTCTCAAGAATCCCAAATCAACTAGGATAAGGAAATAGGTTAGTTTTCCTTATTATAAGAGGATTTAGGAGTCATATTCTAGCAAGGAATGTAACCTAAGTCCTATACATATAAATAAGGTTGTTGGGAGCTTATGTAACCAAAAAAAAAAAAAAATCAGCAAGCATAAACGGGTAGAGAGCAAGAGTGATAGAGAGGTTCTAGCAAAGTTTTGGGGAATTAGCTAAGGGATTTCAATAAGTTTCTTGTAACCAAATGTTTTTCTCCATAGTGCTAGTGATTTTTCAAGAGGGATCACACGAAGACGTGGGCAAAGTTGGCCGAAAATGATAAATTCTTTGTGTTTGTGTGTGGCATGTTTTCTTTATTGTTCATACTTTATTCCGCATATTTGCATATCATTATCTTATAAGTTTATCACCGTAGTCTATCTAGAAAACACAATCAATAAGGGCGTTTAAAATCAACAATTCTCTTTCATACTAAAAGTCTATTAGTTGAATAATAGAATCCTGCATTTGAAAAAAAATAAAAGTCCCTCTGCTAGGTAAAGATCTCACAGAAACATAAATACCAATTCATTGAGCCAAAATGGGAATAGAAGTGCAGACCAAAAGTTTAAAATGATTTCAGTGGCTAGTATGATATTTCCAAGAATTCAAATCTTTACTCTATGCTATCAAAAGGATCACAAAACAAAATCTATTCATCCATAGCAGAGGTCAGAAGCATATCAGAGCTATTAGGCTTCAACTGAAGTGATTAAATGGTAAGGTGGATTAGAGATAGTATTTATGTTCAAAACTTACCAAGTACTTTTTTTTTTTTTTTAAAGAAAAGAGGTGTAAATATTTTAAACACCCAAAAATTTTCTATTTGCATTATTTCTAGCAATCGATCTGGAGATTAATTTCATGGTTTTAACTCCATTGTTCTTTCTCTTTTCGATGAAAACATTTGAAGTTGTTGGCTTGTTGCCTACTACCTCCAAACTGCTTCATTTGGCAAGACTGCTTTCCCATGATAGAGGAATTTAAATTATATGGCTTATAATGTAACTTGGATATTACTGGACGAATAAATGAACCCGATCTTATACCTCGCATGCTTCAAATTTTGCATACTCTCAGGTTGTAAGTCCCTCATACCTTTAGATTCCACCCCTTGAAGTCCATGTATTTCAGCTTCATTAGTTATACGATCTTTCACAACAATTTCATCAGCAGCACCTGCAGTCTCCTTATGGTCCTTACCTACAGAGAGAGAATAATTAAAAGATGTGTCTCTAAAACAGAAATAGAGTAATAAACATATATAAAGTTAACAATGGTAGCTTAAAACTATCATATACCATCCTCTGGAGCCTTCGGGGTAATGATTACTAATTTACGGGGTCTTCCTCTCTTTCTTCGTTGGCTGCTTCCTCCACTTTTTGGTTGCTAGTTACCACATAAGAAACATTAAAACCAGTATCATTAGGTCAAGAAACAACATAATTTTTGAAGAAAGTTAAATTAATAAAGGAGCGCTTTCACTCTATGTTTAAACCCATTAGAAGGACCCAAGCTAAGGCACGACTAACTAAAATTGAAAACAAAGCCAAGTTGATATAACTTGAATAAAATAGCTTTATATATATATAGGAAACAAAAACTTTATTCAAAAATGAAGAAAGTACATAAGTGAACCAAAATAGCAAACTAAAAAAAAAAAAAAAAAAAAATTACAATGAATTCAACGGCCTTCCAATCTAACATAATGAAAAATAGAGAATTGTCTCTAAATTCTTCGGAGATGGATGCCAATAGAGAAGCTAAATAATAAGCTTTATCCCATAAAAAAATTATCCGCTTTTGCTTCCTCGAATATTCTTCTATTCCTCTCTAACCAAGTAAAACAACAAAAATTCCACAATATCAAAGAATCATAGCTTTCTTTTCTCCCCAAAAGCTTTAAAATAATCAAAAAAGAAAGACTACATACAAAGGTGCAAACCATAGTTGTTAAAGGCACAAGGCGCACCGAGCCACCGAGGCACGCACCTAGTCGAAACGAGGCACACTATATCTAAAAAATACAGTGGTTCGCAGTACACCATACCTTCCATACACTCAGCCCCAAACAATTGAAACCCTAATTTCTTTTCCGATCGCCACCAACCCTAACCCTAATTTCTTTTCCAACTACCACCAACCATAACCCTAATTTCCTACCGCTGTTGTGTCCCTCACTCCGGCTACATATCGTCCGACTTCCGAACTCGCCAGTGACTTATCTACTGCAGTTTAGACACTTTTAGACATTTTCGGTGACCCTCGAGCGACCTCCAAAAGTGTCTCAAATTGAAAGGCATGCCTCACATGCCAACATGCGCTTAGCGCCTAGCACCTAAACAGGCCAGGTGCACGCTTCACGGAAGCCGCCGCACGTCTCTCGCCTAGACACTCCTTTAACAACTATGGTGCAACCCATTTCAAACCCACCACTGAAAACAACTTCATCCATAACTTTACTTACCGCCACCAGACAATGGAGAAAAAGATGAATTAATTTTCCTTCAAAATTCTAAAAAATTCTAGCATAATACACCGAGAGGGGAGAAAACAAAGATTAGGATGTCTCTTCTTAATAACATCACAAGTATTTATTTCGCCATAAGCTACCAAACATCCCAAAAATTTGATGATGTTGGGAACATTTGACTTCCAAACTACATTAGCATGTTCAAATGATGGATGGGACTCATCATTCAACAACCACTCAAAGGACTTACAAGAGAAGATTCCTTTAGAATCCATAGATCATGTCCTCTTATCTTCTCTTCCCATATTTAAAGAAAGAAACACCATCCAACAAAGGGAGAAGAGAGGACAAGTCCTCAATCTCTCTATCATTCAAGTTTCTCTCAAAATCAAAACCCCGCCCACTGTACTAAGAAGACCTTTCCCATCTATTTTGAATTAAAGCACTTTGCGAAAAGCAAAGCCTATATAATCTTTGAAACCTCAAGCATAAGGGTGTAGGATCATCCAACAATCCTCCCAAAAAAGCATCCGAGCACCATTCACAACTACAAACTTCAATTTGCAAGTGAAACCATTAAATCCCTGCATTATAAATATCCAAGGGCACCAACTAAAACCTCTAACAACCAAATTAGAATCTTGTCCATTTTCTTGGAGACCATACTTACTTTTAATAACTTTATACCACAATGAATTAGGCTCCAAAGGAAATCTTCACATCCATTTCCCAACAATGCCAAGTTTTTCTTAACAATATTCTCAATCCCTAAATCCCCTTTATCTCGAATTCAAGAAATTATCTCCCAATTAATTAAATGAGCCTTCTTCCTTTCACCAATGACATCCCATAGGAAATCCCTCTTCGACTTTTCCATTCTCTTTGCCACCCTTATAGGAATCTTGAACAAAGAAAGATAATGTGTGTATACAATACAACAGTGCTTGAATCATAACCAATCCTCCACCCCTAGTAATAAAAGCATTTCCACCCCTATGATCTCCTTTCAATTTTCTCAACAACCAAAACTCAAAATCCCAAAGATCTCGGATTACCCCAAGGTAAACCTAGATATTTCAAAGGGAGAGAGAATGGGCAGGGGATCTCTTTAAGATAAATAGTTTCCATCAAAGTTTTACTTTCTCTTCTAAGGAGAATACATTTTTTCAAAAAGAAAAAAAAACATGGTCATCAAATTAGCATGTCAGTATTACTTTGGAAATAGAATAAGAAATGAAAAGATTTTGGCACGTGAGTCCAGAATTAATTCATGTTGGTTAACGGTAACAATATTGGGATTGACACGCTGATCATTTTCAAGCTATCCAAATATAATGCATCAAACAGTCATTTAGTATTAAAGGGCAATTTATTTCAGACATAACTACATAAGGTAACATAAACCTCAAAGACCGACACAAAAAAGATATGCCCCAATCAAACATTAGGTGACCATGGATCTCTGTTTATTACTAGATGTTCTTTCAAGCTTCAGCAACTTATCTTCAAGGCTTTCCACTTTCTGATATGGGTGTTTGCCCATTTCTTTCTTTTCTTTTTGAGAGAAATAAAAAGGGAAAAAATTCTCAGCATATAGCTTACCGTACTGTTGTCTCTTTCTGAATCATTTGAATTCTTATATTGCTCCCTAATTAGTTTTAGAGACTCTTCATTAGAAATCAGACTAGGACTTCCAGCCTGAGAGCCCCTTACTTCTTTAGCTTTTAATCCTACAACAACAGACGTCTCAGCTACTTTCTCTTTACCGTTGCTTTCATTCAGTACTTCAACAGCAGCAACCTTTGCATCACTCTCCTTCCCTAGAAACCATAGACCACAAAGTCAAATTACAGAATTATATGACTAAAGCTATTTATCAATGAATGCATATACCTGTTTTTGAGGGTGGTCTTTTAATCTGTAATTTTGTAGGTCTTGCCTTCCTTTTTGAAAGATCCACTGTTTGGAAGTCTACTCCAAATTTTTGTTGGCTTGTCCTCTGTAGAACCAAGGGAAAATATCACCAGAAACAATAGGAAAAACTATCATGATCTTGGACAGTGAACCGTGGTACAAACAAAACAAAAGTTTAAAATTCAACATTCTGGAAGTAGAATGACAATATTGACAGATGAAACAGAAAGCACGCACTCAAACTGGTGCTATCTGAGGCAAGAGTTTCTCAATGAATACCTTGCTGAAAATAATTTTGAAAGAAGTCAACAAACACATCAACTCCTCAGATTCAGTTTTCAAAATGTTCAGGTAGGATGCATGTTTTCATTACCCTAGCTAAAAAACAACTTTTATTCACTCTTGACAGAAGTCATTGGACATATTTGCAACATGTCAATAACTCGGACCCAATTTTCAATATGTTCATGTAGGCATGCATAGTTCATTTCTATTAGTAAGATTCTCTGGGAAAAGTTTTTACACTCGCACTTGACACACTTAAGGGACTATTATTAATATATACCATAATAATAAACTTCATCTATAACATCAATGGTTTGAAGCTACGCCCTTCAGTCTTAAGGTAAGCCATAGAACCTAACATGATATGACCACCCGAGGTTGGTGGAACTGGGCCAATGTTTGCAAGTTTCCCTTGATCAGAGATTGGATATATAGGCCCCAGTGAAGTTAAAATAAGATCTACAAACTTATTAAGGTTTCAAAAATAATTTTAACTCACAATTCTTTTTCCCAGAACAGGGCTTTCAACAAGTTTCCTCGGGCATCTCATTTGTTTTCTTTCTGTTTTTGGGGTGGCCAAAGCAGATGGTGTCTCCTCAGTTGTTTTGTTTGGCATATTCTTTAACTGAACAGGTGTAAAGGATAATGAGTTTTCTCTCGGCTTCTTGTTAGGACATGAATGCATGCCACTATTATAAGAGTTAGCAAGCCTTATCTTCCTCTTATTTGGGGGCAAGGGATGAGAAGCAGAATCTTCATGGCTAGGAGTTGATGTCTCCATCGGATTATTTCTTATGTTTGTCAAGCAAGGTTTTGTGTCTTCAGTAATATCTTTTGCAGAGCCTGAACTTTTAAGTTTTGGAGCCACCTCAGCATTGCCAGTAGCATCACGGACAGGCCCTAGCTGTTCTTGATTATCAGAAGCAATCAATACCTCCTGCAACAAAAACTATTTCTTAAACTACCAATAGATAAATAGAATCTTTACATGCTTTAAATAGCTCTAACATTAATTCATGCACACCACTAAACCTACTAAAATAAATGCACCAAACCATTGTCAAAGCAGATGACATGACAGTTCGCATATTTCAGATCAGAGTGACCTAAAGATTAAAATAGACTATCAGCTGGGATGGTGATCAATACTCCTCTTAAGCATGACCAAATGGCTCTATTCTCTACATTTATTCTTTTCTCTATCATATAAATTGTAGCTGATATAATAATATATTGACAAACCACAGGTGTGCTGTTTCCACAGGCCAGACCTAAACCACAGGTGATCAATACTCCTCTTAAGGCCAGGCTTGTGCTGTTTCCACAAGCCTGGCGGCCCTGGCCTGTGCTGTTTCCACAGGCCAGGCTTTCATTACAAAGTAAAAGTTGAACAACCACTCCATACTCCATAGAACATTTCATTTGGTAAACATTAAAAAACTGACAGAACACTAAATCTAATCCAATATAATAAAAAACTAACATAACTAAATATTGAACTTTGAAATCTCTAATTACTAAGAAAACAGAGGAAGAATTTATACAAATATTTGTGCTAACCGCACATTGCAAAAGGATGGCAGTTGTTCTTTCTCTTCATCTAGAAAGAGTATATATCCACTAATATCATGAATAGCCCCATTGAAGAAGAAGAACAAAGACAGCCTAACAAGTACAGGTGAATTTCATAATCTCTAGTTTGCAATATTTAGTTGTTAGATGCATCTATGTTGTATATAGAGAGAGTCGTTCTTATTTTCTATGCAGGCACATTCATCAAGCTTGTGGACCAAGTTGTTTATGTCACAAGAACAGTTGTCTAAATTGCATGATCAGTAGTTTAGGTCAGGGGTCCAAACAAAAAACATAGACAATCCAACCAAAAAAAAAAAAAATCTATACAGAATAGGGTTATATAAACTTAAGTTTGTGACTAAAATCTAGACTTCAACTACCAACCACCCATTTACTCTTACCGTAAGGGTCGAGACAAAGTGATATTATCTTAAAGCTCAATGTCCCAATTCTTGAATTAGAGTAAATGAATGGTCGGCTATTAAAGTCTAGATTCAAGTCACAAATTTAAGTAATATAACCCCAATGTCAAATGTCAACCATTGAATGTATCTAACAGGTTATATTAACTTGTCCTCTTCTGTTGTTCTGTGGAGATTCAAAGTTTAATTTTTATTTGAACGATCACACCTCATATATATATATTGACACCAACCACTGTAACAAGTGGAAGAAAATCACTAATGGACTAGAAAGCTTGAGTCATGCTCCACAAAACCTCCTAACTAAAGAAAAAGAGATGATACCTTGGATTTACTAATCCAGTTGCCATTAGACCATTCCATATGCGGCCTTATATCTGAATGACTAAGTTCCTTATCCTCATTTCCATTCTTAAAGAAGACATTGTAATTTCCTCCAGTGAGAACTTTAGTAATTACTCCAGCCCGCCAACCAATACCATCGGATGTATCAACCCTTTCCAGCAACTCATATTTTCTGTCCGAGTAACGAGGAGGGGTAGGTCGGATATGCTGGGAATCCAAAGCAACTCTTACTGTTGCAGCTTCGTCACCATTCCTTGAGTTCAGATACTTGACAAAGAAAGTACCATCCACATTCTCTTTGATGACAATTGCTGGGAACCATATATCACGCAAGTTTTCTTTGTTTACAACATTCACTTCTACTTCTGTCCCTGAGCTAAAAATAGATCCTGTTGATTCCTTTAAAATAAAAAATATAAAAAAATATCAGTAAAATGATACATGATAGTATGATACAACTGCATAGCGTACATATTCAACTCTTCTATTGATCTAAGGTTTAAATGAAAATATAGCTCTCAGCTTGTAGCAGTGAGAACAAAAAATAGCATAGTTGCTTAGATTACAATCACAGAAAACAGTCTTACAGTCATGATACATAACAAGCATCAACAACGTCCTTTTAAAGGTACTATAATTTCTGTCTGCTCTGCAGATAACTAATAGTACGAACGCATCAAAAGGGCCCCAAACAGTTCAGAGCATGCATTACCGCAGACAACGAATACTTGAACAGAAAATATAAATAATTCAAGTAATTATTCCTGAACTAAGGCCAGACCTAGCATCCCCCTAGAATGGAGTGCATTTACAGTTCTGTACTTAAAAATAGACTTTGCACAGCAACCTTTCCCGTTTAACTGCGAAGCAACATGCAATGAAATCTACCATTTCCATGCCACAATAACACCTCCAAATAACAGTCAGAACATATACTTGACTAAAATTTCAAATCAAGATGATTTTGAACCCGGAAGGTATCACATACAAGTACATCAACGATAAAAAGAACCAAAAATGGCAAAGACAAGATTGTGCCTCATAACATAAAAGAATAAATCATATATAATGGTAATATTAAAATAACCACAAACTATATCACCAGAAAATTCATGAGAGCATGCAACAAATCTAGTTTGGAAGCAAGAAAAAACATATAATCCAAAATCCCAAAAAAAAAATCTTCGGAAATCATTAGAAACCCATTTTGTTTCTTTTAAGACCCACTCGCAGCCCAGATCAGTTACTTGACATACCTGCTTTCCAGCTCGGACCCAATTACCGTCAACCCAATCCCAGTGCGCCCTCAAATCTTTCCCTTCAAATTCAAGCAAATCAGGTGGGTTATCAAAGTAAACCCTATATTTTCCATCCTCAAGGATCTTCCTTACAGTGCCAGTCCACCACCCATCTCTATAAAAAGCATCAACAACGTCATGTACCTCGAAAACCTCGTTAGTGCTTTCTTCTTGAGGTGGCAAGGGCCTAACATAAGCCGGGTCAATGTACTCCGTTAAAGGACCCGACCCATCTTCAGTGACCAAGGATTTGTACTCGACATGGGCTTTCTTGCGTTTCTTCGAAGCAGATTTAGGGACTGACTCGAGAATAATGGCTCGATACCAGGCACCTTTAAAACCTTCCTCGTCGCTGGTAACTTCGACTTCGATGCCTTTTTGGAAGAGGATTTGGTGCTCGGTGTCTAGAGTCACCATTTTCGATTTTGCAAAACAAAACCCTAATTTTTTTCTTTTTTGTGCTATACCTAATTTCTATTTTTTTTTTTTTTACCGGGTACAAAACAAAACCCGCTAATGTTTTAACAGCTTTAGTGGAGATATTTTATTTTCGCTTTGTTTCGTTTTAATTTATTTTTTATTGTTATTCGAGCTTTTGGCGGGACAGATTTTTTTTTTTTTTTGCTCGGCTAGTGGTCCACTGGTCCTACAGTCTGGCCTATATGAATCTGAATTAATGATAAGGTGTTTATTAATTTCTTTATTTATTTATCCATATACAGTGCATCTAGCTGATTTGTATCAATTATATTCCCTAATTTTAGGCATAATTGCAAGTATATGGAACTGTTACCCATAATTACACAAACATCCCCTACCGTTAGTTGACTTCAGTTAACTCTAACCGTTGACCACAATTTTAACCCACAATGACTAAAGTGCCCCTAGTTACCTATTTTATTATTTAAATTAATAATTAAAAAATGAAACATAAAAGACAAAGAAAATTAAAAAAAACAAAATCAATCATTTTTTTTTTCTTTCATTTTTTCAACCCCTAAATACAATCTAAAAATAAACTTAACAAACAAAAATCAAGGCTCAATCCTAAACAACAACCAAAAATAAAATCCACAAATAAAAACTTAAATCCATCAATTCCACAACCAGTTAACAACATCCATTAAAAAAAATTAGAACTTCAATTGTAGATTTTTAACTTTTTAGGTTGAAGTTCTACTTTTTTTATTTTTTTTTTTTATTAAATAGGTGTGGTTAACTGGTTGTTGAAGTTTATTTTTTAATTATTAATTTAAATAATAAAATAGGTAACTATGGGCACTTTAGTCATTGTGGGTTAAAATTGTAGTCAACGATTAGAGTTAACGGAAGTCAACTAATGACAGGGGATGTTTATGTAATTATGGGTAAAAGTTCCATATGTATACAATTATGCCTAAACTTAGGGGTGTTTGTGAAATTAGTCCATTGTATTAATATCCAATGATTTATCATTGATATGTAGCTATAATATCAGTTTACCGTAATGAATCTGGATAATATTTTAGACAATTTAATATTACTCGCAATTTTTTTTTAAGTAAAGCTTTATTAAAAGAAGACCTTAGGTGATGTTTAGTTACCATGATAGAATGGTAATTAGAATAGTAATATAAATGAGAAGAGAATGGAAAGAAAAAGAAAACTGATTTTTTTTTGTTTGGTTTGGACTTTAAAATTAGTCTCATTATTTTATTTGGTTAATAACGGAATGGAATATAATTAACTTTATTTTGATCAAAATACTTCTAATTACAAAATTTTTATAATAACATGATATATTATAGGTAATAATAATAAAATATAATAATTATATATATTAATCTAATTAATAATAAAATTTATATTTTCAATTAAAATAAATTAGATGAAATTGTTAAATAGATAACTCTATAATTAAAACCATCCCCTCAAAAAAATAAAAATAAAAATAAAAAAAACAGAGAGAGATCCATCTCTAAATCTAGCTAATGGAGCAAGTGTCATCAGAGATGGAGCTCGCTTAAGTGCTATTGATGGAGCTTGCTAAAGGGCCATCGACGGCGGAGCTCAATGGAATGGCTCCATATGATGAAGCACGAGCTCCATTATATATGGAGCATATATGCTCTGCTCTGTTCCAGTTTTTTTTTTTTTCTGTATTTTTTTACATAACAGATATGTTCCAGTCTTCTAGGCTTCTAGTTTTATTTATTTATAATAATTTAGTTGAATTAGTCTTGAAATAAATTTATTTGATTTGTTTAATTGTGTTTGTGTTGGTTGGTTGTGCTGAAAATGAAAACTCTCTGGTGCTTTGGCAATGGAAGAGGCGGCAAATTTATAGAGTTAGGGTAGATGAGTGTTAGTTTTGGAATACCAATTTTACTTCATAATTGAAAAGGGTTTTCCATAGAATTTTATGAGAAAAGCCCATTCAAAATCATTGTATTGCATTTAAAACATTTCCTTCAAAGATAATTATTTCCAATATTACCATGATTTTATATTATGTAAGTTTCTTTCCTTTGACATATTATTAATGATAAATAACTATAGACAAAATAAAATAAACTAAAAAAATATTAATCACACTGTCACTTTTAACTTCATTATTGAACGGTCAATTTTATATTTGTTGTTATGTAAAAATAAAATCATTTCAATATCATTAGTTATCATTTCATAACATTGAATAATATCTTATCAATATTTCCATAAAAATGGTTTAGTATTTGTTAAATTATTTTTATTTAGTTGTTTGTATCATACAAATCCAAATACATAACAATTAATAGTAATAAGGGTATAAATGTCAAATCATTTGTTTCCAAATACTTTTATCTTTATAATAAAACAAATTGACATTATATTCAAATGTGAGAAAAATTAAAAACATATATGTCATTCAGTTTCAATTTTTAATCTTTATTCGGTCTTCAGGAAAATTCAAGACTATTCAGTCTTTAGATAAAAAAAAACAAATGACCTCTAATTCTATTCAAACTAATTGATTTTCTTATATTTGTAAAATATTTTTCAAAAACATAAAAGTTTCTTATAGTTATTGGTTAGGAATTATAATCCATTAAATGTTTTTTATTTTATTTTTAATAGAATATCTTAAATGACCCCTAAAATCACTTAGGGGTCGTAGGTTTTTTGCACTTAACATTTAATAGAATTTGTTATTTTAAGTGGTCAAATTATATCTTATCAATATTTACTAAAAATGGTTTAAGATTTGTTAAATTATTTTATTTAGTTGTTTGTACCATATTAAATGAAAACACATAACAATTAATAGTAATAATGGTATAAATGTTAAATTATTTGTTTTCAAACAATATTATCATTAAAAACGAACAAGTTAGCACTATATTTAGATACGAGAAAAATAAAAAACAAACATGACATTCAGTTTTGAGTCTCTATTCAATCTTCAATAAAATTTAGAACTGTTTAGTCTAGCTAAAAAACAAACGACCCCTTAATTTACAAGTAATCAATAGCATGTTCTCATAAAATTTACCTATTTACATTTTGATCCTACCTCATAACCCCATATATTTTCTTATGATACAAAATTCTCATAAAAAGTACATGATGCCTTAGAGCATCTCCAACAGCCTCCCTTGAAGACATCATTTAGCTTAATTAAGGGAGTAGGTGTATTTTTGCAGCTCCCTAAATGGTTCCTTTAATTGTATTCTGGTAGAGTTAAATCTCTTAATTAAGAGGTGTTTTTAACCCCTTAAAGTGGGTTCCACTTATTTAAGATTATTTTAAAGTGGGCTCTACCTATCATAATTGATAAACAATATATAATATTTATTAAACACAATATCTAACATTTAAATAATAATAATAAAATTATTAAAATGGTCATTTAATGGAGTATTGTTGGAGCACATACTCCCTTAATGGTCCCTTGCAATAACATACACCCTTAAATAAGGGGGTCTCTAAGGAAGACCGTTGGAGATGCTCTTAATCCTTAATATAAGAATTTAATTTTCTAAGTATCTATAAAATCAAATTATATTTTAGATGATATTGTTATTATAAAATTAAAAATTTGAAATATTATCAAAAAACTAAATAATACGATGGAATCTATAACAAAAATATTTAGCTTTTAGTTATTTTCAATATATTAAAATATAAATATATGACAACTAATAAATGAAAAAATGTACAGCAGTATAGATGTAAAAGTATTTGTTTTCGAATATTTTTTACTTGTAAGAAAATAATTAACACTTGCATTCGGTTTTCAATAAATAAATAATCAATAGCTAAAAAAACAAACAAACATGCCATTCCGTTTTTAAAAACTATTCAAATTGTAAAACTCATTATTATATAGTTTTCTGACACAAAATAAATAAATAAAACATTATTCATTGTATTTATATATGAGTTTTATTGGATTAAAATTTGATTACAAAATATGATCATAAATTTTTAAAATCCATAAAAATATTAAATAAAAAAAATTAATGTACTTTATATCAAAATGTAAAGATTTTTATTTTTATTTTAAATATTACATAAATTCAGGATTATTTTTTATTTTTTTTTAAAGAAAGGGAGGACCCGAACCCACGACCTCGTGACAAGGATGTGAAACCTCATTTCGTCAAAATGTAAAGATACTTTTTTTAAGGCAATAAATAAAAAAACACAACACAAAGCTTGCCTGTAATGTCTTACTTCTCCACACACGGAGAAGAACTCTCCATCCAAAAACAGTCGTCATCGATGGTTGAAACCATTTTGGAGTTTGGACAAAAAATGGACAACCATATTTGCCTTGTGCGAAACAGACTCAATTGCGACACCCCGGAGAATATGCAAAATATCACTCAACATGAGTCCAATATTAAATGCCGTAGTGACTCATGCATTTACCAACTTGACAACACCAAGCGGATCGGATTCAACCTATCAAAATGTAAAGATGGTGCGATAGTATAATCATGTGTTTATACAAACAATAATTATGACAAGATAGTTCAGTAATATCGACTGATGTGTTTATATCATTGCATTACATGTGGACTGTTAATTAAGCATCAATGAATATTAATTGAGTCAAAATAGTTGAATCTAATGGTCCACATATAATAACATTACTTCAAAAGATAATTCTTTTGTCGATTGTAATATGAGTATTGCTAAACTAGCAAGCTTCCGTCATTGGTAAGATTCGAACTGTTGACCTAGGAGTAATTTACCTAAACTTCAAACTCGTCCATCTACCAGCTGAGCTACACCCCTGTTGGCTAAAATAATGTTTAAATGATGTGTAATAATACATTATTTGCATTTCACTTTACCATTTTATGATTAACATACTAGTTACAACTCATATACTATACCACACTATTTTTATTTTTTATCTATCACATTGTGGTTAGACGACTAAAACCTAGTATATTATCATGCCAAGTGAGTGCCATTTGCACATAATTTTGTCGACATTTTTTTGTTGTTGACAATATCTATTAATTCGGAACTATGTATTTTTTTTTAAAGCTTTCACCATTGATATAATTCCGGCCGCTGACCTAAGAGTCATTTGCCTAAGCTCCAAGCTCGTCCATCTACTAACTGAGCTATGCCTTTGTTGGCAATTTTGTCGACATCATTAAGCAAACCCAATTGACCGAGGAGTGGCGGTGTACCATGTCGGCCTTGCCATAATCCCATACCGCATGTTTGCAAAAGCACATAGACCACAAACCACGAACAAAGCACTCTTTTTATTTGTTACTTTTTGTTTTTTAGTTTTGTTTCTGAGAAAGCCTCAAAACTTTCCAAATTTACAAACGGAACACAACAATCAACAATGGCGTCCCTAACAGCTGCAACCAGAATATCCAAGACCCTACCAATACCTCCAAAAAACCCAACGAAGACCCATCACTGCCCGCAATTCTTATCATTCAAACATCACAAATCGGTGTATCAAACAAGGGTCTCGCGTCAAACAGCCGTAAGAGCATCGAGTTCGAGCCCAAGCGCAGCCACCGGTTCATCACCAGGACCAGGACTGTACTCGGCACAGAAATTCGAGCTCACACCTCAAAACGTAGACTTGGTTCTTGAGGATGTCCGTCCTTATTTGATCGCTGATGGTGGAAACGTCGATGTCGTTTCAGTTGAAGATGGGGTCGTTTCTCTCCAACTCCAAGGTTTTATAACTTTTGCTCTTTATATATTTTTAGAATTGATGATTTCCAATTAACATGCTTCAATTATTGATGGCTTGGTAGAAATTGTTTATGTGATTAGGTTAATTAGATTCATGTTATGGTTTTGACTTTAGGGATTGATTTATCTCGTGGTGTACTTGGAACTACATATATATTATATCAAGGTGGAAATTGATCGCTATGACTATTTGGAGACTGTGATTTTCATGAAATGGTGGAGAAGTCTTTTACATTATTTGATAATTAAGTTCAAATATGGTGTATGAAATCTGTCCTTCAAGGTCGGTTTCTGCATATGTTAATAATTGTGCCTTCCTCTATTGTTCAAATGGAGGGGATGAGTTAAAGAAATCATGAGTTATGGAGCAACCTGGTTAGCTCCTTCGTTCAATGGGCTCAGCCACCAGTTTCTTATCTCTCATACCTATTGAACTTGTAATGCATTTTTTTTCATCCGAGTATAAGAGGTGAAAAAGACTTGAAGATGCACGGTATTGGTACAAAATTGATTATTGTTCATTCAAGCTGAGATTTTGCTAATGTAAGTTTGATGAACAGGAGCATGTGGGAGTTGCCCTAGCTCAACAACCACCATGAAGATGGGGATTGAAAGAGTATTGAAGGAAAAATTTGGAGATGCAGTCAAAGATATCCGCCAAGTGTATGATGAAGAAGTAAGAGAGACAACTGTTGAGGTAGGTTTTCTATTTGGTAACAACTGAAAAATGATACTACAACACATTTTCTTTTTAGTTTTTTGTTTTGGATACATGACCATTCTGGATTCTCTGTAATCGCAGGCAATAAACGGTCATCTTGATGTATTGAGACCAGCCATTAAGAATTATGGTGGGAGTGTGGAAGTATTATCTGTTGAGGGTGGGGATTGTTCGGTGAAGTATGTAGGACCTGAGTCCATTGGATCAGGAATTAGAGCAGCGATCAAGGAGAAATTCCCAGATATTGTGAATGTTACCTTTACTGGTTAGAGCTTGCTCTCAGTATCATAAAGAACTAGTGATCTGTTTTGTATTTATTATGAGGTTTGAGATCAATTGATAATGACCATTTTGTACAATTGAACTTTGTTTTCCATTTATTTTCAGACTTTGGTTTTTGGTCGATAGTTCATTATATTAAGTTAATAAAACTACCCGAAAAGCATTTAGATCGAACTGTCTTCTTAGTGTCGATTACTGCCTGGGCAGGATTTTTTTTTAATTTTTTTTATGGACTTGATAAAGACAATTCAAATAGGATGATACAATCAATATTCCAGCTTGTGAATTCAATTTGACTCTTCTTCCAAGTTTGTGTTTGATGTATCCAGATTCAAACACATTTCCTATGCAGACTTGTCCTCCGAATTAGCAGTGGCAGCAGCTATGATCGATCCCAACCACCGTGATAGATTGACGAGGAATGGTGTGTAAACAAAATAGCAAGTAATTGTCCAAGTGACCAATCCCTGGATACAACAGAGGGGCTCAACATCTCTTTAGAATTAAAAGAAAAAAAGGTGTTTATTTTTCCTATATGATTTAGCTTTTCTTTGCCATGATAAGTATATTTACCTGGCCAAGGATCTCGATGTTTGCATTCGGGTAATACCATAGGTGAAAAAACCTGAAATCAGATACCAAACAAATCGGTCAAGATTACTCAAAGCATGCAATTTGATTCGATCATTTTGTGTTCATGGCAATCTTACTTCATTATAAGAATTTCAGCCAGTGGACAGCCAACACCAACAATAGATGCTAAAGCGAAGCCAACCCAAGTCCTGTCCAGTGAAAACCATATAAACTCTGCTGCTGCAAATAATGCATAGGCCTCAATGTTAGCTGCTACTCCAGCCTTATACAATTGAGCACTCAATTCGATGAACACCACAAATGCTCTGCAAGAGACAGAATTTACAAGTTCAAGGTGATAACATTACATGTTACTAACTTACTATGTAATTTTGAATCTGTTTCTAGTTAAATTAAGGAAATCGGACACCAAATATGGAGTTGATACTCACATTAGCGAAACAGCTGTTTTTCCTAGACTCCCTTCTGGAACCTCTGAGGATGCCCTTTCGTCTAAGTAAAGTCTGAGCAGCCCAACAGTGCAGTAAAACAATCCAAGCAAAGGAGGAACCTGACAACATTAAACAGAAGATAATAAAATAGTGAAGTGATGTGAGAAAACAAGAGAATTTGGAAAATTACCCAGATGTTTGAGTGAAGAGGACCGATGTTGATTGACCCATTCTGGTAAACCACAAGATTCACTCTGGAATGAAGTAGATCGATAAGTGGACCCAGAACGAAACCAGAACCAAAAAGTGAGAGAGAAATGGATGGCCAAGTGTTTTTGAGACTTCTTGTTGTGCTTTGCTTTCTTAGACTGCAACAAGTTGTTTTTGAGCGATAAATTTTTGAATTTGCAGAGAGAAGGGAACTTGGAAGACAACTAGAGGAGATCAAAGCAGTGAGGGAAGACATGTTGATCTCATCAGACAACACCTGTTCATAGCTTTAGTATCATTTTCAGTTTTTTAGATTCGTTGAAAAGACACTGTGAAAGAAAGGCGTGTTGAATATGAACCACAAAATGTGCGTCCAAGAACCGGAGGCGGTGTTATCTTGACCTGACCCGACCCGACCGACTTGAAAACGAGAAATATTTTCTATCAACACCATGAAATTCATGTAAGATTCACTGTTGAAAAAAAAATTGTATAGACTGTCGAGTCCAGAACGTGAAAAATAAAATCTTCCGATTAATATTTTTTTTTAACTATTACAGTAGGTCAGAATCGAAAATGGAATATGACTCGAACCAATAACTCTTGCAAACCTTGTTATTACTCTTTTAGTAAGGTTTTTCTTTTATTGACAATATCTATTAATCGGGATCTATTGCTTTTTTGAAAGCTTTCGTCATTGATAGGATTCGAGCCGCTAATCTGGGAGTCATTTGCCCAAACCCTAAAACATTACATTGATTATGGCTTAGTGGTAAGGGATTAAGGGTTGTGGGTTATTTAGCACTAATTTAAATTATTGGTAAATTTTTGTGTTATTGACATAATTAAAACTAATTTTCTAAACAAAATCACTATTGAAACTAAAAATTGACTTCAATTTCCTTACTATTATTAACTAAGCATTTATTTTATTTTATTTTTTGAACATAAGCATTTATTTTATAATAGCAATGAAACACACTTTTGAAGATTGAAATGATGATATTGCCGGCGCCTTTAGCCAGACAAAGGGACAATAAAGTGTCACTGTCACCATTAGATAAAGCGATAATAGAGTATTTTATTAATTATGAAGAACCCATTATTTGTCTTATTTTGATATTTCAACCTATTCTACATTTCTACATAAAAACTTTTTTTTTTTTTTTTTTGAAAAAATATATAACTTAAATCTTATACTTATTATATGCAACAAATTAATTTGTGTTAAGGAACTCATATTAAAACAAATTATTCAGATTATTGTTATATTGGGAGTTTTTTTTCTTCTTGCTTTTTTGAGTTTTTGGCACTTAGAAAATTCAATTATATTGGTAGCCTTCGAGCAACATGTGACTACAGTAGTTGACACTTAATGAAACAAGGGCCGGTTAAATTGCCTAATTCTCTACGGTGGAAATAGGTCTAAATAGCATCAAATCCATAGTGACTTTTAGGATTGACACTAGATTAATAATTTAAATTTAAATGGCACAAAAATACACTCACCTTCTTTTTATTACGTTTATGCTATTTTTAGGTTTTTTCCAATGGAGGTCGAAGTCCAATGGAGGTTAATGAGGAAGATGAATTATTATTTTTTTGGAAAATTTTGTATTTGTCCCAATAAATCTCAAAAATTACAAAACAAATCTTGGAAATACAAAATAAGTTTCAGAAATATCCAAATAAGTCTTGAAAATAGTCAAAATACCAAAATAAGTCTCGAAAAAAAAAAAAAAAAAAAACGTAAGACTTATTTTTGTGATTGTATTTTAAGGTAAGAAACACAATTT
This sequence comes from Acer saccharum, assembly GCA_030490815.1. NCBI lineage: Eukaryota > Viridiplantae > Streptophyta > Magnoliopsida > Sapindales > Sapindaceae > Acer > Acer saccharum. Next base: position 37,944,231 of record CM059870.1, read on the forward strand.
AGGTTCTATCAAAACATAAGTTATTAAGTTTGTATTAGTATTAAAAGGTAGGAGAGTAAAGAGTGCTAGAAATTTTTTAAACCCATTCTCCAAAACCTTGGATTATTTGATATATAAGTTTTCAAACAACAACTATGCTTTTGATATTTTCCCTAAATAAAATTACATCCTTGACCATTGATTTGAAACACATCGAAGATTATTTCATAGATATTGCAGCTGCTATTGAATTCGAACAACTTGCATACCAATGTATCTCTTCCTTGTTTGATTGAGAAAAATATTATTGAAAAAAGCTTGGTATAATTGGACCCCGCAAATAGATCTCTTACTTGTTCCATCCTAAAATATTATATAACAAGCTAGCTTTTTACCATTATATAAATAGATCCATGATTCAACTGAGCTAATTAAGAGCTTCATATAACAAATTAAATTCAAATGGGGTCTTTGAAAACCAGAGATGATGAAAGAATAGTAACTGTACTCAGCATCGATGGAGGTGGTATTCGAGGCATTATTCCAAGAGTCATCCTAGAGAAACTTGAAACCCACCTTAAGGTCAATCAATTCCATTTCCTTCTCCATTTTTAAGTACCAATTATATCTTTGCTCTACATATTTTGCATCTCTTTTTGTGTTTTTAAATTCATTAAAAAGACAACATTTGATCAATATTGGTAGATTCAGACAGATATTCAATTGTTTTTGTTTTCTTTAACACAACTTTTTAACTTATTATATATATATATATGTAGCAACTTTCTAGTGCGGGATTTCCTTTATAGAATCCTCGATTGTTGCCGTACTTATTGGATTGCTACCGGTATCTATTAGATTACCATCAGCAGCTATTAAATTACTACCGATAAAAAACGAGGATTTTGTCCTACACCTGACAATTTTTCATATATACATATAGAGGAAATAGCACTTTTTAACCAAAATCAATAACAACGAAAGTTTTGGTTCAACCAACCAACACAACCAACACCTTAATCTTAAACCTGTTTTGGTTCAGTAGCGATCAACACAAACAAATATATATACACCATAAACTATCACAAAAACACATACAAAATAACATTTCCAATGAACACAAATGATACATAAACCTATTAAGGTTAGTTCAGCAATGTTTAACGCAAACTAATATACATACACCATAAACCCTCACAAAAACACATACAAATTCCCTAAACCTTTTCCTCACCAAACCATACAACACCATAAATGTGCAAACAACAATACTGCCTCTTAACCTCCGAAGTATGTTGTTGAATGGTTTTAGTTGCCTTTCCAGTTATTCATATGATAGTGAGAACGATGTGTTTGCACCCAACAATACTGAGTACGGTCACTGTTGGCTTGCACAACCACTAAAAAAATGCTGAATACGAGTTCAAAGCTAAGCTGGACAGTAAAGACTATAAAACTCTAAAAAATGCTGGAAAAAATCTAATAGGAGAAGATGGGAAACAGGCTCGTGTCATGTTCGTGAATCCAGAGACAGGGAAACCTGAACCGGATCCAAAAGGAACTCTTAATAAGAGAGCCTTGTTGGAGTAAGAATATATACCAAATTAAATTAAATAAATACTCGTTTAATGTATGATCATTATTTGTCTTTAATTAATTTATCACGTTTATGATGTCATATATACTCATTAACAAATAAATTTGGATTTGCGGAGAGATTGTCACGTGAGAGGAGGAGAAGGTTGAGGAAACAGCTGTTTTAAGAAAGAGGTGCAGCAGATATTCGTAAAAGACAATGCACTCTATAAAGTATAAACTGATCAGATCTCACTCTGTTTAATTGTTGAACCAGTACTGTATATATGTTAACAAATAATTCCTTGATCAAGTTATTTTATATAAAGTATGCGTGTGTGTGCAGTCAATATCGGTGCACTGCCAATAAAATATGTACATTTGAAATTTTAATAAGAAGACACCATGATGTTTGATTTCTCTCCTGCCTCTCTCCTTTTCTCTCTTTAGATCATGATTACAAGAGGAATTTGGATCCTCTTTTGAGCTGATTTTTGTTGGGAAAAAGATTAGCACAGTAGAGGATCCAAATTCTTACAAGAGATTATATATGAATTTTTTTTTTTTGTGGGGGGGTGGAGGGTGGTGGAGGACTCAAACCCACAACCTCGTGATGTAGGTGTGAGAGTTATACCACTGGACCAACTTCATCATGTCAATCATATATGATCTTATTAATAATAGATTGTACATTAGTGATGTGCACCTCCTCATTTACATTAGTGATGGATCGAGAAATTTGAATTCCACATCTATACGTATTTTACAAGCACGTGTGTCGAGTTTTTTTTTCTCGGTGTTGTAGAAGTAAATATCCTTGATTGTGGAAGTAAATATCTGCATCACGCATCATATTCTTTTTTTTTTTTTTTTTTTTAATAGGGAACCATATCAATAATTTTTTAAAAAATAAATATAAATAACAAAAAATATGGGGTATATATATAGCTATAATATTTAAAAAATATTTTGGCCTAAAGGAGCCATGGCCCCTCCATGACTTTGCTATTGCGGACATATAATGCTTAATTTGGATAGGTCTTGATAAATCAGTTATAAATTAAGTACCATCACGTGATGCATTATATTCTAGTTCAGTTCTAAAGAGAGAATAAAGTCGAAAGCATGAAAAACTAGACAAATGCTAGTATGGAATTGATTAATTTACCAAAGGAAAATCGACAATCTTGCTTAGGATGTGAGAATCATTGGTGAAAATTAATTATTTATTCTGTCTCTTCCTTATCAGCTTATGTTCCTCGTGGTTATAGACTTATAGCTGTATATGTGTTGCACATGAACTTCCTAAGAGGGCTTTAAGCTTTAGCTGTGTTCTTTATTTTGGGATAATTCCTTTCCAATCACCTCTAAGCATAAATGGTAATGCATCTCCCTTTCCACGTTAGTGGATTCGAGTCCCACTATGCTCATTTTACAACCATTTGTGAGAAACTTTCTCCTGATATTACGAGGGTAGATATCCAGACCACACATGTACTGTCAGCAGGTCCTGACAGACCCTTGACTTGACCGTTTGGTGTTAGAATTTATTGTTTCAGCTTATATGATCTTCATTATATAACAGATAGAACCCAACCCGAGTTTCTTCTTCAAGAAAATGTTGGAATGCCTACTAGAGAATATATACCAACCCAAGAAGCTCAAATTTTAAATTAGTTCGTTACTTCTCTATCAGTTTCAAGAGATTTTTTACTTGTTCTACTTGGAAATATTGTAAAAGATCCCACGAACATATCTCTTGCCTTGTTAATTAGCACTTCAAAATATTGCTCATAAAGGCAAATAAACATCCCCAGGAACAGATCTCTTGCTTGTTAGCACCTCAAGATCTTGCTAGAAAAAGGAAAATAAACGGCCCCAGGAACAGATCTTAAACTTGTAAAACTTCCCAACAGAATTTTCTATATGAATATCTGAAATATAGATGAATAGACTCAGTAAAATTTGTCAAGTTTTCCCAAATAAAGTTTGAAAAATGGAGAGCGAACATTCAAAAAACCAACACCAATCAAATCCAATATCGGAACCTGATGAAAAGAAAATATACAAGCCTCGTACAGCTGAGAAACTAAAAACAGTGACCGTACTCAGTATTGATGGAGGTGGTACTCGTGGCATTATTCCAGCAATGGCACTCCTCCACCTAGAGAAATATCTCCAAGTAAGTATATATATATATATACACGTGCGTTCATTTATCATCTACATGTTCAATTTCAAATTTTCAATATAATTAACATATGTTTTGATGTAGATCAGGTTCATGATAAGGATGATAATCTAAGGATATCAGACTACTTTGACGTGATATCGGGAAGTGGAATGGGATCAATCATAGCAGGAATGCTAACAGTGCCGGATGATCATCACAAGAAACGACCTCGTTACAGCATGCAACAAATTTTAGATTCTTTGATCAATGAGATATTTTATACCTTCCCAAATATCACTTCTTCATTGTTTTATAAATTTTTTGGAGGGGGGCGTCCACAGGTTAAGTTTAAACAAATAAATCTGTGAAAAGTTAAAAGGAACTCAATTGAACCAGACATTAAGCAATGTTGTTATTCCTGTTTTCAATGGCAATAACAAAAGACCTGTTATTTTTGTCTTCCTCTGATCAGGTTAATTATTTCATCAATTAATTAATTCTCTAGCTAGTTACTAATTAATTATACTACTAAAGTTTGTGATTGAAAGTTAACAAGGAGAAATTTTGTACGTGTTGCAACCAAAAGATCACACACTTCTATCTGAAGCGGTTATAGGCTCTTCAGCGGTACCAGGATTTCTTGATCCTCTTAAAATCAAATATCAGGATGAGAATTGTAGTTTCTTTGATGGTAGCTTGGTGTCCACCAACCCTGTAAGTTGTTCTCTCTTGATTTCTCATTATATATATATTTCTCTCTTTCACTGTCTTTATCATTTGCAATACAATCCATATTTATACTCGAATGAAGCTGCTTCTGTTGGCAGATTAGCTAGGAAATTGTCGGATGAAAGAAAAAGAAGGGTGGACGAGTTGCAAAAGAACAAGAATTGATCAAAAGAGTCTGTGCTCTGTAATAAAGTTGGTGTAATAAGAAACAAGAGTAGCCGACCTGCTATTTATTTCGATTTCCTCTTAAAAGTTTGGAATGAGAGAATGTGAATGTGATCACGCTCAGGAGATGTGTTACATTTCTGTCGTTCAATAAATACAAAGTTTTATAATAATTTCCTGAAAATCTCTAAATAAATTCAAATCTTTCCGGATTTATACGAGGATTTCTCCATTTTAATATGATAATGATTAAAAACTTTCTTGATAATGCAACAATTTGTGAACAAAGTGATTGAATTCTATTCTCTTGCAAAACATATATATATATATATACATAATTTGAGAAAACCGAAAATAGCCATCCAAAACATCATACTTTTGTTAATAACCACTTTTGAATTTTTAATTGTTAATAACCACTGTTTTTAAAAATATTCAGTGTAGTACCATAAATTACCAGAGTACCTTGAAATTAGTTTTCTTTTTTTAAAACCTTGAAACTTGAAATCATGGCTAAATTGAAAATGTCTAAACTTGAAATTATGACTGAATTGAAATACCAAAAATTGAAATCATGCCTAAATTGAAAATATTGAAACTTGAAAACTGGACTAAATTAAAATTAGACTTAGGTTTTTTTCCCCCCTTTTTCTTTTTCCTTTCTTCTTCCTTTCTTCTTCCTCAAATTCAAATTAGGTTTAGGTTTTGTTGATTTCTCTTTCTTATTGCAGATCACGTCGCCGGAGATCATCGCACGAAGCCGCCGGACGTCGCCTGGACCGGCGAGCTTCACGAACCAGCGGCGCACGAAGGCTTCGCCTGGTCATCGCACGAACAAGCGGCGCTGGTTTGTGCGACGACCAGGTGAAGCCTTCGTGCGCCGCTGGTTCGTGAAGCTCGCCGGTCCAGGTGACGTCTGGCGACTGTTCGACGACGACTCCGGCGATGGGTGACGAGATGGAGATGACCGAGAGAGAGAGAGAGAGAGAGAGAGAGAGCAGAGGAGAGAGAAAGAAAAGAGAGAAGAGAGAGAGAGAGAGAGAGAGAGCTGATTGGGATATTTTTATATGGGGGCATTCCAGTAATTGCTCAAAACGTGGTTATTAATAAATAAAATTTCGTTTGTGGTTAAAAACAAATTTTCCATAATATATGTGGTTAGTTTTGGCAATTTTCACAAAAGGTAATTTATGGAGCAATAAACAACACCCTTCCCCGAATCCCCGCCCAAAAGACCACCTGTACAAAGTCGAGTTGTCCTGTCCTTTTACTTTCTTCATTGGCGTAATTAGCGAAGAGATTTGTGATGCACAATTCTGGAAATTTTGAATGAGGTTATATTTCATCTATTTGAAACAACCAAGTTAGATTTGCTTTACAATACAATCAGAATTTATAAGGCTTCCTAATTTTGGGCTCACACAACATGCTCATGGGGACCTTCAATTGATTGTCACTAAAACTTGCTACCTCTAGACAACACACTGAACTTAGTGGAACCTAATGTGTGTGAAAGCGGATTATAAGCATAATTAAACAACAATCAAGCTATTGCCACCTCTAATATTACATATCTGAAGCCTTCAATTTTCTAGGTCTTTTATGAGCCGGTGATGATGGAGCCTCCGATAGCCTTCCAGGTCCCTAGAGAGTTGCATTTAAAGAAACACTAAATTTAGTTCCACCAAAGGTCCTACACAAGGAGATGCAAAGTATGATAGGATGGAGAGTAAGTATAGAAAACTGTTTGTACCTTGCGTTTTTGGTCTCTTTTAACAACTCTATCCCCTGAAATCCCAATCAAACATTTCAATTACACTGTACCATACAACTGAATCTTCTCATACAAAAGATAAATTGAAGGAATTGCCCAAATGTATATTTTGGATAATACATACCTCCAAAACTCATGGTGTCGGGAACAAATGTTCGATCCTGATTCTCACCACGAAGTGAACGCTGTGAACAGTTTTGGAATCACTTTAAGACTTGAGTACTAGAACTAACATGCTTCCAAAATAACAAGCCTGGACAATTGCAACAAGAGAGTATATAATTAAGGAAATGGTTTACGAACCTTCGGTGTGCCTGGCATGTCGATGTATGAACCTTCCCGATAAGATGAACCTTCCGCCTCCTTGTATTGCAACTACAACCAAGAATAAAAGTTAAAATTTGAAATTGAAAACTTATAAACGAAGAAAAGACCTCACTTGTTTTCAATACTTTACCAGCAGGTTCTGAATTCTGGCACTAATAGCTTAAATTGCAACAGAGCATATACAAAACGATATGATAACTATTGTAAACCAGATTGGCTCTGACAAGCTAATGGACACAGAAAGAGCATGCTATATGAGAAGTATTGCCATACTAAGAAACACCTCAGTTTCTAATGTAGTGTTCAGTGTCACATTATTACAACACATATGCAGCATGGATCACTGAAATCACAAAATTAAACTTAAAATATGGCAAACGGTAGTCATCGTTCGTAACCAAAAAAAAAAAAAACAGATATCTCTATAGCTGCAGCCCTTAAAGAATCTGGATCTTTACAATTCCGATAGTACAAGGAAAAAGATGGACAACTGGAAAGAAACAACACAATGCAGCTATGGCTTGACTACATGCGAGATATTAGGGGAAACTTAAACTTATATATTAAGAGAAAAGTATTAGAGGAAACATAAACTTAACAGAGGATGAAACATATGATGTCCACTATTTTCCCAGACTAATATAAATTTAAATCCAAACACATTTGCAAACTTGATAGGTTAGATATAATAACAATAATAAACGCTCAATCTAATAAATTAATCTTAAAAACCGCAATACCTGTTTCTGAAGATTTAATAGAGTCAGTATTTCTTTTCTTAATTCAAGATGCTCTGCACAAACAGCTTTGGTTGGAACTTTTGGTTTTAAATTAACCTGTAAAAGATGTATCACAAGATGTACTCAGCTATAATTCAGAGGATCCTCATCCACAGAATGAAGTACATATTCAGAAAATTCATAAAGCATCTAACTATGAGGGATAGTTACAAAAAATCTGACGAGAATCTATAACATACACAAACACTGTCAAAGACATAAAATGCAAGAGTCCAGTAATGGCTCAAGTCTCAACATGCATTAATCACAAAAAAATGTATATGCACCAAATTTGCAGTTCAGAAATCAGAAACAAACCCCAAGATCTTGTAAAGTTTGCTCGACTCGCTTAATAGTCCGAAGTCCAGCAGATGAGCTTGCAGCTTGTACCATTTGCTCAAGAGCATAAGTCCTCAAATAAACCCGAAGCTGAAAGTTTTTCCAATCAGTGATTAACTACATGGGATATTTTGCATTAATTAACTTTATGGGCAAGAATAAAAGTACTCCTCCAAGCAACCAATAAGAGAAGGCACATCCAATTCAAATTTACCATTCTAAAATAAAAGGTAGTGCATACAAAAAGGTGAACCACTGGAGAGGGGAGGGAGAGATAAAACTTGGAACCAATTATTGAACATACCATGCGCAGAGAAGCTAAAGTAGAGGCGCTATCAGCCATCACTGAAGTTGAAGGTGCAAACGCTGTCGAGGGAAGCTGGACATTGGCTGAAGGTGCTACGGTATCAACATGAACAACAGCCTTCTGAGAGCTTTCTAGACCCATCTGTGATGCAACAGGCAACGCGTGCTCTTCAGCAGCCTGAAAAGGCAGAAAGACTAGTAATTAACCTATAGAGAACAAATATTACAAACAATGTTTGAAATATCAACAATTTCCCCAATATTTCTGCCGATATTTCCGTATTTTAGGGGTACCAATATCGATATTGGAGAGACAGAGAGTAATATCTTTTCCGCAAAATATCCTTGATATTTCCATAAAATATCGACATCAGTGAACATGTAACATATTTTTACATAATATCATGGAAAATTTCCATGAAATACCGGGAATATTTCCATCAATGTAAAGTGAGAAATTGATAATATTCCCTAATATTTTTATTTACGGTTTTGTTTATTTTGTTATAATTTGATGTAATATATTTCTATGTTTTCCTTTTGGTATTGAAATTTCTATGGCTAGTATGTTGTAAACTATCAGAGAATGAAGTTTTAATGGAATTTTTTACTTTATAAGGCTCGTATGTGCATTATATTACCATAAAGTTTTAGATATTATATGTTTTTGAACAAATAAACGTGTTTTTTTTTTTTTTTTTTTGAAATAGAATATTGATTATTTTAATCTTTTTTTTTTAAGTTTCATTAAAAATTTCTATGTTTTTTGAATTTTAGCCAAATTTCCATACTTTCTGTAAATTTTATGTTACTTTCCATCGAAATCGATATTTTCATCCTTGATTACAGCCCACATATCTAATCCAACACCTACCCGTGCAGCCATGCGCGCCTCAGCTATTCTTTTTGCTTCAGCCAGAACCTGAGAAAAGATATTGTATATATTTAATCAACAGTCCAAATTCACATCATGATAACCTAACTGAGAATAAGAGTACTAGGTAAATAAACACCTCAGCATCTTTCCGCTCTTGCTGCTTTGTTTGTGAAAGGACCATTGACAGTGCACGCTTGCGTTCTGTTTCTTGTGAAACATTGTAAGGCTCCTAAACAGACAGGAAGATCAAAAATTACATATAAGTGATGATGTGACTTACCAGGTTTCAAATGTAACAACTAGAATAATAAAAAAAATGTTCATCTAAAAACTCCAATATCAATGCTACCAGACCTTAACAAGAGGGTGAACAGAAACATCACCAGGAGATGGAGCCCTAGCAATCAGTATAGCTCGAGATACTACACCCAAAAAAAAGTCATAACCATGAAAATAACTATCAGACAGTTTCTTAAAGATCAATCCACACACTACATCCTTGAGAGTTTAGACATTCAACAAAACTTGACTCGAATTCAAACTATTAAAAATAATAATAAAGAAAACCAAGAAGGCCATTTAAGCAGTAAGCATATTGATATGCAAGTACACAGACGTACCGCTATAATAACGATCCTTCAATTCCTCCATAGTCCGAGATGAAGGAAACCTGTCAGCTATAACAATGAAGCGGAGATCAAACCGTTCACACAAATCAAACAATTGATCTGTCTCCTCTTTTGTCCACATCTAATGAAAAAAATGAGAATTAATCAAAAATACGGAGATGATATTGGCAATGCACATTCAACACATGATTCCTCTTCAATTTTTTCAGCATAGTAATTATAAACAGCGATGATAACACTGAGTTGGTACCTACAGGATCAGTTAAATACTTCTCATACTCCTCGTCTGTGTATTTGACAACATCAACCGACTGTATCACAAGAAAAACAAACAAATCCAACCACAGATGGAATAAATTAAGCAAAAATAAAAATAAAAAGAAATATAGATTGGGGTTAATAGCATTTTCCTATACACTGTCCAATACTATATAAATAATATCGGATGATGAGAAAAAAGTTATGATACCTTGTTATACTTGGCAAAAGAGTAGTCACCTGTAGGTGGAACACCATTTACAACTCTGACCTGCAAAATAAACGAAGACACAAAAAAGCAAAACAAAACTTTAAGCAATGCCAACTAAGAATGCCCAGCGAGAGTTGACGATAAAACTGCCAAAAAATACAGAAACCTACCCAGTGGAAGAGATGCAAATTATCTTTTCTTGCAGAATTTGTGAAATGAAGCCACTGCCAAGTTATCTGAATGCAGAGTATCAAACCTTTAGAGTCACAACATTATAATTTACAAGTTGAACCGTTTTGAAACATCAACTTCAAAATTATCAACAACAAAAAACGCATAGCTAATGCCAAATGAGTACCAGAGATCAAAAGAAAATTTAGTCCCTAACAGTAATTAACATGTAATCACTCCACCTAAATTAAAGTCTACTTCAACAAATGAACCAATTCAACATTAGAGTTAGATTACAAAACAATGAAGTAAACAAACCTTCTCATCCGACGGAGGTCGTTTTTTCAACTGAGACGCATCAATGGATGGCATAAGAGGCGCCAAACCTCCAGTAAGCGCATAAACCTGCGATTCAACAACAAATTCAGGAAACGCAACAAAACAACACAAACAGAAATGTGGTCGTGTACGTATAATTATACGATATGTATGTATGTATGTATGAATGTATAGATACCTCGCGCGAAACGCCATCGGGTTTTCTCTGGGTTTCTTTCTGGGGCCGAGATTTCTTCTCTTGTGCTATTGGCAACTGATTTTTGGGTAGTCCGAGGATGTCTTTCGCGTCCATCTCAATTTCCCCAAATTTTAGGGTTTAGTCTATACTGGTGTCTGTGTCTTTTAACGGAGACTTGGATTCAAACCACGATCAAATCCAACAGAGGTTCGCATATCAATTCTGATTTTAGGGTTTAATTGAGAAATTTTGATTTCGTGAAAGCTGTGAATCAAGAAGACAGGATTTTGGGATTTTGGGTTTATGGTCTTTTCACCGGCAAATTTAATTATTTGGGCTTGATCTTGGGCTTGGTCCAATGAGGCCCACAAAAGCAGCCCTTAAACAACATTGACTTCATCGATCTCAACTCTCAAGTTTCTTTTTCATCTCATAGTCATGAACTCATGTACAGAAAACTGATAAGTTTTTCGTTCTCATCTCACAAAAGATTTTCTTCTCTTCACTTGTGTTGTGTATGCTGATTTCTACCCTTACAATCAAGAATCTTATTTACTCAAATCTATGAAAACTCTTCTATCTGATTTTTTATTTTTATTTTTTCTGCCTTGTTTGCAGGTTAATTGTCAATATGCAACGGGATTTCATTTTCACCGGATCAAATTACAAGGTCATCAGGAACACTTCCGATGAAAACTTTGCAAGGTTCCAGGTTAGCTTGGCAACCTCCTTGTCAATAACAAAAGCTTCTTGTTGTTAACCCGAATCCGGCGCTATCCTACCTGAGCTTTGTATTAATAATTATGTTTTATATATATATATATATATATATACTGTTTTCTTGACCTTGTAAGACTTCACACAGAATCTGCTAATCTTGTTTTGATTTTCTTGAATGGCTCCCGATGGGACGTATTCGAAGAGAGTTAAGCGATTAGCGGTTGCTGTTTCCACCCAACCCACCATCTTCTACCCTGTCTATCCCTTCTGAGCTTTTTCACAATTTATGTTACAACAGTAATAATAATTAATAATTATGTATGTATTTTAATTTTATAGTCTCTCTGTGTAGTCTACTCTTGTATAAGCATTAAATTTGGTTTGTAATTTTATGGTTGCAGTATACTTTTTTGCAATTACAGGAGTAATTTCAGCTTATCTGTTTTGTTTGACTTATAAAAAGGAAAGTATTAATATTTTTTCAGGTTTTTTTTTTTTTTTTTTATAAACGAGACCTACTATCTGCTACAGAAATTATCAACATGTTTTGGGTGGTACTGGTATCCTGTACATGAGGTGGAAACAAGTCCCACAACGTGATGCACATTTAATAATTGGCTCTGAATTTTAATGGTACATAATGTCTTTTTGCTTTCTTTTTGTGTTTTCTTGTTCGGATTAAAGTCTCTGTGCGTGTGTGAGAGACAGAGAGGAACAGAGAGATGACTGTGGAATGAAAGAGTTTTGACAAAATGCATATGAAACTTCAGAATATTGGGTGGGTGGTGAATGGTGATTACAGAAAAAGCAGATTCTCAAGTAAAAATTTCAAATTTTGTAGTTTAATGTATAAGATGAAATGAACTGTATTATGAACATGGCAAAGTACTGCAACACTGCAGCATCCTGGAGATCAGACGAGAGAGTCTGAGGTGGTGTTTGTTTTTTTATCTTTAAGTACTTAAGAGGGGTGTATTGGATTGAGATTTTAATACACAATTTTAGGGTATAAGGATTGAGTTTACTTTTGCTTACCCCCTCCTAAAAACATGACAAGTGTTCATGGAGGGGGTAAATTTGTCCAAACCCTGTTATATTTCTAGACAATTTTACCTCTCCATGGACACATGTCATGTGTTTGGGAGGCGAGTAATGCTTACCCCTAGGGGTGGGAAAAAAAACCAATAAACCGAACCGATCTAATCAGTTTTTTCCGGTTTTCTTATGTTGGTCGGTTCAGTTCAGTTCAGTTCATTTTTTTAAAAACCGATTGGATCGGTTTTTTTTCCCGATTTGCTATCCCAAACCGGAAAACCGAACCGAGATCCAACTTATATATATATATATATATATAAACCTTAGTTTAATGTTCAACAATCCATTAAATTATAAAACTATGAAAGTGTGTCATATCATATTTTTTTTTTTCTTTGTGTTTTTTTTGCTAGATATTATTTTAAATTAGTATTTTCAATTTGTTCAAACCTATAATTTAATTTAGTCGAAGGCCTAAAAGGATTAAAATATGAAAATATATGCAATAATTAAAGCCCATGAATTTGGCATAGTAAGACCAAAATTGAAAAAACCGAACCGGTCCAATTCAGTTAGTTTTTGATTGGTTGACAGTTGTAAATTTTATTGGATCGGTTCATATTCTTAAAAACCGAACTTTATCGGCTTTATTGAAAAATAAACCGATCCATTAAACGTCCACCTCTACTTACCCCCTTGAAGGGGGGTGAGCAAAAATGGACTCACAAGGATTTTATGGATTTGTATGGTTTTAAAGACTATTATGATTATATAGACTAGACTTTCAATATTCTGAAAGAGTCTTTGAACTTTATCTATAGACTATTATGATTATCTAGACCTTTTTTTAAGACTTTTTTTTTTAATTTTTTTTTTATTTTTAATATGGGCCCTATAAATTTGCTAGTTAACACACATGCCTAAGTTGAGAAACCCAAACTAGCTAGCCGGTCTGAGCTGAAAAAACCCAAACTAGATGTACCTTTTTAGAATATACATCAACACACAATGAAAATGCACATAAACAAATACCACAATAGTATGAATAATAGTCATCAACACATTCAAAATTCTAAAAAACAAGCACAAGAACCATTTTATAGGTATCATATGGCCTAATTACTTGACAAAGGATCTTGCACTCGTTATTCATCGGCCTAAGTACTTGACTGCTTCAAAAACATATTCGTTTTTTTTAGACAAACCCTCGGAGAATCATAAAGATAAACAAACATATCTGTGAAATCTAATTGGTTAATGATAAATTGATTTAAAATAGTGAGTTTCTCTATTTGATCTCAATATGTTTAGAGTAATAATGTGGCAAAGTAGTTTTTGACACTGGAAGAAAATGTATGTTATAGATGAACATTAGCAAGAAGCATAAACTATTAAACTGTAACACTACAATACCTATTCACAAAGAGGGGTGTTGAAGACCCTACTTTTACCAAATCGAACAGCCAATCCCGTCATGCAACGGAAGACCCCACCAAAGCCAACACCTTCTCCAAATACATAAGCACTGTTAAGAAAGGTAATTATCCATAGCAAAGCCATCACCAGTCACGTGTTTATTTATGTATTTGGTGCGATTGTGATGGGAATTAATTGGGTTTTGAATTTTGAAGAAAGAGGAAAGCTTTTTTCTTCCATGTATCATCACTATCCGATGAAACTTATGGAAAACCTTTTTTGTTTTTCTTTTATGAATAGTGATTTGATGAAGATGTGATGGGGGTATGGAAGTCGAGGAAGATAAAGATGATTTTGAGCGAGAGTGAAAAAATCTGGAAAGTATGATGGGAGAAGGTAAAACAATTTTGGGATTTAGCTATTTATATTTATCATTATCATTAAAAAGTCTAGAAAATCCATTTTGTCATGAAATCCTACAAATCTTGATTTCAGTCAAATACCATCAGACAATTTGTTGCCTCTTAGATGTCTGGATCCAATACTACAAGATATTATAGACTTTTTAAAAAAATATTAAAAGTCATAATCGAATACCACAAGACTTGTCTAACTTATTAAAAAATCTTCATCAAATACCACCACACTATGCCATTACCAGTCATGTGTTTATTTATGTATTTGGTGCGATTGTGATGGGAATTATTAACTGGGTTTTGAATTTTGAAGAAAGAGAAAAGCTTTTTTCTTCCATGTATCGTCACTATCTGATGAAGCTTATAGAAAACTCTTTTTGTTTTTCTCCTATGAATAGTGATTTGATGAAGATGTGATGGGGGTATGGAAGTTGAGGAAGATAAAGATGATTTTGAGCGAGAGTGAAAAGGTTTGAAAAGTATGATGAGAGAGGGCAAGACAATTTTGGGGTCTAGCTATTTATATTTATCATTAAAAAGTCTAGTAAATCCATTTTGTCATGAAATCATACAAATCTTAATTTTAATCTAATACCACCGGACAATTTGCTACCTCTTGAAAGTCTAGATCCAATAACACAAGATATTATGGACTTTTTAAAAAAATCTAAAAGTCATAATCGAATACCACAAGACTTATCTAACTTATTAAAAAGCCTCCATCCAATACCACCAGACTTTTACTTCCTAAAATTGTCTAATAAAATCTCAATTCAATACCCAACCCCCCTAATATTTAAGACATTTTCATTTGTTTTTTTTTTTTAATTTTTATTTAAGATTTTTTTAAAAATTTAAATATTAAGTGGCTCATGTTTTATCATTTTATCCTTATCTTAATAAGTGATTTAAATTTTATGTATTTTCATTTCCTAACAACTATTTATTTATTTATATATATAAAAATAAGTATTTATTTTGATATATAAAAAACAAATATTTTTTTATCAAAAAAAAAAATTGATAGATTAAAAAAAAAATATATTTATTAATTTAAAAATATAAAATAAAATATTTTATTAAAAAAATTAATTGTCAAGGAAGGAGGTCACCTGGCCTCCTCTAAGAGTCGCGATGGAGGCCACTAACCTCTGTCGTTGAGTTCGGAGGTTAGCGACCTCCTCACATTAAAACGAATGGGAGGAGGCTGTGACCATCTCCCTTCAATCGAGAGGAGGCTGGCCTGTTAGACGTACGGAGGAGGCTGGGTTAAAGCCCACAGAGGTGGTGGCGGCGGTGCCTCCTCCTCCTAGGTTAACTTAGGGTTAGAGTTAGTGTTTGATTTGTTTAGAAATTAGGGTTTTTTTATTATTATTTAAGGATATTCTTGGTAATAGATTAAGTGTACGAGGTTAATTTTGGAAATAACTATCTATGTGTTAATTATGACCTATTAAATAAATGAAAAGTCAAATTTTCTGAACTTTGTTTTTAGAGTAATTGGCACAAATCACCCCCAGACTATACCAGTTTTTGCATGTTGCCCCTTAAACTATTTTATTAGACACTAAACCCCCTGAACTATCACTTATTGGCAGACCAAGACTAAAGATGCCCCCTCAGGGGGGAAAAACCCAAAGGATTGCCAATAAGTGATAGTTCAGGGGGTTTAGTGCCTAATAAAATAGTTTAGGGGGCAATATGCAAAAACTGGTATAGTCTGGGGGGGATTTGTGCCAATTACTCTTGTTTTTATATAAAATGTGTCTTATCTTAATTTAATATTTAAGCCATAAAAACAAACGGTACAAACCATTTAATTTAAGTCCTTAATAAAATTGAGGAAAACAAACAACCCCAAGATGCAGCCCTCATGTCTCTAAGACTCCCCAATCAGTATCTTCTAGGAATGACAATATAATTTAGATTAGGATAAACACACACGGAGTTATCTTAACAAAGTATAAAAGTGTTAATGTTAAAGTACAATCGGGTGAGATCTGTAAAACAGTTTAAAAATCTTTGAAGATGGTGGTGTGAGCTGGAGGTAATTGACTAAAATTCTCCAGTAATCTCCAATTCTCCATCTCCAGTACGTTCGGTATGATGTTTCCTTTTTCTATCTCGGACTCTCGGAGAGTAGAAAATGACAGTCTCATGAGATCATCATCATGATCATCATCACAATCTACTTTAATTTGAAAGGTTGAAAGGTTTGAGAAACAAGGGGTACCCCAGTGCTCGTTTGATGGACCTCATTCAATCAAAGTTGGGTCCACCACAAATGCAGACCCTCTCCCCAATTCACGGGCTGATTCACACGTGCATTTTTTGGATGCTGAGAATTAAGATGTTCCACCTATCGCGTTTGGGATTTTTTGCTGTCATTTTTTAATTGGCTGCACCGTCTTAACACTCACTGGACTGGGTGACTCTTCAATTATCTTTTAAACTATTCAAGTTAAAGAAAATAAAGTAAATTAAATTTAAAGAATAGTTTGCAAAAAAGATCCTTAATATTATTAGAATAATTATATATAATTGTTATGTCTCACAAGATCATGATCCAAAATCAATTATTTTAAACTTGATTAATTGTTATTCTCGATTTTAATTTTATCTCCTAATATAAAAGAGACTTGAACTTGTACTGTTTCATGGATCATCTTTTATTCTGATTGGGAATGAATGGTATTTTTCTACCTTTCAAATTAATTAAAATTGCAAAATGTTATTGTATGATTGGTAATTTGATACTTTAATCGGATATTGAGTAACAAATGATCATTGTATATATAATTTCACCGTAATAAAAATATCATTTTTTTTTTTTTTAATATACGAGGTGGTGCGACTCGTACCGGAAATATTGTCCGAGTAAATAAGTGCATTTTATCACCAAGTCACATTGCGCGGTGGTACTATAATAAAAATATCAAAATTGAGAATTAGGTCATAAACTATAATTACAACACCGATTACTAATTATTGGAAAGCTATATGTGTCGAGATAAACTTAAATGATGCTCATTCAGTTTAACATTGTTCTAGCTAGGTTATAGTTAGGGGTCGTTTATGTTTTTTTGTTGAAGACTAAATAGTGACTGAAACCTTAATTTGAATGACATGTTTGTTTTTTATATTTTATTACCTCCGAATAGAATGTCAACTTGTTTGTTTTTCAATGATTAAATGATTTAAAAATAGTTGATATGTATACCCTTGTTATTATTAATTGTTGTCTATTTTCAGTTTTTCATTTTATATGATTCAAACAACTAAATAAAAATGATTTAACAAATCCTAAAGCATTTTATGTAATAATGATAAGATATTATTCATGATTTGATAAATAGTTATTTTCTTTATAAACGAAATATGATAAATAATGATTTAAAAAAAAAAAAATAGAATCGGAGATTCAACAATGGTGTTGAAAGTGACAATGAAATTAATGTTTTTTTTTTTTTTTTTTTTTAGCCTATCATAATTAATATGTTAAAGGAAATAAATTTATTAAATGCAATACAGTGATTTGAAATTAAATTAAAAGTCAGGATTTGTTACTTTTTATTTTAAGTTTTTATTTTTTATTTTTTATTTTTTTAAGTTGTTTGAACACTTGAAAAAACAAACAAAACAATGTAATATATTCAATTCAGACATATTATGTTTTAAGTGGAAAAAACAAACAACCCCTTAGTATATAAAGAATCCTCAAAAACTTAGATTTGAAAAATAGAATTGAATGGTTCTTTTGTTTGAGTGGTTTAAGTCCACCTCCATGGTTCAAACATTGACATTGTGGGGGAGACTCCTTCGCTATTGAGAGTAAGATATATTGATTGCGCGTATACCTCGGAGTGTTGGGAGACACTTACAATGAGTTCGAGTCATATTTCCCTCATTCAAACCTCAAATTAATAGTACAAAAAATGGATTAGAATTCTCTGCTGTATTGATCTTTTTCCTGATCTAAAACATACAATAATAATAATAATAATAATAATAATAATAATAATAAGTTGATGGTTGGAAAGAAAATAATAATAATAATAAGTTGATGGTAGGAAAGAAAATCCAGCCTGGGCTAGCTCAGGCCAGATAAATGGTTCTCCATGAGTGTAAGAACAGTAGATCTTTCACGGCCCACATAATTTACAGAACCAATAACACATGGGTAAATTTACAGAACCAATAACACGTGTATTGCGATTCAACTTTCACAAGGAAAAACTTTTCAAAAATAAAAAAATAAAAACTTCCAGAGGAATAATGAAACGGATTAAAGTATTCTTTTGATCAATCATTGTAACTGCAACATAATAAGAGCTTTATGAGTTTTTGATTTGTGGGTCGTCTTCTTCCTCGTTGTCCTTTTGCCATTTGTCAATGTCTAACCATTAATCTACTTGTTTGTAGCTTTTTAATGGAGGTTTTGGTTTTCCCTTCTCATGGCGTAGTGGTTACACAAATTTTTTATTGAGTATGTAATTAACTCACAATGCCTATCTCTTTGCTGATGCACAATGTGTTCGATAAAATTATCTGGTGCGTGATCCCACACTTTTTTTTAAATTCAATCTCATCATTTTTATGTTACAAAATCTAATGTCGCACATTTTTAATATATAAATATATACTTGAAGTCTTGAACCCTTAGAATTTTCCATGAATGTCCCATGAAAATCTGAGTGCAACATTTTTGTTCTATCATTGACATCATTTTGACCGATTAGGATACAACTATTTTAGGAGTCAAACAGCTTTTCAGCCGACTAGAGTTGTTAAACAGTTTGGTATTAGGGCACAACAGCTAAACCCCAAGAGATGTTGTACTTAAAACAATTTATATAATGAAATGTAGATCAAAGAGATAAGTTTATAAATATGTAACTTGTTATTACAAGTTCATAGCATATAAAGAAATTCAAAGTGATGCATGCCACATTTGATGGTTTAATTTGTTGTCAATTCTGATGAGCATGTTTTTCATTGATCTAGTAAAATTTGATGACACAATAAATAAATATATATATATATATATATATATAGAGAGAGAGAGAGAGAGAGAGAACTCAACTCGAATTGGTATAATTTGAGATTTGGGAAAAGGGATAATATACGATTCGAATATCCACAGCCTTATTGTGTAGGTGTTAGAGGTGTACCAATAGACTAACCTGGATTGTTGGGTGTTATAATGTCGTTATATATATACGGTCCCGTTCACATCAGAGCGTACTGATGTAACTACCTCAGTACCAATGCATGTAGACCACTGATTATGGAGAAGGTTTGACAAGTGCATACACTTTGAGTTAAAGTATGTAAATCTAATGGTTCACATCTAACGCACTAATAAAGTTATATCAGTGTGCACTGACTTGAATATATATATATATATATATATATATATATATAAACAGTCTTTCTATTATCAGTTCGAACTGACAAAAGTTATATCAGTTCCAACTGACAAAAGTTATATCAGTTTCTTGTATGTGGACCACTAAATTTAAATATTTTAACTGACAAGTGCATACAGCCAAGTTAAAGTATTTAAATCCAGTGGTCCACATGCAAGTAACTGATATAACTTTTGTTAGTTCGAACCGATAATAGAATTTCTGTATATATAAATATATACAATTTTTCTATTGTCAGTTCGTCCTGATATAAAATATGTCAAAACGATGAATGTGGACCATTAGATTTACATACTTTGACTCAAAGTGTATGCACTTGTCAAAACTTCTCCGTAATTTATGATCCATATTCTTCGTCCTGATATATTTTATATCAGGACGAACTGACAGTATAAATACTATATATATATATATATATATATATATTTGCACACATTTATGTTGTTGTTATGAATATTTTGTTGTCAATTGTGCTCAATATAACACTGTTAGCTGAGAATATATGTTGTTGTTTGGTAGCTGTATTCATCTATATCTTTGTTCTTTTTCCACTTCATTCTTGAATTTATTACTTGCTATATAGAAATTCATCTTCAACGTTTTCCTTTTGGCTTTTTTGGCTTATATCACAATGTGATGTTTTAAATAGTCTTTACATTTACAACAAGTTGGTAATGGTACTCCCAAAATGAGGATATTGATCACCCAATGCCTGTCACTAGAAATCAAATTATACAAAACAACACCATGATATATATAATAACTTGTCTCTTTGAGTGGGGTTTTATTGTCGTCGTAAATTTCACTCCATAATATAAAATATGAAAAAGTTACCTAAATCTTTTATAATAATTATATGAAGAATTAACCAATGGCCTCTTGTCTTGGTGGTTAGAATCTCCAAAGTGTGGTTCCACCACTAAGGTTCAATATCTTGGTATGTAAATAATTATTGTCCCACCTTTGACTATTAATTCCCAAAGTGTGGGTAACCCTATCCCGATACTATGGGATCAACCCTCTCTTCAGTTGACTGTGAGAGTTGTAATCCAGTTATATCCTCTCCTTGATAGTGGGAACAGTATTCCGGACTGTGGACTGTGGACTGTGCTTATAGAGTTTTATCTCGTCAGGTCCCGGCTATTGTTGTACTTTAAAAAAAAAAAAAAATTATATGAAGAATTATATTAACGTGTGTCTTTAGAGATTATCCGTCTTGATATATAATTTTAAAAGACCCTTGTATGAAATGCAGTCTCATTGATAAAAAAGAAAATCATGGGCATCAATATATATATATATATATATAAACAGTTACGTTCACATCAATGCACACTGATGTAACTACATCAATATCAATGTATGTGGACTACTGATTATAGAGAAGTTTTGACAAGTGTATACACTTTTTGAGTCAAAGTATGTAAATCTAATGATTCACATCTAATGCACTGATGAAGTTATATCAATGCGTATTGATTTGAACATTTATATATATATATATATATTTAAATATATGATCATGGTGCTGGCCAGCACAAAACCAGATTACAAAATTTACAGGCAAGAGCAAAGTGGTATGTTTTCAATTTTCATAGTAGGATTTGAATGTTTGACAACTTGACTAAATCAAATATCTGTAACTTGTCAAATCCCACCTTGAAAGTTGAAAGCTTTGCCTAGCTTTCCCAGAATTCCAGTCAAATATGGGTTCGACACTTCGACAACAAATTATTGATGTCACCATCTTTCTTTTTCCTTTCTTTTGACCATTCTATGCGATCCCATCACAATGATCTGATCAGATTATTTCGTGACCAGATCATAATCATCACATAAAAATATATGATATATCAAACTTTTCCTGTCAAGTTTACATCATAGAATATATTTTAAATCGATAAATTCAAGTAGAATTCATATTATTAAATTGATATATAAAATAAAGTAATATCAAAATGAATCTCTCTTATGTTCACAAACACAATGGGCTCTAGAAAATCTTCGGTGGGACAGTCTCATGGGTAGGTGGTGAGATTATCCAATAGAAGTGTAGTATTTTTATTAAAAATATCAAAAACTTTTAAAACTTAAAAGGACCACACAGCTACACATCCTCATTGTAGTCTCATTGCCACGTCAACTAGAGATGTGACCGTTTCACCAAAGATTTTCTCCATTAGCTAAACTACCCTTGCATTATTATGTATTTATTTAATTTGTCATTATCATCATCCTTACTATCATAATTATCATCACATAAGTATCATTATCACTACAAAAATAAAAAATAATATTTAATCATCTAACCTACACCCAAAACTTGGACAACTGAAAATGATTGTCAACTGCCCAAACTTTCCTTCTTTATGGCGTACACATGTCCATTGCCCAATAAGCATCTCTCTATAGTACCTTTCGTTTTGTCCAATTAATTAAAAAAATCAGAATATATTTTATTTAATTTACTTTCATATTTTGAATTCTTTAATGAAAAGAGGATATTATTTTATGATGCACTTGGGTGATTAAATCTGTACATTATTAATTTTTTTTACCTAAATTAATGATATGCATGGGCTTTTTTTTTTAAACTAATAATAAAGTTTAGTCATGATTTTTGTTTTAATAATCATATAAAATCATCGTAATTATTGGTTGCCCATCTATCAAACTCACCCACTCATAGACAGTTATTGGTAAGCTGTGTAGGGTCCGTTGAGTCCAATAACAAATCACATGTAGTAATGGAGTGGTTTACCATCAAAACTTTTGTAGATTCTCTCGTTAATTTACTAATAATAATTTTATGGTCATTATTGTTATTCTTAGGATAATCTATGTTATAATGAAACCCCTTTATCTGGATAATCAATCCACATAATTAGATTACTCAGAGATCCACATTATCCTTAATCATATGCTGAAATCAATGCTATATAGAAAGTGTGTTTATATTTAATACCCTCCATAATTCACCATCATCTAATATGACTGATAAAGAACATTCATTCATATAATATTTTAGTTCGAGTCACCGTAACTCATTCATATATTACAGAAAACACAATCCATAATTAATAGATCTTCCGATTAAAATAATTCTAAAAAGGAAAATCTTTGGATAGAAACCATTGAAATTCAACGAAGGGGAGTTGCATGTGTGTGTATATTTATTTTATTTTATTTTATTTTCGTCCATAAATATCATTATTTCACTTCACATACTCGAAAAACAAACCAAAAACATATACAATAATTGCATGTAACATCTCCAATTAATGTGACACCTCATAATAATCAATCAATCACACTATGATAATGTTCTAGACCCAAACGTCAGTAATGAAAAGTTACAAAAATAGAAAAAAACAATTGAGAAAGTACATAGGTTTATTCGAAGAAATCTTGAACCTTCCAAATATTGCTATTTGGGGGAACCGATAACCTCTCAATCACAATACAAATGTTACAGATAATAATTCTCCAGTGCTTTTCATTAATGAAATAAAATATATATACAATATACAGTCTCGTTCTGGTCCTTGCGCACTGATATAATTTTATCAGTGCGTTGCACATGAGCTACTGATTATGGAGAAGCACTAACAATTACATACACCCTTGAGTCAAAACATGTAAATCTAGTGGTTCACATTAAACGCACTGATATAAGTTATATCGGTGCATACTGGCTTGGAAATTTCTAATACAATATATGTGCTCAACTATCTCCTAAAATTAAGAAACTAACTGACCCATAACCCCTAAATAACTAAACCAATGAACCCACTACTAGTCTACCACAACTAAATATTATTTACTAATTCAAAATAACAAAATAAAACAATAAAATAAATTATACAAATAAAACTAAAATAAATAAATTAAATATCAGAATAAAATTTGTAGGACCATATCAGATAATCAAAGTGTAAATTAAATGTCGGCAAAACATATTCAACCAAATGGACCCAGGCAAAGACTTGGGGGTTCGAGAAGGCGCCACGTGGCGGACGAGGAAGATTAGAGAACCCACTTTGGTTTTATCCAGAAATAATTTGAAAGGAAATCCCAATATGAACTTATATGTATACTTCAAAAATAATAATATAATGCTTTTCTCTGGTCTACGTGTCTCGCGCTGGCCGGCCTTCATCATGGAATTAAGGGTCCTGTTTCAGGGAAAGCCACCTGCCACCACAATAACATCGGGACTGATGAAAAAGTTTTTGTTTATTTTTTTTTTTTAATAATATGTTAGAGATTCTATTATACATTCAAATTAAATTAAATTAAAAAAAATATATATGTATATATATGTTTAGGCTAAAAATGAAGACAAACATCGGATTATTTAATATTTACTTGTATTAATTTCCTGCAAAAATCGTATGCTGTCTAAAAAATGGGTGACCAACTGTATTTGATAATGAAAACCAAAGAAAATGCTAATGGACAGATTATTTATTGAGCTATAGAGGAAAAATGGATATTTAAAATGACAGGTTATTTAATGAGTAACATGGGGTGATATTATAATAAATTAGGGTTTGGGGAGTGGGATATACTCGAACTAACAATCTTATAGGTAAATGTGAGGGACGTATTATTGGACCAACCTCATCTTAGCATGTAGTAGTGTAGCTTTTAAAACCCTTTTATAGTGAAATTCTTTTGTTAAAATATCCATGGATTAATGTTGATGCTTATTGTGGTCCAAAATGGCTCAAAATTTGTTCTCTCTGTGCAGCCTCACCTAGTCACCTAAAATATATATATATATATATATATATATATATATATATATATATAATTTTTCTATTGTCAATTCGAACTGATAAAAGATATATTAATTTCTTGCGCGTGGGTCATTGGACTTTGATTTGACTGCATGCACTTATCAAAACATCTTTTATATCAGTTTGAACTGATAATAGAAATACTGCATATATATATATATATATATTAACGTAGCTTACTTAATTAGGTAGTGGAAAAAAGTGGAAAATATTCTTGCATGATTTTCAAATGGTATCAACATCTTGAAACTATTGAAATTCATGCTTATATTCAAATGTTTTATTTTTAAATTTTATTTTAAATATTATAATAATTTAGGGTTTGGAGAGTGGGACATACTTGAACTAACAATCTCATAGGTAAGTGTGAGGGACATACCAGTGGACTAACTTCATCTTAAAACCCTTTTGTAGTGAAAATCTTTTGTTAAAATATCCATGGAATAAGACGGTTCATGATGAATTAATGTTGATGCATATTGTGGTCCAAAATGGCTCAAAATTCCTTCTCTCTTTGCAGCCTCACCTAGTCACCTAATATATATATATATATATATATATATATATATATATATAATTTTTCTATTGTCAGTTCGAACTGACAAAAGATATATTAGTTTCTTGCACGACTTTGATTTAGCTGCATGCACTTATCAAAACATCTTTTATATCAGTTTGAACTGATAATAGAAAGACTGCATATATATATATATATATATATATATATATATATTAACGTAGCTTACTTAATTAGGTAGTGGAAAAAAGTGGAAAATATTCTTGCATGATTTTCAAATGGTATCAACATCTTGAAACTATTGAAATTCATGCTTATATTCAAATGTTTTATTTTTAAATTTTATTTTCAATATTATAATAATTTAGGTTTTGGAGAGTGGGACATACTTGAACTAACAATCTCATAGGTAAGTGTGAGGGACATATCAGTGGACCAACCTCATCTTAAAACCCTTTTGTAGTGAAAATCTTTTGTTAAAATATCCATGGAATAAGACGGTTCATGATGAATTAATGTTGATGCATATTGTGGTCCAAAATGGCTCAAAATTCCTTCTCTCTTTGCAGCCTCACCTAGTCACCTAATATATATATATATATATATATATATATATATATATATATATAGTCTTTCTATTATCAGTTTGAACTGACAATAAATATATCATGACGAAGAATGTGGACCACAGATTATGGAAAAGTTTTGACAAATGCATACACTTTGAGTCAAAGTATGTAAATCTAGTGGTCCACATTCTTCATCCTGATATATTTATTGTCAGTTCGAACTGATAATAGAAAATATGTATATATATATATATATATATATATATATATAACGTAGCTTACTTAATTAGGTAGTGTAAAAAAGTGGAAAATATTAATTCTTGCATGATTTTCAAATGGTATCAACATCTTGAAACTATTGAAATTCATTCTTATATCATTTTAATGATCTTTTATTCAAGGTAGAAGGGCGGGTATCAACATCTTGAAACTATTGAAATTCATGCTTATATCATTTAGTGATATTTATTCAAGGCAAAAGGGTGCAGATTGAACTCTAAGAATTGTCGTTTTTATATATTTTCTTATTGCAAAAGCTAGAAAATTAATAGAGAAGTAGAGAACAAACAGAAATTGTATTATTTTGTCCCCCCCAGCGTATCTCCAAAGACCCAGCTTCTTCTAATTTCTTCTTCAATAATTCAAATTACAATGAATTAGTACAATCTAGAGTCTACATAGAACGATCATTATTAAGAAGATTTCCTCTAGATCTTGGGCAAATATTATTATTACATATTCATTAAATATTAGTAGTTAGTTTACCTAGTACACTGACAGTATTAGTCCTTTCTTGAGACCAACAACTGTTTAAATAGTTGAGAAGAATCAATCAAGTAGCTTAAATTTTTATATAATTATGTTTGCCCATCAAATTATTTTATATAATAAAGCAGATTAGCAAAATGGAATCTAGATAATATTTAACAGGTTCTTTGACTAATTTTGCATGAACATGTTCTCCATTCTCGATCCTTTCATTTTCTATGTTTATATATAATCACCATTCACGAATCGATCCATGCATGCTGGTTTAATTTTTAACATTTGAAAAGTTATCAAATTCCCTACTATAAATATAATTAAATTCTTTATCAATCAAAAAATATATATATATATAATTAAATTAAATTTACAAAGTTTAAAGAGTTTTAGATTGCCACCGACAGCAAATTAAATGTTATGTTAGTCATCGACAATCTCCTTTCAAGCAACATGCGCATTCCCAAATCCCAATAATGTTTGGCCGGTATAGCTTTTCTTGTAGTTTCTTTCTCTTTTGTTTTGAAATTGTTCGTATAGAAAATCTTGTCTTTCTAATAACTGGGATTACTTTTATTTTTCTTTAATAAAGAAAAAGTGAACATCAAATGGATCAAGTGTGAATTGCCAGGACTTGTCGAGATAAACTCCTACATGCATACGTGTTTAGGATATTCAATATCATAATTGGTAACCACAATACGGGTCCACATACGCTTTTTAAAAACTCATAATGAGATTCAAACTCCCACCACAAATATAAAATGGGAGAACTTAGTAAAAGAAGATGTGTATATATGTTTTACAATCACAATATCTATCCAAATTCTTAAAGTGAAAATCTTCACCGTACACATATAACATTTTCCTTATCGAGTCGCCAAACACTATTCGTGTTTTGTTATACAAAATAATTCAAATAACTGTACAAGAAGAAAAAAATAATGTTAATTATCACGAAAGTAAGAGTCAGTATCACGATAATGGGAACGGAAAAAATAAAAATGTTCTTCAACCATTTCCAAGAAACCTTCACGTCTGGAGAGAAATCCGGGGAGCGTATGGTCCCGTCCCTTACAAAAATGTAGAGTTTAGAGGGGACTGAGATGAGATAGTGAAAACTAAACCAATCCAAACAAAAAATAATTGAAAATAAAAAGTTGTAGTCAAAGCTCCATAAAAACTATTCAGCCGAGTCAATGTTGAAAAAGTCAAAAATACGCGTAGTATGAAATCGACCAATGACGTTTAAAACTCACACGCTTTAAAAAAGCGTTGTTAACAAAATCCAATTTAAAGCAGACAAACAGCCGCTACTCACCAGGTGGCAGGTTGGCCCCCCCACCTAATGTAAGCCACTTCTCACCTCTTCTTCTCCACCATTTCCACCACGCGCACCCCCACGCGTCCGCTTTCTCAAATATACTAATACTATTATAATATACAAAAGTCCACGTCTGGGAAAATTCACGATACTAATTTTAATATTTTTAATATTTTTAATATTTAATATTTTTTCACAGTATATATAATAGGCAGCTGCGAAGCCAGATATGATCTCACACACACACCTTCAACAAGAGTTGAAAGTTCAAACTCAAACTCTTTTTCGTATTCTCCGAGAAAATTTTATAATATCCAAGTATGGTTTCTCCTTCTGTGCTACGAACCAGGAAAACAAAAGCTGTAGGGATTCCAACCATTGATCTTTCTCTGTGTAGGTCAAAGCTAGTGAAGCTGATTGTAAAAGCTTGTGAAGAATTCGGATTCTTTAAGGTGACCAACCATGGTGTTCCTATGGAGGTCATATCGAGATTGGAAGAAGAAGGGTCTGGTTTTTTCGCAAAACCGGTTGCTGAGAAAGAAAAACAGAGAGCTGGTCCTATTAGTCCTTTCGGCTATGGCAGCAAGAACATCGGCTTCAATGGAGATTTGGGTGAGCTTGAGTATCTAATTCTTCAAACGAATCCTATCTCCATTGCTGAAAGATCGAAAGCTATCTCGAACGACCCTTTGAAATTCAGGTACTCATACTAAAACTTGTTTTTTGATTCAAGTAACTTCAATGACAAAGGTTTTACGTTGCATAATTCATGGAAATTAAGAGTTATAATATTACAATTTAAAAACAAAAATTCATATTAAACGACTAAATGAACGTTTTTTTTTTATCATTAAGTCACATTGATCGGTTTTATTAAGAAGGCTTTTTGGTTTTATGTTTTGTTTAGTGCGATACAAATTAAATTCGCGGGTTTTATGCATAGTTTGTTGCGTGTTTGATTATCTTTTTATTATATTATATAATGCTCATTACGGTATAACTTGCACACTTGGTGTACTTGGCCGGTTGGAATATAATTAATTTTGTATATGAAAAATGGTGGAAGATTGTTCACTGTTGATATAGTTGGCATTCTAAGAAAGGGACATTTTTCCTTCTTTAATATTATTAAAAGAATTAGTTAAATAATCATTAAATCATAGTTAAGAATCAAACTGTTTTTATATTTACTAAATTATTCGAGGGTTTACCTTATAATTTTTAATCATTTCGTATAATTATTGTTTTGATGTCGTGGACTTTTTTCTACATGGTAGAGAATTATTATTAGTTGGAGGCCACTCTTTCATGGGCTCCATTTAATTAGTTCAGTTTTGAGGCATCAACCCACAATTTCCTACTTAATTCTATATATCTCTCTCTCTCTCTTTTTTTTTCTTCTTATTTATTTAAATTCATTTTAATTATGATCATTAGCTTTGAATAGTTATCGACGGTGCCACACGTCTGCAGTGGTGCAATACCATAAGAAAGAAGAAAAAAATAAAAAAAATAACTGGTGGCCTGGTTAAAAGGAAGAATCAATATTAGCTTTTGCTAATCGACTTTATGTACTGTCAAACAATTATTTCCAACATGTCATGCTTCTTCAATAACAAATCGTGTCTGTCAAAAGGGTCCCAACTCAGTTGGAGAGAGGCAGAGGGCAAAGCAAGAATCAGCATGACTCATACTATATAGATTTCCATCACTAAGAATTGTTTTATTGCTTTCAAAAAAAACATGAATATCTTCACATTTTCGTACAAAATCTGATGGTTATAATTAGCTTCTGATAAAACTCCAAAATTCGCATCATACCTTGCCATGAAAATGTCATCTAATAATTAGTCACCCAATTCATGAACCAAGCATATCATTATAAGATCAAAAAACATGACAAAATTTGCCCTGTCTAATGATCTAAGTGGTGACAAGAGATTAAAAGACAAATTAGCAACTGTATATATGGGGTGTATTGGACCGCCATGTAGAGGTGGGATCTTCACTTTTCCCGGCAAGCCGGCACCGGCCTGTCACCATATGATTGCTTGTATGAAGAAAATCAATTAATCATCAGAGTACAAAGTCACACAGAAATCAATAACTTCACAATCAAATCATGGAAAATATATCGGAAGCAATGGAAAAGTTGACGCCTCCTCTTTGTGTGCCCTAATTTATTCAAAGTAGTGAAAGTGACATTTTTTTTTTTTTGGTTGCCAAATAAAGTAATACAACTAGAGTAGTGTTGATCTAAAAGTAGTTTACTTTCTAATGTACTATGGTTTTGGTGATCTAAAAGTAGTTTATTTTCTAATGTACTATGGTTTTTTTTTTTTTTTTTTTCTTTGTTTTTGCAGTTGTGCGGTGAATGATTACATACAATCGGTTAGAGAATTAACATGTGAAATCCTTGATCTAGTGGCTGAGGGCTTGGGGATCTCTGACAAGTTTGTGTTGAGTAGACTCATCAGAGACGTCCAAAGCGACTCTGTACTTAGGCTAAATTATTATCCTAATTCAGCAGTCAAAGAGGTCAATGAATGGGACCCATCAACCGGTAAATTTCGTCAGAATCACTACTCTAAAAAAAGCCGAGTCGGATTTGGCGAGCATTCTGACCCTCAGATCTTGACCATCTTGCGATCCAACGATGTTGGTGGCTTCCAAATCTGTTTGCACGATGGGTTGTGGGTCCCGGTCCCACCTGACCCCACCGAATTCTACGTGATTGTTGGTGATGCCTTACAGGTTAGCAACCAACCAACGATTATAAAACCTCGCGTTGACTCAAAGAAAAAATCAAATTACACTTATATTAAAAAAGAAATGATAACGTACATTTTGCTTATTTTATTGGTTTTACGACTTTTAGGTTTTGACGAATGGAAGATTTACAAGTGTTAGACATAGAGCAATGGCAAACTCAGGGAGGGCAAGAATGTCAATGGGGTACTTTGGGGCCCCACCACTAGATGCATGGATCACTTCACTTCCAGAGCTGGTGTCATCGCAAAGACCCAGCCTATATAAACCCTTCACTTGGAACGAGTACAAAAAAGCCGTCTACTCACTACGCTTAGGCGACACCCGTCTTGACCTCTTCAAGCTTCATGCCGGCAATAAAACGGCGTCATAATCTCCTACTTAATTCTGATTAGGACAACACAAAGACGGAAGAATATTACGTAGAGCTGTATATAGCCCACAATTAATGATCAAGTCAAAGTGGGGTTTATTGTATTCTGAAATTAGATGGGATTTTTTTTATCAGCAATGCTACATATTTCACCTAAAATCCCACTTTTTTCATCCTACTATATGTGGTATGTAAGGTGTCAAATTGTGAGTGGATACATGGGGTAGGTGAGATAAATTATCATTAATATATATCCACTTACAATTTGACATCTCACATGCCACATGTAGTGGGATGAAAAATGTGGGATTTGGGTGGGATATTTAGCATTATTGTTTTTTTAAATAAGTATATTTATATATTTTTTGTGATTTAATTTAATTCTTATGGTGGTGTGGTGGGTCATGTAAGGAAAGTTTGTATAAGTTTTAGCTGATTAATTCGCACATGGGAAATGTTTTTTAGTTAATTCATTAATTAATGGATTATTATTATTCATTTTTTTTTTTAAATTAAACTGTTTTATAGCCTTATATTTAATTTTACTGCAAAATAAAAAAAATTAAAAAATAAAAAAAAAATCCAATGGTTACCACTCTATGTAGAAAATTGATGTCTAATAGGCAATAGCCAGAAGTCGCGGATACATTTAGAAAGAAAAAAAAAAAAATAATATATATATATATATAATTTGTTGAATCGTTATATACTCGTATATGTACAAAATATTCATATAGTACTATACAAATAAGTCTAATATAATAATACACGTATATTTTCTACTGATCGATCAGAGTATATTGATATACTCATATATGTACTGAATATTCATAGGAGTCGAGTTGCTGCTGATCAGAGGTGATCGATCGATGGTGGCCAACTAGGGAAATTAATTAGGTATACCTAGGAAAATTACATGATACCAACTGTGGCTGCTCTTACGTTTATCTACAAATTGGTTTTGGGTCACAATCATATTTGACCCAATTATGACCACAAAATTGAGGTCCACTGATCAATAGGTACTGCTACACTAATTCAAACCACATAAAAGGGCCATGATCTGTCTATTTCTCAAGTTCACTGACAATGACATGTGGTAATCAGATTCATGGTAGTTCGATTAATCAACCATCTATATGGTAGCTTGAGAGATAGCATAGCTTTTTTTCTAGGTACGAAAACGATAGTTTATGACTCAAAACAAGCTTTTGGCTATATTAAGATACTTACTTGTTTCGGCAGATTTCCTTTAATTGCATTGTTTGGTGAAATCCTAATTGTCTCTTTTACTAATTCTGATTACGACCTTGCACAAGATAATTAATAATTTTCATTATAAATTGAAGACTTATTTGTGTTTTATTTTCTCATCATAATATCCACAAAACCCTAGCCAGCTAGCTACGTACAATACCAAAATATATTTTGATTGACCAACTAAATAAGTTGATGTGGATCAGATTGTCATCAGGAGATCGTCTGCTGCATCATTATGTTGTTCAAACAAGAAATTTTTTTGGTTGTTCAACGCCCATTGACCACTGTATATATAAGAGGCTGCCAACTTATAAAAACTTACATTGCACGAATTGCATGAATAATAATTTAACGTCCGAGTTTTATTCTTGTGACAAACATATTAGCTGCATGAAGAAGCTACTCCCGATCGAGTCTTCATATATTAAATATTCTTGAAAAATATTTATAATCATGAATAAATTTGTTATAAATATGGAACCCAACATTCTCCACGTTGGTACGATATTGTCCGCTTTGGACCTAAGCTCACACTGATTTACTCTTAGGACTCTATCAAAAAGGCTTCTTACTAATGAAGATAGTGTCCAAACTTATATACCTATGATCATCCTCATGTCTAGCCAATGTGAGATTTTGGTCACACACCCAACAATCCTCCCCTCAAACAAAGGACCATTCATTATCTTGATGGTCCGGGCCTCCCCTCAAGCGATTTCATTGAGGTCACTCCTGGTTTGGTTCGGCTACTTCTAGCCAAGTCTGGGACACGGCTCTGATACCACCTTTTATAAGTAGAGAACCACATTTGTATGATATTGTCCATTTTGAGCCCAAGCATGCACAGATTTGCTCTTGGGACTCTCCCCAAAAGGCCTCACATCAATGAAGATATTGTCCATACTTAGAGCATCTCTAATCATGCTCTCTAAATTTTAGCTAAATTTTAGCTCTTTTAACTAAAAGACTATTTTAGCTAGTAACTTTTCATGGGGTCACTCCAACCATCCTCCATATTATAGCTAGTCATTAATATTTTAATATTTTTTGAATTTATAATATAAATAAATTTATTTTGTTTCAAAATTGACATCATTTTTTTCAATAAGAAAATTAGTTTAAAAATAATAGGAGAGAGAAAATAGTTAGCAAGGAATGGCTTCTTACATTTAGAGAGTGCCTTGGTAGTTCTCTAAAATAGGGAGTGGTTGGAGTGCAAAAAAACCATCCCCATTAGCTATTTTGGCTAAGGAATGAATTTAGGGAGCATGGTTGAAGATACTCTTATATATCCATAATCATCCCCATGTTTAGGCAATGTGGGACTTTGGTTGTACACCTAACAAAATTTATAAACTTGATGAGTTGTGAATTGTGATGTTCTCTAGAGACCTCTTTTCATGAAGTCAACAGAGTAGTTAAAATACTGTTGAGGTTAGGTTAAATAGAGAAGCGTACGTGAGGAGCTTAGCTTAGCTTAGTTTCATAATGTGCAAGCATTTCCTGTCCAAACGCGGGAAGGTTTCATTTCAAGCACTGATCAATGGCTTCTTTATTGTTGTTATTTGAAGCACTGATGAAATTCCGCCATGACAATGTTACGGCAACGTCTGAGGGAGAGAAGGAGAAGAACAGTTCCGCCAATCAAATTAATGTCGACGTGGGAGAGAACAGCATCGTGTTTTTAGGCCACCATGAACGACGTGGCTGTGTTTGTAGTTTCCAGAACGAGAACGATGATGTTCAGGCCTGGAAATTACCTGAAGGCTGCATATGGCCTTAAAATTATGAACCATACGACTCTTGCATCGATCATATCCGCCTTCCAATTGTAAAGATATGTAAGTATATGTGTAATAACCATATATAATATCAATATTCAGGGTGTTTCATTGGTGCGGACGTTCTGAAATAAAATTTCAGGTTAGTATCAGCTTTGTAGCGTTATTAAAATTACAAAACTGGTTTTGTAATATTACAAAACTAAAGTTCTTAAAATTGTTTTTCAGGATGTCTACATTAGAAAATTATTATCATATTCGATCATGATTATATATATATATATATAATCACTTTTTGATTTTGTATTGAGTCGATGGAAGTTTTATTTCAAAGTTGAATTTCGATTTTTCATTGCATGCTCTAATTGTATGTAACACGTAAGGAAAATTGAATTTAATGGTAATCTCTCCCGGCCTTCGAATATGAACTTGCCAGGCCAATTATTTTTATATTTGTGTATTCGTTTTGGTATATTTTTTTTAAACCCACAAACAAAACCAGGGTTCAAAAAATTTCTAGCACTTTTTGGAGGTAGCTTTTCAACATTGTCACCGTTTTAATAACTTATGTTTAAAAGACACCTATTATGGTGAACGGACAAAAATGCCCCCCACAGTAACCTTTCACCATTTTTTTTTCCTTTCAAAATCCTCCATCAATGGAAGTGGAACTGATGAATCGACGAACACATGTACACCGACCAATCGACGAACACATGTACATCGACGACAACGGTGGACCATGAACACACGTATGTCACCATTGACGACCACGACCAAACACAATAGAGACTTTTGTTTTCTCTGAAAAAACGAAGTATGTAACTTTCTCTGAAAACGAAGGGTTTCCAATTGGGGATTCGGGGTTGGAGAAGATGAATAGAACAAAAATAGAGGAGCACAGAACAACAACCCAGAAGTCTCGAAAAGCAATCACAAAGTCTCGGAACACACAAACACAAAGTCTCGAAACACAAACACAAAGTCTTGGACACACAAACACAAAGTCTCGGATATACAAACACAAAGTCTCGGAACACAAACACAAAGTCTCGGACATACAAACACAAAGTCTCGGACACACAAACACAAAGTCTCAGAACACAAACACAAAGTCTCGGAACACAATCACAAAGTTACTATTCATCCTCTTCCCCACTCAAAAATCCCAACCCTCAACAACTTTAACAACTTTAAATTGAAAAAAAAGAAGCTCCGGAGGCGCTGCCCCATTCTCGACTCCTGAATGCGTTTGCGTAGCGCCACTAAACTAATTATCCAATAAGATGCATTGATAAAGTTATGATGTTCAACCTCTATTGAAGGTCTGTTAAACATACCTCTATGAAGAAGATGAAAGAATAAAATCTC
This sequence comes from Acer saccharum, assembly GCA_030490815.1. Lineage (NCBI taxonomy): Eukaryota > Viridiplantae > Streptophyta > Magnoliopsida > Sapindales > Sapindaceae > Acer > Acer saccharum. Next base: position 37,979,584 of record CM059870.1, read on the forward strand.
AGAAAACTTCAAAATAAGAGAATGTGTAAAGTAAGGGCATTTTTAGAAATCACTTACTTTAGTGCCTTTTAAACTTAAATTATTAAAATGGTGCCCCACTTGCAACACTAACTCAAAAAAGTGCTAAAACCCTTTATTTCCACCAAAACTAAGGGGTTAAACGATTGGACTTGAGTCTTGAGTTCGGCTGAAATCAATTTGTTTGTTAAAAATTGCAACACAATTTTGTGCAACTTGAGCTTAATATATAAGAATAATCTCACACAGCTTGAGAGATAATTTTATTTAATTGTAACTAACATTGGATACTACCAATCACAAGTGAAAGCAATAACATCTATAAAATTGATTGATGCAATCAACTCCAGGTTGATTAATTAAATCATGGGATTGAGTCATTTAATTAGTATGCAAATATATGAAATCTCTACAAGAAAAAATGGTTATTGGGATGAAACTTTTTGGGATGAATTTATTTCGTCCCAATAGAATGTCTATTGAGACGAAATAAATTATTCGTTCCTAAAAATCGTAAACTTGACGAGACTTTTAGGGACAAAAAAATCATCCCAATAAGATGTCTATTAGGACGAAACAAATTACCCGTCCCTAGAAAGTACAAATCTGACGAGACTTTTAGGGACGGATTTTGTTGTTGTTGTCCCAATATGATATCTATTGAGATGAAATAAATTATCCATCCCTAAAGCTACGGGGGGACTAAATATTTCGTCCCAATAGAAAACCTATTGGGACGAATTATATGTTGTCCCAATATTAGGCCCTCTATCGGAACAAATTAGTTTTGGTCCCAAAAAGTTTTCCTTTTTATTTTCCTTATTTTTTTAAACAATTATTTAGTTTTAATAATTATTTAATTTTATTGAGATTCTTAATTAATTTTCTTCACATTTTTATATTAATTACTATTGATGAATTCATAAAGTGTATATATATATATATATATATTATTTTTATTTGTAAATATAATAATAAGAATCTAAAATATGTTGTAATAATAAAATAATAAATGCTCAGCGAACCTTTAGCAAAGTATGCGGACATTTTCCCTTATTTTTTTTAATAAAGATTCAAGTTCAACTTTACTAATTAAATCGTAGATGTGATGAGAAATCTCATTTGAAGTGAGAGTTGTATTCCGAACTTTTTCTTGTAATCATTGATCTCATCGATTCCAGTAGATTTTTGACTCGATTGGTATCTGATTTAGAAAATTATAGTTTAGTAAAATATTGTCTAATAAACGTTTTTTAGTATCCGTTTGTATATCATATAAAATAATTATAAAGATTACTAGAATCAATTTAAATTATCTAGTAATAATTTTTTATAATTTGTTCATTAAAATTTTAATTTTAATAAAAATAATAAATTTAGTATATATAAATAAATTTATATAAAACATCAAATTTAAAAGTTGTGGTGTAATGGTTTAGGCTCTACATGAGGAGAAAATCTTGGTTGCAACTGGTGCAACAATCAACACATGCTGATTGGTGCACTAGAGCCACTCAAATCTTGACACCTGTTTTTGTATTGCTACTCAAGCCAACAATTATCCAAGTGATCCAACTCAGCTTTTATCACTTATCAGACAACAAAATCGCATCTCCCAAAATCTCATCTCCTCAGTCCTCACGTATTTACACTCTTTTACAATTTTATATATAATTTTTTTCTCACAAAATTTTCCCTCTTCTCACTCCTTTCTATTTCATCTCAAAATTATTTCCCTCCTTTTCCATTAAAATGTAAACCGATTGATTTTTCTTCTCTACTGTCATTGCCTCTAAAAACTTGCATTTCATCTATCTTTGATTTCATAAGTTCAAGAATTTAAGGATTTAAAAGGTAAACTTTTGGGTTGTTTTTGTTGAAATTTTAACTAATTTTAGTTTTTGAAGAACTTTTGAACACATATATTGGAATGTAAATTAGGATCAGGTATGCTATTTTAACACTATTTAAATCTATCATGTGATTTGTGAAGTTGATGTGAATTGTGGAGTTGTTGTTACTGGGTGTAAACAAAGAGAAAACAAGGTGTTAAATAATGAATTAAAGGTGTTTGATAAAAAGCCCGAAACAAAATTTCTCAAGCATTTTAGTTAAGCTTTAATTGAGCTTCAATGGAGGTTTTCTAGAGAGAAAAATATTTCATTGACGATAAATCTGACTAACAATATCAGATTAACCAACAACACTTGAGCTAACGATACTGACATTAGCTAAAATGAATGCACCATAATTTCAACATAACAACATTCTGCAACATGTGGAGTCAATTCAAGTTCCAAGAACATGGGAGCTGTAGGAATCAAAATGTTGAGATGAAATTATATGGAACGAGAAGCAGTTTGAGGAGAGTCCTGGGATGATCACAAAAGTAACCTAGAAAGAGATCATGGAGAGAGCAGGGTTGGATGGGTACATATTAAACTGGTAACTAAATTGTGTTTCAATTTGATCTACATGGGAAGACGGGAGGAGATTGCGTATCACACTGTTGATTCTAAAGAGGAGCATAAGACCTACTAGGGACGGCAAAAATCCCCGACCCGCCCCAAACCCGCGGGGCCTCGGTCCGTTTGGGGTGGGTTTGGGGCAGTAAAAACGGGTAACGGGGCGGGTTTGGGGCACATTTATTGACCCGGTCGGGTTTGGACCCGTCCCTTTTGACCCGACCCGTCCCGTTTGACCCGAAATATATATGTTAAAAATATATTTTTTAAATATACAGTCTTTCTATTGTCAGTTTGTCCTGACAATAAATATATCAGGATGAAGAATGTGGATCATAGATTATGGAGAAGTTTTGACAAGTGCATACACTTTGAGTAAGTATATAAATCTAGTGGTCCACATTCTTCGTCTTGATATATTTATTGTCAGGACGAACTGATAATAGAAAATCTGTTTAAATATAAAAGGAAAAGAAAGAAGGAAAGTAGAAACCCTACGTTGGTTGAAAAGAAAACAATTTGAAAGAAAACAATATGTAATTATGGTAAGAGTGAAGTATATCTCTCAGACATTTCATATTTATGTAATAGATAGAAGTAGAAGCAAAAAATGTTATACTAAAGTAATGTAGTTGTGCTGCCATCTAAAGCAACTTAATCACTAGGAATCAGATGATTAACTGTGGTTTCTTATTTGTTTTTAATTAAATACAACTCCTTGACTGCCTTCTATATTGTTACTGTTTCCGTGGGACCAGATTTTTTCAATATATATATATATATATATATATATTATCTTTGCTATTGTGTCTAAGCTTGTTAATTATGTTCTAAAGTGTTAAGGTGGGTGAAATAGTAATTGAAATGACCTAAGTGACCATATTGATTGTTAAAGATAAAAGATAACTTCATGAACCATAAGATTCGTGTTTAATAATGTCATTTAATTAATTTTACTAATTTTTTTTTTTGCTACAGATTCGTGTTTGAAAAATTCATACTTGTTTTCAAGAAGACAGAGTGATGGTGAAGATGTTGGATGGATTTTGTTATTGGAATTTTTTATGTATAATCTATTTTGGTGAAGATGTTAAATGGATTTTATTGATATCGAAAATGTTATATGTATTTTGTATTTTTGTTCAAGTCATTTTGGGAACTCGTTCGGGTCACGGGTCGGGTTTGGGGTAACCGTTGAAAACCGAGGGATAGCCTTGACCTGCCCCAACCCGCCACATTGCCATCGCTAAGACCTGCCTTGTCTGCTCCTGTGAATTGTGAAATTCCAAGTACAACTTCGAAGTCGGACAGATATTTTTATGAGGTTGGAAATATCTTCATTTTTGTATTAGATATAAAACTGTGAACAAGATGGCTTGAACTTACATAAATGGATGGTGAAGAATGATACAACCAAAAAAAAAAAAAAATTGGTTGAAGGAATAAGCTAACATGGCTAATTAATCCCAAATAAGTTGAACTGTTTAGTATGAACTAAATTTCAAGCAAATAATATCTTCAAAAATAAACACAATCTACATTAATAGATATTTGAAGCCATGAATGACTTTAAGACAAAAAGAAGTTACAATTATTGGAAATTCTATACACTAGCCAAAATGTCTCCAACAACTTATATTTAGAATTTGATGGAGTCAAATTTAGATATCCTTCACTTGCTAAGAATTGAAATGGCTTTGTTGAGTTTGGAACTGATTTAAACCAAATAAGTTCAAATGCTGCATCACAATTTTTATATTACAATTCAAATATAATTAATTGTTTCCATAAAAAAAAACATTAAAAAAAATGACATACATGTGTCAATGAAGGTTAGTTTAGCCTCCAATGGAGGTCGAAATCAGCCTCCATTAGAGGTCGATTAAGAAGAAAATGAAAATTTTTTGGAAAAAAATAAAATAAAATTGGAGGTCATTTCCGAGACTTTTTGGTAATTTACGAGACTTTTGGTAATTTCCAAGACTTTTTGGGTATAAATAAATTTTTTTGAGACTTTCTAGGCAAAGTCTCAGAAATATGAACTTTGAGGTCATTTATGAGACCTTTTGGTAATTTTCAAGACTTTCTGGGTACAAATGAAAGTTTTCGAGACTTTCCCCAGAAAGTCTCGAAAACTTTCATTTGTACCCAAAAAGTCTCAGAAATTACCAAAAGTCTCGGAAAGTAACAAAAGGTCTCAAAAATGACCAAAAGTCTCGGAAATGCTTGAAAAGTCTCGGAAATACATAAAAAGTCTCGGAAAATACATGAAAGGTCTCAGAAATACATGAAAGGTCTCGGAAATACATGAAAAGTCTCGAAAAATACATCAAAGGTCTCGAAAAATACCCGAATAGTCTCAAAAATACATGAAAAGTCTAAAAAAAAAATATGAAAAGTCTCGAAAAATACATGAAAAGTCTCGGAAAAAAAATAAAATTTTCCAAATGCACACCTGATTTAAGATTAAATTGTGAGAATCACCAACATGATGAACTGATTGATTAAGGTTTGCATGATGAGATGCATGTGTGACTTGAGATGCATTGCTAACATCTTGATTTCGTTTGTCTGCATATTTATTTACATTAAAAAATAAAACACAAATTATATATCACAAAAATTATATATATATATATTTCTTTATTTCTTTATACCTTTTGTCACCTTCCTTTTCCACTTCTCCAAAATGCTTTTCAACTGAGCATTCGTGAGTCCTTTAGTCCTAATAACCGGTGGATTCAAAATTGGTACGTCATTACCAACAACATCAGTACTTGGTTGCTCATCTGTTTTTTTTCAAGCATTCCAATGCAGTAATAGTTTATTTGTCCTGCTCAAGTAGCTTCATTAACTCTGCTATTTTTTCTTTCACAATTTTAGTTCCAGACTTGGTCAAAGAAGCTATACTGTAAAGATTATTTCTTGCATGCATCAATTCATTAAGGCGTAATGAGTGAATGGACTTTTCATTACTACCTTAAGATGTCAATTTGTCACAAGTCGTTGAAATTCCTCTTTTTGCATCTTTAGTCCACCTCTTCAATATGTATTATGATGGAATGCTAGTGAGATTGTTGAAATCAAATACTTTTAAAGCATGACGACACAATATTCCCATAGATTCGAATAACTTACAACAACATGAAACATTTAAAGTAAGTGAATTATATTGAACTTCAAAAACTCTTTGTTTGCCTTCTTCAATCGCTTCATAGATATGCAACTCTCGATCGACAGAAACCTCTTTCATCCTTACTCCCATGCAACCCATTAACTCTGTTTGAAAAAAATTTAAACATCTTGTTGGTGTACACTTGAACTCCATGGCTTAATATTTCACTTGGTATCTTGAGACGAGATACACCATTTTTACAGCGATAATCATCATCTAACTTTGCCAAGCGCATTTATTTTGTTTTTTGTTTTTTTCTCATAATGTTGAACAAATTTAATGCGATCCATCGTTTTTATGGAAATTTGATGGAAAACATTATTTGTGCTCTCAATTCATTGGGTGGATTTAATATTTGCTGAAAAAATATCTAAACTATAAGCTGAACACCATTTCTCTCTAAGTGAATACAATGTTTGAAGCCATGAATGACTCTAAATGTTGAATTTATTGATCATATCATTCCAAGAGGCTTCAAATTTCATCTCACTAAGACACCCATAAAAACACTTAAACAATCTCTTGAACTCAGGGTTAGCATAATGGTTGGCAAGATGATGTGTAGCATTCTTGGAAATGTGCCAAGTGCATAATCGATAATGTGCATTTGGAAAGATTTTTGCAATTGCATTCTTCATTGCTTTATCTTGATCTGTGAAAATAGTTTTTGGTTGTTTATTTCTCATAGACTCCAAAAATGACTCAAACAACCAAACAAATGATTCCGTACTCTCATTTAACAAAAAAGCACAACCAAATAGCACATTCTTCCAGTGATGATTAACTCCCACAAACGGAGCACAAATCAAATTATACTTGTTGGTTCTAAAAGTAGTGTCAAAGAATACAACATCATAATCAAACATTGATCTACTATCTCTCCAAAAGAAATTTGTCATTCAATTATCTTGATCCACTTGAACAGAGTAGAAAAAGTTTGGATCCTCACCTTGTTTGCACTTGAAATGGTTTAGTAAAGTTTGTGCATCCCCTGCTTCCATCATTTATTTTATTTTTATTATTTTTTATTTTTTATTTTTGTAGATAGTTCATTGCATCTTTCCTAAGGAAACCAAGATTTTTAGCACCGCCCACTTCATTTGCCAAAAAAAAATACGATTCCGTTGGCCCTATTCTAGCATCAACCATGGAACTAATGATAGAACCATGTCCATCGGCTATTTTTCTACCTGATCTCAAAAAATTGTCTTTCTTTAGGTTTGGCTAATTCATGATTGTGACTTGAGTTGATACAAGAAATAGTCCATGTTCCATTATTAATAGTGAATCGTACAAAAGCCTCACAATCTATTATTGTCTCTAACCTATTCAATTTATTCATTTCGCCCGGTTCTTCATCCATATAAAACCCTTGTTTTGAACACAAACTCTCATTGTCTAATATTGTTTGATTCGTCTTTTCAAATACGCCCTTTACGAACACTAAACCCTTTTTTCAAAGCATATGAATTATATAAATTATAAGCTTCATAATCAGATTGTACCTCCATTCCTACTTTGAGATCATTGTCTTCTTCCACAACCATTTCCCCTACATCACTTATTTTTTCTTTTTCTTGTTCATTGTTTGAATGATCCATCATCTAATATCAATCTAGTTATGGAAAAAAAAATGCCAACATTATTTATCAATTCAAACAACATGAACAACAACAACAAAACCAAAAAAAAAAAAAAAACATTACTTACCAATTCAAACAACAACAACAAAAAAAACCAACAATATTTATCAATTTAAATAATAATAAGAAATTACTTAAAAAATTCTTAAATACCATAAACAATATACTTTTCTTTCTAATTTTCTTAATAAAATAATAAAGAAAAAAAACAAATACCTCTTAATCATTTCTCTCAACATTTAATTCATACAGATTTTTTTTTAATACAACTCTAACATATAAAATTCTTCTTAAAAAAAAAAAAAAAAAAAAAACTCTAACATACAAAAATTTAAACAAATATCATGAATATACTTGATCCTACTCTAGATTACAATATAATAATATGTGTTCAAAAGTTATTTAAAAACTAAAATAAGTTAATTTCAACAAAAACATCTCAAAAATTTACCTTTCAAATCCCTAAATCTTTGAATCTGTGAAATTGAAGAGAGATGAAATGCAAGTTTTAAGAGACAATGACAATAGGGAAGAGAGAAAGAGAAATCAATCTGTTTACATTTTAATGGAAAATGAGGGAAATAGTTTTGAGATGAAACAGAGAGGAGTGAGAAGAGGGAAAAGTTTGTGTGAAAAAAATTATGGGAGCCGATATTGACACCCATAAATATGATAAGCACACCCATATCTTAATAAAAATTTTAATTACAAAAATATCCCAATAGAAATTTACTAATAAGGACAAATTAGTTTGATTAAAAATAAACAAAATACTATTTACACCCATTAATTACACCCATATCTTCAACTATATCACTTTATTAAAACAAAACAAAACAAAACAAAACCCAACCCTAATTCAACCTTTATTTTTTTTATTTTTTTAAAAGAACGAGAAGAACATAAGCCCAACGGAGCCAAAATCTCCCATTATCATACAACAAAGTAATGGAACAAGAATTTTCAGAGGACTCCGATCATAGAGATACGTATTTATTTATTTATTTATTTATTTTTGTTATGAACTCTATCAATGAAAAAAAGTGAGAAGTAATTTTTTTTTTTTAAGATAGCAGTACATATCCCATTGTTGGAACAATTATCTAATTTTTGTGAATTCTCAACAAAGCTAATGTTGGAGTCAAATGTACTATGGACTACAGTAGTGAATTTACAAATTACGAGGTATAGTTATGCTTATACATTATATCAAAATTTTAGTTTTTGTAAAAGAGAAAACAGACTTAAATTATTTTTTACTTGAAAACTGAATTTTGGGTGTTCTCTCTAGATTCTAAAGAATCAAAGTAAGGTTTCAAATTGTTGTTTTAGTGGGTGTTTGTTGTTTGGGTTCGTTGTGGCTTGTTGGTTTGTTATTCCTTTGTTCCCTGTTTTGGTTGTTAATAAAATCTTGCTATTTGAAAAAAAAAAAAAAAGTTATCGTCATAGAAGAAAGTTTGTATTGGGTACAAGTTTGATCACATTTGCTTGTAACTCTATTTTTTTTTTTTTTTTTTTTTTTTGAAGAGTAATCGTTATTTTCCAATCATTATTTTCCCTGTTGTAATAGTTGTTAAAATTTCTCACATGTCTCACATGAATAACTTGACATTGCACTAGGTGATAATAGAACCGTTGATGGCCAGGGATCAGTTTGGTGGGATTGGTTCAGCTCTAAATCCTTAAATTACAGCCGTCCTCATCTAGTGAAACTTATATCATCATAACACATAATTGTTTCAAACCTTACTTTCTTGAATTCTCCTGCATATAATATCCATCCAGTCTATTGTATGTATGTTGGTTAAAGCCACTAAGACTTCAATGTTACATTCTTTAAATTATTAGACCTTTTTTTTTTTGTATTGGGTGTGTTAATAACTTATGAGGGTTTATAAATAAATTGTATTAAAATGAAAACATTCATTTAAATAAGGGTACTATAGGCATTAATATAGGTGTTTATAGTAATGTTTTAATTTTAAATTTTAGACTAGATATGCTTATCATATTTATGGGTGTCAATATCCATACCCAAAAATTATATATAAAGTCATAGAAGAGTGTGAACACGTGAGGACGGAGAATATGAGATTTTGTTATCTGATAAGTGATAAAAGCTGAGTTGGATCACTTGGATGTGTTGTTAGCTTAAGTAATAGTAAAAAACAGGTGTCAAAATTTAAGTGACTCTGGTGCACCAATCAGCATGTGCTGATTGTTGCACCCAGCCAAGATTTTCTCCTACATGCGAGCCTACGAGGGAGGTCAGTGGTTCTCAATTCCACATAGTTCGGATGAAGGGTGGGCTGCACGTGTTAGACCACCTCATGTGTGTGGTGGGAGTGCGTCTTGGACGAAGAGCATGTGGTGGAGGTGAGTGAGGCCAGTTGGTGGTGGTAGTGATTGCGTTTGACTTTTTTTTTATTTTTTTTCAATTTTTTGTTCTGTTTTTGGGTCTTGGGAGTATTTCGTCCCCTCAAAAATCTATAGAGACGAAATAAATCGTTCCAATAGAATATCTGTTTTTTCGTCCCAAAATAACAAAAATTTTAAAGTATTTATGTTTCGTCATAATATGTACTCTTTAGGGAGGAATTTGAATTTTCATCTCAAAGAGGCTATTGCAACCCACCTAAGGCTACGGAATTTGGAACAAAAAAAAAATTGTCCCAATAGTCCTTTTTCCTTGTAGTGAACCCAACACTTATGTGAGAGTGAGATGTATTCCAGGCTGTGCTTGCATCGGTTGATCTCGCCAAATACCAGTAGACCCATCGACCGATTAGTGTTAGATTTGAAAAAAAAAGTAACCTGAGCGAGCTTGACAAAAGAAAATGAAATACTAATACTAATAATAACAATAAATCTTTCACTAATTAATTGCTATGCAAATAGAACATAATGCTTACATATTATTCAATTTGAATATATTACTGCTGGTTTGTAACAACAAAACATGATAGTTAAGATTGTTACACGATGAATTCTCGAAAAAAAAGGGGATTTTGTTACATGAATAATTTCAAGGTTCAATTTTAAGGACCATGATTTAATTATTATTAATTAATATTTCAAATACAATACAGAAGTGCTAAATTTGGTAATTAAGGACTAATGAGCCAAGTATCTCCATCAACATAATAAGTCCCTATAAAAGGCATAGCCTCTTCGTCTGTCAGAATTCGAGCCCAAGGCACTCTTCCAGTCAAATTGGCCCCCGCTCCACTGCACTTGTATTCTCCATAGAACACACTTCTGCAAGACATCATGCCATTGACTATCAACTTGAATCAAATTGATTTGGTCGTAAAAGATACTACATTCAACCTAATAATATCTTAATTTCGAGTTGTCTCACGACAGTCGTTTTATATATATATATATATAATCAAAATTGATTTTGAGAAAAATATGTACTTACGTGTCACGCTTTTGGACACCCCAATCACTCCAGCCTCTAGGAAGAACAATTTTGTCCATGAAGGTGTATGAGAATACAACTCTTGAATAATCACCCCATGCTCTACCAAGATAAACAAGACCACTTCCTGTGACCACACTGTTTTTGAACGAAAACCCACTTTCTATAGAAGGACTTGAACGCTTTTGAGCTGTTAGAGAGGCCACCTTCTTAGCTATGGAATTCAAATAGCAGTTCTGCACATTCATTTAGACTTGGTCAGAATTCTAATATATGAGCCCATGCATTTTGGAGCCTGGAAAATGTTGGTTGGGCTGAGATTGTGTATTTGGTTTTTTCGACCCACCTCATATAATGACTTGCCATATCCGAAAATGAAGTCAACAGAACCTTGAATGAAGCAATTGTTGAAGTAGTGGAGGCCTTTGTGATCATAAAGAGTGTCTTGGCTCCCATAGAAACTGCAGTTGTAGAATGCAGCTTTGGTCCCTGAAATACGAAGTGCAACGGCCTGTTCTCCAATGGATCCAATCTCATGCGGAGCTGTGTTCTGCATTCACACAAATATGTATATATACTTTTCCGGACATTGCAATTTAATAGATAAATACGGGATTCGAACCCTATCACAGAAGTAAAGTAGAAAAACACAAACACTCTACTTAGAATGGATGTATCGATTGATATATGTTAAAAAGGACTATTTTAATTCATCAAATTTAAGAATAATTAAATTTAAGATGTGATTAGTTTTCACAACTATTTTATCAACAACTAATCACTTATTTTAAAAAAATCAAGAAAAAGATGAGATCAGAAGATGATCCAAATCCATTTTAAACTCTTTAATATTCTACATTTTGTTTTTGGGTGGAAATGGTGAGAAATGTCACCTTTTTAAGTTAGTGTCGTAAGAAAGTCACCACTTTAATAACTTAAGTTTAAAAGACATCTATTATGGTGAACGGATAAAAATGCCCTTACTTTACACATTCTCTTACTTTGAAGTTTTCTGAGACTTTATTCTTTCATCTTCTTCATAGAGGTCTGTTTAATAGACCTCCAATGGAGGTTAAACATCAAAACAGACCTCCATTAGTTTAGTGGCGCTACGCAGACGCATTTGGGGGTCGAGCTTTTTTTTCAATTTAAAACCTTAAGTTGGTTGTTCTCCGAGTCTTTTGTAAACCTTAAGATGGTTGTGTGAATTTTGATACTAGGTTCAAGCCTTTTCATACACTGTTGAAAAGACTCGAATCTAGTGTAGAAAGGCTCGAAAACGCACGAAAAAGCTTGAAAAAAAATTCAAAAAAGCTCGAATTTTTTTTTAAAAGGCACGATTTCAGTTCAAAAAGGCTTGAAATTTTTTTCAAAAAGGCACGATTTCAGTTCAAAAATGCTCGAATTTTTTTTCAAAAAGACACGATTTCAGTTCAGGAAAAAGTTCAAAAACGTTTTCTCTCAATGTTTGAAAAAGACACAAAGTGACAAAAAAGGGTATTTTTGTTTGGTTACCTAAATAGGTGTCTTTTAAACTTAAATTAGTAATGTGGTGCCTGTCTTACAAAAAGCGCCCCAAATAGTGACAAAATTTTTTTGGACCCTTTTGTTTGGTACTTAATATCACTTCTCTATCGTCCGGTTTGAATTAAACGTTTACGATTTTTCTTGATGTACAAATTAAACTTTAAAATATGGGAAAATTGCACAAACTTACCCTAACGTTTCCCATTATGGTATAATATTTAACTAATGCCTTTAATTGCATAAACAACCCCTCCTGTTAGTCAACTTTGGTTAAAAATAGCCATTGACCATAGTTTTTTTTTTAAAGCCCAAAATTGCCCCTGCACTTTATTACAAAAAAATCTTAATTGCCCTTTATTTAAAACATTATCTACTTTAAATTATTAGAATATAAAAAATAAATACTAAACATAATCCTCTTTAAATCAAAAAAATTCAAAAATAATATATTAAAAACAAAACAATTTAAGAAAACATTATTTTGAGAAAATACAATTTAATAATATATTAAAAAAATAAAAATAAAACGTTATTTTAAGAAAATATAATTTAAAATTATACAAGTCCAATATGAATAGTGGTAATATGCTAAATATTTTTGAAATTTAAAACATATTTTTTTTATTTAAAAAGGATTATGTTTAGTAATTTTTTTTTTCGTAATTTATATTGAGTCAAATTATTTTGTTCTATAGAGATGAATATTGAACAAATTTTCGGTTCTATTGTATTTTATTATGACAAATGATTATATTTTGATTTCAAACTTTTGATGATTTTATTTATATTTGTGTTTAGAATACTAAACATAATCCTTTTTAAATAAAAAAATTCAAAAATAATATAATAAAAACAAAAAAAATTCAAAAATATATAACACATTACCACTATTCATATTGGACTTACATAATTTTAAATTATATTTTCTCAAAATAACGTTTTTTTTTGTTTTTTTAATATATTATTAAATTGTATTTTCTCAAAATAACGTTTTTTTAAATTATTTTGTTTTTAATATATTATTTTTTAATTTTTTTTTATTTAAAAAGGATTATGCTTAGTGTTTGATTTTTATATTCTAATAATTTAAAGTAGATAATGTTTTAAACGAAGGGCAATTAAGATTTTTTTTTTTTTTTTTTTTTTTTTTGTAATAAAGTGCATGGGCAATTTTGGGTTTTCAAAAAAAATCATGGTCAATGGTTATTTTTAACCAAAGTTGACTAACAGTAGGGGTTGTTTGTGCAATTAAAGGCATTAGTTGAATATTATGCCATAATAGGAAAGGTTAGGGTAAGTTTGTGAAATTTTCCCTTAAAATATTTACTGCAAAATTTGAATTACAATTTTTAATTTTCTACATTTGATCTAGAAAAGCGTGAACAACAGTAGACAGTGAATGTTTGTTTGGTGTTTTGTAATTTTGCAAGCAGCAATGGAATCTCTATGATAGGACCTGCACGAGTGGTTTGTCCTAATTAAATTAATTTTACTTAATTAAAAACATTAAAAGTTTCTAATATTAGTAAATAAAATTAAAATTAAAAGACCCTTTATATGAGCTATCCTGTACATATATTTCACCCTTCAGTACAATTAGAATTAGAAAAAATCATTTAAAAAAAAAAAAAAAAGAATTAGAAAAAAATTGATCACCACGACTTAAAAGTCTGAGCAACTTTAACTTGCCAAGAAAATTATGTGCCTAACAATTAACAACTTGTCTTTGATCTTGAAACTATATAAGATAAATATATAATAAGTAGGTTTACCTCAAATTTCATGTTGATTGCCACAAAATAATTCGCATCCACTGCTACTGTTGCACTTTGATATGTCTTCAATGGCCTCCCATCTTTTCCGGCAACCGACGCCGTATCATTCCCAGTAATAATTGGCGGGTCACTTGAATTCCCTAAAAATGTAATAAAAGGCAACCTTCTAGGGACACTAATCTTTTCCCTACAATTTAATAGATCAATAAATTTTAAATTTTAAATTTTTAAAATTTTTAAAATCTAATATGTACGTATATATTGTATAATGCATATTTTTCTAGTTAATAATACAGACCTATAAACACCTGGTTTGATCTCCAATATGATCCTCCTAGTGTTGTATGGTGGCTTGATGCTATTGAGAGCTTCAGTGATGGTCTTGAAATCACCAGTTCCATTTTGACAAACACTTATTCTAACTTTGTTCATCTCTGCATTCCTCAGCTTGTCATCCACAACTTTCACACCTGCTGATGCCGGCGGTGCTTGGGTACTGGTAGTTGATTCTGGCCCAAACATCATGATATTGGACTTGTCTCGATGTTTTCGGACGTTCCACGAGACCCATTTTTGGAAGTCTGTCTCTCTGCTATCAGGGCTCCATGAAGAAGATTTGGCAGTGACAGTATAATTAGACAAGAGGAGGAAGACAAGGAGTGGGAAATAGTGGGATAATATTGAAGCCATGAGAGTGTGTTTTTTTTTTTTGTTATGGAGTGTTTAAATATATAAGGAGTCAATGGAATTTCATGAAAATGATGCTACAAATTGCATTTACTATTTTGACCTTTCTAATCGATCTGCTCATCGAAAATAAATAAATTAAATCCCGACATAAGAGTATATTGTAGATCAATTCAAGTGTGATTCTCATGACTTTTTTTTATTATTTGAATATTTGATCAACGTTCTTTATTTCATATATCAATGAAGGAAAAAACCTTCATGAGTGAAAAACTTTGGGCATTTTAGGGAAGTGATCAATCATATATATATATATATGTTTAAGTCCGTGCGCACTGATATAACTTCATCAGTACGTTGGATGTGGACCATTAGATTTACATACTTTGACTCAAAGTGTATACACTTGTTAATAAAACTTCTTCATAATCAATGGTTCACATGCATTGATACTGTTGTAGTTACATTAATGCGCACTGATGTGAACAGGACCCTCAGGTTTAAAATGTGAAATTGTTTAAAGAGTAGAAAGCATGAAGGATCCAGTCTTGTTGTGTAATGGTGGGGTGGGGATCGGAAGAGAAGAGAATGTGGACATAGCTGTATTCCAATATTATTTCAATTAAATTTTGTTGGACCAGTAGTAGATTTAGCTTTCTCAGCCATTTTATCAAGCAAAGGAGCACAACTATATGTATTATAGTGGCCTCCAGAGAGATTGGCGACAGACCTCAGTAGTACACTATCAAAACTGCAATATGGAGTGGGGGCATGCAATATGAATTATAAGCACGCGTTGTTAGCAAACATGGGCACTACTCATGTACCAGTTGTTAGGAAAAGTTGATGAATGCAGAAGTGCATGTCTAATAATCACCAACGTAACAAATAACGTATACTAGCAAAAAAAAAAAAAAAAAAAAAAGATGAGACAAAATAAACCAATCACACATGAACACTAGATATATGTGGAAACCCTAAATCAGGAAAAAAACCACGGGTCATTGAGACGATAGAGAAAAGATCCAATATGTAATAAATTTATACAACCACACAAAGGGGCAAAGCTAATTTGGCCCGGGGGGGTGGGTGGTTAGAGATGGACATTTCCCCATGGGGGCCCCACCCTCACGTGCCCCATTTCCATTTGAGGGCAAATTTCACCCTTAAATGGGGTTTGGGGGTAAGGGTGGGGGGAAATTTAACCTCAAAATCTTAAACCCTAAACCCTAAATAGAGGTGGGGAATTTTTTTACCTCCAAATCCTAAATGGGGGTGGGGGCGGGGGCCCATTCCCTCCATTTTCTAAATGGGATTTGACCCATTTCTCCATTTTTCCAAATATTATATATATATATTTAAAAAATTGATTTTTTATTTTATGTATTTATTTTGGATTAAATCAAATAAATTATATATTTTAGATTTTAGATTTTAATTATTTTTTTTTTGGAATGTATATTAAAACATGATGAAACAAAAGATTGAGATTGTCAAATTTCGAATTCCAAAATTTGAATTTTGAATTGAAAATTGGGATTAGAAATCGAGGAAATGGGAGACAGGGTGGTGGTGGGGGAACCTCCCGCCAAACACCCCCATCCCCAATTCCCCCAAATGGGGGAGGTGAGAGAAGAGTAGAGGAATGGGGGTGGGGTGAGGGAACCCTCCCCACCCTAATAGTAGGGCTGTTAAAATGGGTCAACGGGTCAACCTGTTTAGCCTCAACCCTGTTTAGCCTCAACCCGACACGACCCATTTAAGTAAACGGGTCAATCCCCTGTAACACGACACGACCCGATTAGTTAAACGGGTTACACAGGTTGACCTGTGATATGTTTATTTGTTGGGTCGGGTCTGGTCAAGTGGTTCTTGAATGGCTTGACCTGTTTAATTCATTAAACATACAAAGAGAAACTGGAAAAAAATAAAATTCTTATTCATAATTGTTCTTTAAAACATTTTTTAAAAGGAAAAAAATTAATGAATTTGTTCATTATGGGGAGATCTGGACATTATCATCGTCCATTAAAGATTTTAAAAAAATGAAAGATTTTTTAAATTAAAAAAAATGACAGAATTTTTTAAAAATTAATGTCCAAAGCGGGTCTGGTTAAGTGGTTCTTGAATTGCTTGACTTGTTTAATTCATTAAACATATAAAGAGAAACTGGGAAAAAAAAAATTTCTTATTCATATTTATTCTTTAAAACATTTTTTAAAAGGAAAAAATTAAAGAATTTGTTCATTATGGGGAGATCTGGACATTATCATCGTCCATTAAAGATTTAAAAAAAATGAAAGAGTTTTTTAAATTAAAAAAAAAATGACAAAATTTTTTAAAAATTAAAATAGAGAATTTTTTTGGGGAGATTGAGGATCTCTATCATCATCATCATCAATCTAAGAAAAAGAAGAAGAAAGAAAACAGAAAAATTTTGCACATCATCATCATTAAACATTCAAACACTACACTTTTCTCCGTTTGATTTGCATCACCACTTACACACCAATTCATAACAAGCTGCTGTTTTTATAAAGAATTTTTTGTTTTAGAGAACTAGATCTGTGTTTGAGAGAGGAGACAGTGAGAAACCAAAGAAAAGAGAAGATTTAAATGGATGTAAGGGTTGGCTAGGGTTTCAACATTAAGTTATATATCTATGTAAAATTTCAGTTATATCCCTATGCAATTTAAAATTATAAATTTAACATATTTGATAAACGGGTTAAACGGGTCACCCGCTAACCCGTTTAGTGAAACCCGACAAGACCTGTATAATAAACAGGTCAAACGGGTTGACCCGTTTATGACCCGAACCCGTTTAACAACCTCGGGTTCGTGTCGGGTTCACAGGTCACGGGACAGCTCTACCTAATAGGCCCCCACGCCCATCCTTGGAGGGGTGGGTTGGGTTGGGTTGTAATACAAAAATTAATATTCAATGTCACGCATGACAAATATATTAATATTTAAGAAATAAGTTGTTAAAAAAAAAAAATGTGATACCCCCTTTTTTTTTATTTATTTTTTATTTTTTATTTATTGTTGACAATATCTATTAATTTAGGACCATGTATTTTTTTTAAAAGCTTTCGATATTGGTAGGATTTGAGCTCCTGACCTGTGAGTTATTTACCCAAGCCCCAAGCTTGTCCATCTACCAGCTAAGCTACGCCCCTATTTACAAAAATGTGATACCCTTTAATCTTAAAGGTAGTGTCACAATATATATATATATATATATAACTTTGAGAATTAAAATGTAACTTATCGCTATTTTATATCTCAAAAATCATCTAGAACCAAATATTAATTATTATTATTTTCTGTAATAAACAATGTAGAGTAAAACTCAAAGAATAGTATCACAATACAATGAGTACAGTAGAATAAAATAGTAAGCCTCCAATATTTACTTATAGCTTTTTACTGTGAAAATTTATTAAATAATAATGTACACTATACTAGACAATAATGTATGAAATAAATAGGAAAGTATTTATCATTATTTTTTTTTTGGAAATTAAAATCATGAAAGAATAAGAGATTGATTTTATATCCTACGATCATAGGCAATAAAATAGGAAAGATATTTATTAATGAATTAATATTATTAAAATAATAGGATGAATTAAGCTAATATTATAATCTATATATTATTATAGGGTTAATTGCACTTACTTACCTTTACTTTATTGAATCTAGCAATATTTCAAAATGATGTCCTAAATTAACACAAAAACCCCTTTTTATCAAGTCAAACCGTTAACTTTAACAGTTGACTAACCTTGACTTGTGGCAAGCCAAATATACCCCTTCTACATCATCCAAAACATAAAATATTTTTTAATTAAAATTGAAAAAATATATATAATAAAAAGATAATCTATCAACTGCCAATGGAAACATCCTCAGTTCGCGGAGGAGCCTCCTCTATGAACTGCAAGAAGTTGATCTCCTACAGTAAGAGATCTTAGGAGGAGATCATCAAAGATCTCTTATTTTCTTCGGCGGTGGAACTCCATCACCAGTAGATTGTCTTGTTTTGTTTTTTTAATTTTGAATTAAAAAATATTTTATGTTTGTGATGATGTGACAAGAGCATATTTAGCTTCCCAAGGGTCAAGGTTAGTCAACCGCTAAAAATAACGGATTGACTTGATGGAAATGGGAGTTTGTGTTAATTTTAGGTATCTTTTTAAAATCTTGCTAGATTTACTAAACTAAGGGTAAGTTAATGCAATCAACCCATTATTATATCATAATTTTTCCATAATTAAAACTTAGAGCATTTTCATTGGTTGGGGAGGCTATGGCCCCTATCCACACATTGCAATATGGAGTGGGGGCATGCAATATGAATTATAAGCACGTGTTGTTAGCAAACACCGGCACTACTCATGTACCAGTTGTTGGGAAAAGTTGATGAACGCGGAAGCGCATATCTAATAATCACCAATGTAACAAATAACGTCTACTAGCAGAAAAATAATATGAGAAAAAAAATAAACCAATCACACATGAACACTAGATATATGTGGAAACCTTAAATCAGGAAAAAAAACAACGGGCCGTCAGGACGACAAAGAACAGATCCAATATGTAGTAAATTTATACAACCACACACAGGGGCGAAGCTAGGAATTTGGCTTTGTGGGGGGGGGGGGGGGGGGGGGGGGGGGGGGGGGGGGGGGATGCAATACAAAAATTAATATTCAATGTCACGCATGACAAATATATTGATATTTAAGAAATAAGTCGTTAAAAAAAATGTGATACCCCTTTTTTTTTGTTGACAATATCTATTAATTCAGGACTATGTATTTTTTGAAAGCTTTCGATATTAGTAGGATTCGAGCCGCTGACTTGAGAGTCATTTACCCAAACCCCAAGCTCGTCCATTTACCAGCTAAGTAGGGATGGCAACGGGGCTGGGCGGGTCGGGGTCGGGGAATGTTTTTCCATCCCTATCCCCGCTCTCCAAAACCATCCCCATCCCTATCCCCGTCCCCGTCCCCACATTAAAAAAAGCTGGGTTGGGGTTGGGGATTCCCCGTTGGAGGGGCCTTCCCCATACCCGCCCAATTCCCCGTCTAATATAACTAGGCATTTAAAAATTACAATTTAAAACAAACAAAAAAATCTAAAACAAGAGAAACTTTTTCATGCCTGAGAGTTGAGATTATACAAAACAGTTAATTTCAATTCAATCAACTAAACAAAAGTCCCTAGTCGGCCATTTTCATTTCAAAATACCAGCAGAATTACATTTTCGAGAAACCCAGATGCTTACAATTAAAAAAAAAAAAATAGGCACCTTGATAATGAATAGACAATGCCACCTACTGTCTTTTAATGGACCGTGCCTCTTTATTTGACTATTATTCTATTAACATATATAGCTCCTAACCTAACCTATGATTCTAAGTATATATATGCGACAGAGATTTATACCAACAAAAAAAAAAAAAAAAAATCTAACCATTATCCACATTTATTAAATATGATTAAACTCTAGAAACTTTGATTAAAAGAAAATCAATCAGATAATAAAATCAAGACAAATTTCAAAAGCATCAAATGGGGAATACACACCGGGGCCAAAAATTAAATAGCACTTTTTGGGGGAGGGCTTGTGCAAATAGCACCACTTTAATAAGTCATGTTTAAATAGCACCAAAGTAAGTGATGAGACCAAAATACCCCCACTTGCTCTTTTCCTTTTTATTTTTTTTCTCGAAAATTCGAGACTTATTCATGCATTTTCGAGACTTATTCATGCGTTTCGAGACTTATTCATGCGTTTTCAAGACTTAATTCAAGTTTGTTCGGGACTTATTCTGTTCGACCTCCATTAATGGCGACAGTGACGATCCGATGACGGCGCCGGTTGACTCTGAAAATAGTTGGATCTGGAAGATTGAATGATGCCGAGTTCGTTGGTGCCATCGGTTTCATCAGATTCGCGACGGATCGTCATAAATCGGACAATGAAGATTGACGACGATTTGGGTTTTGCTTCGTTTCTCTCTCTACACAACTCGAAAATGAAAACGAACACTTCGGTTACAATTATTGGCACTCGACGAACGTTTTCCCGGTGGTTTTGCCGGTCAACTCGCCGGTCGACGGTGGCACCTCCATTGAAGCTCCATCAATGGAGGTTTTGGAAAAAGGAAGAAGAAGGTGAGGACACACCAGAGAAAAGAAAAGAAGCTGGGGGGTATTTTTGTCCAAATTTCATTTTTGGTGCTATTAAAACAAGAGTTATTAAAGTTTGATATTTGTACAATTCAAAATTAAAAAAGTGCTATATACTCATATTTCCTCAATACACACCTGCAACCTGCTGCTTCTTCACTTCTTAAACACTTGACAATCAACAAAGAACCAGTCTAGATGAGGACAATGAGGGGTAAGGATGTGAGGAGAATAGAGGAGGGAATTAGAATTTAGACCAGTCTTGACTCTTGATTTGCAGGAGGAGTATAATAGATAGTCTGACTGTTTGATTAATAGATTTGCGTAGTTCAACGACTTGGAGAATAGTAATAGCTACATTGGAAGAGAGTAGGCCAATTAGGAGTTAAGACACAAGAGATTAATTAATTCTTAAAAAATTAAAATTAAATGAATTTAAAAATCTGAATATTATATATTATATTATATATATATAATATATAATAGGGTCAACTTCATAACTAGCCAAAAAATTAGTGTCTTTACTGTTTTTGTCCAAGATTATGATTTGTATTGTTTTTGTCAAAATTTCCACTTTTTGGACAAGATTGCCCATCTTTACATAAAAAAAATCCCTCTCTCTCTGTCACATTTTCTCATGCCTCTTTCTTCTTTCTCTCCTTCTCTCTCTCTCCTCCTCTCTCTTTCATGTCTTCTCTCTCTCTCTCTCTCATGAGTTCATCATCATCATCATCTTCTTCTTCTTCTTCTCTTTCCCTTTCTCTTTCTCCTTTTTATTTCCAGATTTTTTTAAAAAAATTCAGTTTTTTTTTTTTTTTGAAAAATTTTCAGATTTAAAAATAGGTTTGGATTTAAGTGTTAGTTGTTGGTTTGTGGTTGTATTTAAGTTTGGGTTGTTGTTGTTTTTATGGATGGTGGGAGTTGTGTTTGGGTTTGAGTTTTGTTGAAAAAAAATAGATTTTTCGGATTTGATTTTTTTCAAACAAACTTTTCAGATTTTATTTTGTTTAAACACACCAAGTCACGAATTAAACACACCAAGCAAACGAATTAAACACACCAAGCAAAATGAATTAAACACACTGGACTAATTAAACACACCAGATAAAATGAATTAAACACACCGGACTAATTAAACACACCAAGCCACCAATTAAACACACCAGACAAAAACAATTAAACACATCAGGGCAAAAACAATTAAACACACCAAGGTCTATGGTGTTTAATTAGTTTGTATTGGTGTGTTTAATTGATTTGCACCGGGGTGTTTAATTGGTTTGGCCTAGGGTGTTTAATTGGTTTACATTGAAAAAAAATAGATTTTTCGGATTTGATTTTTTTCAAACAAACTTTTCAGATTTTATTTTGTTTAAACACACCAAGCAAACGAATTAAACACACCAAGCAAAATGAATTAAACACACCGG
Organism: Acer saccharum; assembly: GCA_030490815.1. Lineage (NCBI taxonomy): Eukaryota > Viridiplantae > Streptophyta > Magnoliopsida > Sapindales > Sapindaceae > Acer > Acer saccharum. Next base: position 38,001,932 of record CM059870.1, read on the forward strand.
ACTAATTAAACACATCAGGCCACCAATTAAACACACCAGACAAAATGAATTAAACACACTAGATAAAATGAATTAAACACACCGGACTAATTAAACACACCAAGCCACCAATTAAACACACCAGGTAAAAACAATTAAACACACCAAGGTCTATGGTGTTTAATTAGTTTGCATTGGTGTGTTTAATTGATTTGCACCGGGGTGTTTAATTGGTTTGGCCTAGGGTGTTTAATTGGTTTACACTGGTGTGTTTAATTGGTTTGGCTTGGTTTGTTTAATTGGTGGCCTAGTGTGTTTAATTAGACCGGTGTGTTTAATTCATTTTGTCTGGTGTGTTTAATTAGTCCGGTGTGTTTAATTGGTGGCCTAGTGTGTTTAATTAGTCCGGTGTTTAATTCATTTTACCTGGTGTGTTTAATTTAGTCCGGTGTGTTTAATGATAATGTTGGTGTGTTTAATTGGTTTACACCTGATGTGTTTAATTGGTCAACCCAATTAAACACACCAGTAACACAATTAAACACACCGGTCTAGGAAAAATTTCTGGAAAAATCACAACCAAATCACAACCACAACCAATTCTCAAACCTGAAATTTTTGGAAAAAATTTTGAACAAAAAAAAATCTGAATTTTTTAAAAACAAACAATACTCAAACTTAACCACAACCACTCTTAAAACTACAACCACAACTCAAATCCAAACCTTTTTTAAATCAGAAAATTTTTCAACCCAAAAAAAAAAAAACTGAATTTTTTTTAAAAAAATCTGGTGTGTTTTTCAGATCTGAAATTTTTTTGTTTAAAAAACCTGAACTTTTTTTAAAAAAAATCCCTAAAATCAACCACAAACACAACCACAACCACAACCAAACTTAAAAATCTGAAACAAAATTTCAAAAAAAAAAAAAAAATTGAAATTTAAAAAAAAAAAATTGGAAAAAACGTGAAAAAGAAAGAGAAGAGAGGAGAGAGAGAAGAAGAAGAAGGAGGGAAGATCGGACGTCCGATCTTCAATTTTTTTTTTTTTTAAATCTGAAATATTTTAAAAAATCTGGAAAAAAAAAAAAAAAGAGGAAGAGAAAGAGGAGAAGAAGAAGAAGAAGGAGGAGGAGGAGGCATGAAAGAAGAAGGAAAGAGGAGGAGAGAGGAGGAGAGAAAGAAGAAGAAGAAGAAGGAGGAGGCGTGATGGAGAGAGAAATGAGAGAGAAGTGGGAAAGGAGAGAGAAGTGGGAGACGTGAAATGAGTGAGAGAAAGGAAAGAGAAGAGATTAAGAAAAACAAATAAGGGCAATTATGTCCTCACAGTCCATTTAATGACAAAAACAATAAAAATGATAATGGTGGACAAAAACAGTGAGAGGCCTTAATTTTTTGCTATTAACCCCTATTTCCTCTATATAATATGTATATATTGGGGCGGGGACGGGTCGGGGAGTGCTTTCCCTATCCTCACCCCGCTTCACCTTCGGGGACAAGACTTTATCATCATCCCCATCCCTATCCCCATCCCCGAATATTACCCCTCCATCCGGGGCAGGGCCCTGGCCCCATGGGAAATACTGCCATCTCTACAGCTAAGCTACGTTCCTGTTGGCAAAAATGTGATACCTTATATATATATATAACTTTGAGAATTAAAATGTAACTTGTCGCTCTTTTATATCTCGAAAATCATCTACAACCAGATATTAATTTATTTTTTTGTAATAAACAGTGTAGAGTAAAACTCAAATAATTGTATCAAAATACAATGAGTACGATAGAATACGATAGTAAACCTCCAATATTAACTTATAGCTTTTTACTGTGAAAATGTATTAAATAATAATGTATACTAGACTAGACAATAATGTATGAAATAAATAGGAAAGTATTTATTATTATTATTATTTTGATTGGAAATTAAAATCATGAAAGGAAAAGAGATTGATTTTATATCCTACGATCATAGGCAATAAAATAGGAAAGATATTTATTAATGAATTAATATTATTAAAATAATATGATGAATCAAGCTGATATTTGTAGGTGGTCGGACGATTTGGTACGTCAAATGGGTCGGGTTGTATCAGGCCCAAAGCAACTAGGCTGGAAGTTGATTGGTCGATGTCGACTGTCGCTTGTATATGGTCGTCTGAACTTCAATGAACCTGCAAAAGAACTTTAAACAGAAATATAATGTAGAAAAAATAGAAAGGTGGGGGTTGGATTATAGCCTTATGTGTGCTTGGGCTGAGCAATGTATCGTGAATGTGGCAATGGTTGATTTCCGGTAACCGAAAATGTTTTTAGATGCAGAGTTTCAGTATGCTATTATAAGCTTTAGTTGAGAGAGAATTCAGAGAGCTTTTCAGTGAAGGTGCCTTCCTATTTATACTAGAGGCCGTAGCTCCAATGTTCCCTTTATCAGCATTTGATAGTGGGCGTGATTCTTGGAGAGATTTCCTCTTATGAGTGGGCAGTTACTAGTTTTTAGTAATTGAAACTTTTGACTCAATCTTCAAACGGTAATTTTTGCTGGCATTTATGTTGGGTCGACCCAACACAGCGGGCCTTGGTAGGATTTTGTATCGCGAAGATTGGGCCTTAGCGTATTGGGCCATTGGGCCATTTTTGGCTACTACAGTTTGTCCCCCACTCTCTAAAGAAGAATCTACTGAATTAAAGAGTTCTGTCAATGAGTCGACTATCGACTTTGTCGAGGACATTTTGTTGAGTTGAACTAGTAACTTCTGCATACCAGTTTGTTGGGCAGCCTTTATCGATCGACTGAAGAAGCTGTAGGAACCCAGGGTTACAGATTGCGCAGCGGAAGGGTTTTAAAATTTTTTATGCAATCATAATATAACCTCATTTGTACAGTAATAATAAAAAACAATAGAAGGAGATGAATCAATTTCATACCAACGTTTGTAGACTCCTTCTTTCTTTTCGAACTGCTTCCTGATTTGAACCACGAGATCTTCCTCGCTATGACTTGGGATTGGAAACGGCGTGTGGGCACGTCACGGTACTCAGGAACCTGTTTGGAGGTAGAAGAGAAGAACATACAAAAGAACACACAAACTTGTTCTTCTTAATGTGGTGAAGTGCGGCCACTAAACAAGAATAAATATTTTAATTTTGTTGTTTTGTGTGTGTGCCGCACATCTCTGTTTCTCTTTTTAATTTCGCGTTGTTCACCAAATCAAAAAAATCACTGATCCTTATCAGTGTTTTATATATAAAACATATATCACATATATTTTTAAAATAAAATAATCAATTAAATCTTTTTAAGATATCTAATATCTTTAAAGATATTAATTAATTAATTTGATTTGATTTGAATTCAAAACTCTTTTAAATTCAAATTTAAATATTTAATTTAATGAAAATAAAATAATCAAATTATCTTTTCTTCATTCAAAATTAAATATCAATCAAGACCCTCCATATAATGATTAATTACACAATTAAATAATCTTATAATTTAATTGTCATAATCATTAAAATCATTAATTAAATAATCTAATTATTCAATTAGTTCCCGAATAGATATGTGTCACTTTCGTAACACAATTAATTGGACAATCCAATTAATTAATCGTGACCCTTGTTACCTAAATCGATTGGGTTAGCAAGATGACCTAATGGACCCACAGTATTTTGAGCTCCAATAATCCTTAGAAATAATTAATTAAATTCTTTAATTAATATTTCATCATTATTAACTTCGGTGTTATTCCACTAAAAACCCGAAGTTGCACTCTCTCAACTGTAAACGTTTTCACACAAACCAGTAACTTTCGGTGTCCATTGATATAGCTATTATATATGGTATAATCCTCCACAAGTAGTTCATAATTAGAGCTGGGTCATAATGTCCGTTATACCCCTCTAATTATATCTTTCCTTTAAGTACCATTGATTCCCTAATGAACAATAAATCCTACATTCCTTATGGAATTAGGAGAGCGCTCATATTGTTCAAGCCCCGAATCAACCCTTAAGGGAACTACCATCTACTTCTCGCAAGAAGGAGTGGATTCCACTATTGTGTACAAACCTTCCCAGCCACAAGCCAAACCGCGATCCCAACATACAGAGCATATTGATCAGGAATGCAACTCTGACCTCACCCATGGTATATCAATGACCACGATCTAACCTGAAGGGGTCGATAAGACACTCAGGATTAAGATCATCCACATATAGCCATCATTAGTTGATATATATGAATCTCATCGTTAAACGAATCTTAGTGAGAGATTCATATAGATCATGTCCCAGTCCTATATAATCACATCATACAAGGTGCCTCCATTCTCATATCTCCATATGAATGATCTAGGATAGAATCATCGTATACTACGAAATAGACTGCAGCTGTAAATTAACCACAAATAAAGTACCCAGCTTTATTTGCTATCTACAAACTCTTTAGATTGATCGTTTCAAACTGAATCCATCTATATATGACACTCATATACTCAGTTCAAAATTACATCCGGCAATCTTGGATGTTAAATACACATGTTATATATAAATGTATGAGACAATTTGAATGAATAAACTACTTCTTTTATTTATGTTCAATTCACATTTACAAATTACAAGCTTTAGGGTAAAAACCCCAACAGAAGCTAGGTGCCTAGAGGTAAGTCATTGTTTACCAAAGATCTTTGCACAAGATTTGGAAGTCAAATCGATTGGATTGCAGTGGTTCGTTTTCCTATGCTGACGTCAGGTGCATTTATTTCACGCACTTTTACCGAGATAAAAACTTTGAATTTCAAACCAGGCGGTTACTTGGTTGGATGGTAATTGAAAGGGCTCTGACACGTGGCAACTTAGGGTTGATGGTTTGGTTTATAAGCAAACCGCTTTGGTTTCTTCTTCTCTTATTAACATATTTTGTGATTTTTCCTGAGTTTTTCTTTTTCTCTGGCGATTTCTTCTTGCAAGGCATCTGCAGATTGCTTTTGCGAACTTTTTGTGACTTCAAATCTCTGAGGTTAGTAAAAAGTTACTTCCTTTTGCCTTTTATTCTGAATTTGCTTGTATAAATCTGTAGGAAATAAAGTATTAAGTGATTTTACTTGGAAGGTTTGTGTGTTCCATTTTCTGATATCTTTCATCATATTCGTGTCTTTTTTGATGTTTTGATTCATTGTCAAGTTGATTTTACTTGAATGATGTTGTTTATGTTTTTACGTGTATGTCGTTGCGATGAAAGTAATCGTTTAGACTCGAAAAGATGCTCGACAATGGGTAGATTCCTTTCTTAGGGTTTAGCTTGTATTTCAAGGAAGACTCTTCATGTTTTAGAAAACCCTAGGTGTTGATCGAGAATCCTTAGGTTGTGATTGTAACGCTTAGTTTTTGTCTGACTTGTGCATTTTTTGCATCTGTCAGATTTTGGAGATACGATGTCGAGCGACGACATAATCTCAGACTTGAATATTAACTGGACTCCCAGTGACGATGATGGAGGAGTCGATAGTAAGACGCATGATGTTGATAGACGGGTCACAGTTGAGGATCCGTTGACGACTGCCTCTATAAATGCTAGGGGTATGTTAGAGTAGGGTGTCGTGTATGCTATCTGTTATAGGTAAAAATTAGTGGTGAAGGACACGTCATCAGCACGAAAGGCCAGGAAAGCAAGAGTCAAGATAAGTCAACTTATGGAGCAGAAACCTCCCACGATAACCTACTCGGAAAAAAGAGTAAGTAGTCCGACCACAAACGAAGACGATCAACTCGGGCAGCAAATCTCACTCGGGCACATTCGGGCATACTCGGGCATACATACTCGGGAATCAATGAGATAGTCACCAACATTCGTATGCCAATCATAATCAGCGACCAGCACATCCACGATAAGCAACGATGTGGACTATTAGAGTTTAACAAGGAAACAAGCAGTTCTCCCGCGAATAAAGGAGAAAGAATCTCGTCCAGAATCAGACTCAGCCAAAAGAGGAAACATAATCTAATTAGGACTAGAAAACCGCTTGAGACTTGGGCACCACAATACCAAACCCTAGCGGCCACCTTAAAACCCTAAAAACAACATGTATAAATACCCCCTCTATACACAAACAGGGGGGTACGTAAAAAAGTAGAACAGGAGATAGAGAATCATATTGAAAAGCTTGTAATCATTCTTGGTCATTCTTGATCTTGTAATCGTGATTCATAGTGGATTTGGCTTTGTTGCTAGAGGCAACGATCCCGTGGATGTTTCTCCGATCTTTTGGAGTTTTACCACGTAAATCACTTGTTATTTCTTTACAATCTTTGACCATACTCAAATATAAATTGCAGTAATTCGAGAACGAGTCGTTGACTTGGTGATCACCAAAAATCACCGTCAACAATTGGCGCTAGAAGGAGGGGGACCCAGAACTTTGTGACAACAATGGCTGGCGACGGAGATGGTAGCGATTCCAGGTACAGTTAGGGCGTGCCAAGTAACGAGTTGGAAGATGACACCGCGCTCAATACGGCGGATGCAACTTTGACGACGGTAAACCAGTCAGCTGCCCTGGCTGGAATTCAACGTTTACCTACAGCGAATGAAGAAATCGCGCAGCGACTCCGTGCTTCTCTACAACAACTCATATCAGACGCAGCAAGGCAGGGAATTGATCTCTCTGTTACGGAAGGATTGATGTCACCTCATGAACTGTCCGCCCCAAGCCAGCAGACAGCAAGACTGCGCTCCGCGGTGGTGATACCAACCCCTGATGCACCCCCAAAGGCGAGGCAAGATCCTACAGGCAGACCAGAGATGCTATCTGAAAGAGTAGCCAGGAGAAGTAGGGAGCGCAGAGAGGGGAATGATTCCGACAAAGAGTACTATCAAGATCGGGTAGCCGGAGATCGAGACCGCCCCAGGAGGCGTGGCCACCGGAGAGACCGGTCATCCTCTGAAGAAAGTGAGCAGAACCATCATCGCAAGCGCCAAAGGGGTATAGTCCGACTGCATGGCCTAAACCGAGATCATAGAGAGTTGAATCCCGAGGAGAGGGGCCAAAAACTGACCATAAGCCAGAACTTCGATGCGTCAGGGGAACCTGAAGGGGACAGAGACATACTTATACAGAGCCTCACCCGGGAAGTTCAAAATAATCGTCGGCAAATGGATGCTTTGGTCAGGCGGTATGGGCATAATGAGCTGTCAGACGATGAATCCGGAAGCCCTTTTACCAATGGGGTTTTGAGGATGCCTTTCCCAGAAAGATTCAGAATGCCCCACATCGAGCTGTTCAAGAAGGATACAGACCCAAAAGAGCATGTCCGGAGGTATAGGAGCGCTATGGCGCAATATGTCCATAATGATGCACTACTATGTTTGAATTTTCCTCAAACTCTTGGGGATCTAGGCTCCCGGTGGTTTGGAAGGTTGCCAGCAGCAAGCATAAGTAGCTTCGGCGAACTGAGCAAGGCTTTCTCAAGGCAGTTCCTCGGGAATGTACACAGGAAAAAGTCAGTGGCTCATTTATCCCAACTCAAACAGGGAAAAGACGAGTCGCTGAAGAAATATCTGGGAAGGTTCGGTCAGGAAGTGTCCGAGATCGGAAGTGCAAACGACGAAGCAATAATTGCCGCGTTCATTAACAACCTTCAGAATGGCCAATTGTCCTTTGACCTCAGAAGAGCCCGACTAACCAGCTATGCCGATATGATGGACATGGCAGGAGGTTACGCCTTGGCCGAAGAAGAGGAAATTGCCACAGGAGGATACTTCGTACATGGTGGTCGCCCAGAGGGATCCAAAACCAAGGACCAGACCAAGATGCCCGATACCAAAGGTGACAAGCAGAAAAATAAGGCACGGGATGGTCGGGATGGACGACGAGCATACGACCCAAAAACCGATCAACCACGGCAGAAGTTCCAGGGCCGATATACAAATTATACCCCGTTGAAGAAAGATCAAGAAGAAGTCCTGGCAATCCTAGAAGAGAAGAACATGTCCAAAGAACCACCTAAGTAATCGACATATGCTCGGAGGGACACCACCAAATATTACCGTTTCCACAAAGAGAATGGGCACGAGACATCCAAGTGTTTCCAGCTAAGGGATCATATCGAGACTCTTATTAGGGAAGGGCATTTGAAGGACATTGTTTTCAAAAAGACGGACAGGGCAGATGGACAGAAAGACAGCCGACAGGACGGACGGGCAAGAAAACTTAGTCCCAAGAAAGCTGAGGATGAAGGAGCAATTAACACCATCTTCGGAGGTCCAGCAACGGGCAAGAGTAACAGGGAAAGAACCCAGGAGATTCGGGAAGCTATGGAGGCACGGAGAGACCTGGACGTCAATTCTATTGAGCCCGACCCGAAAAGAATCAAGGAGGGCTGAGACCCGATCGTGTTCACAGAGGCCGACTCACACGGAGTGGATGTTAGGCCAAATGACGCACTGGTGGTCAGCGCTCGGATCGGCCATAGAGAAGTTCATCGAATTCTGATCGACAATGGGAGTTCGGCAGACATTCTTAGTGCAGAAGTATATGACCAGCTGAGGCTAGACAGGAAAGACCTACAGCCTTTTCCCACACCCCTTAGAGGATTTGGAGGGGTCGAAGTGAGGTCACTCGGCACGGTTAAGCTACCTGTGAAGATCGGAAAAGCCCCTTGCCAGAAAACAGTTGATACTCACTTTTTCCGTCGTTAAGAAATCGCAAGGATCAAAAGATAATTTCATTTAAAAGGGGGTTTCCTACGCAATGTGCTCTAAACTAGCAAAAGACTAGTAAAGCGGTAAGCGAGGGTATCGTTCCGCAGGGAGGTGTTATTCGTCAACCATTTCAAGTTCTAGAGTTTATTGTAAGCATGTAAATAGAATGCGGAAAGGTGAGAATGGTGTGTGTGTGAAATGTATGTACAATGCGGCATGTGTGTGTGTAGAGAGAATGAAAATGAAAATAAATAAAAACAAAGAGAATATGGAAGGGTGAGAATGGTGTTTAAAGTGATAAATAAAATGGTGGATAGGAGAGATGCATGAAAATGGTCACACAAGGTTCAACAAGTTCACCATACATAAATGCACAAATAGTTGGTTGTTAGACATTAAGGACATCCAATTTTAGTTAGGGGTTCGTTCTTGCCTCAATCCGATTTATACCCATTCATAGAGCTACCGGTTGAAGAGTGTGTTGAGAACCTCTCAAACACGAAACCGCAACCAACATATGTGAACCGATTCTACAAACAAAACTACATTGAGCCCCAATAATAGCTTTGTAATGTAAAATGGCAACGTGAAAGTCTAATGAATGTGGAAAGAGTGATTGTATCTCCAACCATAACTCACCTAGAGCCCCTAGTGTGAAAGATAGCCAAAGACCAATAATTGTAACTCTAACCATGACTCACCTAAAGCCCTTAGAGTGAGAAATAGCTAAAGTCCAATTGTTAACAAGAACATTGAACCAAACCCTTCTAATATGGCAATTTATAGGTTCACCCACTCTTCCTAGCTAATTAGTCAAAACTATGCCCGGAGAGCCCCTCCAAAGGCACAATCCTAACTCTAAGTCACTCAAACCCATTCATAACATGCAATTTCGACCTTCCAAAGACATACACACACAAATGGGATATTTGATTACAACTACTCCTACAATTAAGTTAATCTACTCCTAATCCCATCCATGAACACATATCAATTTCCAATCATCCATAAACATGCATTTCAAGATAAGAGACATATCAATAACAATCAAGAATGAATCAAAACACAAATTGGATATAAAAACAACCATATATATATTGAGCACAAAATAGGTTCACAAATATTCCCAAGTGGGGATTACACATTCAAGAAAACAAGAAATACATAGAGAGTGAGAAATAGATACAACCCTTGAAGAAAACCTCCTCCAAGAGCTCCTTCCCTTGCTAGCTCGAAATTGGCCAAAGCCCACTCCTATCTCTATGCAATCTACTCCTAAATGTGGTGGAGGATGTGTAGAAGGTGAGATGGGGAGCATCCATGGAGGAAAAACCTCCATGGATGCTCTTGCAAGCTCCTCTCTCTCTTATTTAGTGAAGAAAATGAAGAAGAAGATGAAGAGGAAGTGTGTGGGGTGTGTGTTCTGTCGGGAGAGAAGAGAATAAGGGGTTTATATAGTGTTGGGAGGTTAGGGCTGAAGGTTGGGGTGAATGGACGAAACTGTCCCTGAAATTCGCCCAAAAAACGACTTTCTGGAGTGATTCGGCGGTTTGGATCGGCGGCCTGGCCGCCGTTTGAAGTAGCCGTTTAGACCTGACAACGTTTCAGCGTTTTCAGCATCGCGCACCGTTACGGAAATGGCCATAACTTCCTGTAGAAAGCTCGGAATTGCAATCCGTAAAGTGTTCTGGAAACTAGACTTCCGGGGCTTTCCGAATATATAAAGATATAAACGTGATTCGATCTGAGGAGGAAGATATGACCTCCGCAAGTTGACCATTCTGCAAGCATATATACAATTTCAGCCCTTTTTGCTCCATTTTGCCTCCCCAACTAATCTTTAAGCTCAAATACCTATTGTAGGGAATATGTACCTACACAAGGCTCAAACAAAACATTATATACAAAATTACGCTCGAAAACGAGACAAACGATCGGAAATGGGGGACCTCAGATAGGTATAAAATAGTCCGATCAAATACCCCCAAACCTATCATTTGCTCGTCCTCGAGCAAAACAAAGAGAACAAAAATATATGTAACAAATAAAAGCTTATAAATAAAAAACTAAAAATTAAGCTAGTCCACTTCCGTAGGAAACACGGTGGCACTTAGCATGTGCCACAAGCCTTTAAACCACTAGGCGATCCCTAGAGGAGGAGTTATAGTCTCCTGAGGGTTTACAGCTACGACACCCACAAACGTATACTCTGCAATAAAAGTTGAGATGCAATCCACACATACCAAGCAAAGACTACACATGCATGCTTGAATCTCAAATATACCAATTAATAACAATGCATCACACAATGCAAGTATGCCAATACTTAGGATGTTTTTGGTTTACAAAACAACCACGCTCGTATGCCCAAGATAAAATTCGCCTCGACTCTAATCCTCACCGGATTTCAGTCATATTTTCACTCAGAACTTAGGCGCACTCTCTAGCAAACATATGTGATTTGGAATTTAGGTATATGGAATCAAATATAATCACATATGAGTATTTTCCAATGACGCACATTTTCTGAAAATGGATCTCATGGAAGGAATTGAAATGCCACGAACGTGGAAAGACATGCATTGACTCGCATTCCCAAGATAGACTTCCTAAGAGATCAAATGAGCTTTCCCTCACTTTTATTGGGGCCAAAGTGATTTGTGGTAGTGTTTGGGATGGAAGAGATGGTGGGAGCGAGAAGGATAAAGTTATTAACCATGCTAAGGTGTGTTTACACATTACATTTTATAACAAAATTAGCTCTATTACATATTTACAATACAAGCGTATATGCTATAAAATTTACATTGAACTATTGTGCTACAATTGTACCCTTATTAGTGAGTAACTTTACCATTGAAGAACCAGGAGGCTTAAGTGTTTTATATTTCAACACTTATTCTATTTTTTTCTTTTCTTTTCCTTTTTTCTCCTTTTTTTTTTTTTTTTCTTTTTTCTTTTTGTAAGCTTTTGCCTAGCACAATTTACATATATTTGCCTAAGTACACGCTTTTACAAAATTTAGAGCTAGCTTCTCCTAATCTATACACCTCAACATGATCAATAACCAGGGAATGGATATGTGTTTGGCTTCAATTTGCAATGAATATAGGGGTATGGGAGTGTTTAGGCTATTTTAGTAGTTATGCACACACTCAAGCTCAAAATCATTTCTAAAATTCCATCTAACAAGAGAATACAAGTTTCAACAAGCAGTCCACATGATGAAGTTCTATGGCAATCAATGCAAAATTGATGTACAATGAGATCACAATGAAGAAAAATAAAATCGAAGAGTGTATAAGAGTAGAAACAAAACCCACAAACTTTCGTTATTTAGGCACAGTGTAGCTCACGGGTAGTCTCCACAATTTTCCTAGGCTAAACAAGCATAAAAGTCTCATCCACCTCAACATCAAAAGATTGGCACTGTACAAGCAAATTTAAGCGACGCACGGAGCTAAAAGCATACATGTGCCTCTACCGGCACGCGAAGAAAAACAACTCAACAAAATGGACTCATTTCCATAAAAATTTCAAAATTGATCGTTTGTGCAGAGATTTGAAAATTTTCTAAACGTAACAAAAATTAAAAACAAAATAAACAACGAAGGTGTCCACACCCCCAAACCTAAACTCAACATTGTCCTCAATGTTGCTCAAATCATAAAATATAGACAATGTTTAGCAAGATTCGGAGATGAGAACAAAAATAAAAAAGCTAACAACAATACACAACAAATCCTAAGATCTAAGCACAATACAAATCCACTCTTAGATCTAAACAAAAATAAAAGGTTACAAACACTACAAGCATAGCATTTTAACATTAAGCACATAATCAACAACTACATCCACAAGTGCTCCATTTAAACTCAAAATTCAGAGGATACCTCTTGTGGCTGCAACCAACTAGGCCATTGTGGCGCTGCCGTTTCACTTGGGGAGTTGTCTTGGTGCGACAAGCACACCGTATGGTTCTCTTGGGTTGTGCGGTCCATCCGACTTGAAATTTCCATTCCTTGCACAAGCACAACTCAAACAACATTAAGCGCATATGCTATAAAAAATGAAAATAAGAAAAAGAAAAATCCTAAACACATACATATATATCCGCAAAGCAAATAAATCTAAAAATTCACAGAACCTAAACTAAAACATGAAACAATCAATGAATACGCCTCCCCGGCAACGGCGCCATTTTTGATACTCACTTTTTCCGTCGTTAAGAAATCGCAAGGATCAAAAGATAATTTCATTTAAAAGGGGGTTTCCTACGCAATGTGCTCTAAACTAGCAAAAGACTAGTAAAGCGGTAAGCGAGGGTATCGTTCCGCAGGGAGGTGTTATTCGTCAACCATTTCAAGTTCTAGAGTTTATTGTAAGCATGTAAATAGAATGCGGAAAGGTGAGAATGGTGTGTGTGTGAAATGTATGTACAATGCGGCATGTGTGTGTGTAGAGAGAATGAAAATGAAAATAAATAAAAACAAAGAGAATATGGAAGGGTGAGAATGGTGTTTAAAGTGATAAATAAAATGGTGGATAGGAGAGATGCATGAAAATGGTCACACAAGGTTCAACAAGTTCACCATACATAAATGCACAAATAGTTGGTTGTTAGACATTAAGGACATCCAATTTTAGTTAGGGGTTCGTTCTTGCCTCAATCCGATTTATACCCATTCATAGAGCTACCGGTTGAAGAGTGTGTTGAGAACCTCTCAAACACGAAACCGCAACCAACATATGTGAACCGATTCTACAAACAAAACTACATTGAGCCCCAATAATAGCTTTGTAATGTAAAATGGCAACGTGAAAGTCTAATGAATGTGGAAAGAGTGATTGTATCTCCAACCATAACTCACCTAGAGCCCCTAGTGTGAAAGATAGCCAAAGACCAATAATTGTAACTCTAACCATGACTCACCTAAAGCCCTTAGAGTGAGAAATAGCTAAAGTCCAATTGTTAACAAGAACATTGAACCAAACCCTTCTAATATGGCAATTTATAGGTTCACCCACTCTTCCTAGCTAATTAGTCAAAACTATGCCCGGAGAGCCCCTCCAAAGGCACAATCCTAACTCTAAGTCACTCAAACCCATTCATAACATGCAATTTCGACCTTCCAAAGACATACACACACAAATGGGATATTTGATTACAACTACTCCTACAATTAAGTTAATCTACTCCTAATCCCATCCATGAACACATATCAATTTCCAATCATCCATAAACATGCATTTCAAGATAAGAGACATATCAATAACAATCAAGAATGAATCAAAACACAAATTGGATATAAAAACAACCATATATATATTGAGCACAAAATAGGTTCACAAATATTCCCAAGTGGGGATTACACATTCAAGAAAACAAGAAATACATAGAGAGTGAGAAATAGATACAACCCTTGAAGAAAACCTCCTCCAAGAGCTCCTTCCCTTGCTAGCTCGAAATTGGCCAAAGCCCACTCCTATCTCTATGCAATCTACTCCTAAATGTGGTGGAGGATGTGTAGAAGGTGAGATGGGGAGCATCCATGGAGGAAAAACCTCCATGGATGCTCTTGCAAGCTCCTCTCTCTCTTATTTAGTGAAGAAAATGAAGAAGAAGATGAAGAGGAAGTGTGTGGGGTGTGTGTTCTGTCGGGAGAGAAGAGAATAAGGGGTTTATATAGTGTTGGGAGGTTAGGGCTGAAGGTTGGGGTGAATGGACGAAACTGTCCCTGAAATTCGCCCAAAAAACGACTTTCTGGAGTGATTCGGCGGTTTGGATCGGCGGCCTGGCCGCCGTTTGAAGTAGCCGTTTAGACCTGACAACGTTTCAGCGTTTTCAGCATCGCGCACCGTTACGGAAATGGCCATAACTTCCTGTAGAAAGCTCGGAATTGCAATCCGTAAAGTGTTCTGGAAACTAGACTTCCGGGGCTTTCCGAATATATAAAGATATAAACGTGATTCGATCTGAGGAGGAAGATATGACCTCCGCAAGTTGACCATTCTGCAAGCATATATACAATTTCAGCCCTTTTTGCTCCATTTTGCCTCCCCAACTAATCTTTAAGCTCAAATACCTATTGTAGGGAATATGTACCTACACAAGGCTCAAACAAAACATTATATACAAAATTACGCTCGAAAACGAGACAAACGATCGGAAATGGGGGACCTCAGATAGGTATAAAATAGTCCGATCAACAGTGCTGCTCGACTTTGTGGTGGTAGATACGGAAAACTGGCCGTATAATGCTTTACTGGGCCGACCATTTTTGAATAAAGCCAAGGCGGTGACAGCAACTTATGCCCTCATGATGAAATTCCCGACCGAATATGGTGTGGGAGTGGTCAAAGGGTCACAAGAGATGGCCCGTAGAGCAAACTTATCAGTATATAGAGATAGGGAGGTACGCCAGGTATACATGGTAACAGTCCAGCAAGAGGATAGAGAACCTGAAGAACAGGCAGAAGTGCCGAAAGATTTTGAGTTGGATCCCAGAGAAGGACCGGAGGATAGGGAAGACGAGCCGACCCAAGAGGTGGCACTAGACCCGGAGGATCCAGGTAGGACAGTGAAGGTAGGGGCAAGTTTGAGCGTACATGTCAAAACCGCACTTATTGCGCTACTGAGAAATTACAAGGATGTTTTCGCTTGGAGCCATGAAAATATGCTGGGGGTAGACCCGAAGGTGATTTCACATCATCTTTCCACCGACCCCGAGTTCCGACCCGTGGTACAAAAAAGAAGACTATTCAATCCAGAAAGAAGCGTCGCAATCAAGAAGGAAGTAGAAAAGCTACTTTCCGCGGGGTCGATAAGGGAAGTCAAGTATCCGGAGTGGGTGGCCAATGTGGTGTTGGTCAAGAAAAAGAACAAGCAATGGAGGATGTGTGTAGACTTTACAGACTTGAACAAAGCTTGCCCAAAAGATAGTTTCCCACTACCGAGGATCGACCAGTTGGTAGATGCGACAGCGGGACATGAATTGTTAAGCTTCATGGACGCCTACTCGGGATACAATCAGATCCGGATGAATAAGGCAGATGAGGAAAAGACGTCGTTTACCACGGACCAGGGTTTATATTGCTACAAAGTAATGCCATTCGGATTGAAAAACGCCGGGGCAACATACCAGAGGCTAGTAAACAGGATGTTTGCTCGGCAGATTGGAAAAAATATGGAGGTTTATGTGGATGATATGCTGACTAAGAGCACCACTGCAGAAAAACACGCGGAGGATTTGAAGGAAACCTTCGACGTCCTAAGAAAGTATCAGATGAAGCTCAACCCAAGCAAGTGTGTGTTCGGAGTACCTTCGGGAAGGTTTCTAGGTTTTCAGGTGCACCAGAGGGGAATCGAAGTAAATCCTGAGAAGATCAAAGCACTAGAAGGAATGGCTTCACCCAGGACGCTAAAAGATGTGCAGAGGCTAACGGGATGCCTCGCGTCACTCAACCGGTTTATAGCCAAGTCAACAGACAAATGCGCCCCATTCTTTAAAGCAATAAAAAAGGGGAAAGGGCTCGAATGGAGTACAGAGTGTGAAGAAGCCTTTCAAAAATTAAAAGAATATCTGGGGAGAGCACCAATCCTTTCAAAACCGGTGGTGGGAGAAACATTATACTTATACCTCTCGGTCACCGAGGTGGCGACGAGTTCGGTGTTGATCCGACTGGAGGAAGGAATACAAAAGCCAGTGTACTATACAAGCAAAGCGTTGTTAGCGGCGGAAACCAGATACTCGCCGGCAGAAAAAATAGCGTTAGCTCTGATCACATCGGCCAGGAAGCTAAGGCCATATTTCCAAGCACATACAATAGAGGTATATACAGACTGCCCGCTGAAACTCATTCTTCAAAAGCCAGAAGTGTCAGGAAGGCTGACCAAGTGGGCGGTAGAGCTCAGCGAATACGACATCAGATACACACCAAAAACGGCCATCAAAGGGCAGGCGGTATCCGACTTTATAGCAGAATTCACCGAGCCAGACGCCGAGGTAAGGAGGGCAATGGAAGATGAACAGACTACTAAATTCCAGTGGAAATTACATGTAGATGGGTCATCGAACACGCATGGCAGCGGGGCAGGAATAGTCATAACGACCCCCGAGGGGGATACTGTAGAATGTGCCATGAGGTTCGATTTCAAGGCAACCAACAACCAAGCAGAATATGAAGCCTTGCTGGCCGGTCTGAGAGTCTGCATAGCACTAGGGGCAGATGAGCTGGAAGTTTACAGTGATTCACAGGTAGTGGTCCATCAGGTACTGAATGAATACCAGGCCAGGGAAGAGCACATGATAGCTTATTTGGACATTGCAAAAAGACTACTTAAAAAGTTCAAAGCATACAGAATCTCTCAGATCCCTCGGGAAGAGAACGAAAAGGCAGATGCTTTGTCCAAATTAGCTTCAGCCACCACAAGCATCAGATCCAAAGCAATACCAGTGGCGCACCTGACTAAACCAAGTACAGCGGAACCCGAGGAAATCATAATAGCAGAGATCCGACCTAGCCCGGGCGACTGGACATACCAACTCAGAAAGTACTTGGAGGAGAACATACTACCGGAGGATGCTGTGGAAGCTAAACGCATCAGATACAGGTCAGCCCGGTACACGATTCTGAGAGGAGAATTGTATAGGAGAGGATTCTCGAAGGTATTGCAGAGATGTATTTCCGGTGAGAAGACTGGAGAGATCCTGAGAAGTATCCACAGTGGAGTATGTGGGAACCACACTGGGGGTAAAAGCTTAGCACACAAGATACTCCGGCAAGGGTTCTATTGGCCGACTCTGTTCGCGGAAGCGCAGCAATTCGCAGAAAGTTGCGAAACATGCCAAAGAGTAGCAAATGACATTCGGCGACCCCCAGAGTTGCTCAGAAGCTTAACCTCGCCTTGGCCCTTTGCCATGTGGGGACTCGACCTGATAGGACCAATGCCCACAGGAACGAAGGGAGGAGCCAAACATGCTATTGTGGCAGTGGATTATTTTACCAAATGGGCAGAGGCAGAAGCACTTGTACACATCACCGAGGCAAACACTACCAGCTTCGTTAAAAAGAATATAATATATCGGTTTGGGATCCCGAGCATCATCATAACAGACAATGGGACTCAATTCGATAATAAGAAGTTCAGAGAAATGTGTGAAGAGTTCAAGATCGCAAACTACTACGCATCGCCTGCTCATCCTCAAACCAATGGCCAAACAGAGGCCGTGAATAAAGTAATCAAGCACACATTGAAGGCAAAGCTAGAGGCAAAGAAAGGTGGCTGGGCAGACAAACTGCCTGAGGTGCTATGGGCATACCGAACAACTGTGAGGTCTTCCACAGGGGAAACTCCTTTCGCGCTGGCATTCGGGACAGAAGCTGTTATCCCAGCAGAAACTACTTTCACATCCCCCAGGGTCCAGCTATACAGTCCCGAGCACAATATAGACATGCTGCAGCAGAACCTAGACGAGCTTGAAGAAATCAGAGACGCAGCACAAGTAAGAAATTCCGCATACCAGCAAAGGGCCCCTAGGTACTACAACTCCCATGTTCGGGAGCGGAGATTCCAACTCGGGGATCTAGTGCTGAGGAGAGTATCACCGAATACCAAGGATAAATCATCAGGATCCCTCGCCGACAAATGGGAAGGACCATATATCATCAAGAGAATCGTAGGGCACGGGGCCTACATGATAGCCCGACCAGAAGGTGGCCTGGTACCCCGACCATGCAACGCACAATATCTGAAGATCTTCTATCCCTAAAAGAATCCGGTTATGGTTCTACAGTTTATTTATTCTGCTTTAGCTCAGTTTTTAGTTTCTGCGTTGAAATTTCAGATTTATTTATTAATTTCATGTTCATGATCATCTAATAAAGTTCAGTTGCAAATACGATGTGGCGGAATCAATAAAATCCATGAGCAATATTTCAATGGAGGTCACTCAAGGCGACCGAATAAATGCCGAAAAAGTCGAGCGCTATAAGGCCGCGAAAGAGCGGACGAGTGGTGCTCGAAGGGCGGAAAAGCTGTAGTAGCATGCCCGCCTAGCTAAAGCGATGCAAACGCGTCCCTTAGCAAAAAGGCAAAACCGAGGCACCAGGATAACTGGGAAAATGCTCGGAGCGCCGCTAGAAAGACTAGTGAGATGCGCAGTCGTGTTGGCCGGTACAAAGTACCCCAACGATTCGACGAACCCTTGCGCAGATAAAACCAGGAGACGTCCTAGGTGACTTGTGCAAGGACCTCAACGTATGGTCGCGGCAAGCCCCGACACAACGTGAAGGTTAAACAACCCCAAAAAATTAGTTACCGGTTAAATAAGATACTCGGTCTAAATTGACAAGCCAGTTACATAAGATACTCGGCACAAAATTAGTTACCAGTTTAATAAGATACTCGGTCTAAATCAATAAGCCAGTTACATAAGATACTCGGCACAAAATTAGTTACCAGTTTAATAAGATACTCGGTCTAAATCAATAAGCCAGTTACATAAGATACTCGGCCGAAAATTAGTTACCGGTTAAATAAGATACTCGGTCTAAACTGATAAGCCAGTTACATAAGATACTCGGCAAAAAGTAGAATGTAAGAGTAAAATTTGGTCTTATATTCATAGTGTATAGAAAGATACAATGTACGATGTATATATGAAAGATGTACAAGTATAGTTACAAAAAGGCTTGAAGATCAAGAGGAAGGCGCCGGGGGTGGTGAGCTGCTTCTGCCAACATCAGGGTCAGGCTCCATCACATACTCGCTCAGAAGACTGTCGTCCGATGGCCATATGATCACATCTTCTTCGTCATCCATCCAGTGACTGTAGTCGGTACCAGGAACGGGCCCCAAGTCGGGTATCTCGTTGCTAAAACTCGCCCTTTCACTGGCGTAAAAGGTAGAGAACGACTCGACGGTCGGAACCTCAAGGTGCATGGGATGTGGCGTTTTTCCTTTACTTCTACAATACGCCCGCCACTCCTTCATTTGGATCCGGAGAGACTCCAAGGATGTATCCACATGCTTCCTAATTGACAGGCTCCAGTTGGCCCGGGCCCGATCAGTCGCCCTGTTCCTTTGCTTAAAAAATTCACCGACCGAGACCATTCCACGCTGGAACTCCCGAAGAAGCAGAGCATCATAGGCTGGAGATCTCTTAAAACGGTCAACGCTTTGTAGCTCCATTTCCAGCCTAGATCCCTTCGACAGTTCCTTGGCCGTCAGGGCCTGACACTCCAAGTCGTTGATTCAACGTTCATAAGCAGACTTGGCGTCTTCGGCGTTCTGTTCGGCTCGAAGCAAGGCTTCCCGGATGGATGACAGTTGATCCTGCAGAGTCCTGACCTCCTCCGCAGCAGAAGATGCCCGTTGCTCGGCTTCCATTTGCCGTGCTAAGCACTGATTTACGAGCATCTCACTCGACCTGGCCTCCTCCTGATGAGCTAACTCAGCCCGAGAACAGTGATCTTCGCTCTCCTTCAATTGGGCTTCTAGCCTTCTTATTTTTTCCGCTTGGGCTTCGCCAGCTTCGCAAGCCCCAGACATCTCGGCCACCATCTGCAACAAACAAATCAACAAATATAAATAAAATAAAATAAAAGGAAGAATGCGAAATGACGCATATGAGAGTCACTCACGTAGGAAGCGCTGTTGAAGAAATTGTGGAGTCGGTCAGACACAGTCCCGGTCCTGAGACGACTCCAACGATCCTCCCCAATATAGGCTCGGCCTGAAGCCATGGCCCTGAAAATAGTCTCGGGGGTGGGATCATCGATTTGGGGAGAGGAGCCCATATCACCCACATCGCCTTCGGGGAGTTCAGCGGACGGGGCCGCCCGAGGAAGGCCGGCTGAGCCACCAGCACTCTCTCTGACCTGCTCCCGCGTCGGGGTCACACTCGCATCATCCTCCCCCTCATCCTCCGAAGAGGAATTAACATACGCAACTACTCGGGGAATCTTTGGGAAAGGGCGACCAGAAGAAAACGAAGCCTTCCTTTTCCCAGTCGGCCCAGCTTCAGTGTTGCTGTCCCCTGGAGTAGAAATCGGATCGACAGAGGCAGGAATCTCCGAAGAAGAACGGTTCGGTTCAACTGAAGTCGGAAACTCCGGAGCTACCGCACCTGAAGGCCCCCAACTGCTTCAAAAGGAACGTTTTGCATATCAGCAGCAGAGTGGGGAGAACCAGATCCGCTGGGGGGATTTGCCTGCTCAGGCTCAGGGAGATCCCCTACTTTTTCTTTCCCCTTGGAGGAAGGACCTGCGGGATTGCCCGAGTCAGCAGAGGTCCTACTTACTCCAAAGTTCCCCGAGGTACCCTCAGCTCCCGCCGAACACACGGTCGGTTCTTGATCGTGAGCCTCCTCGGGCACATAATCGGGTACTCCCTCTTCATCACCTCCCTCGGGAACGTTCCCGGGAGTACCCTCGTCAGATTCGTCTTCAGGAGGGGCTATCCCAGCATCTCGCTGGCGAAGGGCTGCCTTTCGACTCGCCTCCACGATGCCTTTCATCCGGCGTGCCAGACCATCACTGACTATATCTACATCAAACACTTTAAAAACAAAAAAAAAAGAGAGAAGAATCCGAGTTAGCAAGCAAGCTTAGAAGTCAGGTTGCAAATAAAAAATGCATACAAGTAAACTTACGGCGTCTGCGGCACGCGGAAATCTGAGGGAAGAGACGGGCCTTGATCATTTTCCCCTCTCTATAGAGATAGGGTTTTCCCCTTTTCTCTAGGGGGCGGACTGCTGCCCGAGCCAAGGTTTTCAGCTCCTCATCAGTAAAAGCTGAAGTTAGATGGTTCCACTGCGGCGTGCAGAAGTACCGAGGAACCCGGCAGGTCATCTGAGTGCCGTCCAAATCGAAACTAATCGACTGGCCCCAGTCTTTACCCACGAAGAACCAGCTGTTCTTCCAAAACTTGTTCAAGGTCGGGAAGCCCCAAACGAACCCTTTCATCTTCTCGTCCGTGGTCGGTTCGACACAGCCCTTGACCACGACATCCTTTGGAATCCAGAACTCGGGCTGGGTCGACTGGAGAAAATAAATCCCGGTTTTCCCCACTGGCTTCAGCGAATAAAAATGGCGAACCTCGCGAGGGGTGGGAGGTGGCCGCTTCATTCTATGCCACATGTGCCACATGCACATCAGGATGCGATAACTGTTCGGCGTGAGCTGGGCCGGAGCGAGTCGGGCTTCAGCCAAGAACCAAGTAATAAAAGGCTGAAGAGGAAGAGTGACGCCGCAGGTAAGCATGGACCCGTAAATTGCTACGTGGCCGGGGGGTGGGTTCCATGCAGCCCGACCTTCGGCTGGAATCAGCGAAACCTCATTGCTGTCCAAATCGAACCGCCGCATATATCGCGTTATCTCGTCAGGGCCGACCACGTTCGGCTCAACATCATAAATGCAAATACGCTCGGGGGAGAAGGGAATACGAGCAGCCCTGTGCTCCTCTTCAATATCATCTTCGATAATCCTTTGAGCCGCCACTCGGCTTTCCCGAGAATGCGAGTCTTTATAAACTTTGCGAGTAGTCATCCTCTTTCCTGGTCTTCTGCTCGGGCGAATATCAGTACAAGCAGAAGAATCCGACCAAGCTTCAGGTTGGTATGAGTAAGGTGGTGATGAACTGGCAGAAGCAGTAGGAATCTCTGAAGCAGGAGGAACCTCAGAAGTAGCAGGCCTTTCTGGAAAAAGTCCAGAAACGTCGGCGTCAGTGTAACGCGGCTGATCGAAAAGAGGCTCGTCTAATAACCTGTGAACAACCGACGCAGTGAAAGCATCATTTCGCTCAATAGCAATCATACCAACAGTAAAAAGACGGTATCTAGCTTCAGGATCCATGAGAACTAACCTTGATTAGGGAAAGGCAGGTAAATGCAGACAACAGAGGAGAAACCTTCGAGTACAGGCCTGGGGGTCGAAACAGACGATCTCGGCAAAGCAGGATTAAGAAAACAAGTTGGAGGAGAGAACAAAATACCCAGAAACGCAAGGGACACAGGCACACTTGTTTCGAAGAAATACAAAAATGGCGGAAAAGAAATAAGAAGGGAAGGGGAGGTGGATAACCAACATATATAGGCGGCACATTGATTTCAAAAACGAACGAAACCCTAGGAGAAACACAGTAAAGCGGGAAAATAGAGGGGCGTGGGCTATGACGTGGGCTACACGCAGGCAAATAGAGAGGTCGTGTCTTATAAATGAGTCGTGCCCCAGCCAAACAAAGAAAAGACAAGTGGCAACCGGAGAGCACCTTGAGCCGCCAGAGAGTAGAAACGTCACCATCAAGAGATTTCTGAAATGAGTGGTGAATCGAATGCGTGCGGTCGTAATTAAGACACGTCATTTAAAGCTTCGAATCAAACGAGGATACATTAATGCGGAAAACGACAAGCGAGGACCAGTTGTGAGAAATTATTGAAGTTAAATATTCGTCCCGAGAGGACCTGACTCAACATGATCGGCTCAAATATTTAAGGGGGTATTGTTATAGGTAAAAATTAGTGGTGAAGGACACGTCATCAGCACGAAAGGCCAGGAAAGCAAGAGTCAAGATAAGTCAACTTATGGAGCAGAAACCTCCCACGATAACCTACTCGGAAAAAAGAG
The DNA here is from genome assembly GCA_030490815.1 of Acer saccharum. Classification (NCBI taxonomy): domain Eukaryota; kingdom Viridiplantae; phylum Streptophyta; class Magnoliopsida; order Sapindales; family Sapindaceae; genus Acer; species Acer saccharum. Next base: position 38,025,238 of record CM059870.1, read on the forward strand.
TAAGTAGTCCGACCACAAACGAAGACGATCAACTCGGGCAGCAAATCTCACTCGGGCACATTCGGGCATACTCGGGCATACATACTTGGGAATCAATGAGATAGTCACCAACATTCGTATGCCAATCATAATCAGCGACCAGCACATCCACGATAAGCAACGATGTGGACTATTAGAGTTTAACAAGGAAACAAGCAGTTCTCCCGCGAATAAAGGAGAAAGAATCTCGTCCAGAATCAGACTCAGCCAAAAGAGGAAACATAATCTAATTAGGACTAGAAAACCGCTTGAGACTTGGGCACCACAATACCAAACCCTAGCGGCCACCTTAAAACCCTAAAAACAACATGTATAAATACCCCCTCTATACACAAACAGGGGGGTACGTAAAAAAGTAGAACAGGAGATAGAGAATCATATTGAAAAGCTTGTAATCATTCTTGGTCATTCTTGATCTTGTAATCGTGATTCATAGTGGATTTGGCTTTGTTGCTAGAGGCAACGATCCCGTGGATGTTTCTCCGATCTTTTGGAGTTTTACCACGTAAATCACTTGTTATTTCTTTACAATCTTTGACCATACTCAAATATAAATTGCAGTAATTCGAGAACGAGTCGTTGACTTGGTGATCACCAAAAATCACCGTCAACAGTAGTTTTCTCACGGAAGGTAATATTAGGCCTAGTCGACTGTGGAGGTGGCCGACGTTGAATAGATCACGTGCACCCTATCTTCACGTGAAGGATTTCCTATCGTACATATGAATTAGGAGGAGTTTTGAAATTCTTCAGTACAATTTGAGTTTTTTACCGCCACTAACTGATGTTGAATGTCGTTTCACAGTGACGTCGATGGTAAGCGCCGAAATCAACATTCCTGACAAAATCGACTCTGTAAGGCGTTATAGAGATGAAGTTGCTAAGAAGCAAGCAGCCGCGTTGGCAAAAAAGAAACAGGTTGCTGGGAAGTTGACGGAAGGTGCTTTAGCAGCAGCGGACCAAATTCTGGAGTCATCGCCGAAGAGGAGTCCGTCGAAAAAGAGGCAAAAAAGGACTTCTGCTGTCGATCGACAAAGGAAAGCAGCGACCAGTTCAAAAGATAAGTCGGTTGAAGCTGCTTTTAAGCCTGATTCCCCGATGAAGCTCCTCGCTTCTGGGCTCTCGTCGTTCAAGGATCCAGTAGGGTTTTTGAAAAGGTCGGACGACTTCACCCTCCTTGCCGATGATTTGCATCTAAAGAACGTCAAGACGGAGGAATTCTTCGATACGCTGCTCCTATCAAATTTTCAGGTAGAAAGATTCTTATTCTATTTTTATTGGTAGTATTCTTTGATGACTTGATATCTCTTTTGTCTAGGCTTACCAAGCAACATTACATCTGCATGGTCGGTATAAGGCTGTTAACGACAAGGGTATGATGCTTCGTAAGGCGGGCGACGCTCTTAAAGTAGAAAATGCTAAGTTTGCCAAGGAAAAGGATGTGGTGGAGCAACAAAAAATGGCTTTGGAGGAGGAGTTGAAAAATGAGAAGGATCGACACCAGGCTGAGGTGACGAGGTTTAAAGAAGCAGCTGATCAACATGCGTAAGCTGTCGAGGCTCTAAAGGAACGGGCGCTGTCGATAGTGGTAGAAGCCATGTGTAAGGCTAGGGCAGAGCTTTTTAAGGAGTACTTGTCGGGCGCCCACTCAAAATGGAATCCTCAAGAAATGAAAGAAGAAATTGACACTTATGAGGAGGTGGAGCGTCTGAAGCTTGAGGAATCTCGTGGAGGGGCGGGCGTCGGAGAAGACGCTGAGGATGTTGATAAGAGCCCCGGAACTAACGAACGTCTCGACAATGTTGAAGAGAACGCTGCTACTGGTGTCGATCTACCTCTAAATGATGCTGTTTAAAACCTCATTTGTCTTTGTAATGTTGGATGATTTGGTCGATACGACTTGTTCATGAATATTTGCTTACTGTTTATGAATATTTGCTTATTTGAATCGACCTTCTTTTATTTATATTGATTTGATATTGTGAAAACAGAACGACCATCAAATAATGGGGTTTACACAATAATGAGTTATAGTTTGAACGAGATAAGCCTGTAAACTTATGCTCATTCGTAGGTCGAACGACGTTAAGAGTTTTAATTTGAATGAAATAAGCCTGTAAACTCATGCTCATTCGTAAGTCGAACGATGTCGAATGTCGTATGGAAATCGCTTACACTCGTTTATTGAAGGTCGTCGACTTCTATTTCAGAATCGCTTTGATTGTAAGTGGCTGTAATATTCGCGAAGGGTCGCTAAGACCTTAAAATTTCGCGTACAAGTGACAAATGGTCGACAAGATACTTTTCATTGTTTTTACTTAGAAAAATTCGCGTACATGCGTTGTATATGGTCGACAAGACCTTTTTACATGGAAAATCGCGTACATGCGTTATATATGGTCGACAAGACCTTTTTACATAAAATTTTCACGTACATGCGTTTGATGGTCGACAGGACCTTTTTACATAAAATTTTCGCGTACATGCGTTGTATTTGTCTAAGTTGTCGCATGCTCCCAGTGTTATTCCCCCACTCTTAATATGTGATTGTTGAATGAGGATGTTGGGAGTTTGACGTCGATGTCGATAAGTTTACGGTCGTCGAAACTTTATATCTGAAATAGAAAGTTTGCTTGTCGAAGTCGACAGCTTTGTAAGTTGATAAAAAATGTTTGTGAGCTCAGTTTTGCACTTAGTTGCACTAAGTTGTCATCATTGCTCTTCCGGGGTCAATTAGTAACAATGTGTCGACGAAATAAAATAATGAAAGAATTTAAAACTAAGTTTAGAAATGGTACTGTTTTAGACGTAGAGCATTCCAGCTGTTGTGTAGTTCTCGACCATTGAGCCCTCTAAGCTTGTAAGCTCCTCGTTCGACGACATCCGTTATTTGATATGGTCCTTCCCATATCGGTCCCAAATTTCCAACGCCTTCTTCCCTTGTGTTTTGGAAGACTCGTCACAATACCCAGTTGTGGAGTTTGAAGACTTTGGCCCTTACTTTTTTATTGTAGTGTCGAGTGACCTGTTGCTGGTACGATTGAATTCTTAGAGCAGCACGATCTCGTCATTTGTCGAGGTGGTTAAGCTCGAAACTGAGCTCCAAGTTGTTTTGTTCTTCATCCGGATTTTAACTACGGGCGTTCGACAGCCTGGTCTCTATTGGGATGACTGCCTTTGAGCCATAGTCGAGTGAAAAGGGAGTTTCTCCTGTTGACCGTCGTGGGGTAGTTCTATACGACCATAAGATTTCCAGAAGTTTTTCTGCCCACTCGCTTTTTTCAGCTTCCAATCATTTTTTCAACGTGTTGACAATTGTCTTGTTGGTCGACTCTGCTTATCCATTTGCTTGAGGATATAGTGGAGTCAAGAAACTTAGCTTGATTCCGTATTTGTCGTAGAAATTCTTGAAGTCGTATGAAATGAATTGAGACCCATTGTCGGTTACTATCTCCCTTGATACTCCGAACCTGCAAATAATATGTTTCCATACAAAATCACATACCTCAATGTCGCGTACTTACTGATACGCACCGACTTCGACCCATTTGGTGAAGTAGTCTGTCAGGATTAACATGTAGACGATGCCACCAGGTGCAGCCGGAAGCTTACCTACAATGTCCATCCCCCATTTCATAAAAGGCTAAGGGGCCGAAATTGAATTCAACATACTTGAGGGGAGATGTGATACTGATGCGAATCATTGGCACTTGTCGCACGACTTCACGTGATTTTAAGAATCGGTTCGCATTGTCGGCCAGTAGTATCCTACCGAGATGGCTCTGTTCGATAAACTACGAGCGCCAGAATGGTTTCCACATTCTTCGTAGTGTAGACTTTTCAGGACGTCGTACGCCTCTCGTTTGGTGACGAATCTCACGTAGGGTCTGGTAAATGACTTTTTGTAGAGTTTACCGTATAAGATGCAAAATTTTGTTGCTTTTACCTTGATTTTCCTTGCTTCCGCCCTGTCGTCTGGTAGAATGTCAGCTTGGAGGTAATTGAAGATTGGCTTTATCCAGCTTCTTCCGTCGTCGACGGGTGCCAGTGTTTTTGTTTCTTGAATTGATGGAGACATGAGATGGACTATAGGAACCGACTTTGAACCATTTGTTGTCGTCGACCCAAGGCTTGCCAGTGCGTCTGCTCGTGCATTTTCGGATCTAGGTATTTGTTCGATTGAAAACTCACTGAAGGTCGATTGAAGCTGTTTGGCTTTGGTCAGGTGGGCCTTCATCCTCAGATCCCTCGCCTTATACGTGCCATTCATCTGTCGAACGACTAATTGGGAGTCGCTTAGTACTTTGATGCTTTTCACGTCTAGACTTTTTACGAGGTCGAGCCCGACAATCAAGGCTTCATATTCTACTTCGTTATTTATCGCACGAAAGCCATAGTGGACCGACTGCTCCAATATGTCCCCCTGGAGGGATTTGAGTACCAGTTCTAGCCTGCTTCCTTTGATGTTACTAGACCCGTCGACCGACAAAGTCTATTTCCCAACGGAGGTTTCGTCGGCGAGTGCTACTAGTTCCTGTTCAGCCTGCACATTTTCACATAGAGTAAAGTCTGCTACAAAGTCAGCCAATACCTGTGATTTCATTGCCGATCTTGGGTGGAAGCTGATGTCGTACTCGCTGAGTTCTATTGCCTACTTCGTCAGTCGACCTAAAAGTTCTGGCTTATGAAGAATATTTTTAAGAGGGTAAGTAGTTAGTACCTTAATCGTGTGGCACTGGAAGTAGGGTCTGAGTTTTCGTGCTGCTACCACGAGGGCCAATACGAGTTTTTCCAGTCCACTATACCTGATTTCTACGTCGAGTAAGGTTTTACTTATGTAGTGGACTGGATGTTGGTTGTTTTCTTCTTCTCTGATAAGGACTACGCTTACAGCAGTGTCGGATTCTGCCAGATACACGAGCAGTGTTTCGTTGTCCTTTAGCTTTGACAGCAGTGGTGGCGACTTCAAGTATGTCTTCAAGTCTTGCAGCGCCCTCTCACAATCGTTGTTCCATTTGAATGCCTTGTTTTTTCTGAGGGTGTTGAAAAATGGTAGACACCTTCAGACGACTTGGAGATAAAACGGTTCAGTGTTGCTACACGACCAGTAAGTTTCTGCACATCTTTGATGCACCTAAGTGATTCGATACTTTCTATTGACCAGATTTGATCGGGGTTGGCCTCGACACCTCTTTAGGTGACTAGATAACCTAAAAGAGCATTTAGTGGGATTAAGTTTCATAACGTATTGGTCGAGTACGTCGAATGACTGTCTTAGATGGTCGATGTGTTGCTGAGCGACTAAAGATTTGACCAGCATGTCGTCGATGTAAACCTCCATTGTCGACCCAAGCATCTTGGCGAACATCTTGTTGACTAGTCTTTGGTACGTTGCACCTGTATTTTTCAAACCAAACGGCATTACTTTGTAACAAAAAATACCTATTTCGGTGATGAATGCAGTCTTTTCTTGGTCGTCTGGATGCATCAAGATCTGGTTGTAGCCTGAATATGCGTCTATGAAGCTCAATAATTCGTGTCCTGTAGTTACGTCGACCAGCATATCGATGTGCGGAAGCGGGAATGAGTCTTTGGGACATGCTTTGTTGAGGTCGGTGAAGTCGATGCAGACTCGCCATTTCCCATTCTTCTTTTTCACTGCCACGACGTTTGCCAACTAGTCCGGATACTTTACCTCCTTCACAGAACCGATGTCGATTAGTTTTTGTATTTCTTTGTTGATCACCTTGTTCCTCTCGGGAGCGAACTTTCTTCTTTTCTGTTTAACTGGCTGGTGGTCTAGGTCGACTTGAAGTCGATGAACCATAATCTCTAGGTCGATGCCGACCATATCTTCATGCGACTAGGCAAAGCTATTGCAACACTCCTTCAAGAATTCGATTAGTTGTTTTCGGATGTCGTCCGATAATCTGGATCCGATGTAGACTTTATGGTCTGGATGATCTAGGTCGATAGACACCTCGTCAAGTTCCTCCATGTTGGGCCTGTTTTGCGTCGACTCGACTTTGGCTTCCTGTAATTGCTATAAGTCTTGTCGCTTCTTTTTCATGGCATTTTGGTAGCATTCCCTAGCGGCTCTTTACTCCCCTTTAATCTCTTTGATTCCCCATTTGGTTGGGAATTTGATCATCTGATGGTAAGTCGACGGGATTGCCTTCAATTCGTGTATCCAGGGTCTGCCTAGTATGGCGTTGTAAGGAGATTGGCAGTCGAGCACAAGGAAATTAATGTACAGGTTGACTCCTTCAGCATAGACTGGTAGCACGATCTCGCCTAGTGTACTCTTTTGTTCTCCACTGAATCCAGTTAGCATGGTCGTTCGACGACTAACCTTTGACTCGTCGACCTGTATTTCTCTCAAAGCACTGTTAAATAAAATATTACACGAGCTGCCATTATCGATTAGAATGCGTTTAGTTAAACAATTAGCAATATGTAAAGATATAACTAAAGCATCATGGTGAGGAGAAAACAAATTTGATTTATCGGTCAACTTGAAGATGACAGTTTCGTCGACCTTTGATGGATGTTCTTTCCTTGGTTGAATCTCCATGTTTGACACTTGTCGTGTATGTCTTTTGGCTACGGAATAACTCACGCCGCTGACTTCAGATCCACCTACTATGTAGTTGATCACTCTGTCTTGTCTGGGTGGCTCCGGAGGACTATCGACAACATCAGACTGTCTTTGGTCGTCGCGTCTCACGTAAGTCTGTTTTCCTTTGTCTGTTAAGAATTCCCGAAGGTGTCCCTGTTTCAACAACTCAGCAACCTCAAATTTTAGGACGATGCAATCTTCCGTGCGATGGCCGTGATCACCATGGAACTCGCATCGAAGTTTGAGGTCCCGATGTTCGGGAAGTGCATTCATTTTTCGTGGCCACTTTACGGTTTTACCCATTTCTTTCATTACTGCAACGAGGTCGACTGGTTCGATGCTGAGGTTGTATTCTGGTGCTTCCACCCGTGGTCGGCTGGATCTCGCATTGCCATGTCCGTAAGAATGTCTGTCATTTACACCCTCATGTCGTGGTTGGGTATTTCTTCGATCGCTTGTGGGGTATGGCTCTGACCTCCTGTCATTAGACTTTCTTTCCACTCGATCATTACGTCGATTCCCATAATATGTACTGTTGGCTTTTCCGATGAAGTTCGCTTCGTCTGCTTCCTATTTGATTTGGGCCCATGCTTTAGCCAGTGCATCTTCCATTGTCCTACACGGGTATTTGGTAAGTTCCTTGTATAAATTGGAATCAAACCTGAGACCTTTTCTGAAGGCGTAGATGGCAGTCGCCTGGTTGCAATGCGGGATCTGTACTTTTTCCCTGTTGAAACGTCTTACATAGGCCCTTAAGTTTTTGCCAGGTCGCTGAACTATGGTATATAGGTCGTCTGACTGCTTCTCTAACTTGCGACTACTTGCGAATTTCTCTACAAAAGTGTCGGTCAGCTGCGCAAAAGAGTCAATTGAATTATTAGGCAAATTGGTATACCACTGTAAGGCGAGACCGCTTAGGCTAGACCCGAAAGCTTTGTACATGCACGGTGAATCGATGAAGCTGTTTGCAGTGCTCTTCTTTATTGGAGCTGGGACTCCTGGAATTCGTTGGATGAGAGCCTCCATTTCTACCAACCTGCGAGAGAATTCCAAGTTAGAATTTAAATGTATACCAAGCCCGAGTTTTACCAATCCGGGTGTCGACTGGAGCGACATGGTTGTCTTGTTGACATTGTCCGGCTGTTGGTCCATTGCTGGATCTTGTTCGTTCATCATATCGTTCCGGGCAGGCATATCGGTGAGGTCGATATCAACCCTTGCGGTCTGAAGTGTTGGTCGATTCTGATGGTCGACCAGATTCGTCTCGGGTCCGACGGGGTTGCCTGGTGCTCTTGGAGTAGGTTGATCGACAAACGGTTCACCGTTTGGTGCCGATATTGGATGCTTCGATGTTGCTGAATCAGGCACCACTCCGTCGACCAGCGCTCTCAATTCTTCATTTACCGCTCGGATTGCTGCATTTTCTGCTTCAAGCGCTTGTAGCCTCTCAGCGCTCGCGGTCATTTGGGCGGTTAACGCAGCAATTTGCTCTTCGATGATTGGGACGGATCCACTTCCGGCCATGTTGAGTTGTAGTTGGAGTAGATTGATTTGAACTTGAAGGTAGTTGCAATAGGCCCTACGGTGGGTGCCAAACTGTAGGTGGTCGAACGATTTGGCACGTTAAATGGGTCGGGTTGTATCAGGCCCAAAGTAACTAGGCTGGAAGTTGATTTGTCGATGTCGATTGTCGCTTGTATATGGTCGTCTGAACTTCAATGAACCTGCAAAAGAACTTTAAATAGAAATATAATGTAGAAAAAATAGAAAGGTGGGGGTTGGATTATAGCCTTATGTGTGCTTGGGCTGAGCAATGTATCGTGAATGTGGCAATGGTTGATTTCTGGTGACCGGAAATGTTTTTACAGGCAGAGTTTCAGTACGCTATTATAAGCTTTAGTTGAGAGAGAATTCAGAGAGCTTTTCAGTGAAAGTGCCTTCCTATTTATACTAGAGGCCGTAGCTCCAACGTTCCCTTTATCAGCATTTAATAGTGGGCGTGATTCTTGGAGAGATTTCCTTTTCTGAGTGGGCAGTTACTAGTTTTTAGTAACTGAAACTTTTGACTCAATCTTCAAACGGTAATTTTTGCTGGCATTTATGTTGGGTCTACCCAACACAGCGAGCCTGGGTAGGATTTTGTATCGCGAAGATTGGGTCTTAACATATTGGGCTATTGGGCCATTTTTGGCTACCACAATATTATAATATATATATTATTATATCATAAATTCCCCCCACCCCCCAAAATTCCCACCTCCAGGTTCTCTTTCTAAACATCAAACCCCAAAACAACTGAATCTTACCGAGCCCCCAAACTCACAACCGAGCTTACATCTTAGCTCTCAGCTCATAACGCTCATTGGGTCCTCATCGAGTAGAACCCCCCTACCCTCGAATATCCCTCTAGGTCTCCCCTAAATATCACCGACGATTCCCAGATATTCCTTGGATCCCTCTCCAGATATTCTCATGAGGTCTCCTCCCCAATCAAACCCACTCTCTGATGTTACAAGTTTTTTTTTTTTTTTTTTTTTTTTTTTTTTTGCTTCATACTCAATAAACAAATATTACATGTATTTATACTAGTGTACTATGGAAGGTAAAAACCAACAAGGAAACCTTCACCTACACGTACAAGTCTTCCTGATCCATGCAAAGTCATGCTCCTTTACGTTCAAGACTTTCCTGTTCAGTACAAAGAGAAACTCCTTTCCTTTCATAGAAAATTCTTATTCCGCACGATTTCCTGTTTCACTCAACTTCGTCATTACAGCGGTTTGCAGCCTGCGCTCTGTACCGCGGAATACCTTATGGAAACGACTGCTTAGAATACTACAATTTGCTTCTCTTGCCTCTACCATGCTCCACACCGCGCTGAACTCACTGGAATTGCCACTCCCTATGCCGCGGTCCAAGCACCTTGTCTTGGCCACGGTCTACACCGTGGTTCTTCTCGAATTTCCTTTTTCTAGCGAATCTTTAGGCTTCCCGATCTCATTAAACAAGAATACCGACTTCCACACGTTACACATTACCCACACATTTCATCTTTCACATCAGTTGAGTCTCATTTTGTTAACTTGGGTTCACTTGAGAATACAAACCAAAACCTAACACTTGTACGGTTCCTCTACTTCCTCAATCAAATATATCTCAACCATGCCAAGATTGTCCAAAACTAGCAGCCTATGGTTTTCTGTATCTAATTTTATACAATATTCATTACTCATTTTATATATCATTGGTGTTTCGTCTACTTTCCATCAATCGATACATCAGTTAATTAGTTGATAAGAACACACGGTTTCTTCGACTTAAATTCGCATTACTTTAGCTTTAAAGTGATGTTAAATAGTGGGGGGATATACTAATTAGAACTTGTGAATTAATTACATGCTTCTTTAAGATTTCAAATAATCGGATTTGTCACATACACGTTGTATTCAAAACTAATCCGGGGACTGGGGCAACTGATGCAAGTTGCAAAAAAACAAGACCATATATACATATTATAATAAATCTGGGTTTGTGTTTTTGTCAAACAAGTTATCCTTGAATAAGAAGACTTTTGTTCAAACTTTAATGTCTCTTAGAGAAATGAACAACAATCATGCCAACGTAAGCAGTGACAACATATTATTTTTTTAATTTATAAAGTCCCCAAATTTTCCATCTACGCAACGATTCCACTAACTCGTTTACTCGAATCTACTGTTTGCAAAATAAAGCAATTAGACTTCTCCATTCTCTCCAATCTCAATTGGGCCTCTCATTTGCTCTCTCTATACTTTTTACAAAAACCCTTCAAGTAGAGTTGGAACTTTAGACGACCCATCAACCTCTGACTGCTTCTAATTTTATATTTAATTACTATAATTTTATTTAATTTACTTTTACTCTCTAATTATTATGGTCAAAACCACCATCCAAGTTTATTAGCGCCGGTGTTCAAGGCACATTATGTGCATTTTATAAGTATTTGTAAGAAATTTCCTGAGGATAGATATTTGGATAGTGCATATAATTTTCTATCTTGATCTCGACAGGTTTCGGCTGTGATCCATCGGTGTCATTTTCTATTTTTTTCAAAACACCCATCTCTATATCTCTTTTTCAATCTCTTTGATCACCATTCACACTTCGGGACCATTTTGTTTTGATCCGTTTCTTTTCAATATAGAACAATTATTAGTATTATTGATATTAATGGATTGATTTGATTTAAAGAAATTTTATATCACATGTCAAATTGATGTCGACTCATTTTGATTTTGAAGTTATGTTTCTGTATCTGAGTTGACTACTCAAATTATCTGTATAATTATCTAATTAGGGAATTGTTAGAGTTTCAAGGGTTGCGGCCGCTAGTGCTTCAGTCGAGGTAACTATACCAACCGTTGAAATTATACGGCTGCGGCTGCTGCTGACACGTACTCCATAATTTCAATGCCTCTATCATGCTTACAACAATAATCCTCTGTTATTCTGTTAAATGATTTTTAAGCTTAAAAGATGATTACAGTTTTGCAAAAAATAGAATCACACAACAAATGTGAAAAATATGTTTCTCCAGTACTTAACACATGATGACCTTTTATGGATGGAAGATTGTCCTTCATGTGTCAGAAGAGCTGTCCAGTTGGATTACCTGTATAGGTTCCGACTGCTTGGATTGTCTTTCTGTTAATGTTGTTTGTTTTTCTTCAAACAAAAAAAAAAAAAAAAAACACATGAAAGACCAAATTAAATCTGGGAATCCATCTAGAAAGAGAATTGTTTTAGTTAATTTGAATGTTGTAAGAACAGAACATGATGAAAATCATAAAATCAATTAACTAAATTTCTTGAAATAGAAAGATTTGAAGCATCATCGGAGTGAATATTCTGATGATTCAAATCTGTGTAATATTTCAAGAACATATCTCAGTAACTTTTGGTAGAGAGATATTATGCAAATTTAGTACATACACTTTTGTTGGAATATATTTTTTTGCTACGTGGTGTACGCTTTGTACATACAAAAAAAGTTGTCAATTTTTTTGTTTTTGTTTTTTTGTTTTTTGTTTTTCTAGATTAGCTAGAGCACTAGTAGAAACTTTATAATAACTTGATGCGTCACGTAAGCGAAGTCGTCTTCTAAATATCATCACAAAGCAGCTGTTGTTGCAAGAACCATATATTCTCATCATTCCACATGTTGTCCAATGAATCTCCACCACCTAACCAATTCCATGATTCGTTAAAGTTATCCGGGTATAATCCTGACCCGGTTTGTGAATTGTCCATATTATTAGCACCACCACCGCCATGCAGGTTGTAATTGTAACAATCAGTAAGGTCCGACCCGGGAGACTTGGGGGTCCAATGAGTCTGACGAAGCACCGGATAGCTCCGGCATGAAGTTCGGGTCGGACCCAGATTCAGTCATGTGGTTGTGGTGGTGGTGGTGATAAACTTGACTTGTACTACTGGCTATGTCCGTATTATGGTTATTGCTTGAACTGTCAGTGTAGGAGTTGGTGGTGGAGACGGAGAGGGGTTGAGCCGCGGAGGAATTGGGTGGCCCGGATCCGCTCAAGTAGGCGGGGAATCCAAACATAACGCATGGCGTCTCTGAATTGTTTGCTGTTAACGTCACATTTGAGCTGCTTTGCCTGCTTTTGAACTCTCGTTCTCCAGTAGTTTTTTATCTCATTGTCTGTTCTTCCAGGCAAGTGCTGTGCTATTTTCGACCACCTTAATTCAAAATTTAATAAAATTTTAGATTACAAATTAAAGAAGAAATAAAAAAAGTTAAAAAAAATAAAAAGATTGATTTTATCAATTATAAAAATCAAGAAAGTGATGATATAGAAACACACACCTATTGCCAAAGCGAGAATGGAGTTCAAGAATCGTTAATTGTTCTTGAAGAGAGATGTTTCCTCGGCGAACATCTGGTCGCAAGTAATTCAACCACCTCAACCTGCAGCTTTTGCCTGTTCGTTTCAATCCTGTATACATATAAATATAAGTGTTAATTAAACAAGTTCAACAATATCAAAATTGAAACCAAATTAAAACCAAGAATATATATATATATATATATATATAAATAATAATGATCACCTGCACAGCGAGCGACAGAGTTCCAGCGACCATCGCCATGAATGGCGACGTAATTCATAAGCAAGGAGTCTTCTTCGAGAGTCCAGGGACCTTTTCTTACATCAGTGATCATCATCATCTCATCATCACTTTGTTGTTGATTTGCAGACCCAAAAGCTCTCACGTTAGCTTCCATTTTGTTTCAGAGAGAGAAGAAGATTTAATTAGCTTGGGAAATTTGGATTGGTATGGAAGATAGAGTAAATATATGAATATGGTTTACTTGTAAAAGATTAGACAACGAAGGGATTATATATATAGACAGACAGAGATTAGAATTGGAAAAATATTAATTAATTAATTAAACAAAAAAGTGGCATGTAGAAGAACGCGCCACACCCACACATGATTAAAATATATACTACTTGTGAATTTGTGATTACTGTTAAATCTTAGTCGTAGCAAAAAAGTTATTTTATAACAAAATATTGTGAGTTTTTTTATCACAAGTTTGACCCGTTGACTTTTCTTTATTTGTTTGTACACGCATACTGCTACTACCGCAAAGACCACACAACTAGTGTTAGTACTTAGAAGACCGAGACTGATCTATGTGGAAAAGCAAACCTAAGACGAGTTGTGTTTTTCTTTTTTTTTTTTCTCTCTAATGATTATCAATTTTAGTTTTTTGATTAAAATATTTTAATGGGTTCTTTAATATGTTTTCCACCATGGGAAAGATGATGAGATGAGGGTTAATGAAGATTTTTTTAAATGTGACCGACCACTATTAAGACATGTTTTTTTTTTTTTTTTTCCTTAGCTATATAAAACTCTATATATAATTGGAAGCAGAGCACTGTATTGTTTTTGTGTTGTAAATCCTGGAATGTCATTAATGATTTCTTTGAAATTTAAGTGATTGATTTGCTGATGTTTATGACCAGTTTAGTTGAATTGTTAAGACAAAAATTCTTTTTTTCTTGTGAAAATTATGATTCACTACGGGTTAGGTGAGCTAGTCGGTGTTTAGAATTTGAGTGCATAAAAGGGGGTCAAGTCAAGTGGGTGTCTAATTAGATCGTGACTTGTGTAATTTGTGATCAGTGTTCAATAGCAAGATTAAAATGGAGCCAAGCTTGTCCAAATATTCAGCAGCCCATGGTAATATGGATGGAATTCTGATACCATAACTCAATTTATTTAACCAATCAAATGAGGGGTGGTTGGTAGCTTTAAGGAAACCAACCCAAAAAAGTTTTTAAGTTAATTAACTAATTTAGAATGGAAGAATATGGATTAAGAAACACAAAACACAAAATGGGTTTTAACTCTATACTGTACTAAGCAAATTAATCTATAAATAATTTATGGATCTCCTACTTTTTACTCTCTCTTTTATCGTAGGAACAGAGAAGCAGTCAATTTTTTTTTTTTTTTTTAACGGTCCTATCTAGATTAGAATTTTTTTTTTTTGGAAAGCTTTTTACCATTGGTGTCTAAACTCTAAACTCGTCCATATCAGCTAAGCTACGTCTCTGAGGCAGAAGCAGTCAAATTAAAAGAGATAAATCACTCGTACTCATATCAATAAGGTTATGGATTTAAGTTATGTTCTCATCTTCCAACATCAAATTATAATAGCTTAAAAAAAGAAAAAAAAGACAAACTAACCATAGTCTAATGTTATTCTAGAGTTCACGGGAATCCGCCTATAATTAAGCAAATCGATAGAACTAACGAAAGATATTATTCATTGGAAATGATTGGCTTTCAACATGTTCCATGTCAATTTTTAGATTTTGGATCCTCTACTAATCTGATCTTTTTTATGACTTTACCTAATCTCATGACGCATAAACATTGCAATGAATATATGATTAATATGTGATTGGTTTCCACGACTACTTTATCAATAATTACTCACATGCTTTAAAAATATTAGGAAAAAGATCAGATCAGCAGAGGATCCAAATCCCAATTTTTAACACTATTTAAACAAAAGCTTTGTTTTTTTTTTTTTTTTTTTTTTTTTTTTTAATTTAAAAAAATAAAAATAAAAATCATTATGTTGAAAAATATGGGCGGCTACGTAATGTTATTATCATCAGCTGTCACGAACTAATACTTTGGTTGGGTGCAAATTCAACATCTGATGACATAAATCTAGTACTTCAACAGAGGGTCTAACTTTTATCTTCAGAGACTTGTGATTTAACCTCCACATCTATACAGTTTCCGATCATCAATTTCAAATTCCGGACCAACAAGAGTGCACGAGCAAAGCATGCATTTTTTCCACACACAATAAATTCCTCCAAATATCTATCTATATTCTACTCATAACACAGCCTAAAAAGATGGATCATTAATTCGCTAGTGAAGCAAAAGCTCTTTAGCTTTTGGACAGTAATAGTATAGTCAATGTAGTCTCTCCTCAAGAATAATTCTTCCCAAATTTTAATTGTTTACTCCCTAAAGTGAAACTCGATGGAAAAATCGCTTGCAAAACCAGAACAAATTCTGTCTTTGAGACACATCCAACCTCTGCTTTTTCCACAATAAGAATTTTACTGCTTTTTCCACCACAATATATATATATATATATACTCCATTACCTATGAGAATTTGACTGTGGAACAAGGATTTCCATGAACTCGACGTACAATCCAAGAATCAATCACAAAGAAATTCTTATTCGGTCATCCAATTTGTTTAAAATATATTGGATAGACAACTCCAAGAATTAAGGGTAGATTTCTAGGAGAAGCCACTCATCTGGTAAAATCTGAGTCGCATATTTAATCTCTTGTTCCTGTTCAGAGCAAAAAAAACAGTCTCCAATAAATCATAATTTCATAACAAGAGGGTAATTTTACACACACACACACATACATATATATATATATTCTCTTCTCTTTACTAGTTTCTTTGTCAGGAATATAAACACGTATTGGTACTGGAATCATCCACTTACTAATTTGACCGTCAGACCAAATCTTTGAACATGTAAAGTAAGTCCATTTTCTTCTGTTAGTTCCTTTCTTTACAATAGAAAGATTCTGGTCTTCTGGTCTTCTGGTCTTCGACGTTATCTCCCAAGACATGGTCCCAAACTTCAATTCACGCAAAGGAAGTAAAGAATCTCTCTTAATTATTTACAAACTACAGTCTTCAGATAACTAAGACCAAGTTGCGTTTTTTTTCAAAAACATTTAACAGAATTCGCATAAAAGCTTGGAATAATTCTTCACTATTAATGAATAAATCAAAACAATCTCTTCAAAAGGGTCTTTTCTCATGATCAGATTGGCTCAGAGTTTCCATATGGATTGGTGAAGAGACGCTAACAAGTAGATGGCATGTATTTTCCACAAGAAAGGGATTGAAAGAGCCAATCAAAGAGAGCCTGGCATGGTACTTTATTATTGTAAGGCAAACAATTGACACAAGACACAGTATATCCCACCAATTTACTAGTCCATTCTCCGTATTCAGTGGAGATATCAACCTCTACAGGGTTTAATGATTGCTAGACACTTCGCAAATCACAATTGGGGAGGTTGCAATCTACTTTTTTGGGGGCTAAGAAAATTAATTTGATTGTGTACTTTGCTGAAAAGGAAAAGTAGAAGAGGGAAGAAAATTCCATTGTTGACTTGGAAGTTCCTACACAATTCATCTAAACTTTAACATTGATGTTGGTTTTAAAGAGCTATAGAATATGACATGGCTATATATGGTGGGACGTGGTATGTCAAAACCAATTGTGGCTCGAAACGTGCACATCTACCAGAGTAGGATCTATTAAGGTCGATTTCTAAGGGTAGGAAGAAGGAAAAAAGGAATAGTCAAAATGAATCAAATGAAGAAGATAACAGATATGGAGAATGATCTCAACAGTACAAAAATCTCTTGCTTAACCGCCCAGAATTGCGTTTTGTAGTATCAAACTTTGCCATTTGTAGCTGTCAAAGTCATTTTGTCAATCAAATGCAAATCATCGTGACATCTATTCATATATCATTTACAGGACAAGAAAAGTCACCTTATTTTGTTATCAATAATGCATCGTATCGTGTCCCATAATAGTTTCCCTCCCGCATTGCTCCAAATTGTGCTGCAGTAAAATGGAGATGAAGTGATGAACTAGTTAATAACTCTATTTTTTATTTTTATGAGTGTTGGTACATGTTGGGATCAGCGAGTGTACCAGTAGCTTCCAATTGAGTAGCCGTTTCGTAGTTAAATAAATAAATAAATAATAATAATAATAATAATAAAAGAAGAAGAAGAGAAGTTTTCATTAAGGGCACGTTTGATCAAAGATCCCAATAAGGAAAGGAAACTTAAATTTTGATTTTTGATTACAGCATTTACTAAAATAAGTTGGGAATCAAAATTAGGAGTTTCGGTTGGAAAGTGAACTTAAACTGTCTACTTTCAACGGTCCGTTAGCTGTTGCACATCTATTTTTTCGATTGACTAATTAAATATTTAAAATTGACATTAATTTTTCATCTATTTTTGTAAAGAAAGAAAAGAAAAAGAAACATGAAAATAATTGGACACGTCATTAAAAATAATGTGTTTTTTTATGAGAGACCAAATTTTAAATTGATTTCTATTAAGTCTATCTTTATGCCATATAGGAAACAAGTTTTTTGACATTGTTACCATATCAACGATTTTGGTATGCAAGCCCTTTTGTATTGAAGATGCTCTTACTTTCCCCTCCCCCCTAATAGTAATTTCATAATAAATTGAAAATAGAAAGACATGTCCTCACATGTAGAGCGAGCGAATAATACACTCGAGAGTAATTCTAGCAAGTCCTATATATTTTTCGAGGTTTAATGTTAAAAACATCCCTCACCTTTGAACTATTATTAAATGTCTAGATAAAATGTTTTTATTTTAGAAACACCCATTGTGGACTAACAAACAATGCTTTTATTTAGTAAAAGTCAGAGGGTATAATGTTCGATTCATACAATTGAAGCTTAGATATGGACATTTTGACTTTTTAACATCAAAACCCAATCATTTGAACCATTGTCTATTAGTCCATAAGGGATGTTTCTGAAATAAAACATATTTATCAAGACATCCAATAATAGTTCAAAGGTGAGGGGAGGTCTTTAATATTAACCCTTTTTTCAATGTATATCTTATTCCTGTTGGGCTGTTCCTCTAAATAGCAAGAAAGAAAGATTGACATAGTAAAAAATACCACCCAAATGACTTGATTGAAGGTAATCGGGTTCAACCCGACCCAGCTTTAAATGACGAAAACATAGATGACGAAGGCAGCGTGATATGGTGGCGGCTAAAGAGATGACGGTCAACGGAATGGTGGGCACAATGGACCTCAAAAGAAAAGATACAGTCAAAATATCAAATGCTGTTTAAAGAGTTTGATTAAGAGATTACGATTTTAATTAATTGAGGAATTTCTGGTATGTGAAAGCTCGAGTAGAAGGAATAAAGCAAATTTTGTACACTAGTCTAGATTCACTGGCAGTGCCACCTCTCTGAGAGCCAAGGCCCACCTTCAAAAGGGTATTATTCTCTTTGTACCAATCAACTAATAATCCAATCTTAATATGCAAATTCACTAAAACGTTTAATTTTTTTTTTTATTACTTTAGCTCGTAAAATATAATTCATAATTAAATAAAAACACTCTAAAATGTGTTATTTATTTATTTATTATTCTTTATAGACTGTGTGCACGTTGTTAGACATTAACTCAAGAGAGAATTAGAAGTCGTTTGTTTTTTTGACTGAAGATTGAACCAATCCTAAATTTTTCTGGAAATTGAATAAGAATTGAAATCTAAACAAGAATGACATGTTTACTTTTTTTTTTCCTTACATCTAAATGTACTATCAACATTTTTGTTTTTTTAAAATAAAATTGTTTGAAAATAAATAATTTTACATTTATACTCATACTAATTAAAATGTGTAATTTAACATGAATGTTCTTCTACAAACAAAGTTCAATTTAATATAACAAAAAATTCATCAAAGAATATAATTTTGTATATTCTACAAATAAAGTTCAAGTTCAATTTATTATAAAATAAAGTTCAAATTATTTTATATGTTGTCCACATTTATAGTGTATATAATTGAGGGAAACCATTTTTGTTTTTTGGTTTCTTGGATCATACGAACCGAAAACCAAATAAAAAAAGGTTATTGGTTTTTTTTTTTTTTTTTTTTTGAAATATGTTCTTGAATTATATACACCGATCTCTATAAGAAATGATTAGCATTTTTTTTTTCATTTTAAAAGCCGTTTAAAATAAGAAATATGTTAAAAGAAAGATCTTTATACCATATCAAATTAGGATAAATTTGAAAATATATATTCTTTGGGAGAATTGACTTGGAAGAGAATATTTAATTGTAATCCAGTGATTTGGAATTAAGTTAAAAGTCAGAAATTCTTACTTTATTTTTTAAGTTGTTTTTTGATATTTTTAAGTTGTTGACTACTTAAAAAAAACTAACAAAACAACTTAATGAGTTCAATTCAGACCCATTAAGTTTTAAATGGAAAAAACAAACAACTATTTATCCTTATTAATTTGTACTCGGATATATATATATATATATATATATATAAAAGAGAGAATCCATTATGATTTATTCTTTTGGAATTTATAAAATGGATTCCGAGGTAAAAGGTGTTTTATGAAAAATAAAAGGTGATTTTATTTTTATTCTTTATTTTTTATAGACTGTGATGTGAATCATGTGATGCACGAGTAAATTTGTAACTTGTGCTTTCCTTAAAAAAAAAAAAAAAAATTGATTTTAGAGAAAAAAAAAAAAAAAAAAAACAAAAATAGGGTTTCTTTTTTTTTTTTTGAAAGAAAACAAAAATAGGGTTTCAAATGAGGGTTTTTTCTTCTTAAAAAAAATGAATTTTTTATTTGTTGTAATAATGTCAAAATTAATGACCAACAGCTATACAAAAATTAAAAATACAAGTTATATAACTGCTTCTGAAATGTGAAATGCTAAGCTAAATAAAAGAATAAAAAGAATAAAACCAACCCCGCCTTCTGTTTACACTCCACCATGTCAATTGAAAAGGCATGGGTGTGACCGGAATATTTTGCTTTTTTTTTTTTATGTATAAAATAATTTTGGTAAAACACTTAATGAAATCACGTCGATTTTTATGAACTTTGATCTGAATTTTTTTTATGGATAATAAGTTCAATGTAATATGCCTGTCAATAAAATTTTAAAAAATTCAAGTACTATAACTATTTATCTCGATTTTGTTAAATATGAAGGCGTTGGGAAAATTTACGAAATATAGAAAAATTTAAGAAAAATAGTTATAGTACTTGAAAAATTCTCAAATTTTATTCATAGATAGATTTTATTGAACATATCATCCACTCAAATATATATATATATATATATAGTCAATTAAAAAAAAGGCTTTAAATATCAAAGTGTCAAACCACAATGGTTTGGTATTTCTTGACTTTACAAGTTAAGAAGCCCGTATAAACATGAAAATAACTGTTTATGTCAACTAATCCAAATTAATTTTGACAAACCGGAGACCAAAGTTGAACCGTTTTAGAAACTTCAAGCAATGGCAATTCGGTAGAGGAAAAAATAAATCAAAGCGACTACAATTTCAAGGCCATTGTAGATTCCACTAGGGGTGGGCAAAAAACCAATAAATCGAACCGAATCGATCCAATCGTTTTTTTTTTTTTTTCGGTTTTCTTATGTTGGTCGGTTCAGTTTGATTTATTTTTTTGAAAACCGATCCTGGTTCGCTATCCCAAATTGGAAAACCGAACCGAGATCCAACTTTTATAAAAAAAACTCTAGTTTATTGTTCGATAATCCATGAAACTATAAAAGTATAAAAGTGCCACATAATATATATATTTTTTCTTTGTTTCTTTTGCTAAATATTATTTTTAACTAGTATTTTTAATTTGTTCAAGCCCATAATTTAATTTGGTCAAAGACCCAAAAGGGTTAAAATATGAAAATATGTGTATTAATTAAAGCCCATGAATTTAGCCTAGTAGGACCAAAACCAAACCGAACCGAACCGAATCGGTCCAATTCGGTTGGTTTTTTATTGGTTGACATTTGTAAATTTTATTGGATCGGTTCATATTTTCAGAAACCGAACTTTATCGGTTCTATTGAAAAATGAACCAATCCATTAAACGCCTACCCCTAGATTCAACTATGTTGGGCTTGCCTAATAGCAGTAAATAATAAAATACTAAAATAAAAGGGAAAAAAAGAAAAAAAAATAAAAAAAAACTATGAGTGGACTGATATCAGACAAAGTCAACTATCACAAAATTAAAACATTTCATAAATATAGAAGAAAAAGTTGGACCTCTACTTCTAAACTAAAATATTCTAAGCTATACCAGCAACTCCACTACCCAACTCAAGCATAATCAAAGTCATAAACCTCTTTGGCTGACTACTTGCTTATAAGTTATTATACAGTCAAATTTGAAATTTCTAACCCAAATGTCAAACCTCTCTTTGATAGTTCTACAGTCACCGAATGAGAAGTAAACACCATGTTAATAGAATAAATTAAATCCTCCGTCCAAACAAAGAAATTAAAGGTGGAATATTAAACACAAAAGCTCTATCAGTTGCTATTAAAGAATCTAAAGTGCGATGGCTGCTGACTGCTGTGTGTTTCAAGGTCAAAACTAATCAAACTAAAGCTTAAAGTAACATTTGAAAACATTTAACGAATTAATGTCCATTCCCTTTCCTAAAATATTTGCTATGATCGTTAATTGACTTTGGTTAAATCTAACTAATGTTCAACACCGTTTTTAAAACATTTGAAAACATTAACAAAAGCTGTAAGTACATTTGCTAGCATAATATTGAGATTTGTCACAAAATGCAATTTTCTGATAATCAGGAATAAATTTCAAGCTACATTACATGATTTATTAAACAAAAGATGCCGATGTATATTTTATGCTCTTCCTATTCAATTAACAAGTAAGTAAATTACCTGAGTTTCTTATGCAGGAAGGACCAGACTGCAATCGAAGGAATGCCAACTTTATTTCTGTATCCAAAAAGTTAAAAAGTTAAAACCAAGAGAATGTGTACAGGCAGCACAATATTATCACACTAAAAAAGTTAACCCAAAGAATATCAACCTATTGACAAGAATTTCAAAAAGAAGAATTGGCATTTACATTTTGCTTTCCATATTCCAGGGGGTGGAATTATTCAATTCTTCTCCAGATACATTTTAAAGGATCACTTTGATACCCCAAAGTAGTGAGCACTGTACTGCCATGGAAGCCTATGGAAAGTAGGCTGCGAAGTTTTCAACTCGAAACAATTTGTTGAGCAAAATAATCATACCTGGGTAATTTTTCAATGGTCAGACAAGTTATACCACACTAAAGGATAAGGATGATTGAATTGTAGATGTGAAACGAGAAGCAATAATATGCTTCTTGGCATCTGGAAAGGTACAAAATAGAAAGCACTATTGATGATTATAAGAGTCATATTTTTCAGGAATATTGATTTCTAAAGTCTAAGATGAAATTAGTGAGCTTTCTTGACAATAAGAATTTGAAATCTGTCCATTAATGCTCAGTAGGGAAATGTCAACAGAAGCCAAAACTCAGAATGCAATGGCCAGCTCCAGAACAGGACTGGACTTGAAAGGACTAAACAGTAACCACCTAAGGAAGCCACCAAACTAGTCTTGGCCATAGTGCCATGACTGACAGCATAATCTACCATTTACCATTCTTACAAATTTCTTCAAACCATACTTTAGGTTGTCCGTCCATATGAGCACGAAATACAAAACCATTGAAATTGCTACTCCTAGAAGATTTAAAGATACAGAATCCGTACCCTTGTGAAAATGTTGTGAAGTCCACAAATATTTGCAATGCTGAGGCTCAAACAAACTCCAAGAACTTGGGAGATAATCAAGCTCAAACCTTATCAGTAATCACTGAAAATATTCCAAGGACAAGCCAGGCAGCTGCCTGTACAATGATAACAAATGCTCAAATGGTTAAATAGATGAGCATAGTTTATTGGGTATGTAAACCAGAATTTACCGGATATTTTTGTAATTTCTAAACTACACAAACCTTGTTTAAAAGTTATTATCCCACAAAACCAGACTGCAATATAAATAGCATAGAACCATGTTATAGAGTTCCATAAATTCAGGCCATAATCATCAGCAAACCCTTTACATGTAACTATGTAAGTCCAAATGGAGCCTGTTAGTATGCTTTTCATCAGGCAGACATAAACTCAATACTTAAACCTCAATCCCAAAAATTCACAATCACATTGTCAATAGAAATCTCATTTTCTGTTCTAATTGACTCAACCTAAGACTCACTGAAACTATTGGCATTGATTTTATTTTTCTCCCTAAGCTCAAATTGTTAATGCTATTCTCTTGTCCTTGTCCTGGTTTCAGCTAGTTCAAATCTACGGACATCTGCACTTGCCTAGCCACTCGTATACCTCAATGTATCAATGTTTACCTACATTAAAGTACAATGTCCACCAACAAGGCCAAAAATTTCTTCTTGTTCATCTCAGCAATGAGTGTATCATACAACAATAATGAAATTCACAAACAATATGCTTGTTTACCTAATTTTACATCACCCAAGCCTAATATCCGGCCATTTTCATTCTTGACAACCCAAAAGTCAAGTGAAGCAAGAATAACAGCAACAGTGAAGTTTGAAAGCAAGTTACATTGTGTCACAATGCACTTAATTTAATGGGAGGCCTCCATTAAATCCTTAAGAAATGCCAAGATTGTACTTATACGAAATTAGTCTTAAACGGCTTTCATTAGAGAAACATGGACTGTATCAGAAGCATCGCTAGAAAGTCAAATTAGACACATAATCAGAGCAACACACCAGTTATATATATTATTGAAAGTTAGTTATTGCAGGGCAGAACAGAACAGAACACCATTATTAATTAGAAAAGCTCTCGAGAGTGAATTTTAGGGTATTTTCCATATGTTACTTCAATCATTGAAATAACAATCAACAATACAGATTATCATCTAAATCACATAAAATTTTTGAAATGAAGATCACCAGATCCATTATCTAGAAACAAATTTAAGATAAATACGAGCTCGATTACACGACAATGCCAGAGATCAGTCTAATAACACATAACTAGGATCGGTAATCAGTCTAAAAACCTAATATCAGATTAGAAAACGAGAGAGAGAAAGAGAATAGAGATTATCTACCTGTCACAGATCCGTTTCATGAATTCAGTATGCGAAATGGCTATGTTGGAGAGATTTGAAAAGAATTGCCTTCTTCACTATTTCCCGCGTCTTTTCATCACTGGTTCACTTGTAATGTCGACTTGCCGTCTACTGTTTATTATTCACAAATCACAAACACAGATAATAGAAACTTTGGGCCTTTTCAGTATGGGCTTCTTTAAATCTTCTCCTCGCTTGCGGCCTTTTCTTATGTCATACGCATGTTGAGGCCGTTTTTGTCTTTTGGGTCCGGAACCCAAATAAGAAAATACCTTTTTTGGGGGGGAGCAGGTGGGGGGTGGGGGAATTTCACTGAAGTCCCAATTTTTTTTTGATAAAATGTCATATTTTTAAATGTTTTTATCATATTAGTAACTTTAATCCTTTTTTTTTTTTTTTTTAAACACATCACTTATTCACTTTAATTCATTTGACTAAAATACAAACAGTTAACTATGATAGAACTTGTTAAAGTACATTTTTACCCTTATATCGTTTAATTAAGCTAAAATGATGATTTTAGCCTCAAACTTACTACAATATTACATCTTAATCTATATATGTATTGTCTAAAATATCCTCAAACATTAAGAGATTTTTACACATTTACCTATATATAATATATATATATATATATATATATATATATAGCACAAGAAATTCTTTATAAATAAAAAAAAAAACTTGTAGTCATGAATTAACTAAATTAATCTTAATGTCAAACTTTATAAATATTAAATAAATTAATTTCTTCAAAAAAAATTAAATTAACAATTTTTAAAAATATATATATGAAAACCATATTAGAAAACTGAAGGAGAAGGCGCCTCCTCCGGTTTTTACTGCTTTTTTTTTTTATTTTTTTTATTTTTAGTTTTTTAAATTAACATTTTAAGTCTATATATTTTACAAATATAGTATCTACGCGTTTACTAATCGGGAATGAGTGAAATCGGAATCAAATTCCACTGGAAAAGGAATAGAAGGGAATCGGAATTAAGTTACTAAATTCCATTACTATGTTTACTAAGGGGTCGTTTGTTTTTTTCTCTGAAGATTGAATAGTGACTGAAACCTGAATATGAATGACATGTTTGTTTTTTTTTTTTTTTTTCTCACGTCTAAATGTACTGTCAAAATGTTTGTTTTTTTTAAAATAAAATTGTTTGAAAAGAAGTAATTTTACATCTATACTCATACTAATTAAAAGAAGTAATTTAACATGCAACACTCTTTATAAGATTTTGCATGTTCTTCCGCAAACAAAGTTCAATTTAACAAAATAAAAAATTCATCCAAGAATATAATTTTGCATGTTATTCTGCAAACAAAGTTCAAATTCAATTTATTGTAAAAAAAAAAAAAAAGAAGTTCAAATTCAATTTTACATATTGTCAAAATATCCAGTATATAATTCTAGAAACCATTTTTGTTTTTTGTTTTTTTGTTTTTTTTTTCCTAGATCATATGTAACTAGAAACCATTTTTTTTTTTTTTTTTTAAAGGTTCCTAGATACCTTCTTTTTTTTTGAAATATGTCCCTAAATTATATACACTGGTACATATATATATATAAACAATTATTCTATAACTTTTTCAAGCCACGAAATCTACTCAATATCGAATGCAACCACAAAAAAAAAAAAAAAATACTTGATAAATTATATAACGGCAACTATGATAATCATAACAAATTATCATTCTAGATTATGTTTAAAGAGTTCTATAACTGCCACTAGATAAAAAAATAAAAATAAAAAAGTGATTAGGATTTGGTAGGAGAGAAATTCAATTGTTTAATCCCAAGAAGATTTCAATATAAGAAGTTATTAGGGTTTTTTTTTTTTTTTTTCTTTCTTTCTAAAAGCCTTTTAAAATAAGAATTACGTTAAAAGAAAAAAAAATCTACACCATATCAAATTAGGATAAATTTAGAAATATATTTTTTTTGGAGGATAGACTTAAAAGAAATATTTTAATTATAATTCAGTGGTTTGGAATTAAGTTAAAAGTCAAGATTTCTTACTTTTTTTTTTTTTTTTAAGTTGTTTTTTGATATTTTTAAGTTGTTTGACCACTTAAAAAAAAAAAAAAAAAAAAAAACAAACAAAACAACTTAATGAGTTCAATTCAGACCCATTAAGTTTTAAGTGGAAAAAACAAACGACCCCTAACTTTTTAAGAATTAAAAATGGAATTAAATTTATACAAAGTTGATTACAAAAATACCCTTGTATACAAAAATAACCGTAAATATAAATATTGGAAGATGTATGAGTATAGCTAAATAGCTAATATATAAAAAATAAATAAATAAATAAATAAATAAAATCAAAAGCAGTATGACTTCGTGCAGTTCACGATGTATAGTGTTTTTTTTAATATTCTTTTGCCTAACTTTTTTTATATAATTAACAATTCATATATATATATATATATATATTAAGTGAGGATGTTTTAGTAAAAGATATAAATTTCCCTTTTCAATCAGGAAAGAGAACTTGATTCCTGTGGTATGTGGAGGGAATCAAGTTCTCTTTCATTCAGGAATTTAATTCTTAATTTAATTATTCTACAATTAAATAATAGCAAAAGAAGAAGAAGAAGAAGAAAAAAAAACCTAAGTAAAAAGCGAAAAATCAAAGATCTCCCACCAAACCATCACCAACTCCATGCCCATCTCCATCAGGACCATCACCGTCAACAATCAAATCTCCAACTCAATCTCCATTTCCAATTTCACCCCATCTCCAAATTCATTATCAAAATCAAGAACGTGAACCTAACAAAGTCGAAAAAATAAAATCAAACATGTTGATTTGGAGATTTGGGATCCATAGAAAGGAAGAGATTGAAATCCATGAAAGGGAAGATATTTGAGATCCATGGAGTAAAAAAAATAAAAATAAAGAAATGGAGGGGGAAAATATCTCCATTGGAGTCTGGAGATGAACATGAAGCTTGTGGTACTGGTAGTGGGAGATCGCACCGGTGATCTCCATGTTTATTTAGATTTTTTTATATTATTTATTTTGATATTTTTAAAATTATTTAAAAGAAATTTAAATTTTGATTTTATAATTTTTTGACAAGTGGCATATTTTTTTAAAGTGATATATTTTAAATAAAAAATACCCCTAACAACGTTAATCAAAATTAACAGTTGACTAACAGAAGGACTAAAGTGATGCATTTTTATAAAAATGAGGGATTAAAGTTGCTAATATGACAAATACATTTTAAAAGGTGACATTTCATAAAAAAGTAAGGACTTTTAGTGAATTCCCCTCCTTTATTTTTAAAGTAATATAATAATTACTACAATAGGACCGTTGATATCTGCTGAGATCAAACAATATATTTACATTTGCGGTCCTGATATCTACTCACATAATTAGAGATAACAACCTTACAAATTGGGAGAGAAAACTCTCCACATATACTTTTAAAATGTGCATGGTGGGATTTGAACCTCTCACCACTAATGCGGAAGAGATGTGCACTACTACCTATACTAATTGGTGATGTGCAATAGAAAATACCTTTTATATCAATAATTGCATTAATGGTTGTTGTTTTTTTTGTTTTTTTTTCTACAATCTTCGGTTATGACAAACTTATTATATTATGAATGAATGCTTTTTACCATCAAATCACATTAAACGATACACTAATGACGGTTTGAAGGACAGTACACTAATGATTATTATTACGTGGAAGATTGTCATGCTTTGATGATACAAGGTAATTAAATAACAAGACGAGTCTATCTTAATTTGCCTTATTTCAATTCAACTAAACAATTCCACAAAAAACAAAAAGTAAATAAAGTAATGCACAAGCTTTGGTCAAAAGTGGAAAGAATGAAATAACCTTGATCTTTAGTTTTCTTTTTTTTCTTTTTTCTTTTTTCACAAAAAAATACGGTCAATCAATATGGCATTAGAGAACGTAATTAGTGGATGTCCTAAACTAAATGGTAAAAGAAATCATCCCCCGCTCGATGATTTAAAGACATTATTCGAGCAGAATAAAAATCATCTTTAAAGATTGCATTTGGATGGAATTTCCCTATTAAAGCTCTTTTCGTTGGACGATTTATTATGTGGAAGACGGAACCACGTGGCAAACTGGGTCGATGATATAGGTGAGGTGGAATCCATGTTGAGTATCTGGAACATATAGGAATTTTCTATATCATTCCAAATTAAAAGTTTAAACTTGCCATCTCAAGTATTTTCTAGAAAGGTGGCGTTATTGTCATCCATAAAATATCTTACCACACTCATATTTTAATGAAACTTTTTTATTTTTAAAATATTCTTACATTTAATTACTTAAACTACATAGCTTTATAATTGGAAATTAAATTTACTTCCTATACTTATAAGTTGAACATCTAATCAAAATAAACCCTATATAATATATACTTAATTAAACCCAATATCAATCAAGAAATATAATATATTTTTTCACATATAGTTAATGAATGGATGAACAAATGTTTGATATCATGGATTTTGAATGTATTCAGATATGTTTATTTTCATTTTTATTATTGTTTTGTGATTAAATAAAAATTGTTACAATTGTAGTCTTGTAGAACTTTTTTTTAAAAGCAGTTGTAGAACTCGATCAAGTCCATATGGTTCTCAAATACAACTCACTCACCCATTTTACTTTAATTCAATTACAAATTCTTATTAATTTAATTGGTTTGTAAACCGAAAAACTTGGTGGATGAATTTAAAAAAAAAATCAAATTTTTAAATGAAAAAAATTGATTTGTTTGGTAATTGAAAAAAATAGTTTTATTTTTAAGATTAAAAAAGGTGTATATTATTGTTTGTTTAATTATTATTGTAGTTGTTTTCTATGACGATGATGAAGTGTGTAAACCATTATGATTTCATGGGTTTTTTTTATATAATTCAATACATTGATTCCGCAAACAATAAAAAATATATATAATTAGTTTTAGAGTTGAATTTGTATTTTATTTATTCCCAAGTAAAATCTTAGTTGTAGAGTTTTATTTGAATATAATATATATTTTTTTTATCTGTAAATTCTATAATATTTGTTAAAGGAAATGAAGAAATCGTACGTAGGTTTTTTTTTTACGAATTTTTTTTTTCAGTGGTGGAAGTAAATGAAGAGAATTGGTGTAATAAGAAAAAATATATGTTTAAAATAAAATAAAAAATAAAAAATAAAACTTAAAAGATATATAGTTTTGGTATTTTAAAGGATATGATGTATGGAGTAAAATTAATAATTTTAATTTTTTAATATAAATGTTGGAAGAAAAATGGATGTAAAAAGATATTTAATGGATTGCAGTTTAGCCACCCATTTGAGAATCTTATTATGCTGATTATCTGATGATTTTTCTACCATCTACGGGATATTGTTGCAATTACAATATCGTAACGATTTTAAAGTTGTGGCTCTACTGTTGATTATTTTCTGGTCACAAATTTTGTTTATTGTTAATTAATTATGGACCTACATCACCACATAAATAATCAAATGCATATATCCTAACACATTTGAGCGACAAGTTGCAACTAACGCCAAAATCTTTACACGTTTCTAGTCTCTTCCATGATAGTTCCATTACAACTATTTTGGTAGGTCCCTTTGGAAACCTTCTACGAGGCCCTTGACTGCACCGTTCGATTATAACACGTAGACACGTGTACGGCTGATACTCCAACTTCCCAAGAGAAGACATTTGCGTTCCCAGTTCGCGCCTATTTATAAACCGCCCCACACAATTACAACTGCAGAATGAAAGAGCACAAAACAGAACCAAAAAAGCTCAAGCTTCCTTCTCTCCATAGCTTCCTCTCTCTCCCTCTCTTTTCAAATGGCTCCTCATGAACTTGTTCAAACCGACGTGAAACCAACCGGAATTGTTACAAAACCAGCGACTACCGTACCTAGCAGGGCATACGTTTCATTTCTTGCAGGCAATGGAGACTACGTGAAAGGCGTTGTCGGGTTAGCCAAAGGGTTGAGAAAAGTAAAATCCCAGTACCCATTAGTTGTGGCAGTTTTGCCCGACGTACCGGAGGAGCACCGCAAGATCTTGGAGTCTCAGGGTTGTATTGTAAAGGAAATCGAACCCGTTTACCCTCCCGAAAACCAGACCCAGTTCGCTATGCCCCACTACGTCATCAACTACTCCAAACTCCGTATTTGGGAGGTACGTACGTGTACGCGTGTCGTTGTTTTACAACTTACACGTAGATCTAATCGGCTTTTCTTGTATTATTAATTAACTCTTGTTGATCTTTTATGCAGTTTGTGGAGTACAGTAAGATGATATATTTGGACGGAGATATACTGGTGTATGACAACATCGATCACTTATTTGATTTTCCTGATGGTCATTTATACGCTGTGATGGATTGTTTCTGCGAGAAAACATGGAGCCACACCTCACAGTACAAGATCGGTTACTGCCAACAGTGCCCTGACAAGGTTACGTGGCCCGTTGAATTGGGTCAACCACCTGCACTATACTTCAACGCTGGCATGCTCGTGTTCGAGCCTAGTCTATCTACCTATGAACATCTTTTGAAGACTCTAAAATTACTCCTCCTACCCCATTTGCAGAACAGGTATATATGTTTATAATTTCCATTGTTTTAATTTGTTTCGATTTATGGTGTTTATTTTGATGGCGAATTGTTGGATTTTTGTTTTTGTTTGTGTTATGCAGGACTTCTTGAACATGTTTTTCAAGGACATTTACAAGCCAATTCCTTTGGTTTACAATCTTGTTCTTGCCATGTTATGGCGTCACCCAGAGAATGTAGAACTTGAGAAAGTGAAGGTTGCTCACTACTGTGCAGCGGTAAGTAACAGCTAATAAATCAACTCTTAACGTTTTGTATGTGAATATTTATTCGCTCTTTCTATATATTTGGCACTGATTTTGATTCCTATGAATAATTACCAAATAAAAAGGGTTCAAAGCCATGGAGGTACACAGGCGAAGAAGAGAATATGCAGAGAGAAGACATTAAGATGTTGATCCAGAAATGGTGGGACATTTACAATGAAGAGTCATTGGATTATAAGAAACCAACAGTGGCTACTGAGGCCGAGGCAGAGCCAGTGAAGCTGCAGCCATTAATCATAGACGCTCTCTCTAACGCTGGTGAAATTCAGTATGTGACCGCACCATTAGCTGCTTAAGCAGAAGAGTACGTACAGCATCTTCACAACTGAATGTAGATTGATGTACAAATAAAAGAGTCAAATTAAAGGGGGCAGATTTGAGATTTCCTTCTTTTTACAGATAGAAAAAGAGCTTGTAATAGAGAAATGAATAAGTTGTATGGTTTTTTTTTTTTTTTTTTCTTCTCTTTTGTTTTTGTGGCTTTTTTCTTTGCTTGAAGATAAAGTCTGGTCCAAACCTACTGTGATGTGATGTACTCAAAAGAGAGTCGTTTCATGGAATCTGCACCTGTGCCATTGTAATCTTCTCGATCAATGGTGAAATGAACATACTTTTTAATTTTTTATAACCTAAATTACCTTTTTAAAGTAACTCTTTAATTATAGCGTTTTTTTCACTGATTGTGAAGGAAGAAGACATGATTTAATTAAAAAAATTTATTTAAGGATCAATTGTGGTTAATTGGTTATGTTTTTGGTACAAGGATCCCTGAACTCCTTCTCTTTTGAGTTGTGTTGAGCGTTAAAGGATCAATTGACAGGTGTCTTTTAAAATAATATGTGGTCAAGATTTACTCTTATTATTTGTACCTCTAACTAAACCAATACTACATCGTATTATAAGTCCATACACCAAATCCTAAAAAAAAAATAAAAAAATACATAGCTAAATTCTCAAAATTGGAATTTATCGTTCTTCATTTTTTTTAAACTATATCATCTTCATCTTCTTCCCATTCTACTAATGGATGAAATAAATCTATATTTCTTCTCTTCAATCTTCGAATCTCAAATAACCCAAACAAACTACCTCTCTTCCTAAAATATATTTGGGTTATGATTTCATAAAAAAAATATAAAAAAATTCTGAAGCCTTCGTTCCAAATTGTCCTATTGTGTGTATTCCAATATTTTTTGTTGGAAAAGATTTGTTCACCTAAATCTCTCTCTCTAAATCACAATAAATCTCTATTTCTTCTTCTCTAAGTGATTCTTTTGGATTCTGATTTTACATGCTGATTTTATAAGTTTTTTTTCTTTCTATAAAATGAATATAATGTCGAAATCATACGGTTGATTGATCCAATTCCTGGTGTGTCATGGGTTTGATGCAATTAGACTATCTGATAATGCTGTGTTGTTTTAAATAAACCAATGAATATGTTGTTGAAACTTGAAATCATAAAATGTTTGAGTTTTGACTTGTGAAATTCCGGAAGTGAAAGTGAAAGTGGGTAGGGACCAGTTTTGAAGAGGTGAAAAGCCTAGGTTTCAACCCAGCGAGCAGAATTGAAGTCCAAATCGAAAAATAGAACCCGAATCAACCCACAAACCCTTATAATTAAAATTTTGTTCAAGGATTTTATGTATTTTCAAAAACTTAAATTTGTAGGAATTTTTTATTTATTATTATTATTTTTTTAAAATGTGGTCACTTTACTTTCCCATAAGAAATAGCCGGAAAATGTGTAAAATTTGAGTTTGAGGTGATGTTTGGGATTATATGAATTTTTGTTATAAAACTCCAAAACGGTGTAGTTGTGTATTAAAAACTGGGAATAAAAAAATAAGAATTAATCTTGACTATCCAATTTTAAAAAGAACACTTGTCAATTGATCCTTCAAAGCTCAACACAGCTCAGCAGAGGATCTTTGTCCATGTTTTTGACGAATAAGTATTGTATTGCATTTTTTTTTTCCTCTCATTTACTTCATATAAAAAGGACACATTTATTTTAAGTGTTGGGGTTATGGGAAAAAAACTTGTATGACACCTAATGATGCATGTACGGTGTATCCCCCACCATGATCAGAGTTTAGTTAATAAGTTGAATATGTTGCGAATCAAGAATAATTGATAACAAAGAAATAAATGAGATGAGATCAGAGGAAGAGATATGTAAATGCTAGAGAGAGGGACGAGATAGAGAGAGAGAGAGAATATTTGTGTCTATATTGAATTATCAGCTGAACCAACCTTTACAAGAGAGTTGTGGTCTTATTTATAGACCTTTAGAAAACTACTTGATCAATACAAAAGAGAAGAGGCGGTGGATGCTGATGAAGATAAGCTTGAGAACCACTTGATAATAGTTGGGATTGATGATGTCAAAGTAACTGACATGTGTATTACTTGGAGGGTAAGTAATATTAGTGATAAGTGTTAAAGTCACCGTGTGAGAGATAAGTGTGGAAAGCCACACATATATTATAACACTCCCCCTTGGATTTCCACCACTTGTATTTCAATTTGCTAGGTAAAACCCAAATGGGACAAAAACCTCAGAAAAATGTATACAATGATCTTCTAGATCTTGTGGTGTTGTACGTTCTCCAAACTATCTCATTAAAAACCTTGTCAGGAAAACCTAGTGAGATAAAACCTGATCGAAGGGAAAAAGCGTACAGTGTACATATGTCCAGAATTTATTGTTTTCTTTAAAACATTTCTCACATTTCTCACATTTATACTTTACTAGGGAAAACCCAGTGGGATAAAAACCTGAGCAAAAATATTCATTGATTTGTCGGATCAAAGTAAAATTTATGATGATCTTCTAGATCAATATAACATATATACGATGATTAGCAAGATCAAAGTAATATTTACAATGATATTTTGATCAAGATAACATATATACGATGATATACTGAATAAATGTAATATTTATGATGATTTTGTGGATCAAATGATTTTTGGGTGTGCTTAGAGAATTGCCTCATTAAAACCTTATCAGGAAAACCCAATGGGACAAAACTTAATTGGAAGGAAAAAGAGTACAATGCACATATGTCCCAATTAATATACTTTATTTAATATGCTCCCCCTGATGGGACGCTCCCCCTGATAAAAGTTCTTTTAAATGCTAAACTGGGGTATACAGATGTTTATTTCATAACGTCATAAATGATTGGAGGGAGTATAAGCAAAGACTTGCTTTATGGAGTAATATCCATATGGAATCTTTTCATATTCTTTTTCAACATATTCTGATTGATGGACAAACATTCCTTTTGATCTATGCTCGACCTACAGGTCGAAACAATATTTCATTTCCCATGTCTTTCATTTTTAAACTCATTTACCAAAAATTCAAGAGTTTTCAAGAGCTCTCCAGGAGCTCCAATTAAATTCATATCATCAACATATGTTGTGAATATAGTAAATTCGGATTCTGATTTCTTTGTAAAGACACCTGGGTATATAATATAATTATTATACCCTTATTTTATCATATATTCACTGAGACGGTTATACCACATTCGTCTAGATAGTTTTTAATCCATATAAGGATTTTTGTATGTTCATCAAATACAGATTACGATATCTCAATTTACATGCTTCTAGCATTTTAAATCCTTATGAGATTATAAATATCTGCATTGAGTGAATCATATAGATAAATAATTACTACGTCTAGAAGACGTATTTCAAGCCTTGTAAAAGCATCCAAATTTATCAAAAATTTGAAACGTAATTGTATTTGTCACTATTGAATACCAAGTTTCTGTGAGAAACCTTGTACTACGAGTCGTGCCTCATATCTCACGATCTCATTTTTCTCATTACGTTTTCTGTATAAAAACCTATTAGTATCCAACTAGTTTGACATCTTCAGGTGTCTGGAGTACTATTGGTCTAAATACTTTATGTTTGGTATATGAAGTCAATTCTTCTTAAATTGCTTTTTTTCACTTAGGTCAATCATGCATTTTGTATACAATCATTGATATTATGAATATCATAATTATCATTTATAATTTCAGTAACGCTACTATATATAAAAATACATCACCAATGATTGTTTCTTTATGATTCCACATTTCTCTTATTTGATTTATAGAAATTTTCTCAATTTTAATATACTTGAATCTCTGTTGAGATTTCTTCCATTTCAATGGATTTAGTCACTATATGGATTTAGTCACTATATGGATTTTATAGAAATTTTTCTTAATTTCAATATAGATGTATCTCTGTTGAGATTTCTTTCCATTTCAATGGATTTAGTCATTTCATAGACTCGTATATCAATTTTCTCAATTTCAATATACTTATATCTCCATTGAGATTTATTCCATTATAGTGAATTTAGTCATTTCATAGACTTGTGTTTCATTAAATATATAAGACTCTTATAGAGTTGATTTAGAAAAAGCGGATTTATTTATAACTCGAGTTTTGTTTACTTTTGGATCCTGATAATAATACCTTTCAAAAAAAGGTTCATAAGCTTATGATATGCATCAGATGATTTATTTGTTGTCATTTACTCTGATCATCCTTTAAGAACAATCACCTGGCCGGGGTTTATGAGATGACAACTTATAAAATCTTTTACTTTTAATATATCAAGTAACAAATTAATAATTATCTGATGATCAATTATCTTTCGTATTTGAGTGATACAAAGATTGAAATGAGACACATTTATATATAGAGTGACGTAGCGGGGTATGACGAAAATAAGAATGATCACTTTGTCGAATCCTGAGGCACACTCAGACGAACCTTGACGCAGCGACCGGTAGTTACCCAAGCATGGATCGCCTTGCAGGGGCCATCATTCCCTAATCTACGTTAGAAAATAGCACTCTCGAATCCTTAAAGAGCATGTCGAATCCACAACAGATAAGTGTTCCAAAGAACGATTTTATTGATTATCAAAAAGTTACAATAATTGAAAATAATAAGACTATTTATAATAAACTAACCCTAATACGATTCGAATACGACATTCCTAAAAAGACTAAAACAGGAAAAGATAAAAACTAATCATAATCTTCTAAGATTCATGATTCCTAACTTGACTGAAAAACAAAGATCAAATCTTACCCAAAAGGTAAGTTTGATTTATTTCCAAAACCTTAATTTAATTCCTAATCAAACTAAAGTAAATAAACTTGCTAAACAAGAAATAAAGACCAAAATTAATAAAATAAGAAAACACCCAAAACCGTCTGAATCTGAAGTTAAGCGCGGTTGGGCCGCAGGACATCGGTAGCGGCATGGGCCGTCGTTCCTTCTTCTTTGTCCTACATCAATCACCTCTTCTTAAAAAGAACTTGTCCTCGAGTTCGATTAAAGTACGAGGATTGACAAGTAAACAAAGAA
Organism: Acer saccharum; assembly: GCA_030490815.1. Taxonomy (NCBI): domain Eukaryota; kingdom Viridiplantae; phylum Streptophyta; class Magnoliopsida; order Sapindales; family Sapindaceae; genus Acer; species Acer saccharum. The sequence continues at coordinate 38,061,622 of CM059870.1, forward strand.
AACCCATATTTGTCTTGTGGGAGTGGTAGACCCCAACCGAAAAATATATCCGTAGTCCATCCTAGATCCATAATGGCACCACAGTAATCCTCCAACGAAATGTAGAAGATGCCCAAGCTATTTGCCATTGGCGATTCATATCGGTTGCGGCTTGGGCCGCTGGACACCTGCGGAGGTTTGGACGGCATCGAATCCTCTCTACTAGCTTTTCCCATCCCACATAGTATTATTGATGCAGTGGGGTATGGCGAAAATAAGAATGATCACTTTGTCGAACCTTGAGGCAAACTCAGATGAACCTTGACGTTGCGACCGGTAGTTACCCAAGCATGGATCACCATGCAGGGGCCATCATTCCTTAATCTACGTTAGAAAATGGTGCTCTCAAATCCTCAAAGAGCATGTCGAATCCACGACAAATAAGTGTTCCAAAGAACAATTTTATTGATTATGAAAAAGTTACAATAATTGGAAATAATAAGACTATTTATAATAAACTAATCCTAATACGACTCGAATACGACATTTCTAAAAAGACTAAAATAGGAAAAGATCAAAACTAATTATAATCTTCTAAGATTCATGATTCCTAACTTGACTGAAAAAGAAAAGATCAAATCTTACCCAAAAGGTAAGTTTGATTTATTTCCAAAACCTAAATTTAATTCCTAATCAAACTAAAGTAAATAAACTTGCTAAACAATAAATAAAGACCTAAATCAATAAAATAAGAAAACACCCAAAACCGTCTAAATTTGAAGTTAAGCACAGTTGGGCCGCAGGACATCTGTAGCTGCATGGGCCATCGTTCCTTCTTCTTTGTCCTACATCATAGAGAACCGAACTGGTATCTCTATTTTGTATAGGAGTAACTTTTTATTTACTCTTTCTTGAGAAACTTTCCATTTGGAAATTAATCAATATAATAATATACAGATTGTGCGTAAAAATATAAACTCTCATAAGTTTAAATGATCTAATAGAAGATTAATCAAAATCAATATTAATCTCATAATGATATAGAATTCTTATCTTAGATCATGCTAGAGATGAAAAAAAAAAAAGAAAAAAAAAAAAGATATACTACACAATCAAATATCTTTAAAATGTGAGCAATTCAGTGACTAATTACAAGTTGTAATGGTAAATACCGATGATAGGTAATGAGTCATAGATGACATCAACATGTAATATAGAATGTCTCATATAGAAATCGCTATTGAAATAATAAATTTATTGTAATTACCTGGAGACGTTTGACAAACGATTCCACTGATCCATTCTGATTATAAGTACATGCGAAAAGCTGGGTGTTGAACATCGATCTCAACTGGAGACGTTTGACAATACATAAACATGTGATCATCTCGTAGATGCATAAATTAGAACCATAAATTAATGAAAGGGTTCTTTTGGTGGATGAATATGTCCACATATATCCCCTTGAGTGATAGGGATTCAAAACCAACTTTAGAATAAGATGGTTTATTTGGTAGATGAATATATCCACATACATTTCTTTTCTGATCAACAATATAATCTGGATGATAAAGAACACAACTGTTGACGATGAAATTTAGATTGCCACACACAACAATTATATCAACCTAAAGAAAAACGAGAAAATAATCAATGCATGCAAGAGACAGAATTTTACGTGGAAAACCCTTGAATGGGAAAAAACCATGGCGCCCTAGAGAGCAGAAAAATATCACTAGTCTTATTGCTTTGTTACACACTCAGATCTCTCATATGATTGCTCTCTTCTCTCTCTCTCTCAGTTTTCGAACCCCTTCCTTATGGGATAGATGGTTCTATTTATACATGTTTAATTTAGGGTTTCCCCTTGTTTTTAGCCGCGTTGGTGGTAGATTTCCCTCTTTGATTCGTACTAGGATTCCTCTCTTTGTCACGGGCTAGGATGTTTCTCTTATCTCTTTACGATTCCTTGTTGCCATGGGTTTTCTAAAGTTTAGGGTTGATTTCTGTGTTTCTGCCGAGTCGGTTCGGGCCCAGTACGCTGATGCAGCGAATACCTTTACTTTTGGGTTTTTTTCTTCGGCGACCGCGTTTCTACCTGTGGCGAGTATATATCTAGTTCTGGCGACCACGCCTTTGACTTTATTGGTTTAAGGCAGCAATATTCTGGCTCGCCACATTTTCTCCCTTTGACTCGGTCAATGAGTGACGTGGCAACCTTCTCTTCATTATCTATTTGACTCTTTTGGTGACGTGTCCGCTTGGCGAATTTATACATACAACAACAACTTTTTTATAATTAGCATTTGGCCTGAATCACGCACAGATATTCAACATTCTTATTATTCATGGTCTCAAATGACATTAATAAAGTTATATGTCTTTGATCTAAGCATATTTCTTTATGTTCTGCTTGAATGATAAAAAGTATCACTGATACACAATTTAATACCATCTAGTAATAAGATTGTGGATCTTCTAGAGCCTTTAATCAGATCCATCAAATCCGCTAAATTTGATCTGGTATTAACTTTAAATGCCCTTGAACTAAGCATATTACTTTATGTTGTTCTTTGAATAATATCAAGTACTATTGATACATAATTGAGCATTGTTTGATAACAACATCGTGGCTCTTTCAGAGCTTTCTATCAAATCCGTTGTACCTAATACATTAATAACATTTGCTCTCAGCAAAGTCAAATTCATAAAATATTTCTGACTCCGTAGAAATGTATGAGTCTTTACACTATCGGCAAGACATATATTTTTCCTTCTGGGAATTTTATGGACATTATTTGTAATGTCATTTTATATCTCATCTGAAATGATAATAATTCCGCATAATTGTATGAATCGTTGCACTATCATCATTGCATGGATATATTTAATTATCCCATCCATATAGCAATCATGGCCTGGATCCATGCTTTTAATTTTGCAACAAATATATATACATAACACCATTAATACAATTATGGAATATCAATAAGTGAAATAATAGAGAGAATAGTACAAACTTGGATGCTCAGTTCGAGGTGTATATCTCTCTGTGGAAAGTTCCGATAAACAAACCAAATGCTCAGATTGTAGAAACATGAGTGAAGAACGTTCTGACAAAATTTTAACCCGATCGGACCACAGATCAAAGAGATGTCACTCTTTGATGAAACTTGTGCAATACTGGAATTTTCTCCCCTGTTTTCTGCCCAGCCTTGTTCGGAGCTGCAGAACGCACCATAGGGAATTCTTATTGACAATCCCACCATATAGATTCAAGAACTACAAGAGTAGAATGCGCTGACTAAATTTCAGCTCAAACCGATCTTAGATGAGGTAGATATAATAGTTTGATCAAGATTGCGCAGTGATGTTCTTCACACAATTTCTGCACACACACCTCATTTTTCTTCTCTTTTCTAGTAAATATTTCCAAATTCATTATACATGATATTAGGATCTTAAATCATTTTTATGAAACTCACAACATCCTGTTGGATGTGTAAATCATTCTTTGAATATTGCTCTTCATGAGCATTAAACATGAATGAAATAGATAAAATATCATTTTCAGTTTCATTATACGTTAGGATCTTAAATCCCTTTTATGATACATACAATATCCTGTTGGATGTTACAATATCTTGTTGGATGTGTAGATCCTTATTTGAATATTGTTCTTCATGAGCATCAAACATGAATGAAATGGATAAAATATTATTTCCAGTTTCATTATACGTTAGGATCTTAAATCATTTTTATAATACTCACAATATCCTGTTGGATGTGTAAATCATTTTTTTCTCAAATGAGTGTTATGTAAGCATATCACTTCATATATATATGAGATAAAATAAAATCATGGATTATATTAATTTTTCGAACTTCCGGTTCGACCATGAATTGTAAGTTCATATATAAAATTCAGAAAACTCCAGATTCTGAATGGATTTGAAACCTCAAGTTCCAAATAATAAATTATGGAATTCCTGTATATAACACTGGATTCAGAACTCTAGGTTTTCATTGGTTTTCAAAACCATGCCGACTTAAATATCATAATTCTAGAAACTTTAAGTTTTGGTTAGTCGGTCTAACCAATCTCATATATTGTATAAAAATAAATATTGGATATTTAAACAGTTTATCTAGAGACACAGCATAAGCCAGTCTTATATATTGCATAAAAATAAATGCTGAATATTTAAACAATTTATCTGAAGACACAGCATAAGCCAGTCTGGAGACATAACATAAGCCAATCCCAAGACACAGCATAAGCCAGTATCATATATTGCATAAAAATAAATGCTGAATATTTAAACAATTTATCTGAAGACACAGCATAAGCCAGTATCATATATTGCATAAAAATAAATACTGAATATTTAAACAATTCCAGGAGGCTGAGCTCACCTGTTATATGCGCAAAAATAAATGTAAATATTTAAATAATATAAATAAATCCAGAACTATATATAGAGGATCCGTTGACAGCATAAGCCATCTTGTATACAGAACTATAAATAGATCCAGAATATTGAGATGTAAGTAAATCACCCATCAGAGGATCCTTTTTACTTATACACACAAATATCGAGCCGTAAATAAATCACTCACCTTGAGATACTTTTTACTTACATACGATCGTGCTGATAACGTGTTGCGAATCAAGAATAATTGATAACAAAGAAATAAATGAGATGAGATCAGAGGAAGAGATATGTAAGATGCGAGAGAGAGGGAAGAGAGAGAGAGAGAGAGAGAGAGAGAGAATATTTGTGTCTATATTGAATTATCAGCTGAACCCACCTTCACAAGAGAGTTGTGGTCTTATTTATAGACCTTTAGAAAACTACTTGATCAATACAAAAGAGAAGAGGCGGTGGATGTTGATGAAGATAAGCTTGAGAACCACTTGATAGTAGTTGGGATTGATGATGGTCAAAGTAATTGACATGTGTATTACTTGGAGGGTAAGTAATATTAGTGATAAGTGTTAAAGTCACCGTGTGGGAGATAAGTGTAGAAAGCCACACATATATTATAACAGAATATCAATTATCCAGTAATTATACTAAATTAATATACTTGGTATAAACATGAAATAATATAATTCCTCTTACCCGCTCCCCCGCCCCCCCCCCCCCCCCCCCAAAAAAAAAAAAAAAAAAAAAAAAAAAAGCATTTCATTTATGTAGAAAAAATTTCATATGATAAATTCTTCAAGAGTCATCCCACGGTTTTTGATGTTTATCATGTTTTTGTTTTCCTTGTTCTTCATGAATAATGATTATATAGTAGAAATATATATATAGTCTTTCTATTATCAGTTCGAACTGACAAAAGTTATATCAGTTCCTAATATGTGGGCCACTGGATTTAAATACTTTGACTGACAAGTGTATACAGCCAAGTCAAAGTATTTAAATACAGTGGCCCACATGTAAGGAACTGATATAACTTTTGTCAGTTCGAACTGATAATATAATATATATATATATATATATATATATATATATATATATTTAAGAAATAAGGGATCATATAAGCTCAGTTGCAATAATTTTTTTTTTTTGCATTATAAATTTTCCGATATACATAATTGAATTGTATTAGCATTGTATTTTGAAGAATTAAATTAAGTGAAAATTGCAAAAAATAACCTAACCAGAGAATGGATTACTGTTTCTAACCAAATTCTAATTTTTAATTGTTTGTAACTGATCATCATAATACATTATTGTTTTTAGTTAATAAATTACAAAATTACCCTTTTATCCTCTTTTTCCCTTTAATTTTTTTTTCTCTCCATTACTCATCTCTCTCTATCACTCAACTTTTTATCACTCATATCTTTATCAAATCTTAGTTCTTAACTAATTTTTGTCAAGAAATTAAAGTTATTTTGAAGGGAAATCGCAAAGAAACCAAGATTTAGGAAGAGTTTTTTAACAATTTCGAGGTTGTGGTTGAATCTCCCCTCAAAACTTCAAGATTTGTAAATCTTCAATTTCAATAGCATTATTGTGTTTCTTAGATGATATTGTTGATGGGTCTTTGTTATTTTGTTTCAATTTTGAAGTTTTTTGTTGACAATGGAAGAAACTTCGATTTCGGTTTGAAATTATATTTCATGCAATGAGTCACGGTAAAAGTGATATAAGTTGGTTATTTCATGTTTAACGTGACACATCGCCTAATATTGTGCAATCATGTATTTTTGAAGTACATGAGATATTTCATGCCTAACATGACATATACGGGATATTTTATACCCAACATGACATACATGATATACATGAGATATTTCATGTCTTACATGATTGCATAAATATGATATTTTATACCCAACATGACATACATAGGATATTTCATGCCCAACATGACATACATGAGATATTTCATTTCCAACATGACATACATGAGATATTTCATTCTCAACACGATATGCATGAGATATTTCATGCCTTACATGGGATATTTCATGCCTTGCATGAAATACTGTATAAATAGGATATTTCATACCCAACATGATATACATATGATATTTCATGCCCAACATGATATACATATGATATTTCATGCCCAACATGATATACATGAGATATTTAATTACAACATGATATATATGAGATATTTCATGCATTGTATGAAATAATGCATAATGGAGATATTTCATACCCAACACGACATATATAGGATATTTCATGCCCAACATGACATACATGTGATATTTCATGCATAACATGATATATATGGGATATTTCATGCCTTACATGAAATACTACATTCACCTTAAGGGAGAAGACCATCGGGCAGACCGAAAAAAATTAGGATATGTTCTTCCTTATAAGGGCCTGAAACAAGGGTATGTACCAATTGTGGAGAATCTGGACACAATCACATCACTTGCACCAAACCTCATCAAGCACCGTCTATTAGCAAATCAAGTTCATCAGTTGAGCAAAAACCTCCGGTCCGTAGACAACGTGCAAGCGGAAGATGCGGGGTACTTGGACATAATATTCAGACATGCTCAAATGTGGAAGTAAAACCATGAAAATTTCATTTTATAACATTACAACTTTTTTTGAGTGTTAGATGTTAACTTTTGAAACTTGTTGAGTGTTGGTTGTTAACCGTTGAAACTTTCATTATAAACTTTTTTTTAAAAGTCAATTCGTTGCAATTTGGATTGTTATTTATTGTTTAAAATGATGAAAATGTGTACAACTTTTGTTCGAAAATCATGGACTTGGTTTTGAGTTAAATTATTAGGACATTGTTAGGATCAATTCTTAATTTTACATTTAGGCATGTATATTGTGTTTAAAATGAAAGAGAGCAGAAACAAAAAACTACACTATTATTTTGTGATGAAAAAACTGACAATTAGGTTCTATAGATGCTTTTTTAACTTGAAATTCTGTTTGTTAATATTACCAAAAAAATTGGTTTGAGTTTCCTATGTTTACATGGCAGCATCTATCTAATGTCATTGATATAGCTTCTAAGCTTGCAAAAACCATTCGGCAATTTCACTTCTAATGTCCTTCATATCGTCCGCTGTGAAGTCAATTTGGTAACATTTATCTTCAACAATATTTTCCATATACTTCATGATGAACACGCCGCAACTCCTCCTGCATTTACTAATAATAGTTATCAATATCAATAAGTGGAAATAGTAATAAAATGTTGAAAACAAACAAACAAACATTAAAAATGTTATTATCATGAAGAATCAAGTACGGTTCAACAACATCAACCTCCAAAGGCTTATGATCGGATTTACGTTGCTCATAATATCCAGTAACACGAAGTATACCGGGTAAAAATGAGATGAGTGACTTAATATGAGTGTGTTGACAACATCCATGATGTGTGTGTTTCTAAATATTAGCTTTTCAACAACGTACACATTTTTTTGTTGCTAAAGACACCTACGACAACGTGCACGATATGTGTGTTGCAGAATATTAGACTTTTTTCACAACACGCAAGACCTATGACAACATCCATGATGTGTGTGTTGCTAAATATTAGTTTTTCAACAACGAGTACAATTGTGTGTTGCTAAAAGCATGTTTATAGCAACGTGCACAAAATGTACAGAGTCTAATAATTTAACTACAACAACGTGCAATTGTTGTGCGTTGCCATATGTGTTCAATTATTTGCAACATTCATTTGTGCATTGCCGTAGGTGGTTTCCAAAACACACATTTTTGGTGTGTTGCGATAAATGACCTTTAGCAACGTCCATAGTCTGTGCTGTGCATTGCGATAGACCACTTTTAGCAACACACACAGCATACACGTTGCCTTTTGAATGTTGCTAAAAGTCATTTTTAATGTAGTGATAGAAAATTATACTCAAGTAAACCATCAAAATTCATCCAAAAAAAGATCTCAGATATTAACCACAATCAATAAAAAGCGAATATATAAATACATATACACAATTAAAAAAAAATTACAAAATGAATATTATTAACTACCCACCAGAATTTTATAGCAATCCCCTGTTTCGTTCTTATAAAATTAATAAAACTACAACCAAAATCACATCTCAAATATTTTTCTCTATGTTCCATCATTTCTCTTAAGACCCGAATAACAACAACAACAAGATTCAAATCCTCAATTTCCATAATATTTTTTTCACAACAACCAAACACACTAGAACAATAACCCACGAATAATTTAAAGAATAAAACATAAAGCAAATAACAGAAATCCAACAAAAATAAATAAAACGACCAAATCAAAAGCCGAAAATTCCATAGTTAGTCAATCCTTGAAATCCATTAATGGAGCTTCATGTTTCTCTATTTTAATTATTTGTTTTCTCATTCAAGACTTTTATCAAACATCTAGCAAGTCTCTTTTTTTTTTTTTTGAAAAGCAAGAATTTATTAAGGCACAAACAGGCTAAGCCAAAGCACAGGTAGGAAGAACAGGCGGGCAAACCCAACAGAACCAGCCCTAAACCAACACAACAACCAGCCGTACAACACAAAAACAAAAACCTAGCAAAAAGGGCAATAAGGCAACAACACATCACAAAAACAAAAAGAGAGCCGAAGACCCCAGAAACAACAAAGAAAACAAAACAGACCCAAACATCCACAATTTATTCAAGTTGAACAGAAATTGTACCTTGAGCTATTACAATCAACTCAAGTTGAAGTGGGTTGAAGACGGGTCGAAATTGGGTCACAAACGGGTTGTGTCACAAATAGGTCGAGGTCAACCTAGATCGCTGGCTGTCAAATCGTCACCGAAAAGCACCTGTTTCTTCTTCACCGGCATCGCACAATCCAGTCCTTTCCTTTCTTCCTCTCTTTTTCTTCTTCTTCGTTGGCGTCTGGTTAGTTCAGCCAACCGATTCTTCTTCGTTGGCATTTGGTCTGCGTCACCCTTATCTCGTCGCCGTCGTGCGGTTGTCACCTCTTCTCCGATCACCTCTACCTCTCTCACTGTAGTTGAAAACGGTGGTTCTTATTTTTTATTGATAATGGTTCTTATTTTTTTTGGTTTATGTTTGTAAAAAAATAATAATTATAATTTAGGTTTACTTTTACAAACAAAATTGATTTTATTTTTTTTAAGTGGGCATTTTAGACTTTACAACTTACACCTGCTTAAAAACAATAACTTATATTTTTTTGATTAAAAACAATAATTAATTTCTTAATTTGACTACTTTTACAAATGTCTCTTAAATTAATGGGGCTTAATTGGATTGTACGTATATGTATTAGGGATGACAATATAGGGTTATCATGTTGTGCTTGCATCAATCCAAATACAGCCCGTTAATTTATGCTCAATCTGAACATGGTTCGTTAAGCTTATCGTGTCACAAATTGATACTTAAACACGAGCCGTTACATTACCGGGTTACCTAATAAGACCCGTTTAATCCATTAATTATATTAATCTATTACCTATTTACATAATAAAGTAATTTTTTTTTTTTTTTTGAAATATTACTTAAATTCTGTGTTTTTTTAAGAAGGAGAAAACTCGAACCCACAGCCCGTTGTTATAGGTGTGAGAGGTATACCTATTTAAAGTTTATTTGTTAAAGCAATTTAAATTGTTAGGGTTTGTCCGCTAAATTTCAAAATTCCCCTTAAACTCTTTTTAAGAGTATAAAATTTAAAGTTGGCCGGGTCAAAACTATTAAATTTTATCAGTTTAAATTTTAAACATTATTTATTTTAGTAACTTAAATGTAAAAATAGTTATTTATCTCTATATAATTGTAAATTATATATTTATCTTTGACATTTAATTGTGTTACATGGATTAACGGGTTCGGAGGGGTTCAACCCAAACATGAACCATTTATTTAACGGGTTTAACGTGTTAACCTTTTGGTGACCCGATCAAACCCAATAAAATATAACCAAAACCCGTAAATATCATATCATGTCAACAATTGCCACCCCTAATATATATATATATATATATATATCGTATCGTGTCCACAACCGATTGATTTAGTATATATAAAGCTATTTTTGAGCTTAAAAACGAACCAATTAACAAACTCAAACCAACCCCAACGTTACTGATTTGTTATAACAACACCACGAAAGGCCAATGAATTTCCCATTAAAATGAGTCAATTTTTGCTCACCCCCTTCGAGGGGGTAAGCATTACCCCCCTCCCAAACATATGACATGTGTCCATAGAGAGGTAAAATTGTCTAAAAATATAACAGGGTTTGGACAAATTTACCCTCTCCATAGACACATGTCATGTGTTTGGGAGGGGGTAATTCTCACCCCCTTCAAGGGGGGTGAGCAAAAGTAAACCCCATTAAAATCTCTATTTTCGTTATCGTATTCGTGTATATATATTCTACCAATTAATCTTACTTCCTCATTAAAATTTCCTTAATTTTTTTTTTTATAAAAAAAATGGCTCCTTGTAACCATTTTTTAACCAAGCTTTTTCTTATTTACAATGCCATGTCTCTCTTCATTATTCATTCCTCAGCAGATAAAAACTTGATCAAAAACATCTGCCAACAAACAAGCGACAATCAGTACTGCACCCATCTTTACTTCAGCGACAGTCGCTCTTACTGGGTTGGCGTGCAAGGCCTCGCTCTGATCGCAATTCAAGAGATCATCAACAAAGCGCAAGATACTATCCATAATCGATTTCCCAAATTGTCCAAAGAGATAACCGATCCTGTTGGAAAGCAGCGTCTTGGCGTTTGCGAGACTGATTACACTAACTCTGTGAACAATTTTAATGGTGCATTTCAATCTACTAGTAAAAGTGATTACTGGAAAGCCATTGATTGGATTAGAAAAGGAGCTAATGATGTCATTGATTGTCAAAATATTTATAAGAGGGAAAGCCCGATTGCCGACTCCCCCATATCGGCTGTAAACAACGAAATAGCGCTCAAGTTGTCCGGAATTCTATTGACTTGCATTGATAATCTTCTAAGGAGATAGATCATGAAAATATTTATAGCTAGTATGGAAATTATATATAGGGAAAATCGTATTTTAGTCCCTGTAGTTTGCCTTAATCTGCGTTTAGTCAATGGTTTTTTGGTATTGTAACTTTCAGTCCATCATTATTCTGACAATATGAATTCCAGTCCCTACCATCCAATTTTGTTAGGGTTCCGTCAAGTCAACTAGGGTCAACGAGGGTAAAAAGGTAAAATAACATCAGATATTCTAGAAGCTTATATAACCAAAGGGTATAATAGTAATTTACAAATTAATTTAAAAAACAAATAAATATTATTAAATTAAATAATAATTAAATTTTAAAATATTAAATAATATTAAAAATAATTAATAAAATATACTAATTAAATTTACAAAACCAAAATACAAAAATACAAAAATACAAAAACAAATATATAAAAACAAGTTTACTAATTAATTAAAAAACTAAAAATTAAAAACAGATTTAATAATATATATATATACCAGATTAAAAAAAACAAATGAATATAAAATAACAATAATTCTATGTACAACCGGCCTTGCGGCCTCTTTGCGTAACCGGTGCCGACATGGCAAAAATAAAAGGAAAACAGAGGTTGTGTGTTTCTCTGTTCTCAAAAAAAAAAAAGGGAAAATATCATTTTCGTCCCTATGGTTTACCATATTATCCGTTTTGGTCCCCGTCGTTCCAGTATTGACCATGCAAGTCCTAACATTCACTATTAATCGTTTTTTTGGTCCTTACCGTCAGGTTCTGTTAAGGTTCCGTTAAACAAGTGAGGGTATATTGGTAAATGGATCATTCATCACTAAATCAAATTAATAAATATAATTAAATTATATAATAAAAAATTCAAAAAATTAAATTGACCTATTACTAATTAAATATTTAAAATTAACAGAAATTAAAAAAATATTAAAAAAAAATAAAAAGAAAATAAAAAGAAAATAAAAATTCAAACCCTAATCCTTTCTCTTTTCCATCTTTTTTTTTTAATCATAAAAAGAAAAAAATATATTAAGAACAAAAAGTGAAACCCTAGTCATCTTCATCTTCTTCACATCATCACCACCATCTTCATCTCTCTCTTGACATCTGATTCTTCGCTCTCTCTCTCTCTCTCTCTCTCTTTTCTCGAATCCTTATCTCGCGAATCCGTCTCCGTTGATCTCCTCCATTGCCGATCTCCGATCCCTCTATCTCTGCCTTCTTTCTATCCTATTCACCAGCGAGATCGACATAGGTGTTAATGTGTGTGTTGGTGGTTGTGTTTGACAGTGGGTGTTGGTTGGGTTTGATTTGGTGGTTGTGGTTGATAGATGATGTTTTGGTGGTTGTGCTGACAGTGACGACGACAGAGTTAAGGAGGTGGTGGTTACGAGTAACGGTGTGACAAAAATGTTGTTGGTGATGCAGAGCGAAAACAATGGTATTGTGAGGAAAATTTTCTCTCTTTTTTGCCCAATAATTAGAGAAAGAGTTGAGTTTTAGTTTGTATAGCTTGTTTGATTGATTACCTCTTCTAGAATCTGAGCCCCCACATTGCTTCTATTTTTAGTTGAAACCATTGTAAAATCAGCAATGAAATCATTGATCTTTTATAGGGTTTTTTTTCCATATCAATTTGTAATCTTCTTTATAAGAATTTTTTTCTGGGAGCTTGCATCTGTACTGTCATGAAGCATTTTACATTCGTTTTGGTGATTTTTTAATTGCGATTTTTTGGATATAGTTTTGTAAGAACGAACGGAATGATGAATATATTTGCCTTACACCTGTATAGAGATGCTAATATTGGCAAGGAGAAAGATTTGCAAAGGAATCCTTTAGATTTTTCTCTATTGAATCAAATCAAAATTCGAAACTGATTTTGAAAGGAAAAAGTCGATTTGAGTTGCTGGGATTTGTTGAATGTAGATTGTTGTTGAATGTGATGTAGATTGTTGACTTTGATAGATCTTGTGTTGTTAAAAAAAATCCAAATCAAGTTTTGTTCCAAAAAAATTTTCTAGATCTGGTGGTGTTAGAATTAGGGTTTATTTATTTATTTTTTATGTTAAATTAAATTAAATTTATTTATTATTTAATTTTATGGTGGTGGTGTACTGGTGCTGAGAAATAGAGAATAAGATTAGAGTTTTGTTAATATTTTTAATTATTTATTTTATTTTTAATTTTTTTAAATTGGAGGGTAAAAGTGTCATTTTACCCTCTGGACATGTCAGAAAGTCTATTTTTAACGGAAATTGTCACAGAAGGACTAAATGAGCTAATAATGGAACGATGGGGATCAAAACAAATAATATGGTAAACCATAGGGACGAAAATAATATTTTCCCAAAAAAAAATATTAAAACAGCACTAAAAAAAATATATTAAAACAGCACACATATTTCAGCAGGGATTTAATTTTGGGTACCCTGGAAAGGCGATGAAGAGATCATGTCTCGTGAACAACTTAAAAGAAATTATCCACTTCTAAGACCGCTTAACTCAATTAACTAGTCTTTGAGAATCACAAATTTGAAAATTTTGGTATGGGTGAGTTTGGGATTGTTGTAGTTTTTGATATAATCATCTATTTCATAAGTTTGAAGGTATAGGATATTTAATTTTTGACTTGAATATGAGGATAGGATACATATGACATGCAAAATATACCTCCCAGATTTAGTTTTGGGTGGTTTCTATAACTTTGTGAGAGAATATATATTTGTCAAAAGATATGTTAAGTGGGATTTAGGAAAGCTGCAATTAATTGTTCAAAATTCTGGTTTTTATGTGCTCAGTTGCAGTTGATTGTTCAAAATGCTCGAGGAACATAGTGCACATTGTTAGAGATAAATAGCACTCATGTCATGCTACAACATAGTTACTCTTTCCATTATCCAATTAAGGTTAAAGTTCATCTAAATTTTTATGGAAATGTTTACTTTAATTCAAGATTGGAATTTATTCAAATGCACCATTTCATAAAGAGATATATATACTTGATTAATTTGGTGATAGTATACCACCCCTATTACATATTGTAGAACCAGAAAATCTTACGGTCAAAATTCGGTCAAAATCGTAGTGTTTGGGGCACCGACAATTTATGAACAATGCTTTGTCGTATGCTTTGGATTCCCTGTAGAATAAAGCTATAGGAAGGGGGGTCTTGTCGGAATCTACTCGACACCCAAGTTAGACAATTTATAAACAAATAAAATAATCTCGAATCAACAATAAAAATTAATAAAATATAAACCGAACCGTAAACAAAACTGTCGAATCCTTGGTGGTGTCGTTTGGAGAGCCTTATGTTCGCTTGGGCTGAGCGTTTAGCAAATTAAATTGCTAGGAGGAGACAAGACAAGGCCGTTGTCGATCTATTTATAAGTGATTTTCTATACTTGGAGGTTCGTTGCATGCAAGTAGTCGAACGAAATAAAAACAAAAGATGGAGAAATGGACGATCAAGTGGAGGTCGAATGGACTGATAGCAACAATGCAGCTGGATAAGGTCAACGTGAAATGCAAAGCAATTCATTTGCTCTTGCATAAATTGAGAATAATAAATTATGAGTGGTCTGCGTGAGTCAGTAGGAGAGCTAAAAAGTCATAACTTTGTGTGTAAGTGGGCAATTTAAAGAAGAATTGCCATGTAGAAACAAATCTTCTAGCGTGATTTTTGGAGCCTTTTTCTTCTCCCATACTCTGAAGACTCTCTGTCTTATTTATAGGCCTCACAAGGAGGTTGTTTCGTTTTTTTAGGAGAATCAAATCCCAGAGATCATATCCTGATTTCGTGGGATTTGATAGTTCAAGACTGGATGGAACTCAAGCTAGGTAGTTATCAAATGATAACAGCCAGCTGACTTTGTCAATTTCTTGAGCTGGATAATAGCTAACTGACTTGGTCCTCCTTAGACTTGTCAAAGCTTATCACATCAGATTGGGCCTGCCTTTCGTTGGGCCTCAATATTTAGGCTGTGCTATTTTTGGCTACCACAGTTAGCCCCCCACTCTCTGAGTTGAAGCCTTCAAGTCAAGAGAGTAGTTTGTTTCAATCGAACTCTTGCATCGAACGACAGATAGATTAATCGAATAAAGCGCGGTAGTCGATCGACCATCTACTATTGTTTACATTGAAATCGCGCACATGCGTTATGGGTCGACATGAAATAAGCCTGTAAACTTATGCACGTTCGATCGACATGATTATTTTTTATTGAAATCGCGTACAAGCGTTATTAGATCGATACGACCTTTTATTAATGTTGGAAATCGCGTGCATGCGTTATTTTTTGGGTCGACAAGACCTTTTTTACATAGAATATCGCGTACATGCGTTATGGGGTCGATCCAACCAGTTCATTGATAAATCGCGTACGTGCGTTATTGGGTCGATCCGACCATTTCATTGATAAATCGCGGACTCGCGTTATTGGGTCAATCCGACCATTTCATTGATAAATCACGTACGTGCGTTATTGGGTCGATCCGACCATTTCATTGATAAATTGCGGACTCGCGTTATTGGGTCAATCCGACCATTTCATTAATAAATCGCGGACATGCGTTATTGGTCGATACGACCTTTTGCTAGTATCATATAGAATTCGAATGCGATAAAGAAATAACAAGAGTTTGAAAGCACGACATTTATAACGCTCATTTGTAGATCGATTTTTGTAGATCCTTAATAGTGCAAGTATGCAAGTAAACAATGTTTTTATTAATTCGTAAAAAGCAAGAAACAGAGAATGAGGAGATATATATAGATAGATAGAATCTTTCACAGTATCCCTCGTAAATATACGAATATGAATAGGCAGTTGAACGCTATCAAAACATAGATTGTAATTTCAAGTTTTAATTTTTGCATATATATATATATATAATATATATATATATATATATATATATATATTAACTCTAGCTGCAATTGCAAATTAATAACAATACAAAGTTCTAATTGATCTCAAAGGAACGATTTTTAAAGCTTTTAAACATGTTGATATGTCAGTAAATATACTCAAAATGATATCAAACGATAAATTTTATGTGAATTAAATGAAATTTGAGAGAAAAAATCGTGAAACGTACCAGAAATCAGTAATCTCAGGCAAAATCTCCACCGACGACGATTGTCTGCGCCAGCTTATACTTCCAATTTGTAGCTCAACACAAAGCGTAAGGCAACATATTTCACTTTACTATTTCAAATGAATGGTGGCTGATACTTCCTAAAATATTGTGGCTCGACTTGGAACACAACATGTAGCTTAATAGAGAGATCGACATGTTGGTTGTAGCTTGGCATAGAATCATAGAAATTTGTAGGAATTTTGTAAAATCTGAACACATGTCGCTCGACATGTAGAAATTGTGGAAATTGTAGAATCTGAACACATGTCGCTCGACGTATAAAATCAACATGCATGAAGTAGTCATTATAATATAAATTGTCGCTCGACCATCGAGTTCAGCATGCATGTAGTTGAAACATAATCACTGTGGCATTTGGCAATTGTAGTAATAGCATGTATATAGTAATTGAATCATGTTAATATAATTCTTCTGTCTAACGACAATATAAATCAAAGCATGCAATTGAATCATTTAACATAACTGTCTAACGACAATATCTGCATTTAATGACAATACAACTGTAGTAATTGCATGCAAATTGAATCATTTAATATAATTGTAAAGTGCAGGATATACCTTATAATTCCGATTTGGCGGTAGTACGCTAACTTGGCGAGTAGTGATCTATTCAAAGCTTTATTTTTTCGTTCACTTTTTGTTACAATTTGTCGTTCGACGTGGAGTAAGCAATGTAGTACGACGGAGAGTTTGACAGTCGACATGTAGTTTGATGGAGGGAGTTCGACCGTCAACACGAAGCTTGACAAAGTTCAACAATCGACATGTAGCTCGATGGAGAGAGTTCGACAGTCGACATGTAACTCGACGGAGGTAGTTCGATAGTCGACGTTCTACGTTCGACAGTTGACGTTCTACGTTCGACAGTCGACGTTCTACAGTCGACAAGTAGCTTGACGGAGAGAGTTCGATAGTCGAAATGGAACTCGACGGAGGTAGTTCGACAGTCAACATTCTACGTTTGACAGTCGACGTTCTACGTTCGACAGTCGACATGTAACTCGACGGAGGTAGTTCGACAGTCGATGTTCTACAGTTGACATGTAACTCGACGAAGGTAGTTCGACAGTCGACATTCTACGTTCAACAGTCGACATGAATCTCGATAGAGCGCAATATTTTTATGAATTTCGGCTCGACTTGGAGCACGAAATGTAGCTCGACGGAGAGCAATATTTGTAGAATGCTCATGGTAGAGCGACATTTGTAGAACGCTCGTGGTAGAACGACATTTATAGAACGCTCGATGTAGAGCGGATTTTTTTTTTTTTTTAATGCTCCGTAGAGCGTTTTTGTGGCTCTCAACCGAGCGCCCTTTTTCTTTTTCTTTAGATTTTCAAAGATGAAGACAATATATGGAGCAGCATGCATATGAAAAAATAATCCAATATAATTCTTGTGTCGTTCGACAATGTAGATCATGAATTTGATAGTATCATTTTAACATAAATTGTTTTGTCGCTCGACCATATACATATCAACATGCATTAAATAGTTGAATCATTATAATATAATATAATTACTCAACCAACATGCATTTGATGCAGTGAAATCATAATAAGCATTTGATGCAGTGAAATCATAATAATATAATAACTGTCGTTCCACCACATGCTTTGATAGTATTTTGAGTTATTAATATAATTCCTCTTGTTGTTCGACCAAGTCAAGATCAGCATTTTTTTTTTTTTTTTTTTATAACAAAAAACATGTAGTTTGACTTGGAGCACTAAAAACTTGAATTTTTATGAAACTAAAAACGTAGTCTGAAATCGATCAGTTCAAAATTAAAAACAAGGCGCCTCGACACAAAGCCAAGCAACGAAATAATTCAGTACGGTGACATACCTCAATATAGAGCATTATTTGTAGCTAGCCGTAGTGCTAAATTTGGAGAGCTCGACTCGACGTAGAGCGAAATTTGTAGAACGCTTTTTTTTTTTCTTTTCTAAGGATCATAACTTGATCCAATTTCGTAGAACGCTCGGCATAGAGCTGAATTTGGAAAGCGATTTTTTTTTTTCCTTCTAAGGATTGTCACTTGATCCAATTTCGTAGAACGCTCTGCGTGGAGCCTATGGTATATGACATCATATCCAAGTTATTGACTTGGAGAAGAACAAAACAGTTGTCCATATCGTAGCCTTGCAGAATCGTGAATTTTTTTGTTTTTTTTTGGTTGATCGGATGCCAGAATTCGTTTGTCAAGGGGATGCTCGTGCCATTTCGTTTGGCGTATGGTCCTGCAAATTCGTTAGTTTTGCACAAAAATAATTGCTCGTGTATGTTGGATCAATTGTATATTGCCATTCGACAATATAGATCAATAACTGGTCATTGTCTTGAATGGTTTTATGAAGACATTCAATTTTCATCCTTACTTTGTAGAAATTTTATTGAATCTAAACACATGGAACACTTGTAGAATCTGTATACATGTCGCTCGACATGCAGATCAACATGCATTAAGTAGGCATTATAATATAAATTGTCGCTCGACTATGAAGATTAACATGCAATCAGTAGTTGAATCAATAAAATTCTTAGTCATTCGACCAAGCATATAGAAAGCAGAATCATAATAACACAATTCCTCTGTCGGTCGACCGACCATGCATTTTATAAAGCAATCAAATCATTAATATAATTCCTTTCGTTCGCCAACATAGATCATCATGCATTTGATAAGAATTTGAATTATTTTAACATAATACAATTCCTTTGTCGGTCTACCATGCATTTTATAAAGTAGTACGTAAATTTTTGTTTGGTCTGGTCGTTCGACAATTGTAACAGTTGCATGTTAACGTAACTCTGTCGTTTAGACAGTTGTAATTGCATGCACATAGTAATTGAGTCATTTAATATAATTTCTTTGTCGTTTGACAATATAGATCACAGCATGCAATTGATAAAGTATTTGATCATATTTAATATAATTGTTGTCGTTCGACAATATAGATAACAGCATGCATTTGAATGTCGCTCGACATAAGTAGACAAACAAGTCAGCGTTTTAAGTAGAGTATTTTAAATATAACTCACATTTTATCTTGCAGGGCAAAGAACATTACTTGTCATGCATCAAATGATAAAAAGTTTTGCTTGTATTTAAACAGATCATGAAAGGCATTTTTTTTTTAAAACCTTTTTCTTTTTGACGCAGATTATTCGGATGTTGTAACCTGTTCGTTAGAGGGCGTCTGGAAATATGATGCATATCTTGTCCTTGCATCTGGGTGGAGCAGTCATCTTGAATATGTGTTCCAAATGAGGCCGACGGATTTGTTAGAACGGCGATTGTATGAGGAATTTTACAGAAGGTGATTGTCGGGCCCCACGGTGGGCGCCAAACTGTAGAACCAGAAAATCTTACGGTCAAAATTCGGTCAAAATCGTAGTGTTTGGGGCACCGACAATTTATAAACAATGCTTTGTCGTATGCTTTGGATTCCCTGTAGAATAAAGCTATAGGAAGGGGGGTCTTGTCGGAATCTACTCGACACCCAAGTTAGACAATTTATAAACAAATAAAATAATCTCGAATCAACAATAAAAATTAATAAAATATAAACCGAACCGTAAACAAAACTGTCGAATCCTTGGTGGTGTCGTTTGGAGAGCCTTATGTTCGCTTGGGCTGAGCGTTTAGCAAATTAAATTGCTAGGAGGAGACAAGACAAGGCCGTTGTCGATCTATTTATAAGTGATTTTCTATACTTGGAGGTTCGTTGCATGCAAGTAGTCGAACGAAATAAAAACAAAAGATGGAGAAATGGACGATCAAGTGGAGGTCGAATGGACTGATAGCAACAATGCAGCTGGATAAGGTCAACGTGAAATGCAAAGCAATTCATTTGCTCTTGCATAAATTGAGAATAATAAATTATGAGTGGTCTGCGTGAGTCAGTAGGAGAGCTAAAAAGTCATAACTTTGTGTGTAAGTGGGCAATTTAAAGAAGAATTGCCATGTAGAAACAAATCTTCTAGCGTGATTTTTGGAGCCTTTTTCTTCTCCCATACTCTGAAGACTCTCTGTCTTATTTATAGGCCTCACAAGGAGGTTGTTTCGTTTTTTTAGGAGAATCAAATCCCAGAGATCATATCCTGATTTCGTGGGATTTGATAGTTCAAGACTGGATGGAACTCAAGCTAGGTAGTTATCAAATGATAACAGCCAGCTGACTTTGTCAATTTCTTGAGCTGGATAATAGCTAACTGACTTGGTCCTCCTTAGACTTGTCAAAGCTTATCACATCAGATTGGGCCTGCCTTTCGTTGGGCCTCAATATTTAGGCTGTGCTATTTTTGGCTACCACACATATGCAAAATGCAAATATTAAAACCGTTTTTTCAAAAAACATAAATAAACAATAATTTAATATACCACCCATATTACCAAAAGGGGTGTTGGGCACAAAATAATAATCGGTATCCATCTTTAATTCTTTCTCCAGTACATCATTCTTCCCAAGCTTGGTCTCCCTTTCCTACTCGTCCTTCTTCTCTAGTAGCTCTTCAATTTCATTCGCTTTCCACCAAAGCAAAACCAGCAAAATGAAATTCACAAATGTGAAACCGACGATAAACACACCAAACGCATATCCCAAAAAATGATTGTTTTCTTATAGTCATAATAAAATTGGATGATATAGCTAATGGCATTACTAAGGGTGGTAAGCTTCTTCCTAAAATCAGTTATAGGTTTGAATTTAGAAGCAATTATAGGCATAATTGGGGCCATAATTTGTGCCAACCAATTGCCGTTTGTTTTTTGTGGTGTTTGTGAAAGTCGTCGAGGGGCACCGGTTGAAAATGTTAAAATGCTTCTATCAAGCATAGCTCGAAGAATTAGTTTTGGTCGCCGTTGTTTGAGTGGGAAAAAAACAAAAGTGGGAATAACAAAAGAGGGGGAAGATCGAAATAAACGTTGAAATAAGTGAGCAAGTGTGGGATTGAAAGTATACCATACCGCATAGCATACCGTCATGATAAAAGCTATTATGCTCGAGAAGTGTATCATGGAATTCACTTTCTTGCTAGCATTCTCCTTCTCCCCCTGTCATTGTTAGGTTTATTAAATATATAAATTATATATAATATTAGAGGATGGATAAATACAAACAATAATTGACTCATCAATCTCTTACTACTCTCTAACATTAATATTAAACAAATATGGTAACGAAATTTATTTGGTAATTAAAGGAATATTATACGGTAATGATGTGTTAGCTCATTTGAAAGAATTCATTTTTGACAAAAAAATAAAATAAAATATTGAATTTAGACCCCTTTCATTATTGGGCTGGGCTCATTAGAAAAAAAAAATATTTTGGACAAAAACAAGACGTTGAATTGGGAGCCCTTTTTGATATTGGGACAGACTCATTTGAAATAATTTATTTTTGACAAAAACATAATATTGAATTTGGAGCCCCTTTCGTTATTGGGCTGGGCTCATTTGAAATAATTTACATTTTGTAAAAAAAGAAAAGGGACATTGAATTTAGGGCCCTTTCATTATTGGGCTGGGTAAATTATGTATCAACACCATTTTTGTAGGGTAAATTGCAATAATGTACCCTCATATTTGCACATACGGGAAGGTATACTTGATCATTTTTACTACCATCAATATTGACAGTGGACTTAACTTTCAGACCAAAATGTTCATATTGCTCTCCCTTTAATATTTTATTAAATAAATGATAAACACAGATAGATTTTGTTTTAAAATTTTTATAAAAACTCAAAGCCTAACAGTAAACAAAGGGGTTAAAAAATAAAAAACATAACGATAATTTATTTTTTTACCGTATCAGATGACTTTCAATAAAAGGAAATTTTTTTTTTTTTTTTTTTTTGAAACTATGAAATTTATTACAAGACTGAACTGAACAAAGCAACACAAAGACCACCAAAAGCAAAGACTGAACAAAGCAAGAAACGAAAACATAACCTAAAACGAAAAATAGAGCAGAGAAGCACAAAGATTGAACAAAGCAAGACCTGAAAAATAGAGCAGAGAAGCACAAACAACATGACACACCACCAAGACCACACAAACCCACGACCACACAATCCTCTTCTCCCATGTCTCCCATCATCTTCTCTATCCCCTTCTCAAACCCACAAACCCACGACCACACAATCCTATTCTCCATCCCCGGTTCAAACCCGTGAAGCCCCAATTTCATCTTCATCTTCTCCGATTCAGCCCCACGAAGCCCCAATTTCATCTTCATCTTCTCCAATTCAAACACACGAAGCCTCAGGAAGCCCCACAACCTCTGTGTGCTGTTTTAATATTTTTTTTTTAGTTCTGTTTTAATATTTTTTTTTTTTGAGAATAAAGAAACACGCAACCTTTGTTTTCCTTTTATTTTTGCCACGTCAGCACCGGTTACGCAAAGAGGCCGCAAGGTCGGTTGTACATAGAATTATTGACAAAATAAAGGGTGAAATCCATTTTAGTCCCTCTAGTTTGACCTATTACACAAACTGGTCCCCCAGTTTTCAGCTTTATCTTGACAGGTCCTGTTAATTTCCAAAAATCCGTATTTCAGTCCCTGTCATCTAATTCCATTAGGGTTTGTAAAGATTCCGTCCAAGTGGTGAGGGTAAAATCATAACTTACGTAACAAATATAAAAATATGATTAAAAATTAATTATTAATTAATTTAATTAAAAAATAAAAAATAAAATAAAAATCTTATCACACCACTTCACTTCAAACACACCACCACCCCCATTAAACCCATCTGTAAAAATCCCCTTTTTTTTCAAACCTAAACCCACAAATCCCTCATTTCTTCAACCCCAACTGGGTTCAATACTTCAATCAAAACCTTAAAACCCATCCACTCTGCACATTTGAACAAAACTAGATCTGGACAAACCACCATTAGTGTCTCAATCACCAACCCTAACTCACAAACCTCAACCCCCAAAACCCAACCTTCCAAATTCCACTAGCCAAAACGCAGCCTCCGGTGAACGCCTCCCCTCATAGGGATCCTCTGCCACCACAACGAATCCCCTCCCATAGCACCACAAATAAATTTTCTTTTTTCTCAACAACAAACAGAGAAAGAGAGATCTAGAGAAGAAAACAGATGACAGAAGAAATAGATGTGAGAGAGAGAGAGAGAGAGATGGGGAAAGAGAGACCGGATCCAAATATCCTCCAATGGTGCGGGTTTGGGCGGCGACAGTGGCAGTTAGAGGGCGGCGACGGGTTTGGGTGGCTAGGGGTTGATGATAATGATGAGATGTGGGAGGAGGGTCTGATGGTAGTGGTAGTGGTAGTATTGGTGGCAAATCTCAGGGATTGGAGAGATTAAGAGAGATTTGGTGTTTGGATCAAGGGATCCAATCTGGTTATGGTGATCCACAATTTTTTTTCTTATTGTACCAGATCCAACTCTACCAGATCTATAGTTATTTTTTAAAAAAACATTTTGTATTAAGAGATGAATTTCGTTGTGGTGATTTGGGTGGTTGACAGTGGGCATGATTAGGTTTATTTTTTTTTATTTTTTGGTATGAAGAATTCTGGAAAAATTTAAATTTTGTTGGTTGTTGATGATGATGGTTATGGTCAGATAAGAAACTGGATTGGTGTTGATGATTTTGTTTGTTGTTGATGATGATGGTTATGGTCAGATAAGAAATTGGTTGATTGGGATGGTTCTAGGGTTGGTTGAATCTAGGTTTAGGGTTTGGTTGAAGATGGATGATGTTTGATGAACCCAGAACGGGGTTCAAAGATAATTATTATTATTATTTTTTAATTATTTTTTTCTTTTAATTAAAACAAAAGTCAGGGGCAGTAGGGTCATTTGACCTTCTGTCCTGTTAGATATAACTTTATGAACGGAAAACGTGACAGAATGACCAAACGAGACAATACTGAAAACCGGGGGACCAGTTTGTGTAATAGGTCAAACTAGAGGGACTAAAATGGATTTCACCCTAAAATAAATAACAAAAAACAAAAACATTCAACACCCATCTTCTGATCTTCATCAATTATCATCATCATCATCTTCCATCCTACAAACCTAATCTACCACAACTCAAACACCCAAACCCTAGCCGCCACCACCCCTAAGCCGCCGCCGCCACTGGAACATGATAGCCACCCACCCTCTCCCTCTGTCTTGAATCCCTTTCTCCCGACCGTATCGCGCGGCCACCGTCAACAACCTCCAACGTGGTCGCCATAAGAGATCGTCGATCGATCTGTCTCATCAGCTCCACCACCATCTGTCTCTCATCTCTCGATCTCTCTCTATCTCATCTTAGTCTCTCTCGCCGCCGTGCTCCGTCGATCTCTCTCAGTCTTCGCCGTCACACACACACAAGCAGAGAAGAACCAGATCATTTTGGAGGGGTTTTGATCGATATTGATTTTCTTTTAAGGTGATTTTAATTTGATTTTGGTTGTTAGGTTTGGATCTGTGGATTTCGTAGGCCAAAAGTTGCAGGCCAAAGCAGAGGATGAATCTGATGCACCTGTAGATCCTCCGAAGGTTGAGGAAAAGCTAGGAGCTGTACCACATGGTTTATCGATCGATTCAGATGTCGCAAAGAGGTTGGGAACAACTCTCTTCAAGGTGCCTTCTTTTTTGTGTTGATTCTGTTTAAATCTCAGTATCTTTAATGGGTTTGTTCTGTTTTTGCTCTTTGACTTGTCTCCAAATAATTTGAGTGTGGACTGTTTCTGTTCTTATGAGTTTTTTTTTCATATAGTTTTTAAAACCAGTATCTTTTTTGGGGTTTAGTTTTGGAATTTTATGGTTTTAATTGCCTTCTCTATTATGGTTTTAATTGCTTTCACTATGTGTGTATTAGGTGATGATTGTTGTGTTTGTATTGTGTTGGATTTAGTTGTGAATGAAAATATATGGGGAAATGAATTTTTTTTTTTTGGTGGAATTGATGAAGATGATGATCTTAGGTTCTGGGTTTGCAGATTTGAAGATGATGATGGTGGTGTAGATATGGAAGAGATGATGTTTGTAGATTTGAAGATGGTGGTGGTCTATATTTCTAGATTTTGTTCATTTTGCAGACTTGCAAATGATGTTTTTAATATTTAATTAAATTAAATTTATTAATTTAAATGCATTTATTATATATATATTATTATATTTTAATGTATTTATTAGTTAGGGTAAAATTGTAAATTTCTATTATATAAATTTTATCCTTAAGGGTATTATAGTCTTTTCAGAGGGAGCAACATTCATCAGTGGTATTAACGTCTTTTAGTCTGACTGACATGGCAGAATCTGTCTTTTGACGGATTCTGTCACAGAAGGACTAAAAGTTACAATAAAAAAAAACCGTGGACTAAACCCAGAATAAGACAAACTACGGGGACTAAAATGCAATCCTCCCTTATATGTATAGATGACATGAGTGGTGTCCATACTCCATCCATGAGGACCATGACCCGTCTTCTTATTATTGAAAGGTTATAGAAGGAGGCCTTATATGATATTGTATAAGTGATATTTTTGAGAATAAAAGAGAATATTTACTTTTCTATATGATTCTCTCTTTAATTTTTCTACTTAATTACTCCCATTGTGTTGTTGTTATGGAAATCTACAGTTTTTTTTTTTTTTTTTTTTTTTTGAAATACAAAGTTGGGATTTTTTAAGAGGGAAATACGACTTTAATCTTACGATCTCAATGCATGAGTGTAATGGATTTACCATTAAACCACAACGACTTTTGTCGGAATTGACTCAAAACTAATACATTGTCGGATTGAATAAGTGTCATTTAGTACCACAAAACAACATTTAGCGGTGGTGAAATCAATTGAGTTTTGATCACTTCATTTTTTTTTGAAAACGGTATATACACCCCAAATTAATATCTTTTTGAAAATCGAATAATACCCTTGAATAAAATTACTAAAATTACTAAATAGTAATTAAATACACCCACCAATATATAATATACTCAATCTTTTTGTTCTAATTAGCTGTCTCTTCATTTTAATTTACTTTTAACTACTTCCCATTTAAAACCTCTCCATTTATCTTTCTTCTTCTCTTAATTTTCAACTCCCTCTGTAAAAATGACTTTTCCTATGAGGAGAAGAAAATGGTTCTTCTAAAGTTTTTTTTTAGGTGGTTATTTTCGTTTCCTGGTTATGAGAAACTGCCACGGCGATTCTTTGAATATTTGGAACCCGTTGATTCTTTTGTTTATGATTTTAGTTTCATTTTTTTTTCCAGTAATTAACTAATCTCACAAAGACAAAAAAAAAGTACAAGCACAGGTTATTTTCGGCATTAATTAAAGAAATGGTAGTTTTGACATTAAGTGAGATTTATATATAAACTAAAGATTTTAAAATTTTTTTTTTTTTATGGGTATGCATACAAAAGGGGCATATAGACGATTTTTTAGGGGTGCCAATATCGCCACTAAAAAAAAAAAAAAAAAAAAAAAATCTCGCACTACCATTTCCCTCTCTTATTTATTTATTACAAGAGGAAATACCCCTTTTTAGTCAAAAAATTAGGAGGATTATTGTTTTTATTGTTTTTAGCCAATAATTGGCTGTGAAAACTTAAATACCCCTCATTATTTTCATTACCTATTCTTTTCTCTCCATTTGGTCAGAACATTTTCTTTTCTTCTTTCTCTCTTCAATCTCTCTCTCTCTCTCTCTCTCTCTCTCTCTCTCTCTCCACTAGATCTCACACCTCTCTCCTCTCTCCACCATATATTTTTTTTGCAACCCAAATCTCCTCTCTAGATCTCCTCTCTCATGCCTCTCTCCTCTTTAATCCAAGTATTTTTTTTTTTGTTCCTCTTCTCTCTCCATTGGTTTGCAGATCTCACACCGGAAGGTTTGGATTTGAGTGTTAGTTGTTGATTTTAAGGGTGGTTGTGATTGTGTTTAAGTTTGGGTATTGTTTGTTTAAAAAAAATTCAGATTTTGTTTTGTTTAAATTTTTTTCTAGATTTTTTAAAAAAAAATCAGTTTTTTTTTTTTTGGTTGAAAAATTTCCATATTTTAAAAAGGTTTGGATTTGAGTGTTAGTTGCTGATTTTAAGGGTGGTTGTGGTTGTGGTTGTGCTTAAGTTTGGGTATTGTTTGTTTAAAAAAAAAAAAAAATCAGATTTTGTTTTGTTTTAAAAAATTTCCAGATTTTTTTTTTTTTTTTTTTTTTTTTTTTTTTTTGTATTTTGAAAAAATTCTGGATTTTAAAAAAATTCCAGATTATGTTTGTTATTTTTTTTTTCCAGATTATGTTATTATTATTTTTTTTCTAGATTTTGTTCAATTTACTATAGATTCATTGTTTCAAAGATTTTTTAATTTCTTTTTTTGTATGAGGAAATTTGGAAAATTTCCAAATCTATTCAAATATGAAATTTTTTCTAGATTTCTTTAAACACACCAGGCCACCAATTAAACACACCACATCAACCCAATTAAACACACTAGGGCTGACCAATTAAACACACCAGTTGTAAATCAATTAAACACACTAAGGGGGGTGTATTCAATTAGGATTCTTTAAGACATTTAAAGACATTTTTTAAGTGATAGATTTTCATGGATTTCTACAGACTTTTATAAATCCACATGGTCTTTTATGGATTTGTTTAGACATCTATCTCGAACTTTTATGGATTTGTTTAGACATCTATCTCAGACTTTTATGGATTTGTTTAGACATCCATGGATTTTCATGGATTTATTATCTCTGACTTATCAATAGTAAGCTAATTATTAAAATAAATAAATAAATAAAAAATAAAAAACCTTTGAAGTTGGAATGAGCAAAATTTGATACACCAGTTAATCTATATTTGCGTATATATAAATAATTTTTATATAATAAATAATTTCAACCCTTATAGAAAGTATCTTACAAGTTTTTCTACCATTGACAGATTGAAAGTAAATCTGAATATATATATATATATATATATATATATATTGAAACTGAACAGGGATTCCATACATGATACACAATCCTTTTGTAAATGCAAGGAAAGCAATATATTCTTCAGATCAAGCAGACAAAAAATCACGAAGAAGACATGCCATATTAACAAAGTAACAAGACCAAATGAACATTAGAGTTGGTAATGAAGTTGGGGGTTTGCTTGCAGCAATGTTGAAGCTTAAGAGATATATGGTTTCAACACTAAACGCCGTTTCATAAGAAGTTAACGGTATGCATAAGAAGTTTGAAGGTCCTCTTGAACTCCTCTTGTGCGTTTTGTCCTTTTGTGGATGTTTTTCTGCCTGGGTGCAGTGTCTGCTTTGTTTTGTGTATGTTGTTTTCTTGCCTTTGGCTTCAATAATTATTGTTTAAAAAAAAAAAAAAAAGATTTCAGGAAAGTCTCAATTGAACGATGGTAGAGACCGATGAAAATCTTGAGGAGAAAGCTGGACTTGTTATGGACTTTGATATTTATACCTTTCACCATCAAATCCACCAAAATCTATGACCTAAGAAAATCCTTTAAAATCTAGTCCTAATTGAATACACCTGGATTTTTGTAGACATTTTTAAAGTCTCAATTCAATACACCTAGATTTGGAAGGATTCTTTAAAAGTCCATAGAAATCCTAATTGAATACCACTAGATTAATATAGACTCTTTTAAAGTCTTTAAATGTCCGAATTGAATACACCAGGATTTATAATTTCTTTAAATGTCCATAAGAATCCTAATTGAATACACCCCCCTAAAGCTGACCAATTAAACACACCAGGTGTAAATCAATTAAACACACCAGAATAATTAAAGACACCATGTATAAATCAATTAAACACATTATTACAACCCAATTAAACACAGCAGGGCAACTCAATTAAACACACCATGGAAAATCAATTAAACACACCAAGGCAAGACCAATTTAAACACACCAGGTCTAACACAATTAAACACATCCGGGAAGAAGAAGAAGAAGAAGAAGAAGAAGAAGAAGAAGAAGATGTAGGTCTGGGAAGAAGAAGAAGAAAAAGAAAAAGAAGAAAAATTGAGATTTTTTTTTTATAAAGAAGGGCAATTTTGTCCAAAAAGTGGATATTTTGATAGAAACAATAAAAATACTGACCTTGGATAAAAACAATAAACCCACTAATTTTATGGTTACTTTTAAAGTTCTCCCTTATTACAATTTAGAGCAAATTGCAGCTAACCTTCCTAAGGTTTGGCCTTTGACAACTAGAAACAACTTTATATTTAATTGACAATGATCTCCCCTACCATTAGTCAAAGTTAGTCAAACTTAACAGAGATAAGTGTATTTTCATCCTTTCAAGCATTTTTATTTATTAAAAAAATAGATTTAAAAGCTTTAAATCTTCACCATTCGTCTTGGCCACATTTTTTATTTTTTATTTTTGAAAAATATGAAAAACTTGAATCTGAAGAAAAAATCTAGAGAAAGAAGAAAATGTTGTTAGAATAGATTTAGATGAGCCATTTTTTTATTTTTTTTTTAGTTTTGAAAATTTTGAAAAACTTTAATATGAAGAAAAATCCGGGAATCCATATGGAAGAAGAAAAAATTATCTGAATAAAATGTTGTTGGATTGGATTTTGATGATCCATATTATTAATTTTTTAGAATTTAGAATTTGAAGAAAAATATTGAGATACAACCTATGTCTCCACATTTTTTTTTTTTTTAAATTTGTAATTTTCATTTTTTTTTATAGTGGAGATCCAAATTTGTTTTCATATATTTATATATTTTTAAAATCAGATTTTTTTTTTTTATTCATGGGCATTTAGGTATTTGTAGCGGCCAAATCCTATCAATGGTTAAACTTGACCAACTTTGACTAACGGTAGGGGAGGTCATTGTCAATCAATGATAAAGTTGTTTTGATTGTCAAAGGCCAAACCTCAGGCAGGTTGGCTGCAATTTGCTCTTACAATATAATAGTAAAATGTCATATTTGGCACATCAATTTAGGATTGTGCTACAATGCACAGTTCTATTTAAAATGATATTTTTCTTGTTTTATTAAGTAAAATTATAAAAGTCAACACTTATCATTAATGCATTCTTAGAATAGTTGCAAATGAAATAGATTTTGATTAAAATATCATTAATGCATATTAAATTTAAATTATTTTAAACATTTAAAAAACATATATAATGATATTTTTGTAATTAAAAAGGAGCATTTATTGCCCTATGCCAAATTTGGCACAACATTTGGGCCATTTGGCATTGCATTGGAGTATGGTTTTTGTGCTCTATGCTAAATCATAGTATTGACACAATAATTTAGCACAACATTGAAGATGCTCTAAAGGTCGATATTTAATTTTACTTTTCTTTTTTAGTAAATTTCAACAAAGTAAAATTGTCATTAAATATAAAATTATAAATTGGTTTTAAAAATTAATTGATAGTTTACAATAAATAGCTCCACTGATTAAAGTTTGCAATAATTTATATCACCGGTATTTTTTAAAATCACGTATTTTTTAAAGGTATAAATTTTTTATGCTAATAGATTTTGTAACCGCAATATAATGTAAGACTATCTCCAATTCATATGCCAATGCCAATGTTAAATTTGGCACAAAAAAGAGTAAAATATTATATTTAACACATCAATTTAGTATTGTGCTCCAATGCACAATACTATTTAAAATGCTATTTTTATTATTTTATTAATAAAAATTATAAAAGTAAATACTTACCATAAATACATTCATTATTTCTTTTAATGCTCCAATGCAAAGTTCCATTAATGCATTTATTATTTCATTTAAAAAATATATATATATATATATATATATAATAGTATTTTTGTAATTAAAAAATGAGCATTTATTGTTGTGCCTGTCAATTTGACACACGTATAGTATATGCCAAATTTGACACATTATTTAGTATTCCATTGGAGGATGGTTTTTACATCCTGTGCTAAATTTTAGTATTGGTACAATAATTTGACAAAGCATTGGAGATGCTCTAATGGCTCATAATTGACATCCAATAAGAGAAATTAGATACGGATTTCGGCATCAAAGAAATCTACCACCGTTATCAAATTTGTTTCAATGTGTTAGGACATATACCTTCAAAGCACTTTTACTTTGAACATATACGTTTGATTGCTTCTTATATTTAATTACATGATTTGAATATATACGAGTTGATGTATTCGTCTGAGTGTCTGACCTATTGAAATATTTCTATTTGTTTCCATAACTAGTATTTACCAATACTAAAAATACACAATCCCATTAAAACCCCATTTAAATCCATTGAATTCTTTCCATAACTAGTACCTTTTTTTATTTTTATTTATTTTAAGTATTACATTAATTTGGGGTTTTTTTTTTTTTGGGAGATGAGGACTCGAACCTACAATCTCATGGTGCAGGTATGATGGGTACGTTAACTACCGGATCAACTTCATCCTGTCTATAACTAGTATTTAAATTTGAACACTAGAACTTGACTACTTGCACATCGTGTTATATATATGAGTAATGCTACTTTGTCCAAATTTGGTGTCTAAATCTATGTCCAAATCAATATAATCCATTCATTTAAATCATGCAAATCTAATACAATTTAAATAAATGGATTAGAGTGATGCCACATCATTTGGACAAAATAACATTTTATATATATATAAAAATTTTTAAATGAGGACGTTCTGATATAACTTCATGAAGATATTGAATGTGAGCCACGAATTTTATATTCTATAACTCAAGTGTGTATGCACTTGTCAAAACTAGTGGCTCACATTCAATATCCCTATGAAGTTATATCAGGACGCATGAGAACGGGACTATATATATATATATTCTCTTTATACATTGTTACCAATAGAATTCTCTTCAAAAAATCATGTCACTCTGTTACAAATTCTTTGCTAGTCTTGTTTTCTCCCTCGCCGCCATTTCTCTCTTTTTTACTCATTCCAATGCTGATAGAGCTCTAATCACCAACATTTGCAACGGAGCAGACGACGTTCAGTATTGCCAAAATCTTTTCCTCCTAGACCCTCGTTCAGTGACGGTCAACGTGCATGGCCTTGCCCTAATCGCCATCCAAACAACAATCATCAAAATTCAAGACACACTTGATACTAAAATATCCGATTTCGTCAGAAACACAACGGATCCTGTTGGTAAACAGCGAATTGGTGTCTGCCAGTCTGATTATACGGACGCCGCAACCAAGTACACAAATGTTTTTCAATCTACAGATAAAAACGCTTACCAGGATGCGATCGATGGGCTAAGAATTGGATCAAATGATGTTGTAGATTGTCAAGATATTTATCGGAGGACAGATCCGATTGCTGAATCACCAATATCAGCTGAAAACATTGAAATATCAATCAAGTTAACAGGAGTTATTTTAACTGTTATTGAATATCTTATTAGGAACCAAAGATAGTTTGAATTTGTTTTAAATTTAGTACAAAGTAATATCGATCGATATGCTCTAATATTATGGTCTTGTCATGTGCTACAAACCATTCCAGTAATAAAGATCAATTTATTGATATTTCTACTTTTTACAGCAGTAAAAAATATTATTTAAAAGCACATGATGTTAGTCCGGTTATGCTTGGTTTAAGAACAGATACCCAGAATCGAGGCACTCACATGGTGTTCTTAAGACAAATTAGCCTGTAACACCATATGTGTTTGGTGTTTGTCTCTTAGGATACAACTATTCTACCATAGATAGTGTTTACAACACTTCTACACTGGCCGGCGAACTGAAACAGTTGCAATAAGAGGAGGAAATGGAAATGGAAATCAATCGGCAATAATGAGAGAATTATTTATTTATTTATTTTTTTTTGACAAGACAATAATGAGAGAATTATTCTCTTTTGAATTAAAGATTTAAGTTTCCACTTAATTTTGAAACAAAATTAAAACGGAAATAATCACCGTTTTGGTGATTACAATCCTTAAAGTCAAAACTGAATCCTATTCATTAAGTGCGAATTGAAACAATTGCAATAAGAGGAGGAAAAGGAAATGGAAATCAATGGGCAATAATGAGAGAATTTTTTATTTTATTTTTTGACAAGAAAATAATGAGAGAATTATTCTCTTTTGAAATAAAGATTTAAGTTTCCATTTAATTTTGAAACAAAATTAAAATGGAAATAATCACCATTTTGGTGATTACAATCCTTAAAGTCAAAACTAAATCCTATTCATTAAGTGCCTAGTTCACGGATGCGCACCCGCAGTTCAAACTGTTACGGCATTCGCGTCTGCAAATAAATTGTCGTTGAACCCACGGTCCGTGATTTGCACCCCCGTGCGAAGAGAGCCTCAACGCTACACTAACTTGGAAGCTTTTATATAAGCGGTCTTATATATACTTGATAAAGCTTTTTTTTTCCCACCAGTGTGGGCCTCGTTATTTTCCAATTCAACGGGTGCACTTTGAGCATCAATTTCTCATTCACCTGTTCACAATTTTGAGCGTACAAGTATACAATTTCGATGTCATCACAGAGGAGAACACGAATCAACATTGACCTGTCATTTTAATGATATTGGTCTCACTCAAAATAGAGCC
The DNA here is from genome assembly GCA_030490815.1 of Acer saccharum. Lineage (NCBI taxonomy): Eukaryota > Viridiplantae > Streptophyta > Magnoliopsida > Sapindales > Sapindaceae > Acer > Acer saccharum. Next base: position 38,095,840 of record CM059870.1, read on the forward strand.
TCAAAAAGGATATTCAAAACCATTTTGCAACGCATGAGTGGTTCAATGTTGAAGTCAAAAAATTAAATCACAAATTTAAGATATATTTTATATATACAACCTGCGGGGTGACAACTCAAATCTTCGATATTGTCATGTTGGATGAGTTTTATTTACCACCAAATTATATTGTGTTAGGATTGTTTTTACAAAAATATTAAGTGCATGTAAGTGTGCCCATTTCTGTCTTTATTCGTACTCTTTACATGTAGACAGATGTAGTATTGGTCTCACTATCCAATGCATGGTTTATCTCCTACCAAGATTTCGCATTTTGGCTATGACACAATGCATTGTGCATGGTACTCTTTCAATCAAACGGGGAATTGTGGACAAAATGATTCTGTATAACTCTGCTATTTTTATAATTTGGATAGTGCAAAGTGCAATCCTTTATTTCTGTTAGGTTATTGTTCCTACAGAAAACCTTAACACCTTCCTGTTAACATTAAAAACTCTGTAAGATTCACTTACAAATCAGGAAAGAATAATAATCCACCAACAACAATATAGATCACAGAGTATCAAACTTGTAAACAGAAAATTGAAATGAAAAAGGAAAAAAGTAAAGAACACCAAGATTTATAGTGGTTCGGTCTATCAAAGACCTACATCCACGTTGAGCAAACACAGGAAGGCTCTCTCCACTATATATGATTATTTACAAACAAGAACACTCAACTGATACCTACAAACAATTCAGAAACTCTCAAGAACACTAGATCTGTAAGTAGAACAGACATAGAACTCAAACCTCACACAATCTCTACAAGATTCAGAAAGATAGCACTCAATCTTTCGTTACAAATGCTCACACACACTATGGTATCACTCAGAGAACTATTTCTCACAAGATTACACAAAGTTTACACTTGGATTCACCAAGAAATCACGATGAACACTCTGAGAAGTTGAGAGAACTCGAGATAGAGAGAAAGCACAAAGAAACCCTAAACTGATAATGATTTCAACTAAAGCCCTTTCTCTCTCAACTTTCTTTATATAGGCTTATCAAATGAGTCAGCACCGTAATCCTCTTTATCCAATACCAGCTTGCCACATTGGATTTCATCACGTGGCCCTTCTGATCTCATCAGATAATATCTGATAGAGTAATGCTACTTTGCCTAAATTTGGTGCCCAAATGACGTGGCAACACTCTCATCCATTCATTTAGATTGTATTAGATTTGCTTGATTTAAATGAATGGATGAGAGTGTTGCCACGTCATTTGGGCACTAAATTTGGGCAAAGTAGCATTACTCTATCTGATAAGTGAAACACACCATATTGTTCAAAGTCACAATTGAGTTGGGCTGCCTCAGGTCTTGGTTCTGATTTGGGTCTCAGCTTGAGCTTCTGGTTTGGGCCAATCCTTGTCAAGATGGGCTAACCCATTTCAACAATTTCCTATTTCAATCAAGCATGACACGCTAATCAGGGTCTGTTCGGTAACGTTTTCTGTTTATATATATATAATCCTGTTCATATATATATAATCCCGTTCATATCAGTGTGCACTGATGTAACTATATCAGTACCAATACATGTGGACCACTGATAATTAAAAAGCTTTGACAATTGCATACACTTTGAATCAAAGTATGTAAATCTAATAGTCCATATCTAACGCACTGATGAAGTTATATTAGTGCGCACTGACTTGAGCATTTATATATATATAGTCTTTCTACTGTCAATTCGTCCTGACAATAAATATATCAAGACGAAGAATATGGACCACAGATTATGGAGAAGTTTTAACAAGTGCATACACTTTGAGTCAAAGTATGTAAATCTAGTAGTCCACATTCTTCGTCCTGATATATTTATTGTCAGGACGAACTGATAATAAAAAATCTGTATATATATATACAGTCTTTCTATTATTAGTTCGAACTGATATAAAATGTATCAGTTCCTTGCATGTGGGCCATTGGATTTAAAAGATACTTTGACAAGTGCATGCAGTCAAGTTAAAGTATTTAAATCCAATGGTCCACATACAAGGAACTGATATATCTTTTGTCAGTTCGAACGGATAATAGAAAAATTGTATATATATGTATATATATATATATATATATATATATATATTTGAAAATAAGAAATTGATTTTTATGTTGGAAACAATAATCGAAAACAGTTAGAAAAGGCTGATAATTAATTCTCTTTTTCTTTTTCAGTAAATTTCAACAAGGTAAAATTGTCATTAAATATAAAATTAAAATTGGTTTTTAAAATTAATTGATAATTTGCAATAAATAGCTCCACTGATTAAAATTTGCAATAATTTATTTCACCAGGTGCACTCATCCCATAAGAGAAATTAGATGCGGATTTCCGCATCAAAGAAATCCACTACCGTTGCCATTTGCCAAATTTGTTTGAAGAGAAACGCTTCTATGTTTCCTGATATATACCTTTAAACCACTTTTACCGTGAATAGATACGTTCAAACCTCTATATTGTGAGTTTGTGACGTGTCAAATCTTTCGTATGATTAGTTACTTATATTTCATTACATGATTTAATCCAACTGATTGATGTATGCGTTTTGACGAATTGAAATATTTCCTCTTTGTTTCCATTTCAAATCCATCGAATCCATTTCATAACTAGAAATAGAACATGATTTGGGTACGATAGTTCTGAGTCATCTTCTGACTGACATATTGAAATATTTCTCTTTAATTATTTACCAATTGTCAAAATACATAATTAACATTCCCATTAAAGCTCCATTCAAATCCATCGAATTATTTTCATAATTAACTCGTACTTGCACATCGTTATTCTCTTTATATATATTGTTACTCAATAGAATTCTTTTCAAAAATCAAAGAATTAATGGCACCACCTTGTATCAAGTTTTTTGTTAGTCTTGTTCTCTCACTAGCTGCCGTCTCTCACTTGTTTATTCATTCCAATGCCGATACTGATCTAATCACTAACATATGCAACGAAGCAGACGACGTTCAGTATTGCCTTCAACTTTTCCTCGGAGACCCTCGTTCAGAGACAGTCGACCTGCATGGCCTTGCTCTAATCGCCATCCAAACAACAATCAACAAAATTCAAGATACACTCGATATGAAAATATCCGATTTAGTCAGAGAAATAACGGATCCTGTTGGTAAGCAACGAATTGGTGTCTGCCAGTCTGATTATACGAAAGCCGTCACCACGTACAAAAATGTTTTTCAATCTACGGATAAAAACGCTTACCAGGATGCGATCGATGGGCTGAGGCAAGGATCAAATGATGTTGTAGATTGTCAAGATATTTATCGAACGAAAGATCCGATTGCTGAATCACCATTATCAGCTGAAAACATTGAAATATCAATCAAGTTAACAGGAGTTATTTTAACTGTTATTGAATATCTTATTAGGAACCAAAGATAGTTTGAATTTGTTTTAAATTTAATACAAAGTAATATCGATCGATATGCTCTAATATTATGGTCTTGTCATGTGCTACAAACCGTTCCAGTAATAAAGATCAATTTATTGATATTTCTACTTTTTACAGCAGTTAAAAATATTATTTAAAAGCACATGATGTTAGTCCGGTTATGCTTGGTTTAAGAACAGATACCCAGGATCGAGGCACTCACATGGTGTTCTTAAGACAAATTAGCTTGTAACACCGTATGTGTTTGGTGTTTGTCTCTTAGGATAAAACTATTCTACCATAGATAGTGTTTACAACACTTATACACCGGCCGGTGAACTGAAACAATTGCAATAAGAGGAGGAAATGGAAATGGAAATGGAAATCAATCAGCAACAATGAGAGAATTTTTTTTTTTTTTTTTGACAAGACAATAATGAGAGAATTATTCTCTTTTGAATTAAAGATTTAAGTTTCCACTTAATTTTGAAACAAAATTAAAACGGAAATAATCACCGTTTTGGTGATTACAATCCTTAAAGTCAAAACTGAATCCTATTCATTAAGTGCGAATTGAAACAATTGCAATAAGAGGAGGAAAAGGAAATGGAAATCAATTGGCAATAATGAGAGAATTATTCTCTTTTGAAATAAAGATTTAAGTTTCCATTTAATTTTGAAACAAATTAAATGGTTTTGACTAAATATCTTATCATCAGGAACTAAATATGGTTTCGATTTGTATAAAATTTAGTACTAAGTAATGTCGATCGATATGCTTTAATATATTGTATTGTTTCCTACAAACCATTCCAGTAATAAATATCAATTTTTTGATATTACTACTTTTTACTATTATTTTGATGTTGTTGCAGATGGTAATCATATCTCTCAATTAGTCTCAATCTCACCAAAGTCGAGCTGCCCTGAATTTTTTTTTTTTTTTTTATTACTCGTTATATTTAGTGTTTTATTTATGAGTGATAGGTGTTCAGAATGCCAGATTTAATGAATTTTTTTAATCAACTATATTACTTTTATTAATTTAATATAAATACAATTTTATCCAATTATATATATATTTATATATATTTATTTATATGTATTCCTAATTTAATATCTTTCATTCCTATTTCCACCAAACCTCCTCCAAAAATTAACAATACCAATATTGTTAATTTTTATCATTGAAGACTAACAATTATTGTCAAGTGAAATTGAAAAGTTATCATTTTACAAACCAATGCCTACGGCGCATGCATGATAACAAAGGTATAAACACAAGGTTTTGAGCGTGGTGGAACATTGGATTTGATATGGAGCTTGCAGTATATATATTTAACATCCATGAAGCTTAATGGAAAAAATAACAACCTTTTGTGATTGGTAATTATGGATTAATGAGAAAGAGTTTTGGACTTTTGGTTATGATTGGAAATGACATGACTTATAATGAGTGTAAGCTAAAGAGTGAATTGCTAATTTTAGAGTCTTGTTTGCTTTACGAAAAGAAATTTACATGTGTGTTGTGAAGGAGATATATTTAATGCAACGTGCAACACTATTGGACCTCCGACCATATAGAACCAATGTTTGTTAAATCTCACCTTGTTAAATCTCACAATTATTTATTTGGGTAGGGAGTTGAACCTGAGACAATGAAGACTGTGAAGAGTGACTTTACCCTTTAGCTAGAAGTTTAATTAACTTTGTTAAATAATATATAACTATTTATATATATATTATATATATGCTACTAATCTATTTATTATTTTTTTGGAATTAATCTTTTATTAAAAAAATTAATAATTTTTATTACTTGGCAATGTAAACTCATTCTAGTAATATTTGTAATTATTTTGTATGATGGATACATAGATATTAAAAAAGAAAAGTTTAGTGTAGCATTCAATTGAAGTATTTATATATATATTTGAAATCAAATACAAATAGGTTAGAGTCTATCAAAACTTGATGATAACAATTGTTGCAAACTCAAAACTTGAAATGAAATTCCCACTACATGGGAGAGGTCTCCCTCACATTTTACGATTTGATAGTCAAAAGTGAGGCTCGAATCCTTATCACAAAATAGAATGGGATAAGTCCAACCACTTTGCTTATGGTTGTTTTGTATTTTTAATATTTATGAACACATCCATGATGTTTTGGTTTCTAAATATTAGCTTTTTTTGAAACGCACTAGTCAACAAGTGTTAAAAATGTTCTTACAACAATGTGTATATAATATGTGTGTAAATTTTCCGAAACGCGCAATCCAATAATTGCTAAAAGGGCTTCTAAGGCAACGTGCATAATATGTGTGTTGCTAAATATTAGTCTTTTACAACACGCATGACATCTACAACAACACGCATAACTTGTGTGTTGCTAAAATATTAGTCTTTTGCAATACGCATGACAAGTGTGTTGTTAAATCATGCTTTCGCCCAAGGGGGAAGAAAGGACTATAGGGACAACCTCGTTTCAGTGTTCATCGATAATTTAAGCCATGAAGTTGATGTAGCAGGGTTATGGGGAATTTTTAAGCCTTTTGGAAAGGTGAGAGACATTTTTCTCTCTACGAAATCTAATACAAGGAGGAAGTTGTTTGCCTTTATTCGTTTTGCGACTTGGGAGGAGGCAAATAAGGTGGCAAAAATGGTGAATGGGATGCACGTATACGGTTGGCCGATTCTTTCAAAAGTTGCTTCTTATGGGTGGTCTAAGAGACGGACTGCAGTGGCGGAGCATCCTAAGTTTAATGGAGCTCATGGAGGATTTGGAGGAAGAAGGATTCCACCTTCATCGGCTGAGAGGGGGATTGAGACAGCTCGGAAGATATCGGACGTGAAATCAGACTCAAAGAGATCTTTTGTGGAAGTGGTGGATGGTAAGGCAGGTCTTGCGGAGGAGGAGAAGGCTGTCACTTTTATCTGGAAGGGACAGAAAGAAGGAGATGGATGGCTCAGAAAGTGTGCAGTGGGGGTTTTGCATCAGTTCAGTAGTATTAGTAGGGTGAATAATCGCCTGGAAGAAAGGGATTTTGCGTTTTCTTCAACCTTCTTAGGTGGCAGAAGAATCCTTTGGCAGTTCGAATCAGAGGTGGAATGCGAAGGATTCATCAGGAACTCCTTTTTTTGGACCGATTGCTTTAGGTCCATGGAGAAATGGTCAGACATGCTCAAGTATGACGTTAGAACTGTTTGGGTGGACTTCTGGGGCATTCCCCTTTCTTGTTGGAATAAGGAATTCTTCTTTAGTCTAGGTCGGAGCCTGGGAGACCCTCTCCTCTTAGATGAAGAAACCTTGTGTAGAAGAAGGTTGGATAGGGGACGTATGCTTGTAGCACTTCCTTTGGACAAATCTGTTCCTAACAAGATTAAATCCATGATTAATGGGGAAGTTGTTTATGTGGCTCTAGTGGAAGACAAAAATCCCATGAGTTCAGGCTGGATAAATGAATTTTTGGAGTTGAAATGCCAGATTCCAAATTCAAACATCCCACCGGAGGCGGTAGACTTCAGTCACAAAGTTGGAGACGATAACCGGAAGGGTGACTCACTTTTCGAGGCTTACAAAGTAGGTGTCTTGGGGGAAGAGGCGGCTACTTGTCAGGGTGGCAGGATACTAGGTATGGAGGGGAAGGTGGCTGGTCAGCAGAGAACAAGTGGTAGGACAAAGGATTGTTTGGTGGGTAACCTGAACCCTGACACACATATCATTTCTGACGGTAATATGAAAATAGATAAAGGCAAAGGATCTTGGGTTAAAAAGGCTACGAAGCCTAGGGTGAGCTATGATAGGTCAGCTAAGATTGACTTGGAGAAAAGATTGAGTGAAGTAGGTAGAAAGGGGTTTTCGAAAAGTTCCTCTTCAGACTCAACATTTCTCGGTTGGAAAGGAGAATGCTCTAGAAGACAGGGTAGTGTTGGGCCCCAGAGTCCCTCTTTGGATCAGGTTCTTGTGGACTGCTCAAGATCCCCTTCTTCAAGCCCAAGGAGGAATGGATCGCAAGCCCAAAGTCCTTCAGATAGTCCAAGTGAAGGAACAGGCCCAAGTGAATATGAGGATTCAGGTGAGGAAGGGGAATGCGCTAATTGGGTTCTTCAAGAAGGGAAGGAAGGTGAGATGCTGGTGAAATTAAGGAATGATGGGCTGGAGGAAATATCTAGTGAGACAGGATCAGATAATGAGGGCTCAACCCAAGAGAATGGATCGAAGTATGGTTCTGAAGAGGGGATGATCAAGTCTTTGGACGAAGATGCTTCAGCTAAGATTGGGGAAATTAAATTGAGTGTGGTTTTGCCTACTCCACGACCAAAATCTAGAAAGAAGAAGTCCATAGCTACGGGGTCTAAAATGCATGGTATGAGAACTAGAAGGGATGAGCATAGGGAGAAGGTGATGGATTCAGATTCTGATATCAGGAGAGAAGAGAGGGAGTCGGAGAATCGGGAGAATCTAGAAGTCGCAAGGACGTTGGATTTTACAGCAAAGACGACTGGTTCTGGGAATTTAGAGGAAGAAGTTTCCAAGATATTAGAAATGGGCAAGGCAGTGGGTTTCGATTTTCAAGGGAGAGAAAAGGTGTTGGCTGAACAGTTGATGAGAAGGGAAAAAGAAGACGAGGCAAGGCTCAGAGATGCTCGACAGTAATGTTCCTACGTTCTGAAGGTAGTGGTTTCTCTGTTTTTATGTTAATTTTATCTTGGAATGTCAGAGGTCTTGGGAGAGGGGAGAAAAGGAGGGCTGTGAGAGACATGGTGATGCTTCATAAGCCTGTTTTTCTCTTCATTCAAGAGTCCAAACTGGGCTCTTTTGATAATAGGATCATTTCTTCTTTAGGGGGTTCGTTGCTTACTAATGGTGTGGGGGTTGAAGCTGAAGGTTCGGCGGGGGGGATCATTTCCTTGTGGAACGAAAATATGTTCAGGATACACTCTTGCATTCATAATAAGATGTGTGTCATAATAGCTGGGGAACTGATTTTTTTGAAAAAAGATGTAGCTTTTTGTAATGTTTACGCGCCCAATAACGAGACTGAGAGGAAAGCCTTGTGGGACTTTTTGGTCTCGGCTCAAGCTTCTCTTCAGATGCCTTGGTGTTTTGGAGGGGACTTTAATACAATTCTGGATCCTTCGGAGAGGAGAGGGGGTATTTGTAATATGGGGTCCATCAGAAGTTTTAACCGGTTTATCTTGAGGGCTAAGGTGATTGATTTACCGGTTCCAGGTTCTGGTCTTACATGGTCGAATCGCAGGGAAAATCCGTCTTCAGCAAGATTGGATCGTTTCCTAATATCTCCTATCATTCTTTCTTGGCTTCCAAAACTGGTGCAAAGATGTCTGCCGTTTAGCCTATCGGATCATTGCCCAATTTCTTTGGGAGTGCCTAGGGTGAATTGGGGTCCATGCCCGTTCAGGTTCTACAACAACTGGTTGGATGATAAGGAGTTGATGGAAAAGATAAGAGAGGGGTGGACAAACAGCAATGATGTGGGCTCGTATGGTTTCAGATTATTCTCTAAAATGAAAGCTATCAAAAGAAAGATCAAATCCTGGCATCACGACAAAAGGAGAAACTCCGTCTCCTTTAGTTGTCTTGAAAACAAGTTGATTAGGATTGAAGATAGCGCTAATGGGGTTGGATGGACTGATGCGCTGAGAGCGGAACGTCTCAAGGCTATTGCGGAAATGTGGAAGTGGCTTCATGATGAAGAGAAACAATGGCGTCAAAAATCGCGCATCAAATGGCTCCTAGAAGGAGATAGAAATTCTCGTTATTTCCATGCTATTGCTAACTCTAGAAGAAGGGTGAATTTTATTGGGGAAATATATATTGATGGGGTGCGGTGTGTGGAACCTACAGAGATGAGAAAAGGAATTTGTGAATTTTTTAAATCCCATTATAGAAGAAGACCGTATGACAGCCCAAAGATCCATGGTCTTCCTTTGAATCAGATTTCTCAATCTCAGTCTTTTCAATTGGAGGAGGAGTTTACGCAGGAGGAAGTGTGGGAGGCTATAGCCGGTTGTGATGGCAACAAGGCTCCAGGCCCTGACGGATTCAACCTCAACTTCATTAAGAACAATTGGGATGTGATTCGGGATGATTTTCTCAATTTTATGAAGGATTTTCACTCAGACGGCAGGGTTGTGAAACACTTGAATAGGACTTTTATAGCTCTCATTCCCAAGATAGGCAAACCGGAACGAATGACGGACTTTAGACCCATCAGCTTGGTCGGTTCTTTGTACAAGATCCTATCGAAAGTTCTTGCAAATCGCCTGAAAAAAGTAATGGAGTCTATTATTGGAGAAACACAATCAGCCTTTGTAAAACATAGACAAATTATAGATAGCTTCGTGGTGGCTAACGAGATTGTCCATCTTTGGAAGAAAGACTCGATGGGTGGAATTTTGGTTAAACTGGATTTCGAGAAGGCTTACGATAGCGTTGATCATTCGTTTTTGGATTTTATCCTTGATGGTATGGGGTTCGGCAGTAGGTGGAGGAGTTGGATATCTCATTGCATTGCCTCTCCGAAAATGTCTGTCCTTGTGAACGGAAGCCCTACAGAGGAATTTGAATTGGAAAGGGGTCTCCGTCAGGGGGATCCGCTCTCGCCTTTTCTATTTAATATAGTCATTGAGGCGCTTAACTGTCTCTTTAAAAGAGCTTCGGCGTTGAGATTGGTGAGGGGGGCGTCTCTTGGGGGCAACGAAGTTCATGTCTCTCACTTACAGTTCGCCGATGATACGATTCTCTTCGTTCATCCTAACAAAGAGTTTCTGTTGAATTCGAGAAGAATTCTCCGATGCTTTGAGCTGGCATCTGGGCTGCGGTTAAACTTCCATAAAACTTGTTTGGTGAAAATCGGTAAAAGGGCTGCTGTGAGGGAAGATTGGGCTGCTATCTTCAGGTGTGTTCAAACGTCCCTTCCTATCGTTTATCTAGGCCTTCCTCTTGGGGCCAATCCGAAGGTGAAGGCTTTTTGGAACCCAATCGTCCATAGGATAGAACAGCGCTTAGCGCCTTGGAAAAGGAAATTTATTTCCAAAGGAGGCAGACTGGTCTTGATTAAATCGGTTCTCTCAAGTATTCCTACTTATTTCCTCTCAGTCTTTAAAATCCCCAAAGGTGTGGCTAAAAAGATTAAGAAGCTTCAAAGAGATTTTTTTTGGGGTGACGGGGTTCAAAAAAGGAAGATTCACTCAATTGACTGGGATTCTTTGTGCAAGAGCAAAAAGATGGGAGGTCTCGGTATTGGTCACATCGTCGATAAGAACCTTGGTCTATTGGCGAAATGGGTTTGGCGTTTCGGTTTTGAGGTGTCCTCTTTGTGGAAGAAGGTTATTTGTGCAATTTACGGGCTGGATTCGAATTGTTTGCGCTGGAATTGGCAAGGAGGCTGTAATGCCTCTCATTTTGTGAAAGCCATTGGGGATATTTGTCTGCAGGGGTCCAAAACAAATCAGGTTCTTCAAGAGGGGTTTCAGGTGGTTATTGGCTGTGGTGACAGAGCTCGTTTGTGGCAGGATTTGTGTAGGGACGGGATTCCTATCTCTGAATTGTACCCAAGAATTTTTGCTCTTGCTTCTCTGAAGAACGGGGTGGTGCGGCAGTATGGTTATTGGCAAAACTCAAGTTGGAAATGGGAGGTGAGCCTCAGGAGACCGGTGTTTGATTGGGAAATGTTTCAGTGGGCTAGTTTCATGTCTTTTATGAACAGCTTACAGATTCGTAGAGACATCCATGACTCTTTAGCCTGGGCTTTTAACGCTAACGGGATGTACTCGGTCAAGTCTTTCCGCTTCCGTCTCGAAGACATGGCTGCTGATACCTTCGACAGTTCCAATCTCTTATGGAGAGGATTATGTCCCCCTAAAGTGGATATTTTCGCGTGGCAATTAAGGAGAGGCAGAGTGTTGGTGCGTGATGTTCTTCGAAGGTTCGGTATGGCGCATGGGATTCCGATGTGCTGCGTGCTGTGTAATAGCAACTGTGAGACCATTGATCATCTCTTTGTGCACTGTCAGTGGGCGTGGCTGTTGTGGAAAAGGTGTATGAGTTGGTGGGAGGTTAGTTGCTGCTCTAATAACTCTCTCTCAGAGTGGATGGATGGCTGGCTGGGTTTGTGTCCTGCTGAGAAAAGTAAGAAGGTCTGGTCCATCTTGTATTTTGTTGTGATTTGGACGATTTGGGAGAATAGAAATAATTTGATTTTCAAAGATCAAGTTCCCTCTTTGGAAAAGGCGGAAGATGATGCAAGATTTCGAGTGGCTTGGTGGTTTAAACACTATGGTAAAGGTTCAAAGCTGCCGGTTTCGCTGTTGATTCTAAATGTAAAAGAAAGCTGTGTAATCCTTGCTCCTTTGAAGAAAAAGCTGAAAGGAAGGTGGATGCCGCCTGATGGTGATAATTTGAAATTTAATGTTGATGGTTCGGCGAATGGGAACCCAGGTTCAGCGGGCATTGGGGGTGTCCTTCGAGACGCAAATGGCAGAATCTTGTGTCAGTTCTCTCTTGCTGTCGGGATTCAGGATGCAATTACTGCTGAGATCCTTGCAATCCGAAAAGCGTGTGAACTGTGTGCGATAAAACCCAGTCTTTCTGACAGGAATATTCATATCGCTAGCGACTCTTCAGTGGCAGTCTCTTGGGTTAATAGCGTGGACAATTTTGGTAGCTTGACTCATGTTAATGCTGTCCTTGACATAAGAAGCTACCTTCAAAGTCAGAAGGGTCTGAGTCTTGTTTTCAATCCTAGGGAAACTAATGAGATGGCGGATGGCCTTGCGAAGTCGGGTGCTCATGGTGGGGAGGATTGTATTGTCTGGGGAGGGTTTTAAAGGTCCTGTTCTTGTTTGTTTTTTCGTCCGTTTTGGGGGGCTTGGGGGCTTTTCTTTCCCCTTTTGCTTTTGGTTTTTGCTGCTGTCAAAGGTCAGCGACTTTGGCCCTTTGTTGCTTTTGTCGCTGCTCTTTGTTTTCTCCCTGTTGTTGCTCTGTTTTGGCCCTTGGCCTTTTTAATAAATCTTGCTTTCTCAAAAAAAAAGTGTGTTGTTAAATCTTAGCCTTTCGCAACGCGCATTACATCTACGACAACATGCATGATTTGTGTTGTTAAAATATTAGTCGATCTTTCGCAACGCGCATGACATGTGCATTGCTAAATATTAGCTTTTCACAACATACAAACCAATAATTGCTAAAGAGTCTTACAACAACGTGAATGATATGTGTTGCAGAATATTAGACTTATGCACATTATGTGTTGCAGAATATTAGACTTATGCACATTATGTGTTGTAGAATATTAGACTTATGCGCGCTATGTGTTGTAGAATATTAGACTTTTTCGCAACGCGCATGATATATGTGTTGCTAGATATCAGTATTTCGCAACGCGCAAACCAATAGTTGATAAAGAGTTTCCTTCAACAACGTGCATGCCATGTGTGTTGCGAAATATTAGACGTTTTCTCAACGCGCATAATATACATGTTGCTAAATAATAGACTTCTTCGCAACGCGCAATTAACCAGTTGCTAAAGAGACTCATATGTCAACATTCATGATGTGTGCATTGTCAAACATTAGTTTTTTAACAACATGCGCGTTTGGACGTTGCTATAAGTGTGTTTTTAGCAACGTGCACAAACTTAATGAAATAATAATGACAACGTGTATCTGTTGTGTGTTACCATATGTGTTCAATTATTGGCAACATTTGCATGTACGTTGCCATAAGTGGTTTCAACAACACACATTTTTTATGCATTGTGATAAATGACTTTTGGCAACGTCCATTACTTGTGCGTTGCCGATAGATCACTTTTAGCAACGTACATGTGTAGCCCGTAGGTTGTCTTTTGAATGTTGTTAAAAGTGAAATTCCTTAGAGGAAATAGAGAGAAATAGCACCAAATTGGATTGGTTTTGTGGTAATATCACCAACTTAATAAGTTTTGTAGAAATAGCACCAAAGTATGTGATCTACCCAAATTGCCCTCACTTATTCTTTCTTCCTCTCTCTCCCTTCCTTCCTCTCTCCTTTGTTTTTTTTTTTTCAAAGAACTTCATTGATCCATCAATGGAGGTCGGACAAACCTCAAATGGAGGTCGAATGGAGGGCGAAAGACCATCATTGGAGTCGAAATGACCTCGACCTTCATCGGTGGTCGATGAAGAAGAAGATTAAAAAAAAAAAATCTGGAAATAAGTCTCGGATATCTGGAAATAAGTCTCGGGTATTTAGAAATAAGTCTCGGGTAGGTCACTCGAGACTTATTTCAAGCTATTTCCAACTACCCGAGACTTATTTCAAAATACCCGAGACTTATTTCCAGATTTTTTTTTTTTTTTAATCTTCTTCTTCATCGACCACCAATGGAAGTCGAGGTCATTTCGACTCCATTGGAGGTCTTTTGCCCTCCATTCGACCTCCATTTGAGGTCTGTTCGACCTCTATTGATGGATCAATGGAGGTTTTTGAAAAAAAAAAAAAAAGAGGAAAGAGGAAGAAAGAGAGAAAAGAAGAAAGAGAGACTAGGGGCAATTTTGGCAGATCACCTTAATTGGTGCTATTTCTACAAAACTTATTAATTGGGTGACTTTTCCACAAATGGCTTTGGAAAGAGTGCTAGAAATTTTAAGGACTCAATTTCTTATAGTGATTGATTCTTTCATTCTATTTATGGCAGTTTCAATCCAAATATTGTGTACATCAAAATTGTACATCAGCAACCGCGACCGTCGCGCCACATGACTACACTGCAGTGGTGACCCGAAGCCATACCGAAAGCAGTTGTCGCCCCTCTTCATCTTTCGATTCTTATGCTTATTATATGATATTTTTTGTAGGGATCGAGTATGTTTTATGAATTAGGTAATTGTGTACTGTTGTGGTTTTATGGCATTTCCAATTCACCAATAACTCGTGTGTTTTTATAAGAGTTCTACAGTTATTTATTTTCTCAAAGGTGGTTGGGTTGTTTATGGGGTTTTTGTACAAAGTTAAGTTCATTTAACATTTGAAACTTGATAAATGTTTTGTAGTTATATTGTTTGGTCATGAGCCCTGTGAAGATGATTGGGGAACAGTACTATCCCTTAATATTTCCATCATGTGCATTTGATAACAACATAATATCAATCCATTGGAAATTGAAGCAGTTAGTAGTCTGTTATATACTTACATGCTTCCTTTGTTTGTTTATTACCTTTAATTTTTTTGATTCTTTAAATCAGGATCCCAGGTTCATCTCTAGTTGTCTTTAGCTCTCAAAAGCTTGGAGTAGAAAGAAAAAGAAGAGCTATTGAGGATGATTCATGATTCCAGGAGCAAATTTATAGATATTACACTAATATTGGGTCATCGTTGACCAGAAGCATGAAATTTGTGCTTTGAGTAGGTGCCCCTGACTCGAAGCACAAAAATTATTCTTCGGGTCACCCTTGACCTAAAGAATGAAATTTGTGTTTCGATTAAAGGATGTCCCGATATTGGGACACCCTTGACCCGAAACACAAAAATTGTTCTTCGAGTCACCCTTGATCTGAAGCACGAAATTTGTGTTTTAGGTAAGGGGTGGCTAGATATCAGGTCACCCTTGACCCAAAACACATTTTCAGAACTTTGGGTAAGGTGTATCTCGAAACACCAAGATTTTTTTTCAGGTCAACGTTTAAAAATTAAGTTTACAAAAATTACCTATCCAAATTTTTTATACATGTTATTTCTATCAATATATGGATCATGAGGAAAGAAAAAATATTTTTTTTAAACTCACTTTCTCACCACTTTATATAAAACTCTTCAACACTTTTATGCATAAAAAAAAAAAAAAAAAAAAAAAAAAGGGTTGAATTAGAGGAGTTCAGTCTCAATTATCTTATTCAAAAAATGTGTAAACCACTTATTTTCGGTTTTTTTTTTTTTTTAATAAATATTAATAAAAGTAATAAATGTGGTGGTTATTACTTAAGTGGGAGTATTTTAGGAAGTATGAGACATTGTTGCAAGTTGAAACTATTTGACAGACTACAAGTGGAATATTTGCTAAAATCACTATAATTTTAAAAAGAGTGTCGATATTTACACCCCTGAAAAACTGTATATACACCCCAAAATAGGATTTTATAGAAAATTCAATATTACCCTTGAGCAAAATTACTTAAAGGACTAAATAGTTTGTAAGTACACTCATCAATAATTATTAATTGGTTTTATATTAATCTTAAAAAAAAAAAAAAAAAAAAAAGGAAGTTTCCTATTTGATATTCATCACATATATAATAAAAACCATTAATCTATTTTCTCAAACCCTAACTTCTATTTAAATACTAATTTCTATTTTTTCTGAAGAATACAAATTGATTGGGAAGTATGGAGAATGAATCAAAATCATCAGACGAAGTTGGTTGTGAAAAAGTAAGTTTTAAATTAATTTTATTATTTTTATTTCAAGAATAAAATGATATTGCATTGTATTCTCTATAAAATCTGTATTTTCTTAGAAAAATTGAAACATGCTATAGATTTTTTTTATTTGTTATCAATATTGGCCAGTGAAATTTGATTAACATGATATAGCTTAAAGTTGGCAGATTGTGAAATTATACGGGAACAATACAACAACATTACTTTTTTTTTTTTTTTTTTTTTTTTTTTTTTTTTTGATAAAATAGCTGATAAAATAGCAGAAGACAAAGCACAAAGAAGGAAACAAACTACACCAGTAACTCTGCTTCAACAAAAGCTACACCAGTAACTCTGCTTCAACAAGATTTTTAACACGGGGAGGGAAGTCCTCAATCCAGAACTCGTCTTCGGAACACATCAAGGCATTCTTGGCGAGGCCATTAGCCACTTGATTCGCATATCTTGGAACATGAGAAATGGGGAGGCCATTCGCAGCAGAAATTAGACTGGAGATATCTGAGAGAAAAGCACCACTACTGGAATTAAGGTGACTCCCTTCCTTGATCCAATACACAACAATAGCCTCATCAGACTCCAGGACACGGGGCTGAACCACGATCTCTAGCAAACTACATAGCCAAAATTTTCGCCAATTGAACTGTGAAAAGTGCCTCTAAACTCTGGGAGCAAGAGGCCATGACAAGGCCGGTTGAATTCCGGATGATAATACCAATACCGATACGCCCCTTGGTTTTATCAACCATAGCATCACAGTTAATCTTATAAGAGTTCGGCTCCGGCGGTCTCCAACGAGAGTTCACAGGACAAACAAGAGTGATTAACGATAAATTATTTATCTGAATAAAAAAATAAAATAAACTTTCAAAAATATATATATATTAAATAATAATAAAAGTGATTAGATAACAAAATAGCAGGGATTTACTTACAAAAATATAATACAATAAAATTAAAGAAAGGGTATTTTGGTATTAAATGGGGTTTATTTACGAAACAAAGATTTTAAAAATATTTTGGGGGTGTACATACGAAAGGGGTGTACAAACAGTTTTTGAAGGGTGCCAATATCGCCACTCTTTTAAAAATGACGTGGACCCTATATGTAGGTGTCAAACGGTCGGGCCGTAAATTTGAAGAGCTGCGTATGGGCCGGACTATATATATATATATATATATATATGAGTGATGATATTTATACCCCTAAAAAACCGTATGTATACCCCAAATTAATATATTTTTAAAAATTCAATATTACCCTTAACTAAAATCACTAAAAGGACTAAATAATTTGTAAGATATATATATATATATATATATATGAGTGATGATATTTATACCCCTAAAAAACCGTATGTATACCCCAAATTAATATATTTTTAAAAATTCAATATTACCCTTAACTAAAATCACTAAAAGGACTAAATAATTTGTAAGATACTATATACCCAAAAATTATTAATCAATTTTCTATGTCCTAAAACCGTTTTTATTTTTTTCAAACCCTAATTTATCTTCTAAATATTGCTTTCAAATACAAATTGAAATCATATATGGGTTGTAGAACCAATCAGAAAACAATCACGAACTTGAAAAGTTTTCTCAATTCGTACCAAAAAACCCACATTATTAGATAAGAATAGAGAACAAAAATTTATATTGATTTTTCTAACCTCTACCCATATGTATTTTTTCTGTTCCCGTATATTATACTGGCAAAACACATACATAGCATTTGCTTAGTAAATCCATTAGGGTTTTCTCTCTGTATTCTAGACTCTTCTCTGACTTCTCTCTACCCTTCTACCCCTTACACTTTCCGATCTGATTTCAACCCCCGCCGCCGACATCCTGCTAAGCGGAGGGGTGTAGGCGGCGACGTCGATCTTTTTGGGCGGCCTTCCGGCGTCGCTTTCCGGCCAAATCCGCCGCCGCGGAGGTTCTCTCTCCTCTTAGCGGCCTGCCGGAGATCTTCCTCTTTCTTCTTCGGCCTTCCCCGATCCAGCTAGGGTCCTTCCTTTGGTTGCAGCGCTGGGATCGACGCTCGTCCGGAAGATCTTTTGCTGCCGTTCGGTCAGTTTCTACTGTTTCGGCTTCTCTCTTGCTTGGGGGCGTTTCAGTTATGCCGGCCTATGGACTCCAGCTCCTACTGGTACTTCGGCGCTGTCCATCCTGGTATTGGACATTTTCCGGCAGCCAGGGATCCCCTTAGTTTGATCGGTTTTGTTCTTTTCGTTTTAGGTTTTTTAGGTTTATTTTACTGTAGATGTTCCCTCTCTGTGAGGGTTTTGTCCCACCTTTGTGTGTGGGTTTCTCTCCCCTGCGTGGGAATTCTCGTCTGGGCTGTGCGTTGGATGTCTATAGTTGATGGGTCCCAGCTCCATGTTTCCCTGTAATCTTGTCCTGGATTTGCATTCCAGGGTTTGTAATCCTTGTGTTACAGTTGTTGTTTGAAATCAAAAAAAAAAAAAAAAAAAAAAAAAAAAAAAAAAAAAAAAAAAAAAAAAAAAAAAAAAAAAAAAGGCATTTGCTTAGTCTATGCGTTACATGTTTCTGGGCAATAGCCCCATTATTATTATTATTTTTTAATTATTTTTTACTCGATGGCCGTTCATAAGCTTTAATAAAATGGATTTTATTTTATTTTTTTCCTTTTCCACTTCATTATATATAACGTATATGATGAATTTCTGTAACTTTTTTTTTAAAGAAAATTTATGTTGTAAATAAAATTAGAACAAAAACTAAACTCATTTTGTTATAATTTCTGTATTTAAGAGTTAATTTATTTTTTTAAAAAAACAAGAAATAAAATAATTTTTTAAAATAATAATAAAGTTGATTAGATGATAAATAGGTGTAGGTGAGATGTAGTTACAAAAATACAATACAATAGAAATAAAAGGAAAATTTTTGTCATTAAGTGGGGTTTATTAACAAACTAGAGTTTTTTTTTTTAATTTTAATGGGGTGTGCTTACTAGGGATGACAATGGGTCGGGTTCGGGCGGGTTTTGTAAAATCCAAACCCGCACTCGTGAAATTTTTCATCACCCACGCCCACCGGCGAACCCGCGAAAATAAACGGGTTCGGGTTCGGGTTTCACCCGCGGGTTTTATACGGGTTCGCAGGTCACACCCACCAACCCGTAAAAATATATTAATTTATAAATATTTAATATTTAATTTTATTTATTTATACAATAAAAAACTCCTCTTTATTTATAATATATCATGGAGAATTACAAATACAAGTGTGTTTCTTAGTTGAGACAAGAGGCAAAGCACCATTATATATATATAGCTAATGGTAGAACCTTGCACTCTTGTTTTTTCAATGTGGGACTTTGAAAGTCCCACATTGAAAAAACAAGAGTGCAAGGTTCTACCATTAGCTATATATAAATGAGAGTTGAAAATTATAGTTCTCAAATTTAGAATGAGTGGAGTTTTTATATTTATTCTTTATATGGTTAAAAAGTTTTCATTGGAGTTTAAATTTATAATATTTTAAATACTAAATATTATATAATTTTAGTTATGCGGGTTCGTTTTCCAAACCACACACACACCCAAACCCGTTGGGTTTTTCTTTATACGGGTTCGTGGGTTCATGGGTTGTAAATTTACCACCCAAACCCGACCCTATAGGGTCGGGTTCAGGCGGGTGCCCGCGGGTGCGGGTCAAATTGCCATCCCTAGTGCTTACGAGTACATACAATATTTAAGGGGTGTAAATACCACCACTCTCTCTCTCTCTCTCTCTCTCTCTCTCTCTCTCTATATATATATATATATATATATATATAGTCTTTTTATTGTCAATTCATCCTGACAATAAATATATCATGACGAAAAATGTGGACCATAGATTATAGAGAAGTTTTGACAAGTGCATATACTTTGAGTCAAAGTATGTAAATCTAGTAGTCCACATTCTTCGTCCTGATATATTTATTGTCAGTTCGAACTGATATAAGATATATCAGTTCCTTACATGTGAGTCATTGGATTTAAATGCTTTGATTTGCCTGTATGCACTTGTCAAAGCATTTAAATCCAATAACCCACATGCAAGGAACTGATATATCTTATATCAGTTCGAACTGACAATAGAAAAATTATATATATATATATATATACGGTCTTTCTATTATCAGTTCGAACTAACAAAAGTTATATCAGTTCCTTGTATTTAGGTCATTGGATTTAAATACTTTGACTGACAAGTGCATACAACCAAGTTAAAGTATTTAAATCTAGTGGCCCACATGTAAGGAACTGATATAACTTTTGTTACTTCGAACTGATAATAGAATTTCTGTATATATATATTTTAAAAGTAAGACTGAGCTGCCCATGAGCCAGGCTCGAGAGCGGGTCGCCCAGCCCATTTGAATTCAGTTCAATTTCCGCAATTAAAAACGCAGCGTTTAAGTGTAGCAAAACGGTGTCGTGAGGAAACATAACAAAACCTACCGGTATCAAGTGTTGTGAAAATGTTCACTCTCAACTCTCAAGTCTTAACAGAGGAATCCTGCACTGGGTATCGACTTCTGAGTTTATGATAAAAAAATCGAAAAAAATGATGATACAGACACCACTATCGTTAAGGTACGCTTCTAAATTCTCATCTTTTCTCTCAAAATACACCATTAATCCTCAAATTACAAATTCTTTTCTATCTCGACTATTTTTCTCCTCCGATAACTCTCCCCAAAAGGACGATGTTGAAACTCTTTTTCGCATAATCACTAGCTCTACCTCATCAAAAAACCTCAAACAATCTTTGAAATCAAGTGGGGTTCTCTTCTCTAACGATTTAATTGATAAAGTGTTGAAAAGGGTCAGGTTTAGCCATGGAAATCCTCTACAAGCACTAGAGTTCTATAATTATACTGCTAATAGAAGAGGGTTTATTCATTCTTCGTTTACTTTAGATACAATGCTTTACATATTAGGTAGAGGTCGCAAATTTGATTTGATATGGGAAGTTTTGGCTGATATAAAGAGAAAAGATAAATCTTTGATATCACCACGAACTATGCAAGTGGTTTTAGCTAGAATTGCCAAGGTTTGTTCTGTGAGGCAGACTGTGGAATCTTTTAGAAAGTTCAAGAGACTGGTTCCGGTATTCGATATTACATCTTTTAATGCCTTGTTGAGGACTTTGTGTCAGGAGAAGAGCATGTCAGATGCTAGGAATGTATACCATAGTTTGAAATATGATTTTAAGCCTAATTTGCAGACTTTTAATATACTTTTGTCTGGATGGAAGTCCGTGGAGGAGGCCGAGGCCTTCTTTGAGGAGATGAGGGAAATGGGAGTGAAACCGGATGTTTGTTCGTATAATTGTTTAATTGATGTGTATTGTAAGGGTAGAGAAGTGGAGAAGGCGTATAAAGTGATTGAGAGAATGAGGGATGAGGATATATCGCCTGATGTTATCACGTACACGAGCATCATTGGGGGTTTGGGATTGGTTGGTCAGCCTGATAAAGCTAGAGATGTTTTGAAGGAAATGAAGGAATTTGGCTGTTACCCAGATGCTGCAGCTTACAATGCTGCTATTAGGAATTATTGTATAGCGAAGAGGCTCGGTGATGCATATGGGTTGATGGATGAGATGGTGAGCAAGGGTTTGAGCCCAAATGCAACTACTTACAATCTGTTCTTTAGGGTTTTTTACTGGTCAAATGATTTGAGAAGCGCATGGGATTTGTATCACAGAGCGATGGATACAGGGTGTCTTCCAAATACACAGTCGTGTATGTTTCTAATTCGGTTGTTTAGGAGGCAGGAAAAGGTGGAGATGGCACTGCAGTTGTGGAAAGACATGGTGGAGAAGGGTTTTGGGTCTTATATATTGGTGTCTGATGTGTTGTTTGATTTGCTTTGTGATATGGGAAAGTTGGTGGAAGCAGAGAAGTGTTTCTTGGAGATGATAGAGAAAGGGCACAAACCAAGCAATGTTTCTTTTAGGAGGATCAAGGTTCTTATGGAACTAGCAAACAAGCAAGAATCCCTTCAGAACTTGTCACAGAAGATGGCCATTTTTGGGCCTTCTATTCAAAGTTCCTGAACACAAGGGGAGCTCGGCAGAGATGTCATATTCAGGTTCATTTCCATGTTAATCACATGGTTGTTTTTATCGTAGCTTTAGAGATCTTAGAAGCTGAACTGCTAGCACTGGCTTGCCAAAAGAGACCTTGGAAACAATTTACAATAATTTAGAAGGACTCTACAAAGATTGAAGAATCAGACCTGGTAATTGGTGTTCCTTTGTATTCTACTCTCAGGGATAGTCCTAAGCAGATGTGGATGTTTGATGCCTCATAAGTTTTGTTTGTCTTATGTCTAATTTATTCATTTTTTTTCTTGAAGACATTCTTGTGGTGTCATGCCTTCATTCTGATTTTACTTATTTCTGTCTGGGATCCAGCACAAATGGGGTGTCAAACTTAACCAGAAAAGATTAGTGATCAATGAGAACGAAGCAACTTGATTTCAGCGCTGTACAGTTACTTAGGACGCAGGTTATGATGTACTTTGCTCATTTTACAGATGGGTTACCCTGCTCCATGTGGGTCTGGTGAGGATGGTGTAATTTCTCATCTGTCTGAAAGTAGTATTGGTCATGTTAATTCCTGGTTCTGCTGTGTATTCTTGTTTATTGGACGAAAGAAAATTATATTCATAGCAAGAAGACAATCTCTTCTGGCATCATTAACTGGATACGACCTTTAATTAGCTTCTGGTCTTCATGGTTCTCACTCCCACCACATGTTGTGGAGCAAATATCACCAATGATTTCTGTTGTTTATTCTTGTTTCCATTTCGTCCCCACTCTCTTATGTATGATATTGTGCGAAATGTACTGGTACATCTAACTGTGAGGATAAACATACATCCAACTGAGATGTTATATGGCTTTTGATTATTTTCAACTTGCAACTCTGGACAACAATTCAGTATCATATGGTGGAAGCCTTGTTAAAAAATCGAGCTTTCATGTTGAAGTCAACTTTGCATTTGAATGGATTTTCCCAAAATGTATGTAAAACATGGAAAATCAGGCAAGGCAAAATGGAAAAAATAAAAGATCATTTGACAAGTGATGCGGCTCATCACCCCGAGTTAATGATTGCCAAAGGAAAGACTAGTCTCGAAAGTATAGGTTGTGAAAATTCGCTATCAAGACAATACAAGGAGGAAAAAAATAAAAATTAAAAATTATTCCGAAACTACAAAGAACAAATGACAATGTTGAAACGACAAACAGGATAAAAAACAGGTAACAACACATTAACAAGGTAGAAACCCAGAACACTGACGAACAACGTTAACTCTGTAATTGTTGCGACCCAAAACTCAGAAAATTTGACACCTATGCCTGCAATTGAAAATAAAAATGTTAGTATTGGTTATGATATTCATGGTAATAAGTCATATATCTGCTACAGTAGTAGTAGTTGAGATATAGCATACCTTGTTTGCAATGTTGTTTGAGAGCCAATCAAGTCCCTCGTACAGTCCTTCACCAGAAGTGGCGCATGTGCTCTGGATGTACCTGCAATGTACAGCACAAATATTCATCAGGTGACAGAAAGTGAGAGGGAAAGAGGTGGGAGTGGGAAGGACTCGAGCAAAGATTATCTTACCAGTGGCGCTGACGGAGAGAGTGAAGGCCAAGCTTATCAGTTATCTCAGCAGCATTCATAGCATTTGGAAGATCTTGCTTGTTTGCAAAAACTAGAAGCACAGCTTCCCTCAACTCATCCTGTCAATGAAACAAACAAAATATTAAAATTAGGAGGCACCCTATAAAGCAACATATCAAGTTGCTATGGACTAAATACTTTCCTAGTGTGTGTAAACATTTCACGGTTCCACAAATTATACTTTTTGCATTCATTTTTTGCCAAAAGCAAGAAATCATGAACTTAATGCCATACCTCGTTCAACATTCTGTGCAACTCATCCCTAGCTTCAACCACACGGTCTCGGTCATTGCTATCAACCACAAAGATAAGTCCTTGTGTATTTTGGAAATAATGTCTCCACAAAGGTCGGATCTGAAATAACAAAATTATAGTGGGTTAGAAAACTAGAATAAAAAATATTGAGGAAAATGGAATCACTCTTCAACTCTTTTTGGCTCTGATTAGATCATTTGAATCCTAAACTCACCCAACCCATGGGTCATTCTCTAGCCACTAGACTAAAATTTCAATTATCTTTTAACTTATTCCACCATTCATGAATACACTACATACATTACACTTGTGTACAGCATTGATGCATACAAGGACATCAATGGATTTTCATTACTGACCACTGGATTGCAAACTTATAAATTGACAACAAAAAAATAAAAGCATATTAATTGATTACACATATCAGCCACTACATAGTCTTTCCTTTGATAACCAAAGAAAACTGTTCTGACATATACATCGGCTTATATAAGTCCCTCTATTGAGTACTTCTTTTTAAGTAGATCTAGATACATTAAGAGGGAATTTTAAACTAAATACCAACAAATAACAAGTCAGACGATGCAAGACTCACCCACAATATTTACGTTGGAACACTCACGACAAATAACCAAAGAAAAAAGGATTCCCTCACAATCCTAACAAAGGAACCAAAACAGTACTAGGCAGTAAAAGGGGAATCATCAACATCATAATTATAAACTAAGATCTATATTTTGGTTTGAGCTGATTTCTGCATGAAATAAAACTACATACCTTGTCCTGACCCCCGACATCCCAGACAGTAAAGCTTATGTTCTTGTATTCCACAGTCTCCACATTAAATCCTGGAAAAAATCAGTGTATTAGAGTGAGTGCAGGAAAGAAACTAAAAGTGAAAGAAAAACATCCACTTTGTAATGATGTTCAAATATGAGGATGATGAAACAGCAATCTTTCGGTCTATGTCATAATAAACACAAAGCAATGCATGATCAAAGTTGAAAACTTTGATGCAAGTACAGGTGAGATCAGCTTGAATGCATTTTAAAGTGATATCAAACTTACCGATGGTAGGGATGGTGGTGACAATCTCTCCGAGCTTGAGCTTGTACAGAATGGTGGTCTTACCAGCGGCGTCGAGACCCACCATGAGAATACGCATCTCTTTCTTGGCAAACAGCCTGCTGAAAAGCTTGGTGAAAGACAGCCCCATTTTTTCACAACTGCAAACACCCAAAATGCAAGATCAAGTCAGAAATTTATCAACTCAAAGGAGGAATAGCTTGGTGCATCACAATTAGAAAAAACTAAATAACAACAATTCATAATTTCATACTATGCATATTATAACAAGCACAATTTAGGGACAATCTTCAATTCAAAACTCGATAAAAAAGCCCTAACAACGAAAATGCAATCGTTTAATTTTGATTCATGCAGCATTTGAAAATCCTACTCTAAATCTAACTAAGAAAAGCTGATCCACATCAAAAAACCAATCTCATTATAATAATTACTTAATTTTGGGAAAAAAAAAAAACCTGAATTACTATAGATCAAAACACAATAGAGCATATGATGCAACCAAATCTAACGCACCGACACATAATATGGAGCAAATAAGCATATGTAAAGCCAGGAAAGAGAGAGATCACAAATGAAAATTTCAGATTCGGACCACAATTACCAATTAAAAATTTCAGATCGAGTACTAACAATAGCAGATCAAACGAAATGACGCAACAAATGAAACCGATACGAAATTCAAAAACGAAAATAATCAAATAAATAAAACAGCGATCTGAGTTTAGAGTAAAATTATGTGAGAGAAACCATACAATTGAAGGAAAACAGGAAGAAGAGAGAAATGTGATGTTTGAGAGCAAAAACGACGAACCTGAGGGAAGAGAGCGGTTTTTTCTGAAACTAAAGATCTAACTCTCTCTCTCTCTCTCTCTCTCTAAAAACTAGCTGCTGTCCTTCAATATTTACACGGCTCCGATGATTTGTACATTTATAGAACCAAACCGCGTTTTAACTGCTTTCACGCCGTCAATACTTCCGTTACCTTACACAAATCACAACTTTTTCATTTTTATTTTTTTCTTCTGCTTTTAAATTTTAAGCTGTTGGTAGATGGTCACGTCGTTGAGCATCCACAATGGTTGCAAAATGAGACCCACTTTTACTAGACCCACTTTGGAACCCATCAAATTCTTCCACAATGGTGCAAAATGAGATCCAAAAAAGAGAGCTAAATGTGGGGTCCACTCAAGTAGACCCAAATTGGGTTCCAAATTTGGAACTCGGAACCCAATTTGGGTCTTGCCCAATGATTGGGTTAGGTTCCCAACACTTCCCAATCATTGGGTTAGGCTTTTATATCTATATATATATATATATATATATTTTTTTATTTATTTATTTATTTATTTATTTATATAATTTAAATTAAAATATATAACTATTAATTTTAATAATTATATATAATGAAAAAATATAAATAAATTTAATATATATATTTCAATTATTTAAATTTAAATATATTATTAACTTCAATAATTTATATATAAAAAAAATATAAATAAATTTAATTTCAATTATAAATTTTAGTTCAATGAAATTAAAATAATTTAAATGAAAACATTAATTTTTTGAAGGTTTGGAATCGGAACCAAATCGGAATCGAAACCGAACCTTCAAAATCGGAACCGGAACCGGAACCAAAACCAAAACCGGTTTTGAAGGTTCGGAATCAAACCGGTCTGGAACCGAAATTGAAACCGGAACCGAAACCGGAACCGAACCGAACCAAACCGAACCATCCCATCGGAACCGAAACAGAACCATCGGAACCGAAACTAGACCGGAACCCAACCGAACTGAACCGAATTGAAACCGGCGCCATGTCTAATCTTATACATATTTTGTTTTAATATTTATTTTTATTGTTGATGTAATTCGGTTGTGAAAAATTATTTTAAATTAATAATTTTGTTAAATAATTATTGATATATATATATATTTTAAAGAAGAGTAATGATTGTTTGGAAAAAGTTAAAAAAGTTAATCCACTTTTACTTTTTCAATTGAACACCATTGTGGAAAAATGAGACCCAAATAAATAGGACCCAAATGGAAGACCCATTTTTTACTATTCAACCCATTTTTGATGATGTGGCAATAAACGGTCTTGAATAGTTGTGCTCCCATTGTGGATGCTCTAAGACGACGCTTGGCCTGCACCTTTGGGAGATTTTGACCCTGTTTGTGTAGTCAAGGAATTCGTTATTCTTGTTCAGGATTGAGAAAAAGTAATTGTATTCTGCTGTCCCCGATTCGAAATGCAACAACTACTACAAGTGAAATTGCTCCCCACATTTTTCTTTTTTCGGAAAATTATAAACGTGAGACTCGAACTAAGGCCATGTTTGGCATGCTGTATTGTATGGTATTCGATTGTATTGGATTAGATTGTATTAGATGTAGGGGGTCGAATTACGTGTTATGTGAATCGGATCGAGTTGTGTTAGGCCCAAGGCAACTTGATTGATCTTGTTGAATGAGTGATGTCATCTCCTCGCTAAACCTGCAAAACAGTGTCTATCGACCTGGGATGGATACCTTCTTCGTTGAACCTATAAAGGAAATTAGAATAAAAACATAAATAAAACGATGGAGGTGGGTTTAGATTTCTTAGCCTTAGGTATGCTTAGGCTGAGCAATGGCTGATGGTAAATAACGATCATGATTTGGATCAAATTACGGTTGCCAGAGAATTTGATAAGAGTTTCAATACGCTTTCGTAAGCTTTTTTTTTTAGCCAGTTTCAAAGAGCTTTCACTGTGATGGAACCTGATTATTTATAGGCCAAAAAACCTACCCTCAACGTTCACCTTGATTAATGTGAATAGTGGGCACGATTCAATGAGATTTTCTCTCCCTTAAATCGTTGGTTACTCATATCTGCAACTGAGATCTTTGACTCAGTCTTGGAACACCCAGGCCTTGCAGGCATGAGTCTTGGGTCGACCTAGGATAAATGGGCCCATGGACTACATTTGGCTATCACAATTATTTGAGGTCTTGGGCCTTTCTGCATTTGGGCATATGTGTCATTTTTGGCTACCACATTAGATAGTAGGGTATGGATATTGACACCCATAAATATGATAAGCGCACCCATATTTATAAGTACACCCATATCTAAAATTTAAAATTAAAACATTACTATAAACACCCAACTTAATGCCAATAGTACCCTTATTTAAATGAATGTTTTCATTTTATTAAAATTTATTTATAAACATGCATAAGTTATTAATACACCCAATTTTACAAATGATAAATTTTTCATAAACACAACCCTGTTTTATAATCTACAATTATGCAGAAAAATAAAAAATCGCAAAGAGTATAAATTATATAAACTCTAATTTTGGAGAAAGTCTAGGGCACATCTGATCTCCTTAATTGCCAACACATAGCATCAGCTAACCTCAATTTTTTTTTTTTTTTTTTTTGCTTGTTATTTACTTTCCCAACCGTATCTCTCAAACTCTCTCAAGACTCTATTCTATTTTCTCTTTCATCTATCTCCTTCTATTTTTTTCCAAAAGGTTTTAATAACGGTAGATGAAAAGTCAAAACAAGTATGAAAAAATGTAGAAAGAAATTCAAATCGTGGAACTCAAGTTTTGTATGATGAAAGCACAGGTCCTCGATTCACTAACCTGGGTTCTAATGAATGCTCTTACGTGAAGATCAGCAACCATAATAAATAATCCATTATAACAGTTATTTGATTTCATTTTGCTAATGTTAGATTTTAACTCACAAGTACTTTGGTTGGACAACATATTGAGCCTGGAAATACAGAGATGCATGATGCAATGGAGACGATATTTCAACATGCGCTTGGTCTGGGCAGACATGGGGTAGTTGATGAGCTCATGGCGGGTGATATGGAAAACGCAGCTTTGTTGTATTCAAAGCATGTGGTTAATAGTCTTCCTTTTAGTTGAAGCACCGTCCCTCATTCTCAACCCATCGTTTTCTCTCACAAACTCATATCGGTATAGGCTCCGAACTTACATCGATATCCTTAATAACCGGCAAGGTCATTCGAGGTCTCAGAGGATGGCTCTTCTCAAGTCGTCTCAAATCAAACATGACTTGAGATTTTAATGCCTTCTGATGATGATTGCTCTATTTTAACAATGTAAATATTTCTTTGTACAACTATTCTTTTCATTGGGGATTGGGATGTTATTGGGTTCAATCTAGTGGTGACCACGGTTCCGGTTAACCGTCGGTTTTGTCCGCGGTTAAACCGGAACCGTACGGTCAAAACCGAACCGAAAACCGAAAACCGAAACCGCCGGTTTTGAAACCGGTTGAAAACCGAAAATCTCGGTCTCGGTTTCGGTTTCGGTTTCGGTTTCGGTTTCGGTTTCGGGTGGTTGGAAACCGGCCAAAACCGACGGTTTCGGTTAAACCGCCGGTTTTGGTATTAATTAAAAAAAATAATAATAACCCAATTAGACGCTGCCACGTGGCAGCGTCATTGAAAAAGAGAAAACAGGCCGGAAACCGTCCGGAAAACGGCCGGAAACCGGCGGTTAACCGACGGTTAAACCGACGGTTTCGTCAACGGTAAACCGCCAGTTTTGTTTAAAAAAAAAAAAAAATTACCAATCAGATGCTGCCACGTGGCAGCGTCTGATCAAATCCAACGGTTGGGTACTTTCCAACCGTTGGAAGGAAAAAAAAAAAAAAAATTAACCAATAAGCCACTGACACGTGGCAAAATTTTTGAAAAAAAAATTTTGAAATTCGGCCGTTGGGCACTGGGCGGTCAGACGACCGTTCTGACCGGTCAGCGGCGTCAGCCCAGTCCCAACGGCAGCCTCCCTTTTTTTTTTTTTAACCCTTAAATTTGATCTATTTGCAAACCCACCCCTTTCTTAACCACCCCCCCCCCCCCCCCCCCCCCACTCTATTTTCCTTCACACCTTTCTCACTCTCTCACTCTCAACTTCTCTCATTCTCTCTCAATATCAAATTCCGAATTCAATATTACAATTTCCTTTAATTCTCAATTTCTCATTTCATATATAAATAATTTATTATATATTTTTTTCTAGCATAAAATATTTATTTCTTCTATTTTTTACCACTATTATTCCAATAATATATATTTTTTTTCAATCATATATTTTATTTTTTTTACTTGGTTACCACTCTTATTCAAACAATATATTTTTTTCATTCATATATCTCTCTCAATCTCAAATTCCAAATTCTCTCTACATTTACAATTTTCTTTAATTCTCATATCATTATCATATAAAAAAAATTTATTCTTTTTTTTTTTCTAGCATACAATATTTATTTCTTATATTTTTTACCATCATATATTTTGTTTTTACTTGCTCACCACTCTTATAGTCTTATTCCAACAATATATTTTTTTTCAAGCATCTATTTTTTTTACTTTGTTACCATCATTATTCCAACAATATTTTTTTTACATATATCTATATTATATTATTATTAATTTTTCAATGGCAAGTGGAAGTGGAAGTGGAAGTGGGGGAGATGGTTCAAGAAATGTGAATAGAGGAAAGGGTCACGTGGAAAACTTCTTGCAACACATTGGTGATGCTGTCATTGCCAACGATGTGACTTTTCAGCAGTTCATTGAAGATCGATTTGGATCCAATCAGCCTTCTCCTCCTATTCCCCCTGAAATTAATCCCGAGTTCGACGGACTCAACCCCGCTTACAATACCCCCAATGTTTATGAAAATGTATCTAACCCCCCACCCCCTTCGGATGATTTTTTTGCAGGTGAAGGTGATGCTGAAGAAGAAAAGCCGGCGAAGTCGATCTCTTCAAAGTGCATATGAAGAAAATTAATTTTGATGGTACATATTGGAACATTCAGTGCAATTACTACCCCAAAAAATACAAGGTTCCAAAAACCTTCGGCTATGGCACGATGTGGACTCATATCAAAAAAACTCACCCGTCTGAATACGCGATGGCGAATAACCAAGCCCAAATTGCTAGGTACGCAACCTCTTCTAATCAATTATTTCATTACACGTCTGAAAAAAATAGAGAACAATTAGCATTAATGGTTGCAACTGAACACTTACCTTTTGGTTTTGGTGAGAAAGTAGGTTTTTGTTAATTACTGTCAAAATGCATTAAATCCTGCAATGCAACGTGTTCCTAGAGCCACTCTCACACGTACACTAAATGGCATTTATAAAAAAGAAAAAAAATTATTGAAAACATTTTTTGAAAATTTTCAAGGTCGCGTTTCTGTATGTGCCGACATATGGAGCGACAATTTTGGTAGTCATTCATATTTGGGTGTCACATGTCATTATATGGACAATAACTGGGACATGCAAAAAAGAATTCTCGCATTTCGTGTTTTTGATGACTCGCATTCGGCTAAAAATATTTTTCGACTCCTTAAAATCATTTTTGAAGAGTATAGTTTACTAAACAAAATTTTTGCTATTGGCTTTGATAATGCTGCAAGCAATACCGCAGCTATTCCTATGTTAACAGATTTGTGCAATCCCTATTTTGGGGGTAAATTATTTCATCAACGTTGTGCATGCCATGTTTTAAATTTATGTGTTCAAGCTGGATTAACAGAGCTTTCTGCTTTTATTAGACCAATTAGAGATAGTATTAACTATATCTGGAGGCATAGCAAAATCCAGAAACAATGGTTAAAATATTGCTCTCAGAATGGTATGCGTCTAAAAAAATTTTCTCGAGATATTACCACACGTTGGAATTCAACTTATATGTTACTTTGTGAAAGTGTTGAATATAAGGATTTATTAGTTTCTTTTATTAATTATAATGTTCCTTCAATTTCTCTTCAATTGAACCATTGGGATGTATGTATAAAAATTCTTGAATTGTTACGTGTTTTTAATGATGCTACCAATGCTTTATCTGGTATTTACTATCCCACTACTCATTTATTTATTGTTCAAAGTGTTAATGTTGTTGGTGCATTTAATGCCTGTGAATTCGATGTTCAATTGAGTCCATGTGTTGCTGCCATGAAAGCAAAATGGTGTCAGTATTATGAGAAGATTCCAAATATTTACTTGCTTGCATCGTGTTTTGATCCACGCTTTAAATTAGAATGTTTGCAGATTTATTTATCTAATTATTACAAATGTTTAGGTTTAGAAGTTGATGTTCTTGATTGTTGTGATTCCGTTAAGACTTTGCTTTATGAATTATACGATGAATATCTTAAAATATATGGTCAGTCTTTGAACGTGCCGGTTTCACAACCCCAACCCACATCTAGAGCATCTGGTGCTAGCAGTTCTTTCTCAAAATTTAAATTACAGGGTTTAGGGGATCTACTGTTTTCCCAAAGATCCAAAAAATTAAAAACATCTTCTTCATCCTCATCTGCATCTGAGGTTGACCGGTATTTAGAAGATGAGCATAAATTTCCAGATGATAAATTTAGTCTTCAGGATTGGTGGAAGAGTCATCAACAGGATTATCCAATTTTGGCTATTATTGCCAAACAAATTCTTGGAACGCGGTTTCTACAGTTGCTGTGGAACAAGAATTTAGTGCAGGTGGAAATATTTTAGACCCAAGACGGTCGGTTATGTGTCCACAATCACTTGAAATGCAGGCGTGTGTTAATGATTGGACGAAGGCAAAATATAGACAACAAGAACTCCAGCCGGAGATAGTTAACGACTTCTTCGAAGGTGACCAAACCACAGGAACGGAAGGCAGCGAATAGATTCTGTTCCAACTTCCAACCTCCAACACCGAGCAAGTAATTAAAGGTAAAAGAACTACGTGGCCTTTGATTTCTCTACATTGGTGGAGGATACGTAGGCAGCTTAATTGTGGTAAAAAATTAACTGCAAGGCCGATATTTTATTTTATTTTATTTATTTTTTTTATTTTAACTTTGTTACATTGTAATATTGTATATTTGAATTCAAGCCTTCAAGGCCAATTGTAATTTATTTATTTATTTGTGAAATTGTAAAATTGTATTTATTAATAAATGTCAATTTTTTTTTCTTCTAAACATTGTGAAATACTTAAATACTTCAATGAAAATGTTTGTAAATATTTTTTTATTTACAACTTCATTATTTTATATTTAATAAATACAAGATTTTATTATTATTTGTCAAGATTTTAATCATACAAACAATCTTTATGATATATCATATTATTATAATAATAATCAATGAAAAGGTCAAAAATTCAAAAAATAAAAATTTATAAAAAAAATATAAAAAAACGGAAACCCAAACAATTTTTATCATATATGTATTGTTATATCAATGGAAAAATTGACAATGAAAAAAAAAAAAAAAAAAAAAAAAAAAAAAAAAAACCGAAACCGAAACCGGAGAAAACCGAAACCGAAACCGAAAACCGACAGTTTGAAACCGATCACTATTCCGGTTTTCCGGTTTCGGTTTCGGTTTCGGTTTCGGTTTAGGGTGCCACCCAAACCGAAACCGCCGGTTTCGATCCGAAACCGAACCGAAACCGAACCGTGGTCACCCTGAATCACTCTCTACGTTTATGAAACAATTGATCATTTCGTGAAAGTGAATTCTGACAGACATGAAACCCTGTTATCATTGGGTAGAGTGTCCACACCGCCCTACACGAGAAAAAACAAAACATTAAACCAATGACTTTATTGAAATTTCTTTCTTTCTTTCTTTTGGCATAATTCAAAGTATTTTGAAATTTCCAAAAACACTGTTTTTGGCAAACTTTATTGAAAATCAGGTGGAGTCCACACACAATTTGGAAATTACAATCAAACAAACTTTTGGCACATGCATTTTCATAATTAATTATTTGCTTAAGTCCAAACTCGTTTATCTACTAGCTAAGCTACGGCTTTGTTAGCGATAATAAATTAAACAATACTTTGTAACTTGTGACACATTACAAATGACATGCTATTATATTGTACTTTAACGGTGTTATAATAGAATGACTATTAGTATTGCAGTGTTCGTCAGAAATAGTCATTTTGAAACCAATTCCTTATCTAATAGTCATTTTGATAGTAATCAACCAAATTGATGGCTACCGGATAATTATCGCTCACCCATCAGATAGGAATATTGGGTCATGACTTTCTGGGCTAAATCCTCGAAGTCCTTGAGACTGCCCGGAGGAAGACTAGCATTGAAATTTCTTTATTTCTTTTGGTATAATTCAAAGTATTTTTTTTTTTTTTTTTCCAAAAAAAATTGGCCAACTTTATTGAAAATTGGGTCGAGTCCACACACAGTTTGAAAATTACAGTCAATCAAAACTTTTCGCACATGCATTCCTATAATTAACTATTAGACACACATTTTAATTTGAACAGCAAAAAGTAAATGTTGATGGTAAAAATATGAAATTTTATATTTCAAGTTTATTTTCTATTTTTGAGAGTTCATTTTTTTTAATTAACTAAAAATAGTTTTTATTCAAAAGTAGGGGTAATTTGAACTTTTATGGTATTTCATTGGTCAACCATTAAATAGAACAGTTAACAACTAGTCAAAAGATATTTATGTGCTCAAAATGCAAAGGTTTGGTTTGCCAGCACATACATATAAATTCAATTTTTTTTTTTTTTTTTTTTTTTTTTTTTTTTTTTTGAATTGAACCAACAAACTTACAACACATAACCAATAGAAAAGGGGTTGGGATCCAACCACAAACACTCCCTAACAGAGGAGAAGGCAGCCGAAGCGAGTTTACGTGCCAAGAAGTTCCCCTTGCTAGAGGAGGCTTGGCACTTACAAATACCCACTTCGGAGAAAAGAGCCTTAATATCATTGATAATAAAAGAGAATCCCTTGGACTAGGAGAAGGATTACACAACAAA
Source organism: Acer saccharum (assembly GCA_030490815.1). Taxonomy (NCBI): domain Eukaryota; kingdom Viridiplantae; phylum Streptophyta; class Magnoliopsida; order Sapindales; family Sapindaceae; genus Acer; species Acer saccharum. The sequence continues at coordinate 38,130,629 of CM059870.1, forward strand.
GACACAACACTAGCAGAAGAACACTCTGCTATAGAAGTAGGGATGTTGTAAAAACTAGCGAGCTTCAGACCCTCGCGAAGAGCCAGCAGGTGACCTGCTTCCACAAAGAAGTTTCCCAACAATAGTTGAAATGGCCGCAATCACTTTCCCTCTACTATCCCTAATTGCCGCCCCAATCCCTATGCTAGAAGATTGCCTTCAAAAAGCTACACCAGAATTAAGCTTGAGCTGGCCGGGGGAGGGGCAAGCCAATCGGCCGGGGGGAGAGGGAGGGAAACAGTAGAGGAAAGAGAGATAGCTTGCTTGGAATTCACAAATTCTTCAAGCAATTGGATCGCACCTTCAGCAACCATATCCGGGGGCTTAACTCTGCCATTATTGAAGCGAGCATTCCGATTCTCCCACAAAGCCCACGCAATCATACAGAACTGACTGAAGTCATCAGAGTCAAATTGGTCAGCCAGAGCTTGAAAGACCTCCAAAGTTGTTCGACATCTCAGGGACTTAAAATACCTGCCAAACCGAGTCTGATTCCAGGTTTTCCTCGCCACTTTGTAGCCAAACAGAACACACTGTGGAGTCTACACACTGTGTTTACTTTACAAAGAAGAAGCAAAACATTAAGTAATCCATGTCTTTTCTTATAATTTCTTTCTTTTTTTTTTTTTTTATGGAAAGAGGCCAAAGCTTACAACACCTGGAAACCAGTTCCAGGGTAGAAACATGAAAAACATGTTTGCAAAAGACTGGGACTCCACAGCAATAGACATACGAGCACAACCCAGGCGAAAGTCCCACAACCGGGAGAAAAAAACCCCCACACAAAGGTGGGATTACAACTATGAAAACCAAACTATACAAACACAAAACACAAACAAACGAACTAAAACCGATCCGGAGGAGGGACACCCAGGCCGCCGGAGAAGACCCACCAGGACACTGCCAGCCAAAACGGCGACGTCGGAGATGCCCGATCGAAACCCTGCGCCACCTGTCCTAGCAAACCCCCACCAAGATCCGTAGCTCGTCGCTGTAAAGCATAAACCAACCAAACCTAACACCGAACAGTGGAGGAGGAGTCTCTTAGCTGCCGGTGGTGTCCCGGTGGAGTGGACAGGGTCGGACGAACAACAGGGCCGTCGATCTACTGCTCACACCGAATCACACCAGATCAGGCCTGATCCAAGAGGATCGTCCAATCTAACAGCTGCCGTCATCGACTGGAGAAAAAGTCTCGTCCAGTGGTGCGAGAGAGACGGCCAGGCGAACGACAGGGCCGTCGTAGCAGCCGCGAGAGGCACCCTTCTGATCGGGAAGGCTCAGCATGAGGAAGAAGAAGACCGCCCGCAAGGGCGACATCGCCGCCGGCTCCCGCTGCCGCAGCAAGAAGCCGGCGACAGAAACTGAGGCGATTAGGGTTTGAAAGTTTGAGAGAAACTGAAGAGAGATATTTTTAGAGAGAGGTGGCACACTAGGTTTGCATTATAATTTCTTTCTTTCTTACTTTTGTTTCGAAGTATTGGAAATTTCCGTGAAATGCAATCAATTTATCAAAGCATCAAATATATAATTGCAACATTGAAAAGAGAAAATGAGATTCCAAAGTTTGAGAAATTTTGCAAAAGCTTATAATTGGTATTTTATTATGAGTACGACAAATTTATGGTAAGTATTACTCTCACAAAAAAATTCTAAAACTGTTCATTTGATTGTCAAATTCAATTGTGTAGTGTCATTTTGATGATAATAAGGGGCCGTTTGGTAACGTTTTCGTTTTTCAGTTTTTGTTTTCTTGTAATCTGAAGTTTTTGAAAAACTGATTTTTGGATTTTTTAAATTCGAAAACGCGTTTGGTAGCAATGGTTGAAAACGATATTCGGAGAATCAAAACATAAAAACGTGTTTAGTATAATATTTTTAAAAGATTAATATTATAAATAATGAAAAAGTGATATTAAAATAATTAAACATTAAAACTAAAAAAAATTAAAATTAAATAATAAATAAATTTAATTTTCATCATCAAACCTATCGAAATCATCATCATCTTTTTGATATAGATCCATGAAGATCCAAAAGATGGATTTGGTTTGAGTAAATTTTATTGCTAAAAAAAGTTTTGAAGAACACTGAAAACAACAAATTGTTGTTCTCAGAATTCTCAATTTTTTGTTCATTCAAACTGAAAACTGTTCTCAATGTTTTATAAAACAGTTTTTTAAAATCATCAACCAAACGGGTTTTTTCTTGTTTTTGTGACTCAGAAAACAAAAAACAGTTTCTGAAAACGTTAACAAACGCACCCTAAATTCTCTCATGTATTTTGGATGGCATTTGGTTACCTGTGGCGTCCACACAAGAACAAAAATATGTGTTCTAATTGGACCGCACTGGTTGAGGCCAAAAGGAATGATCTGGTTGATCTGATAATTAAGTTCATGTTTTTATTTTTGAGGCCTACATGCTTTTTTAGATTTATGTATTTTAGGGTCCATGCGTCCCTTCTGCTTTTGTTTTTCTTTTCCTTTTTTTTTTTTTTTTTTTTTTTTTTTTTTTTGGTAATAAAGGTTGTGTTCAGGAAAAAAAAAAGAACAAAATATTAAAACAATATATACTGTGTTTCTTTTTTGTTGTATCTTTTTAATTTGTAATTTTTTTAGAGTAATAATAAAAAGTTTTAAATACAGTATATACAAAAATAAATATTTTTTTATTACTTTTACTAATCATCAAAAATCAAGAGAGGGCAGTATTAGGGGTGGGCATGGGTTGGTTTGGGTTGGGTTTGACTATACCCAAACCAAATCATTATAAAATCGGTTTAATTTTTTACAACCCAAACCAAACCATTTATAAGATAAAACCAAACCAATCCAAACCAATAAAAATCGGTTTGGTTCGGTTTGGTTTAACGGTTTAAGTAAATAATTACATTATTTTTTATTTGAATAAATTTAATAATATCAAATTATCAATATAAGTAGTCAAACCAATTATCAATAAGATAAATAATAATACTAATTTATAATACTAAATTTAACTCAAGTGCATAACGATAATTGTTTAAAAAAAAAAACCTCAAGTGTAGAACGCCCAAAACTTATAAATAAAATTAAATTGTTTAAACTTCTAAATTAATAATATCTACCACGGTCGAAGCAACCACTTTAAAGTTTCGAAGTTCACTTCTTGTTGCACTGGGTTAACTTTAGTTTTTATTTGTTTCTCCGATAATTTAAGTAGTAGTAGTAATAATAATAATTATTATATATATATATATATAATGGTTTGGGTTGGGTTATACGGTTTGATAAACACAACCCACAAACCAACCCAAACCAATTGGGTTGTTCAAAAACAATCCAATCGGTTTATTTTATTTAACGAAACCAAACCAACCCTTGGGTTGGTTTGGACGAATTGATCGGTTTGACGGTTTGGGTGCCCACCCCTAGGCAGTATTTGTAAAAATATTCAGAAAATTTAGTGAGAGGAAGATCAAATAAAATACAAGTTTAATCTTCAACAAAATGGTTTTTGTTTTTTTTTTGGTTTTTTTTTTTTTTTTTTTTTTTTTTTGTTTAAAGAAATAAAAAAACAAATGGGTGAGTTGTGTAAAAACTAAAAACCAAATGGGGGTCTTTAATATGATCATGAGTTTGGTAAAATAGTTAAATAAAATGTTTGAGAAGAGCTAAATAAATAAAGTGAGGGATAAATATAACCCATAAGGTTGGGAGTTGAAACTTGTCTAATATATATTTCTTTTATAAAGAAATTTATAAACAAATAATTTCCTGAAAATCAACATATAAAATATGAATAAAACTATTGTCTAGTACAATTATTTGCAAAGTGGTCCATGTGGACCGATCAGTCGATCACCCATAACTCAACTAAAATTCCATTGATAAAATTCCACGGACCAATTAATTAATTAACTAATAGTTTAATCTCTTATTATAAATACTTTGTGAAGATCCTTCTAACAAATTCATCATCTTTCTTCCTCACAAATTTCAATTATTGATTAATCAATCAAGAGAAAAGAAAAAAACAATGTTGGCGATTTTCCACGAGGCTTTTGCTCACCCACCAGAGGAGCTCAACAGTCCAGCTTCTGAAAAAGCTTCAAAAAAAAAAAAAACCTCAACTCCCTGAGGACACTCTCAGAGACTTTCTCTCTCATCACCAATGGAAATTTCATAGGCAGTAATACAAAATTTATAATTTCATAGAAAATTACAAGAACAATTTGTCTAGAGAAAATGATAACGATGGTTCATTTCAGTAGTGGAGTCCACACCAATAGGCAATGATTGCGGAAAATTTAATCAGATTTCAACATTGGCAATGGAGCCCACACGGTTATCGAAAATGGATTTAGATTTTTAGTTTTTCTTGACTTTTTGAAAAAGTAATTATGAACCTAAAAAAGGGTGTTCCGTCATGTTCACATACCTTATTCGGTTCAAATCGGTTTTTGGTTCATATCGGTTTTGGATATCCCAACCGGTTTGAATCGATGAACCGTATATATAAGTTTTAAAAAAAACCTGTAACCCTGTTACATCTTTCAGCGTCAACTCTAAGCCACTCTCTCACCTGACAACCTCTATTCTCTTAGCCGCATCTCTTGTTTCATTTCCTTCATCTCCCTCTGGCAATCTCTTTCATCTCTTTCAACCTCTATTCTCAGCCGATCTCTTTCATCTCCTCCCTCCAACGACTTAATCTCCATCGGAAAGGTCCCTCTCCAACCAAGGTTTCTCTTCTTATCTCTCCAACCAAGTAAACACTAATTTTTATCTCTATTATTCTTTATTTGCTTTGTTAAAGATATACATTTGGCTGCTGCTCATCTCACCAACATACCAAACGTTAGATCATACCGAGGTAGTATCAATATGTTGTTAGTATGCGGATTGAAGAATTTCATTATTCTCACCATTGATATGTTACCACTGGAATATTTTTTGTTAACATATATGTAGGTATCAGTTATTATTAAGGTTTATAGTGAGACATTAGACATGAAGCTGAAACTGATGTGCTAACTTTTGGGAATTGTAAATAATGTATAACCCATGTGCATGAGAGTATTCTCCATCATTGTTTGTTATAATTGCAGTTTATAGGCTGAATTGAAGGAGTGGATATATGATTCAAATCTTTTGAAAAGCTGTGTTTTGAGGCTATATTCGTACTGATATTTTTATAGGTGTAATTTCCATCCAATGAGTGAGATTTTGGTAAATAAAGGGATGACTTAATTTATTTTAGATATTTTTTTAAAATCAATTTTTTTTCTTTGTTTTTTGAACCAAATAATTATATTTAGTGTGTGTATAATGCTACACATCCCACCTAAAATCCCACATTTTTCATCCCACTACATGTGGCATGTGAGGTGTCAAATTGTGAATAGATACATGGGGTAGGTGAGATAAATCATCATTAATGTGTATCCACTCACAATTTGACACCTTACGTGCTATATGTAGTGGGATGAAAAATGTGAGATTTTAAGTGGGATGCTTAGCATTATTGATATGTATAACATATCTCAAACATATATATTATATATATATATATATATATATAGAAATTTTCAAGTCAGTACATCATAATATAAATTCGTGAGGATATTGAATGTAAACCACTCGTTTTACATACTTTGACTCAAGTGTGTATGCATTTGTCAAAACTAGTGGCTCACATTTAATATCCTGATAAAATTATATCAGGATGCACTGACCAGATCGGGATTGTATATATATATATATATCTTTTCAACTTATCTCAAATATATTTTTTAGAATTTTTAGATTTTGTAGCTTTAATCTTCTCAAAATATATATATATTTATATATATAAATAAATATATAAATGTGTATATATATATATATATATATATATTTTTTCCTTTTCAACTTATATCAAATATACTTTTTAGAATTTTTAAATTTTGTAACCTTAATCTTCTCAAAAAGAAATATATATATATTTCTTTTCAACTTATCTCAAATATATTTTTTAGAATTTTTAGATTTTGTAACCTTAATCTTTTCAATATATATATATATATGTGTGTGTGTGTGTGTGTGTGTGTGTTTGAAATATGCTATATGTATATATACACACTAAATATAATTATCTATTTCAAAAAACAAAAGAAAAAAATTGATTTCTAAAAAATATCTAAAAAATATTAATGTCATCCACATATTTATCAAAATGTCACTCATTTGATGGAAATAGATGGAGTTGGATGGAATGGTCATTAGTGTAACAGTGTTTGCCAAAAATGGCCATTTTGAAACCAATTCCTCATCTGGTGGCAATTTTAATAGTGGTGGTATAAGTTGATGGCCACCAGGGTAATTACCCCATTTTATATTATGCTAGCTCCTCAGTATGACAGTACCACATTACACGTTTGACAATTCTTTGCATAAATGATTTATTTATAGAATAATGCTTGGGTACTAACCGGACAGTACCCAACATACTGACCCACCAATGGGGTGTTGGCACGTTGCATATATATATATATTCAGTTTTTACATTTATCTTATTGCATTCTTCCAAAATGGTCCACATGGCAACACCCCATTGATGGGGTCAGTACTCAAGCATTGTCCTTCTCATATATTTAGAGAAAAAAAAAAATCCCAGTTGAACATGAACAGATAGGCGCTATGAAATTTTGAGAGATTGAACAGATAGGAGTTGTGAACCGAAATGAAACGATAGGCGCATATAGGAACCGAATGAACAGATAGGCCTAAAATCGAAATGAACCGAACCGAACTGATCAAAATCAGTTCAGTTCGGTTCAAATATCTTAATCAGTTCAAACCAGTTTCATATGTCAAAACCGAAATATTTTCGGTTTTGTTCGGTTTTACCCAAAACAGAATCGAACATTGCCCATCCCTAATTACATATGTCAATGACAAATATCAGCTCAGCAAATGATCCAAATTTATTATTATTATTGTTAACCATAAAAATCGGCAACCTCTCCAAAGAAGCATTTTCCCTGCTATCTGGAACCGGAACCACAGCAGGACCCGGTCCCTAAAGGACCCGATCTGACTGGTACCTGATCCCCAAAGGGGAGCAAACAGACCAGGATGCTATCTGACACCTGGAGACCCGCTACAGATTCACCCATCAAGCGCCAACCAACACTCAAGACCTTAGGCAGGTCTTCACAATACAAATGAACCTTTTAGAAGAACTTAAGCTCACTCACCAATCGCCACAACCCCAGCTAGGGCTGATGTTAGCCCTAAAATAGGACCACATAAGGAAGGGGTAACCAAGGAAGTCGACAGCGGGTGGTTGGGCAATTAATGTCGTAGCAACATGCATAAAGAAGGAAAGATAGAGAACCAATGGGTGAAATTCCCCCGTAGACCAACGGTCAGATCTTATCCCACCTAAGCCCCACCTAATGTCAACTATCTTATTCATGAAAAAGGTGGCTATGTTTTCCTAGCAAAAGGGTGCATGAAGCCTTTAAGCTGAAGAGGGAAACTATGGAGAAAAGCGCCATATAGTGTGCAACGGGACAGGCGCTGACATTGTCCCTTACTGGGCAAAACAGTGAAAGCGATGGCTCTCGCTAACTAGGAGCGCCTCCCGCCAATTCGAGCACCGCAAATTGCCACCAAAGTGCCACGTGAACGCCACTAAAGCCCCTATAACACTGTAAGGCATAGGTGGAACAATCACAACCCTCCAAGGCGTGTGCCACCCCCTAACCCGATCCAAAGGGACGATGACGATCAGGCTCTGCCTTTCCCGCCTAACAGGATGACTCCAACTTACCATCATAAGGCCGTCTTATAAATACCCCAATTCATGAGGAGAAAAAGGGTCTGAAATCCTTAACCTCAAAAGAGAGGTCAAAAAACGAGAGAAATTCTACTTGGCTATTACCATAATATCTCTATCTCCACTGTGTTGATTCTACTTGTCTACTACCCTACTATCTCCACCTCAATCAAGTTGATCCTACTTGGCTACTATCCCTCCAAATATCGCTTCCCTTGTTTATTCTGGCATATTTACCTCCGTATTAAGCCTCATGGCAATACCTGATATATAAATAACACAAACATTTAATAAATTATAAAGCATCCAATCACAATTAACTAATTATCACTCTAGGACTAGTCCTATCCCATCAGTATCGATCCCACACGATACCACTAGGAACATACTTGGTACAATCTTCCGCATCCATAACATGCCTGCTCCTACCAACCGCGGGGCACTTGTACTCCGCGGTCAACTAGTGTCTCCAATGTCCGCATCGGATTTTCAAGATAATAGTTTAGCACCATCCGTGGGAAATTCACTAGACTAATGTGGTTTCCTAACCTATAAAAATTTTACTCTTTTGAACTTACCTGATTGAAGAACTATGATATGAGGCTGAGATCGTCCCAGAACTAGCCAGATGCCTTGGGGCTTCGATCCTACGTTTCCACCCATGGGACAAAGGATCACATGAACGACCCCACACAACCCAGCCCTCCTTTGGCCGCGCACCCACCAACTGAACCACCAGTACCATCAGAGAGCTTCCTTCCTCTCAGGATCATCCGTAGAAAGGCATTCGATCTTCATATATCTGCCTTCTTAGAGGGCCTATACCAAGATTTGTTGGGCTCCCATCCCAATGAGGTCGGACCGAGCAATACGGTTTTGGTGTTCGAAGCAGAATGACCCACAACCAGAGCAGGTACTGGGACAGAAGCAAGTGCAATAGGGAAGGGAGGCATGGTATCTCCACCGTATCCCGAACCCTGAGGATCGGGAATCCAAGCAAATGGAAGAACATATGAGGAAGATGGCAAAGCACCTAGCAGAGTTTGAGAAAGACAAAGTGAAGTATCATGGTTAAACAAGGACCCCCTCGGAAAGATAAATGTCCCTCTCAAGTGAGAGGTCCGGAATGTGGCTTTCCTACCCAAGTTCAAAATATCAGAGAAGATCTACTCTGGAGAAGAGGACCTGATAAGTCACTTGGAGTCCTTCGTGCAACAGATGGAGGTTAAGAATGCCTCTAGGAAGGCCATGTGTTAGATGTTTCCCTGTTCCCTTTCTTATTTCGCTAAGACATGGTTCATGAAGCTTCCTTAGGGAGCATAGACTCATCCACCAGGTTTTCCGAGGACTTCTGTGCCTAATACCAATGAGTGAAGCCACCCCCTCAAGGACGTGATCCAAAAGTGGGGGGAAAGGCTCAAGTCTTACGTGGAACGCTAGTATAAAGAAGTTATCCTAATTTGGGTGTTCATAAAGAAGGAAACCCTCACAAACTTCCAAAAAAACCTATGGGTGGGATAGCTTTGGCGATCTTTTAGCAAAAACAAGCCAAAGACATATCAAGAAGCCTAAAGTTGGGCCTTGGAGCAGGTGCAATTAGACTAACAGTTTCACATCAAGATAGAGCACGACAAAGCGTGCTCAGCCAAGCGCTTTCAAGCGCTTTAAGAAGGACAACAACCAGGGAAAGGAGAAGGAGGCAGCCCCAAAGCACCTCGACCGGCCCTCCAACCGGTCCACCTTTTACATGCCTCTTCTCCCCCCACACAGAGCTCAGCCTTCTAGAAAAGGAACCCCTCAAAGAAGGATCCGTTGAACCCCTTCCATGGCTTGGGAAGTCATTAGGATCAGCAAGTAAGAAGAAGATGAGTACACCAACTACACCCCACCCCCCCAATGCCCTAGGAGAGACCATTTACCTAGCTATCCGTGAGAAGGGACTCTTGAAGAAGCTCGACCCTCTAAAGCTCTCGACAGATCGGAGAAACAAGTATAAATACTACGACTTCCACGAAGACGTGGGCCATAATACTTCAAAGTGTTTTTTTTACCCTTCGTAATCAGATAGAGGGTTTAGTAAGGGGCAACTTGCCAACTTAGTTTCTCCAACATGTGAGGGATAGGATCAAGACAGGAAAGTAAGTCCAGAAGAAAGAAGAAGAAACAAAGGGAAGGATCTGGTGGAGAAGATCCAAATCATCAACACCATCAACAGATGGCCGACCCTCGCTGGTACGTCAAACAACTTAAGGAAAAATCACGCAAGGAAAGTACCTTGGCACACTGCAGGTGTTGAAGGTCAACAGAGGAACTACGAAACGCTCTTGCTCTAGCCAGATCATATTCATAGAGGAAGATGTTTACAACACTATCTAACCACATGACGACCCCATGGTGATCACCGTCCAGGTTCCCAACTGCGGCATGGCAAGGGTCATGATTAATACAGGAAGCAATGTCGACATCCTTTTCAAGGATGCATTGGATCGCTTCGGACTTAAGCACCCATGCTACTATAGTTGCACCACCCCCTTATATGGATTCACCAGGGATTCCTTGATGCCCAACAGACCCATGATACTTTCGGTGATCATTAGAGAGATCCCCCTGCAGGTCAACACCATGGTGGAATTTATGGTAATGGATGCCCTTAGCACTTACAACATCGTTCTAGGGAGACCCTTCCTCTCAAAGATTAAAAGGGGTTTTGTCGATCTACAATAACGTCTTAAAATTCATGGTTGATAACGATGTGGGAAGCGTGAAAGGGGACCAGCAGATAGTGCGAATGTGCTATGCTATCTCCTCGAACTCTGTTGCGCTAACAAAGCAATGTTCCTAGGTCACCACCAGGGAGGACCAAGGAAAAACAATGGCTGTAGAAACAAAGGGCCGAGAGGAAGCTAGACTAGAGCGAATAGACCTAGATGGTACAGGGATAGAGCACCTAGAGGGTGGAGAAGAGCAACTATATGTGGAAAAAAAAGGAGATAAAAAGCAAAGCACTTGTGGAAGAGAGAGAGGGAGACCAGTTAAAGAATTAGAGGAAATCACCATCAAGAAGGGATACCCTTCAAAGATAGTGAAAATTGGGTCCATATTGGCACCGAAACACAAAGCAGCGTTACAAAAGATCCTCCGGGATTATTACGACTTGTTCGCCTGTTCCCACAAGGAAATGCTGGGGATTCCAATCAGTCTGGCATCTCACCGCCTCAATGTGGACCTGACCTTCAAACCAGTAAAACAGAAGAGAAGAAATTTCAACCAAACCCACAATACCGTGGTTCAAGAGGAGGTAGACAAATTCCTCCAAGTAAGGTTTGTTAGGGAAACGCAATATTTGGAATGGATCGCTAATGTGGTCATGGTGACCAAAGCTAACGGGAAGTGGTAGGTGTGCGTAGACTATACGAATCAAAATCGCGTCTGCTCGAAGGACAGCTTCCCGCTCCCCAAGTAGACTGGCTTGTGGATTCAATAGCGGGTAACAAACTCTTGAGCTTTATGGATGCGTTCTCTGGGTACAACCAGATCGTGATGCACCCATTTGACCAAGAAAAGACTAGCTTTATCATAAATCAGGGGTTGTACTTCTACAAGATGATGCCCTTCGGGCTGAAGAATGTCGAAGTAACATACTAAAGGCTAGTTAACAATCTATTCAAAGACCAGATCGGATGAACCATGGAATTCTACATAGACGGCATGATAACCAAGTCATAACAATCATAGCAGCATCTAGAGCACCTCCGAAAGACTTTCGAAGTGCTCCGATATAACTAGATGCAGTTGAACCCTGACAAATTCCCATGTAGGGTATTGGCTGGGAAATTCCAGGGTTTCGTGGTCCACGAAAAAGGGATCGAGGTTAACCCCAAAAAGATCAAGGCTATTCTTAAGCTGCAGTCGTTGACGCAGCACATATAAAACTGACCCTTGGGTTGTTAGGCATTAGGAGAAAATTGGAAGATGAAACAGAGATCATTGTATACGGGCTCTCATACCCCAGGTTTAGATCTAGTGGCCTCCCTCCAAAGCACCAAGAACCTGATCAGGTTTTGCCAAAACCCCGGCACCAATTGCATTGGGGCCAACAGGAAGGCATATAGAGCGCGCCTAAACCACGCAATCAAAAGTAGCTACATAAAGGGGAAGGTTCCTTAGAGCAGGGGTGTAGGCATCATAGTTCTATAAAGGAAGGGAGAACTTGATGTCGCTAGGAATGTTGTACTTACGCCTCAACCACGCCAAAGTTTCCACTGTACACTCCGAAGGGGGGACGCACGTGTACTCCTACGCAAGCATGTTGACCTCACCGATAGCAATCGGGACCGGGACGTCCCCATCCGCTCCCTCAATAGCCGAGTCTTCCTAGCCGGAGATTGCCTATTGGCGCACCTCATTCCCTTCATCGAAAATAGCTACCAGGGAAGTGGGAGAGTTGGAGAAACCTACCTCGATAGAAATATTGTGCCTCGACCGACGAGGGCGAGGGACTGTAAGACTACCCCCAACGACAGAGTTGCCCCCTCTCTTTATCTTCTTCAAGCTCAACCCCGAGTCTTCAAGGGAGCTCTTCGATTCGGCATAGTCATAACTTCTCTCTGCGTTAAAATCATTAGACATGGTGACAAGTATAAAAGTAAAGGAAGAAATAGGTGGGATCAAGCCTAAACAGGAAAGAAAAAAAAAAAAAAAAAAAAAAAGGGAGGCAAAGGAAGTCTGAGATAGAAGAGGTAAATAATGGAAGAATATTTGAAAGATGAAACAAATGGAAGGAGGTTTGATCGTAATCTCTTGAATGGAGGGGATGTGATCAGAGTTTGAAATTCAAAAAGAATGGTGAGCGCATCAGGACTATCGACACGATCCAACGACCAGGGAAGCTTCGGTGCCAAAAGGAGATAGGACGGCTGAGTTCTCCCCTGCACGCCACGTGGAAGTTAGCGCCAAAATGCCTGGGGACTGAAGCCACGCGTCTCAAGACTCATGCCTATTGTGTAAGCATCATCATTTACTACATTTAATGTAGGAAGTGACCCATATCCGCCCGCAAATAAAGGATTAATGAAGGGTTCAAACAGAGAAAATGGAAGCAAGGTAAATCCTTTGTGAGACCTGCATGCCCGCTTTCAACGCCTCGCGAGACACTCGACGATTAAGACTGGGGAGACTTCTGTTAACCATAAAAATCGATAACCTCTCCAAGGAAGCATTTTCCCCACTATCTGGAACCAAAACTGAAACCTTGGTAGGACCCGGTCCAACTGGTACCTGATCCCCAAAGGGGAACCGACCAGGATGTGGTCCCACACCAGAAGGCCCGCTACAGACTCGCCCATAAAACGCCAACCAACACCTAGTACCTCAACTCGATCCTCATAATACAAAGGAACCTTCTGGAAGAACTCAAGCTCGCTCACCAACCACCACAACCCCGGCTAGGGTTGATGTTAGCCCTAAAATGGGGCCACGTAAATAAGGAGTAACCAGGGAAGTCGATAACGGGTTGTTGGGTAATTAATGTTGTAGCAACATGCATAAAGAAGGAAACATAGAGAACCAACATGCGAGATTCCCCCACAACCGCACCTCACCAAAGGTCAGATCTCATCCCATATAAGCCCCATCCAATGTCAACTATCCCATTCATGAAGAAGGTAGCTATGTTTTCCTAGCAAAAAGGATGTAGGAAGCCACTAAACTGAAAAGGAAAACCATGGAGAAAAGCGTCTGACAGTGTACAACGGGCAGGTGCTGACGATGTCCCCTGCTTGGCAGAACAGTGAAAGTGATGGCTCTGGCCAACTAGGAGCACCTCTGGCCAATCTGAGCGGTGTGAATTGCCATCGAAGCGCCACGTGAACGCCACTAAAGCGCCTATAACATCGTATGGCATAGGTGGAACAATCACAACCCTCCAGGGTCTGTGCCACACCCTGACCCGATCCAAAGAGACAGTGACGATCAAGCCTTACCCTTCCTGCCTAACAGGATGACTCCTACTTACCATCATAGGGCCATCCTATAAATACCCCAACTCATGAGGAGAAATGGGGTCTGAAATCCTTAGCCTCAAAAGAGAGGTCAAAAAACGAGAGAAATTCTACTTGGCTATTACCCTACTATCTCTATTTCCACTGTGTTGATTTTACTTACCCTATTATCTCTACCTCCATCGAGTTGATCCTACTTGTCTACTATCCCTCCAAATATCGCCTCCCCTGTCTATTCTGGCATATTTACCTCTATATTGTAAGCCTCATGGCAATACCTGATGTATAAATAACACAAATAGTTAATAAAATATAAAGCATCCAGTCACAGTTAGCTCATTATCACTCCAGGACTGGTCCTGACCCATCAATGTCGGTCCTGCACGGTCCCACCAGGAACAGACCCGGTACAATCAACCGCATCCCTAACATACCCGCTCTGACCAACCGCGGGGCACTCGTAATCTGTGGTCAACTAGTGTCTCGAAGGTCTGCACCGGATTTCAGGATAACAATTATTATTATTATTATTTGAAATAAATTTGGGAGTTATTTGATTATAATCCAACTAATATTCTTTGTGTTAATGATGTTATAAGTATATAACCCACATTCTCCACATTGGTATGATATTGTCCGTTTTGGGCCTAAGCCCACGCAGATTTGCTCTTGGGTCTCTATCCAAAAGTCCTCATACCAATGGTGTCATTTGTACAGCCAACAAATGACACCATGATGATACCTTGCTTGGATGATATTGTTTTTGCTTTCCTTGATATGGATGATTAGCATCTAGGTTTTATTTTATTTTATTTATTTTATTTTTTATTTTATTATTATTATTGTTACACTAGGATTAGCATCTAGTTGTTCTATAAATATCAACTACTTCTCATATATAATTAGTATTCAACAATTCACAACTTATCTCTTGTTCTCTATCTATTCAATCTTCTCTCTAAGAAAAATAATCCTTGGAGACAAAAGTTTCATCCAAGAAAACATTCAACAAGGATTTTCTTAACATTTACTGAATGTGATGTCTCAACTGCTAGCATATCTAAATGTTTATAATTTTTTATGTCTCCAGACTCATCAATTCAGGCCAGCACAAGACATTTTAGGCCAGGTACATACCTCTCCATCTTCACTAATTCGTTTATAATTGATGGTATAATCTAATGAGATATTATCAAAATATTCCCTCTAGTTTGTCATATTCTTTTAAGAATTCCATTAAAAATTTTAAAACATATAAGGGTAAATAGGTAAATTGGCAAAAAAAAAAAAAAAATCCCTTATCACTACCACTAAATCGATCCAACCCACCTCAACTTCTCAAAGTTAGCGGAAAGCCTTCCCCAATCGGCAAGCTCAAGCGAGAGACGATGATGAGAGAAAATAAAATTGTGGAGATGGAGAGACGACAATGAGAGATGGAATGAGAGAGTTTTAGACAATAGATTTTTTTTTAATTTAAATTATTTTTATTTTAAATTTTAAATTATTTTATATTATTCATTGTATCTTAAGGGTAAAGCAATAATTTTATAACAAGGAGCAGGGTAAATGAGTCTTTTTGCTTTTAAAGTTAACATAATTTAATTGTAGTGGGATAGTGGGGGGATTTTGGCTATTAATAAAGTTAGAGGGAAGAAAACGAGGAATATGGTAAATTAGAGGGAGATTTCAATAATATCGCTAATATAATCCTCTTATCTGTTTCATTTTGAATTCCTCTTTTACGTTTGAAATACATTACTTTTTAATTCATTATTTTACATTTATTGTATTTTATTGTTGTTCATATACTAGGAATACAAAAATTGGATGCAAAATTTTGATTAAAATTTAATCTAGAATTTCATGTTCTAGTTAGATTTCAGTTCAAGGGGAATGCTATCTGCCTCTACAAATTCTGACTTATATTTGGATTACTAGTTTACTTCAGGTTCGGATTAGATTTGGATTCAGGACTTCAGGTTCAGATTAGATTTTATTATAGAACTTTAGATTCTAAATAAGTTAAATGGCAAATTGCATTAAAATGCTTTGACATTTGCTAAAATTACAAATCAAATCGCACTTTTTTAAAATGACAGATCAATACTCTTGATCAAACGGTTGACCTTAAGAGTTAAAAGTTGAATGGTAAAATTTTACGAAATGTCAAAATTACCCCATATTTTATCAATTATTATAGGCCACCCAAAAATATCTTGTTACAACCATATTAAAAAATTAAAAATATTAATTTTACTCCATACACCTTTTAAAATACCAAAACTATCCTTCAAATACTTTTTAAATTATTATTTTTTTAATTTCTCATTACACCCATTTTTCTCATTGCACTCATTCTTCTCCTTGAACCATTTTTCTATTTCTTTTTTTAATCATACTTTATTTAGGATTGTCTTAATGTTATTTTAATTCAATATTATTTTAAACATTTAATTCAATATTAAACAGTCACATAATCAAGAAAAAAAAAGTGTTTCATTAAATGCAAGGGTATTTTAAAAATAAAAAATTTGATTAAAATATGGGTGAGCAAGATATTATTATAATCATTAGAAATTATAAATAAAAAATTTTTAAAAAATTAGAAAATTTAAAAAAAAATCAGAAAATAAAAGTCAAAAAAAAAAAAAAAATCAGAAAATAAATGATAAACGCTTCTTCTTCATCAAACATCCATCTGCATTTTTTAGCAAATAATAAGAATAATAATAATTCACCTGCATTTCACTCGCTGCACCATTTTTTTTAATTTTTTTTTAATTCAAAAGAGCATAAATTGTCAAATTAGTGAAATTTGCGTCAACTAAATTTGGAAAAATGATAAGAGAAATGTACAATTTTCAAAATCTACGAATTCACCTTAAAAAAAAATAAAAATAAAAATAAAAATAAAAATAAAATAAAAAAAAAAAAAAAAAAATCAACTAAGTCACAACAAAAACAACTAATTATGTCCACATTTGAATCCTCGAGTCGCTAATCTTCAAGTTCTCTTGTGTTCTTGACTATATATTTGACAAGTGATCAGCATGTTCTGCGAAAAACTTTAATACTAATTTTTCCTGGTACTCTGCACAACTTATAGGCATCCAGTTCTTCTTCCTTCTGTTTCACTTCTCTCACCCAAATCACCAAACACCTTGTAGGCGCTCAGAGTCTCTCTACAGACCCACACAAACCCTCATACTTCGCTTAAATTTAGACACATAAGCGATAAAAACATTTCAACACCACTGATTCAACTTCATCAAATACACATCACTGAAAAAAAAAAAAAAAAAAGAGATGGAGCGAAATTCCTCCTCCATTGTTGTTCCCCTTCCACCGAAAACAAAGCCCCTGAAAACACTCACAACAGTTGGATTCAACCCCTCTTCGTAGTCTTCAAAAGCGTTAACTTCTTCTCGCAATGACGACATTTCGCTTAGGTTTATCGATTCTCTTAGGGTTGCCATGGATGAGAAAGAACAAGAAAAATAAAGAAGATTCTGTGATTGTTGTTGAAATAGAATTAGAGAAACGAAAGGAGAGAGAGATTTGGTTCCCATAAATATCTATGAACCAGAATCTTGACTTTTTATTATGAGTGGTGCTATTGGCACACCCCCTATTGATCTATTTATGCCCCTTTTTTTAAATTTTGATTTAATTAAATAAAGTTAAATGGTTTTATTAATTTATTTTATTTATTTCCAAAATTACTCTTTTTACTTATTTTTCAAACTTAATAAACCCCAATTATCTCTATCTATATCTGACCTCTTTTTCAAACTTAGTTTCTTCATTTTCGTAGTAATCACAAACCGGAATCGAAATATGGGTCAGATCTAGTACTCGGAGAAATACTTTGATAACTCTTATGACTATGAGTACAGGCACGTGGTTCTTCCTCCTGATGTTGCCAAAAGATTATAACCCAGAATTCACCGTAACTGTCACTGCAGTACAGGCGATCAAATAATAAGACTCAATATATTAAAAATATTATGCTACTTTGGCTTCTCACATGATCTGTTTAGAATAATTTTTTATCCTATCGCATGCGTGGAAAGCCTGAAAATGCCACCAATTTGGTCACTAACGTCTCTTGATTGATAAAATAACACTATAATATCAAACAAAACCTGTTTTTGAGTTTGGCTTTACATGTCTTGGACTGCCAAGACTCAAGAGAGAGTAGTCGAGTCATTATATATATTTATAAATGAGAGAAGTCTAATACTCTGATAGATTGAGAAGATGAAGAGAGAAAGTGATGTGGAGGAAGAAAATAAATTTGGGAGAGAGGAGACTGATAGATTAAAAATAATATTTTTTTTTTCTGAAATTATATGTCCATTTTAGTAATTTTGATAAAGGAAAAATAAAAAAATTAAATAATTAAAAAAAGGGGCATAAATAGATCAGTAGGGGGTGTGCCAATAGCACCACTCTTTTATTATTTTTTTATTATTATTTTTATTTTTACTTCTTACCCTTATTACCCTTATTATGCTGAATTTTTTTAAAAGTAAAATGACCTTATTACCCTTCGGATGAAAAAGGCTAAGTTAACTCTAGCGGTCGACATTTGGTCAAGGATACTAATTTGTCATTTTGCTAAAAGTGCGATCTAGTTGCAATTTTAGCAAAGGTGTGAGTGCTTTAGTTCAATTTTCCGTAAATTAATTTAAGAGTTTTAGGTATAAGGGTGTGTTTGGGATGATTTTTCAAATAGAAATTCTATATATAGATTTTTTGAGAGCATAACTTTTACAAAATGGATTTTTTAAACAAAAAGTTTAATGTTGTTTGGTTGTCAAATAATAAAGTACTTTTAAATTGATAGATTGTTTGGTAATATATTTATACAAACACTTTCGGTAAATTACAAAAAAAGGTATTTGAGAATAAAAAAAAAAAAGGAGAATTGTAAATAACTTCCTAACTTTTGATTAAATGTCAAATCAAATCCTCTAATTTGAACAATTAGTAAAAAAAACCTCTACTATTAGTTAATAGTTAGTTGACCTTTAGTTGACTATATATATATATTAAATATTACAATTTAAATTGTTTATTATAAACAAAATAACAAAAGCAAAATATAATAAAAATATTTACTAATAATAATAAAATCAATTTCATACAAAACTAATTTTTTATATTTTAAAATAAATTATTTGTTTAAATTTTATAATGATTTTATTCCTTTGTTAAAATATATTTTTATATATTTAATTTCCATTAAAATATTTTTTTATTTTCTAACATATTTTTAGTATATTTTATTATTATTATTATTTTAATTCAATTATAGAAAAAACCACTTAAACAATTTTATTTCATTAGATTTAGTTAAAGTCAACTAACGGTCAACTAACTATCAACTAATGGTAGGAGTTTTTTTGCTTATTGTTCAAACCAGAGGGTTTGATTTGACATTTGATCAAAAGTTAGGGGATTATTTAGGATTCTCCCATTTTATAACTTTTACAAAATAGATTTTTTTTTTTTTAACAAAAAGCTTAATGTTTTTTAGTTGTCAAATGTTAAAGTGCTTTTAAATTGATAGATTGTTTGGTGATATACTTAATTAGAGCATATCCAATATAAATATGCATTTTTAAGTTTCTAAATAGTATCACATCAGTATTTATATTCATTATGGATCCACTTTTGATTTTTTTTTTAGAGAAATGCATATTCACATTTCCAATGCAATTATTTAAAATCAAATATGCATCCATTTTATGACCAATCATAATAAAACATTTATTTCACTCTCTCTCATCTTTTATTTTACAATTAAATAAGCTCTAATATTATTGGTGGAAAGAATTTGAAATCTTAGTCCACATTTCTAGGAGAGTTTCTAAAATTAGAAACTCAACTCCATATTCTCTAATTTTTCTTTTGCTACATCCTCTCCATATTGAAGTTAGATAATTTAAAAGAGTTTTTCTAAATTTTTAGCTATCTATCATATATGGCAGTTAATTTTCTCAAAATGCATATTTGCATTGGAGATGCTCTTATATAAACACTTTTGGTAGTAATAAATTACAAAAAAGGTATTTGAGAATAAAAAAAATAAAAAATAAAAATAAATAAATAAATAAATAAATAAGCTTTGTATTCAAAAGAGATATGTTGAAATTTATGATATGCAATAAGGGTATCTGAGACAATTTGTTTTAAAAAGACTCAATTTTATTGTAATTAAATAAGTTACAAATTCTCTTCAAAAAAATGTTACAAATTTTTCCCTAGTAGAAAATATTTTATATGCTGGTGGTGAATCGGTTGTTTTGTACAATATTTATTTTCGATAAATTTAATTTCAGTTGTTTTGGACATTTTAGTTTTTGAATTGTTTTACCGGTCTAGCTACAATATAGCAGCTGTATAGTTGTTAGAGTGTAAATTAGACATTGGATTTTAATCCAAAGGTTCACAAAATTCAAATGTTTTAAAAGTAAAAATAAATAAATAAATAAAATAATTGTTTTTGATAACTAACTCAGTAACATTGTTAAAATAATAAATCATTTTAAGAAATTGAGAAAAAATAAAATAAAACGGAGACGAAGGTGGCCTCTGGTGACTCTTGGAGTTGTTGAATCTCCTCCATTGGTAGGCATTGTCCTCTATTGGAGGAGATCATCACGACCGAAGATAGTTGGTCATGATCTCCTCCTTGTGATTCGTTGTGAATAAGATTGATATTGGAGAAAAAACACGTAGAACTTCTTTAACATTGTTTGAAAAATGTAGAGACTAAATTGATATTGGAAAAAACAAATTAGGGTCTAATATTACTCGAAAATGGAAAAGCCACAAATTACTTGGAATTAAACAAAAATATAGGGCTTATTTGGTGATTTCCATAATCTTTATTATTAGTAAGAAAATTTAAGATATGAGCTACTGTCAATATTCAGATAATTTTGATTTTGAATTTTATTTGTTATTAGTTTTAATCATATCAAATAAAAATATCAAACAATCAATAGTTAGAAGATTATAAATGTCAAATTATTCATTTTCATATGTTTTTCGTAAAAAATAAACAACTTTAACACTTGTATCAAAAAAATACGGAAAAATAATAAAACAACAACCAACATGTCATTCAAGCTACAATTTCAAGAGGTCATTAATTTACGTATGCTCCAAAAGCTCTTTTAATTTATTTTTTTCTTTCAGAGAAATAAATTGTCTTCAACAATTTTAATATATTGTACAAATTCAAACATATCCTTATTTTTCCCCTTTTTGATACAAAACTCTATTTTATTTCTCAAACGCTATTTTTTATTATTTATTATTTATTACTATCAAAAGTTCATATATATTGTCAAAACATCTAACCAATTCCCCTTTTGATTTGGGAGTATTGAATACACCATATTTATTAGATATTCATTATACTGTAGCTGCCATTAAATATTTATTTTGTAATAGCTGCCGTTTCAGTTACACAACTTTTTATTTTATTTCTCTGTTCATTTATCATTCTGCTTTGAAGGATTTATCTTAGAAAGTGATAATGAAGTAAATCTTTTTATGTTCATTTCTAGTACTTTGTAGGGAACTGACAATGGAGCCAGGTCCATACCTTGAAATTATAAACTTTGCCGGCCCTCAAATTTACAAATATTGGAACTACCATAGAAAATTAGAGGAGCTTTTGGACATTCTGAGAAGCATAAAGGAAGACTTGAATGTCCGCTATGAAGACACACGACTAAGATTGAATAATGAACTTTGTCATCTTGGAAAACAGCCAAAGCAAGAAGTTGAAAATTGGTTAAAGAAAGTGGACAAGATCATCGGTGAGATACAAAGTCTTGAAGATGAAGTCGGTGAAGTCAAGTATTTTTCACGTGCTTTCCTAGGAAAACGAGTCTACAAAAAGATAGAAGAAACAACTGAAGTTTATGGCGAAGGTAGTTTCTCTGAGAGTTTGGTGATCGATGATCCTTCAAATAGTGGAATGGCGTTATCAACACCAGAGTTGGTAAGTGAAGTTGCTGTAAAAGAAAAGATTTGGCAATACTTGATGGGCGATAGCTTATGCAAGATTGGAGTTTGTGGAATGGGAGGGATAGGGAAAACAACCATCATGAAACACATTCATAATGAACTCTTGCGGGAAGCTAAATTTGATAAAGTAATTTGGGTAACCGTATCTCAAGAGTGTGATGTGTTTAAGCTGCAGGAAAAAATTGCATCTGCACTCGGTGAAGATTTGTCAAAGCATGAGGATGAAGCAATACGTGTAACAGTGCTATCAAAGATACTGGAATCAAGAAAGAGGCATGTGCTAATTCTAGATGATGTGTGGAAGAAATATCGTCTGCAGGAGGTTGGAATCCCTGAGCCAAGTATAAGCAATGGATGCAAATTAGTTTTAACGACCCGCTCAATAGAGTTGGCACTATATATGGGCTGTGAGACAATCAGAGTTGCGCCACTTTCTGAAGGGGATGCATTAAATTTGTTCTTGAACCATGCTGGACGAGACGTTTATGTTCCAACTCTAAAACCAACTTTGAAAGAAGTTGTAGAGCAATGTGCCGGTCTACCTCTTGCAATTATCATAATTGGCAGCAGCATGAGAGGAGAGTACGATGTTCATGTGTGGAAGAATGCACTAAATAAATTAAAGAAACAAGTAGGAAGCGTCGAAAGTACGGCAGATGATGTATTTAAGCGTTTAAAATTCAGCTATGATCATTTGCCGAGTGAAAAACTAAAGCATTGTTTCTTATGTTGTGCCTTGTATCCCGAAGATTTTGCAATTTCAAAGGAGGAGTTGATAGAATATT
This sequence comes from Acer saccharum, assembly GCA_030490815.1. NCBI lineage: Eukaryota > Viridiplantae > Streptophyta > Magnoliopsida > Sapindales > Sapindaceae > Acer > Acer saccharum. The sequence continues at coordinate 38,153,310 of CM059870.1, forward strand.
GGATTGTTGAAGGACTCCTAGATGAGATGGACACCAGACAAGAAATGTATGATGAGGGCTTTTCTATTTTGAAAAGGCTTGAAAACAACTGTTTGTTAGAAAGTGTCAAAGACCTATGGTCTGTTGAATGTGTGAAGATACATGATGTTGTGAGAGACTTGGCATTGCATATAACAAGTACTGAGAGTCCTCGATATTTGGTAAAAGCTGGCATGCAATTGGAAGAGCTACCAAATGAGCAGGAGTGGAAAGAGGATGTCCAGAAGGTTTCCTTAATGCAAAACAGAATCAGAGAGATTTCCTTGATTCCGAAGTGTAGAACGCTCTCAACCTTGTTCTTACAAAACAATCGTTCTTTAAAAAGGATTCATAAATCTTTCTTTACGCACATGACTGGACTGACGGTTCTTAATCTTTCTGGAAATTTGACGATCAAAGCTCTTCCAAATTCAGTCTCTGAGTTACAAAACCTCAATGCATTGTTGCTTCATAATTGTGGGAACTTAGAATATGTGCCTTCTCTGTCAAAGATTCGAGGTTTGAAGAAGTTGGATCTTGGTGTTACACATATTAAAGAGGTTCCTCATGGAATGGAGATGTTGGTACATCTTAGATACCTTGATCTCAATTCTTCGTCAATCATGGTACCTGCTGGAATATTACCAAAACTGTCCCGTCTTCAGCACTTGAGGTTAGACAGAACACCTAATGTGATAGTAGAAGAGGTTGCTGGATTGAAGAAGTTGGAAACTTTGGGAATACAATTTAACAATCTTGAAGGATACCGCCTCTACTTATCTCGGCTGCAACCAGGATGCCTCAACAGATATTATTTTCATGTTGGAATTGCCTTTCGTCATACATATGAAAAATTCGTTGGATTTAGAGACTTGAGTTTCGGTGGAGACTCCATTCTACTTCCAACTGACATTCAGGAGCTGACGTTTATCAACTGTCATGATATAACAAGTTTAAGTGATCATAATTCTTCCTTCAAATATGCAACTGATTTGAGGTACTTAGTTATAGGACTTTGTAAAGGGATAGAGTGCCTCGTTTCTTCTTCCTTCTGCTACAATATTCTTCAGAGCATTGAGAAACTGGAACTTAGATATTTGGATAACTTTAGTGTACTTGTTAGAGGAGAAAGAGACAGATCAGCTGCATCAACACTACCAACACCAACGCCACCTGGCATGTTTTCTCGTCTCAAATATATTGAGATAAGGAAATGTCCAAAAATAGAGAAGTTGTTCTGGCCTGAGTTGGTGCAAAACCTCCAAAACTTGGAACAGATTCAAGTTGTTGATTGTGAACAACTTGTGGAAATCATTTCAACATCGGATGATGATGAAGAGAACAAGGAAGAAGGAAAAGATTTCACTGTATTCACTCTTCCCAAATTAAAAGAAATGACCTTTCAAAATGTGCCGCAATTAAAGTACATATGTAATCATAGGTCACGTATGGAATGTAATTCTCTAGAAAATATCAAGATAGCCGATTGTCCAAAGCTTAAGCGAATCCCGCCCTTGCTTCCCCAGCCTGATAACGGACAACTACTTCCTCCTGTCTCCCTTAGACAGATCACAATAAAGTCAAAAGAGTGGTGGGATTCACTCGAGTGGGATCATCCCAACATTAAAAATGTCCTTGAACCATCTTTATGCGTGGATCGGACTATAGGTTGGAATGATTATTGGTGATTCACTAGATTGTAATGATGTTATTCTTCACATCATTATACAATAAGAGTTTAATTTACACTTTGACCCATCACCAATCTTTGCTGATCGTGGGTTCTTTCATCGTGAACTGAGGGACTTCTCCGAGTTCGTGATTATTCTCCGACCATCAACAGAAGATCAAGCCCAAAGGCTGTGCTTTCCACTCTCAAAATATACAGAGCTTGTGACTTTATCTATTAGTTTTCATATAAATATTTGATTCAGAGTTCAGAGTCTGTCCCTTCTCTGTTTGTTGTAAAGTTTGCACAATAAAGCTACACTTTATTTCATCTACCTAACTCTATATGCAAGTAAAGAAAACTCAATTCATAAATTCCATTTTTATTTCACATTGATAAATTGTTTATAGGAGTGCAAGGAATTGTAAAATCTTTAAAGGCGAATATATGCATCCAAAATTACCATCACAAAGAAGATTCAAGTTTACTACACAGCCTGCACCCATGAAAATCAGGACATAACATAATTGTTTAAGCTCTGATATGATAATGGAGAAACCAACCCAAATGTTTAAGCTATTACATGAACATCCGAATTGGTATTAGTGACGACACCCATGTAGGAACTGCATCACATTCACGAGGCTGAGTTTAGGTTCAACCCTATATTGTTATTTCTATGGTTAAGTAACTAGAGAGTTTAGGTTCTTGCATTGTGAACGGAGGTAATTTCTATGGTTAAGTAACTACTTTCTGCATTAAATTATTAATCCCTTGGCTGTAATTCTTGACTAAGTTTTTTCTTACAAAAACAAATTAGCAATCAAATATAAATATGCAAATTATAATACAAGTTGTTGATCATTTACTTTGTCACTTTGTCCATAATGAGGATTCTTTCCAAAGAGTAATGCTAGGTATTAAACTTTGATTCCCATTAATAAAATATTACACTAACAATTAAGTGTATACATTCATTTATAGACTTTAAATTTTTTTTATTTATTTTTTATTTATATATATATATATATACCTCATGCAGCGACTCGATTATAATGGGATACCTAAAAATGCAGCGTCTTCCTCCAATCTAGAGGACTCCCACTTCCTCCATGGAGGCCACCAGTAGCCTCCGTTATTTGCTTTTTCAAAAGAAATTTGAATTTTGAAGCTTATTAAATAATAAATATAAAAAAAATTTTGATAATAAATTTTTATCATTTTGTTTAATTTTATTATTATTATTATTTTTTAACTATTACATTATTTCAGGATGAGGGAGGGGGTATGACTCGAACTCACAACCTTTTGGATGTAGGTGTGATAGATTTATCACTTAGGGGATGTTTGTTTTTTCCACTTAAAACTTAATATTGATTTTGAATTGAACTCATTAAGCTATTTTATTTGTGTTTTATTTGTTTTTTTAAGTGGTCAAACACCTTTAAAATATCAACAACAACAACAACAACAACAACAACACTGAAAATAGAAAATAAGAAATCATGACCTTTAACTTAATTCAAAATCATATAATTATAATTAAAATATTCTCTTCAAGTCTATCCTCCCAAAAAAGATATATTTTCAAATTTATCCTAATTTGATATGGTATAAATTCTTTCTTTTAACCTATTTCTTATTTTGAAGGGCTTTTAGAAAGGAAAAAAAAAAAAACCATAATAATTTTTCATACTGAAATCTTTTTAGGATTGAACAATTGAATTTAGGAACCTATTTCAAAAAAAATAAATAAATAAAAAATCAGGAACCATTTTTTTTTGGTTTCCGGTGCATATGATCCAGGAAACCAAAAAACAAAAAACATAAATGGTTTCCTCAATTACATGCACAGGAAACGTGTATAGCATGTAAAATTGAATTTGAACTTTGTGTTGCAAAACATGTAAAATTATATTCTTTAATGAATTTTTGTTTTGTTAAATTGAACTTTGTTTGCAGAAAAACATGCAAAATCTTATAAATAATGCTTAATGACAAATTACTTCTTTTAATTAACATGAGTATTGTTGTATGTATAAACTCGCCCAACTGACACGTCATCAAAGGAGCTAACAAAAGGTTGCCACGTCGTTCATTGACCGGGTAAAAGGAAGAAGTTTGACCAGTCAGGATGAAAAAATAGCTTAGACCAGAGGGAAGTCAAAGGCATGGTCGCCAAAACCAAAAACCTACTCGCCGAATATGGAAGTGTACTCGCCAGATATGCAGTACCCAGAAAATAAAAGTACTCGCTGGATCAGCACACTGGGCTCGAACCGACTCGGCATAAACACAAAAGCAACAAGGAATCATAAAAAGGAAAGAAGACCAAATCCGCAACAGAAAAGGATCCTAATGCAAATCAACAAGGGGAAACTCTAATAAACATGTATAAATAGAATCACCTATCCCACGAGGAAGGGGTTCAGAAATAGAGAGAGAGAAAAGAGAGCAATTGTGAGAGATTAGAGAGTGTAACGAAGCAACTAAAACCTAGTATTATTCTTCTGCCCTCAGGGGCGCCGTGGTTTTTTCCCATTCAAGGGTTTTCCACGTAAAACTTGTCTTTTGCATGTGTTCTTGATTTTCTTGCTTTATATTAAATTGATTTAATTGTTGAGTGCGTGGCAATCCAAATTTCACCGTCAACAAGTATAAATGTAAAATGACTTATTTCAGATAACCAGAATACAAACAAAAGATTAAATCAAAGTATTTTCTTATAATTTATTTCTTACTTTTCTTTGGGGTAGTTTAAAATGCAATGAGTCTGTCATATAATTGAATGATGACTTTCAATAGGTCATCGTTTAATTAAACTTAATCAACAACCTTGTTGTCAAGTTAGTTGGAAGCAAAATTAAGACAAAATTATTTAAGTTTTGATAAAAAGCATAAATAAACTTTTTTAAAAAATTTGTGGGTTTGGGGAACCATCATTCACCAAGGGGATTCAACTTTGTAATAACTAAGACCTTAACAAATATTTATGAATGTAGAGTGTTGTAGTACTATATAATTCCATGTGTTCCGGGTCCTCTAGTACAATGATTTGGTTACTTATGCTATGTTTGGTAGGGAGGAAAAAAAATATGAAAGATGGAAAGATGGAAAGATTTGGAATGATAGAAAACATGAGGGAAGAAAAAAGAAGGAAAGGAAAATGATTTTCCCTCGTATTGTTTGGTAAACAGGAAGGAAAGAAAAGATCATTTTATCAATTTTATTATTTAACCCTTATATTATATTTTATATATTAAATTTTTTTGGATAAAATTGTAATTTACCCAAATGGTGGGCCTCATTTCTTTTTTCCCCTTTCTTTCCCTCCCATTTCCTCCCACTTTTGGGAGGAAAGAAAATGGTGGGCCCCACACCCATTTTTCTCTCAACTTTTTCTTCCATTTTTCCTTTCCCTCAATTTTTCCCTCCATACCAAACACACACTTCTCCCTTTTCCCTCCACTTTTCCCTCCACCCCTTTCTTTCCTCTCCCTTTTTCTCCCTACCAAACATAGCATTAGAGAGTCCACCCGGTTTAATAAGAATAGAAACAAAATATTTAAATCAAAGTCTTTTTTTATAATTTATTTCTTACTTTTGTTTGGGGCAGTTTAAAATGCAATGAGTCTGTCATATAATTGAATGATGACTTTGAATAGGTCATCATTTAATTAAACTTAATCAACAACCTTGTTGTCATGTTAGTTGGAAGTAAAGTTAAAAGACTCAATGTTGCCGGCCTAATTAAATAAGCAAACAAAACAGATTCTGAAATTGGGGTATGACTATTTCTTTGCTAACTTTTTTTTTCCTTGAATTATTTCAAAGTATCATATATATATATATATATATATAATTTTTCTATTATCAGTTCGAACTGACAAAAGATATATTAGTTCCTTGCATGTGGGTCATTGGATTTAAATACTTTTGACTTGGCTGCATGCACTTGTCAAAGCATCTTTTAAATCCAATGGCTCACATGTAAGGAACTGATATATTTTATATCAGTTCGAACTGATGATAGAAAGACCGTATATATATATATATATACAATTTTTCTATTATCGGTTCGTCCTAATATATTTATATCAGGATGAAGAATGTTGACTCAAAGTGTATATACTTGTCAAAACTTTTCCACAATCTATGGTTCACATTCTTCGTCTTGATATATTTTATATCAAAATGAATTGACAGTAGAAAGATTATATATATATATATATATATATATATATTTCTTTAGAAGGAAGGCAGAACCTTCAAATACATATATAATAATTACAACTTTATTAGTGCGTGTTAAATCAACATCATTATAAATAAGAATTGTGGAGAAATAATGTAATAAAAAGTGCTTTCAAAACTACTACTTAAAATATATCAAAACAAAAACCTACTACTTAAAAAAAAACATATGTAAAATTCATTTCTTAATTATATACTCCATATTAAATGTTGTTTGAAATAATAATAATATTTTTCAATATTGCATTATTGCTAAAATGTAATATAATTATTTTGATTGATATTAAAAAATAATAATGTGGATTGTGACAACTCACCCAAAATACCATGACAGAGAACATATGACAAACCAAACTTTATTCATAAATGGGTGGAGTCAACATGGTCCGGCAATTAATGTTGTTGAAATATAAAACTTTATGTTTTTTTTTTTTTTCAGCACATGCACTCAATTTGATTTGAACAGCAAAAGGTAAAATATCAATGGTAAAAGACTAAAAGGGAACTAAAAGGTCATAAATTAAACAACAGATATTACAAAACAGACCCTTTAGTTTGTATTATTGGTCAAAAATCTCTATAATTTCGTTTTTGACTAAAAACCACCCTGTTGTTAGCTTTTGTTAATTTGTTGACGAAAAGACTAATTTACCAACAGCATCAAAATTTATAAAATATATACAAATTTTTAAAATTAAATATTTGTACATATTTTATAAATTTTTTATAAGATATTTTATAATTTTTTATATATCTTATAGAAATTTATAAAATATATACAAATTTACTTGATTTAATGTTGCCGGCCTAATAAAATAAGCAAACAAAACAGATTCTGAAATTGGGTTATAATGTTTAACATTGAAACATGATAATGACATGGTATGACTATTTCTTTGCCTAACTATTTCAATATATATATATATATATAGAAGGAAGGCAGAACCTTCAAATACATATATAATAATTACAACCTTATTAGTGCATGATAAATCAACATCATTATAGATAAGATTTGTGGAGAAAAATTTAATAAAAAGTGCTTTCAAAACTACTACTTTAAAAAAAAACATATGTAAAATTCAATTCTTAATTAAATCAATTCATATAAATATTGTTTGAAACGATAATAATTTTTTCTATATAGTTTGATTGTTCTTAATTAAATTAATTCATATAAATATTGTTTGAAATAATAATAATAATAATATTTTCTATATACTGTAGTTTGATTGATATTAAAAAATAATAACGTAGACACATCGTGACAACTCACCAAAATTTCAGGACATAAACATATCACAAACCAAACTTTATTGATAAATGGGTGAAGTCAACGTTGTCTGGAAATTAAAATTGTTGAAATATCAAACTTTTTTATGTTGTCTTTTTAGCACTTGCACTCATTTTGACTTGATCAGTAAAAGGCAAATATCGATGGTAAAAGGGTATTAAAAGGTTATAAATCCAACAACCGATATTATCAAACTACTACACTTTAGTTTGTATTATTGGACAAAATTCACCTCTATAGTTTCGTTTTTGGCTAAAAACCACTTTGCTGTTAATTTCTGTTAATTTTTTTTTTTTTACGAAAAGACTGTTTTACCATCAACATAATTTTTTTTAAAAATATATTCAAAATTTAACAAAATAAAAATATGTTTTTTGAAAAATAAAAATATGTTTTAAAATGAAAATGGATCTGTATCGTCGATTGATGGTGAATATATCTTTTAAAAACATAAATTTTAAAAAATAAATATTTATCAACTGTCTATCTATAAATAAAAGAAGTTTACTAAGAAAATGCAAAAAACCAAATATAAAAAATAAAAAGTAAAATTAGAAGAAGAAAAAAAAATCTGGTGGAGATATCTCCGCTAGATCCACGGTCGTTGAAAAAAAAAAAAAAAAGCATTGAAACTAATACCTTTTGGGTCATTGCCACTAATGGTTTGGACAACAAATTAAGCGAACATTACAATTTAAATGCTAATATATTACAATTTAAATGCTAAACTTGCTTTTGTGTCCTCCGACGATATCTGGTGGCAGGACTCTTGTCCTTCTTGCCTTACCTCGATTATCAGGAGTGATTGTTCTGCCTAGTTTGTGCTTTTTTGATCTTTCCTTTCAAAAAAAAAAAAAACATGTCATATATATGTTTTATTTTTTAATACGTATCTAATTAAATAATATAAAATAAAAAGTTACAAAATAATATAAAAATATATAAAAATAAAATATATATTTATATGTACACAATGAAAATGGAAGGGTAGTGGAGGCCACTTCCATCACTTATAATCAGCTAAAAAGACAAAATATTTGAAGCAACAGGGCAAATATATATTTATTATTTTTGATAATTTTATTATATAATTGACAGACATTGCAAATGATCAAGTAGATATAATTATTAATTCAGATATCAGAAAACACTTTTACAAAATGAATGATTTGGTATCTGTCCTTGTAATTTAAGTTTTTTAATGCAATCCTAGAACCACTCTAAGCAAAACGAACAACACATTAATCGAAAGCAACAATCCAACTACTTTCTGCATTAAATTATTAATCCCTTGGCTGTAATTCTTGACTAGGTTTTTCTTACAAAAACAAATTAGCAATCAAATATAAATATGCAAATTATAATACAAGTTGTTGATCATTTACTTTGTCACTTTGTGCATAATGAGGATTCTTTCCAAAGAGTAATGCTAGGTATTAAACTTTGATTCCCATTAATAAAATATTACACTAGCAATTAAGTGCATACATTCATTTATGACACCATATCACTGTAGACTTTAAATTTCTGTAATTTTTTTAAAATAATTATCCCTAATCCTATTACATCTTTCAGCCTCAGCCGCTCTCTCACCTGACAACCTCTATTCTCTCAGCCGCATCTCTTGTTTCATCTCCCATCTCCTCAGGCGATCTCTTTCATTTCTTTCAACCTCTATTCTCAGCCGATCTCTTTCATCTCCTCCCTCCGGCAGCTTAATCTCCATCGGAAAGGTCCCTCTCCAACCAAGGTTTGTCTTCTTATCTCTCCAACCAAGTAAACACTGATTTTTATCTCTATTATTCTTTATTTGCTTTGTTTATTTGGTTGCTGCTCATCTCACCCGCATACCAAACGTTAGACCATACTGAGGTAGTATCAGAATGATGTTAGTATGCGGATTGAAGAATTTCATCAGTCTCACCATTGATATTGTTACCACTTGAATATTTTTTTGTTACCATTTTTTTATTTCATCAGTCTCACCATTGGTATCAGTTTAATCCAAAGGTTCACAAAATTCAAATGTTTTAAAAATAAATAAATAAATAAAATACTTGATAACAAACTCGACAGCAACTTAGCCAAACTCTTGTTTTACATGAAAATTCATTTTAGCTCAATTTCAAGTATTGTGTCTCTTCGTTTTTTTTTTATCTATCAAATTTCTCCCAACTTTTTATGGAGTGTCAAATTAGTCCTTGAGGTCAAACTTTTCTCGGCCAACTTAACTTTCAAAGGGTAAACTGGTCAAATATTATTAAAATAAAGAATAAATGTAAAAAATGTTGAAAAATTAAAATTTACAGTAGAAATAACGAACAAATGAAAATTTATTATACAATATAATAAATTAATTTAAGTAATATGAACTAAATTAAATTAAAATTTTGAAAAGAAATACTAAATTAAAGATAATATAATTTAAAATCATTTTAAGAAAAAAAAAAAAAAAGGAGACTAAGGTGGCCTCTGGTGACTGACTCTTGGAGTTGTTGAATCTCCTCCATTGGTAGGCATTTCTCTCTGGTGGAGGAGATCATCTCGACCGAAATTCTCCTCCACGGGGAGAAATCGTTGGTCGTGATCTCCTCCTTGTGAATAAGGTTGATATTGGAGAAAAAACGCGTAGAACTTCTTTGACATTGTTTGAAAAATGTGGAGACCAAATTCTTATTGGAAAAAACAAATTAGGGTCTAATATTTACTCGAAAACGGAAAAGCTACAAATTACTTGGAATTAAACAAAAATATAGGGCTTATTTGGTAATTTCCATAATCTTTATTATTAGTAAGAAAATTTAAGATATGAGCTGCTGTCAATATTCAGATAATTTTGATTTTGAATTTTATTTGTTTATAGTTTTAATCATATCAAATAAAAATATCCAACAATCAATAGTTAGAAGATTATAAATGTCAAATTATTCATTTTCATATCTTTTTCTTAAAAAATAAACAACTTTAACACTTGTATCAAAAAAATACGGAAAAATAATAAAACAACAACCAACATGTCATTCAAGCTACAATTTCAAATACTAAAAGAGGTTATTAATTTACATATGCTCCAAAAGCTCTTTTTAAGTTTTTTTTTTTTTTTTTTTTTTTTTTAGAGAAATAAATTGTCTTCAACACTTTTAATATATTGTACAAATTCAAACATATCCTTATTTCTCCCCTTTTGGATACAAAACTCTATTTTATTTCTCAAACGCTAATTTTTTTATTTTTAATTTTTTTAATTTATTACTTTCAAAAGTTCATATATATTGTCAAAACATCTAACCAATTCCCCTTTTGATTTGGGAGTATTGAATACACCATATTTATTAGATATTCATTATACTGTAGCTGCCATTAAATATTTATTTTGTAATAGCTGCCGTTTCAGTTACACAACTTTTTATTTGTTTTCTCTATTCATTTTATCATTTTGCTTTGATGGATTTATCTTAGAAACTGGTAATGAAGTAAATCTTTTTATGTTCATTTCTAGTACTTTGTAGGGAACTGCCAATGGAGCCAGGTCCATACCTTGAAATTATACCTCAAATTTACAAATATTGGGACTACCATAGAAAATTAGAGGAGCTTTTGAACATTCTAAGAAGCAGAAAGGAAGCCCTGAATGTCCGCTATGAAGACACGCGACTAAGATTGAGTACTGAACTTCGTTTTGGAAAACAGCCGAAGCAAGAAGTTAAAAATTGGTTCAAGAAAGTGGAAAAGATTATTGGTGAGATACAAAGTCTTGACAATGAAGTCGGTGAAGTCAAGTATGTGTCACGTGCTTTCCTAGGAAAACGAGTCTACAAAAAGATAGAAGAAATAGCTGAAGTTTATGGCGAAGGTAGTTTCTCTGAGAGTTTGGTAATTGATGCTCCTTCAAATAGTGGAATGGCGTTACCGACACCAGAGTTGGTAGGTGAAGCTGCTGTAAAAGAAAAGATTCGGGAATACTTGATGGGTGATAGCATATGCAAGATTGGAGTTTGTGGAATGGGAGGGATAGGGAAAACAACCATCATGAAACACATTCAAAATGAACTCTTGAGGGAAGCCAAATTCGATAAAGTAATTTGGGTTACCGTATCTCAAGAGTTTGATGTGTTTAAGCTGCAGGAAAAAATTGCATCTGCACTCCGTGAAGATTTGTCAAAGCATGAGGATGAAACCATACGTGCAGCGATGCTATCAAAGATACTGGAATCTGGAAAGAGGCATGTGCTAATTCTAGATGATGTGTGGAAGAGATTTTTTCTGCATGATGTTGGAATCCCTGAGCCAAGTATAAGCAATGGATGCAAATTAGTTTTAACAACCCGTTCAATACAGTTGGCACTATCTATGGGTTGTGAGGCAATCAGAGTTGTGCCACTTTCTGAAGGGGATGCATTGAATTTATTCTTGAACCATGTTGGACGTGACGTTTATGTTCCAACTCTAAAACCAACTTTGGAACAAGTTGTAAAGCAATGTGCCGGTCTACCTCTTGCCATTATCATAATTGGCAGCACCATGAGAGGAGAGTACGATGTTCATGTGTGGAAGAATGCACTAAACAAATTAAAGAAACAAGCTGGAAGTGTCGAAAGTATGGCAGAAGAGGTATTTGGGCCTTTAAAATTCAGCTATGATCGTTTGCCGAGTTCAAAAATGAAACATTGTTTCTTATATTGTGCTTTGTATCCTGAAGATTTTGAAATTTCAAAGGAGAAATTGATAGAATATTGGATTGTTGAAGGACTCCTAGATGAGATGGAGACCAGACAAGAAATGTATGATGAGGGCTTTTCTATTTTGAAAAGGCTTGAAAACAATTGTTTGTTAGAAAGTGTGAGTCCTCAATATGATGGAGACCAAGGACGTGTGAAGATGCATGATGTTGTGAGAGACTTGGCATTGCATATGAGTCCTCGATATTTGGTAAACGCTGGCATGCAATTGGAAGAGCTACCAAATGAGCAGGAGTGGAAAGAGGATGTCGAGAAGGTTTCCTTAATGGAAAACAGAATCAAAGAGATTTCTTCAGACGAGATAATTCCAAAGTGCAGAAGGATCTCAACCTTGCTGTTACAAAACAATAGTTTACAAAGTATTCATGAATCTTTCTTTAAGCTTATGACTGGGCTGACGATTCTTGATCTTTCTTGGAATGTGAAAATCAAAGCTCTTCCAAATTCAGTATCTGAGTTACAAAACCTCAATGCATTGTTGCTTCATTGGTGTTCTAAATTAGAATATGTGCCTTCTCTGTCAAAGATTCGAGGTTTGAAGAAGTTGGATCTTGGTTATACAGGTATTAAAGAGGTTCCTCGTGGAATGGAGATGTTGGTACATCTTAGATACCTTGATCTCTATTCAGGGACTCTAAGAGAGGTACCTGCTGGAATATTACCAAAACTGTCCCGTCTTCAGCACTTGAGGTTAAAAAGAACACGTGATGTGATAGTAGAAGAGGTTGCTGGATTGAGGAAGTTGGAAACTTTGCAAATACAATTTAACAATCTTGAAGACTACCACCTCTACTTATCTCGGCTGCAACCAGGATGCCTCAACAGATATTATTTTCATGTTGGAATTAATGCTATGAGTCCTACATATGAAAAATACGTTGGATTTTATAAATTGAGTTTCTGTGGAGACTCCATTCTACTTCCAACTGACATTCAGAAGGTGAGTATTAGGTACTGCCATGATATAACAAGTTTAAGTGATCATAATTCTTCCTTCAAATATGCAACTGATTTTAGGTACTTAGATATATCAGGTTGTATAGGGATAGAGTGCCTCGTTTCTTCTTCCTCCTGCTACAATATTCTTCAGAGCATTGAGAAACTGAGACTTACCCATTTGGATAACTTTAGTGTACTCTTTAGAGGAGAAAGAGACAGATCAGCTGCATCAACACTACCAACACCAACGCCACCTGGCATGTTTTCTCGTCTCAAACATATTCAGATATGGCGCTGTCCAAAAATAGAGAAGTTGTTCTGGCCTGAGTTGGTGCACAACCTCCAAAACTTGGAACAGATTATTGTTTCCCAATGTGAACAACTTGTCGAAATCATTTCAACATCAGATGATGATGAACAGATGAACAAGGAAGAAGGAACAGATTTCGCCATCGTATTCGCTCTTCCCAAATTAAGAGAAATGTCCTTTCAGGATTTACCACAATTAAAGTGCATATGTAATATTGAATCACGTATGAAATGTAATTCTCTAGAAAAAATCGAGATAGTCAATTGTCCAAAGCTTAAGCGAATCCCGCTCTTGCTTCCCCAGCATGACAACGGACAACTACTTCCTCCTGCCTCCCTTAAACGGATCAAGGCATACCCAAGAGAGTGGTGGGATTCACTAGAGTGGGATCATCCCAACATTAAAAATGTCCTTGAACCATATGTTGAATTCGTTCTTGATATCTAACATGAAGGTTGTGATTTCTTTGTGAATAAGATAGAACTTGTGACTTTATCTTTCATGTGTTTAATGTAAATAATGTTTGGCCGTGTAATTTCATATTTTGCTTAGGATTGTGTACCATCTCTGTTTGTTTTAAAGTTTTCACAATAAAGCTGACTATGCAAGTAAAAGAAAGTTCATTTAACAAATGCCATTTTCATTTTTAAAAGACAAAAGAGTTCATTTAAATGTTGGCACATCTTAATACAATAAGTTGGAAACCTTGGCAGTACGATTTAACAATCAGCAAGACTACCACCTCTACTTATCTCGGCTGCAACAAGGAAGCCTCAACAAGTATTTTTTGATCGGAATTGAAAGATCGAGTTTCTCTGGAGACTCCATTCTTATCCCAAGATAAAGATTGACTTCCTCCTGCCTCCCTTAAACGGATTGAAGCAAACTCAAAAGAGTGGTGGGATTCACAAGAGTGGGATTATCCCAACATTGAAAATGTCCTTGAACCCTGTGTGGTTATTGCATCTTGAACTGAGGTAAGATCTCCAAGATTATTCTCTGACCATCAACAGAAGATCAAACCCAAAGGTTGTGCTTTCCACTCCCAAAATATTTGAATTTCCGCATGAATAAGATCTTATATGGAACTTGTGACTTCATCTTCTATGTGAATCAACATTGTCTATTAGTTTTCATATTTGCTTCGGATTGTGTCTCATTTCTATTTGTTGTAAAGTTGTTTCAATAAAGCTAATCTGTATTTTATCTACCTACCTAACTATGCAAGTAAAGAAAGCTTTCACAAAATTTCATTTACATGACTATGCAAGTAAAGAAAGCTCAAATAACAAATGCCATTTTCATTTCACATTGATAAAGTGTTTAATTTAAAAAACAGTAGCAAGAAATTGTCCTGCACCCAAGAAAATTACTACACAGCCCTGCACCCAAGAAAATCAGGCTGATAGCATACCAAATACAATAAATAGACAAAAGGTTAAACAGTCCTGGTTTGGCAAGAATACAAATCAATTCTCATTTGGCAATATGAGGCGATCTTCGCCTTGAATTAGCTTCGCTGATCGAATCACATCCCCTGTTTTGATTTGAGGTAAGATATCTCTCCCCACGGTCGTGTATCTGTACATTGAAATAGTATATATGCATTCATTACTTGGAGTTATGACAACTAACAGCAAAAGCGCTAGAGATTTAAAGACGTACCCAAAAACCGAAAATTGCCCTTCATCGAAAGATAACCCTCCTAAGCCAGCCTGCAGAAAATGCAAATGACAGTGCATATCACAATATAAACAGAGGATAATAGGATCATTTTAGACTGATAATGCATGGAAGAATAAATTCAACTATTGACTTATATTATCTATTGTTCATTTGATCGTTGTATAGTAAATCAAAAGCTAACATCATCTGAGTTCTCATAAATATATATATATATATATATATAAACAAAATGTTACAATGTACTCACATTTCTTTTATCATACAAATAGAAGAAAAATTGATAGGGTGCTGAGTAGTCTTCAGAATCTTCACTATGTGCCATGGCAACAGCTCCATAAACGGACAGTGGAAGAACTGGCAACTCTCCATCCTTTCAAGTGAAAATTAAAGAGTGAGAATTTCAATTGTTACTTATGCATAGAGAATATATACATATATACCTGCACACTTAAGGTTGTTCTGTACAAGGGCTCAAATTGCCCAGATGGCATTATTTCCAAAGGAATGTTATATCCAATTTTATCAAGACCGTTTTCTGTAAGAACAGCTTGGTCAGTACGACTTAGCCGTGCCCCATCATATGCTCCATCAATCACCTGAAAATTTGTTATATAATACTATCAGGAGACCACGCATTTCCAATACTTTTGAGATTTTCATTCTAAGGAAACTTTGCAAGCAACATTTTAACAAAAATAAGAACAGGTAGCTTTCAGATTTCCTATTGATAACTTAATCAGACTAGGAAACAAAAGTGCCTGACATTGTTAATCACGTTCTGAAATTAATATCCATGCATTAATATTTTATCCTAAACAAAAACTACCCCAGCCAACTTGATGAAACTAGACTCCAACTACTTAGGCCCAGTTACATGTAACCTTTGGTAGAAAAATCAACCCAAAAGCTTAAGCTATCAAGTTTGTCAAGCAAATCATGAAGCTGTATCAAATCCAATATTTAATAGATAAGGGATTCTCAATGTTCTGTCTCAGATAAGAGCCTAACTGAAGAAAGGATCATGGAGAAACCAACTCAAATGTTTAAGCTATTCCATGAAGATCCGAACTAGTATAAGAGACGACCGTGTAGGAACTGCATCAGGAGGCTGTGGTGAGGTTCAACTACCTTACCAGTTTTGTGAAATTCCCAGCTGTCAGTGGTGCTGAATATCCATCTAGAACAACCTGAATCCATTCATTGGCTGTTAGATGAAAATTATAGTGCAATTATCATCCATTTAACCACATACTGGTGTATTGAAATGCACAACAAGTCCAATTGTCAATCCATTTTAAGTACTAAATATTGGTTCAGTGACTGCATTGAGCAATTATTCAAAGAAGTACTCAATAATCAAAGATTAACGAATAGCAACAACAACAATCTGTAAGAAGAAAACTAAAGGTGGCAGCATGAAGTGAGATATGCAGTGGGATGAAAGACAGTTGAGACAAAATTTAAAGTACCAGCATAGAAAGTGGAAACAATTAACTCAAAAGTGAATCCACCTAAGACTTTTAGACAGCAGAGGAGCTCATGAGCTTATAATTACAACTTTGTTTTGTAAATGTGTGTGTGTGTCTATAAATGTACATATATACATATTTACATGTGTCTCTGTGTGTGCATGTGCACTAGGGATCAGTATAGTTTGATTTAACACACCTGGATTGTGGCAGTTTTCCTTTGTTCGCCACCAGCTTCTGGGGAAAATGTTGAACCATCTGATTTCTCAATGGTAAGTTCAACGGTCCCTCGCCCTGTTAGCCTGCAAAATAAAAGAGCACTAGCTTTTAATTCCAGAAGAGATATTATCAATATAAATAAATAAATAAAACAAAAATAACTTATCTTTCAAAAGGTCCGTCAAATGTGAATCATTAAGTCAATGTCATATTGCATAGCAGTTAGCAAATTAGCTCTCTAACATGAAGACACAACTGCTATTACAGATAGAATTGCTATCCATTTTAACCACTGCTAAAAAAAACCCACCTATGGAATTGCCATCAGAGCATCCACCTCCAGAAAAAGTTCTCACTCAAAAAAAGAAGTTGATACCAAAAATCCAATATATAGTCCATTGAGTAAGTACATGCATATTAAGTTGACATATATATCGGAGGATAAAAAATTTCTCAAGTTTTGGGCCTTTCGGTTATTCTATACTGTGCACTGCAGGATTCTATGTATCATGAAACACTCAGTTGCAAAGAAATAATACGAAATAAGAATTTTTCTACATAATGAGTCACTCTTATTATACCTAGGTTACTGAGAAAAGATGTACACATTACCATTATTAACTATAATCAAGATATATAATAAATAGAAAGTTCTAACAGCGATAAAACAAAAAGCTCAGAGAACTAAATTCAAAGAGACCACTTAAAAGAGGAAGAATTGGGGTTTAGGGGAAAGGGTGCATGCACACATCCTTTCTCCTCCAAAACGTTCCCTTTCCTTCTCTTCCACTGTGAATTGTAAAGACATGTTTAAAAGGATGATGGAAGTACACCGTAAGGTTACCTTAGCTTGACTTACTACTCTGGATGTCAAAATAAACCAAAGAAACACTAATATTAGTCCCAATATCAGAATGAACTGGTGTATTTAATTCTCAATAGTTATACTGTAAGCTTTTTAACTGGTTCATGTCTTTGTACTTTTCTCATATAGAAATAAAAGTGAATTCGTTTCTTATCTAAAAAGGAGAGAAAAATATCAGAACAAATTGTTATAGCAACAATGATTTCTATGAATTGCATATAATAATCTTCATTAAAATAGCAAATAGAACACTAAGTGATGAGTCTCGAAAAAGACTGACCTTGGATATTTCAAATATTGTTCAGGCAACAAAAATGACAATCCAGGAGCCTGTTGTTAAAAATAATAAGTTGAGACTTTTAGCATGCACATATATTATTCCAGTAATATAAGTTTCCACTTTATATTACTGAGTTTATACTTTATAGGCATAAGTAGAGTCGTATAGAAAGTATATACAACATCGCAGTGACTAGAATTGAGGAAAGAATGTCAAATAATTTGTTGAATATATGGTGTTGATGCATTTGAAAAATCAACTGATACCACACCAGAACTGCAATTACCTGTAGCAACTCCAGTTCTGCAACGGTATCCAGCGAAGATGCAAGGCCAACAGATACTTTATCAGGGTCCTGTTCCTTAATATATTTTATGAGAGTTTGCAGTCCACCCTAGCAACAAAAAAAAAAACCGCCAGTTAATTCCCTGGTTGTTCAGTACTGAAACAAGTGAAATGCAGTTTCTGTGATGAATTATATAACACTTTGAAGAGAAATTATCCCTAGGATAAACCATGAAAATTTGAGACACAGTAGATAGCTTTCTTAATATTTTTCAGTTTTTGAAGGCAGAAAGTTTGCTGGCAATAGGGTATACATCAGCAACAAAAAGGGTATAAAACTTCATCTTCCATTGCTAGGATGCTGATTTCTAGCCATGCACCTATTATTAGTCCAACTTTCTCTTGCATGTTGTTATCCATAGAACAATTTAGTTGATTTTTTTTTTTACAAAAAAATAAATAAAAACAAAGTCCAACTCTATATTTTTATGAATATATTAAACTTTAAAAATGATCATAGAGGCAGTTATATATATATTTTTTATTTTTCCTCAGCCAACCCGATGCTAGCATGGTAGTTAGTGTATTTTGGTATGGGAAATAAAAGAAGATACAATATGATTCTAGCTTCTTTCGCATCTAATATAGAAACTTAATTTGTTATTTTAAAATAAACTCCGATACCTTCCCGTCTATGAGAGATGCATATAATGTTGAACCCTTCTCCTTCAAGTCTGCTGGGATACTTCCCATTATAGAATCTTTTTCATCCATTGCTATCTGAGTACGAAGAAAACTAAAAAATGAAAATTAGACATACTTAATTATAGTAATGATTTTCTAAAACCAAATAGCAAAATAATTTAAAAAACGAGAAAATACTTTAAATTATGAATTCCAAGAAAACCCTGTGGAACTAAATCATGCAAACCGAATAGCAATTTGCTTTTACAATAAAAGAGTTGAAAGTGCTAGATATTTTGCAACAACAGCAATAGTGAAAAAACAAAAGTACAATATAAAATTGCAGGAGAAACTCCTGTGTGTGTATGATTGGAACAAATAATTGCAGAAAATCCCTGGCACTTAGGTGCTGCAAACTTTGTATCAGTTCCACTTTGTTACTATAAATTTCTACCTCTCTAATACATTATCCGAAATAAAAGAAAATACCTTTAGAGCTTTCTTCACATTACCCTCCATGGTTCCGTAAGGTTTTCTCTGTGGAATCCTTAGCAAGAATGAGATATCCTCCAAAGAGGCCTAAAAGCAAAAGCAAGTTAGTAGTTACTAATAAAACTAGAGATTATAAATACAAATTTAACTACTGATATCAACCTGTATTGTCTTCATGTTCGCGTTTGCAGGGATAGCCCTTCTCAAAGCAAGTTCCCCAGTTCTTGGGACCTTGGTGTCTGGAGAATAAAGCACTGCCTTTGCAGGAGGAGAAGACCAAAATTCCCAGCCAATTAAACATAGCGGTGAAGAAATTTGGACAAAAATGAGGATCGTAGCAATCAAAGTCTTAATTTTCTCCGTTCCATGTCCAACGGTTGATATGTACAATTTGGCGGGAAAACTATGCCAGGATGCCAGTCCCTGTATGACCCTAATCAATTTAGAAAATGGAAAGACCTCAAAAGAGAAGATATAGGTTCATCCATTCTTTTGATCTCCAAAACTATAGGAGGTCATTAATGTGTAAGAAAATGAGAACTGGAAAAAGGCAAATTCCAGAGCCAAATTTGATTTTACTTGTCATGAGAGGCATAATACATTTCTGATCTCACTAGCCAGGCAGCACAGCAATTGCTTTCATAATATTCTGGTGATACAGCAATAAGTCATGGATGAAAATTCAGGCAATGATCATTGAGGGATCTTGCTACTAAAATAAAAGATTCTTCAAGTCACTAGATGGAATAAGTTCCTCAGTCTTCTGCTTCCGAATCCTAACACACGATTTCATGACACAAGTTCACCAAGCATCATTTTTCTCTGAACTTATGAAAAAAAAAATGATTATTTCTTAAGCTAGAGCAACCTCAACATTGCCCTAAGAGGGTCCGCATATGGCATTCTATTTGTCCACCATATATTTTCAAAAATCTGAAGAAATAGGCTAGACTCTACATCTTAAGCCAAGAGAACTTGTTTGCAGAACTTAAGAAGATTGCCCTTGTTATCTCAGTAACTAAAACAACACAAACCATAATCGGTTTAGATCTAACCAGAGATAATTTAATCAGCTCCATAACATTGCAGACAAGATGAGATTGGCCCATTGGGATGCCCCTCACACCTACACTATCTCAAACCCCGTTTTATTGTAATATTAAAAATAAAAAAATAAAAAATAAATTAAAAAAAACCCTCAATAACATTGCATAACCAAGAATAATGTCCTAAAATCTCCCTAACTTATTCTACCAGCAAAAATTGTCATTTATTTCAATATAACTTTGCAACTAAACCAACACAATCAGCACAGAATACCCACAAACAACATTGAATTATCACATTTAAAAATTGCAAAAAAGAATTTTCAAGAAAATGGGTGAGAGCAAAATCAAAAGACCAACCTTTGTATCATCCTTTGTAGAGTTGCAGTGAAGCTTGATAGGGGCAATGGCAAATCTTGAAGGTCCATGTCTGGTGTTGACTGGAAATGTGAAATGGGTAGAGAGAGAAGTGTGGCCTGGAGCGGTAGAGGAACAGAAAGAGAGAATGGGAGAGGATAAAGTGAAGGCCATCACTACAAGTTGGTTGGTTTTGGTAGTTGCAGACCTGCAGATAGAGAGTGAGAAGCTTTTGGCGGGTGTAGTCAGTAGTATTCTAAAATACCAAAAGCCTATCTGCAAGTTTTTTTATTGGCTTCTATAGGATTGTGGATATGAAATTACTATACGACCCTCCTCGGTTAAGGTTATTCATTTTGTGCGAAGCAAAAATAATTAATAATAGCAACCAGAAAAGCTTGTTGTGTGACTTGTGTCTTTCAAACAAAGAAAAAGGAAAAGCTCGTTGTGTATCTTTCTTTTATCTTAATTAATAATTGACAATATAAGGTTGGTTTACTAATAAACCCTTCACACTTACATTCATGAAGTTGTGGGTTTGTATCATACCCCTTCCCCAATCCTAAAATATTACAATAGTTCAACAAAAAAAAAATTAATAAGATCAAATAATAGATTGTGGAAATGATGACGAATGGCATTCTTTTGAGTTTGACTTTCAAAAGTATCATTACTTTAATAAATTAAGTTTTAAAGGCACCAAATTAAGTGAACTTCCAAAAATACCCTTACTTTACATATATTTTTTTATTTACTTTTGAATTTTTCAATTTTTCAATTTTTATTTTATTTTTTCATCTTCTTCATCGACTTCCATTGGAGGTCTAATGGAGGTTGAACAGACCTCCATTGGTTTGACCTCCAATGGTTTGACCTCTAGTGGGGGTCGAAATCGACCTTTAATGGGGGTCGATGAAGAAGAAGATGAAAAAAATTTGGAAAAATTCATTTTTGTCCAATAAGTCTCGGACGCACTTTTTTGTGTTTCCGGGACTTATTTTGTATTTTTGAGACTTATTTTTAATTTTTGAGAATTTTCAGGTAGTTTTCGAGAATGTTCAAGTAATTTCGAGACTTTTTCAAGTAATTTTTGAGACTTTTTAAGTATTTTTGAGACTTTTCAGGTAATTTTCGAGACTTTTAAGGTACATTCGAGACTTTTTAGGCAGTTTCCAAGACTTATCGGATATTTCCGAGACTTATTGGGTGTTTCCGAGACTTATTTTGTAGTTTGTGAGACTTATTGGACAAAAATGACATTTTTCAATTTTTATTTTATTTTTTCATCTTCTTCATCGACCTCCATTGGAGGTTTGGAGGTCGATCAAGAAAAGTTAAAAAAAAAAAAATCAAAATAGTGAAGAACTGGTTACTAGGGGGCAATTTTGGAAGGAACCCTTTTTATGTGTCATTTAAACTTAAGTTATTCAATAAGTGATACTTTTAAAATTCACCCTTAAAAAAATGCTAATAATTTTTTAAACCCTTAATAGATCATTGCTATATTTATTTATGTATATGTATTATTGGTTGTGGATCAACAAATATTCGAATTACACATTTGTCTATTAAATCGATTAGAATGGAGATATCTCAATAGACCTCTCTTCTTTAGTTAAGGTTTTCAATGAGTCATTTCACATTAGAGAAGGTACCCTCGCCCTTACCCTTGATCCCTTGTTCGACTAGAAATTTAAAATAATCACAATTAAATATAATTGTTTTTAATAATATACTAAAATATTATCATTCACAAAAATAATACCATCAAAATAAAACATTATATCCATACAACTCACTAACTTTTCCTATTAATTTTAGTTTATAAATCTCCCGTGAAATTAAATTTGGGTAAAATTAATTAACGGGGCAAGGGTTTCAAGTTGAGGGAACCCATCTCCGTCCCCACCCTCGTTAACATTTTCAGGTAAAATTCACTCTTCCCGTCCTTGAAATGAGGCACTTTCAATTCCTGATGGGGTGGGGTCTATAGAGTTATTATACGTCGTAGCAGTGAGAGTAATATTTTGGAACCCTTACCGATAACAGTTTGATTTTATCATATCCCAACAGAACCCAAATAAATAAAAAATAAATAAATAATGCTTTCAAGGATACCATGGTGACTACAAATTAAGAAATACTACAAAATACTTTACCCAACTTTGTTTACGTATATTAAAAATGTTTTTCTATAACATATCTGAATTACTTCAAATCGATTTTACAATTTTAACCTTAATCTGTTAAATTTATTACTCCACCTAATACGCTGAAGTCCGGAAGAAATAATCTCTCACCAGTATAGACTATAGAGATATCCAAGTGTCCGTGACCAACTAATACAGATCTCCAAACAGACACCACTCACTCAAATTACGCATCAAAAGAGGAGAGGAGTCATCCAACGGTCAAACGAGCAGTCCCAATCATGGCTTGTGATACGACGCGAAGCACTAGATCCCCGGAATGTGAATCCCAATAACCCAAACCAGAACAACTACACAGACACTGTCGAAGCACAAACTCACTCTCTCTCTCTCTTCTCTGCTCTGCTCATATGTGTGTTTCGATCTATGGATTGCTAGTAGTTTTCGTAGATCGACGAAGGAAAAATGGCAAATTATTTAGCTCAATTTCAGTCTATTAAGAGCGCGTGTGATCACATCGTAATTTCAGGTAAATCGCATTTCCTGACCTGATTCATGTCAATTCAAGTTTCTGTCTTGATTTCGAAGTTTTTTTCTGATTTCGCGTGGATCAAAGATTCGTTATTACTTGCTTAAAATTAGTATAAATTGTTTTAGTAGAGGAATTTGTTGTTTTGTATATAATGCCAATCAGAGGATGATTGTTTTATGTAATGTACGTGCAAAAATGGAAACTTTATATAACTGTGCAAGAGATAGCGACTTCAGTGATTGAGCAATGATTTCCGTTATGTTTGTTGTTGATGGTTTCGCTGTGAACTGTTTTTTTCAGTTGAAGATGTGAGCGATCTGTGGCCGACTGTTAAGAATGCATTTGCGGAACGGTTGCCGTTTAAAAGAGCTATTTTGAATAACAAGACGCGTAATCCTGTGCTTGTTGATAAATTGCCTGCTGAATTTATATTAACAACGGATGCAAGACTTAGAAGCAGATTTCCACAGGAGCAGTTGCTGTTCTGGTTTCGAGAACCGTATGCATCTATAGTTCTCGTGACATGTGAGGTAACACTTGCAGTCTCCTTGACTTCATAAATGGTGATCATTCATTTCTTTTTTTCTGGGTCATGGATAGATCATAGCAGTTGGCATGATGATTGGCACTGTGTCATTTATGCTTGTTGCATTACGTAGCATCTTAATCTGTACTTCCCAGGTGTGATTGGAATTTGGAACTTCTATAGAGTTTTTGGTTTAGGGATGTATTACATAAACTCGAAAGAGTACCCTCATCTTTGAGCCAACTATTGTCACCTTGGAGTTCTGCTGTATAACTTCTTAAATTTGCTAGTCATATATTGTCTAGATTCTTGCTGGGGCTGTGCTTCATGTATGGAGTTGTTTCTGATTGGCTGCACACTTACTAGAGGACAAAATTGTACCTAGATGCAGATTGCATGAGAACTATTAGGTCTTTTGTTCATTAGAAGGGAACCTTATGATATGGAAAGTGATAACAATGTTCTATAAACTCTATACGCCATGGGAATCTTCAAAGGACTGAGTGAGAAGTATAGAAGATGATTCATATTTATTAGGAACTGCCTGTACAAGATGCATGGATACGGACATATAAAGTTTTTTCCTTAAGTTATAAGGAAAATACCTTCTGGTGCTGATAGTCTTTGTTATCAACTGATTAGGGTTTAAACATATTAATTTCATTTCATAAATATTGAGGGGCTAGAGGAGAAAAGAATGCTCTTTGTTTCTTCATATTGTACAAACTTTTGTTTCATGGACAAGCGAACATAGAGGGCATTCGCTTATTTTATTTCTTTTGTATGTATATGCATGCATGATTGTTAATATAGTTTCACTGTTTGTATTGTGGATATCTAAATCCAAATGGTGTTCTTTTAAACCTGATTCTGTTAAATGGGGCTCGGATTCTTGTTCTACAACCTTTTTCCTTAAATGCAAATATAACGTATTAATGCTTGTGAAAAGTAGTAGATTTTGAACCTACAAAAATTTCAGAAATCTAGATGATTTGTAATTGTAGAATTTTTTTCTTTCAAATACACTGAAACCTTTGGTAGCCATTAACTTTCTTTTTTCCTCTACTTTTCTGTGATATCGTGTTCTTGCTAATCTTTCTCTCTTGCTATGTTTCTTTTTTTTTTCTTCAGGATCTTGATGAGTTCAAAACCATCCTTAAACCCCGCCTTAAATTAATTGTCCAAAATGATGAACGGGAATGGTTTATTGTATTTGTGTCTAAAGCTCACCCAAACAATGATCAAGCCACCAAAATGGCAAAAAAAGTATATGCCAGACTTGAAGTTGATTTTAGCTCCAAAAAGAGAGAAAGGTAAGCTTGCAGTTCTTGATGCTGTCTTTATACTTGAATTAGTGTTATTGAATACAACCCGTAAAGCAACCGTTTGACCAAAAAGTTTGAACTTGTGAGTAAGGGCATAAACAATTGAATCACGTACTTTAACATACTCCCTCAAGTGCAAGATCAACAAACTTGTTACATGGACTAGCCCTAACATAGACACATTCAAAATAATCATAGATAACAAACATGAAGTTAATCATGTGAGAAGACTCAAACCCAAACACCCCTCATAATTAAGCACTCTAAAAATAAAATCTACTTAACATTCCACTATTAATCAAGCTTATGTATTATAATTTACTTAATATTTGGTGCATTCTAAGCTTTTCTAGAGCCTCGCCATTTGCTATTTGAATACTAGTATATTACAATATCAAAATATTTTACAGGTAAAGCTGATACTCATAAATAGGACAATAAGGATGAAACTAGGAATAACACACATGGAACACGTGGAATCCAGAACATTGTTATTATAGTCATATTTCATTTCCGGTGGTTATGTCTGAGGATTCAAAAGCATCATATATCACCAATTCATGAGTATGATTGTATTATGGGGTGGCAGGGGGTTGAATATGTCTATTGAGAACACTTTTCTTCTTTAAATGTGAAGGGAATAATGCAAGAGTTTTTTAAGAGTTTGTTATTTCCGTTTCATCTTTAATAGTCTAAATGTATTTCAGGTGCTGCAAATTAGATATACATGGCCCTGAACCAAATTTTTGGGAAGACTTAGAAATCAAGATCATTGAGTCCATCCGGAATACATTGGATAGGCGTGTGCAGTTTTATGAGGATGAGATACGCAAGCTAAGTGAGCTACGATTCATGCCAATCTGGAACTTCTGTAATTTTTTCATTTTAAAGGTTGTCTCTATTCTCAAATTGTGAACCTAGAGAATGTGATAAAGATTTTTGTGGCTACAAGGAGAGAATGTCCTAATTGTTAACTACAATAGTTTTGCTTTTAAGCTTTGCTTCTTTCATGTTTCACTATTTGTTGTGTTGAAGACATGTCTTTGATTTGTATTTCAATTGGGGCTGTCAATGCTCTATAAATATATGAAAGAAATAATGTATCACACTTGACACAGCAAATATTGAGTCATAACTCTAAGGAATTCTTTTGTCCTTGGTAGCCTTATATCCCTTGTTTATCACATTCTTGGAGTTACTGGCTTGTCTTAACACTCTCTTCTGTTCACAGGAAAGCCTGGCTTTTATGTTTGAGATGGCTCATCTTCATGAAGACGCATTACGTGAATATGATGAACTAGAACTGTGCTATTTGGAAACAGGTGCCTGATAAATATGCTTATCTTCTTATATGCTTATGTTACATTGTTTACATTGTTTCTTTTTTATTTTATTTTTTTTGTTCCTGTTGCAGTACATATCCTGTCTTCAACTTATAGATTTTCTAGTAACAGGAGTGTGTTTTTATGCAACTCAATTCATGTGCAAATGTTTGTGGGGATTTTATGGATTTAACTAAATTCATCCTAATTATGTTGTTACCCTGCAAGATATTTTACTTGAATGTGTGGTTTTATCAGATAAAAGTTCAAAAGCTGATACAGTTGTCAGAGTAAGGCACTGAGAATTGTTGTTCTAAACATATCCCAGTTCTTCGACAATTGACATTGCTAGATGTTGTTCTTCAGGCAGCCATTGACATTGATATCTTTGGTGTGAGGCATATGTATTTACTTTGAAAATATAAGCATGTGTTCAGTAGCAATATTCATACCAATAGCATTTTATACTACTTTTTGACCTGCTTTTTTATGACTGTTTCTGATTAGTAATGGATCATTAATTTATTTTGATGTAATGCAGTTAATATGACTGGGAAACAGAGGGAATTTGGAGGCGTAGAGAATGGTGATGAGCAGGCAGCACTGCTCAATTTTGAAAATAAACCATTGACACAGATTGTTCAAGATGACTCATTCAGGGAATTTGAATTTAGACAGTATCTGTTTGCTTGTCAATCAAAGGTGTGCAGGACTCAAAAACACTCATTCAATCAGATTGGTTGTATATGGAACAAACTGAATAGACAATGATGCAGTAATTTAAAAAGAAAAAAGAAAAAAAATGTTTATCTACTTTGCTCTGTCATCCCTGCATGTCCATTATGAATGGATCACTGATACTTATCTTTAAATATGCTGCTTAACTGGTTGTGGAAATCCATTTTTAATTGATATTTTGTGTTATGAACTGTGGTTACAGATTTTTCACTAAGATTCAAGATTTTTTCTTGTTGTTTTATTGAAAGTTCTTGTTGTTGTATTGAATTGAATAATTCACTTATGTAGCCAAATCTTCTTTGGAAGTAATCAATTCCTTATTTATTTAATCCAGCCCATTTTTGGGCTAATTATGAGCTAGTTGATCAATCATATGATAAACTACCACATCAAAATCAGGATATGCTAGATTTCTTGAATTAAGATTTTGTTGATATATATGTTCTTACCTTATCTGAATCTCATAATTTCATGAAATGATTATGTTAATTACCACTAGGCTGAATAACTTAAATTGTTAATATATTCACGTGAGGGATTCAAACTTAGGCACTCCCGGTAAAAGTGGTTGTAATACCATGTTAGTTACTACTAGACCCAAATGCTTAAGTTAAGAAAAGGGCTCAACGATAATATTTAAGCACCCTAAACATATTATGTTCTAAATCATTGACATCTTTTTTAGAAGGTTTCAAAACATTGGCATGTGTTTTGTGGGGGTGGGGGTGGGGGTGGGGGGTGTGGAAGGGATTTATGTAGTTTAGTTTTAAATAATATGTCTATAAAGTTAATTGATAATTAATGCATATTCATCCAAACTTGGTAACTTCCTAACCCTTTTTTAGGGTTGTTTTTGCATTTATGATTCAAATACACTGCAGTGATATATGTTACTTTGCAGCTTTTATTTAAGTTGAATCGTCCCTTTGAGGTCGCAGCAAGGGGTTATACATTTATAATAAGCTTCTCAAAGGTCCTGACGCAACATGAGGTATTTGATATCTTTCTATTCATGAGGTTGCTCTACTTTTTGAAGATATGATTTCTGATCACTCATTCCTTTTTCTTTCTTTTCTTTTCTTTCTCTCTTGGAATTCTTCTAGAATATACTACCTTTTTGTATGCGAGAAGTTTGGATAATTACTGCATGCTTGGCTTTAATCAGTGGGACCTATTCCAATTACAATGAAGGACTTGCGGCACCTGATATTGAAAAGGAGTTCTATCGCCTTCTAGGTGATCTATATTCATTATGTAGGGTTAAGGTAACCTCTTGTAGCATTTCATTTGAGATCATTGTGTTTGATAATATTGTTTATTAGTTTTCTTTGTGATTTATGTGCTTGTCATCAAAGTGACTAATTCATTTTTTAACTGAGAATGGAGTTTGTAAGATATTCTGGCTGTGTGAGAAGTTTTTGTCTTTACAAGTTGATATTTCTCTGGTTGCATTATACACTTTCAACACCTTTTTTATGATTAAAAATTGTTTAGTAAAATGGCTTTGTGATCATGGCAGTTCATGAGGCTTGCATATATAATTGGATATGGATCAGATATAGAAAGAAGTCCCATCAACAGGTATAAATTCAAATATTTAAGACTAATTTCACTCTGGGTCTTCTATAATTTGGTTCTCTTATGTTATTCTAAAAGTAAGCTTGGTCTTGTCCGCAAGTAATTACCTTTAACTATGCCAAAGATTTACCTTCATGTTGCTTTGTCAATTTTCTTATCTTTTCTTTGGTTATTAATGCATTCCCTCTTCCTATGTGCAGCGCCTCTCTAAGCATGCTACCATGGCCTAAGCCATCAGTTTGGCCTTCAGTTCCACCTGATGCTTCCTCTGAAGTGCTTGCAAAAGAAAAGGCAATTTTCTACCGGATACATTTAAATAGTAAAATGTCTATATAATATGCTCATTGTTAATTATTTTATTTCTCAAAAAAGAAATTCATTCTTTTTTAATTTTGCAAAAGCATCACATTGATGTGCTTTTTTAATGTATACCCTCCACACACTAAGTTCCTTGCAAGTTTTTCCTCATCCCATATATTTTGTACATTGTCAACGTCAAAACATTATAATTTGTAACACTCCCGTACTGCCCCTTACTAGCTTCTACCATGTACCTTTTTAAACCTCATTATTATAAGAGCATTTTAAGATAATAGAATAAAAATGGTAAGGTTTTAGTGCAATATTGGCTTAATGTTTTCCTTGAAATTGTTATTTATGTCTTATTAGTAATGTTAAGGGGTTTCTCTGTGGTTGTCTTAGTCTCATTTCATTTTCATTCATAAAAGAATTAACTGTTTTGGCCATTTTTTATTTGTGCAGTTGATTCTTCAAGCAACTCCGAGAGTTAAGCACTTTTGTATCCAAAGGAAACCTTTGCCTCTTGAACCTTCTGTGCTTCTGCGCGAGGCCAATCGTCGAAGGGCTTCTCTTAGTGCTGGAAATACATTTGAAATGTTTGATGGTCGGAGTGCTATTGATGGGTAATACAAATTCTACATATGAAGCAAATGTAGCTCTATCTATTAAAGATTCTCTGCTGTTGATTTCATTTAAAAGTTTTTCATGTTATGTAATCTTTTAGTTTTCCTTTTATTCTTTTGAGATTTATGGGTTTTTATTTAAGTGGTATCTATATTGATTATTGACAGATCAGGTTCAGATGCACCTTTAAGGATGTCCTCTTTAAACAAAGCACAAACAATTTCTATGTCGCGTACTAACTCGTCTCCGGGATTTGATGGCTCTATTGATCGACCTATGAGACTTGCCGAGATTTTTGTTGCCTCTGAGCATGCTCTGCGGCAAACAATTTCAAACCCCAATCTATGGAAATCTTTGTCATCTGTGGAGGAATTTGAGGTATCAAAATTAGGCTGACATGTCATGAAGTTTCTTCTTAAAGAAAATCTTTTGTTTGTGTATTATTTAGCCTGTGAGATCCATAGCAAGAAATTGATATTGGAAAAACAAAAAACTTCAGGATTTTTTCTTAGGAATTTCTTGTCTTTAATTTGAACTTCCTATATATGTCTTGTTTGATAACCATGCAACATGGTTTAAGATGTATCCAGTTAAAACAGAACAGTTGCTTGCATATGACATTTTATATGAACTTATTTGAAAATTTGCTTCTTTTGGCATTGGTTTCACTTAGATTATCAGAAGTTTTAACTTTCAGTTCATCTTATATCTAGGATATTGTTGAAAACTGAGTGGAGTTAGTTGCATTCATGGTTTAACCTGTCTCTCTTTCCCACATTGTTTTCTGTCTCTCATTTTTATTTATTTATTATTTATTTCAATTTGAAATCTTGTCATGGCAGCAAAAATATTTGGAGTTAACTAAAGGTGCTGCTGACAATTATCATCGTTCATGGTGGAAAAGACATGGAGTTGTCCTTGATGGTGAAATTGCAGCTGTCTTCTTTAATCATGGAAACTTTGATCTGGCTGCAAAATCATATGAGAAGGTATGTGCTCTTTATTCAGGAGAAGGATGGCAGGACTTATTGGCTGAAGTCCTTCCCAATTTAGCTGAGTGTCAGAAGATATTAAATGATCAAGCTGGGTACCTATCATCTTGTGTGAGACTGCTTTCATTGGACAAAGGTTTATTCTCTATAAAGGAACGTCAAGCTTTTCAGTCAGAGGTTGTTAGTATTGCGCACAGTGAAATGGAGCATCCTGTGCCCTTAGATGTATCATCACTAATTACTTTTTCTGGAAACCCTGGGCCACCTTTGGTGTTATGTGATGGTGATCCTGGTACTCTATCTGTAACTGTTTGGAGTGGATTTCCTGATGATATAACTCTTGATTCACTTAGTCTCACTTTGGCGGCAACATCTAATGCTGATGAAGGTGCTAAGGTACATGTTTGTAGACATAATATTTCCAATATTTCAGTGTATGATAGATGATTCTATAAGTTGTTTTGTATTCTTGATAATTCAGTTATTTCATCTGATATTTCAGGCATTAAAGAGTTCTATTGCTACTGTACTAAAGCCTGGAAGGAATATCATTACAGTTGATTTACCACCTCAAAAACCAGGTTCTTATGTCTTGGGGGTTCTGACTGGGCAGATTGGGCAGCTGAGATTCAGATCTCATAGTTTTTCCAAGGTTGGCCCAGCAGACAGTGATGATTTTATGAGCTATGAAAAGCCAACCAGGCCTATCTTGAAGGTATTTTTCTCATTCAACAGAAGGATAAAATGTGAGGTGTAAAAGAGTTTAAAAGCCTTACAATTAATGTTTATGATGGTTCTGATAATAAATACTGCATGTATGACTATGATATATACAACTATCTTTTTCCATAAAATTATCGTTTAATGCCCTTTATATATTTTTTGAGCAGTACATGACTCAGGATCAAGGTGTGCAATGATTTTTGGATTAGTTTAATAAACTAATGAAACTTTCTATCATTAGGTATTCAACCCGAGACCTCTGGTTGATCTTGCTGCAGCTACCTCATCTCCATTACTAATAAATGAAGCTCAGTGGATTGGGATTATAGTACGACCTATAGACTACTCCTTAAAAGGTGCTGTCTTGCATATTGATACCGGTCCAGGTCTGATGATTGAAGAGTCACATGTCATTGAAATGGAGAGCTATATCGAAGTATCACAACGTGCTGATGACATTGCAAACAGTAATAGTGCTCTAAACGATTGCTCATTGGCTGATAATAAAGACTTTGAGCGGTTAAGTCTCCATGATGGTAGAATACAACTTCCGGACTGGGCAAGTAATGTGACTTCAATACTGTGGATTCCAGTCTGTGCTATCGACAACAATCTTGCCAGAGGATCATCTACAGGTTAGAAATAAAGATGAAATGTTGTCGGTTGCAATGTTCCGTGTCCGTTAAATAAAAGATTTTTTTATCTGTTATTAACTTTATTATATGGCCACATGTTTAATGGATAGTCAACCCCCAGCGACAGAGCATAGTGGATGGAATGAGAACTATTGCTCTAAAACTTGAATTTGGAGTATCCCACAACCAGCTATTTGACAGGCATTCTCTTTTTCCATCATTCTTTCAGATATCACCTTAGGGGCACTTTTACTAATCGGGAATGCAAATCTAAGGGAATCAAGTTCCATTGGAAAGGGGAACAGGAAAGAGAACTTAATTCCTTGGGTGGGAGTGGGGAATTAAGTTCCCTTTCTAGCGTGACCTTAATTCCTTGATTCCCAACAGTTTTTAGTAAGCACGGTAATGATAAATCGGGAATTAAGTTATCTTTCATTCATAAGGATTCCCGATTAGTAAATACGCCTTAGATTTCCTCTTTTTTTTTTCCTTGTTTCCTCTGTGCAATTAATTTTTCAACTGTATTTTATTTGTCTAAACTTTATTGAATCATTTCACACTGATGTGCAGAACAATAGCTGTGCATTTCACTGATCCTTTCCATGTGAGCACACGTGTTGCTGACAAATGCAATGATGGTACTTTGCTTCTGCAGGTATTTATTCTGAGTTGTCCACTGCATTCATATATATGTATGGACTTGAATTACTTGGAGCTATACTAGGTATTATGGATTAATTATATTTTTTGGGAAATAATTGACTTGTTATCATGAAGTTTGCTTAGGACTAGAGTTTGGTGTGGACAAACAAGAAGTCAGCTCATCTGGCCCATTTAAGCCATCTTAGTTAGGACTTGGCTATTTCCTTAGCCTGAACTTCATATTGAAGAAGACTTAAATCAGCCCTACATTGTAGTTCAATACAGTTAGAGAATCTTTTCAAATATATTAAACTTTCAGTTGGATATCATAGTGAAACCAATACTATCCGGCTTATAATCTAATCTTATGCACACTTGTGGCTTAGAATTTCTCATATCCCTATGTAGACATCAGTACTATCCAGCTTATAATCTAATCTTATATTCACACACTTGTGACTTAGAATTTCTCATATTCTTATGTATACATCACTTGGAAACAATTTCAAATTAATATTTGTGGTGTCTGTAGCAATTGACATTTTACTTCTTCCCCTTGATTGGGTTAATTCCTTTTCATGTTCCTTTAGTTTGTTACAAATGCCACATGTTACTTACAGGTGATACTTCACTCTGAAGTAAAGGCCACGTTGAATATCTTTGATGCTTGGCTTGATCTTCAAGATGGATTTGTTCATACTGGAAAAGGTGATGGTAGACCGATTTCAGGCTTCTTTCCACTCGTCATTTCTCCAACTTCTAGAGCAGGAATCCTGTTTAGTATATGCTTGAGGAATACAGCAGCTGAAGGTATAGAGTTTTGATTGTGAATAAAATATTGGTTTATATAAAGCATCCAAACTGGAGCAAACTCTGGCAGAACATTAGCATAAAATTTTGCCACTTTGATTGTGATCTTTCCATATTTACATGACAAGTAACAAATCTGTCTCTACTCCACAGTTGAAGATGTGGCAGTACAACCAGAGAGTATATTAAATATCAGATATGGAATATCTGGTGATAGAACTGCTGGAGCACACCCTCCTGTGACAGCAGAATCCAATGGATCTGAGGGTGCTAGGCAGGATTTGATCTTCAGGAGCGCTCTTGTTTTGCAGCGGCCTGTGCTCGATCCTAGCCTAGCTGTTGGCTTTCTTCCTCTTCCTTCAGATGGTCTTAGAGTTGGACAACTTATTAACATGAACTGGAGAGTTGAAAGGTTAAAGGAATTTGACCAGAACAAAGACTCCCAGTGCAATGTAAGTCAACAAACCATTTTCAACGTGTCTTTTATAGCAAAGTTAAATCTTTTCAAGTGAAGGCAGTGTTGTGGTATTTTAAGTTTGCGTTAAAGTAGAAATGTAATTGATGTTTCCAATTACATCGTTGTCTCGATGTTGGGCAGCTTTCACTGAATACAAGACAAGTCTGATTCTTAAGACTTATGTGCAGATCTTTTCTGTCTTATTATTTATACTTATTATTTCTGCGGTATCTTATTACATCAACAGGATGAGGTGTTATATGAAGTCAATGCTAATTCAGACAATTGGATGATTGCTGGGAGGAAGAGAGGGCATGTTTCGCTCCCCACAGAGCAAGGTTCCTTAAATTCTTTAATTTGCTTATACTTTTCATTTAACGGAATATCTGTTAGCTTTTTGCCATCATAAAATGTTCCACATTCCTCATTTCTGTGGTGTCTTAATCGTTTTTTGTATTGTGACAGGTTCAAGGATAGTCATCTCTGTATTATGTGTGCCACTAGTTGCGGGTTATGTCCGTCCCCCTCAACTTGGCCTACCAGATATCGACCAGGCAAATATAAGTTGCAATCCTCCCGGTCCCCATCTGATCTGTGTCTTGCCTCCAGCACTAAGCTCCTCATTCTGCATTCCAGCGTGACTGTGCTCAGGCCCTCCTGTGTTCCGTCATTCTCAGGTTATCATTATTTCCACTTACATATCTACACGTTTTTCTATCCTGTCAAAACTTGACGGTCTCAAAGATAAATTTAGGTATCCAGTTTTGATTACCCGCAGTATTTGTAAATTTGTATGTTTTCAATTTTTTTTTTGAAAAATTGAGAGAAAAAGAGAGTTGGATTTAGTTCGAGTTAGGCGGTTCTGTTCGGAGTTCACAACAGCGGCTGTTATGTAGCAACCTGGCTTATTATGTACAGTGGAACTTTTGTACTGTTGCTTGTACAACAAACAGTATAGTGATTGAAAAAGACATGATTTACTTGTTACACAGATTAATGAGTTCATTTTTTTATGGAAGAAATTACCCTGAATTGCGGCTGTATTGATGTTGTTACGGTGTCTATTCCATTTATAATTTACTGTGTTGTAAATGAATTCAACAGAGTTGATACTTTTTCGTTCGCGAATTTATTTGAGCGATCTCTGAGTAACTTCTCGGAAGCATTCATCTGACCTGTTTTTCATTTTCCGAACTACTCCCTTTTGCTCTCTGGGATCTTATCGATTCAAATTTCAAACCGTTGGCCAATTGACCGATTCTCTTGTGGGAACAGTAAGTTTCAGATTTTTCTCAATTAGACCTACAAAAATCTAACATTTGAAAATTAAAAAATAATAATAATAATAACCCCGTCCCATTAAATAATTCTTGTATAGTAGTTAAATCCAGATGAATAAGATCATTAATTAATCTTTCAAAAAAAAAAAAAAAAGATCATTAATTAAACTCGTTAAACAATTTGTGGCTTCACTTGAAAAAAAAAAAAAAAAAAAAAAAAAAAAAAAAAAAAAAAAAAAAAAAAAAGGCATTCAAAAGGAAAAAATAAAAAAGATAGATAAGGTCCCACCGAGACTTGAACTCGGGTTACTAGATTCAGAGTCTAATGTCCTAACCACTAGACCATGGGACCTTTGTTGAAGTCAGTAACTACTTATATTTATATAATCAAATAAATAACAGTTAATCAAAGAAATTACTAGATTCAGAGTCTAATTTAATTTCAAATAGGTTCATTCAACAAAATAACTTCAAATATAGTAACCGTGTTTTCTCATCTCACGGGAAATTGAAAGTTGAAACCCACTATTTTTTGGTAGCACCCTCCAAATTTGGGCAAAATTTCCCGATAAATCCGTGATATGATCAACATTACAATCCCATATTATCATTGTTATTCGAGTGTTTTCTCCCACGTCGATTTTAGTCAAAACTAATGTGTGGTATAAATAAATAAAAACTAACTTTAATCCCACGAAAACCCTATTAAGGGAAAAACCGTGAGGCCCAAAAGTCCAAAACAAATATCAAAATTACTAGGAAAAAAAAAAAAAAAAAAAAAAGAAGTTTTCTTAGTGTTCCACAACTCACAACACATGAAAAGGGCAAATGAATAGAGAGACTAAAATACTTAAGTAGTATCTAAAACTTTTTTTACATATAGGTTTGTTCATTACATTTTTGAAAAAAAAAAAAAAGAAAAAAAAGTAAAGATTTGTGTAATCTTCCACAAATTAATGATCTAAGAGGATTTATTTCTCAACTAACACTTTGCTCTCCAACTCCTAGAGTGTGTTTCCCTACATACCAATACCTGGATTGTGACTAAGCAACTACCCCACCATACAATTGCATTTATGATTTTATCTTTATCAAAATACCATTCATTTTTGAAGTTCAAATTAAGCAATGTAAATTCTCTGATTTTGATTACACCAAGAAAATAATTCAAGAGGGTCTTTAGATCAAATCTCACTTACTCTTGGTCTTAAATATATTTATATTTAAAATGTTAATTAGATTGATGACATTTGTCACCCCCATTTAAAATAATATATAATATTGTTGTATCTCCAACAATATATAGCAAAAATGAGAGCTCTGAAGAGTTATGGAATAATATTTAAGGTTCAAATGTTCAATGAATATTTAAAGCTGAAAATTAGGCTAGGCACATGCTGCAATTAAAACCTCTTCAACGCCTATCTATGATGCTTACGAGAAGGGTCTTTGCTTTAATTAAATTTTGTATAGCACTAATACAAGAATGGTTTGTGAAAAATATAAATATATATATATATGTCATATAGGATAATAGACATTCTATTAAAAAAAAAAAAAAAAGTAATGCTCATTTACCTAAATCCGGTGTTCAAATGATGTGACAATATTTTAATCTATTCATTTAAACTGTATTAAATTTGCATGATTTAAATGAATAGATTATAGTGTTACCACATCATTTGTGCATCATAATTTGGCACCAAATTTGAGTAAAGTAGTACTACTTTAAAAAAAAATTGTATCTCCAATGCAATTGTGTATATTCAACCTCATGTTGATGTGACAAAACTATTTTTTTCGGTTGACTCAATAAGTATTTAAAATTGACATAAATTTTTCATCTATTTTTGTTAAGGAAATAAAATAAAAAAGAAAAAAAAAATTGACACATCATTAAAAATAAATGTGTTTTAAATGGAAAGCATTGGAGACCAAATTTTAAGTTGATTGTCTATCAAGTCTATATTTATGCCACATAGGAAGTAAGTCTCTTGACATTATTATCATGTTAACGATTTTTGATATGTAAACCACTTTTGTATTGGAGATGTTCTAAGCTTGGATCACTTTTTTTTTTTTTTTTTTTTTTCCTTCTCTTAAGAAAAGCAGAATCCTAATGAAGAAGTTTTGTTTACTTGCCTTTAGATGTTCACTTGATTGGGACATAAATTATCAAGTCCAGGATCCTGCACCCGATACGTTTGCATCCTCTCTTTACAACCGGAGTGCAACCAAAGTGACAAGCATTTATGGGGAAGTGCTTTTCTAACTAAAAAAAAAAAAATCAGATGGGGTTGAAAGCAATTTGACAGAAACCCATTACCAAAACTTGAGTAAATTTTCCAACAAGAGAATTGAATACTCAACCGAACCCATCATACCACGTAGGTTCATCAAAGATGTATGAAAATGACATGAGAAATGCCCCTCCAACAAAGCCCCTACACTACATACCATCAAGTCCCATCACAAAAAGGGTCATGCAATAGAATCCCACTAAAGCTTAATATCACTTATCTTTTGAAAAATCTTCCCACAATTCACATTGCAGCAGGCGACATCACATGAACAAATGACCACTAGCTACAATAAACAACCAAACAAAACAAAGATAAGTGAAGACAACAAGCTCATGTTGTGGTGTGTGTGACTTCACTGTTTGTTTTGATAAGAAAACCATATTTTTTTTATCAATTTGGTTCAATCTTGCAAATGGGTTCACAAAATTTAGCAACTTTTGAGATCAATTTTCACATTGATAATCATATATGATCATAACTCACATTATAACTACATTTCATTCCAAACACAGTATCTGGTTCGGCTTCGTCTCCCCAGATTTCTTTTTTTTTTTTTCTGTTTGAAAAAAAAAACCAAAAAAAAGACTAATTATATGTATACATATCTATTTTGCATCCTTTTTGTTTTCGGATGGACTAACATATATCGTGCAAGATCAGCATCTCCAGTCAAGCCGGACTTCCCCAGGTCCAGCGATATGCTGACTAGGTTTCCGGAATGTGACAATGTGGCTGCTGACCATGAAAGCGGTCACACGTTCAGAAACCCTAATGTCTTCCATCTTCAAGTCCTGCAATCGCTGGACATATTCAGGAACGTGCATAAGGTCCCAAACGACACCAACCCCATCAGGCTTCAAAACCCTAACCATCTCTCCCAACACTCTCATCCTTTCCGCGGCAGCTTCCACAGTGCGAGGCCCGTACTCCTTCCCTACCGTGTGGAAGAAGACACCGGAAACCACCACATCAAAGTAGTTATCCCCAAATGGCAAGCTCCTCACATCACCTTCCCTACATGTCACATACTCTTGCACACCTATTATTTCCACATTCCATTGCAACATGTTAGTGTTTTTTTCATTTCAATAGCAATTCCAAGTGAAGTGATAAACAAAAAAATATATCAATAAAAATAAAAATAAAAATTCCCTTATTTGTGTATGCTTGAAGACAGATTCCAAAATTGTTCAAAAAGCATTAATCAATCACTTTTTATCAAAATCAAAATATCAGAATCAGAATGATTCTCATCAACAATTACCCATAAAAAATTTATACCCAAAGAGCTCCCAAGTTTCACTCATTGGTCCCATTCTAAATTCATGATAGAACATTTTTATTTTTTTTTTGAAAGTGAAATTATAATTTTAAGAAAAAAATCTTTAAAAAAAATTAAACAATTCTCACATAAATTAGAAAAAATAATAATTTGTAAATTGAATTATAATAAATTATAATTGTCAATTTATGTATTAATTTTCTAATTTAAGAAGAAGAAATAAATTAAAAGTCGAGACTTTTTAGAATTTCACCTTCCATATTAGCGGTTCGAAGTGTGGACAGAGTGGTCCGTTTGGAGCGGTCAAGCCCGACGACACGACCCGAACTTCCGGTTTTCTTGAGCTGGGTCGCCACCGCATTGAGCAAAATCCCTCTGCCGCAGCCGATATCGAGCGCAGTCTTCACCGTTGACCAGTCGTTGACGGAGCCGACCATGCGCTGCGCCATGTCGTAGTGCAGCGGCAGAGCCGAGTAGAAGAAATTCCCCGCCGCGAAGAACAGACACACAGCCGAAATCCCCAGCACGGCGCCGCTGAATCCGGCGGCGAACCTGGCGGCGGCGCCGAGTGAGAGGAAGGAGTTGAAAAAAGCGCAGATTGGGACAAAGTAGAAGAGAAAAACCACCGACGAAAGAGAGAAGAAAATGGCGTGACAGAGAAGAAACAACAGTGTCTGCCACTGCTCCATTCCATAAATCGCGTAGATCTGTCTCCACTCTCTCTTCGTCGTCACTGTATTCGCTTTAATACCCATTTTTTTATTTTCACTGTTTCGAATCAAAAACAAAAGAAAAATTTAACATTTGTTCAAATCAAAACCCCAGATGAAGAAAAAACAAGATTGTTTAATTTTTTTTCAAAAACCCAGTTGAGTACTTACAGAGAAGAAGCTTTAGAGCCAATCGAAGACGATCAGATCCACGAAATTTGCAGAGAATTTTAGTTTGGTTTAGGGGGGCGATCCCAGAAGATGAAAAACACAGAAAACAAAGCAGGACAGTGAAGAATACAGAAAACAAAGAAGATTTTCAGGTCTGCTGTAACTGAAGAAGAAGAAGATTAAGAGGAAGAAGAAGATGATGATCTTCTCTCATATCCAATACAATTTTTTCACGCGCTTTTTACTTCGTCGCTTTGTGATTTTTGATTTTTTGAATTTTATAGTATAAAGAAAGAGAGGAAAAAAAAAAAGGTTTCGAGTTTGAACGAACGAACCCAATT
Organism: Acer saccharum; assembly: GCA_030490815.1. Lineage (NCBI taxonomy): Eukaryota > Viridiplantae > Streptophyta > Magnoliopsida > Sapindales > Sapindaceae > Acer > Acer saccharum. The sequence goes on from CM059870.1 coordinate 38,193,357, forward strand.
TTACACTCTCTCAAACTCTCCAGTGGGGGCTGATTTGTACGGTGCCAGAGACACAGATTGGGATTTTATTATATTTGTGAGGGGTATATTCGTCAAGTTATCAAAAAAAAAAAAAAACCAATTTAAAGTTAGTGTTTAATTGCTGACTGGTAACCTGTTTAGTAGGTTGGTTATGCTTTTTTCAGGTTGAAAAGTTGTCCGGTAAAGATTTTTTTCATATATATTAAAAAATAAATAAAAGGATAAAATTGCACAAACTTCCCATGAGTTTAGGCTATATTGCACTGAGCATTAACGTTTTTCATAATTGCACAAATATCCTCTGGAATCTGTTGACCAATGTTAGAGTTGACATTGACCCCAACTCGTGAAATGATAAAAATGCCCCTAACAAGTTATTTTATTATTATTTTTCAAAAATTAAATACCTTTGTCAACGACGGTGGAGTGGATTCCACCGCTAGAGGAGGAAGGAGACGGGCATCTCATTCGATTGCGTAAGTCTCCTCCCATTTATGAAAGAGATCGCACGGATCTCCTCATATATTGGAGGAGATTACATAGATCTCCTTCATAAATCGAAAGTGATCGCACATATCTCTTTCACCAGTTGAATTCCTTAATATTTTTAAAAAAATTTATTATTTTCACTTTTCAATAGTTTAGGGCCTTTTTTTTTTATTATTATTTCAATACATTGGCAATTTTAGAAATGTTGGGTAGTTTTATATTTTCCTAAAAATTTAATTTTTAATTTCCGTTTAAAAGACATTTTTACCCTTGAATTAGTGAGTCAGAAGTTGGTCAATGGATAAGTAATCGAATTCTAGAGGATATTTGTGCAATTATGGAAAATATTTTGAAGTTTTGTAAGAATTTGATTAATAAGCTCCGCAAATCATGGGGAATGAGATAATATTGGCCGTACAGTGAAGAGTGAAGTGGGGTCGTTGGAATTGATGTAATTGAAAGATTGAAAGGTAATAGCTTTTATAATTTCAAGTAAGAGATTTTATTGACCAAACACTTCCACTTCACCACTCACCACTTCCACCACCGCTCCAAGGTCTTGTTCCCTTCATATCAAGCCCCCATCATAAATCACTCACTTTCTCTTCACCTAAAGTTTCTTCTTATTTTCCTAATTTACCACTCAATGAGTCTAGGTGCCTCCTTGTCTCCTTGTAATGACCAAATTGCCCTTCACTTTTATCAAATTGACCAAATTGCCCTTCACCACTCCACTCACTATCAGTAGAGGTCAAATCTGTTTGTTTGTTTGTTTGTTTAATTTTTATTTTCTTTTAAATAAAATTGTCATGATCATGTAAAGAAACTATGGATGGGATATAAAAATGTCAAGCTTTGGTAAAATCCAATGAGGGCATTTGAGTAGAGTAATCCATAGAAAGAAATTTATAAGTTAGATATCGGATCAATTGACAATGGAAGCCCAAATGATAAAATGAGGTTGATCCGGTGATAAAACCTCTCATATCTGTATAACGAGGTTGTAGGTTTAAGTCCTCCCATTAAAAAAGAAAAACCTAAATTTATTTAACAGTGTAATATAAAATAAAAAAGACAATGGAACCCTAAATTAAATAGATAACTAAAAAGGTGGTGGTGGGGGTCCATTTGAAATTTTGAATAGTGAAAAGGACGTGGAATGGAGTGAGTCCCACAAGGTACGACATTAACGCGGCAACGACATAAAGCAACCGGACCGCCAAGCAGGCACGCACGATCTCCTCCGTCATTCTCTTCTTTTAAAGTTGAATTCAACCTTCCCTTCCCATTGTTATTTTTAAACCCAAAAAAGCTCGCCACCGACTCTCCATTTTCAAACCCTTCAAGACTTTTAACAAATAAATAAATAAATAAGAAAATAAATAAATAAATAAGGAAAAAAAAAATACAAGTCTCTTACATTTGTCGAATCCCCGTCACTAATGTGAAAGGGGTGGTGCCCTATCATATATACCAAGAGGTGACGTGTTCCTAAACCCGTGATTTTGATAAATTTATAAGAGATTTTTTAATGAATTAACTTTTATAGAATAAGTCTTTGGTGATTTTGGAAGCCATTTATTGCGTAGATCAATGATATATTAAGCTTTATATAAATGTTTATATGGTTGCATGCCAATATGCCATAAACTACATTGATTTATTTGATTTTATGGTTGAATCATTTTCGTTTTGTTTTGATGATTTAGAAAGTATGCACATTGAGGTTTAATTTTGATGTATTAATTGGGTTCATTTAATTAGAGAGATTAATTGTCGAGATAATGTTGGTCCGGTGGTATATTAATCACACCTACACCACAAGGTTGTGAGTTCGAGTCCTCCCCTTCCCAAAAAGAACCTCAAATTAATGTAGTAAATTAGATCGACTCTTATAGTTGGCAATTCATGGACAGTTATAATATCGAAAAAGAAAAAGAAAAAATGAAGAGAGAAATTAAAACTGGAAAATGCCAATGATGAGGAGATGAGATTAGTCCGGTGATAAACCCTTCATATTTACACCACGAGATTACAGGTTCATATTTATCTTTCTAAAAATAAAAATCCCGAATTTATTTAATACTTTAAAAAAGAAAAAGGAAAAAAGTGATTCCTAGAAGTGCTTCCAAAAAGTTCTAGGCGATATCTAATATTTAGTTGCATTCAAATTTCAATACGTCAATTTTTTTTTCTTTTCTTATTTATTGGTTTCAGTTAGCTTTGGATGCATCGAGTTCATTCAATTATAGAGATTATTTACATCTTGTCTTACGGTCTGAGCTATCACAGACTGCAAATTTATATCAGAACTCTCTTTTTTTTTTTTTTTTTCTCTTTTTCTTTTTTCTTGGTTTCAGATAAATATTTTAAGAATATTATGATATATATACCCTCAAAAACCCTTTTAGTATAGTTTTACTTTTAAATAATCTTTATTCGTTTATCTAAAAACATTATAAACTCAATAAGATTTTGAAATATTATGGGTGTCTAAATTAAATTGAAATTACAGAAATGATCGAAAAGAGAACATGAGTTCAATCCAGCGGTATATATATATACACCTTGCCTCACACGGTCACACCTACCAATACGACAGTACCATTAAAGTTGTCAGTTTGATTCATATTCTCCTCGATCCCTCAAATTCTGAAATAATTGATGATCTTAATTTTTTATATTTAAAAACAAAATCTATGAAAAAAAAAAAAAAAAAAAAAAGAGCTCCCTACTCATGATCATGCAATGATAAAATTGGACACACACATGACACACCATTGCTTAGAAGACTAAGAAAACAAACAAAATATAATAGGTAACAACAAATGCTTCCAAATAATAATGGTCACACAGCCACATGCATGTAGCATATGTTGTCCTTGTACATGATAAATATTGATTGATGCAATAATTATATTAGCAGGCATGCAATGGGACCATTAATGGACCATATAAATACAAATTTTCATCAACTAAACTAATAATATCAGCAACGTGACATTTATAATTAATGGACTGGTTTCTCTTTTTTGAAGAAAATGTTTGATGAGATTTGAAGCAATGTTGCCAAAACAACTTCCACATAATTTTGAAAATAAAACAAATGTTAAAAATATTTATTTTTTATTTTATTTTATTTTATTTTTATTTTTATGATTTCTATTTTTTGGGAGACGTTAAAGCCAACTCTCAACACATGTGAAATATATATATAATCCTTTAATTTACGTAGGGTCATCTTGTGTAGTTCTTTTTTTTTTTTTTTGAGACATCTTGTGTAGGTTCAACTATGAAAAATATATGCATGTAATTGAGATTTATCTATATATATATATATATATATATATATATATAGAATATAATTTTTTGAGTAAGGATGCTTACCTGAGGTGGTGTGTATGTACCTCGCTTTCCATGTTAGTGGTGACTGGTGAGAGGTTCGAATATCATCATGCGTATTTTACTAATATATATGTAGGGAGTTTTCTTCCTAGTATGTGGGGTGTATATATATATCCTAGTTGTGGCAGTATATATCCGGATTAGGTTCAAGTCCTATCGTACACATTATTTTACAATTATGTGTGGGGAGTTTTCTCTTTGATGGTGTAGTGAGAGTACATATATCCCGATTGTTGAGATAGATATCCAGGCCTGTATATAAAATTATAAATATATAATGTTTGATCTTGGCAGATTTTGACACCCTTACTCGTTTGGTGTCATATTTAATAAAAAATAAAAAAAATAAAAACTAATTATTTAGTAATTTTATTTTTTAATATAATAATGATAATAATATAAAAATGTCCCCTAGTTCTCCATGCATGCATGTACTGAAATAATGAAATAGTCCAATAAATTATGTATGGCCTTGTGTGCCTATGAATTAGCTAAACAAGAATAGAGTCAACTGGTCCAGAATCTTATCTATTGAAGTTTTATATTTTAGTGATTAATGTGTTAGAAATTGTTTTGTGAAATGTTCAGTTTCTTATATTATATATTATGCAAGGAAATTTTAGCAAATTAAGAATATATAGTCTTTTTTTTCTTTTCTTTTCTTTTTCTAGCTTTTGAATTGATTGCTAGTGCTAGGTTGGCTCTCCTGTCCAAATTTGAGAAAGAAAAACAAAAGTTTTTTTGATTTGGAGAAGGAAAAGAAAGCACAATAATTGACCTCCTTAGAGCAATTGCATTATTTTGGCAATTAAAGTTTTCTAGAACTATACTATATTATTTCACATTAGATTGAGGATGCATGGACCATGGGTGCATGCCAATATATGTTACAACTTTGTTTCATTACTTTTTTATTTTTTATATACCGTTATGTCATGTGAGACTCGAATGAAATTCATTTACTATCAAGTCGCTTTGTGCAGTGGTTTTATTCAGGGGCGAAACTAGAATTTTTTTTTTTTTTTTTTTTTTTTTTTTTTTTTTGGGGGGGGGGGGGGGGGGGGGGGGGGGGGGGGGTGGACCCCAGCACAAAAATTAATATTCAATGTGACAAATATATTAATATTTAAGAAATAAGAATTGTTAAAAAAATGTGACACCCTTTAGTCTTAAAGGTAGTGTCACAAAAAAAAAATATAATTTTAAGAATTAAAATGTAACTTATCGCTCTTTTTTATCTCGAATATCATCTAGAACCAAATTTTTTTTTTTTTTCTGTAATTAACAAACATGTAAAATTCAAATAATTGTATCAAGATATAATGAGTATTGTAGAATAAAATAGCAAGCCTCAATGTTTAAAAAAATAATAATAAATGTTCAATTAATACAACATATTTAGTTTTTTTTAAATAATAAATTAAAATTAAAAAAAAAATAGCAAGCCTCAAATATTATTTAGCTTTTTACCGTGAAAATATATTAAATAGTAATGTATAAGAGCATCTCCAATACAAATATGTATTTTTGAGTTTCTAAATAGTGCCACATCAGCATTTCTATTTATTATGGGCCTAATTTTGAAATTTTTTTTTAAAGAAATGCATAATTACATCTCCAATACAATTATCTAAAGTCAAATATGCATTCATTTATATTCAATCATAATAAAATAATTATTACACTCTCTCTCCTATTTATTTTACAATTAAATGAGGTTTAATCTTATTGGTGGAAAGAGTTTAAAGATTTAATCTTATTGGTGAAAAGATTTAGAAATTCTAGTCAGCATTTCTAGGAGAGTTTCTAGAATTAGAAACCCAACTCCATATTCTCTAACTTTTTTTTAGCTACATCATCTCCATATTCAATTTAGATAATAGCATTGAAGAGAGTTTTTTCTAACTTTTTAAATATATATCCTATGTGTCACTCCATTTTCTCCAAATGCATAATAGCATTGGAGATACTCTAATAGACTAGATAATAATGCATGAAATAATAAGAAATTATTTATTATCATTATTTTTTTATTGGAAATTAAAATCATGAAAGGTAAATAGATTGATTTTGTATCCTACAATCATGGCAATAAAATAGGAAAGATATTTATTAATTAATTATTGGAGCATTTTCTTTTATTTTATTTTATTTTTTGGGCCCCTTATGGCACCCCCATAATTTCGCCCCTGGTTTTATTTGATTACTTTTTTTTTATATTTATAGTCAAATGAAAAATGTGAACCAAATCCTTCAAAAAATTATTTATTTAAGTGAAATTCGGTTCGAAACTACTTTTTGTGTAAATAAGTTAAATGATTCTTACAAGTGGATATTAAAATTCAAAATTTGTGGGGTTAATTCTACTTCAAGAACTTTATCCTTTTAAGTCAATATTATAATTTATAAATACTATATTATAGCTTAATATTATATATATATATATATATATATATATATAGAAGGTGTTTAAATTATTATTTTGTGTAAATCGATTAACTAAATGAAACTATTCAATAATTATGTGAATTTATTCTATTTAATAATAATAAAAAATTATATGTGGATGTATGCATTCTTATTATTAAATACACAATTTCCTCAATAAATTTTGAAAAAAATAAAATAGAAACACCTTAATTGTTAATTAAATAAATAGAACACAATTATGAGGAATCAAAAATCTTGAAAAATCTTCGTATGTTTGCTTGACAAACAAAAAGTGGCATCAATCATATTAATTATAGAAATAGAGATCTACTATAATTATCATTAATGCCCAAAATTTTAAATTAAAAAAACCTATTTATTAGAAGCAAATGATGTTTAGGGAAGACAAAAGAAACCATAGACATGGGTTTGTGTCGGCACACAATTCTCAAATCCAATTAGGTTTTTATTTTACTCAATGCATTTATTATTAATTATTCTCATGTGGAAAAGCTTTGCATTTCATCATTAATCTCTCTTGACACGTATGTAGAATCCTTTTAATTTTAATTTAATCAGGATTTCAGAGTATTAATTAACATCATCCATTGTTTTAATTGACTTGTATTAATAAACAATTTCATCGTTGACCACAAATCATCCAATACCACAAACTACACATGGTATTGTTTTTTTTATTTTTTATTTATTTTTATTTGTTGAATGAAGAAGTCATTCCTACGTCATCTTTTAACTCCAAACTGACAACTTCAATTTTTGTTTTTTTTTTGTTTTTTTAAGATTATCCTAATTTTTGTCTTTAATTAGAATGCATATTAATTAAGTTATTCATTAATATTAATCAATTATTTTGTATATTAATCAACTATTTAGTCACCTATATTAATTTTATATTTTTCAATTAAAATACCAAAGAATCGAGTTAAAAGTAAATTTTGAAAGTTCTACAATTTTTATTTTATTTTTTATGTAAATGACTAAATGGGATTCAAACTCAAATATATAAGAATGTGTAATTTGAATTATTTGAATAAAAAAATAAATTGTATACTCATAGAATTAAATTTGATATATGAAACCACCAATTTTTACATTGAAACACTAAGAATGTGCCAAAGAATACCATGTAAGTTTTTGGATGAATCCTAATATTTTTATACTTATTTTGGATCTGGAATCAAACACCCATTTGAATTCTTATCAATGGTTTATAAAAAGTGGAAAACTTTATGGAGAACCACACTCATCCAATTGGCACAAAGTGGAAACTCCACAGTAAAAATACAAAAAATCCCCCAACATTTTTTGAAAACCAAAACATGAATAGATAGTTACAAATGTACATGTTTCCACGCCTAAAAAGTCACTAGCGAAATCGTAAGATCACTATTTTCATGAAAAAAAAAAATCTGATACCAATTAGATTAAGAGTATATCAGAATTAATCTATGGGGATCTAATGAGATTAATCGATATAAGTAAAGTTTGAAATTCAACTCTCACGACCGGATAGAAGTCTCCCTATATATTACAATGCAATAATTAAATGTAAGATTCAAACCTCTTTTATGAAGCAAAGAAGTACAAAGCTATTTTGCAAAGACTAGATGTACCCTTTTTAATTGATTGACATCAATGTCTAAACAATTTCCAAATGGAGGAAAACCAAAAATACAAAGTATAATTAAATTGGAAAAAATCACAATCAATATGACAAGGCTCTTAGTATGCAAGTGTTTGTAGCAACAAAATGGTCAAACTCTTATGGGGGGAAATTTGTATAAAATTTAGAGCTACCTAATTCATTAATAAATAATAGGCGTGAACCTAACATTGACTTTGTATGAAGTAGCTACTTAGTCTTCATTCAATGGAACTATTCTTTCTTACAATTATTTATGCAAGTGTTGAAGGGAATGGTCAAACAGCAACATTTATAAAAAACACTTTAAATATGAAGCTCGTTTCGTACATCCAATCTTAGTAAAGTAGTTGTGCACTTTCTTTTACCTATATGACAAGAGTTCAAGTTTCACATTTTCCTAATAAATACTAGAGTGTGAGGAGACTCATCCCTGTAGAAAGAGTTACATTTATTTCAGACCTACTTATAGTGGTTGATTTCACTAAATCCCGATAAATTGTCAAATTTCAAAATACATATAATTTTTTAATTAAAAATTTGTTGGAGTGATGATTAGAAGAAGAATGAATGAAGATATAAACAAAAGTACTCGTTTTGCAGTCAATATAATAAATCAATTAGGTGGCATATAAATTGTCAAACTATATCTTGTAATGTAGAGGACAAAGATAGAAAATGTCAAATTTTGTATGAGATTCATGACTGAGTTTTGGCTTTTACTCACAACTAGCCTCTATTTTTTGCAGGCTTACAGCTGGAATGAAAAATACCCTTTTTATACAAATTAAAAAAATAATAAAAAAATTGGAGTCCTTTAATGATGAGAATTTCATGCGATTTTTTAATGGGCTGTGATTGGTAGCTCAATGAAAATGTGTCAACCGGGTACAGAAGATCTAAGTTAAGACAATTTGATATCTAGCCTCACCAATTAAAGCTTAGAGCATACCGATGTAAATATATACAAGTAATGCTACTTTGTTCAAATCTAGTGCCTTAATGATGTGAGAACACTTTAATCCATTCATTTAAATCATGCAAATATAATACAATTCAAATGAATGGATTAGAGTGATGCCACATCATTGAGCACCAGATTTGGACACTAAATTTGGGTAAAGTAGTATTATTGAATATGTATTTTGAGTTTCTAAATAGTGTCACATCAACAATTCTATTCATTATGCACCCACTTTAGAATTTTTTTATTTAAAAAAAAATGTATATTTACATCTTTAATGCAATTATCTAAAATCTAATATGCATCTAGCTTAGCTGGTAGGTGGACGAGCTTGGGGTTGGGCAAATAACTCTCAAATCAACGGCTTGAATCCTACCAATGACATAGGTGGATAGATATATATTGTCATATATATATCTATATATATATATATGCATCCATTTTATAATCAAACATAATAAAACAATTATTTCACTCTTTCCTTTTATTTTACAATTAAATTGGCTATAATATGATTGGTGGAAAGAGTTAGAAATCTAGTCAGCATTTCTAGAAGAGTTTCTAGAATTATAAACTCAATTCTATTCTCAAACTTTTTTTGCTACAACATCTCTATATTAAAGTTAGATAATTGCATTAGATAGAGTTTTTCTAACATTTTACATATCTATCCTATGTGACACTCAATTTTCTTCAAATACATATATGCAAATATGCATTTGGAGATGCTCTTACTAGTAGATATTAGAAGTAGAACTTTTACAAGAAAAGTTTTTATAAAAAATAAATAAATAAATGTTTATCGTTTGGTTGTCAATTTAAAAACTTTTTGATCATGAAAATAATTTGTCAATTTAAAAAACTATTTTGATAATAAAAATCATTATTGTTTACTTTTAATAAACTTTTATATTTATTAAAAAGGACATAAAAATTAAGGTTGAATAGATTTATTAAGGTTTTTAGTTGGAAAGGGTGTAGGGTTATTAATGGAATATCATGAAGATATATTTGACATTTTAAAGTTTAAAAAAAATATATATTAATTTGGAAAAGCCTAAAATTTGAATTTCTCCTTAAAACTCTATTAGGATGAAAAAAAAAACAAAAAAACTTGAGAAAAGCTTTTTAGACTAAAAAAAGATCTTCTAGTAGCAGGTAGAGAAACTGTTCCAATGTACTGATTTACATTTGCATTTTGTAAACAGTTTTTGTGATAAAGCATATATCATTAGTCAATAATCTTTGACATTCATCACTATAGGATCTAATTACATTTCAAATTTCTCAAACCGAACAATTCAAATGGAAAAAAAGAGGAAATAGATGAATCCATCTCCAAGGAGTACATTTCACTCACCTGTATAATTCGATATATCATTCAACATCGGAAATCAAGGATACAAAATAATGCGTTGCTATTACTTGCATATAAGCTGTATAAGGATATATAATCATATTTGTGAAATGAAAAATATTCGATTTTAAAATCAAACTTCGATTGAGATATGCTTATAAGACTGCTTGTAAAATTGCATAATAGGACTCTAATCTTCACTACTAATGTGGAAGGGGTGGTGCACTATCATATATACCGAGAGGTAACGTGTTTCTAAACTTGCGATTTTGATAAATTTATAAGAGAAATTTTTAATGAATTAACTTTTATAGAATAAGTCTTTGGTGATTTTGGAAGCCATTTATTTAATAGATCATTCATAAATTAAGCTTTATATAAATGTTCGAGTCATATTCTCCTCAATTCCTCAAATTCTGAAATAATTGATGATCTTAATTTTTTTATATTTAAAAACAAAATAGATGAAAAGGAAAAAAAAATGCAAAGCTCCCCACTCATGATCATGCAATGATAAAATTGGACACACACTGACACACACCATTGCTTAGAAGACTAAGAAAACAAATAAAATATAATAGGTAACAACAAATGCTTCCAAATAATAATGGTCACACAGCCACATGCATGTAGCATATGTTGTCTTTTTACATGATAAATATTGATTGGTGCAATAATTATATTAGCAGGCATGCAATGGGACCATTAATGGACCATACAAATACAAATTTTCATCAACTAAACTAATAATATCAGCAACGTGACATTTATAATTAATGGACTGGTTTCTTCTTTTTGAAGAAAATGTTTGATGAGATTTGAAGCAATGTGCCAAAACAACTTCCACATTAATTTGAAAAAAAAAAAAAAAAATGTTGTGTAGCTCAGGACTGTTGAAGGAGAACTAGAAAAAAATAAAACCTCCAATGAGACTTTATCATGATTGCAATTTTAGAGAAACGTTTAATTTAAAGTGAAATGTTTGCAAAAGAAAGTATCCGGTATTTTTTTTATTTTTTATTTTTATGATTGCAATTTTTTGGGAGACGTTAAAGCCAACTCTCAGCACGTGAAATATATATAATCCTTTAATTTACTTAGGGTCATCTTGTGTAGGTTTTTTTTTTTTTTTTTTGAAACATCTTGTGTAGGTTCAATTGTGAAAAATATATGCATATAATTGAGGGATTTTTTTATTTATTTATTATTATTTTTGTTTTTATTTTTGTTTTTTTTGTAATCTATAGAATATAATTTTTGGTAAGGATGTTTACTGAGGCGGTGTGTACAGGGCCGGTCTGAGATTTTCGGGGCCCAAGGCGATTATAGAAAATGAATTTACGGGGTCCTGAGATTTGTATCTGAATTATGAATTTTGTAGCAAGATTAAGAGAGTTTTGAAGAACCCTAATTTGATTTTGTTCGATGTCAGTTTCTGGTTGTTGACAAGTGATATAAGTAATGTTGTAGTGTTGTTTTCCTGTTTAGATGTATAAAAGACAATTAATGTTAAGAATAAGATTCAACCCATATTTGACTGATGTAAGAACTTGAGAATGATAATTGGGCTTTATAATTGTGGGCCTTCTTAAAAAAAAAAAAAAAAATGTTCAGTGGGCCTATTTTAAACTCATTTATGAGTTTGTTAGTTTTAAAAAATTATATGTTTGATGGGTTTATTTTAAACTCATTTATGGGTTATTAGTTTAAAATCATACATGGGTTTATCCGAAATCAATTTTTTGTTTTTTTTTTTTAATTTGGTTTTTTTTTTTTTTTTTTTTTTTTTTCTTACAATTTGGGGGCCCTAGGCGACTTCCTCACTGGGCTTCCCTTAGGGCCGGGCCTGGGTATGTACGTACCTCGCTTTCCATGTTTTTAAATAAAATCACCTTTTTATTTATTTATTTATTTATTTATGATATTGGATTGACCTGAGAGGGAAAAAACATCACAAGCGATCATATGTTGAAATATATAAATAAAGAAAAAGAGTAACAAAAATAATAGCAAAACATCACAAAACAGAGGACACAGCCCTAAAAAAACCAAAGGCTCGCAAGCCACACAAGAAAAACCAAGTTAGGAAAACCTAAAAGATTCTTACCTATACAGTCATTACCAACTAACAAAAAAAAAAAAAAAAAAAAAGGAGTGGAGGACCACCAGGAATCAGAAGGTAGACCCAAAGCATGCTTGAAGAGAGCATCCGCCACCTGATTTCCTTCCTTGAATATGTGAGAAACCTGGAACTCCATATGCGAGATCTGAAAAATGCAGCGCTGCCAAGCTTAACGAACATGCTAGGTAACCTGATTGGACCTATCTGAAATAAGCTGAACAACATAAGAAGAATCACTCTCGAGCCAAATCCTATGCCAACCCAACTTCCAAGCATAATTGATGGCTAAAGAAGCCGCAATGAGCTCAGCCTCATAAGCAAAAACCTAACCAAGGGGGAACGCAAAACATGCCTTAACAAAAGATCTGCAAGTCCGAAAAAACACCCCACACCTGGCGAACCCAAAGCTGCACCATCCGTGTTAACCTTGATCCATCCCGGGGCCAGGGGCGACCAGACCACACTCCTGATAACCGGAGCCTTACTAGGACGACCATTAAGACCAAACCTGCAAAGAATCAGCAGATCATCAACACAGTTATGCATACAGCCAATCCCCAAACAGTTCGTATCATAAATAGAGCGCTAAACAAGAGAAAAAGCAATCTTGAAGTCAACAGATTTCCTATCAAAAATCCACTGATTACGAGAATACCAAACACTCCAAACCACCGCATGAATAATAGCTTTCCATAAAATCCTAATCTAATCACTAAAAGAAACCGACATAACCTATATGAAAAAAAGAACCCCAAGTGTCAGTAGAGACATGCCTCTGAAATGCAGAGAAAACTGCCTCCCAAAGAGCAGCAGCAAAAGGGCACTTTAGAAAAAGATAATCCACTGATTTCAAGCTAACACCGCAGACACTACACTTGGAAGATAATTAAAAACCAGACTTACACAAACGATCTTCGGTGGGGAGTATATCAAGCAAAAGATGCCAAGTTAGGATCAAATGAGAAGGAGGGATATAGTGAGACCAGACTTCCCTCCACCAAGGGACCTACGGGATGTCATGAAACATCTAGAATAAGCCGCCTTACAAGAAACACTATGTCCCTAGAATAAGGCCACACCAAATAATCTGTCACTGGAGAAATAGCAATATTCTCAATCCAAAAATAGAGATCTAGAAACCTAGCTCCAAAGCAATCTTTGAAAATCCATCCACCATCTCGAATGAAGTCAGAAACTTTAGCTTGCAGAAGTGTGGCCACAAAATCAGGAATCCTAAGGAGATCCATAATGGGCACCCCAATCTAGTTATCACGCCAAGAATCTCTTTGGGAGTCTTTCCGATGAGCCAAATACTATCATTAATGAGCTCAACATAGTTAGTCCTAAAAGAAGTCTAAATGAAGAGGTGATGTAGCCTCCATGAGGTTTCTGCAACTGCTTAACATACATCTCATACAAAAAAGTGAAAGCAAAACTGTTTGAAGTTATAAACTTCTAAGTGAGCTTCTGAAATAATGAATTGTTCAACTGTAGGGAAAAATTAGGGTTTTGATTAAAAGTAGCAGTGGAATGTATATAGGGTTTTGAAAAAAATTCCTTTAGAAGTCTTATTTCTTGAACCGGATTTGTATATACATGTTCATAAAAAATAAAAAATAAAAAAAATAAAAACTTAAATCACACCGATTGTTTCTTGAAGATTTGATCCGATTTCACAACAAGTCTTCCGACCTATGACCCGTAGTCCGATAACTTGTGTGTGGGCACGTCACGGATATGACAGGACTAGATGGAGGTTTACAGAAATCAAGAAGACAACACCTTTGCCTTCTCCTTTAGTTCAGCTGACCCTACAAGAGAAACAAAACAAAACAAAACAAAAATTTTTTTTTCTTTGCCTTTGCCGTACCCCTCTTTTTCTGTATTAGGTTTAGGTGTGTTTTGTTCTGATAAATATCTATTTATATCATGGTCCTAGGGTTCAGTTGTCCAAGTCAAAATAAGATTCTAAATCCTATCTAATTGGTCACCACTAGGAATTGAACTTGTGACGTCTAGGATTTAAAATAATCTTTTATCTTTAATCCTTTGTATTATTTATGGTTCGAACCTGTAACCTCTATTAATAATTAATAATTAATAATTCTTAATTATTAATATAATTCAATTATTAATATACTAATCAAATAATCATATTATTTAATTAGTTCCATGAATTTATTCGTGTCACTTCGTAAACACAATTAATTGGACTATCCAATTAATAACTGTGGACCCTTGTTACCATTAACCATAAAGGGCTAGCAAGGGGACCTAATAGACCCACCGTTTGAGCTTCAATAATACTTAGAAATATTAATTAAAAACTCTTTAATAATACTCCATGATTATTAACCTTGGAGTTACTCCACTAAAAACCCGAGGTTGTACTCTCGAAACTGCAGACATATTACATAGACTGAAATCTCAGTGTCCATCAATTAGCTTACATATGGTATGATCCTCCACAAGTAGTCATAATTAGAGCTAGGTCATAATGTCCGTTACACCCTTTTTTATATCTTTCCTTTAAGTACAGATGATTCTCTAATGAACAATTATATCCTATCTTCCATCACGGAAGAAGGAGAGCGCTCTTAATTGTTCAAGCCCCGAATCAACCCTTAATGGAACTATCATCTACTTCTCGCAAGAAAGAGTGGTTCCTCTATTATGTTCAAACCTTCCCATCCACAAGCTAAACCATGACTCCAAGATACAGAGTTATTGATCGGGAATATTACTCCAATCTCACCCATGATATGTCAAAAGCTACAATCAACTGAAGGAGTCAGTAAGACACTCAGGATTAAGATCACCTATATACAGTCATCATTTGTCGTATATATTCTCTGCATTTAACAAATCTTGGAGAGAGATTCATATAGATCGTGGCCCTGTCCTATATGATTCAATATAAGGTGCCTCCATTCCCATGTCACTACATGAGTAGTCAGGATAACACCACTGTACATTACAGAATGGACCACAGTTGTAGATTAACCACAAACAAGTACCTAGCTTTATTTGCTCTCTACGGACTCTTTAGATAGCACGTCTCAAACTGAATCCTTCTGTATATGACGCTCATATACTCAATTTGAAATTACATTCAGCAATCTTGGATGTTTCACACAGATGATATAAGTATACGAACATTAATGAATCAACATTTATATAATGAAAACAACGTCTTTTATTCATATTTTGTAACTTTACATATTACAAGCTTTAGAGTATAAATCCCAACATCAATAAGGTCAGATCCTTCAAACCAAGACCACCAAGAGCATAAGGTCTACAACAACGATTCCAGGCAACACGGACTAACTTGGACTCCTCACAAGAACCAGTACATAAGAAATTTCTGATTTCTTAGTAACTATTTGAATTAAGGAAACCGGCCACTTATAAACCATAAATGAGTGAACAAATGAGCCAGTAATCACTAAGTGAATCAAAGTAATCTGAACAGCCAAAGAAAGGGACTTACCTTTCCACCTGGCAAATTTAGACAAATTCTTATTCGCAATGGGCATCAAAACAGATTTCTTAGGCTTGCCTTGGAAAAAAGGAACCCTAGGTAGGAAAATGGAAACCAACCAATCTGTATCCCAACTAAGGGACGAAGAGAATTAATCCGAGTAAGAGAAACTGAAGATCCAAAAAAGATGGAGGATTTACTCCAGTTAACAAGTTGGTCTGAAATGCTGTCTAAACACTGAAAGCATGCATAACATTCCTCAGGTTTTGGCCGTGCTCCCACAAAATATCAGAAACATCATCGGCATACAACAAATAAGTGGGAGTAGAAAAACCCCTTGAAGAGGAGATAGGCAAAAGTTGGTCTAACGCCACCATCTTCGAAATCCTCAGCAATACCAAAAAGAAGAGGAGAAAGAGAATCCCTCTGTCTAACCCCTCTCGAGCATTTAAAATAGCCAGTCGAAAAGCCATTAATCAAAATAGAAAGTCTCGAAAAGCCAAGAATTCTAACAATCCAATCCATGAAGGTTTGAGAAAAACCAAAACCTTAGAACATGACAAAGGAACTTCCAATCAAGAGTATCAAACGCCTTACAATGTCTATTTTCATAGCCACACTACCCCCATAGCATTTTATGAAGCACATTAATACAATCAAAAGTGAGGGCAATACAATCCTTAATGTGCCATCCCTGATGAAACCAAATTGTTGCGGAGAGACAATTCTAGTAGCAACCTGAGCTAACCTGTCAGCCAAGATTTGTAAGAAATCTTGAAAAGAAAATTACCAAGCACAATAGGACGAACTGTCAACCATGATTGAGTCCCTCATCTTCGGAAGAAGAGTGATAAAATTAGAATTCAAACCCAAGGCAACCACTCTAGAATGGAAAAATCCTGAACTGCAAGAATCGCATCTCTACCCACAATCTCATAACAACATTGAAGAAAACGACAGGAGAAGCCATTAGGCCCAGGGGCCGAAAGAGCATACATGACAAACACCGCATCATGGATAACATCAGCAGAGGAAATAGCGAACAGAAGCAAGTTCTCCTCTTAGGAAACTAAAGAGGGAACAATGTCATCCACAAATAGAAAGATCCTGATCAATCTTAGCCGAATTCGAAGAGAATAAATCCTCATAAGTGTTTGAAAAAACGGTCTAGATGGCCGCCTAGACGTTGTGCGGTGTCCGGTCGTCCCAAGTTAGCCTAATTCGGTAAAAAAAATCGGTCAACGTAAAAAATCGGGCAACTTGGCAAAAAATCAAGCGACTCGGCCTAGTCCGTTTTCCCCAAATATCCCTCTTTCAATCGCAAAACCAAATTCGAACCCACCATCACAAATCAACTTCAACTCTCTTCTCTCAGTCTCAGTCATCGACCAAACTAGGTTCCTTTGTCGCCGCCAATCGCCAGAAGCAGCCTTCGTCCCGTTCATCGCCGCCGCCGCCCTGTCTCTTCTCTCAAGTCTCAGTCGACTTCGACTCTCTTCTTTCAAGTCCAGTCAAAGAGATTTGAGTAAGATTTGGGGATTTAAGGTTTCATTGGATTCGAATTTGGGAATTGGATCGAAGAATCAAAGGTTAAAGATTTGGGAATTTATTTAGGCTGCTGCGTTCAAAGACGAAGGAGAAAGCAAGGCATTTAAAGGGTTGACTCCAAACCCTATTTCAGCTTTATATTTGGGCTAATTGGATAACCATTTGGCGAATAGGGTCAAACACACAAATAAGCCGATTGGGCTGCATTGCAATTATCATTCCTTCAGCTTTAGATGATTTGGGTCAACAACACATTGGGCCACTATTGCAATTAGTCTCCCATTTCAGTTCTTGGACAATTGGGCCATTATTCCAAGCCTACATCCTTAGGGAATGTAAGGATGGGGAAAATTAGGGATTAATTTAGGGATTTGGTGTGTCCATAATAAATAATGTGTTGGGATTTAAGGATTTAGGGAAAAAAAAACCGGCTGCCTAGAAATCCGCCTAGGCTTAGGCCCTGGTCCACCACCCGATTAGCGTCTAGCATTTACTAGAATACTGATCCTCATAAAAATGATAATGTGATATCTGATAACAGACTGATCATCCGAAATAACTCCATCAATCAGAAGTGAAGACAAAACACTCCAACATTGCCTACGCTTGATCTAAGAATGAAGAAAAAATGATGAATTACAATCCCCATCCTGTAACCATTTCACTCGGGATCTATCACGAAAGAAACACTTCTATCTACGTAAAAGCACATCAAGATCATGATGAGTGCGCAACTCAGTCAAAAAAAGCTCCACAGAAAAACCTAAATTAGACATTTGGCTCTGAACAAAGCGAAGCTCAAAGTTCCTAGAGATGTAGCATTAAGATCACTGGAAACCTCTCAATTCTATGACTGAGAGCCTTCTTAGATTCTTAAGCTTACTAATAACTACCTGAGGGGGATGACCAATTTAAGGAATGCCCCAAATGCTGCGAACCAGGTTCATGAAATCATGATGATCCACCCACATACTTTGAAAACGAAATGGTCTAGATGAAGAGATCTGGGACTAAGCTAACCAAATCCAAAGCGGACAATGATCAGAGAACTGACGGGGGAGAGCCACACAGGAGATATTGCCAACAGGTAGTGCAACCCTCATACACCAATCATATTACAATCCTCAATCATTGATTTAAAGTCTTCACAAGAACCCCTAGTAGGAGATTGAGAACCCAAACGCTTATGAGCACCCAAAACTACATTGAAATCACCAACCACTAACCAAAAGAAAGAAAAAGAACTAGCCATTTCCCGAAGAGAACGCCAAAGCACCCGTCGAACCGAGGTAGAGGTACTAGCATAAACAAAAGTGTACCAATGTATCATGGACCCAATAGAAATGGAGACGGTGAAATGTTGCTCATGACACAAAACTATTTGAGTATTTGTAATAGAATCACAAGCAAATACCCAAATAGACGGAATCAATCCACCCCTATCATTCATACCCACCAAATTGAGACTACGAGAAGACCAAAATTAGTAGAAATCGAATCTAAAGCCACCATGGGCTCCGAAATGCAAACCAATGAAGGCATATGGGAATAACATAAATCTCTAAGAACTCGTTTCAAAGAGTTGTTCCAATACCACGACAGTTCCAATAGAGGATATAATCATGGGAACTGCTACAGGAGTCTGAAACTCGAACTTATATGACTCCAATCTACGTTTGATCATCTTGGTCATCTGAGCTAAATCTTCAGAATCCAAAACCTCATCTTCCACCTGTTTAGCCTAAGGACCGTCAACAACAAAACCAAGCTCAACATGAGAATCCAACAAAGAGGACTCCGATCTCATGTCCCCGAGAAGAATTGGTCTCATTCATCACAATAAGCTGATCATCCTAAAAGGTCAAACCAGAAGAAGTAACCGAAACTCCAACACCTAAAGACTGACTAGGAACACCCGAAGAGATAGTGTTCAAACCAAAAAAACCCAAAGAAACAACAACAGAGGAGAGGAGGAGCCCCACGAGGCAGAGGCTACAAACCTGCTAAACATTATGAGCGTTTGGTAAAGGAATTGGGATCGAACCCACAACAGTGGATGAAAGTCCTGAATGAGGATTACATGAAGAAATGATCAAACTAGCAGCCGAAGACGAAACAGAAGAAGGAACCGAAGAAGCCGATTGATGAACCACCACTGAATCTATAGGCCATAAATCTTGATAATCACTTTCCATAGTTGTGGGAGGATCGATTGTCATTATGCATATTTTAGTAGTATATGTATGAAGAGTTTTATGCCCAAATCATTGCTGACAAATCGATTGTCATTATGGAGAGTTTTCTTCCTAGTATTTGGGGTACAGTATGTATATATATATATATATATATATATATATATATAACCTTCCTAGTATTTGGTGGGGTACATGTAGATATATATATATATATATATCCTAGTGTGGTGTATATTTCTGGATCAGGTTCAAGTTCTACAGTGTACATTAGTCTTGGCCATGGTTCGGTTTCGGTTCGAAACCGTCGGTTCGGTTCGAAACCGTCGGTTTCGGTTTGGGAAGTCACCGAAACCGAAACCGAAACTGAAATTTCGGTTTGGTTACCGGTTATAACCGGTGGTTTTTCGGTTTAGTTTCGATTACGGTTTGGTCCGGTTCGGTTCGGTTTCGGTTTCGGTTTCTGTTTCGGTTTGGTCCGGTCCGGTCCGGTCCGGTTCGATTTCGGTTTTATTTTATTTATTATTATTATCATTTTATAAATTGTAAAGCTTTTTTGTATTTTGTAAATTGTAAATTAAATATAAAATCAAAATCTTGACTAATATAAAATCACAAAGTTGTAAATAAAAAACATTTACAAACATTTTCATTGATGTATTTAAGTATTTCACAATATTTAAAAGAAAAGAAATTGACATTTATTAATAAATACAACTTTACAATTTCACAAACAAAAAATTAAAAAAAAATTACAAATTACCTTGAAGGCTTGAATTCAAATATACAATATCAAAATGTAACAAAGTTAAAATTAAAAAAAAATAAAAAAAATACCAGTCTGCACTTAATTTTTTACCACAATTAAGCTGCCTACGTATCCTCCACCAATGTAGAGGAATCAAGGCCACGTAGTTCTTTTACATTTAATTAGTTGCTCGGTGTTGGAGGTTGGAAGTTGGAACGAAATCTATTCGTTGCCTTCCGTTCCCGTGGTTTGGTCATCTTCGAAGAAGTTGTTTACTATATCGGTGTGGAGTTCTTGTTGTCTATATTTTTCCTTTATCCAATCATCAACACACGCCTGGATTTCAGTGATTGCGGAGACATCGCCGACCGTCTTGGGTCTAAAATATTTCCACCTGCACTAAATTCTTGTTCCACAGCAACTGTAGAAACTGTCGTTCCAAGAATTTGTTTGGCAATAATAGCCAAAATTGGATAATCTTATTGATGACTCTTCCACCAAACTTGGAGACTAAATTCTCATCTGGAAATATATTAGTGTCTATTAAATACCTGTCAAGCTCAGAGACAGATGAGGATGAAGAAGATGTTCGTAATTTTTTTGGATCTTGGGAAAACAGTCGATCCTTTAAACCCTTCATTGAAATTTTACGGAAGAACTACTACCGCCAGATGTGGGGGGGTTGTGAAACCGACACGTTGAAAGACTGACCATACATTCTAAGATATTCATTGTATAATTCATAAAGCAAAGTTTTAACGGAATCACAAAATGAAGAATATCAACCTCTAATCCTAAACTTTTGTAATAATTCGTTAAATATTCCTGCAAACAATCTAATTTAAAGCGTGGATCAAAACACGGTGCAAGCAAGTAAATATTTGGAATCTCCCTATAATACGAAACCCATTTTGTTTTCATGGCAGTAACACATGGACTCAATTGAACATCCAATTTACAATCATTAAATGCACCAGCATATTAACCTTTGAGTAAGAAATAAATGAGTAGTGGGATATAAACACCAATAAAGCAATGGTAGCATCATTAAAACACGTAACAATTCAAGAATATTTATACATACATCCCAATGGTTCAATTGAAGAGAAATTGAAGGAACGTTATAATTAATAAAAGAACTAATAAATCCTTATATTCAACACTTTCACTAAGCAACTTATAAGTTGAATTCCAACGAGTGGTAATATCACGAGAAATTTTTTTGGGATGCATATTATTCAGAGAGCAATATTTTAACCATGTTTCATGGTTTTGTTATGCCTCCAGATATAGTTAATACTATCTCTAATTGGTCTAATAAAAGCATAAAGCTCTGTTAATCTAGCTTGAACACACAAATTTAAAACATGGCATGCACAACGTTGATGAAATAATTTACCCCCAAAATAGGGATTGCACAAATCCCGTAACAAAGGAATAGATGCGGTATTGCTTGCAACATTATCAAAGTCAATAGTAAAAATTTTGTTTAAGATATTACTCTTTGAAAATGATTTAAGGAGTCGAAAATATTTGAGCTGAATGCGAGTCATTGAAAACACGAAATGCAAGAATTCTTTTTTGCATATCCCAGTCATTGTCCATATAATGACATGTGACACCAAATATGAAGACTACCAAATTGTCGGTCCATATGTCAGCACATACAGAAACGCGACCTTGAAATTGTTCAAAAAATGTTTTCAATGTGTTTTTTCTTTTTTGTAAATGGCATCTAGTGTATGTGTGAGAGTGGATCTAGGAACACGTTGCATTGCAGGATTTTAAAGCATTTTGGCAATAATTAACAAAACCTACTTTCTCACCAAAACCAAAAGGTAAGTGTTTAGTTGCAACCATTAATACTAATTGTTCTCTATTTTTTTCAAACGTGTAATGAAATAATGATTAGAAGAGGTTGAGTACCTGGCGATTTGGGCTTGGTTATTCGCCCTCGCGTATTCGGACAGGTGAGTTCTTTGACATGGGTCCATAATTGCCATATCCGAAGTTTCTTGGAACATTGTATGTTTTGGTGCAGTGATTGCACTCTATATGGAAAGATCCATCTTGTAACTTAGTTTTCTTCATATGTATTTTGAAGAGTTCGGACTTCGTCGGCTTTTCTTTTCACCTTCACCTACAAAAAAATCATTCGAAGGGGATGGGGGGTTAGATACATTTTCATTAGTATTGGGGGTATTGTGAGCGGGGTCGAGTCCGTGAACTCGGGAATTGTTAGAGGGGGATTAGGACTAGAAGGGTGATCGGATCCAAATCGATCTTGAAGGAACTGGTGAATAGTCATATCGTTGTAAGTGACAGCATCACCAATGTGTTCCACAGTTTTGCATTTGACTCTTTCTCTATTCACATTTCTTGAACCATCTCCCCACTTCCACTTGCCATTGAAAAATAATAAAAAAATATAGATACATGTAAAGAAAAAATTGTTGGAATAATAATGGTAACAAAGTAAAAAAAAATAGATGATTGAAAAAATATATTGTTGGAAATTTGGAATAAGAGTGGTAAGCAACTAAAAAATATATATTTGAATGAAAAAAATATATTGTTGATAATAGTGGTAAGCAAGTAAAAAAAAAATTATATGATTGAAAAAAATATATTGTTGGAATAATAGTGGTGAAAAAAAATATATGATGGTAAAAAAATATAAGAAATAAATATTGTATGCTAGAAAAAAAAATAGAATAAATAATTTATCTATGACATGAGAATTAAAGAAAATTGTAAATGTAGAGAGAATTGAGAATTTGAGATTGAGAGAGATTGAGAGAAGTTGAGAATGAGAGTGGTGTGAAGAAAAAAAGTGTGGGGGTATTTATAGTATAGTAGAAGGGGTGGCTTTGCAAATAGAAAAAAATAATGGGTGAAAAAATATATATATACATGGCCGTTGGGGTCATCAGAACGTCGTTTGATGACTGCCCAACGCCACATTTTATTTTTTTTTCAAAACGTGTGCACGTGCAGTCATTGATTGGTCCAAATTTTTTTTTTTTTTTCAAACGGTCGCTTTCAACGGTTAGTTTTTAAAGACGCTGCCACGTGGCAGCGTCTGATTGGTTGATGTTATTTATTATTTTTTTTCCCAACAGTCGCTATCAACGGTTTTTTTTTAAAGACACTGCCACATGGCAACGTCTGATGTGGTTATTTTTATTTATTTATTTTATTAAAAACCGGCGGTTTAACGCGGACAAACTATCGGTTTAAACCGTCGATTTCGGTTTGGTTTTGGTTTTGGCACCCTCAACCGAAACCGAAACCGAAACCGTATGAACCGATTTGGACAGTTTCAAACGGCGGTTTCGGTTTCGGTTTCGGTTTTCGGTTTCCAATTTCGGTCCGGTTTGATCGTACGGTTTCGGTTAAACCGCGGACAA